>JAZDUA010000110.1:2120000-3572500 GCA_038098605.1 Gryllus longicercus | reverse complement strand
TCCCCTCCCCTCCCCACCCCCCACTTCCCCTCTCCACCCCACCGCCCCGCGCCCATGCGGATGACAACAAGCAATTTAATTAAGCCACCGCCACCGCCGCCGGCAGCAGCACCCGCACGACGCCGCGCCTGCGACGCCCCCGGCGGACGCCGCGCGAATTAACTCGCCGCTAAAATAAGCTCTTGCGGCGGCGGCGGCGGGGGCGACGGCTGAGTTATCACAACGGATGCCGCCTTGGGGGCGAGGGGTGGGGACGGCGAGTGACAGAGGGCTGGAGGGGAAAGTTGGCAACGGAAGGGGGGGGCAACGGCGGGGAAGGAGTCGGAAGCAGGGGTGGGGAGGAGAGACACGTTAGTTCCGGATTCATTAAGTGAGTATTGTGTGTTTCCGGAAGCACTATGCTATGGCTGGTGAGTGTGGTCCACAAATTTTATCACGGGTGCTGATGTTCTTTCACGGCTGGATGGGGAGATCTGACGCCGACCTCCACGTCGGCTGCTGAGGTTCTCACCGTCCTTGGATCTCCGTCAAGTGCACGAAATTTATCACGGGAGGAGGGGTTCTTTCACGGCTGGATGGCGAGACTGGTGCCCACCAACTCGTTGGCATGCGGGTTTTCCCCGACCAAGTATCTCCCACCAGTAGGGAAATGGTACTGACTGGCCAAGCTGTAAGCTTCAGGAATGTGTGACAGTATAGCGCGAGTAAGTATAAGTGTGTGTGTATGTGTGCGTATGTGTGCGTATGTGTGCGTATGTGTGCGTATGTGTGCGTATGTGTGTGTATGTGTGTGTATGTGTGTGTATGTATGTGTGTATGTGTGCGTATGTGTGTGTGTAAGGGTTGAAGATAAAACAAGGGCGTAAAAGATGCGGATCGACGTATGTGTGTGAATTGTGTGTGTGTGTGTGTGTGTGTGTGTGTGTGTGTGTGTGTGTAAGGGGTGAAGATAAAACAAGAACGTTGAATGAGAGCGTAGGCTTCCGCGGCCGGAGTCCGTATTTACTAGGCTGTCCGAAACGTCGGCACCTTCGCCATGGACGCGGCGTCACCCGGACAGCCTAGTAAATACTAATAAGAACGTAGAAGATGCGAATCGACGTAACCATGCATTACAGGATACTGCAGTGACAGAAATTAACAGATGGAATTGAGGGGCAATGACGTTGAGAGGTAAAAGTGAATGGCACGAATGTGAAAAGACGATAGAAGTAAACACCAGTTGTGGCAGTTTTTGCAGGTGGGATAGACACTGTGAGTATCTGCGAACTACTGGAACGTTGAGGTAGGGAGTAACCGTTGGCGAACCTTGTCAGGGATGACAGGACCGTCGGCGACTGCAAGTGTGTCAGTGGGTAGAGGCGATCTGGGAAGTGGAGAAACCATAGAGAGTAGTTGCAGAAAAGAGGATAAGTTTTCAAAATATAGAGTGGCAGAACGGGACACTTAGACGGACAGCGAGGACGAACGAGGAATCTGGAGATTCAGAGAGGACGGGGAACGAGCAGGATTAAGGCTTTTACAGACCGGCGCGGAAGATCCGCCGCGGGTGCGGCGCGAAAAGTTCCGCGCTAGACGGGCCGGCGGAATCCGCGGGGCCGTTCACACCGGAGCGTCAATTGTGACTCGGCGTTTGGCTACAATTTTCCTTATCCAATAAACAAAGGCAAGAGTAGCTCGACCCAAAGGGAAGCGAAGACTCTCGAAGGCAGGCGGACTTCCACGAAACTCAAGCGGCAGCGGTCGAAACGTGTCTGACTGCCTCTCAAAATCCGCAGGTAATAGAATACTTCAAATATGCTGTCGTGACGGTCGACCGTAGATTTAGATTTCGATTTATTTAGTCATAAAACAGTTAAAACTGTTTTAGAGGAGAGAGATATTTTGTGCGCTTTGCGCCCGCCTGCCGCGCAGGTCTGATCGTTAGTTAACACGTGACGCGAAATTTCCGCTGCGGCCAATCCGCGGAGACAGCGAATGTTCCGCGCCGGTCTATGGGAGCCTGTACACGGGCTGTTGGCACATTGCCCGCCAAATTGCTTCAAATTTGGCACCTTGTTTTTAATAGGGCACTATTGATGTTCTTTGCAGGCGTTTCAAATAAAAGTATCATAAATATTATTATACATATTATACATTTCAAACTTGGCGCTCTGAAGATTCTGGAATCAGTACTCAAAAACCCGCGCGAATTTCTTCTCGATTGACCAAATACTCATTTCTTTCGTACTAAGTTCCTTGACGTTGCTTCCTGTTAGTTCGAAGCGTTCCCGAAAGATCGCGTCAGCTCCTGGGCAGACCCGCGTAAAATACACCATTATCAAAATACGGGGAACTCACCGATTTCTACTACAGACGCCACGACGCGTCACAAGCTCCCATTGTCATCAGCAGCACTGGATGCAGTCGTAACGTGAAGTAAAACGACGTAATTCGTAAAGAATCGTTTGATTTCGTCTGGACAGAGGTAACTGTGACAATCTCTTCAATACTCGTTAATTTCTTCTCCAAATAACAATCTTTGTCAATTGTGCGTCGTCTCTTTTCCAGAACACTCTTTTCTGATGAAAAAATAACTACTGATATGAGAGGCGATGTTTAGTTGCAGCTTCTACTAATAGCTCTCCCGACGTATCCTACGCGTATTTCGCAGCCTCGACAGCGGGCTGTGGCCGCGGAGTGTCAGGACGGGGGGGGGGGGGGGGGTCGCCTGCGGCAAGTGTGACAGTGTGGCGGGTGGGAGGTGGCAGCGTGGGCGACATGCGCGCCTAGAGACCGCCCTGGCGAGCCGTTACTTCGCGCAGCGGCGCTGTTCTCTGGGATGAGAAGCCGCCGCGCCATAACTTTCTCCGCGAGATTGGCGCTCCGCGAAACAACCTGGATGAGCTTTGCAACTGCGGAGTACCGTTCTCACGAGTATACGTAGTTTGCTAATGAATGCATAGTTATGCATAGGCGCGATGGTGTAACGGTTAGCGTGTCGGACTGTGATACCCAAGTTGGCGGGTCGTGGACTGGTATACCCGATCGAAGCCGTGGATTTTTAAGGGCGAAAAAATCCTTCGTACGCATTCCTTCGGAGGGGAAGTAAAGCCGGCTGTCCCATGTTCGTAGACTTACTTGCATGTAAAAGATCCTCGAGTCTAAATGACGCCTCTGAGCTAAATTCAAAACAGCCTGTTTCTCGCCCAAGAAATACTCCTTCCTCTGCTAGTTGGTGAAAGGAGCGTAGCGAAATTTGCGTGGTCAGACGGAAAAGCAGGCCTCATGGCCTGAGTCTCGCCACGTAAAATAACGCATCAATTCAATTTATAAAATGAATACCATAAAATGTTTTATTATAAAACGAAATTGTAGAAAATTAAAATACCGTAATCAATTCATTCACTTCGTAAACAAATCTAATGGCAAACTTCGAAAAATGACCATTCCATTTGCCGACTCATCCAAGGACAGGTGAGAGGCATTTGTCACTAGTTAACAGGGGATTATGATTTATTAGAACACATTATTTTCTAACAATATTTATCTAATTTGATTGGCTGAAGCTTACGAAACTGAAATCAGTAAAATTAGAAGTAATGATCATCAGCTTCATATTTTCTACTAATCAGCATAACACCTGTTGCTTGGTGAATAGTCAACTTTGAAAGAACATTTTATGGATTTGAAATCTTTCCCAGAGAAACGGTGCAGCGTTCGCACTTCTCCGACATAAAGGTGTCACTCGAAACGCATGCAGATAATTACCACTTTCCAATGCACGAGTTTCGCTCGCGATACCTTTCGGCGGCCGCACAGGTTATGAACATAATGTCAAGCCATGTTGCTGCCCGTTGGCGAGTGTTAATGTTATGATATTTCATCTGTTGGTGTTCGTGCCGCCATGCACGTTGTAGTGCACTTCACCGACCCATAGAACTCTTCAAAGACACTTCTACACCGCCGGTATTGAACGGATATTTCCCGATTATTCGGTTGATTGTTCGATTAGGGATTCCGGACGAGTCAACGGATAAGGTCGTTAGTCCCATAAGTGTAGTCAATATTTTTTCCGAGAGAGGGGGCGGTGATTTTCCCCGCTGGCTGGCTAGATCCGTGCCAGACAATGTCTACGACAGACGACAGAAGCCTAGCTGGCGTCTACCTACGTCAACTAGCGAGGTTTTCCCAAACCAGGTATCTCTTACCAGTGGGGTACCTCCCCAGCCGGGATAATCTCTAAGGTCCCGACCAGTCTCCCAACATGTGTAGTGCATGTTAGTGTAAGTGTTTGTGTACGTTGGAGGTTAAGAAACCGCAAGGGAAAAAATGATCGCACGAAATCCGTAGCCCGTTTGTTAGGGTACTGCTCTATCATTAGCCTAGTGGTCATTGGAAAAAAACACAGAAAACTACCGATCAGAGCAGCTGACCACTAAAATTCTCCTCCAGACAGCAAGAGAAGTCGACCTAGCTGCCAAGCCAAAATCTTGCCACCGTTGGGACCCGAACCCCAGGAAACATAGAAGCTCCCGATCACAGGCATCAGTGACATCAGATGATGCCGTAAGCCACCTTTGTCAGTCTTAATGTTTTTGATTTGTCATCCTTCATGTGTGTGATAATATACTGCCACAAAAATCTAAAGACGCTTCCCCGCCCTCGGCACAGTTGTGTCGAATTACTTCTAGGCTGTCCGGGTGACGCCGCGTCCGGGTGATCGTCGCGATCGTCACTACCCTGAAGAAGCCTGCGACATGACAGGCGACACGTCGGCCTATCTGCCAACGTCGCGGCGTCACCCGGACAGCCTAGAAGTAATGGACTCGAGCCGCGGAAGCCTACGTGTACAGTTGTGTCGAATGCCCGGCATCGTAGGAGGCGTGAACCGCGGGGTATACCGACCCGCAATACGCCGGCGGCGGTCTTCCAACCGCACACGCGAACATCGCCGCTAATCCGCTTTATTAGGGGAGAGGAGGGGGGGCAGACTCCGGTGATGCGCGTGGGGGCGGCCTAACTCTGTGAGTCTACTCCGCAGCGCAGGATCCAGCGATGCGCGAAATGCAGCGCTGAGTTCGGGGGCAAGAGGCTGCGGGGGCGGGTCGGCGGATCGCGATCGCGTAATCGACGAAAACAAGCGACGCGGGCGATGCGTTCCGGTCGCACGAGCACTACACTAGCGCGGTTGGCGGACGACGACATGTGATTTTCAACCGATCGTTATTGACGCGTCTACCTCGGAGCCTAATCCGAGTTATTGCTATGCATTCATCTGAAGCCTTGACTCACCCTAATAAAGCAATACACCAGCTGAGAAGAGTGATTTCACGGGGACCATATGGGTTTGAACAAGTCGTCCAGTATCTAGAAACCTATAATTAATGGTATATACCAACTAGACAAGTCGTTTTAAGATTAAATAATTAACTACATTTTATTCTCAATTAGGTGAACAAGAATATCTAAAGGCATTGGTTGAGAAAGGATTCGTCTTTGACCAGCAGTTTCTGGAATATTTCACGACTTCTGCAACGCTCAGGTTGTGCTAATAGGAAGTCGAAGATCTGCGGATATTTCTATGTATTGGAGAATAAACTGATATACATTTATGTAATATGCGATTCTAAATTATATTTTTTTAAATAAAAAGAAAAACGTAAATTTTTGAATTTGAAGTGCAAATTATTATATCCCTCTGTCGAATGCGCTCTATGATCGTGACCGATTTTTGGCATTCAGAACCTTAGCCGGCCAGCCGACCTACAGAATTACAGTGCACTCGCTGTTAAGACACGACTCTAAAAACCTTTCAAATTATCAACAGCTTTACGAATATTGGAAATTATATAAATTCCGGCAATCTATACAAGATTCGACGAAATATGCAACATTTAAATCATGCATTCTGGAGATATTTATGCTTCAAAAGTGTAAAAGTAAATAATTTGTATCTCCAATATTATGCTTGGAAAACCATGCTGAATTAAAATGACTCATCCTGTATTACGGCTCTAAAAATACGGGTCGAATTCTCAGTAAAACATAGTATGAAAACATGAAATTCATCGTTTAATAGAACTTAATGAGTATGCCATTACACCGATTGGAGTGCTTTTCAAAAACCGGAAATTAGTACAATATCATCCGTGAGGCAATTGTAAACTTGCGTTGCTCCCACCCCAAAAGGCTACTGACCGCAGCAGAAGCAGCAGAGGACCAACCAAGGGTTCTCTTGGCAGACGTCTCTCCGCGGGGTTGCCGCACGTAAAGGCAATTCACAGCGAAGAAGGGGCTGGGAAATTGGAAGGGGGAGGGGAGTAGGGGAAGTGAGGAGGGGAAAGGTGGGTAGGAGTGCAGAGGAGAAGGGGTGAGGGGAAGGGAGGGGTGGGTGGAGGAGATGGGGTAGTGGAGGGGTGGAGGGGAGGGAAGGGAGAGTGATGGAGGGGTAGGGGAGGGGAAGGGAGGAGAGAGGCCAGGGAAGAGAGGGTTGTGGAACGGATAGGAGCAAGAGAGAAGGGGAGGGGTAAGTGAGAAGGAGATGGACAAGAGAGAAGGGAAGGGGCAAAAGAGAAGGGAAGGGGCAAAAGAAAAGGGGAGGGGCAAAAGAAAAGGGGAGGGGCAAAAGAAAAGGGGAGGGGCAAAAGAGAAGGGGAGGGGCAAAAGAGAAGGGGAGGGGCAAAAGAGAAGGGGAGGGGCAAAAGAGAAGGGGAGGGGCAAAAGAGAAGGGGAGGGGCAAAAGAGAAGGGGAGGGGCAAAAGAGAAGGGGAGGGGCAAAAGAGAAGGGGAGGGGCAAAAGAGAAGGGGAGGGGCAAAAGAGAAGGGGAGGGGCAAGAGAGAAGAGGAGGGGCAAGAGAGAAGAGGAGGGGCAAGAGAGAAGGGGATGGACAAGAGAGAAAGGAAGGGGCAAAAGAGAAGGGGGTGAGAGGAGGGGAAGGAGGGGAAGGAGGGGAGGGGGAGGAGGTGAAGGGAGGACTAAGAGGGGCAGGGAGGGGAGGGGAGAGGGATGGCACGATGGAAGGAGGGCAGGAGGCGCTGAAAGGCCCGTAACGAGCAATCGTGACCCCTGCCCCCCCTCCCGAAAGCTCACTGCCCGCCGCCCGCCCTCCTCCCGGTGAACGCAGTCCGTCTCCACGGCGCGGTCAAAGGGCGGCGGCCGGGGTATTCCACCCTCGCCAGGCGCTTCTGAGCCAAACAGTGTAATAGTTTAATGAAGCAGTTGCGCGGAGAGGAACGCGAGGTATTATCAAGAGAGGAGGCGAGAATCTACACACCAAGTGGTGGGGTGGAGGCAAGGGCGGGGACGTAAACGGGACCGGAATAGGAGGGTTGAGTTTGGTATAGAAGTGAAACTAGTGGTGCTAAAACGTTGCTTTCTTTCTACCCCGTATTTCCACGCAAAATAGCGCGAAAAGTAACGAAATTTTTTAAGTGTTTCTGACTATTTCCATAACATTCTTTAAGGAACAGATTTCATGAAGGGAAACTCTATCTTCATAATTGTGTAGGAAGAATCTGAAAAAACAATTAAATTAAGCGATTAAAAAAAATAAGGGTTTTGAAGGAACATGGGAGTTGCACCATTCTCTTAAAGAAACTTCACACTATCCGATAAAGAGATTCATCAAAACGATAGAGACTGTTTTAAAATTTTGAAAATGTGCCAATGAATTCATGTACAGCACCCCTCAAAATTAAAATATCGGTTTCAATTTCAAGGGGCAGCGACATCAGCGAGATCGATTGCGGTTAGCGCTGTTCAAAGAACGACTTACCGACAAACGTTTTGCCGTCAATCGATTTTTCGGTAGAAAGGATCCGAATTTTGGCTACACCTCGTGTTAGAAGATTTGTGTTTCTAAATGTAGCAACTGGATTTATCCCCTTTTTCGTTACCAGGGCCCTGTAATAAGATTTTTTCATTTAGAAATTCCCTGTTTTTTTGCGCAGCAGCACAAAACGTTCTCTCTACTCCACAGCGAGAACATTTAAGTGAGTATTATTTTCTTTTTACGTACGTAAACACGGAGTAATACGGTTCAGAGAAAGTTACGCTAAGTAAAATTCATTTCGAGATATCAACGGAAATACACGCTTTGGGGTTCCCTGATACCGAAAACGTATGATCGTTTACTTTCAAATAGATTCGCCGTGTGAGGAAAGTAAACTATTTGTACGGCATTTGCCAAAATAAAATATTGCCGTTCGATCTGACCCGTTTCAAAGGTCTGCGATTTTGACAAAACTTCTTTAACTTTTGGGAGTAATTTATAGGAAGCCCCTGGTATATTGTCAATTTTTTGTCTATATGGCCCCACGTTTTTCGTTTCAATTTCTTATAAGATAAGAAGAAAATGAACTTTTAAGTAAACCAAAACGTAAGTTTGCAATCAAAGAAGATATAGTTTAGATTTTAGCTGTTAATAGTAAACAGCAGTTTAAAAACTTTCATCTTCTTTGTACCCTCGTAAAACTACATTATTGAAGATTTTTCACGTAAAATTTCGTGCAATAATAAAGAACAGGATTTTCTCATTTTTTCTTTACAATTTTTGTGCTGACAGAACGAAATGCACTGAATGTCACGACACGTCATTTTTATGCAGTACTCTGTATTTCTTAAAAATACACTAATGTAAGTGCTTTCTACAGCTCTCTCACGTCGTTAATATTTATCTTATAAACCTTTTTATTATTGGATTTGTGAGTACATATACTTCAAATTCATCGCATCATCCTGTTCAAACATAACTCCTGACTGATCACGCGAGTCTGGTAGTGCGGCGCACGCAAGTGTGTGTGTGTGTGTGTGTGTGTGTGTGTGTGTGTGTGTGTGCATTCGTGCAAAGACAGAACGGTACAAATATGAGGAAGGAAAGATAGCGGGAGGGGTGTGAAATGATTTTTTTATAATAATGCTGAGCCATTCGCCTGGTACTAATCAGAAAATCCATAGTAAGCCACCTATCGGGCTTACCGTGTGCTAGAACTCTCATTCTTACGGCAGCGTAATTCCACTGAGCTACAAAAAAGTGTAAACAATCCGCCACTGTCGGGATTCGAACCGTAGTAACTACAGTTTCAAAGAGCTAACGCATTCTATGTACTAGTTTATCTTCAATAACGCCCGAAAGATTCACATCCAGTGCATTTACCCCTCGCTACAACAAGAACTACGAGATACAAATAGTATAATACTTTAATGCAGCAATGGCGCGGACACAAAAGCAGATCTATAAAGAGAGGAGGGGGCAGCGTTGGGAGCAACAATGTAGGGGAAGAGGGAGGGGGTGACGAGGTCAGAGTGGGACCTGAAAAGGATGTAAACAAAGGGGGGGTGGAGCTGTTCAAGAAAAGGGATATGGGATGGGAATAGGGGTGCAGGTGGGGTGAAGTGTGAGGGACACGGGAGGCGCCGGGGCAGGGGTGGAAATACAGACATTATCCCCTGCAGGGGGGGGGGAGTTCGTGATACGGGTAGTAACGGTCGGGGGTTGATATAGTGTAGAGGAAGCTGTGTGTGTGTCAGCTCGAGAGAACACAAGCGACTAGCGAGGGGCGTGGGCGTCGCTTGAGACAAAAGCAGTGCATCGTGTAAGTACGTGAGAGAGGATGAGAGCGGGTCCGGAGGCGGAGATGGTGACGGGGTCGAGGCCTGGAAAGTTGGTGGAGACGGGGATGAGGACGAGACGCCGACGGAGGCGACGGCGGGGGTAGGGGCGAAGTCGAGGACGAGGTCAGTAACAGGAGCCGAAATGGGGGTGTGGTCGGACGAGAAAAAACAACAGACAGGGAAAAATTAACAGACAGGGAAAAATTAACAGACAGGGAAAAATTAACAGACAGAGAAAGAAAGAACAGACAGAGAAAGAAAGAACAGACAGAGAAAGAAAGAACAGACAGAGAAAGAAAGAACAGACAGAGAAAGAAAGAACAGACAGAGAAAGAAAGAACAGACAGAGAAAGAACAGACAGAGAAAAGACAACACCTACAGGCTGGTATCCGGAACCCGCCGAAATGAAATTTGCCCTCACGGCAACCTCCCCATTCAATGCCTCGGTAAGGCCGCTCTGCCAGCTCAATGTCCTAGATATCGAGGCTATACCAGAGTCTAATCAATGTGCTATTCACACGCGCCGGGACAAGTCCCTCCTCTTTGCCTACACCTTTAGAACCTTGACAATCTGACAGGGGGTATCTGGTTCCCGTCGGACGTTTTTATGTGGGATCCAGAGCATTCTCAAGGAAGCCTCCGCCCAATCCCCCAAAGGTTGATGCTCCAGGGATACCAAGTGGTGGTTTACCGGGAAAGTCCGGCAACATGGAGCTTACAATCACCTACTCACTGCCTCCGCCTTGAAGCTAACGACCTGAGTGTCGATCGCCGGGGACAGGCGGGGCAGCCGAGTTGTCCCACACAGGGTCCGAGTTGTCGTCTACAACTATCCGCCAGAAATCGCACCCACCTACCCACACGTTATTCCCCCTGCAGGGGACAGGCAGGGCAGCCGACGAGGCATGGCGTTGAGTGTGGTGAACGGGCAGGAGAAGAAGGGAAGGGGGTGGCGTGCACACGGGCGAGGCCCGGTAACTCGATGCCTACTCACTGCCTCCGCCTTGAAGCTAACGACGTGAGTGTCGCCGCGAAACTCAATGTCCGAGTGATCGACTGCGTGGGACAGGCGCGACAAGCGGACGGGGCGTGGCCGGAAGGGCGGACGGGGCATTGGGTGAGGGAAGGAGGGGGGCGTGGCGTGCACACGGGCGAGGTCCGGCAAATCGACGCTTAACAAATGCCTACTCACTGCCTCCACCTTGTAGCTAACGACGTGAGTGTCGCCGCGAAACTCAGGGACCGAGTGATCGTCTGCAACCCTCCACCAGAGACGCAATTTCCCCTGCGAGGGGCTGGCGCGGCAGCGGACGGGGCGTGGCCGGAGGGGCGGTCGGGGCAGTGGGTGAGGGAAGGAGGGGGCGTGGCGTGCACACGGGCGAGGCCCGGCAACTCTGGGCTTAACATATTCCTACTCACTGCCTCCGCCCTGAAGCTAACGACCTGAGTGTCGCCGCGAAACTCATGGTCCGAGTGATCGTCTACAACCCTTCACCAGAGTCGCGATTTCCCCTGCGTGGGGCAGGCGCGGCAGTGGACGGGGCGTGGCCGGAAGTGCAAGGGGTGTGGGCAGGAGGGGGGCGTGGCGTGCACACGGGCGAGGTGCGGTGCACTTAAGCGCGGGTGCCGCACGCCCTGCATCGTTATTGATTGCGCTTCGGTTTTGCGCAGGGCCGCGTGGCCGCGTGGCGCCTACCCGCCCGCACCTCGTCAGCGCCTTGCGATCTAAGGGCCCCGCGCCATTTATGTGCGTGGATAATGTTGGCGTCTATTGAATCCGCCCGCGCGGAACACGAGGAACACGTTTCCCTCTTTATGCACTAAACGAAGCACTCAGTCACCACCTTCATCCCATAGAAAGTTGGCAACACTCAGGGCTCTGTTTAGGACACGAAACACGCTTTCGCTTTGTAACCCGTCTCTTTGAAATTAAGGGCTGTGAAATAATAATAATAATAATAATAATAATAATAATAATAATAATAATAATAATAATAATAATAATAATAATAATAATAATAATAATAATAATGAGTATGTATAAGACCGAAATATAGTTGCCTCTGTTGCCGAGAAGCGAAAATATCAGGCCTTGGGTATTGATCTGAGCGACATGTGGCGCTTAGTATCTGTTGTACTCCCTGAGGTCATGGACTGATCTCCGAAGAACTAATTTCATCGTCTGCAAGGCTTGGCCTTAAGAACTGGGACATTCAAACAATGCAAAAGGCTGTTCTCCTGAGTACTGCATGCATCGTTAGAAGTTTCTATTGATATAACTGACTGCCCGAGTTTGCAAGCGAAGCTTCCTTGGCTCTACAAAGGTCTCGGTGTCTGCTATAGGCACCTCGCTAAGCGAGGGACTTGAAGAAATAATAATAATAATAATAATAATAATAATAATAATAATAATAATAATAATAGTAATAATAAGACTAATATAACCACCACCTAAGAGTCTCTATAAAATCCACGAAATAATAAAACAAACCATGAAATGTGTATAGGTGTTGTGGTGCGTTATCGTTGGCATCTTTCATGAAATAATTGTAAAGGTTGTCATTGCCAACAAAAGTACTTTTGTTGGCAATGACAACCTTTACAATTATTTCATGAAATGTGTGTTTAATTTATCCACTAGATTTATATCCAAAAATATTTTGATAAAATATAAAGAGTATATGTAGTGTACTTGTATGGAATAAAGTTCTCAAAGCGTTCGCTTTAGAGTATATATAATCATCGCACAGTATATGTAATGAGAAATATATTGAAATCTGCGAAAAATTTACATATTTTTAAAGTTTGTTTTTTGCTTGCAACCTTACTTAAAAGCATGTATTTTCATAGAAATCTTGTTTCCAGGCATAACAACGCAGATCCGAAAATGAGTAGGGCTGGGGTTGTCATGTTTGTGTGTTGCTCGCCGGAACTTCAAAATTTATAGTTGCATTAACGTGCGTAACATTACATATGCGATATTTTAGAATGTGTGGAACATACAACTATCAAACCTCTTTCAGTCGCACTGAATAAACCTGCAAGAAAACGTCTGTTAGCATATTGTTTGAAAATCCTTCGCAGAATATTCCTGCTAGAGTCTGGACCTTTGACCCTGCAACAAGATGAAAACTTTCTGAGAAAAGTGTGTTCTGTTTAAAACCAACCGCTGCTCAAAGTATCACGTAGGTGAGTCGATACATCAGTCGCAAGACGGGATAGAAGCAATAAGAATAAACGAAACTTTCTGAAATTTATTTATCTTTTTTACACATTCATCCTGCACATTTGGACACTTATCCCATCTCTTTACAAGACCTACAATTCGGCCAGAAAAGACGTCTTTTGATTGCTGTCGCAGACACGTGCAACCTCCGCAGTTATCGCATCGTTTTCAAAATGTCGGCCCCTCAAATAAGGTTTTAGAAGCCCGAACAGAAGAAAGTCAATTTGGGATAGCCAGGAGTGTACGACATGTCATCGATCTATGAAATATGCGTAACAGCTGATGGTTTCTCTTGCTACCTTGCTATATGAGGACGAGTAGCGTCATCCAGAAGAAACAATTTCCTTGACAGGAGACAAGGTCATTTGCTTTCCCTGACTATTCCACTTGTGAAATTAAATCCAATAATGTATAGCTATACATACAAAATATCCCAATCTGGGTAGTGTATCTTAAAACGCTTATCGCTTTTTCTATCAGATTTTTCTTACCGCATCTCCCTTCTGGCCAATTATAAACTGTGACTCGTCAATCTTAGGAGGCGGTATTCATTGATCGCTATGTTAATGTCCAATGTACAACGTATGTACTACAACATAACATCTTTGTTTTTAACGAAATTTTCAGTTATTTTCAATATTTGGCGCATTTTGAAACACTGTTGGGCATAATTTCACTCCTAGTCCTTTATATAGTCCTATTAAATACCACTCGTGCTTTGGAAATTCTCAGATAAATCCCCTCCTTACATCGCGAGTTATTCGAGATTTATCAACAATTTCCAAAACACTCGTTATATTACCCATGATAAACACTTGTGTCACCATCTAGAGCGTGCGTTTAGCGCTGCACTCCTGCGGACCTTTGGTCCTGTGGCCTACGACAAATGCACGAGTGCGCGTTTTCTTCTGGGATAGTGTGACGTAGTGAAATGAGAATAAATTCAAATAACAAAAATAAAAATAGTATATTGAAAAGTTACAGACTAGTTACAATAAATTGCTAAATTTAAACACTCCGGCAACCTTTTCCTTCCAGTACCCTGCTTTACCGCAGAAAAAAAAGCCACGCGTGATGCGAGCTGTCGGACTTCCGTCCCGTCACAATTACCGTCACATGGCCTGATGCTATAATTTAAACCGGTCGCCATCTGGCGGACCGCGTACATGAAGCACCCGAGATCGTCTGGCCCTTACACTCCGGACATCTCGCCCACACTCCTACGCTCCCTCTACCTACTCGTACTAGGCTCTCTGATGTAAACTCAATGAGAACGCGGGCGCAGATGGCGCCGCGTTAAATAGTTGAAGGCTACACCCCCCTCACAAATTCCCTAGATAGGCTCGCCTGCTGTCGGCAAGCGAGGCTCGCTAGCCAGCTTCCTAGGAGTTTACAGCCTAAGGTTATTTTTGGCTCTGCCACGCTGTCTGCGTCAACTGCCAGAGCGCAAAATCCCGAAAGTTCAGGCTCAACCCCTTCCTCCCCCGCAGCGCACTTTCACCGACGTAACGGTTCTGGCCCTCGTGTTAACGACGCCACAATAGCCTCTTGGGGCACACCCGCCATGTTGCATTGGCTGCCACGGATTGACCTTGACAGCAATCCAGCTGTCCCGCAGCCTCATCGACAAGCATCCGTGAACTATTCTGTTCCGGTAAAATAATTAAGCTTAATTTGAACATGGCAGAAGGTAAACTGACGTTTGCGAATTATTTATTGACTTACTCTCGTCCATGGAGAGTTGATTTATTGTCAACGACCAGCCAATACATTACAGAATCACAATAACTAATTTTTTGATGTAGCAATGATCATTACTTTCAGGTCCAATCCAGAAATTTGGCGGTCGAGTTTGAGAACATCTACTGTATATCAAAATTGCCATAATAACGACGTACATTTTTGGCTTTAATATGGTTACAATGAATTATAACACTAACGACCCAATTTATGTACTAAAATTGAGCAGACATTTTCTTTCGGAAAAAACGTGCATATGTTGAAACCTCCAGTTTATTGGCAACTCATTAAATCACTACACATGGAACACTAAATTGAAACGCTGTGAACTCTCACAAAAATGGAAAACTTTATGATGAGTAGAACTGCAAACAGAGAAATAAAGCTTGCCATATTCAAAGGACCATGACAATTACAATTAATGGGTTCCGAGCACAAGGGAAACCATTTTACGGTTCGCTGAAAATATAAGTACTATCTCCACAAAAGAAAACTCATTGAATCACGCGGGAGCGTATTACAAAATTAAATTGCTATCGCTCCGGACGTTTTAATTTGTAGAGGAGCTGTTGCTTGCTGTAGTTGCGCTCTGTGGCCGCTCTGCAATCGCGGCAGCACCGTCGCCGACGCAGACCGCGTCTCGTGCTGCAAGAACGCTACGAACCCGTAGACCATACACGCTACGAAGTACGCTACGAAGCCATAGGCCATAGACGCTACGAAGCCATAGACCATAGACGCTACGAAGTACGTTACAAAGCCACAGACCATAGACGCTACGAAGCTGTAGGCCATAGACGCTACGAAGTACGCTACGAAGCAATAGGTCATAGACGCTACGAAGCCATACACCATAGACGCTACGAAACCATAGGCCATAGACGCTACGAAGCACGCTACGAAGCCATAGGTCATAGACGCTACGAAGCCGTAGACCATATACGCTACAAAGTACGTTACGAATCCATAGACCATAGACGCTACGAAGCAGGCTACGAAGCCATAGATCATAGGCGCTACGAAGGACGCTACGAAGCCATATACCGTACACGCTACTAAGTACGCTTCGAAGCTATAGGTCATAAGTCATAGACGGCGACGAGAACAAGAGCCCATCCCGAGGTGCAAGGCCGACCAGAGAGACTCCACGCACAGTGCCTGTGATGGAACAACAGTGGGTGTGCCCTCGGAGATATGTGTAGTGCTGGGGAACAACAAAAACTGAAATCTGTGCGTGGAATTAGCTACGTGTGCTTGTGAGTTGGCAGTCGAGCTGGCAGACCTTAAAGGCCAGATCATTAATTGGTGGAATCCAAAAGCCTAGCTCAAAGTGAATTTTAATTTAGTATTAATGTGTTTTGCTAGTGCATATATTTTATTATTACTACTATTATTATTATTACTACTATTATTATTATTATTACTATTATTATTATTATTACTACTATTATTATTATTACTACTACTATTATTATTATTACTATTATTATTGCTACTATTATTATTACTATTATTATCATTATCATTTATCATTATTGTCATTGTAATTATTATGATCTTTTACCGTTTTATATTTTTAAACGGGTTTTTGTTTTATTTCGTCGTCTTTCTTTAAATAAAGACATGAGCGCAACAAGCTAATTTTCCCAGAGAGATGAAACAGTAATTATAATTAACCCGGCGGAGCTCCGCCGAAATTCTGCGGAGGAGTGTTTACACTGGGTCTGTCAGGCTAAGCGACTTCTTTTTATTTCTATGGGAAACCATGCAATTTGCCTAGTTTTAAATAAATGCATATCATTTTTATAGAATTTGTAGTGCGTAGTATTGAAGATGATTTCAGTGCTCGTAATTGTGTGTAAAATTACTAATGACGTTTAATATTTTTGCAAATCATTTACAAAATTATTGAACGCTACAATTATTTATAGGAAATATTTTCTCAACCTACTGATATAAAGGAATGATGTTTTAAATAATATTTATTAGAGACTTATAGACCTTTGCTAAGGCACCCCCATCAGAGAAGAGAAATGTGCTCTTAGAAAACACCTACCTCTTTGACCAAAATTATTGAGTGTTTCCATCTTTTCCTTATCACTGGAAATATTTTCTCTTTCCCTTATCACTGCAATTTGTTTAAATACAATACCAGTGATCTATTTTTCTCTACTACCACTTAGTATGTTGCTTCGTACTGCCAAACTAGCCAGCTCATCTCTGACAAGTTAAAGACAGGTTTTATAAAAATACTAACGTATAAACCTACAAATATTGGTGCGATTAAGATTAATAAAGACTAAAGACAGTGAAATTCGTCATAATGTAGTTTACATCAGGAATTTATAGCGCAGCTGTAAATAGCAGAGGTACAATTACGTGGACTTCCTCTTTACTCCTGTTTATTAGTGTTCATTACCGATTTCATCTTCCCATTCCTACAATTCATCTTCACACTTATCTTCACTTATTCCAAGCTTTCTCGACGTATTCCACCCCGGCCCCTAAAACTGACATTCCATTTTGTATTCTCTTCCAGGGAAACGTTCAATTTCTTTACAATATACTTTTATAAAATTTCAGTTAGTAAACACATAACTCACAATGTGAAGGCTGTTACACAAACTTTTATACGTCTGCACTTCGATTTAATGACAAATACGAACTAGGAAGGTGTCAATATTTCGTAACAGTGCTTGCAGAAAGTGTACAGAGCCCAGATCACCTTGAAACATTTATTTCTCAATATCTGCAAGGATGATCGCATTTAATGCTATTATATAACTAGAGTGATATTATTTAAGTACTGAGAAGGTATCAACTTCAAAATATATTACAATATGAATTTTGCAAAGGGTATGAAACATCAAACACGTGTATGACTGCCCATACTTTTAATTAAGTTTATATTGGAATACACCTTTTAGTTGATACCTCCACAAATTAATATTATTATGGATTACCACAAATCCTCTGTCACCTCGGAATTTATATCATTAGAGATAATGTAGTACGGTTTATGAAACAACATATCTCCATCGCGCAGTATTCTACCGAAGAAACCATTTATTATTTAGTTTGGGTCTCAAAGACCTCACGCGAGCTCTGTCGGGTTAAAACGCATCAGGAAGTACAAATGTTGGGGGTAATCGTGGTTTTATCTCGCTGTTTGGCGGGATCCGGCTGACCTATGAGGTTCGGCTAATGGGGTTTCCCCAACGAGATATCTCCCCCGAGGGGAGCACCGCCTCAGCCTGAATAACCTTTAAGTTGCCGACTGGTCCCTCGGCATGTGTGGTAGTGCAGTTCATGTCAGTGTAAATTGTGTGTGTGTGTGTGTGTGTGTGTGTAAGGGTGAGATTAGAACAATAAAGAGGAAGGAGAGATCGTGCGCGGTCCGTGCCCCGTTAGGGTACTGCTCGTCATTCGCCTGGTGATGATGAAAGAAAGCACGGAAAATTACCGATCAGAGCAGCCGGCCGCTATAAACCACCTCCAGACCGGCTTAATTCTTCCTAGCTACCTAGCTAGTGTCGAAAATCCGGCCATCGTCAGGAGTCGAACCTAGGACCTCGTGATTGGAAAGACTGAGATGACATCAGATGATGTCTCACGCCATCCTTCCCGGTACAATTTTTCGAAAATTTTTGGTACCTTTGGGGTAATTTTGCGTGAAAATACGAGCGAGAAAAGTACGTGCTTTTTAAGCGCAACTAGTTATTCCGAGAATGTCGGCGGCGCGCCCTCCCTCGCGTCGAGTCGAAGCTCCGCCGCCACCTGCGTCCTCCGTCGCCGGCGTCGAATACCCCAGCGCGCCCTGGCGACCTCACGTCCTCACGTTCTCGCGCAATTTCCGGCGGCGATATTGGCGGCGCTTCCGGATCCGGTGACAGCCGAAGGTCGGTAATCCGAGGATTATCCGCCTCGGCGACGATACGGCGGGCAACGCCCTGCTCCACGCGCCCTGCCTCCTCCCCACACGCACCGCCCCTGCAGGACCCGCCACGACCCACCAGGACCCACCAGGACCCACCATTCTCCACATGCCACTTCGCCCCCTCCCTCCCTTCCTTCCTTCGCAAGCGATCGCGCCGCTCTCTTCCGTTATCCTGCTCTCACTCACCTATCTTGTATCGCTCTCCCTATCCGCCACGCGCTCTCCCCCTGCCCCGCGCTCTCACCGCTCTCTTCCGTTATCCTCCCCTCACTCAGCTATCTTGTATCGCTCTCTCTCCGCCACGTTCTCTCCCCCTGCCCCGCGCTCTCACCGCTCTCTTCCGTTATCCTCCCCTCACTCAGCTATCTTGTATCGCTCTCTCTCCGCCACGCTCTCTCCACCTGCTCCGCTCTCTCATCGCTCTCTTCCGTTATCCTGCTCTCACTCACCTATCTTGTATCGCTCTCCCTATCCGCCACGCGCTCTCCCCCTGCCCCGCGCTCTCACCGCTCTCTTCCGTTATCCTCCCCTCACTCAGCTATCTTGTATCGCTCTCCGCCACGCTCTCTCCCCCTGCTCCGCTCTCTCACTGCTCTCTTCCGTTATTCTGCCCTCACTCACCAATCTTGGATCGCTCTCTCCGCCACGCTCTTTCCCCCTTCCACGCGCTCTCACCACGCTACGCTATCTTCGCTCTCCGCGCCTCGCACTCTCTCTCCCTCTCTCCCTCTCCGCCACGCTCGCTCTTTCTCCCCGCGCCAAGTCGTCTCCCCGCCACGGCCCTCCCAGCCACCCTCTCCCCGCGATGCCTGCCCGCACACGAAGTTCTTATTAAAAATGTGCGCCGCCCGCGGTGCCGTGAACATAGGCAATCTGCAATACTCCAAGGCGTTGACGTTCAGTACAACTCATACGATGTTGGGGATTCTTGAGTGCGTACGCATATGTCAGAGCTGTAACATAAGACGACGACTGCAAATGGCCGAGTGGCATGTGTCCCATGTTGCAATTTTGTTCTCAACTTTTCTTAACGAGCATCACAATTATTCATTTCTCATAACGAATTTTCCATCATTTCCCTACCATTTTTCACTCACTAGAAGGCAAGCTTCGTCTGTGAATTATTGCCAGGAGAGGATAGGACGTATTGCCCTCGCATGCTATTACGTCACATTTTTATCAACGTACAATGCCGGAAAGTTTGAGGTGTGTAAATGGTTCGCCAAAACTACTTAGAAAAATGGAAGAATGAATGACATAAGAATTAAAATATTTAAATATACCCACGAAAACAGATAGAAAGGTAGGATAGAAAAGACATGTGGAATGAAGCAGAGAGAGGAGTTCGTTGGACACACACTGTTCAATAAGCAAAAGTAAAACAGCTACACCTTTTAACTGAATGAAGACCTCAAGTAAATTTTCCAGGAGTGCATTTTCAGAAGATAAATAGAAAAAAAGTAAATAAGAATAGGTGTAACGCAAAACATAAAAGAAACGCAAAACATAAAATAAACGCAAAAACGAAACTGAACGCAAAAACGAAACTAAACGCAAAAACAAAAATAAACGCAAAAACGAAAATAAACGCAAAAACGAAAAGGAGAAAAGAAAAAAACTAGGAAGAAAATAAACATATTCTATGTGTGCCTGAGTGTCCGTCCGCGAAATTGGCTCGCTCCCTAAGTGCGAGGCGCCTGCCCCGAGGACGCTCCTGCCGCAGGACCTCGCGGCCGCCGTGAATCGCAAGTCCGCGGCGTCAAAAGAACCTCATTTCAGCGCGCGTCGATTCTCTGCTGCGGGCGCCGGCGGCACGGAGCCTCCGTACACCGGCGCGGAAGAAGTCCTTTCGCACCGGCACAAAGGAAGCCGTCGCCCCTGCAACGAGTTTCTGCCCAAGACGGCTCCGGGCGTCGCAAGAGCGAGAGGAAGGGGTGGGCCGCTATCAGCTCTAGGTGCTCCGTCGCTACGGCTTACGACTCTTACATATTCGCCTTTCTCGTTTTGGATTTCCCTCCGACGTATTTCCACAGCTTTCTCCCGACGACCATCTTGTTGTGCGTTCCATAGCAATCCATGACTCACGACTCTCACGGCTTGAGACGTCCACACTCTTACGTTTTACATTCTCGTTCTCATTCCTCCGATCGCGCCATTTCCTCAGCTTTCTCCTCACTATCATCTTGTCTCTCCTTTCATAGGACTGACTGACCACTCTCACTACTTATGACGTATCCAGACGTAAATTTTCCCCTTTCTCTTTTTGTATTGTCCTCCAGTTCCCGCATTTTCTCATTTTTCTCCACACTATCTTCTCGTTCCATAGCAATTCGAGACTTCGAAATCCTCAGTATGTATGGCGTTATCCCTCGTATATTTCCCCCTTTTCGTTTCGTCACCTAACTTCATCTTTCTCCACGCAATCTTCTCGATTTTCGTTCCGCAGCAGTCATTGACTTACATCTCCCATCACTGATTTCGACATTCCCACTCATTTTTCTCACTCATGTGTCATGTGTCTAGCACACTATCGTCTAGTTTTTATTACACATCTATCCACTAGTGGTGACTCCCACGAATTTAGGCGTCTACACTCTTCCATTTTCCTTTTCTCATCAGCAGAGAAAAGAGGTATTTCTTGGTCGACGAAACTGGCAATTTTGAATTCAGCTCAAAGGCGACATTAAGGCCTGAGGATCTTTTACATGCAAGTAAATCTACTAACATGGGACCGCCAGTTTTACTTCCCCTCCGAAGGACGGCGTACGGAAGTATTTTCTTGCCCTTAAAAATCCACGGCTTCGATCGGGTTTGCACCCGCCCACGTGGGTATAATAGTCCAGTACGCTAACCGTTGCACCATCGCAGCCGCGTCGCCCATCGCCGCGTCGCCCATAACGACCGCCCGCGGAGCGAACGGCGGCGACGGCGGAGCGCTGAGGAGGAATTACCCTCGCGAGGACGCGCCTCGTAATGGCGACCGCTCCCCTCAGCGCCTCCGTCACGCCCCGACCCCGACCCGGCCCGACAATGTTTCAAAATGCACCCAATACTGAAAATAACTGAAAATTGTGTTAAGAACAAAGATGTTATGTTACATACGCTGTGCATTGGACATTAACATAGCGATCAATGAAGACCGCCTTCTAAGTTTGATGAGTCACAGCTTATGATTGGCCAGAAGGGAGATGCGGTAAGAAAAATCGGATAGAAAAAGCGATAAACGTTTTGAGATACACTGCTCTACTTGGGGCATTTTGTATGTATAGCTAAACATTATTGGATTTAATTTCACGAGTGGAATAGCCCCCAAAAGCAAATGACGTATAACTCTCAAGTAATACGCAGGTTTACATTTCACCATTGAGCATGTATTTCATCAAACAGTTTGAAGCTCAATAAATAAACACGTGAAGTTCTCGTACTTAGTTACTCCAGAATGAACACATTTGGCGTTACGATACGAACATATACCATACCACGGTATACACAAAACACATTTATGCAACACTCACAACCGTCTCCTCGGGATAGACACGATTTATGTCGACTACTATTCATCAGCAAACGCGTATTTTCGATAGATGGCAATATCGATTGAATTTACTGCACATTTTGTTAGGTTAGCAGTCAATTAATAATAGAAGTATTGACTCAAAGTCAATTTTTAGACGTTTCTGAATAAAATACTTTTATGGACCTATCTAACATACAAACACTAAATATAAATGAACGATATTTAATCAGTAAAAAAAAATATAAAAATTACTAACGACTACTACATTTCAGAATATCTGTGAATTAAAAATATGTCAATTAATTAACAACCAAAAGTTGAAAATGATGCAAAAAAGAAAAAGAAGGAAAGAGAAAGAAGTAAAAAGAAATGAAACAAAAGTAAAAAAAAGCAGAATGAAAAGATAAAATGAACGAAGAAAAAATGGCAGAAGGACAACGGAAAAAAGGCAGAAAGACAACGGAAAAAAGGCAGAAAGACAACGGAAAAAAGGCAGAAAGACAACGGAAAAAAGGCAGAAAGACAACGGAAAAAAGGCAGAAAGACAACGGAAAAAAGGCAGAAAGACAACGGAAAAAAGGCAGAAAGACAACGGAAAAAAGGCAGAAAGACAACGGAAAAAAGGCAGAAAGACAACTGAAAAAAGGCAGAAAGACAACTGAAAAAAGGCAGAAAGACAACGGAAAAAAGGCAGAAAGACAACGGAAAAAAGGCAGAAAGACAACTGAAAAAAGGCAGAAAGACAACTGAAAAAAGGCAGAAAGACAACGGAAAAAAGGCAGAAAGACAACGGAAAAAAACGCAGAAGGACAACGGAAAAAAAGCAGAAGGACAACGGAAAAAAAGCAGAAGGACAACGGAAAAAAGGCAGAAGGACAACGGAAAAAAAGGCAGAAGGGCAACGGAAAAAAAGGCAGGACAACGGAAAAAAAGGCAGAAGGACAACGGAAAAAAAGGCAGAAAGACAACGGAAAAAAGGCTGAAGGACAACGAAAAAGAGGCAGAAGGACAACGAAAAAAGGCAGAAGGACAAAAGAAACGAAGCAGTGTACGTGACGGCAGCGCGGTGGCGAGTGCTCGGGGGGTGACGCGTGGGTAGGAGTGTCCGTAGTGGCAGCGGGCAGACAGGGGCGGCGTCCGAGCTCCGTTGGAACAGCAGCGGCGGCGGCGCCGGCAGGTCGTCGGAGGGGGGCGGGGGAAGCGGTCATACTTGCGCGATCGCCGTTTGTTCTCTGAGCGGAAGCGGAAGTTGAAATTGCGCGCCCGGAGCGCGGCAAATCAAGGCGTTTCCGAAGAATTTCAATTTACGACTTCGCGACGGCGAGACAATGGAAGAGATGGTCTTTGTGCGCAGGCGGGCCACGACGCGACAATTGCCACACGCGATGGTATCTGCGCAGGCGCAGCTCTCGAATTGCAGACATACCAATTCTTCATTTCCTCCCTTTCTACAGTTAGTGCCATGTTTTTCCATAGTCCAGGTCTGCCCTGCATACCAGTTACATCAACGGTTCCAGGAACTGCGATGGGAACGTCATACGACCGAGTTAGTTGGCTCAACTGATGTCACTGTAGTGGTGCTGACCGGGTGGTTTGAGACCCGACGAACGGTGGTAGGATTTTCGGAGTATAGCTGAGCCGAGTTCAACTTGTTGGAGTTGAATCCTAGTGGCCAGCTGCTTAGCTCGGTAGTTTCCTGTTGTTTCGCCGATCAATATCAGAGAATGGTGGGGCAGCACACTTACAAAAGAGCCACGAACCACGAGCATCACTTCCTCGTCCTATCCTCACACACTTGCACTTACATGCACCACACTGCCACACAAGCCGAGACACCGGCCGGGAGCTTAGAGCTTGTCCCGGCTGGGGCGATGCCTTGCTGGTGGAAGATACCTAGTAGTTTGTCCTGGAGATAAGTTGCAAATCAAAATATATAAAATAAAAATATTAATAAAGAGAGAGTTCATATCATTCTAACAAGGTAGAGTAGATTAAATAAAGCTCTTTTTGACTCTTCTTGGCATATGCATCTCCCGTAAGACACATTGACAGACCTATTACCTCCAATATTCTCAAAAACTGAAATGAAGGATTTTCAATTTCACAATGTTCACGAAACCCTCATCATGAAAGAATTATCATAATGACCATTAAAAAAATAGTTGTGCTTCATGTTAATGCCAAAAAAGAGCCGGAATATAGTTCCAACGATAAAATACATTTTATAGATCAACAACTGTTCAAAAATGAAATTAAATTTGCACATCGCAGACTGGAGTAAAATCAACTTAATTTTTTAGTGCGTAAATAAAAAACTTATTTCAAAAAATAAATAGAAATAATGACCCCCGTAAAAAAGAAGAAACATGACATCTCTGAGTTTGTTTTGAAGAATAAAGTGAAATTAAGAAAGTACAGTCATTCGTACAATAAAGTGTCCATTTTAAAATAACAATATTTTCTATATAAAATATGCTAAAGAAAGATGGATATTTTATTAACTTTGTAAGAATCCTCCAAACCAAAGCCTTAAACTAACTACTGTTGAATGGGAAGTTTTTCGCAATGATGCAAATTTGCAATAATGAAGCAAATATAGGGCGAAAAATAAAGTTTTCCCAAGGACATTATCAAACGCATAGACAATCTTCCTACACACGTATTAAGCTACCCCATCACATACAAACTGGTAGAGATGAGATGACACAGGGCATCAACAGATGTCACTGCAGTGCCTCTGATCGGAACGTCTCAGGTTCGAGTCGTCAATAGTGGCCGGATTTTCGACACTAGCCTTAGAGCTAGGTCGGGTCAGTCGTAGTCCGGAGGAGAATTCTCGCGGCCGGCTGCTCTGATCGGTAGTGTTCCGTGGTTTCTCCGATCAACATCATCTTCAACGAATGCTGAAGAAGTACCCTAACAAACGGACCACCAACAGCACGCGATCTTTCCATCCTCTTCTTTGTTCTATCCTCACCTATTACTTACACCCGCTTACACTTACATGAATTGAATTGAATTGAATTTGCCTTATTTTACGCGGCGAGACTCGGGCCATCAGGCCCGTTCTTCCGTCTGACCACGCAAATTTCGCTACGCTCCTTTCATCTAGCAGAGAAAGGAGGTATTTCTTGGGCGAGAAACAGGTGATTTGAATTTAGCTCAGAGGCTACGTCATTAGGCTTGAGGATCTTTTACATGCAAGTAAATCTACGAACATGGGACAGCCGGCTTTACTTCCCCTCCGAAGGAAGGCGTACGAAGGACTTTTTCGCCCTTAAAAATCCACGACTTCGATCGGGTTTGAACCCGCGAACTTGGGTACAACAGTCCGGAACGCTAACCGTTACACCATCGCCGCTGTACAATACTACCACACATGCCGGGAGTCGGTCAGGAACTTAGAGCTTGTTCTGGATTGGGTTGTGCCCCGCTGCAGGAGATACCTGGTTGGGGAAAACCAAAGTATACCGACGATGGGCCCTCACTGGATCTAACCATCTAGCAGGGGAAGACCATCACCACCTCCCGAAGAAAACATGCCCTTCACTTACGGGATTTAATGCCCTTAGTAGTTGACTAAAATTGCTGTACTAAAATTGAAGTCTGCTGTAATAAATGATTACTGGTTTTGATAATGCTCAATTATAATTTTGAAATTGCAATACGACCGGATCATATCCCGTACGGAGGTAACATATAAGGCCATTGGAAGTTGGAGCACTTTTGAACAGGAATATAATAACATCAGCTACTATGATTCGTTGATACTTTCAAGGCCAGATACTGAAAGAACATATTTGAACAAAGCTGGACATGAAACACATTCTCAACACATCAAAATAATTTTAAAACAGTTTACAGCGTCGGTAACGCCAATTTTACTAGTATGAACTAAGAGAGTTTACGTTATTATTTCACATTTTACCTTTTGCAGTTTTGTGATCATGGGAATATATCATTCGGAAATAAAGAAAGGAAACAACAATCATCGATGTTAAAAATCATTAGCGTTAATATATCTGCGTTTAAAACAATGTTTATACAAAAACCTCACAACCATGCAATCGTCGACATCCATGTCGCATCTCTACTAAGAACCTTACTCTCAAGGAAGTTCCATTTGTTGACACACCACTAGAGCACATAATATCTCAGTTTATTTCCCAACCTACAACTTTTCAATCAACCAAATTGTTGACTCACGAACACGCATGCAAATGGACTCTGAATTCCAGTCGATTGCCATAAGTTAATAAACGACTTGCCAACTTCGCAATGCTGTGTCCTCTCCGTTTCTACGCTCTCCGTACGCTCTATGCACCAAATGAAGAGCCCCGAGTGGGTACGTCGAAAATTAATTTCGCCACAGAAAGCGCAAACCCGCAGGCGGTACATCACTCGCGCAATGTGCGTTACTCGCATTGCTGTTCGAGCGTCGGGAACGGGTTTGGCTCGTTTGGCCGTTTCGGTGCGTGGTAGTACGCGTCGCGTTGTGTACGCCGCTGTAGCTGCACCGTGTAGCTGCACCGTGTAGCTGCACCGTGTAGCTGCACCGTGTAGCTGCACCGTGTAGCTGCACCGTGTAGCTGCACCGTGTAGCTGCACCGTGTAGCTGCACCGTGTAGCTGCACCGTGTAGCTGCACCGTGTAGCTGCACCGTGTAGCTGCACCGTGTAGCTGCACCGTGTAGCTGCACCGTGTAGCTGCACCGTGTAGCTGCACCGTGTAGCTGCACCGTGTAGCTGCACCGTGTAGCTGCACCGTGTAGCTGCACCGTGTAGCTGCACCGTGTAGCTGCACCGTGTAGCTGCACCGTGTAGCTGCACCGTGTAGCTGCACCGTGTAGCTGCACCGTGTAGCTGCACCGTGTAGCTGCACCGTGTAGCTGCACCGTGTAGCTGCACCGTGTAGCTGCACCGTGTAGCTGCACCGTGTAGCTGCACCGTGTAGCTGCACCGTGTAGCTGCACCGTGTAGCTGCACCGTGTAGCTGCACCGTGTAGCTGCACCGTGTAGTTGCACCGTGTAGTTGCACCGTGTAGCTGCACCATGTAGCTTCACCATGTAGCTACACCATGCAGCTTCACCATGCAGCTTCACCATGCAGCTTCACCATGCAGCTTCACCATGCAGCTTCACCATGCAGCTTCACCATGCAGCTTCACCATGCAGCTTCACCATGCAGCTTCACCATGCAGCTTCACCATGCAGCTTCACCATGCAGCTTCACCATGCAGCTTCATCATGCAGCTTCATCATGCAGCTTCATCATGCAGCTTCATCATGCAGCTTCATCATGCAGCTTCACCATGCAGCTTCACCATGCATCTTCACCATGCAGCTCCACCATGCAGCTCCACCATGCAGCTCCACCATGCAGCTCCACCATGCAGCTCCACCATGCAGCTCCACCATGCAACTCCACCATGCAACTCCACCATGCAGCTCCTCCATGCAGCTCCACTATGCAGCTCCATCATGCAGCTCCACCATGCAGCTCCATCATGCAGCTCCACCATGCAGCTCCATCATGCAGCTCCACCATGCAGCTCCATCATGCAGCTCCACCATGCAGCTCCACCATGCAGCTCCACCATGGGCGTAATCAGGGTGGGAAGGTCGCAGAATGGCGACCGAAACGTCGGCACCTTCGCCATGGACGCGGCGTCACCCGGACAGCCTAGTAAATGCTGACTCCGGCCGCGGAAGCCTACGCTCTCTCTTTTATTTAAGACGCTTGTCTTCCTCCTTGATTACGACGTTTTGGTCGCAAGGCACAGCAACATCTGCACGTGGACACATTGTTTTCTCCACATCCCGGAAAACAATATGCGGTATATTTTCTGATACCGTGCGATCCATTTGAATTTGTTGGTCATACAATATTATACAGAGTCCAACAGACGTCACCGGTTTTGGTGAGTGTTTGTACTACTTGAGGCATGTGTTTGGAACTTTCAGGGCCGTACAGATCTGCCAGTGGAGGTAACTACACGCCCTGTCGTGTCTTTTCAATTATTCGATCTGCTAGAATTGGACAAGCTGAGATAATACGACCAATGGTTTCTAACTGAAAAATTCTGCATCTTGGGAAATTTTGAGAACCGCTTTATTATAATGACGTCTTCTCTGATCTTGGGCATCTATTAACAGAGCTCCCAATTCTGGCATCATCCTTCTTCTTTAATCCACATAAATGATTGATCTTAAATGACCGGCACCTTGTCCATTATTTTTAGATTTTGTCCGTGCTGTGATTTGTCTCTCCACGATTTAACATTCTTTTGTGGCTCACATTTCGTGTTTAGGAGCACAGAAGTTCAGTGTCTGCGTTATTCTGCTTTCGCAATATTATAATAATAATAATAATAATAATAATAATAATAATAATAATAATAAATAATAATAATAATAATAACAATTAATATTATTACATATAACATTATTATTATTATTATTACTATTATTACTATTATAATTATTCACATTGTCTTGGTCTCAGTTGTAAGCTCAACAACACGATTGGAATGTTTTCCGTTTCGCCAACTGTCAACTGTTGCTACTTAACAGAAGTAATGTTGCGAATGATTTGTAAGAATAGCGTAGTACTTACCCTCCTTTTATAACCCTTGACCAGGGGCTGAAACATGACCAGGTGGGTAACCATTTCACAGGGGCTAAGATCTCTTGAAGGCTTTCCGACGAGCACTTCTCTGCACGTCAAGTGGCGGCAGCAATTCAGATGGGAGATCCTAGATCCGGGATCTTTGAATTGAATTGATTTGATGCCTTATTTTACGTTGCTTATTTTAGTTGCGAGACTCTGGGCCATCAGGCCCGCTCATCCGTCTGACTATACTAGCGTCTTCACTAACTAGCGGAGAAAGGAGGGATTTCTATGGCGAGAAACAAGCGATTTGAATTTAGCTCAGAGGGCTGCAATTTAGCTCGTTATTTAGGCTTGAGGATCTTTTACATGCTACTTACATACTACTACATGCTTTTACTTTTAAATCTGCTAACATTGGACAGCCGACTTTACTTCCCCTCCGAAGGAAGGCGTACGGAGAATTTTTTCGCCCTTAAAATCCACGGCTTCCATCGGGTTTGACCCCGCGAACTTGGGTATAACAGTGCGGTACGAAAATACCGGAGTTACCGGAGCTAATACCGAAGTACGGTACCATCACCGCCACAAATTCTTTCATCAGTTACACACCATGTGCTATAATATTATTACTATTACTATTATAATTACTATTACTATTATAATTACTATTACTATTATAATTACTATTACTATTATTATTACTATTACTATTATTATTAATATTATTATATCATTATTTTATCATTATAGTAATAACATTTCATAATAATAATGTATTAATATATTTATGTTAATCCTGCACGCAGCTACGCATCATCTAACTCGTCGATTTCTCCGCTTTGAAGTCGCGGAGGGATTGGGCTAAAAGCCAATACGCCAAACGTGTGTGTGATGCGTGCGAATATAGCGCTCGCAAATGCAATCCACAAAAAAAAATTTGCACACACGATTGTATTTATAAAGTGGGCGTACGAATGCGGGGATCATTTTCCATTCGAAATATTTTCCATTTAACCCGAGTACATTTTTTTTTCGCAAATGGAAATCTCTTCATACGGAACAATTATTTCAAACCTGCTCCCCATTGATAATCCTTCACGAGCGATCTATCGACATCTGTATGAAAATTTAATTTTTTGAACTGAATCTGAAAAAAATGATTTGAACAATTTGTAGATTTCGTATAAACATCGTAGAAAGTATTCCATATAAACAGTGTTACCTAAAAATGCCAAGATCTGAATGTTAGCTGCGTCATGGTATAAAATATATACCGTGTGGGATATTCTGTTCTTAAAAAATCTTTAATGTATTCTCGCAAAGTTAAGAACAATAGCGCGCTCCTTGTTGACAAAACATTCGACATCACACAGCTAGAAACCATGCTCGGTGCTACTAAGAGGTAACCTTTCAGTTATTGTGTCGGCGCGCGGTGAGCGAATGGCAAAACACACTGTGCCAAAGCAACGACACTGGGAAAACTGCAAAATTTACGCTGATTTACTCGCTTTCATTTCATTAACGATTTTAAACTTAATAACTATCGGCTAAATGTAGCTTTGTCTTATAATTTAATAGGCGGTTTCCACAATTAATTATTAAACATTTTAAAAAGTTGAGATATTTAGTAGGAAAAATAAACGTTCAGATTCACAAATGTCTAGAAATTAACAGCCGTTTTTACAATAACTTACAATAAAAGGATCTTCCACTGGTGAAACAAATTCATAAACGTTTTTTGTTATCTCGAGGCACAAAAATGTAAAAGTTTATCTTTAGTCAAAGAGAGATTTAAAAACAATCATATATATGAAAACTAACTGCTTTAATAATATTTTTATAATATATTTTGTTTGTAAGTAGTGTCTGGCTGATTTTCAACCGTAGCCACAATGATTGGACTTCGATTTTCCATCTTTGCCAAAGCTAAGATCTCGTATACAGACTGATTAGCGAACCATATCACCCTCCAGCGGGGCACAAGCTCTAAGCTTCTTATTACTCGCGCAACTTCTCTTGAACGATGACCTCCCTTGTGCAAGAAACAGTTGAACGCAAAAGCTTGCAGCGGGCACTGATGACAACCTTCCAAGCATTAAAACTTCGTTGGCGCGAAACAGAAGCTAGTAAAAGCCAGTTGCTTTCATAGTGCAGAATCCCTGTTCAGGTTTATTGTCAATATCGAAAGAAATGGCTGAATCAAGTCCAGGTCCTTCAAGGGAGTCACCTAAAACTTCCGAAAAAGTTAAACAAAAGATGCAGTTTTGACTTTTATTTCACAGACGTTGGTATTACTTAAAATACTCTAGTGGCCTACTTTGTAACTAATACCCCCACTCCACCCGAAATCGTCGATCCATCGTTCAAGAAAAGTTGCCCGAGTAATACCAGTTTCGCAGCGCGTGTGGTGAATCTAAGGGTAACTGTGTGAGTAAGGGGTGAGCATAGGACAAGGAAGAGGAAGGCAAGATCGCACGCGGCATGTGGCCAGTTTGTTAGGGTATTTCTCCGGCATTCACCTGCTGCTGATCGGAGAACCTATGGAAAAGTACCAATCAGAGCAGCTAGAATTCTTCTCCCGACAGCGTCTGAATTCGAACTAGCTAACAAGCTAGTGCCAAAAAATCATGTCACCGTCGGGACTTTAACCTAGGACCTCCCGGTCAGAGGCACTGCAATGACGACAGTTCATGCCTTGAATTGAATTGAATTGAATTGAATTAATGCCTTATTTTACGTGGCGAGACTCAGACCATCTCAGGCCTGCTCTTCCGTCTGACTACGCAAATTTCGCTACGCTCCTTTCACCAACTAGCAGAGAAAGGAGGTATTTCTTGGGCGAGAAACAGGCTATTTGAATTTAGCTCAGAGGCGTCATTTAGGATTGAGGATATTTTACATGTAAGTAAATCTACTAACATGGGACAGCCGGCTTTACTTCCCCTCCGAAGGAAGGAGTACGAAGGATTTCTTCGTCCTTAAAAATCCACGGCTTCGATCGGGTTTGAACCCGCCAACTTGGGTACAACAGTCCGAAACGCTAACCGTTACACCATCGCCGCCATAGAGATGCCTTGAGACACCTCTCCCGATGGTAGATGAGGGAGTAGTCGAAAATGTTAAAGAGTATTTGCTTATATCTAATGAAATACGCTGCCGATTCCAGGACGCCTTTTCTGCCTGTTTATTCTAGAACGGCAATATGTAATTTGACCCAAAGATGAGAGTCCGTTGAAATCAACAATCTATTGTCGTGTCATTTGGTAACAATGAGGTTAGAGGAAGACGAAAAATAAATCAATATTCTTTTCTTTTCGTTGTTCAACTCAATTTTTCACTTGACATTTACCTAAGGTTTCGCATACTGTAGTTGTTCCTCAAAATGTATGCTGCTAAGAGCAGTACGCAAAGGAAAACTAGTACAAAGATTATTAAAATATATTTGGATCTCGATCTTTTGGTAATCAGAAAACAAACCTCAAGTCAACCACTACCTCTTAATCTTAATTAATCTTGTCAAAGAAGGCTGCAAAATTTCTCTTCCTGATACGGTTTGAAAATGACGAGGTATCTACTAAGCCTCGCTATGTACCACAAGATATACCCAAATTTCATAAGCTTGCCATGTATTGTGTTGTTTTGCACGTGTCGTACGTAGTTAGGGACCGTCGTCTCTTGATCCAATCCATGTAAATAAGTAATAAATATATAATTTTATTGCCTCATACGTCACATCCAATCCGTTATTTCTCTGCAAAGCATACAAATTTGATCAATGAGATCATGAGAAAATAATAGTTCAAAACACTGCATTGTGTCAAAAAAGTGTCCTCATCATTGTCTTCTTTATCAGTTTTGTGATGAAAGAAATTTTCACCGTCAACTCACTATCTTTGAGTTTCAGTTCGGCTTTTCTTCTTGTGACATTTTCTGCTCTTATAGAGATTACTTCGCCATTTTCGAAAATCTTCCTTCACATGCAACATCTCATTGAGAAAAAATGTTACCCGTCCCGGATCGTTTTTGAACTTCAACAAATGAGGTTAGACGTCGCAGGGCAGACAACCCACGTCCCTTTCACTTTCGTCATCGCTTTCTTCGTCGGAGAATAGAACGTCATCGGAAGGTAAAAAAGCGTTATTATCTCTTCGCTAAACTCAACAATCGTTTCTATACTCTCATGCACTTCAAGGATGCAAATGACAAACAATATTCACCGTAAGAATCCATGCTACCCCAGATAACGCCATAGCATTGATTAAGTATCGAGCATAACCAGAACTCTTACTGTCACCAGGAGGTGACGCTTCAAAGTGAACGTCATCGGAAGGTAAAAAAAGCATAATTATCTCTTCCCTAAACTCAACAATCTTTTCTATACTCTCATGCACTTCAAGGATGCAAATGACAAACAATATTCACCGTAAGAATCCATGCTACCCCAGATAACGCCATAGCATTGATTAAGTATCGAGCATAACCAGAACTCTTACTGTCACCAGGAGGTGACGCTTCAAAGTGAACGTCATCGGAAGGTAAAAAAAGCATAATTATCTCTTCCCTAAACTCAACAATCTTTTCTATACTCTCATGCACTTCAAGGCTGCTAATGACAAACAATATTCACCGTAAGAATCCACGCTACCCGAGATAACGCCATAGCATTGATTAAGTATCGAGCATAACCAGAACTCTTACTGTCACCAGGAGGTGACGCTTCAAAGTGAACGTCATCGGAAGGTAAAAAAAGCATAATTATCTCTTCCCTAAACTCAACAATCTTTTCTATACTCTCATGCACTTCAAGGCTGCTAATGACAAACAATATTCACCGTAAGAATCCATGCTACCCGAGATAACGCCATAGCATTGATTAAGAATCGAGCATAATCAGAACTCTTACTGTCACCAGGAGGTGACGCTTCAAATTAGTGGCCAGTGAAATGTCATCGACTAAAGCAAACGACATTTTCTTTACTGTTTTAGTATTGCAATGAACCAGCTATTGTCTATTTCTACTTAGTTTTCTCTCTACATCATTAAGAGGAACGATCATAAGAGCAAAAAAGTATCGAAATTACTCGCAGAAATCTGAGGTAATGATATCCACCATTTATTAATACTAATAATTATTTTCAAGACATTATTAATTATACCCACACTGCCAGCGTTGTTTTATCGACTGTGACTTACCAAGATTTCTGTCCCTAAGTTTCTGAATAGTGCTGTGAGAGTAAAACAAGTATATGATCTAAGTGTTTAGATGTCTCTTTCTGTTCCGTATACAGATGGTCATAATTTAATAGGTTATTGATGAATTGCACAATATGAGATTTTCATCAGTCTTAAACATGTAATTAATTAATGACTTTATTGCAGTTTCGATACAATAAATAGCATTCAATACGTACAATTTTTTATCGATATATTTATAGCTCCTCGACAGATTTATCTGTTAAATTCGTGAATTAGAAATGAAACTAAGTAGAGTCTTCTAAACGATAGTAACTTCATGGTTAGTTCTGTAATTCAAAAAACCTCAATGATGATTTATTTTACTTTGTATTTCAATAGTTGTGAATTGAAGAGATTAAAGACGTGTGCTTGTAGAACTTGAATAGGAATAGTTGATAAGGAACATTCACTATTTTAATTGAGAAAGTAATAGCTCGCAGCGTCAAACGTTTCATACAAAAGGTTGGGTTTGGCCTGAGGAATAGAGATAAGAAAGAGACGCCAGAAAACATTGTATACATTTTTACACTCAAATTAAATACATATTTGAAATTGTAATTTTTAAATATACGAGAAACTATTAACAAATGCAGGTACAAGTTTCACAAGTCTATCAGCACGCAAAGTGTGAATAGAAATCCATTTGGAACCCTCGAGATGGAACTTCTGATATTCATGGCTATGTGCGTTTGTCAAAAAAATGTAAATTGGCATTGTTTTGAAATTATAAAAATATATTACCTTGGCAAAGAGAAAAGTTAACGGCTTATGAAACACTGCGTTGCCACAGAACGTAAACATTTTTTTGCCATACTGTAAGTGTGCATTTGTCCCGCTTAAACACAAAGTTACACCAATGAACAAATTTCTAGTCAAAACGCGCAGTGGATAAAAATACAAAACAAGACACGCGCCGCGTATATTTCTATTCGGTCATTGTCCGAAATAAAATACCCAGGACGAGTTCAATCGCCGATCTGAATATTAAATTCAATTTTTGTTCTGACACGAAATGAAAAATGCGCGTTAAATTAATTAAAAAAGTGTTTTGAACTAAAATGAGTTTAAAATTACGCCTTTGCAAGCTCAAGTACGTTTTATGTTAGTCGTGTAGACGAAGGTTGTAGTCTCTTCTCCAACCTGAACATCCGTGTACGTAGGGAAGCGCCCCCAAAAGTTTCAGGAAAAAAAATACTTCGAATAAAATGCGATAAAAATTATGTTAGATAGATCCGATGACGTTCTATTTTATTGGCGGTTTAGGTGCCTCAGTACATCAATTGACCTGTAAAACCTGCAGTGCCTCTGACAGATCTCCTGATCCGATACTGTTGAACTCGCTGTTGCTACAAGCTACACTGTTGAAGTCGTAGGCTTCCGCGGCCAGAGTCATGTGGGTGATCTGGGCAGTCCGGGTGACGCCGCGTCGAAGGCTGTGTTGCCGACGTTTCGACCATCCTGTCGTGGACTTCCTCAGGACTGGTATGATGAAGCTGATACCAGCCCTGAGGAAGACCACAACACGATGGTCGAAACGTCGGCAACACAGCCTTCGACGCGGCGTCACCCGGACAGCCCAGATCACCCATAGCTACAAGTTCAGCCACAGTCTTCTAGCGGTGGGCAGCTCTGATCGGCAGTTTTCTATGGATTCTCCGATTAAGCAAATGCCGGAGCGGTACCCTAACAAAAGAGCGTGGGCCGCGCGCGACATTTCCTTCCTCTTCATTTACCTCTTTCTTACACTTACACACACATGCACTACATTATCACACATGACGGGAGACCGCTCGAGAGTTTAGACCTTGTCCCTGGTCAGGCTGGTCGGAGATACTTGGCTGGGGAAACCCACGATAGGCGACGGTATATCGGCGCCGGATCTCGCTATCTAGCGGCGGATGTTCACCGCCACCTCCCAAGGGAGGGAGGGAAACGTGCACTACATTTAAGGTATTAACGACCTTAGCCTTTAACGTGCCGTACACAGCCAAACGACAGTTCACAAAACGTGCGCTTACAACACCTAAATCTCGGCCATCTGGAAATGTTGCTCAGTGAAGGCAATGGAATCGCTTAAAGAGGGTTTTCGGAGGCCCTGACTGCAAATCCTCTCTACTGTGCAGCTTCGGGTGCACTGAAAGGCTCTCAGGAACGTTGAAGGTGCGACGCGGGTCAACCGTAGTCTTTAAATAGCCTACTATTCAGAGCGTCGGTGTAAATTGGTACATCACAAGCCTCCGCGCCAAGACGGGAGGGTATGACGTGAGAGAGCGTGCGCTGCACAGAATACAATGCTGCATCATAGGGTTTCAAACTACGCTAGTTCGTTGTCGGTTGGTTGTTAGTGATTCCGGGCCGTCAACTACTGCGGTCATTATTTTCGTAAGTGTAGTGCATACTTTTTTCCTCGGGAGTTGGCGGTGGTCTCCTCTATCTATATGGTGAGATCCGGCGCCGACGTGCGTTTCCCCGACCAGGTATTTCCACAAGCGGGGCACCGCCCCAGCCGGGACAAGCTCTAAACTCCCCACCCATCTCTCGGCATGTGTAGAAGTGTAGTTCATATTAGGGTAAGTGTGTGTAAGGGGAGGGGTTAGGACAAGGAAAACGAAAAACAGATCGCGCGCGATCCGTGGCCTGTTTGTTAGAGTATCCGTACTTCTCCGGCATTCGCCACGTGATGAGGAATCATGGAAAACTACCGATCAGAGCAGCCGGCCGCTAGAATTCTTCTCCAGACAGCGACTGAACAGGACATAGCTGAGAAGCCAGAGTCGAAAAATCACATGGTTGTCGAAGTTTTAATTTGAACGAGGGTATTTTACATCCAGCAGCGCCTAAAGGAAACAAAAGACCCGATTCACTAGATCCATGGGGGCCTTTGTTTTAAAGATAAGTATACTTAGTTAACTGCAGCTAAGTGAATTAATTTTTTCTATCCACTTTTTATTGAAGAAAATATGTTTTGTATAACTGTTTTACAATTATACTTTAAATAGTATATTTAATGTATTATAATGTTTAATTCATGCATTAATTAATGCATTAAAATTTACTAAATGCATGTACCTAATAGATGCTAGACAAATCTTATAAGTCTAGGTGTAACTGACCGCTCCAGCATGCGATTGTTTGGAGGAAATTTCTGTAAGTCGGCTGCTCAGTTCGGTAGTTTTCCGTGGTTTCTTCGATCGAATTCACAGAAATGATGAAACAGTTCCGTGAAAAATGGTTTCTTTTTCCAAATTTTCGTTTCCTTCTGTCCCATCTACTCGCACACATACAAACACACACGCACGCACGTACTACGACACACTCCCTTCGTGTCAGAGACCAATCAGGACTTTACGGGTTGTCTCGATTTGGGTGGCGCACTGCTGGGGGAGATACGTCGAGAGGAAACACCACACGTCGACGTGTAGGACCAAGAGAGATAGCTCAGGGCATATACTGATTTCGCTGCAGTCCCTCTGGCCGGGAGGTCATAGGTTCGAGCCCCGACAGTGGCAGAATGATCGACACTAGCTTATCAGCTTGGTCGAATTCAGTCGAATTCTAGCGACTTACTGCTCTGATAACCTCTGATCGGTAGTTTTCCGTTGTTTTTTGCAATCAATATTAGGCGAATGCCAGAGCAGTACCCTAACAAACGGGTCACGGACCGCCCGAGTTCTTTCTTTCCTCTGCCTTGCCCTGTCCTCACCCCTTACACACACACACACACACACACACACACACACACTTGCACTAGCATTCACTACACTACCACGCATGTCGGGAGACCGGTTGGGAGCTTAGAGCTGGTCCCGGCTGTGGCGGTGCACCGTTGATGGGAGATATCTAGTTGCATCCCGTTTGCAGACGGTAGAGCAACTGGCCACTCCTGCAGCTGAATTCGTCCTAACCGCTCTAGTCAATGTCGTAAATCCTGCCACCGACGGGACTGAAACCTAGAAACTCCAGTCAGAAGCGTTCCAATGACATCAGCGAATGCCCTGAGCCACCTCAGCCCGCCGGGAGCGGCACAGTTTCCGAAACATAACCTCAAACTCCGCAGTCGCCTGCCGGAGCCCAAGCCCTGCGCTACGGATTCGCGATGTTCAAAGCTATAAACATCGGCGTTCAAAGCTATAAACATCGGCGTTCAAAGCTATAAACATCGGCGTTCAAAGCTACAAACATCGGCGTTCAAAGCTACAAACATCGGCGTTCAAAACTATAAACATCGGCGTTCAAAACTATAAACATCGGCGTTCAAAACTATAAACATCGGCGTTCAAAACTATAAACATCGGCGTTCAAAGCTACAAACATCGGCGTTCAAAGCAACAAACATCGGCGTTCAAAGCTACAAACATCGGCGTTCAAAGCTACAAACATCGGCGTTCAAAGCTACAAACATCGGCGTTCAAAACTAAAACAACGATGGTCAAAAATAAAACACTGATGTTAAAAGTAAATCTTCCAAAAACATCGATACTTTTACACATCAATATTTTACAGTAACCTCAAATTTGTGAGCAAGAAAATATAATTTCACAACTGTCGAACATATTCATTTATAATTAAAAATGTTGAAAAGGAAGGTAAGAACTCCTCTGAGAAATCCAAACACGGGAGGCAAATGAAGGAACTTACCAGGACATTAAAATCATTTCGGGCAACGGAGAGTAATCTGCTCGAAGGTAATGCTACCCGCGTTTGCGTTCGATTTGAACACAAACACCACCAGTTATTATTTCATATTTTAATTTTTACAAATTTGTGATTATGAGCATTTTTCACGCACATGATTTTTTTATAGTAACATTGATTTTTAAAACATGGATATTTTTATAGTAACATCGATGTTTTGAAAACATCGACATCAATGTCGCATCCGTAATTCAGAGCGGCGCGCGTCGCGAGCGGAGCGGGGGAGGGGGCGGCGCCGCGGCGCCCGCGCCGCTCGTATCGACGCCCCCTGCACGGCGCCGGCTTCCTGCTCTCTGCCCCGCGCCGCCGCGCGCGCCGCCACACGGCGTCATCGCCAACTTCCGTTCGGAAGTACCGAGCACACATCGTACTTCACTTGCTATATACAAATATAAATATTTATATATTATATACTATATATTAATTAACAAAAATATACATAATTTATTTTGAAAAAAAGAAACAATTATATATAATATATAATATATATTATATAAGATTTCCGGGGAGGAAGTCAAAAACTTCGAAAATAATCTCTTAAGACAATTTTAACCAATTTTGCTTAACCATAGAAACACATCAGAAACATGTAAATTGTTTATTATTAATAAAAGAAATTAATATATTTGTTCAGAAAGAAACCCTAACCCAGAAATAAAACAGCAGTCGAATTGTGTAAAGTGGGTGTTTTTTTTAATTTATGTGTTAATTTTTGTTTCTGAACAAATATTGTATATTAATTTATTTTTAAAAACAATTTTCATGTTTCTGGAGTGTTTCTATTCTTCAAATTTGTACAGATTTGTTCTTTAGAACCACGTTTTCAAACCAAACTTTTGAGTACTTACTGTAGCTTAACCATAGCATTACTGCAGCTTAAACATATGCATGTAGTTTATTAAACAAAATATGCTTTAAAGTGTCTTAAGAGCTTATTTGCGAAGTTTCGACGTTTTTTATTCCATTTGTGCTTTTTTTATTAGGTAACCGTTCAAGGAAGGGTCAGAAAAATCTTTTTTTTTTTGCTTAATTTTCAAAGAGCCCTTTACGTACTTAGGTTACTTTGTACGAATGCTGTTTGTCCGTTTCCATGACTACAGCAATCGCTAAGTGTCGCAAGAGCTGTGTCAACCGTTCCATCCGGCCTTGACAATTAGTATATCGAGAGCAGGGTGTTAACTCCATCCATCAATTTAATTTAAAATTTAGCTTAGACCATATTCTTAGTGTAAAATCTTTCTTAAGACTCCCTAAAGATGCTCAATAATAAGAGTACTTATTAAATTATATTAAATGAAAATATTAAAAACCTACTTATTAAATTATATTAAATGAAAATATTAAAAACAATGTTAATTGTAATGAAATGACTACTTCAAAGTATATATTTGATTTTAAGGTTAACACCTTACGTTGCTTGTTAAATTATAGTATATTCTTTTAACTTAAATAGGTTGCTTGTTAAACTGTGGTATATACATTTCGACGATAAATTCTCTCAAAGTTGGAAGTTTTAATATTCCACTGTAATTATGTTAATAGTAAAGATAAATAAAATTAAGAACGTACTGTCGTGGTATATGAAATTTTTAGAACACACGCTGAGAAATATATTTTTGTTGATGTCATTTCCACAAAAGGCCTCTTCTCATATTTATTTCCAGCTGTCAAAAATCTTGAAACCATTTTTACATTTCGGGCTCCGCAAAGATTTATGACATTGTTGACACAGCTTCAACATTTTAGAAATAACCTACTGTCCAGGGACGGCGCCAGTGATAGATAAAGAAATATACTCACGGTCTCTACATCAAAAACCTTATTGTCATTCTCTTACTTAGCGAAACACTACAATTCACTGATGTGCTGTGACGTCATTTTACAAAGGAAGACGAACATAGTAGAACTGAACTAAAGTCAGTGCAAACAGTTTTCTACAGATGCAGATGGGAAAGTATTATTATAAAACAAAGGTTCAATTATTAGAATAAACATTGTGAATGAGGACAATTTGCAAGGTATTTTTCTGATACTTAGTAAACTGTAGATTTTATTTCTGTCTTCAGATATTTGAAATGACACAAACTACCTATCAAGCCATAGTTCCATATCACAGCTTTAGTTAACGATCATTTTAAATTTGGAAAATTATTATATAAACTTAAAAAAAAATCATTTTCAGCAAATACCTTCACAGTATGGAATTGGAAACGAAATATCGCCAAATAACTCAGCAAAAAGAAGTATATAATATCAGCATCACAGCTCCACTATAGTATGCATTGAATTTCCAGAAATGAAAATAATTTAAGCTCTTACTCAAATAAATGAGTATTTCTATGAACCACGAATTTCTAATTTCTTTTGTATCCTGATCAGCCAACACAACGTTCCTACACGTTTCAATTGGAGAACTTTTGTTTTAGAATTCGAAGTGATTCTATACAAGTAACTGCTCAACTGCTGTGGGAGAGTAGTGATACTTTTCTGCGCGTTTAGACATACAATTTCAACGTTTCTAACGAATTCTTGAAGTTGCAGAGGCGCCTCACGGCACATCACCACGACATTCGAAATTGTTAAAAGTATTTAGGAATAAAGGTCGACCTGTGTGGTAGATAGCATGTACCGTCTCAGCGCTTTGGACCAGGGGGCGAGGGTTCGAGTCCTGCCTTGGGCATGGACAACAAATACATGGCGTTTGTCCCTTGTCTCTCATGAATGTGTTGCCGCGGAGGGCCTTGAGTTCTGCTGACACCAGTGCGAAGGAGACCGGAAATACATTGGTGTCTTGTATACGATGGAATATGGGTCTCATCGAAACGTAAAGTTTAACCAGTTGTTGGATGGATAAAATCTCTATAAAAAAATTAGGAATGAAGACCGGCGAATAGTCTGTTCAAATGATAATGAGCAAGATGTCTAGAAATAATTGCCTAAATATTCATAGCGCAAAAATTTTCAAAAGATGTTAAGGCAAATATTGTAATTTACAACACGTAGACTAATGACGGTGTTTTTAGCCTAGTCTGGAACATTCTGTATTAACCCATATAGCCGAGATCTATGTTTGGAATGTATTAAATACTTTTTAGTGTTCTTGGATTTATTTTTTGCTACAAAACGTGAAGGTAATTGTCCACATGTGTTAAATACTTTTAGTGTTCTTGGATTTTTTTTTTGCTACAAAATGTAAAGGTAATTGTCCACATGTGTTAAATACTTTTAGTGTTCTTGGATTTATTTTTTGATACATAATATACAGGTAATTATCCTCATGTGTACACCTAAAGAGCTCACTTTTGACTACACACGACAATTTCGTTTTATCTTAAGTATAACTTTACCACACTGAGATCTGTTTGGTAAAAATAATTATTAGAAAAGTACAAAAGTAATTTCTGGCCTGATATCGAAGGGGTGGTTTTAATAATCCAGGATATTGTAAGAGCAACCCCGTGTCTGTTGATTAATTAAATGATTGATAGTTGCTTTAAGTTTTCCGGCGCTTCAACTGCAAATGTTATTAGTGCTGTAGTGCTTTTTTATCGCTGGAGGAGGAGGAGGTGATCTGGAGCTGAATGGTAAGATCCGGTGCCAACTTACACATCGGCTTACTGATGTTTCCCCATCTCTCTCCAGGGAGCACCATCCCTGTCGGGACAAGCTCTAAGCTTCCGACAGATCTCGCGAGATGTGTGGTAGTGCATGCACGTGTAAAAGGAGTGTGTGTGTGTGTGTGTGTAACTAAGGGGTGAGGATAGGACAAGGAAGAGGAAGGAAAGATCGCGCGCGGTCCGCGACCCGTTTGTTAGGGAACTGCTCGGGCATTCGCCTGGTGTTGATTGGAGAAACCATGGAAAACTACCGATCAGAAAAGCCGGCCGCAAGAATTCTCCTTCAGACAGAGGCCGAACTCGTCCTACCTATCTTGCTAGAGTCGAAAATCCTGCCGCAGTCAGGGCTGAAACCGTCAACCTTCAAACTGCATTGACGTAACTGATGCCCTTGGACACCTCAGAGAGTTGATGTGATGTAATAATTTGTATGTCATTCTGTTGAAACGCACCCAGATATTGACGCCATGTTCTTGTCAAAATCTGTTGTATTAAAACGTCCATTAACTTCAGCTTTTATAGTGATTCGAATTGAGTATATTAAGTAATTTGACGGGTAAAAAAAAATCTTAGGATTACCAACTTTTACAAAAATTTTGAAATTTCAATGCAGATTCTTTATATCATAATCTGAAAAGACGTGATAAATCGAAAAATGAAGTAATCGGACGAAAATAATAAGCAAATAAAAAAGTGGAGCTTGGGCAATAATGTGATTCATACCTGCCCATTCAAGATGATGTAGATACATCGTGAACGTTGAAAAAGTAATGAAATAATACAGTTTATATTGTCAACTTTCGTTAGCATAAATCGCTTTAATTTTTTTAATGCCTTTATTTAACTCCAATCATATTATTTTATGGAAATAATTTTCTTTGACGTTTCGTCATCAACACTATTTGTGTGAAATAAAACTCGAGTGTTTCTTAACCGGGAAATTTCCAACAGGACGAACCTCGTACAACATTCAATGAAGCATAGTCTCGGGCAGAGCTGTCCATCTGGCGGCCCACGGCGCCATTAATTATGGCCCGCCAAGACTAATTAGTGAAACGTGAACGTCCCTTGCAACATCCTCGGCGGGCGAGGACATTGTATGCTTAGCGCACGCGCTCTGTTGGGGTCAACACCCCCTTAATGTAAAAATAGATTAAGTTTAGATTGAATTTTTACTTTCTCGCACGCACTTACGAGAAAGTATTGTAATAGTGTGCTGAAAACTGCGAATTTTTTTTCCTCCTAGTATATTTAGTTATTTAGTGCTTCACTGCGTTATGGTATTGCATAAATTTTATTGTTGTCATTAAAGTTATTAAGTTATTATATTAAAGGTTACAGTTGTGGGCCTTGAGGCCTTGCAAGTTGGACAGCTCTGGCCTAGGGCAAGCAGAGGGACGGCACTACGTGTCTCGGCGAGAAAACAATCGATGCGAAATCAGCAGGAAACCCTAATGAGTACAACACGGATACGCCAAGCGCCAGGCATTTGTTAGGGTCGAGCACACAGCCCGAGCTCGTTATGTTAAAGGTCACTCCAATCGGATTCGGCGACGTAGTGGGAACGACACCGCACCATGGGAGCGTAGCGCAGCAAATTGTCAGTTGATACGAAGAACGCATTTACACCGACAAAAATTTAAGATGTTTGTAAAGGTAATGAAATTATTTGAACAAAACACACACACCTACACGATCCTTAAGTAGATACCCTATGAAAAAAAACTCAGAATTTATGTCTGTTTCTTATAACTACACTCAATTTTTGCACAATATTTTTTAAAGTAACTGGAGCTAACAAAATCTGATTGCCTAGTAAATGAAGACTTCATGTATGTATGCGTATATACATACATATACATACACATACATACCCACATATACACACACACATTCCTATATCAGGAATATATATATATATATATATATATATATATATATATATATATATTTATTCCTATATCACGGATGTGGAACTTAACAAAAGTATCTCGAATGACATACACGTTTCTTGAAAACTAGTATTATTTCGAAAAAAATTAACCTGGGGTGATGGCAAAATCTACCACAAATGAATGAATAGCTTTAAGAAATAAAAAACAATCTTCAATAAAATAATTATAGGTCAGGTTCGAAAAAATTGAACTTTTGCAATGTTTGATATTACGGAGGATTAATCCCCCACTATTTAGAAATGTTTTCAGTATTTCGAAAAACATTTCAATAATTTAATCGTTATCAAGAAAGTCTTCAAGTATAGTTTTAGTAGTCACAATTTCATTCATAATCACGCGAAAACTACTAACACGTAGACAAAAGTGACCTGGGAATAATTAAAATGCAATTATGAAAATGTAACATAGGAAGAAAAAACCAACAGAATATCCTTTAATATCGTCGATAATAACGAACGTAAGTAAAACGTTCTTGGCTAAATGTAGTCAACCCCAAATTATGTATGTACCCCTGCAATATATTGAACAAAATTAATTAACTTGTACACGTAAGCTTCCGCTGTTCAATGACTTCTTTGCTGCCCGGGTGACGTCACGTCGTTGGCTGGGAGGCCGACTTTTCGCCTGTTATGTCGCAGGCTTCGTTGCAGGGTAGTGACGATCAGAGAAGTCACGACCCTGAGGAAACCTGCGACATGATAGGCGAAATGATAGGCCTCACCTCAACCAACGACGCCGCGTCACCCGGACAGCCAAAAGTCAATAATACACCTGGACAAAAAGGAAAATTCTTTCGGTTTACCACCAATATCTAAATAAATGTCAGATTTATGCATTATTATGCATTATGCATTATTATTGATATCCTTAGACAATACTATCACAGAATCGAATAATCAAATCACGTCATTGATGGCAGCGCTTTGAAATGCATACATTTTTGTATTTCATATAATAATAAAGCCACATTAGGTATGAGCAATCTCCAGTTTGTGCTGCTAAAACGATAAAAAATATTTTAGGATAGATACTCCCGAATATCTTGCTTTCTGTAGTAAGATCAAATTTAGTTCGACACATGAGGAACGTAAAATTGACTAAACAAAAGAAAACAGTCACGACATGAGCTATTAATCTACACGGAAAAAAGAAGAGTTGCAGTATACCAGATCCATGATACTGTAACAAGGAAACTTGTTACTGCTAAACTTGGATCTGCTATACTTCAACTGTTATTTTTTCCGTATACTATGGTAAACAATATTAAAGTCACTACTATGCAACAAAAAATTATCAGTAGTCTCGAAATATAACGGTTAAAGCAGAACCAGAGCATACTCAAGGTCTTCTGCTCGTTATGATAGAACGAGAAGCACCTACAAAATGTTCTATAGAGATCTGAACTGGTAGAATAAATTATTCATAAAGAAATCAGTAAAATAATTTTCTCCTTCAATTCAGTACGCTGTAAGAGCAATACACTTACCCAAAATTCTCATCCACTTACAGAAAATTTCCCTGAATCAATTTTTCGATATTCGATTGAAAGTCGTTTCGAAGGCTTTGGTTGCTCCGTTTTCTTTTCCAAGAACAGAAAACAGAAAACGTCACGCAAGGCCAGATGAGCGTCATTTACGTAACTACAGATGCTACAAAGGCGCATATTGTCTTGCATTATTGGACACAAGTACGGAATATTGAAATTTTGCAAATTTCAGCCCTGCAAACACCTCAGTTACAAGATGAAAAAATCCAATTCCACTCATTTAAACAAGAGGTTTGTGGTGCATATCTGCATTTATTTCGATAGTAAGGAACTATAGTCATTTTTTACTTTTAGAAATGAAACAAACATGGATAAATTTTCTGTTACAGTACTGGCAGGACATATCTAGAAAAGCAATTTCACACACGTTTGTCTTGCTTACATGGAAGCGAGTTTTTAATTTTTGATTACCATAATAAGAAAACTGTCACCGCCCATCTCGGTGGCCGAGATCGCTAAGGCAGTAGTTCTAAGCGATCAAAAGTATCTGGACACATCATCCAAAATGATGTTAGGGTGTGGTCGTGTTTTTCGTGGAGGGGGAGTTGCACTATCAGGGCACGTTGATGTTTTAAACATCTTGCTTCCCACTGTCGAAGAGAAATTCGGGTATGGCGATTGCAGGTTTCAACACGATCGAGCACCTGATCAAACTATATGGCCTCTGGCGGAATGGCTACACGATAACATCCCTGACCTGCACACAGTCTTGACTTGAATCCCATCGAACACCTTTGGGATGTTTTGGAACGTCGACTTTGTGCCAGGCCTCACCGATGTACATCGATACCTCTCCTCAGTGCATCACTGTGTGAAGAATGGGCTGCCATTCCCCAAGAAACCTTCCAGCACCTGATTGAAAGTATGCCTGTGAGAGTTGAAGCTGTCATCAAGGCTAAGGGTGGGCCAACACTCTATTGAATTCCAGCATTACCGATTGAGGGCGCCACGAGATGGTAAGTAATTTTCAGCCACGTGTCCGGATACTTTGATCTCAAAGTGTAATTCAAATTTCACAATGTGGCTGCACTGACACTTAAATACTTTTTACGCGTATAATTGTCGTCTGAATGTATTATTTTTATTTACAAAAAAATAATCAATGCTCCGCAGACTTGTCTTTTTAGCTAAACACTATTTTCTATAGATATCTCTGGAAGTTATGGGTAATATTTTTACATTCCAGAGGTGGTCTCAAAATTTAACTTTCTTTCTAAAATGAAAAGAAGAAAGAGTAAAGATATCAAAGGAGCAATGGAAAGGCATTTGCATCTGTAAGAAATATATAAACACGTCTCAAAACTTCAAGGCCATCACTATTAAACTTTTTGGAATAATACGTTCTAGATAATACACAACACATTCAGCCAATCGTAGCAAGAGAATCGGGGGGAGGTAGAGCTAAACGGAACAGCCGACCACCGTTTACTCGCACGATGTCATATATCCGAGACGTCACAGGGAAGTTGTTTCGCAAAATTAAGTTTGATTCTCTCAAATGTATAATGCTGTTATACAAAAAAATATAATATGCAACTTGTTTATAATGATGCTTTATTACATTCGTACAAATTTGAAAACTCGCTCCTAAAGTCTCTCGTTTTCAAAACATGTACTCATGCAATGAAGCTTAACATTATAAACTAATTGCATAAACTACTATTTCAAACACTCTTTTCATCGTATCGATAAATTTGTTTAGAATATGTCAACAAATTTTATGGGTTTTTCATTAAACTTCCCGACTTCAGAGCATCTGATCTGATCTACACAAATTTCAAGCTACACCCTTCGGTGCCTGAAGCCAATGCTTCAACGGGTTTGAAGGACATCCTCCGGAACGGTATCTTTCAGAACGACATCCTCGTTCTGACGATTTTTTTTTTTTGCTTTGAGCGAGCTGACACGGAAGTCTCCTTGGATATAAACTATGCAAGACAAATGTCCGCCATCTATAATACTTTCTACAACGTTATTAAATAGAAGTGTGTTCATTCTGTTCTCTAGTTGTATAGCCGTAATTTATAAAAGTCGTATATAATTTAATCCAATAACAATTTTCGACTCTTACCGTTAATAGCAATGACATCTTGAAAAGATTATAAAATAAACCAATTAGTTATTTTTTCTGGTTTGATTTTTCTACTTAATTTTCACATGAAATTGAAAATTCTCCATAAATACTATATTCTACGCATCTTAATGAGAGTTTTGACCACCGCATTTTAAGATTGAGAATAAATTACACCTTCTGGTTACTTCTCCACTATTTATTGCCAGGAAACACATTTAATTTTTTTTATTTTAATGATAATCGAAAATCCGTGTCACAATTGTTCAAAAAATTTATACGATCTATCATTGAAACAACTTTTTTTTAACAACAATAAAATGTTCAAGCCGTGGTATCCTAGCTTGAACGCCCTTTTATGATTAATCGAAGATGTGCTACGAAGCAAATGAGTGACATCACGATATAGTGAGATGCAGAAAGAATGAACTAGAAACAAAAAGGAACAAGTGAATAATGAAAAAGAGAAATAAAAAAATGAAAATGAAAGAAAATAAAACGAAAGAAGAGCGCACGTTACACGGAATTGATTTGGTACCTTTTTTAATAGTAATCTTTTTAATGATAAGGCAAGTAAAACAAAAGTTAAGATGTACATTTTCTGACGAAATTGTTAAATCATTACTGCATTCACTACGAATCTTTGTCCCGTAAAAGTCACTTGATAAACAATGTGTTCGTCAACCTACAGATAATTCTATGCTGAATGATTTTATCGGTAAGAAGTTATACATACCATGCAATGGTCATCACATGTGTGTAATAAACTTTTATATAAAATCAAATGACGCCAATGAAACTACTTTGGAGAATAGTATGAAATTTCATAATACATTTTGCTGCAATATTAATTAATTAAAATACGAGAATAAAGCAATTCTAAAATATTCCTTTTCGTTTTAAGCAATTAAAACTAAATCAATTGTTTCGTATTATTTAAAAAAATAAATTATTCGTATTAGATTTTACTAAAAGTATAACAAGACACACAAATAAGATATTTTGTAAATGTTTGTTTTTGTACTTAATGAACGTTGCGCCATGAAAGCAATTACTATCAAATATTTTTCAACTTCTTATGATTTTTTTAAACTTTCCATCATATTTCTATAAATCTGCTTCATGATGACAGTTTCTAAAAATGTAACGAATTACGATGACATGCACTCACTAATAAAATTCAAGTGTATGTGTAAAATTTGTGTGTACATATATTGTATTCATGCTTGTAAGATTTATATGCTTTTCGGTACAAAAGGAAATCCTTGTCCACGAAGTTCACTTTTTCCACGGCAACAATGTCGATTTTCGCGCTCTTTTGTTCCCCTCGTGGGCCTTGTCGACGCTTTCATTTCGCATCGCGTGCGCACCCAACGTTCGCCGGCCTTGGCAGCTCCGCGGAGGTGTAAGGCGGCCTTGAAAAACTCACCGTTCGGGCGTGCGTCGGCTGGAAGGACGACGCGGCGGCGGCGACCACGGCGACGAGGGCGAGCGCAGCGAGGGGCGGCGGCGTGGGGCGGCGGGCCGGCGGCGGCGGCGGCCGCGGTGGGGCCGGGGGCGACATCGGCTCGGCTGTGCTTGGCTCGGCGGTTGCGGAGGTGCAGGCGACCCGCTAGCGACCGGCGGCGACGGACGGCACGGCTCGACTGGCGGCGGCGACGCGACTGCACGTTTCGCCCTCGCCGCCAATCGATGCGCCGCCCCGCCGCCGCGCCCCGCCACGCGCCCCGCCACGCGCCCGCCGGCCCGGCCAGTGGGGCGCACGGCGCGGGCCGGGGGAGCAAATTTCCAGATCGATTCATTGATTCGCTCCGGGCGGGTGAACTACTAAACTCATTACTCTCAAAGGTCTAGTGCGTGTTTTAACCTCACGTGTTTTCCACTCGTCGGCTCGCGGGATTTTTCTTCAACCATTCATCCCCCCAACAGCAAGGCACTGCGCCAGCCCGGACAAGCTCTAAGCTTCCGACTTATCTCTCGACATATGCGGAAGTGCACGTAAAATGTGGGCGTGTGTAAGTAAGAGATGGGAATAAGACAAGGAAGAGGAAGGAAGAATCGCGCGCGCTCCGTGGCACGTTCGTACTGATCTGGCTGGCATTCGCCTGGTGTTGATCCATGAAATCACGGACAACTAGAAATCGGAGCAGCCTTCCGCTACGATTCTCCTTCAGACAGCGACTAAATTTGAACAAGCTATCTACCTATTATTGAGTATCCTGCCGTTCTCAGAACTCGAACTCTTCGTCCACCCGATCCGAGGCACTGCAGGGGCATTAATTGATGCCCGGAGCCACCCAAACCCGTACAATTCAAAATGTAGGAGAAACATGGCTATAAAATAAGCATACATTTCCTTGAACCTTCATTTTGCAAACTGTGACAGAATGAGGATTTCATTATTTCGGTGGCAGAAATATACCATTAACGTAACTCGTTATCAATGCAATATAATTTCTATTACATTGGAGCGAATATTTTTGATTATCATATCCCGGGATTGAAGAAAATGTGCACAATAAATACAAATATGTAGGTAACTCATGTAATATGTAGATAAATAGATACGAGAAGGACGGAAAATAGCTTATTTTAAAAAAATAGTATTATCGGTCAGTGACTTAAAATTTGTTTGTCACGAAAACTATATTGAATCTAAAATATAAAAAGCTTTTCATGTAATGCATTTACTTGGGGGGTTTGAAGGATAAAATATATTTATTTGCGTATTTTTCAAATTTTATCATAATAGCACTTCATCTTTAAGGAAAAAATTTTAATTGTGCAAATGTAAATTTCTTGATGATTCCAACAGGTGTATACCAACCTCTTAGATGAATGATTACTATGGCAGAGGAAGCTAAATTTGTTGAAGTATCTAGTGAATGAACGAAAGGTAGTAAATTATAAAATTTGAAAACTTTGATTTTGCAAATAATAAGAAAATATATTCTTCGAAAAGTATTCTACCTATCTTAGCACAAACCGATTAAAATTTTAAAATATTTCCATCAGATTAAGTGATTATGAAAGGTCGTATCAAAATAACAATATTGTCTAAAAAGTAACTGTTCTTAACCTCTTATCTTTCTAACTAGTAAGAACAGTAAATCTTAGCAAAATGTTAATGATATTTAGTGTTTAATGCAAAACAACAACAAAATGTCCAGAGGTAAGTTTTAAGTTACACACTCACTCTTTTTCTAAATGGCGAAGAGATGCGAATGACATTTCAAAACTCTTACTTTTCTAATCAAATGCTGAGTATTTGTAACATATTGTGCATACTTAAACACATTTGCAGCATATTTTCATATGCTTTTTAGAGACATTATCTAGCATTACCTTTACCAGCTCTAGAAGTCTCATTTCTGACATGTTCGTAAATTAAAGCAGAAACAAATTGATGCAAAGTAAAAATGGAGTCACAAGGAGTTCTCCATAGACGGGGTAATTCATGAATTGTCCGGCCGACTTGATTTTTCATATAAAGAATTTTTCTTTAACCTCAATTAAAATTTTATTTTTTTTGTATACAGTGTAAACTCATTCATGTGAAATACTGCATTTTTGTTACTATAGATAACGTCATTAGAGAAAAGATGTAATCGGTTTCTGGTGGAAGTTCAATGCTTCATAGTTGCGCCTTTACAACCCTAGATATTTATATGGTCCTAAATATGGGTAATGTTATGGGTGTCCGATTAATTCTCATACTAGATAGACGGTTTTGATGATGTTATACGAAAGGAGATGAACGGATCATTTCTATTTTAATTTGTCTAATGTTGGCAATAGCCACGTGACCCCAGCTAAAGAAAAATGACTGCCCGAGAGTAAGATTTCTTGTGTGTACGTGAGAAGTAGTTTGGCATAAAAATACATTGAAAATTATGCATTGCGCAGATTTAAGGGTGTTTTATGCAAATCGTGAAGGTCGAAGACCTGAGCCTTCTCATTTACTCGGAAACGCGTTATGAAGCGAAGGTTTTCAGTGAAGTAGAAGTAGATTAAGTTAGGTGATGTCATTGAAGCAGAACGTCTAAATTTAAAAAGGTAGTGAACATCAAAACTACTCGCATTGTCCCCTACTAGCCTTAGCACTTCCCACCTTCATTCTCATCCTGTGCTGATCATACACCATCAGCTACGCCTTGTCTCTGTACTAGCCATCTCGTACTTCACCCACACTAGTTACCTCGTGTTTGCTATGTACAATTTATTCTGTTAAATTCCTAAGTACACTTCGGCGTTGTGCCTATGCGGAATGTAGCTGCGAACACTGAAAAATATGAATATCTGGCTAATTCAGGAGTTTGCCACATTCGGCCGTTAGCCTTATAATACATATCCTGCCGCCGGTGCACATCTCGGTGGTGATAGCGTATCGAACTGTTATACCCGAGTTGGTAGGTTCAAACCCGATCGAAACCGTGGATTTTTATGGCGACAAAATCCTTCGTACGCCTTCCTTCGGAGGGGAAGTAAAGCCGGCTGTCCCATGTAAAAGATGTTCAAGCCTAAATGACGCCTCTGAGCTAAATTCAAATCGCCTGTTTTGTCGCCCAAGAAATACCTCCTTTCTTCGCTAGTTGGTGAAAGGAGCGCAACGAAATTTGCGTGGTCATTCGGAAGAGCGGGCCTGATGGCCCGAGTCTCGCCTCGTAAAATAAGGCTTCAATTCAATTCAATTCTCTAAGTCACGAGCACAGTTGCGGTCTTCGCACGAGAGACTACGGGTTCGAACACCATCTGGGCGTTGATTTTTCCCTTTATCTTGTGGCACAGCCTTATCCCATCTTTCCCGGCCTATCAGTATGAGCTTGGACTGTGATTCAAGCACACGATACTAAGATACGATGGAATTCCCCAGTTCCCGGTCTCCTGGAGGTATCATTGTAGGGCTTCTCGACATCAGGTTGTTGCCGAGTGGGTCTGCAGGCCACTGTGGGGTCTTATCAAGTTGCGGTCATTGCTGCTCTGCCCGTTGACAACGGACTGGGATGTTGGGACCCACGGGCTACGCCAGGTAGAGGTTGTTAAATAGCGAATACTCGGCCCTCTGGGTGATAGAATAGGAAACTGTGATAAGTAGGGGAGGGATGTTTATGGCAGGTCATATTTTTTATTTGTTCTACTTCCATAGCACACAGAAAATGTAAGTTAAGCATGATTTTATCTATAATAACTACAATTATGCAATTTTCGTGTGTCATAGAGTCATATTTTGGTGTTTTGATACCCTGTTGAAATTTTATGTCATTTTTCATTTTATGATCATACTTTACTTGTCATATTCATATTTTTTCATATTTTTTTTATCCTTTTGATCCCATTTTCGCATACTTGCTTGCAGTCGTCTCAAAGGGATTTTTCACATGTAACTGTTACATACTTTCTTACAATTACTGCATCTAATAGCTGTCTGTCTTTCCTTTGAACATATATGTATGTGAATTAGGAGGGTGCGCTGTATAAAATAATAAGAAAACGTAGAAAGTACCTTATGCGAGGAATGTGGTAGTTTATATAAATAACTATAAATGACTATAAATAGCTGTATATAGCTTCAAACAATTTTAAATAACTATAAATAATTGTAAATAACTGTAAATAATTATAAATAACTACAAAACCCTATAAATAAATATAAATAACCCTAAATAACTCTTAATAACTCTAAATAATTATATATAACTGTAAATAAATATAAAAACTATAAAAAATTGTAAATAACTGTAAATAACTATAAACAACTGTAAATAACTATAAATAACCATAAAACCCTACAAATAACTATAAATAACTGTAAATAACTCTAAATAATTATAAAACCTTATAAATAACCATAAATATCTATAAATAACTATAAATATCTACAAATAACTATAAATAACTTCAGAAGGTAGAATTGTGTTCACGAAGCCCCAAAGGAGGAGGGATGAATTGGGAATGTGCTAGATTTTAAAAGTACATTTTCAATATAATTGTTACTTAAACTGTGAAAATAATTTGAAGATTTCCAAAAGACAACCCAAAAATGTTTGAGTCATATTTAGTGTCTTATTTCCATATACTTAGGACATACATGCTTGCATGTTTCTAACTTTTTTAGGCCATAAGCATCCAGGCTCTAGTGATAAGCGTCATGGTGATATGGTGTGGCTACTCTCAACGGGCAGAAAGAGGCTGCAGATAAAATGTAAAATGTCCAGATAAAACCTCCTAAGCAGTGGTTTTGTTGAAGTTTCCACGGTGTAAGGGATAAGAAGATACTAATTCCTAAACACGCTGAGCCAGAATAAATGTCAGAAACTTGTAGAGCATGAATGATGCGAAGATAATTACTTTTGTCAAAGAACGTTTGGTCGGAAATTTCATGTAACAAAATTACACAAGTTATATTTACCCTTGATAATCAGGCAGTTCATCATGCGCTGGTGTTTGGCGGGTCAGTTTCTGACGCAGTCAAAGGGAATTCTTGACCTTTCAGAACATCAATGCGCGATGGGTTGCCTACTTATCAGGGGCAATAACTTCGATATTGAAATTCCCAACTACATATTCGGTTGCAAAAAGTTATCATTTTTGACCTCTCTAACCTCTTAGAAAGCTCCGTGATTAACTTCTGTTACTGTAGTTCTAGGGTTCGAGGTCCGACGATGGGAAGATTTTCGACTCTAGCTTCATGGCTAGCTCGAATTCGGCCGCCATATTTTATCGTACCCTAAAATGGTAATAGAATTCTAAAAATAAATTTCAGACAAAATTCTGTAAAAGTTTCTTTGAAAATTTTCTGTTGGATTTTATCGTTAGCTCCCACACAGGTATGCTATTTATTTTAGAGGTTTTGGTAATGCAAGACGAAATTGGATAATATTTTTGTATTACAATTACAATGTGTTGTCGACATTTTTTTCAGAGGAAATATAATTTATATATTTAAATTTATAAAAAATGTATTTAAATATATGATATATTACTTAAGTTTACTTGACGCAATTTAAATTTATTTCAACGATCTATTTTTTGTTAAGACTTGTGCAAATTACTAATTTATTTCCACTACTTAAATTTATGAGATAATTTTATCTGTTTATTCTCCATTTCCCATCGCATCTTCTACTGTAAGACGGTTCCTTCCGCTTTTACTCTGTGGGCCTGCTACGAGATATCATCAGTCTCTCTCAACCACCCTAAATAGATTGAGGGATTCCAGGCGCGGTAACTGCTAAGGTCATTAGCACAGTTTACCACAAGAGGGGGCGGGTCTCTTCGTCTGGTGGGCGGTGGGATCCAACTCCGACCTACACGACGGTTGGGGGGATTTTCCGCACAGGTATCTCCCACCAGCGGAGCACCACCCTAGCCAGGAGAAGCTCTAAGCTCGTGACTGGTTTTCCGATATATTTTGTAGTGTGGTGTGTGTTTGTGTGAGTCTAAGTGAGGGAGAGTCTAGGACAAGAGTGATGAAGGAATGATCGCGCACGGTGCGTGGCCCGTTTGTTGGGGTACTGCTCCGACATTCGCCTGGAATGGATCGCAGAAATCACGGAAAACTACCGATCAGAGCAGCCGGCGGCTAGAATTCTTCTCCTGACAGCGGCTAAATTCGACTTAGGTATCTAGCTTCACTGTCACTGTCGGGAATCGAACCTTAGACCCTCCCGGCCACAGGCATTACAGTGACATCCGTTTGCCCTGAGCCACCTCTACCGGATCGGTTGTAGTACAAATGCATCCGAATGCAAGAGCCTTTCGTTTCCAAACCGTAACTTGTAGGCGATATTTAATTGATGCGAAAAGTTTAAAACTTATTGCTGAGAGCTGAATATTTTATTAGATGCGATTTAAAGAGACATATTTGTAAATTAATTTTAACATTTTCTTGCAGTAGTGGGTTCGGTTTCATGATCAGTAGAATGTATCAGCTATCCATCGAGCATATCATAATTTTGTAGAATTGAAACGAACTTCGTCCTCATGGCTTCTCGTTTATAAATATTTTCATAATCACGAAGAATTCAAGACTGTAAACCTGGTTTCTTTCCGTAAGTTCTTAATCTTTGTCCACAACCGTTTGGCTGAGATTATCGATATAAACTACTACATACAAAGATTAGTCGTATATATATATATATATATATATATATATATATATATATATATATATATATATATATATATATATATATTTTGTATTACATTATTCCCTGCCTCAGAAATATGTAACTTGCATCAACACGAACTACTTATATAAATTCAAAAATGCATCGAGTTCAAGAAAAAAGTATTTTAATATACAGTAATAATATGAACATTTATCTCGAGCTACACTTGTGCTTCTAAACGTTATTAAACTGACAGTACGAGTAGTACTGCAATTAGCTTGAACAATATTTTTTGTAAACAAATAATTGTTTTATTGGCCGACGACCACAAAACCATCATACAATTGTCGTCACTAAAATTACTGCCTTGTAAATGGCCAGAAGAAAATGGAGCCGGTCCGAATAGCGGAGTTCGGTAAAGCTAAAGAGACGTAGCTGCCTTGTTTCTGAAGGGTCACGGGTTCCAATTCCCCCCGCGGTAGTGATGTTTGTGTGTGCTTACAACGTTACCGTTCCCCCGAATGTAACGTACAATGGTCACTATATGACCTTAGTAATTTAAAAGCGACAATAAATAACTGGAGGAAAATAAATGGAGATCATGGCGTCACGCTCAGTGACGTCTAGTGTAGACTGGAGACAGCACTATGCTCATAAAATCGTGACGATCCGCCATGGTGGTAAAAGTAATTCTGTCCTCTTTACCTCGGAACCAAATAGCAGCAATTAGCGTCTTATTCCATTTTCCTCTTTTATGTTCACTAAAACATAATAAAAAGTTGATAGTAACTAATATTTTTGTTAATTTGAAATCGTAACTTATCTACAATACTTAAACAAACTCCAGTCTTTCATTTCTTGGAGACAATTTTAACATTCACTCAAGGAAATATTTTTGGGTTGAGTATCTTTAATGATTTTATTAGTTCAACTTCTGGCAAAAATAGTTGTCGGAAACGTAAAAAATTATTATTTAAGTAATGGCTCATATATCTCACATAGTAACAGTTTACGGTTTGTTGGCGTTTTTACAACCGAATGCTACAAAATTCTTGGGCATTTTCATTTTCAGAGACAATTGCAACCACCAGTAACAGCACACAAGACATATTTAACTCCGCAAGATAACTTTTTTGTATACCAAAATTATAAACGACATTTCTGTTGCAAGAAACCGTTAATAAAAGGGCCTTTTACGGCCCAAATGAGACTTATGAGATTTTATGTCACGAATGATTGCGTCATCACCAATTCAGCCAATCGCAGCGAGAGAATGGCGGGGAGGTAGAGGTAAACGGAACAGCCGAGCACCGATTTCTCACACAGACGTCAAATACCCGAGACGCCACAAGAAATCTGTTTCGCAAAATTAAGTGTGATCTTCTTAAAAATGTATAATGCTGTTTTACAAAAAAAATAGTGTATGCAATTCGTTTATAATGTTGCTTTATTGCATCGGTGCAAATTTTAAAACTCGTTTCTAAGGTAGCTCGTTTTCAAAATGTGTAATCATTCATTAAGCTTGACATCATCAACTAATTGCATAAAGTACTATTGTAGGTAGAGTTTCACCGCAGCCAACCTAACGAAAAACGATTGTCACGATATTCACAACTGCACTTCAAAGCATTGCAGTTGTGCATCCAGCTATAATGTTGAGATCACTCATCACGATATTATAGTCTTAATTGAACAAACATTCAGTGAGGAAATGTATTATAAAAGTTACTTCTTCTTAAGCTAATTTAATGTTTTATGAATTAATCAGTTTTTATATTATTATTATTATTATTATTATTATTATTATTATTATTATTATTATTATTATTATTATTATTATTATTATTATTATTATTATTATCATGACAAAGGTTATCGGTCTTCAACATTTGAAATTAATTAGTGATTAAGAAACAACCATAGATATTTCCTTCGTAATATTTTGTTTTGAAGATTTGAACTGTAGTTCAGTGAACAAGTTCGTACAGTTCGTCTCTCTTTAAGAACAAATTCATTGTTCCAAGTTCAAATAATTTGAACTTGGAACAATGAATTTGTTGGTGCACTTAATACATTCTGAACAGCTTTATACATATTATATTCCGTATTAACATATTATATGCCGTATATTTTCATACGTTAAAGAAGGCTCGCACAAAAATAACATACAGTTATTCTAAACATCTAACGTGTCCCCATCACATTCGCAATTATGTATATGAGTTACGTACGTTGCCACTTCAATGGCGGTCTTCAAATTATTCCGCGACTGTAGCGCTCTCAGTGAGTCTAGTTTAATTCCATTCCAGCGTCTTTGCTTCGGCCTTCATCGGCGGAGCTCGGAAGCGCTCGGTTCCCACACGTGCCTCTCCCGGAAGCATGTTGCGCATGCCTGCAGTGATCCCAAGCACTGATCTCTACATGGAACTAGCGGTGCTAAAACAGCAGGTACTTTCTCGCGCGTGTTTTCACGCAAAATTAGACAAAACATATTCAAAATTTCAAGCATTTTACATGACCCTATTTTTATAATTTCCTTCAGGGAACGGATTAATTAAAGAAAATCAATTCTATATTCATAATTGTAGTTGTAGGAAGACGCCAAATTCATTTTGAATTTTTGGGATTTTTGAGAAATCGGTGTTTTCAACGAACATGACACTTGAATCATTCTCTTAAACATCTTTCACACTATCCAACAACAAAATTTAATCAAAAATAATGGAGCTATTGTTTTAAAATGTGGGAAATATCTCTGAGGCTTCATGTAAAGTCAGTGTTTGCCTGGCAGTATGTCTCCCTGTCTGCCTGTCAGTATATCTCTGTCTGCCTGTCAGTATGTCTCTCTGTCTGCCTGTCAGTATGTCTCTCTGTCTGCCTGTCAGTATGTCTCTCTGTCTGCCTGTCAGTATGTCTCTCTGTCTGCCTGTCAGTATGTCTCTGTCTGGCTGTATGTCTGTCTGTGTGCCTGTCAATATGTCTGTCTGCCAGTATGTCTGTCAGTCTGTCAATCTCTCTGTAAGTCTGACTGTCTTTGGCTCGACAACCCATGCGACAACCTCTGAAAGGGGCAAGGCCAACCAGGGGCGTCCCAGTCTTGCGGCCATGGGTTAAGGGGTACGTGTGGTTAGCACATAGACAACCCTACGCCGTATTCAGGTCTTCTCAACCTGAGAGGAGAGCTTTCTTATCGTCACACAGCAAAATATACTGGAACATAGCTGGGAAAGCGTACACTATAATCTGCATTTCCGGGAATCGAACTCGATGACGCGTCGTGAAAAGCGATCACGCTGACTAATGAGCCACAAGTGAGGGCTGCTTCATGTAAAAAATTAAAACATCGCTATCAAATTCAAGAGGACGCGAACTCAGCCAGCGCGAGTGGGGAATATCAATTTTGGAGAAAATCGGCAGAACGGTTTAGCCGCTAATGTTGTTCGCAGACGGCTGGACAGACGGGCAGCCGTTTCATCATCATTCGATTTTTAGGTATCATTACCCACAAAACATGGATTCTGGCTTCACCCCTTGTTAGAGAATTTTTTTTCTAAATTTAGCAACAGAGTTTATCTACTTTTTCGCTACCAGGAACCTGCAGAAAGAATTTATTGTAGAAAATTAGTCATTTTTTCGTGCAGCATTAACTTTCTCTTTACTCCGTAGCTAGAATGTTAAAAGATATCGCTTAAGGTCGTCAATGGTTTCCAAGCATGTTTGACCACTTTTTTTTAGGGATACGAAACATTTGTTGAGTAAAACTGTTTACATTGTTTGTGAAATCTGAAAATGAATATGACAGATTTAAAAACTTTATATTTAATAACTAAACTAACTTTGTTTAGGACCTTCAAAATGAAGACTTTTTCAAAATCAGCCATACTATTTTTTTTTTATTATTTTCCTAATTAGAAAATTAAATTCCAAGCAAATATATAATATGAGATATTGGTGAGGAATAATAGTTTGCAGCTTTCCGTCGAATATATTTGTTAAAAAGTATCGGATTTTGATAGCTTTGTTGTGATCTGTTGCCCTCCAATATAGTATAATCCTATACTTTTCCTTGAAACCATAAAATATCACATACACATACTTGGTTTCGCATAGGTATGCTGTTATTTGAATAAATCTGAACTAAAAACAGGTATTTCAAATGTAACGGCAGTTTACTAAGATCGAAAATTTATACTCGCACTTGCAAAACTCGTATGTTCCACGTAACACTCTTTGAGAAGATCTGGCCCACGCCCACGCCTTCGTTTAGCACGTGGTGTTTTCACAATCCATGTTTTGTGGGTCCTTCGAACCAACAGTCGACTGACGGCTAAATATCTGCCTGACCGTCCGTCCGTGGTCGACGATAGCGCCTACGCCGTTCAGTCGATTTTTCCAAAATTGATATTCCCCGAAGGACACTTCTGCGTTATTGATAGCTATTCGCTCTGAATTTGAACCATCCATCTAATCGCCGAACTTTTCAGACACACCTTGAATGTTTCTTCGTTTGTCATCTGACAACCTCTATGATGGCGGAGATGATTTCAAATAGCTCTTCACTATGATTTAATATGCTAGCGCATTTACTATCCAGCATATTTAAAATGCCATCTATTCGTCAAACGTTTCAGACAAACGTATTTTTTCTTCGCTTTGCCCCCTGATATTCTTAGTGACAGACGGAAATAAATTCGAGTGGCTGTTCCAGGGTACTAAGAGTAAAAAATAGTTTTAACAATTTTTTTAATGTTTTTGCCTTTGAAATTGGCAATGAGAAAATATCAAAAGACTATTGTTCTGATAGTAATAATTATTTATTATTTGTCATATTTTTCAGATAAAATAGTGTTAAGTTGACGGGAAAAAATAAAATGAAAAAATACGTTTTTGGTTGCATACGGGTGTGGGTGGTAGAACGGGGGCTGGGAAACCTCTCAAAAAATATTTTTATGTTAGAGTTATATTGTTACTACCAAAATGTCATTTGGTTGAAGGAAACTATTTACCATCTTATCCAGGGGTAGCTTTTCTAGTTGCAACATTGAATTTCTCGAAATAGAAGATTGTAGGGTAACGTTTTTTAATTGAATTGCTGAAAATATTAAACATAATGAACCATTTGCATTTCTATAAGTGCATTGTAATTATAGCACAAATTTCGTTTTCTGTACTTACTTTGTTTAAAAGAAACAAAAGACATGTCAGTACGTTTATCTCTTTATCAACATCAATAAGCAACAATCAGTTTCTATACCTACAAGAAATCTTGAGAACCTTTTTTTTTCAGAACCTGTAATCACTAAACTGAAACAAAAATTGTAGCTCTGGACGCAATCACTTTACCAACAACGAGTCATTAATTATACCAAGTTTACACTCAGCACAACCATTTCCAAATTCATTCCCTTGAATTATCAGCGGCAAATTTATGAGTCAAATCCCAAATTACGTAGGTATCTACATAGTTTGATCAAGTTGGTTCCAATTCAACAAGTTGAGAAATCCCGCCTAAAATGTGTACGAACTCGTTTAAACCTGATTAAACAAAGTACGCTCGAAGCGTGGCCTCAGGAAAGGCCCAAATGCTTCAGGGAAGTTGGAAACAAAAGCCAAGTTCTAGAAGGACGACGATGCTGCAGATATGGTGCCCCTGGCGGAAAGGAACAAGAGAACGACGAATTGTATTTGCGTTCTACTTCCGTCTTTGTCTCTCGGGAGACACTCGTGTTGGGACCTGATGTTGAGGATGTTCTTTTACTTCCGATTTGTATTCATTTTTTATGTTTTGTTGTTCACTAAACCTATTTCTTACCTAAGGGCCACTACAGTTTTATTCGAGCTATGATATGACACATGTGCGCGTATGAAAAGGAACGAAATCCATTGAAACTCAGAAAAGACAACTACTGCTTGCTAATGAACTAAGACAGCAGGAAGAAACTAGGACCAACGCGTATATCTCGATACGAAAGGGTGTAGTGTTTATTACTTTTGCCTATTTAAATCATAGGATTCATTGTCAATAATTTAAATTTCAATGACCACTAAATACCTAAACCCGCTTTGCAAATTATTTTCGATTATACACTTCTTGCAAAACGAGGAAGCAAAATTCAATTTGTTGGTGAAGTTAGCATTAATAAGTACCACTGAAAGGTCATAGTTTCTCAGTCAAATCTTGTCGTGGAACGATATTATGTAATTTATCTATACTCGTTTGATTCATTGATTAATTCGTGTTTCCGGGTGCGACAGTTACAATCGTCGTTCCCGCTAATGTGGTGCATGTTTTATCACGGCAGGTGGCAGTTATCAGCTAGGTGGCAAGATACAACGCCGACCTAGAAGATGGCTTGGAAGGTTTTCCCCAACCAGGAACCTCCCACCAGAGGTGCATCATCGCAAACAGCGACGTGCTGTGAACTCCCCACTGATATTACCACAGGTGTGGTATTGTAGTCCGTGAAAGAGTATGTGTGTGTAAGCAAGAGATGAATATAGAACAAGGAGGACTAAGCAAAGATAGCGTGCGGTCCGTGGTCCGTTTTTAGGGCACTGCTACAGCATTGGCCTGGTGTTGATCGGAGAATTCTCGGAAAACTACCGATCAGAGCAGCCGGTCGATGGAATTGAATTTTGAATTGAATTGAATTTGCCTTATTTTACGTGGCGAGACTCGGGCCATCAGGCCCGCTCTTCCGTCTGACCACGCAAATTTCGCTACGCTCCTTTCATCTAGCAGAGAAAGAAGGTATTTCTTGGGCGAGAAACAGGCGATTTGAATTTGGCTCAGAGGCGTCATTTAGGCTTGAGGATCTTTTACATGCAGGTAAATCTACTAACATGGGGCAGCCGGCTTTACTTCCTCTCCGAAGGAAGGCGTACGCAGGATTTTGTCGCCCTAAAAATCCACGGCTTCGATCGGGTTTCATAACAGTCCGATACGCTAACCGTCACACCACCGCCGCCGCCTCTCCGCCGCGAATTCTCCCCCAGACAGCGACCGAATTGGACCTAGCTGTCCAACTACTGTCGAAAATCCTGCCGCCGCCGGGACTTGAACACAGGACCTCCCGGTCATAAGCACTACAGTGACATCAGAATCCCTAAGCCCCCTATCCCGATATGATTTATTATGGTATTAGTAATGGACCAATAACAAATCCTTGAAGTTTTATTTTTAAAATGTAAATACTTTGATGAATGTAAATATTTGTTTTGTTGAAATACAAAAAATATTACATCAATTTGTAATCGTGTGTGTGCGTGTGTAAGGATAGAGGAGGCGACAAGGACGATGAAGGAATGATAGTGAAAGTGATGGTACTTGGTCCATTGTTCTAAGAACTGCAACCCCGGCTGATATTGATCGGAGAAACCTCGAAAAACTACCGGTCAGAACAGTCGGTTGCTAAAAGTTGCCTCTATAGAATATGTAGAGTAACGCACAATATATAAGCAGGTATTGCAGGTACAGAAGACGAGTATAATATTTAATATCAATATGTCGTTTAAAAAATGATACAATCAGAATCTCACGACCAAATACAATTCCTATGGAAAACTTTCAATTCAAGATGTACTTGAGTTGGAACTTTCCATGATCGACAGCTGATATAGAAGACGCAACTTATCTGTTCAAAAACTCCTGGGTCGTGATATGGTGACATAATATAAGTGTGTTGAATATCTGATAGAACTCGTTTGAGCTGTTTAAGTTTTACTACATTCATAATTTTGTCACATAACATGAGTAAATAAATAAATAAATAAATAAATAAATAAATAAATAAATAAATAAATAAATAAATAAATAAATAAATAAATAAATAAATAAATAAATAAATAAATAAATAAATAAATAAATAAATAAATAAATAAATAAATAAATAAATAAATAAATAAATAAATAAATAAATAAATAAATAAATAAATAAATAAATAAATAAATAAATAAATAAATAAATAAATAAATAAATAAATAAATAAATAAATAAATAAGACATCCTTCAGAAACTTTCCTTTTTCATTATCTCTCTTTATGAAATATTTTAGGGGGAAATGTTTTCCATTCGGTGATTGGCGATCCTCAAGCATTACGTGACACGTTCAGCAGGCACACGAAAGACCTTTTTTTCAAATTACCCCCTCGCCTCAATAAGAATTTAAGTAAATAATGATACAATGCCGTGAGTAAATAGTAAGCGAAAGAATATTTGAATAAATGAAATCTGAAGTAAAATTTCAATAAATGAAAAGAGTATAATCACTAAATGAATGTTAAATAGGGAGAGAGTAAATAGGGTAAGTGTGAAAGAAAACATATGAAATAATGTCCGTATGGATGGTCTGTGTGTGTGGATGTGTTTGAGACAATGCCTGTGAACAAGCGTATGTTAAACAAGTTATGTGTTTCATTGTTTGTATGGAATTTCTATGTAGGATTTAAAAAATGACCTATTCTCACAACCCTGTAATAATGAAATACTTTACATGTAATTCTGTGGAATTTAATTGTTTCCAGGAAAATTGTGGTTTTTAAAAAAAACTTAAAACTGATTACTAACAGATAATACCTTAGGTAGTATTACAGGATGATTAATGGACAAAGTAATTTTTAATTCAAGTATCACTGTCTTGCCTTCGTCGACGTACTAGTCATTTTCTGAGCAGAGCTTAATTGCATAATGCTGCTAAAAATTAAACTTGGTACTGTGATTCAATATTTTGAAACACTCTAGGCGTATTGCACAAAGCACCATTAGGAATCTTAGAGTCATGACATGACATGACATTGCATGGCATGACAAGATTATAGTGAATCTCGGATATGTTGGAATATTAATGAAGAATTACTCCGGAAGCGCAAAGCGCTCGAAGCCCCATGGGGCTTGGAGACGTTAATAAAAGACGCAACAAATAAAAAAGAAACTCCACTCCGTGAAAACAAATCACATCCCGCTTTATGCAATTTAAAGAGTTGAGAATCGAAGGTCTTCTTTTCTGCTGTTCGATTCTTCTAACATTTAACAACGATACTGCGTCTGTCAGTAAAATAGAAATCACAACTGCACTCTTTCTCTGGTCTCACTCCGGTTATCTCGAAGTAATAAAAGTTAATAATATTGATGAGGCTATGGCTTGAGTAATGAAGTATTTCATGGCTGCTTCTGTTGATATTATCTTCTGAATACATTCTGCGGTGGTAGCAGATATCTTGTAGTAAACCATAATGTGGTAAAGGAAATAATCGTCCACAAAAGATTTAATAATTTTCATTCATTATTATCCAGAGCTAACATTCGGGAAACACTTTTCCTATCCTCAGTGGGTCTCTAGCAAAGAGGAGAAATTGAAAAATTAACACTTGTTGAACACAAAAAAAGAAATACAGTGACTTTAGTGTAAAAAACAAACAAGTAATATCAAACATTACAAATTGAAAATACTTACTGCCCAAGCAACGTGGATCACTCATGAAGTAGATCAATCATCCGTATCTTCTGAAGATATTAAAGGAATAAATACTAGTAAATTAATTTCTGTTCCTATTAATGTCGCTGGACATGAATTGGATATAGAAATTAATGTATTATTTATTTATATTATACGTCTGGCATCCAATGAAATATTTCAACTACCCATTAAACCCATAGTAATTAATTCAATTCTATCTATTATAACAATAATATTATAAATATCAATTAAACACCACTTATCTTTTCCCCTACACAAAAACGACTTCTTTATAAACAAAATCCCCCAATAATCTACATTGGATGATCCTAATCGAAGGTTACGCCGCTTCACAGTTTGGAAACACTGTGGCGGTGAATACCGGGCTGCGTTCAGGAACTCTCTCCAACGCCATCTGTTTGCTTTGTGGGGCGGCCAATCTAGTTCCATTTGTTGGCGCCAGGGTCGCTCTGTGCCTCACATTTTTGTCAACATTTTTGTGTACAGGAAACCATAATGTATGTTAATAGGATCTGTTACTGAATACTTGAGAGGTAAAAAAATCCAGTAATGATTTTGAATAACAATAACAGTGGAAAATTACATTAGAAACCGCTTATGAATAGAGTAACTAGAACAATCGAACAAAAGCATTACTGGTGATCTTTTTGAACACATGGAGATAGTACTATAGACGCAATACACAAGAGTAAATACAAAAAAAAAAATCAAAAAGGTTTTGATAGGTTTTTAATCATAAATGTACCATGCAAATCGTCGGTACTGGACGACAGGTATCAGTACCAGTCCTACTGATTCAACATCTCTGTCCCGATCGGACAGAATGTCCCCCAACAAACAGATCGACCCGCAGAAAAACAGAAAAACTGGAGATTTACGTTGTGGTTACGAAGGGCCACACCGCCATCGTACTTGATGCAGCGCTTGCGGTGGCATACAAAGGGCGTTTGTGCTAGAGATGCGAGGAAAGGGCTACAAAATATGAGTGCCTCCGCGCAATGCCCCTGGCCCAGAGCTACCGAGTGGTGGAGTTTCACCCTGGTGTGTGGGAGCCTGCAAGGGAACAGACCTGCTTAGTGGATGCGAAGGGCCAAACCGCCATCGTACTTGATGCAGCGCTTGCGGTGGCATACAAAGGGCGTTTGTGCTAGAGATGCGAGGAGATGGCAAAAAAATATGAGTGCCTCCACGCAATGCAACTGGCCCAGCACTACCGAGTGGTGCAGTTTCACCCTGTGGTGGTGTGAGCCTTCTGTGGTGACACTGACGCAATCCAAAATAAATTCGTCTGGGACGAATTGCTTAAAACATTACGTGAACGCAATGAATTTACACGAACTATATTTACCACGGCAAAAGAGTGTGCTGAGAGTAATGTACAAAATGTAAAAAACAAGTGCTAATTATGCGTAGAGATATGAATAGTTGTGTGTTTAAGAAAAGTTAGATACTAAACATACCTACAGTAATATATCTGATAGCAATATACCGCAATAAATTATATTAATATGTGTACATACGAGAATGTAAAAATTCAGACGTTATCTCTAACACAAGACGAGAGCCGATAATACTAACTCAAGATTTAAAAAAAATTATCTTTCTACAAAATGTCTCTAGTACTGGCATGCAAATATTACCCAAAAAAATACTCTCTCTAATATGTCTGTTTACACTTTATTAGTTCGACGTCATTTACTCAAAATATATTAAACATACAACAAGAGACCATTAGTATTGGCTGCTGTTAATTTCTGTACACTGGAGATTGAATGTCGTCAATACATTTTAATATAACGTAGGCAATCATGAACTGTGCACGTGTTTCTGTGGCCAAAGAGCAAAGCCGACCACCTGAGGCGCTCTCAAGACCACTCGACCGCTGACCTTGGAGATTACGCGTCGCATAAAGCAACTGCTATCTGCCGTCGATCTGTCATTCCGTCTCAGGCGCCACTGGACATCGTCTGAACTCCCACACGACGCCCGGAAGCAGTGAGGTCTCTACACTCTCCTATCTACGACAGGTAAAACATTTTTAAAGAACTAATTTTGTACAACAGGCTTTGCCAGAGACCAAAGTCTCTATCATCAATTTCTATTTTTTGTTTCAATTTTCTTCAAATCGGTGATGTCTACGAAATTGAGACCTGCACCATTCTCTTAAACGTTCTTTTCACTTTTCCACAACATAACATAATAAAAAGAATTAAAACATATTTTTTTGTTAAAATTGAAAATGTCTCGGAGATATTACGTAAAGTACATCCCAATATAAAAATTTCCATTTTCGATATCACGGCCGGCGACATCTTCAGCAATTATGGAATATCAGTTTTGGAGCAAATCGGCTGAACGGTTTAAGCCCTAGCGGTTGCACAGACGAACAGACGGAGAGACTCACATGGACATGTAGCTGTCAATCGGTTTTTTTGGTACCAAGAACCTTCAAAAAACGAATTCTCGCCTCCCTCGTGTCAGAATTTGTGTTCCAATATTAAGCAACTGGATTAATCCATGTTTTTCCTTACTTGGGCCCGGCAATAACAGACTTGGTGTCGAAACTTCGCCGTGTTATGGCGCAAGATTACAATACTTTCCTTTCTTACGTTAGTAAGTGAGAGAATACATCAATTTAAACATTGACAAATTTGCCTTTGTGCGAACGGCAATCAGGACCCAACACAAATCCACTCGACTGCTGACCGTTGATTTTGCGTCGCATAACGACCCTGCAATCTGCAAAGAATCTCTCATTCCGTCTCACGCGCCGTAGGACTTTGTGAAAACTCTAACGCGCTTATCTCAATATATCAGAAATCCTCTATACGCGATAATGGTGAAACCACTTGTTTCTCTTCGAGTATTAATATTGTTGCGTCAGATGCGAAGAAAAATACACAAACACACGTAAGGCCATTATTTTGCCTGATAATAATAATACTTATTACAGTTTCCTGTTTTCCCTTTCAATCAATGAACCCTTGAGAGTATTTCATCGGTGTCCTTTCATTCGTTACATTTCATTCTACACTCACAGTGCTCTCAAAATATTTTAGTACATCCTTCATACTCTCGAATGGCAATTTCACTCTTGGAACACTTTTGTACTTTTGTGACCTCAGAGTTTTCTAATGGTATCCTACCCTGCATGATTGTTTGTAGAAGTTCGCCTCCTAGAACATGATGATTATGCCTTCAGGACCGACTGAATTGCCATCAATGTGCTGGGGAATTTTCCAAGTGATATATCACACTCGTGTTATTCGACTCTGTAAGACCAATTTAAAGCATTCTCGAGATTTATTAAGCTTACCAATAGATAGATAAATCTCGTAGTTCGCGACAATTCACGTCTATTAATTACTCTAGATCTGATCACGGAACTTCAGAAAATCGCCTACCAATCGTGGTCGTGCTTCTGGTGGACAAGCTGCAAGGCGATAGGTTGCCCACCTTAGTAGGGACGGCCAATCAGGACCCGACTCGAATCCACTTGACCGTTGACCTTGGAAATTACACGTCGCATAAAGAAACTGCTAACTGCTCATTTTCTGCTAACTGCTCTATCATTTTCTCTCACGCGCTGTAGGACTTTGTCAAAACTCGAATACACTTAATTCACTGGATCAGAGATCCTCTGAACGCGATAATGGTGAAAAAACTTGATTCTCCTCAACAGTTAAAGTTGTTGCCTCGAAGGTGCAGCAAAATACAAAAACACACAACTCAAAATGTCCACGCCGTTGCTTAGACTGAAAATAATAGTACTTTAAACCGTTTGTTGTTTTAATTTTCAATAATACACATTAAGATTGCAAACGAAAATTATCTGAATAATAAAAAATGCCGTTCCCGGACCCTGTAATTCTCTTTCCATTCAACATGGAATCTTACTCATAGTCTTGTAAATTTATTTACGAATCTGTAATATGAATTTTTAAACTAACTTTATAATAGGAACATATTTTCATAATACTGAAATTTATAATTGCAACAGACGTCCTAGGTGTCTTTGTAAATATATCACTGTAGAAATCCACTTACAGTACAGGAACGTTACTTTAAAGCGTATTACCAAATGACATTAAAACATAACGTATATTTTTTCTGCTGCATAAATATTTCTGTACAATTACAGACAATATCGAGCATCAAAACGAAAAATAATATTAATTTTATCAAACAACGGTACATAAAGTATTAGTTGATCTTTCTATTGTATATTTTATTAAAAAACTTAATACGATTGTAACAAAATTATTTACTTCTTCTTCTATGTCAATGATACCCTCTCCATTAGATTTTTGTGCAGTTTCCCTTATGAAATGCGCAACTGCAGAGATGGCCTTTTGTTTTGTTTCTGGACATTACTGTAGCTCAACTACGCGCCCTGTTTGTTCAACTCGTCTTTTGCGGTAGAAATAGAGCTGAAGGTGAGTATCTATTTTGTTAGTAATGCGAAAGAACCAAATCTGCAGTTCGCTTACCGTTACAAATAAGTTTCAAAAACTTGCTAAGACAAAGGTCATGTTTTCCAAAAGTTCCTAATCCCCTGCTTTTCAAAAATTTAGTTTCATTTATTTTGTGTCTCTTCCATAAAAGTTGCATGAATAGTTGAAACCATATGTTAGCTAAAATATTATAGTTAAAATCACTGGAAAGACATCTGGATGTCAAGAAATCTTGCACATATATTGTGCCCTATATATCACATACTGTTTTCACTGTTTTTTGACTAAAAATTCTATATCTTAAACAAGCATTACACTTTATGTAAGTTTTTGTCCGAAACTTTTAAACACCGATACTTGAGGATAATGCGGTAACGCCTCGACTTTTAAATGTTTTTTGTGAGTATTTTGGGTAAATACCCAAATACATATTTTAAATATATGAAAAAACTGCTATTTGTTTCATTTTGGAAATACTAACTTATGCTTTAAGTTACAGAATTCTGATCGTCAATAAAACAACCCCTTTATGAAAATTTGTCCTTTACAGTTACGTATCATCCGCATGAATATTTCAAGATATATTATTTTATTCTTCATTAATTACATAGTTTCGTATTAAAGAAAAGGTATTGAAATTGTTCAGCGGCAACTAACGATTTTGTGCAAATGTTGCGTGTAGTTCGACCCTGATATTGTAAAAGTGATTATACGTTTCTCCGTTTGTGGTAAATTACTTGATTTAGAAGATTATGTACCCCCACGGGTAGGTTATTTGACAACGTGCTGGCCCCCAATGACGACCCACCAGGTGAATTCCCGGACAGGAAAGATTATAGTGTAATCTTCCTTGCAATACCCAGTATATGTTGCTATGGGACGATAAGAAAACTCACTTTTCAAGTATAGAAGACCAAACCTTGGCGTGAGGGTAACCTTGTGCTAACCCCACATACCTCATACCTATTGCCGCCAAGCCAAAAGCTGTTGGTAGACCCTGGACCGTGACGGGCTCTCGCACCAAGTAACGACAGATATAATATTGTATAGTCGCAGCTCCAGTTTTGGGGTTGTTGAAACTAAAAACTCGGTTCAGATTACAGCGCTACCACTTCCCCAAGACCACACCTCCCTTTCCGTCTATCTACCCTCTTCCGTTCCATCTGTTCCTCCCTCTTAGCACCCTTCGTGCACGGGAGTCCTTCTCACCCCGTACTGGACGTCCATTCTATCGCCCTAGACATCAATAGTTTTCGAGTACATGTCTGTTTCCCGCTCCTCATATAAAAATCAGATAATAAACGAAATTTTACTTTCTCACCTAGGGATTAATTTTTCTCTCCTGTATCTAAAATTGTGTGAAGTATTAATAGGTTTATCTCATGAATTTCAGAAGCATCAAGAAAGACAATGTCTAGTCGCAGAAGATCTGGTGTCGTTGGCACACAAGATGGCGCGGATGCCGTTGGAGACGCCCTTCTGCAGGTGGCGCAGTCGTTGGCGAATCTACAGGAAGCCCTGCGGCAGCAGAAACAAGAGGCGGAGCGCAAGGTTCAGGAGGCTGAGAGGAGGATGCAGGAGGCCTTGAGGCTGCAGAAGCAGGAGGCGGAACGAGGGGTGCAGGAGGCCCTGCATCTACACAAACAAGAGGCTGAGAGGAGGATGCAGGAGGCCCTGCACCAGCAGAAGCAGGAGGCGGAGCGCAGAGTTCAGGAGGCGGAGACGAGGATGAAGAAAGCCCTTCACCTGCAGAGAGAAGAGGCGGAGCGAAGGTCTCAGGAGGCTCTACGCCTGCAGGAAGAAACATTGTGCGAGATGGATCGTAAGCTGCAGGAGAAGGATGACGCCGTCCGCTCTCTCCAGCAGCGACTACAAGAGACCCACGTGAGGATGACCGCCCTGGAAGAAAGAACGACGGCTCCTGAGGGCTCTGCAGGGGAAGGTCTGCAACGCCTAGAAGGCCGTGTGAACGAAGGAGAGGCCTCTCTGAAATGCGCTTTTAAGACGTTTATGCCCCGAGTTGAAACTTTTTTGAGGCAACTACAGGAACCTCAATCGATACGTGCTACTGATGCAACTGCCGCCGCCTACGCCCGCCGAGAACTGGCGTTCGTAGGTGCGCGGGGCGGTGGGGAGAAGACCCCCTTCTTCTCCTCCATCCCCACTCCCTCAGGCGCCGGCCACCAGTGCGCAGCAGCAGACGAGGAAGAACGCGCGAGGCGGCGTGGGGTGCTTCGGCTGCGGAAGGCGAAGATGAAGTGGGAGAGGGCACAAGCTTCTCCCTCCCCCCTGGGAGAGCAGTTGTGTGAGGCGGCAGAAGAAGGAAGACTAAGTGACGTACGACGTCTCCTAGACTCCGGGGCTTACGTCAACTACACTGATCGATATGGTTCCACTCCGTTAGTGAATGCAGTCAACAATGCGAATGCGGACTTGGTGTCGCTTCTCCTGCAACGAGGGGCCGATGTGAACGCTGTCAACAGCAATGGGGCTTCCGCGTTGCACTTGGCTGCGTGGAACGACAGCAGTGGTCGGCGCGTGAAGCTGCTGGTTCGCGCGGGAGCCGACGTCAACGCCAGGGATATAGATGGGGCGACTCCCCTGCACAGGGCGGCGCTATATTACAATGAGGAAGTGGTGCGCGCGCTGCTCGCGGCCGGGGCGAGGACGGACCTCAAGGGCTGGGGAGGATATTACAAAGGCAGGACACCGTTTGAAACTACTATGTCCCTATTATTCAGGATCTCCTACGACTGTAACGTCAAGAATGAGCAAGGGGACATTCCACTGTATTAAACTGTGTGGACTATGATCCCGAATTGAGAAATATGGAAAATCAATAAGACCACATTTTCATTTAGAAATGCAAGAGATTTGAGAGGCTTCTGGGAAAACAAAAATGGGAGTATTCAAATCTAGTCAAATTTTGATTTCAAAATGACGTCGCATCATCAGAACTTTTTGTTGCGCAGTATTAATGCTTATTGTTACGAGTAATAATTGTAATAAAATTTAATTGATAGCCGTACCGTCAGAGGAATGTATATTTTTATTTATGTTAACAATAAATTGTCGATTTCAGACATGAAAATCGGATTTGACTCTCTTTTTGAATAGAACATACTCTGTAAGGCCACTCTTGCCAAAAAAATTTATATTTTAATACATTTTCTTACTTCCAGGGAAAAAAATAATATACTAGCGTACCCATGCGAGAATTCTCGCATGATGATCCCCACCCTTTCCCTATACATTTCTTTATCCTTCTTATTCAGAAGAAAAGTATTTCATGAAACATGTTTATTTGTAGAATAATATAATAATGTAATTTCTTACATACACAATATCAAACAAAATTAAAAAAACTCCAGTACCCGCGCAAAAAATATCGCATGTTAACCCTTACACTCTTCTCTATCATTTCATTTCCATTTTTAGAATATTTGTTGTAAGGAAACATATTTCTCCGTTTAAAAATGAATGAAGATAACTAATAACCAATATACCAACACAATATCAAATTTAAAAAAAGCAATTGTTGTTGAAAAGAATTATTCAGTATTATTGAGAGGTTTCTTGGAACAAATCCCAAGAGCAGGTCTAAAACTTGCTATGGTCTCAAAAAAGAATCGAGTACCATCCTTCATCTTCTGGGAGAGCCGTTCACGCTAGGCACAGTTCAGTATAATGCAATAGTGTATTGTGTGGTAATAACCCAAATGATACATGATAGCCATAACACTACCTTTTCCTATTGACATTTAGCTAACGGAAGGAAAAACCTGACAGTAAACCAAGGAGGAGAGGCCTCCGGCGGTAGTGAAGCCAGCATCCATATCGGAAAGACACCTCAATTACAGATCAGGTCCTCCAGGGCAGCGGTTGAGAGTCGGGCCGGCTTCTCGTCTCTCATAAACACATGCCAATGCTTAAATGCCCCATCAAACAACAAATCCGGACTTGAAATATAACAATGACAAGGCAATCGAAAGAGGACAATGCAATTTTGAACATGGAATGTACAAGACATTAACAAAAAATTCCTTCAACTCTTCAAAGACAGTTAAATATGATAGCGAAACGTGGTGTTTCTATCGCAGTCCATAACAAATATAAAAGTACATTACAAATTGGGAAGCCATTTCTCCCAGAATAGTAAAAGTGGGAACAAAATATTTAGTCTACCTGTTGTAATTCTAGAACTGTACTGATGATATGAATGAGCAACATTAGGATGATTTTATATAGGAATTGACCACGACGCTTAGGGCTAGTTGTACGAAAATGGAATAAATCTGAATAAATTATATCACGCTGTTAGCGCTAACATCAGTTGTACGAACTCGGGATACACGTTAACGCGGGGATTATCATATTATATAAGATAAGAACATATCAACATAAGAGAGAAATAATACAAACTGAAGATTTCAAAAAAATAAAATCATTTTTCAACAAAATTTCTCCGGTACTTACAACCAGGTATTAGCGCAGGAAAATTATCTGTCTCAAAATATGTCTGTCTTTTTACTCTTTGTTAGTATGAGTAGTCTTTTACTCGGAATATATTAAACATACAACAAGAAACCATTAGTATTGGCTGCTGTTAATTTATGTACACTGAAGATTGAATGTCATTAATACATTTTATTATAACGTAGGCAATCATGAACTGTGCACGTGTTTCTGTGGCCAAGGAGCAAAGACGACCACCTGAGGCGCTCTCAAGACCACTCGACTGCTGACCTTGGAGATTACGCGTCGCATAAAGAAACTGCTATCAGCCGTCGATCTGTCATTCCGTCTCAGGCGCCGAAGGAGTTTGTCTGCTCTCCCACAAGACGCCCGGAAGCAGTGAGGTCTCTTCACTCTCCTATCTACGACAGGTAAAAGATTTTTAAAGAACTAATTTTGTACAACAGGCTGTGTAAGGGACCAAAGTCTCTATCATCAATTTCTATTACTTGTTTCAATTTTCTTAAAATCGGTGATGTCCACGAAATTGAGACTTGCACCATTCTCATAAACGTTCTTTTCACTATTTCACAACATAACTTAATCAGAAGAATTAATTTTTTTTTGTAAAAATTGAAAATGTCTTGGGGGCTACGTCCTAATATAAAAATTTGGATTTCCGATTTCACGGCCTGCGATATCTTCAGCAATTATGGAATATCAGTTTTGGAGCAAGTCGGTTGAACGATTTAAGCCCTAGTGGTTGCACAGACGAACAGACGGAGAGACTCACATGGACATGTAGTTGTCAATCGGTTTTGTTGGTATCAAGAACCCACAAAAAATGAATTCTGGGCCCCCTCGTGTCATAATTTGTGTTCCAATATTAAGCAATTGGTTTAATCTATATTTTTCCTTACTTGGGCCCAGCAATAAGAGGTTTCGTGTCGAAACTTCGCCGTACTATGGCGCAAGATTAAAATACATTCCTTTTTTACGTTAGTAAGTCAGAGAATACAAAAATTGACAAGTTACTTCTTTTAGTGACAAGTTTACCTTATAGGGAACGGCCAATCAGGACCCAAAACGAATCCACTCGACTGCTGACCTTAGATATTATGCGTCGCATATTGACAATGCAATCTGCAAAGAATCTCTCATTCCGTCACACGCGCCGTAGGATATTGTGAAAACTCTAACACGCTTATCTCACTATATCAGAATTCCTCTATACGCGATTATGGTAAAACCACTTGTTTCTCTTCGAGTATTAATATTGTTGCGTCAGATGCGAAGTAAAATACACAAACACACGTAAGGACACTATATGGCCTGAACATAATAATACTTATTACAGTCTCTTGTTTTCCCTTTCAAAAAAGAAACATTTGAGAGTATTTCATCGATGTCCCTTCATTTGTTACATTTCATTCTACACTCACAGTGCCCTCAAAATATTTTAGTACATTCTTCATTCCCTCGAGTGACAATTTCACTCTTGGAAAACTTTTGTACTTTTCTGACCTCAGAGTTTTCTAATGGTATCCTACCCTGCATGATTGTTTGTAGCAGTTCGCCTCCTAGAACATGATGATTATTCCTTCAGGACCGACTGAATTGCCATCAATGTGCTGAGGAATTTTCCAAGTGGTATATCACACTCGTGTTATTGGACTCTGTAAGAACAATTTAAAGCATTCTCGAGATTTATTAAGCTTACCACCCGATAGATAAATCTTCTAGTTCGCGACAATTCACGTTTATTAAATATAGGCGATATGTTTCCCATCTTCGCAGGGACGGCCAATCTGAACCCGACTTGAATCCACTCGACTGCTGACCATGGAGATAATGACGTCGCGTCGCATAATGACACTGGAATCTGCAAACAATCTGTAATACCGTCACACTCGCCGTACGACTTTGCCAAAACTCTAACACGCTTGGTTCCCTATATCAGATATCCACTATACGCGATAAATTTGAAAACACTTTATTCTTCTCAAAAATGCTGGATAAGCTGCAAGGCGATAGGTTGATCACCTTAGCGGGAACTGCTAATCAGGACCCGACTCGAATCCACTTGACCGCTGACCTTGGAGATTACGCGTCGCATAAGGAAAATGCTATCTGCAAACAATCTCTCCTTCGTTGTCACGTTCCGTAGGAGTTTGTCAAAACTCGAATACACTTGGTTCAATATACAAGAGATCGTCTGTACACAATAATGGTGAAAACACTTGATTTTCCTCAACAATTAGTGTTGTTGCCTCAAAGGTGCAGCAAAATACAAAAACAAACAACTCAAAATTTCCACGCCCTTACTTTGACTGAAAATAATAGCACTTTTAACCGTTTGTTGTTTTAACTTTTAATAAAACAAATTATAAAGTGTTCCATCGGTATTCCTTCATTTGTTACATTTCATTCTATACTCCCTGCACCCCCAAAATATTATAGTACACTTTTGATACTCTCGTATAACAATTGCACTCGTGTAACTCTTTTGTACATTCGTGATCTCATTGTTGTTAGATGGTGTGCTAACCTGTTTAATTCTTTCAAGAAGTTCGCCTATTGGTACATGTTGATTACGACTTCAGAATCGATTAAATTTCCATCAATGTGCTGAAAAAATTTTCAAGTGGTATATCACATTCCTATTCTTCGACTCTGCAAGATACTTTTAAGCATTTCGCTTCCTAGAAAGCGTCAACTAAGCCTTCCAAATCGACTAAATTTTCATGACGTAATTAAGGAAATCTCTTCAATGCTATATCACACTCGTATTGTACGACTCTATCAGATATTTTAACTGCATTTTTTTCCCGAAATGCGCATTGAAGCCTTAAAAAGCGAATAAATTTTTTGGGACGAGAAGATCCATCAGTCCATTTCATTCGTTATGAACACTAAGATATTTCTAGTTCCCCATTTGGAAGCTCTTCAATACTTTTGCATCTCCGGACTTAAAAAAAGTTTTTTTCTTTAAACGTACACTCCCTATCTTGACCATAGCAGATGTAAATTGCTGAATATGCCCTAATAGTGGTGTTCATTTCTAATCATCGCGGTGAGGCCTTGTGACTTCCTTAAACACATTTTTGGGAATCTTCACTGTTAAAAGAAGGTATAGATACTGCCCGGGGAGAAAACAACGAAAAATCAAAAATAAGACTAATACATTTTAAGTATATTTTATCTAATAAAATACTTCCATACTCGCAATGGCTAAGCCGCAATAAGCACTCAAAAATTGGTTTGAAAAATATTTCTTGCCCGAAATTTGCTTAGCAGATCGAAAGGAGGCGTAGGGATGTAGCGACCCCATCGCCCTGCACGCCCTTACCGGTGGGTGGGGAATGCAGCAATTAGCCTGGTTTCTCCTACCTACAAAGGAGTGGCTGACCGCTGTCCATAACTGTATGTTATCCTTCTTACCTAAAATCCTTTCCCGAACCCCGGGAGCCAATGGGTGGATTGAGTAGCTCGGAGGCTTCCGTTTTCTAACCTTAGGTTTATCCTTACCATTCCCCTTTTCCTGTTCAGAAGCAGAAATGCTTCAAATAGGGGTAGATTGAGCTCCAGAGTCTTGGAAGACACTCAATCTAAGGGAAGAAAACCCTAAAAGAAAATTACCCGGTCCTCCTGGAAGGGGGTTGAGGCATGGGGCCAGCACCCCCATACTCGGAAAATAAAAAAAGCCGCTCAAACTCTCAATGGAAATGAGCCTCGGATTAACTCACTACGTCGACAAAGGCAAAGAAAATGGTCTATGAATTTTGGATGCTGGAATGTTCAAGGTTTAAGCACTAAAGTAAATGAAGTTCTTAACGCAATAGAGGAGTTTAACATAGATATAATAGTGTTGAGTGAAACAAAAAAGAAGGGAAATGGAAATGAAAGGAAAGGAAATTATGTTCACTTTTTTAGTGGAGTGGGAAAAGAAAAGCGAGCAAGAGCAGGAGTGTCCATAGCTGTACATAAAAGATTGGAGAAAAATATTCAAAGCTGGGTAGCAATTGATGAGAGAATAGCATGTCTCGAACTTGTACTAAGAGGACGCAATGTTTTTATTATAGGAATTTATGCTCCAACAGACGATGCAAGTGTTGCAGAAAAAGATATATTTTTAGAGAAACTGACTATGCTGCTGGATTCTATTGGAAATCGCAAAGAAGTGGTGCTTCTAGGTGATTTTAATGGAAGAGTTGGAAAACGAATGGCGCATAATGTTGTGGGTCGATATGGTGAAAATGTATTAAATGACAACGGAGAAAGACTTATAGAGACATGTGAACTGTATGACCTTAAAATATTGAATGGCTATTTTCCACATAAAGAAATACATAAATTCACGTGGACCCAACCCACTAGAAAATTGCAATCAATAATTGACTACATAATTACTAAACAACAGTCATCAATAAAGTGGAGCGATGTTCGGGTTCAAAGAGGTGCTTCCTGTGGATCAGATCACTACCTACAAAAAGGAAAAGCTTACCTTATGTATAAACCGTACTTCAAAAGTTACGGAAACACAAAACCAAGTACAAAAGTTGGAAAAATAGAGTCAGATGTGGCCGAAATACAATATTGAGAGCCTTCAAGATGATTCTATTGCATTTTTGTACAAATTGCGCATGGCAGAAAAATTAAAGTACATCCCAATAGGAAGTACTGAAGAACAATACGAATTTTTAGAAAAATGCACTCATGAAGCCGCTAAAGAAGCTTTGGGAGAGGAGGGAAAATGTGAATATAAACAAAAAGACTTGTGGTGGACAGAAGATATAAAGAACCTGGTCGAAGAAAAGAAAAAGTTATATTTGAGATGGCTTTCCACAAAGGATTTAGAAGACAGAAGTGAATACAGCAGAATGAAATATTTGGTCAAGAAAGAAGTGAAGAAGGCAAAACATTTATTTTGGGAACAAAAATGTGACAGATTAGACAAGTGCATTGGCAACACCAAATCCAGAGAGGCATGGAAAATGTTACATTCCATGAAATTGAATACAACCCAAGAATGGCATTTAGTAGACCCAATTGGTATTGAAAAATGGCAAAAATACTATGAAAATCTTTTGACAGAAAATAGAGCTAAATTTCAGGGAATAAATTATGAACCACTGCACGTAAATTCCATTATACCAGATGTGACTTTGGAAGAGTTAAAAAAAGCGTTAAGAAACATGAAAAATAATAAAGCACCTGGGCCTGGAGGTATATCCATAGAACTGGTTAAACATTATCCTATCGTAGTTTTGGAATTAATTACTGAAATATTCAATGGCATTTTAAAAGGAGGTAAAATACCTGAAATATGGAAATTAGCCTACATAAATTCAATTTACAAAAAAGGTTGTAAAAAAGATTGTAATAATTATAGAGGGATAAGTGTGACTTCATCTTTGGTTAGACTGTATGGACGAGTGCTAAAGAATAGAATTGAAATGCAAACATCAGACTCAGAAGAGCAAAGTGGTTTTAGACCAGGAAGATCGTGTATTGACAATATTTTCTGTCTCAAACAACTGATGGAAAAAACAATTGAGCGAGGAAGAGAACTTCACATAATTTTCATTGACCTCAAAAAGGCTTATGATAATGTACCAGTAAAAGAAGTATGGGGGGCAATGGAAGAAAAAGGAATATCAACAACATACATAAATGCAGTCAAACAACTTTATAAAGATAACAAAAGTCAAGTAAAAGTGGGAAAATGTCTATCAGACAACTTCCCAGTAAATAAAGGATTGCGGCAAGGCTGCTGTATATCTCCAACCCTGTTTAAGATATACATTGATAAAGCCCTAAAAGAATGGAAAAGAAAGTGCAGAAGCATGGGTGTGAAAATAGGTGATGAAACATTGTTTAGTCTACTATTTGCAGATGACCAGGTGATAATGGCTGAAGATGAAGACGATGTAACTTATATGTTCAGAAAATTAGTAGAAGAGTATGAAAAATGGGGGATGGAAATAAATTTACAGAAAACTGAATATATGGTGGTGGGAGGTATGCCCCATGATTTAGAGACTAGTATAGGAATAATTAAAGGTACAATATAAGTATTTGGGAGTCACACTAACAGCAGATGGTAGAGACGAACAGGATGTGAAAAATAAAAATATAAGAGGAAAAATAGCCACGAGGCAGTTGAACCCAGTGCTATGGAACTCAATTATTTCAATGAAAACAAAGAAACGCATATATAGCTCGTTCATAGAGAGTACCACACTCTATGGGGCACAAGTCTGGACACTATCAAAAAAATTGAAAGACAAATTTCAATCAACAGAAATGATGTTCTGGCGAAGATGTTGTAAACTTTCTCTGTTAGATAAAATAAGAAATGATGAAATAAGAAATAAAATGAAAGTGCAAACAACCTTGAATGATACAATCGAAATGAGACAACTAAAATGGTATGGACATATGAGAAGGTTGGAATCGGATAGACTTCCTCAAAAAGTTTGGGAGTGGATACCAAATCGAAGAAGATACAGGGGAAGGCCGAGAAGAACATGGAACATGGCAATAACTGAAGCCATGGAAAAAAGAGAAATGGAAGAAAACGATGTATGGGATAAAGAGGCATGGAAATTGGGATGCGGAAAACGGCCAAGGCTGTAAAAAACCGCTAAATAGATAGATAGATCGAAAGAAACACTCCACAAATAAATAAATTGTATAATATATACAAAAGAAATGAATACATTTGTTTACAAAGTACGTTTCAAATATTATCACAGAAATTAAAAATCCTAGGTGATTCTGCAAATTTGATCTTTCCGAAACAATTGGCATTACTGAACTCGCTTTGCCCGACTTGAATTGTCGCTGGTGTACACTAACTACAGATGTTAAATATATCCTCCTTCCTTGATGCACAACTCTGCCCGTCATTACACGAAAGCCGATACTGACTCCAATACTCCCAGGCTCCTCTCGGTCTTCTCACAAACAAAAGAAATTCGCTTTACTAAAAACAACTGTCGTCAAAATGTTTAAGTGTATTCAAGATTATATTCAATGACCCACAAATGAACATCAAGTTGAGTAATGTCGGGAGAGTGGATTAGACGGAGTCAATTAATAACTATGTGTATAATTAGTTATTCAATATCACGTTAACTGTGTCTTGTCTGGAATAATATCTGTCAGCAAATATCACGCCTATAAAGAAGCGAGGAACGAAACTGCAAACGAGATTCTCTCTCTTGTGGTTTTAAGGTTTACAAATTAAAAATTGATAAGAATAAAAACCTTCAATGTAAAGAAATTTCGGTACTGCACTCTTTGCAATATCCAATCCAGACGATACATTTCTTCCTCTGGTTAAAGGACTTTCTTCCACTTCTATGATTACAAGGTCACTTGCTTGTTCCGTAGCTCGAAGAAGCGGCGTTAGGAGGTCGTAGGTAATGAACCAGTTTCTCAGAAGCTTCAAAGGCGTTAATAAATGCTGTTTGAAACTTTAATACTATTAGGATATTAATGTACCGCTCACCAAAACCGTGAATAAAAATTATGTCTGCGTATATCTCCTTATTGTAAATTCACGCCCCTTTCAAGCGAATTACACGCCGCCGAAATCAAAAGTTAGCAGACTAGTAAGAAAACCCAAATTAGACACTGTGTTACTCGCCATGAACCTAAGCGGGCGGTGATTAACATGCCGCCTTCGAATCTGGCGGGCTGTTCGAATCCAGTTTCCGCGCTCCTGGCGAGTACCAACAGCTTCACTTCTGAACTCCACAAAATTAAAAATGCAAATAACGATAATAGAGATAGAATTGACTACACGTTTATTAAAAAATTTAACGTTTTTAAAAGTAAAATTTAAAAGTTATGACATTAGAAGTAATTTATCTCTAGTAGTTGACTTGTCTGTTCTTTTTGGGAGTAAGTTAACAAAACTTCTAGGTCTCTTAATGCAGTCAACCCTAATATAAAATGTACATATAACAGCATAAAACACTAAATTATATTCAATATGTTAGCGTTCTGATATCTTTTAAATTATGGATGCCTTAATACTATTCTGCATACTATTCTGCGGAAGTTTATCATGTAGTACCTACACCTTTAGATTGTAAAAGAAATTTATTTCAATAATTAAAAAATGCCATTCACTTGACTATGTTCCTTCAACATGGTGTGTGACTATGTTCCTTCACTTCAACTCTTTTCCTGCAACATGGAATCGTACCCACAATCTTGTAAAATTATTTACAAATCTGTAATATCAACTTTAAACTAACTTAATGATAGGTACATATTTTCACAGTATACTGAAACTTGAAATTGCAACAGGCATCGTAGATGTCATTATGAATATATCACTGCAAGAAATCCACTTACAATACATGATCGTTACTTGTAAACGTATTGCCAAATGACATTAAACAATTGCAGTCGGTACACATTCATTATAGTAAAAGTACATTAGAGAATTTATCGAGCATCAAAGCGAAAAATGATATTAATTTTAACAACACAATGGTACATAAAAAATTAGTTGACATTTCTATTCTATATTTTATTAAAAAACTTAATACGATTGCAACTAATAAGGTACTTTCTCTTCCGTGTCAATGAGACCCGCACCATTATTTTTTTGTGCAGTTTCCCTGATGAAATGCGCAACTGCTGTGATGGCCCTTTGTTTTGCTTCTGGACATTACAGTAGCTTCATTATGCGTACGGTTTGTTGAACTCTTCTTCTGTTTGTAGTGGTAGAAAGAGCTCAGGGAGGGTAACTATTTTTTTGCAATGCGGACGAACCAAATCTGCATTTCCTTACCGTTACAAATAAATTTCAAAAACTTGCTAAGAAAAATGTCTGGTTTTTCAAATGTTCCTAATCTCGTGCTTTTTAAAATTTTATTTTCATTTATTTTGGGTCTTCATAAAACAATGTTAACTCATCTTTCTAATATGGATAGTTGAATTCGAAATTTTAGCAAAAGTATTATTGTTGAAATCATTAGAAAGAATTCTGAATTTCAAGAAATCTTGCACATACATTGTTCCCCATTCATGACATACTGTATTTACTGTTTTTTGAACGAAATCTAGATTTAGCATTACAATTTTTATAAGTTTTTGTTCCAAACTTTTAAACACAGGTGGATTTGGATAATGCGGTGACGCCTCAACTTTTAAAAGTTTTTTGTGAGTATTTTGCATAAATACCCAAATATATATTTTAAATATCTGAAAAACTTCTATTTGTTTGGAAATAGTACCTGATGATTAAAGTTACGGAAATCTGATCTTCAATAAACCTCCCTACTTATAATAATTTTTTTCTTTACGGTTTTGTAACCTCCGCACGAATTATTCAAGATATATTTTTATTCTTCATTTACTGCGTAGTTTTTTATTAAAGAAAAGGCATTGAAATTGTTCAGCAGCAAGTAACGATTATCGTGCAAGTGTTGCGTGTAGTTCGGCCCTGATATTGCAAACGTGAATATACATTGTTTCGTTTGGGGTAAATTTTTTGATTTAGATCATTGTGTATCTTGGTAGGTTATTGAACAACGTGCTGGATCTCAACCATGAGCACCCGGGTGAATTCCCGGACAGGAAAAAATATTGTGTGATCTTCCTTGCAATAACCAGTATATGTTGCTATTGGACGATAAAAAAATTACTTCTCAAGTTGAGAAGGCCAGAACATGGCGTAAGGATGCCCTTGTGCTAACCACACGTCCCCCATTCCTATTGCCGCAAAGCCGGTCACTGTTGGTAGACCCTGGACCGTGACCGGCTCTCGCACCAAGTAAAGACAGATAAAATATTGTATACTCGCTGCTCCGGTTTTGGGGTTGTTGAAACTGAAAACTCAGGTCGACATACAGCGCTACCACTTCCCCTAAGACTACCCATCCCTCCAGGTCCATCTACCCTCTTCCGCTCTATCTGTTCCTCCCCCTCATCACCCTTCGTGCACAGGAGTCCTTGTCACCTGTATTGTACGTCCATTCTACCGCTTTTTACATCTATTCTTTTCAAGTACATGTCTTGTTTCCCCTCCTCACATAAAATTAAGAAAATAAACCACATTTTAATTTCTAAGCTAGAGATTTATTTTTCTCCCCTCCATCCAAAACTCTGTGAAGTACTAATAGGCTTTTTTCATGAATTTCAGAAGCATCAAGATAGAGAATGTGTAGTCGCAGAAGCTCTGGTGCCATTGTTACACAAGATGGCGCGGATGCAGTTGGAGACGCCCTTCAACAGGTGGGGCAGGGGGTGGCACGGCTACAGGAGGCCCTGCGCCTGCAGAAGCAGGAGGCGGAGCGAAAGGTTCAGGAGGCTGAGCGGAGGATGCAGGAGGCCCTGCGCCAGCAGAAGCAGGAGGCAGAGCGCAAGGTTCAGGAGGCCCTTAATCTACATAAACAAGAAGCTGAGTGTAGGATGCAGGAGGCTCTTCGCTTTCAGGAGGAAAGATTGCGCGAGATGGATCGTAAGCTGCAGGAGAAGGACGACGCCGTCCGCTCACTCCAGCAGCGGCTACAAGAGACCCACGTGAGGATGACCGCCCTGGAAGAAAGAACGACGGCTCCTGAGGGCTCTGCAGGGGAAGGTCTGCAACGTCTAGAAAGCCGTGTGAACGAAGGAGAGGCCTCCCTTCAAAGCGCTTTTATGCCGCGAGTTGAAGCTCTCTTTCGGCAACAAGAGGAACCTCAATCGACACGTGCTACCGTTGCCACCGCCTCCGCCAGCGCCCGCCAAGAACCGGCGTCGGGAGGGTCTGCAGCGGGCGGTGGGGAGGAGCCCCCCTCCTCCACCTCCACCCCTACTCCCTCAGGCTCCGGCCACCAGGGCGCAGCAGCAGACGAGGAAGATCGCGCGAGGCGACGGGTGGGGCTCCGGGTGCGGGAGGTGCAGTTAAAGATGGAGGAGGCACGAACCTCTCCCTCACCTCTGGGAGAGCAGTTGTGTGACGCGGCAATGCAAGGAAGACTAAGTGACGTACGACGACTCATAGACTCCGGGGCTGACGTCAACTACACTGATCAATATGGTCGCACTGTTCTGCATAGAGCAGCCTTCAATGCGCATGCGGACGTGGTGTCGCTCCTTCTGCAACGAGGCGCCGATGTGAACGCTGTCGACCCGTTCGGATGTTCCGCGTTGCACTTGGCAGCGATGAGGGACCGCAGTGGTCGGTGCGTGGAGCTGCTGGTGCGCGCGGGCGCCGACGTCGACGCGAGGGATATGGACGGAGAGACGCCTCTGCACCGGGCGGCTTACAATATCAACGAGGAAGCGGTGCGCGCGCTGCTCGCGGCCGGCGCCAGAAGAGACTTCAAGCCTTATGGAGGATATAAAAAAGGCAGGACACCGTTCGAAGCTACTACGTCACATATTATACAGGATCTCCTGCGACTGTAACGTCAAGAATAAGAGTGGCGACAATCCTCCGCAATATCCTCGACCGCGTTGTGTGTAATATAACAAATTATGTTTTCATCAGGATTCATTCACAAATGTACAATAATTGGGAAAAATCTGAAAGAACGATAATGTGATTGTGAAAATTTAATCAAACTTAATTATCAAGATGACGTATGATATTTAGACTTTTTTGTACCGTATTCTCAATAATTAATGTTACAAGTAATAATTAAAAGAAAATTTAAGATTCCAACACTGGCAAGGGAATTTACATTACCCGAAACGTCAGAACAAATAGTCCAATTTGCGACATGAAAACAGAGTTTTACTCGCCTTCAGTATAGAACGAACTCTATGAAGCCTGTCTTGCCTGAAAACCAAATTGATTTTCTAAATTTTAGAAAAAAAAATATTCTAGAGTACCCCTGCAACAATTCTCGCATGTTAATCTCCATCCTTTCCCTATACCTTTGTCTGTCCTTCCCAATTGTTATATCCAAAAAAGAACAGCGATTTCTAAAACTGCTTTTTATTGCCACAAGCCAACAAGAGATTCACCAATACATGCCAGATCGAACAATATTCCGGGAGATATGCCGTAGTCGTTGCGATGTTCACTGTTCCGTTGGATTAAGAGTCCTAGTTCGTAGCCGTTCTGTAATACACTTCGCTTAACACTACACACACTCAGGCAGGCGCTTCACACTGGCTACCACTCGCCGGGCACCGCTCTTATAGCCCGCCCGGGCTGAAGGTCCGCCGGCCAGCTGCCAGGTAAGGGTGGGTTCTCTGGCTCCGGGGCTTGGCCGAGCGTGGCGGTGGCGCGGCGGCAGTAAACGGCACCCTCTCTTGTGCGGCGCAGGAACTACTTTCCGGCGGCAACTTCAAAGGCGCGCGTTCGATCATATCACCAATAAGAGGAAAAGTTTTTAATATAACGTTTATATTCGTTGAAAAATATGAAAGTTCCTTAATACACAACATCAAACAAAATTAAAACAACTAAGGTACCCATGCGAGAACTCTCGCATGTTAAATCCCCTACGATATTCCCTACCCTTCTATTTACATTATTAGAAAGAATGTAGTTAACGAAACCTATTTATTTGTTTAAAAATGTATGAAGGTAATTTCCAATGTACCAACACAATATCAAATAAAATAAAAAACAATGCAATTGATGTTAAAAATTATTATTCAGTATTTTTGAGAGATTTCTTGGATCAAATAACAAGAGCAGCGCTAAACCCAGCTCTTCTCTTTTAAAGGAATCGAGTACACCAATTTGCCTTGTGTGAGCGCCCTTCCCGTTAGAGAAAAGTTGACTTTGTTGCAAGTGAAGAAATGTCGCAAGCCAACACGTCTATTCTGCGGTTGGGCGACCGCGGCGGACTTCTTTAAAAAAAGGCGGTAGGTGGAGGGGCTAAGCGTTTAGCTCTGCCACAATAGATTAAGTTTTGTTAAAACTCTCACCCAACATTCCTGGCACTAAGAAAGAAAAACATTAGAACAGCCCAATACACTGATCATAATTAATATTTATCAAATCAATATCAAAAACATGAATTTTTCATAAAAACTCTCTCCGACAATGCGAGAGAAATCGCGGGGCTCGGGGCACCGGAAAAACGTGTCAAGAAACAATCATTGACACCCGACGGCTCTCTTTCATTTATGACACCCCTGCGCGCGCGCACGCGACATCAAGAAGAATGTTTATTGCTTATTTTCTATTCCGGCAAATGGATCCCTAGAACGGCTGCCAACTGTTTTCATGGGCTAGAAATGCGCTGAAACTTTTCGACGATTCTAATACAATCAGTGGTAGTCGATGATGATGATGATGATGATGATAAAGGTTTAAGGGCGCTTCAAAAGGTAAGATAATTGGCGCCTGTGTCGATTTTCTAAAGAGCAATCCGCACTGTAGTAGTGCCAGAAAAAAAAAATTTTTCCAACATTAGGAGTAAAGTAAGACTGAACATAAACATGTTCAATTATTTAAAAGGATTGGCAGAAGGGAGCTATATAAACACTTTAAAATCTCCAATTATAAGATATAGATTTTCATAATACTCTTCTCTCAGATAATGCTGTAAATGTCAGACTCTCGTAAAAAGCTTGCAGAGAGAAGATTCGTCATTTCCTAGTACCTGTGTAAGAGAGAGCTAGCAAGGTGAAATCTTCGCCGGGTGTCTCTTCCCTTAGAACAGTGCAGGAGGACATGATCCAATGTAAGATCCGTATTGCGACTATCGCAAGGAGAGTGTCGGTCACCGCGGAGATACCCGTGGGAGAACTGTCAGTGGCTGATCCGAAGGCGTGTCAAAATTATCTCGTTGCGTCTTGAATATTGAGATTGAGAGAAACAAGGCTTTACAAAATACTTGATTTTCGTTAGTTTGAAGTCTATTTTGTCATTCTTTGCCATGAGCAGACAATACAAAGTTTGATAAATAGCATGGTATCGTTTGTTGGGATTGCGAGGATGCCAACCTCAAATACTTTATGGAGAGCTTTGCAAACCTGGTCCACAATTTCGATCCCTATTATCTAAACGTGATCTGGGATCCAACAAGAAACCAAGTTATAACGAAGAACCAGTAAGTAATATTTTGGGTGTTGAATAATTATTGTCAATGGGTCAAAACAAGGGGCACTATGGGAGTAGAATGCACACCCTACATTAACATTCTGGGAGGAACCGTCAGTGTCTATGGAAGTATAGCCAGGATACATGGATTTCGTCTCCTGGAATTCCGCTCGAAAGGTACTGGTGGAGTTGGGGATTTGGGAAGTGTGATAATCTCAGGTCTATTTTTGGCCGGAGAAGCTTCCAAGGGGGAACAAGATTTCGGGGCAGTTCCCAGAGACGGGGAGTTTTATATCGAGATCTGCACGAGCGTGAAGAGACGGATGCCCGGAGGATGCGGTAACGATGGTCTGACTTTGTTCCATGTCCTGTGACTTGAGTGAAGACCTGCTTGGCGCGAAGGCGTATTTCTGGCTGATTCTTTCACACGCTGATACGGCGCAGGGATGGTTCACCAGCCTCTGGCAAAAGGCATTCAATACGACTCGTGCGGTAGGCGCCTGTGCTGATCCGTTTACCGGCATTGTGAATGGTAATCAATAAACGGAGGGCCGATGGAGATGCTGACCAATACACAAAACACACATAATCTAAGATAGGATGGATTTTCTATTACATATAATTCCAATGTCATTCCAGATGTTTGTCTGGGATGAACTCCGAAAATAGTGAACCTATTTTAATGTTTTTTATTAATGTGTTCTTTTCTCCGACTTAAGAGATAGGGTAGTTTATTTTTAGAATTTAATATTGCAATTATATTTATTGCGAATTAATTGTTTTTTATCTATCTAAGAGATATAGTTCGACAAGATATTAACAGATGACGGTATAAGGAAGTCAGTTGACAGAATTGAGTGAGTATCCAACAGATTACGCTATGTTAAAAGTACTATCACTTTAGTTTATAACCTACAATTCATTAATATAACCAACCACGTGTTGCTTAGTCCAAAGTATAAGAAAAATTGTATTATAATAAATGCAATTCTGTGAATTTTTTCTTACTTTTATAAAAATATTTGTTGCTTTATTGTTTATAACTTTCTTATGATAATACTTACATATATTTATTTTGATATGACATATTTATATTATTATACTGTACTAGCTAATCCAGTATATGTTGTTTTGACATATAAATTATTACTAGGAATTTTTTTTATTATACTTCATTTAATAATTGTTCTTTATCAACGTATCAAATACATTTTAAATTAGTTATCCGTGTTTCTAATACTAATTATGGCAACTGAAAAATAATTGAATATCTATCTTCCAGTGCAAAAAAATAATTATAATTTTATATTCAAAAAAGTCAATGCATGTTAAAATTTAATGTATAATATTAAACGATGGCTTGCATTTGTAATTTAAAGTGAATGTTTTTTGTTTGTCATTGACAATTATATACTGATTTTATTTTAATTGTATTGTATTATTTTAATTATCATTTTCAGTAATATGTCTCCAAAAACATCTAACCTCAATAATTCAGTAGACGTTAGGTACGATTAAAGGTACTGAGAGAGCATTCATGTCAACAAATCAAACCAGTACAGCAAGTACCACTGAAAGGCATAAAGCAGATGAATGTCGTGTGCGAGAGGCAAGCGAACATCGTGATGAATGTCTGCGGCTACAAGAAAAGGTCAAGAGCGGCGCGTGAACAAATTTTATCCAAATATCGAGCACAGGATCAAGAGAGACAGCAATCCAGTCGCGCATTAACGCGTACGTCTTTTTTTCGTCTTGCGTTCGAGTATTACCCAGACATCCATTATTCTGCGCATTGAAAGAATGCCATCGGTTCAATGGTTCAAATATGCAAATACTGACAGGCTTTGAAATTCCGCAATGAACCACCGGGCATGTGTTGTTCATCAGGAATGTGGTTTTGTTACCTCTTCTTAGTCCGCCGGAGCCCCTACAGTCATTTCTCGCTGGTGAATCAGATGATTCAAAATTATTCTTACGTATGACCCGCAAATTCAATTCTTGTTTTCAAATCACGTCATTTGGTGCAACTAAAATTTGCGATTTATTATCCGATGGACGTAATTTTGAAAGCACATTTAAAATACAAGGTCAGGTGTACCATAAAATTGGGTCGCTGATGCCAATAACAAACGAAGAGCAAAAAGATCTTCAAATTTATTTTATGAGCATTTCTAAAGAACGAGTGACAATTAGAAGTCTGTATAATTTTATCGAACAAGCATTACAAAAAGCTATTGTAGTGGCTAAGTCTATCAGCGATGTTGGAAATTTTTTCAGAAAATCATTACAAAATTACTCAATTGTTTAAAAGAGTGTCACCAGAATTACAATATGACACCTTACAAATTGTCATCAGAGCTGCCAAAACACCATCAGGAGAACACGCTGGCACGTTCAACGCGCCAACCGTAGAAGAAGTTGCCATTATCATGGTCGGTGATCCAGTTAATAACAGAGCTATCAATATAAAACGCCGTGACAACACTGTTCATGTGATATCAGACTTACTTCGTTCGTACGACTCACTACAATATCCACTGATATTCTGGCAGGGTCAAGATGGATATCACATTAACATTAATCAGGTTAATCCGGCAACTGGTAGGGATTAAAATTTTTAATCCATTAGTGTTATATTTTTAACACACCACAATCTTATTTTAAATTGAATTCTTATTTTGCAGGCAATGAAACGAATAAAAAAGGTCAGCTCAATGTGTTACTACGCGTACCGGTTGATGATAAGAGATAATCAGGACAATTATATTCTTCGATACCGTCAGCTCTACCACCAATATGTTGTAGACATGTATGCTAAGATTGAGAGTGAACGTTTGCGATACCTTCGTTTCAATCAAGTTAAGCTACGCTCAGAGAATTATATTCATTTACGGGATGCTATTATAGGAAACAACGATGAAAATTTAAAAAACATCAACAACATTGGTAATGCATTTATTTTACCTCCTAGCTACATTGTTACCCAACGGAACATGCAAGAGTACATCCAAGATGCGAAGACCTACGTACGTCATTATGACCGTCCCGATTTATTTATTACATTTACATGTAATCCAAATAGGGAGGAAATACAAACCTTGCTGTTACCAGGGTAACAATATAATTCGTCCTGATATCGTTGCACGTGTGTTTAAGCTAAAAGTTAAGTCCTCGATTGAATTTATCGTGAAACTTTAGGTACGACAATTTGTTGGTTGTATTCGGTTGAATGGCAAAAAAGAGGTTTGCCGCATGCTCGCATTTATATTTGGCTCGAAACTAAAATACGCCCGGAATAAATTGATCTAATCATCTCCGCTGAAATTCCGGATCCATGAATCGACCCACAATTTGTTTGAAATTGTTACCAGTCACATGATCCATGACCATGTGGTAGTTTTAACATGACATCACCATGTAATGGAAATTGGCAAATGTAAGAAACGTTTTCCGAAAGAATGTATCAATTATACAATTACGGATATTGACGGTTATCCACTGTATCGCCGACAACGGTGGCAAAGTGTTCACAATGCGAACATCAAATTATATTCAACTACAAATTAATAATTAGTGGGTGGTTCCATATTCGCCATTGCTTTCAAAAAGGTATAAGGCCCATATTAATGTTGAGTTTTGCAATTCCATCAAATCCATTAAATACATTTGTAAATACGTAAATAAAGGCTATGATTTAGATATGTTTGAAGTGCGAGATATTAATGACAATGATGAGTTAACACAATATCAAATGGGCAGATACATCAGCAGTATCGAAGCTACTTGGCGTGTTTTTATTTTTTCCATCCACGATCGAGATCCGCCTGTACAGCATCTTGCAGTGCATCTTGAAAATGGTTAGCATGTATATTTCACTGAAGAAAATGTTATCCAAAGAGCTTTAGAACCACCGAAACCTACACTCACTAAAGTTTTTGCCTTATGCCAAAAGCTTGATGTTTTCGGCCAATTTGCCAAACCATTACTATATAAGGATGTTCCACGCTATTTTTCATGAAAGAAATCAGGTAAAAGATGGAACCCACGTAAACGTGGAGTACCACATCCGTCAATCGCAGGCATATTCAAATCAAAACTTTGGGACGACTCTACACAGTGCATCCAAAAGAACGTGAGTGCATTTCTTGCGTTTGTTATTGGTAAATGTTCCTGGACCAACATCTTTTGAGTTTTTGCGAATAGTTAAAGGTCGAGTATATGATACTTATCTAGACGCATGTCGCGAGTTACAACTGTTGGAGGATGACAACCATTGGGATTTGGTACTTGCTGATGGACTTTAACCTCCACGCCAAATAATATTCGTCTACTATTTGCAATTATTCTGACAACATATTATCCAACAGAATCATCAACATTGTGGGAAAAATTTAAAAATTAGATGACTGAAGATGTTTTGAACCGAGTGAGACAAACAGAACGATGTCCGACTAGAGGTTTCACACCAGAGATGTACAATGAAGCGTTACTACTACCACTAGAAGATTTATGTATTTTGATTTCAAACTTTTCACTCAACCACAATGGCATGCCTTTACCTGATCGTCCAGCAACTGATTTAATGAATACTGATATACAACGAGAAAAAACAATATGACGACGTTGACTTAGCTGCACTCATTGCAAATAATGAGTCATTATTGACAGCTGAACAAAGAATTATTTACAATCGAATCACGTTGACTGTTGATGCAAAACAGGGTGGATTTTGTTTCTTAGACGCACCTGGTGGTACCGGTAAGACATATTTAGTGTCATTAATCCTTGCAAAGATACGGCTAGAACAAAAGATTGCATTGGCAATTGCATCGTCGTGCATTGCTGCCACTTTGTTAGATGGTGGACGAACAGCGCATTCAGCTTTGAAGCTGCCATTAGACATTCACAGTAAACTAATCGCAATGTGTAATATTTAAAAAAAAGCGGAATGGCTGCAATGTTACAAAAAAGTTGAATTATTATCTAGGATGAGTGTACAATGAGTCATAAACATTCTCTTAAAGCTTTTCACAGAACTATGCAAGATATAAACGGCAATAATCGACTCTTAATATCATAAACGGCGAGAATCGAAGAAGTGCTGTTTTTACTACAATCTGGTTATTTCCGGCAGACATTATCTGTTATTCCTCATTCCACGTATGCTGATGATATTAAAGCGTGTTTGAAACAATAATTTTTAAGGAAAAACGTTGAAACACTTCGTATGACTATAAATATGCGAGTTCATTTACATAATGATCCGATGGAACAAGTATTTTTCAATCAATTACTGGATAATGGAAATGGTACAATCAGACTACATCAAAATACGCAATGTATTACATTGTCAGACAACTTCTGCACCATTGTTCATTCATAAAATGAACTAATTGAGCATATATTTCCAGATATTAATATAATCACTTAGACAATAGTTGGCTCAGTAATCGTGCAATTTTAGCGGCAAAAAATGTTTATGTCGATGAAATTAACTATCAAATACAAAATTTATTGCCAGGCGATCTAATGACTTTTAAGTCAATTGACACCATTGTTGATGAAAAGCAGATAGTTAATTTTCCAATTGAATTGTTAAACTCTTTGGACTTACCAGGCAGGCCGCCACACAATCTTTGTCCCCAAGTTGGTTCACCGGTCATTCTATTTCGTAATTTAAATCCACCTAAATTATGCAACGGTACATGATTAGTCATCTAAAAGAATTACCGGAAACGTGCTTGAAGGTACGATATTAACTGGAAAGTTTAAAGGCGAAGTCGTCCTGTTACATCAAATACCTATGCTATCATCAGAATCTCCAATTGCTTTCAAAAGGGTACAATTTCCGATACGTTTGGCTTTTGCGATGTCCATAAATAAGTCGCAAAGGCTAACAATGGCTATTTGTGCTTAGACTTGGAGAACCCGTGTTTCGCCCAAGGAAAGCTGTACGTTGCATGCTCCCGTGTTGGAAAACCATCGAATTTATTAATTTTGACGAAAGACAGATTAACGAAAAATATTGTTCATCGCTTACTTATTAATTAAATAAAACTAATGAATGTTAAAAATAAAAATAGGTAAAGAATATAAAATTATTACAATTTAGTTTTAAAAATCAGTATTATCTAACACAGTTATTAAATCAATATAAAATTAAACATTTATTATCCGCTTAAATTTCATTTGCACTTTTCAACATTCTTAATCAATAACTTCCTTAATAATGCCAATAGAAGCAAATAATTAAACCTAGAACAAGAAAATCTCAGCAACGCGTGGTCGGGTCGGCTAGTTATAATATAAACACTCGTGTACTGTGTACCTGTTTGTTGTGGCCAAGGAGCAATGCCGACCACCTGAGGCTGTCTCAAGACCACTCGACCGCTGACCTTGGAGATTACGCGTCGCATAAAGCAACTGCTCTCTGCCGTCGATCTGTCATTCTGTGTCTGGCGCCGCAGGACTTCGTCTGCTCTCCCACACGACGCCCGGAAGCAGTGAGGTCTTCACTCTCCTATCTACGACAGGTAAAACATTTTTAAAGAACTAATTTTGTACAACAGGCTTTGCCAAAGACTAAAGTCTCTATCTTCAATTTTTATTTCTTTCTTTCGATTTTTCTGAAAATCGGTTATGTCTACGAAAATAAGACTTGCACCATTCTTTTAAACGTCCTTTTCGCAATTCCACAACAAAACTTAATCAAAAGAATAGGAACAACTTTTTTGTAAAATACGAAAATTTCTCGGGGGTTTTATGTAAAGTAAATGCCAAAATAAAAATTTCGTTATCCAATTTCATGCGCGGAGATCATATTTTCATTACTCGGGCGATGAATAACTGATTTCCTCGTAATGTTGATCTAAGCAATTTTGTATGTAACAGGAGCACATTTACAAAGTGTTGTCGACATCTTATACTCCTGAACCGTGAACATTCCTTATGTTATTTTTTGTTAGATATTGTGCGCAAACCTTACGAATAAATAAATAAATAAATAAATAAATAAATAAATAAATAAATAAATAAATAAATAAATAAATAAATAAATAAATAAATAAATAAATAAATAAATAAATAAATAAATAAATAAATAAATAAATAAATAAATAAATAAATAAGACATCCTTCAGAAACTTTCAGCAGGCACACGAAAGACCTTTTTTTCAAATTACCCCCTCGCCTTAATAAGAATTTAAGTAAATAAAGAAACAATGCCGTGAGTAAATAGTCATCATCATCATCATCATCATCGACAGCAAGGATTAGACCTCTTGGTCTGTTCCATCTCAGAATTGTTCATGCCATCTCTTCAAGGGACGTCCTACACTTCTTTTTCCTTTAGGTACATATTGAAGAATAGTTTTACTTATTCTATGTTCTGGCATTCTCAGGACATGACCTTTCCAGTTTTCTCGATATTTCTTTATGGTATCTATAACCGGTTCAACATTTAGTTCTTTTCTGATATCTACACTTTTTTTGTGGTCTAATAGTGAATATCCTGCCACAAAACGAAGAAATCTCATTTCTGCAGATTCAATTCGGCGCAGCTGATCTGATGTTAATGTCCAGCTCTCACTTCCATAAAGTAGTAATGGCAAAGCAATAACTTCGTAAAATCTGAGAAGAGTTTCCTTTTGCGCATTATGATGTAGAGTTCGCTGTAACGTTCCACAGAAATATGTGAAGTTGTTCAGCTTTATTTCCATATCCCTTGATTTTATATAATTAAAATGATACCCAAGATATTTAAATTCATTTACTTGTTCCATTATTTGGTCATATATAACTATCTTTGCTCTTAAAGGTTCAAGTCCTTTAAATGCCATCACGTTTGTTTTACTGGGTGAGATTTTCATACCATACTCATTAGCAACCTGACATAACTTGTGGACTGCTATTTGAATTTCATATTCAGATTTTCCTATGATAAGCTGGTCGTCGGCAAAAAGTAATGTTGGGATCTCGACATTATTAATCTTAAAAACATCATTTAAAGTCTTCAACCATTTTTAATGATCACGTCCATATATATATATATATATATATATATATATATATATATATATATTAAAAAGCGTTGGCGAGAGCGGGCATCCCTGTCTTACTCCCTGGTTTATATATGCTGATTCTGTTCCATTTCTTTGCATTCGGATCATGATTTTATTATTTCTGTATAAGGATTGAATTGCTGTAATAAGATGGGAAGGGAGTCCAATATTTTTCAGTGTTTCCCATAATAATCTTCTTTTAAGGCTATCAAATGCTTTTACGTAGTCAATGAAGACATAGTATGTCGGTAGTTTAAATTCCCTTCGCTTTTCGGTAAGTTGTGTCAGTACAAAAATACAGTCTGAGCATGATCTACCTTTTCTGAAACCATGTTGTGTTTCAGATATTTGAGTTTCAACAATAGGCACTAATCTTTGATTGATAATTTTTGCATAGATTTTATAACAGGAATTTAGAAGACTTATACCTCTATAATTTGAGCATTCAGATTTGTCGCCTTTTTTATATAGTGGATAAATTAGAGCGTCATTCCATTCTTCTGGCACATATCCAGTGGACCTGCAGATATTAATAAAGTTAAGAAGTCTCTGCGTAAATTCATTTGATGCATATCTGATCAATTCCATGTTTATATTATCAGTACCAGGTGAATTTTTATTTTTGGTTGTGTTAATGGCTGTTTTCAACTCATCCATAGAGATCAGATCAATAGAATTACATATATCAATTTTAATTCCTCTCTCTTCTTCTTCGTCTTCAGAGGTCCATAGCGATTTAAAGTAATTTAACCATTTACTTTCTGAAATTATATTTAATTGAACTTTATCTCTTTCTTGATTATTTAAATATTTTATAATTTTATATGCCTTACTTTGGTTTCCAAATAAGTCATGTTCAATTTCGCTAACATATCTTTTCCAACTTTCTCGTTTAAGCTTACGGACTTCTCTTTTAACTAAAGCAGATGTGAGTAAATAGTAAGCGAAAGAATATTTGAGTCAATGAAATACGGAAGTAAAATTTCAATAAATGAAAAGAGTATAATCACTAAATAAATGTTAAATAGGGAGAAAGTAAATAGGGTAAGTGTGAAAGAAAACATATGAAAGAATGTCTGTATGGATGGTCTGTGTGTGTGGATGTGTCTGAGTCAATGCATGTGAAAAAGCGTATGTTAAACAAGTTATGTATTTCATTGGTTGTATGGAATTTCTATGTAGGATTTAAAAAATGACCTATTCTCACAATCCTGTAATAATGAAATACTGTACATGTAATTTTATGGAATTTAATTGCTTCCAGGAAAATTGTGGTTTTTAAAAAAACTTAAAACTGATTACTAATAGATAATACCTTAGGTAGTATTACATGATGATTAATGGACAAAGTAATTTTTAATTTAAGTATAACTGTCTTGCCTTCGTCGACGTACTAGTCATTTTCTGAGCAGAGCTTAATTGCATAATGCTGCTAAAAATTAAACTTGTTACTGTGATTCAATATTTTGAAACACTCTAGGCGTATTGCACAAAGCACCATTAGGAATCTTAGATTAATGACATGACATGACATTGCATGGCATGACAAGATTATAGTGAATCTCGGATATGTTGGAATATTAATGAAGAATTACTCCGGAAGCGCAAAGCGCTCGAAGCCCCATGGGGCTTGGAGACGTTAATAAAAGACGCAACAAATAAAAAAGAAACTCCACTCCGTGAAAACAAATCACATCCCGCTTTATGCAATTTAAAGAGTTGAGAATCGAAGGTCTTCTTTTCTGCTGTTCGATTCTTCTACCATTTAACAACGATACTGTGTCTGTCAGTAAAATAGAAATCACAACTGCACTCTTTCTCTAGTCTCACTCCGGATATCTCCAAGTAATAAAAGTTAATAGTATTGATGAGGCTATGGCTTGAGTAATAAAGTATTTCATGGCTGCTTCTGTTGATATTATCTTTTAAATACATTCTGTGGTGGTAGCAGATATCTTGTGGTAAACCATAATGTGGTAAAGGAAATAATAGTCCACAAAAGATTTAATAATTTTCATTCATTATCATCCAGAGCTAACTTTCGGGAAACACTATTCCCATCCTCAGTGGGTCTCAAGAAAAGAGGAGAAATTGAAAAATTAACACTTGTTGAACACAAAAAAAGAAATACAGTGACTTTAGTGTAAAAAACAAACAAGTAATATCAAACATTACAAATTGAAAATACTTACTGCCCAAGAAACGTGGATCACTCATGAAGTAGATCAATCATCTGTATCTTCTGAAGATATTAAAGGAATAAATACTAGTAAATTAATTTCTATTCCTATTAATGTCGCTGGACATGAATTGGATATAGAAATTAATGTATTATTTATTGATATTATACGTCTGGCATCCAATGAAATATTTCAACTACCCATTAAACCCATAGTAATTAATTCAATTCTATCTATTATAACAATAATATTATAAATATCAATTAATCGCCACTTATCATTTCCCCTACACAAAAACGACTTCTTTATAAACAAAATCCCCCAATAATCTACATTGGATGATCCTACTCGAAGGTTACGCCGCTTCACAGTTTGGAAACACTGTGGCGGTGAATACCGAGCTGCGTTCAGGAACTCTCTCCAACGCCATCTGTTTGCTTTGTGGGGCGACCAATGTAGTTCCATTTGTTGGCGCCAGGGTCGCTCTGTGCCTCACATTTTTGTCAACATTTTTGTGTACAGGAAACCATAATGTATGTTAATAGGATTTTTTACTGAATACTTGAGAGGTAAAAAAAAATCAGTAATGATTTTGAATGATAATAGCAGTGGAAAATTACATTAAAAATCGCTTATGAATAGAGTAACTAGAACAATCGAACAAAAGCATTACTGGTGATTCTTTTGAACACATGGAGATAGTATTATAGATGCAATACACAAGAGTAAATACAAAAAAAATCAAGAAGATTTTGATAGGTTTTTAATCGTAAATGTGCCATGCAAATCGTCGGTACTAAACGACTAGCACCAGTACCATTCTAACTGATTCAACAAATCTGTCCCGATCGGACGGAAGGTCCCCCAACACACAAATCGACCCGCAGGAAAACAGAGAAACTGGAAATTTACGTCGTGGTTACGAAGGGCCACACCGCCATCGTACTTGATGCAGCGCTTGCGGTGGCATACAAAGGGCGTTTGTGCTAGAGATGCGAGGAAAGGGCTACAAAATATGAGAGCCTCCGCGCAATGCCCCTGGCCAAGCGCTACCGAGTGGTGGAGTTTCACCCTGTGGTGTGGGAGGCTGCAAGGGAACAGACCTGCTTAGTGGATGCGAAGGGCAAACCCGCCATCGTACTTGATGCAGCGCTTGCGGTGGCATACAAAGGGCGTTTGTGCTAGAGATGCGAGGAAAGGGCTACAAAATATGAGTGCCTCCGCGCAATGCCCCTGGCCCAGCGCTACCGAGTGGTGGAGTTTCACCCTGGGTGTGGGAGCCTGCAAGGAAACAGACCTGTTTAGTGCTTGTGAAGGGCCACACCGCCATCGTACTTGATGCAGCGCTTGCGGTGGCATACTAGTAGTATGTGTGTGAGAGATACGATGAGAAGGAAAAAAATATGAGTGCCTCCACGCAATGCAACTGGCCCAGCACTACAATGGCGGAGTTTCACACTGTGGTGGTAGGAGACTTCGGTGACTGGTGTGGTGACACTGACGCAATTCTAAAGAAATTTGTCTTGGACGACTAGCTCAAAACATTACGTGAACGCATTGCAAATGACACGAACTATAATTAACGTCCTGGAAGTTAGCAGAACCATTTCATCCAATCACAAAACTGCATAGTACATAATTTGCCGCTTTTTTGCCGTTCTTAAGATGTGGAAAAAAAAATTTGCCGCGGGTCATTTTCTCAAAAAAATCTGTGGTCCTGCTAACTTCCAATGGAAGTTAGCAGGACCACACCTCTAAATCAGGTACTATTGTAAGTATATACCCAAAATTATACTCCAAATTTGCCACTTTTTATTTGTAAACGATTAGTGAAAAAATCAAACTGATATCTCAATTCCTTCAAAAAATATTGCCAAAAAACCAAAAAATAAAAGATGCGCTATTTTGCAAGAGCGGTCGAAGAAGAAAAGACACATCCGCTGGCATTCATTCGCCGTAGCAATTCATACTCAACGCCAAAATATGCCGCAAACACGGGCTAAACATAATCAGTAATCAAAACTTTTGCCGCGGACCGGTTATATTCAATTACCTGGGTTCGAATCCCAGAGTTTGCCTCATACAACAGCTCTGAGAAATTTAAAATGCCCGCTCCTCCTAAACTAACAGCCATAACAATTCATACTCTGCGCCAAAATTTGCCGTAATTAAGTGCTTAATATAAACTATAATAAAAAAATTTGCCGCGGACCGGTTAATTTCAATTACGCGGGTTCGAATCCCGCAATGCCCCTGTAAGGAACGTCCGGCGCAGGTAATGAAGACCATGCCTCCTGAACATGCAGCCATAACAACTCATAATCGGCACCAAACTTTGACGCAATCAAGTACTAATTACAATCCGTACAAAAGAATATTCTCCGGACCAGTTAAACTATTGTATAGGGGTTCGAATCCCAGATTTCGCCTTCCTACGAGAGCCCTGAACACGTGAAGAAGTCCGAAAGTTAAGAAGCCCGTTTCTACTAAACTATCAGCCCTAACAATTCATACTCTACGTCAAACTTTGAAGCAAACCAGTACTAAATACAATCAGTAACAAAAAAATTTGCCGCGGACCGTTTAGATTATATTATCTAGGTTCGAATCCCAAATTTCGCCCTCTTACATGAGCTCTGCGAAAGTTAAGAAGCCCGTTCCTCCTAAACTATCGGCAATAACAATTCATACTCTACGTCTTAATTTGATGCAAACAAGTATTCAATAAAATCTGTAACAAAAAAATTTGCCGAGGACCGGTTAGATTATATTATCCCGGTTCGAATCCCAGATTTCGCCCTCTTACATGAGCTCTGCGAAAGTTAAGAAGCCCGTTCCTCCTAAACTATCGGCAATAACAATTCATACTCTACGTCTTAATTTGATGCAAACAAGTATTCAATAAAATCTGTAACAAAAAAATTTGCCGCGGACCGGTTAGATTATATTATCCCGGTTCGAATCCCAGATTTCGCCCTCTTACATGAGCTCTGCGAAAGTTAAGAAGCCCGTTCCTCCTAAACTATCGGCAATAACAATTCATACTCTACGTCTTAATTTGATGCAAACAAGTATTCAATAAAATCTGTAACAAAAAAATTTGCCGCGGACCGGTTAGATTATATTATCCCGGTTCGAATCCCAGATTTCGCCCTCTTACATGAGCTCTGCGAAAGTTAAGAAGCCCGTTCCTCCTAAACTATCGGCAATAACAATTCATACTCTACGTCTTAATTTGATGCAAACAAGTATTCAATAAAATCTGTAACAAAAAAATTTGCCGCGGACCGGTTAGATTATATTATCCCGGTTCGAATCCCAGATTTCGCCCTCTTACATGAGCTCTGCGAAAGTTAAGAAGCCCGTTCCTCCTAAACTATCGGCAATAACAATTCATACTCTACGTCTTAATTTGATGCAAACAAGTATTCAATAAAATCTGTAACAAAAAAATTTGCCGCGGACCGGTTAGATTATATTATCCCGGTTCGAATCCCAGATTTCGCCCTCTTACATGAGCTCTGCGAAAGTTAAGAAGCCCGTTCCTCCTAAACTATCGGCAATAACAATTCATACTCTACGTCTTAATTTGATGCAAACAAGTATTCAATAAAATCTGTAACAAAAAAATTTGCCGCGGACCGGTTAGATTATATTATCCCGGTTCGAATCCCAGATTTCGCCCTCTTACATGAGCTCTGCAAAAGTTAAGAAGCCCGTTCCTCCTAAACTATCGGCAATAACAATTCATACTCTACGTCTTAATTTGATGCAAACATGTATTCAATAAAATCTGTAACAAAAAAATTTGCCGCGGACCGGTTAGATTATATTATCCCGGTTCGAATCCCAGATTTCGCCCTCTTACATGAGCTCTGCGAAAGTTAAGACGCCCGTTCCTCCTAAACTATCGGCAATAACAATTCATACTCTACGTCTTAATTTGATGCAAACAAGTATTCAATAAAATCTGTAACAAAAAAATTTGCCGCGGACCGGTTAGATTATATTATCCCGGTTCGAATCCCAGATTTCGCCCTCTTACATGAGCTCTGCGAAAGTTAAGAAGCCCGTTCCTCCTAAACTATCGGCAAAAACAATTCATACTCTACGTCTTAATTTGATGCAAACAAGTATTCAATAAAATCTGTAACAAAAAAATTTGCCGCGGACCGGTTAGATTATATTATCCCGGTTCGAATCCCAGATTTCGCCCTCTTACATGAGCTCTGCGAAAGTTAAGAAGCCCGTTCCTCCTAAACTATCGGCAATAACAATTCATACTCTACGTCTTAATTTGATGCAAACAAGTATTCAATAAAATCTGTAACAAAAAAATTTGCCGCGGACCGGTTAGATTATATTATCCCGGTTCGAATCCCAGATTTCGCCCTCTTACATGAGCTCTGCGAAAGTTAAGAAGCCCGTTCCTCCTAAACTATCGGCAATAACAATTCATACTCTACGTCTAAATGTGATGCAAACAAGTATTCAATAAAATTTGTAGCAAGAAAATTTGCCGCGGTCCGCTTAGATTATACTATCGTGGTTCGAATCCTAGATTTCTCCCTCATACACGAGCTCTGCGAAAGTTAAGAAACCCGTTCTTCCTAATCTATCAGCCATAACAATTCATACTCTATGTCTAAATTTGATACATACAAGTTTTAAATAAAATCTGTAACAAGAAAATTTGCCGCTGACTGGTTAAATTACATTAGTCGGGTTGAATCTCAGATTTCTCCCTCAGAAAATGTGAAGAAGCTTGTTCCTCCTAAACCATCCGCAAAACAATTTATACTCTACTCGAAAATTTGATGCAATCAAGTATTAAATACAATCTGTAAGATTCCAATTGGCCGCGGACCGGTTAAATTCCGAAGTTTGGGACCCAGATTTCGCTCTCTTAAGAGAGTTCTGCGTAAGTTTAGAAGCTCAGTCGTCCCAAACTATCAGCAATATTATTTAATACTGTACGCCAAAACTTGCCGTAAACAAGTGCTTAATATAAACTGTAAGAAAAAAATTGACAAGGGCCGGTTGGAATTAATTACACGGATACAAATCCCAAAAGTTGCCTCCAAGGTAAGTCCTTATCATACCAATTCATACTCTACATCAATTTTTGTCGCAATAAAGTACTAAATACTATCGGTAACAAAAATATTTTTCGCTAACCGGTTAATTTTAAATTACATGGGATCGAATCCAAGAATGACCCTCTATGGGATGTCCTGCGCAAGTTAAAGAAACCGTACCTCCTAAACCAGCAGCCATAACAATTCATTATTGACACAAAAAATATCGCAAAAAAGTGCAAATGTACTGGTAACCGGATACCTTCAATTACCAGGGTTCGAATATCCGATTTTGTGTAACGAGTGCCTGGCTACATTAAGATGTCTGTTCCTAGTAAATAATGAGGCATAACGAAGCATACTCTTCCTCAAAATGTGCGGTAAATAAGTGCTTAATATGACAATTGTAATTATAATAAAATATTTTCCCAGGCTTACGTGTTTTCATTCGTCTTATATTTTAGAACAAATTACAATGGCTGTATATAGTTAATAGTGTACTCACTACTTCCTTTGGAAAGCGAGCTTCAAAGTTTACCCATTTTTTAGTCATGATGCTATAGTGACATTTCTTTGGCTTTCTGAGACCATTTCCGTAACAGAAATTGTCAAACTGCGCAATGCATCAGGGCTAAATACACAAATAGATATTGCGAATAAGAATCATCTACATGGCGAATTTTTTTCGCAACGTTTCCTGTTGCATCTGGACGTAAGTAGGCATATGGTTCACCAATGAACTTTTTATATAAGCTTATTTGGTGATTCCGTACACCTTCTCAATGTAGCCAGAGCTTTAACTGGATCTGGGTAAAATAATTCAGCGGGCAAAGATCATCGCTATAGGAAAATGGACTGACTGCTTGTGTCTTTAAAGCTTCGAAGCAGCGATACACATGAGCAGATGTGTCTTCTAAGGTACATCAAACTGCATTTGTGGTTGGCTGGCGTAATTGCCGTTCACCACATTGTCCTTCTCCTTTTGATATTTCTCGTTCTGACAAGACATTCGGAGCATTATTCTTCCGATCAAATGTCTAGACAATTGAGAATTATGACATTTGCATTTTCATAAAACATCCATAATATTTTACAAACGCTTTAATTATCAATACTATTGTTTAATATATTATAGGAATAGTTAATGGAAGATGGTGATTTATTCCTAGAATTAATAGTGTTCTCGTGAATTCAAGAAGTATTACTGCTTAATATAGTAATTAAGTATTCTTTAAATTTATAATCTTATTTTTAGTATTCCTACAGCAGCACATACGAGTATATTTTCACTATTATTTGTAACTGATATGTAATCTTAAAATAAGGCAACATGTATTCTACAACCGAAGACTTCATCAAAGTCTTTGGGGTTTAATAAAATACCTATAATACCTTTAATTTTTCTGAATTCTTTTTTTTAATGAAAATAGTTCATCAATATTACTAATTTCTAATACGTGTATGACTCCTAAATCACAAGATATTCGTGCCCACTGAAGATATGCAAATAAAATTCCAACATTTCAGGAAGTTTGTAAATTCCCATAAACCTTGGTTCGTGTTCAGCCTTCTATGTTTCACTTATGAATACCGTAGTTATAATTTAGAACAAAAATGCATTGCGTCACTCGACAGTGTCAGTGAATACGCGGAGAAACGACGCTACGCACATCCCCGTTGGCAGACGTTGCGCCTGTCTGCAGTGATGCGGCAGCCGATCTGGATTTCGGAAATAAAATGTTAACTCAATACTTTCGCAGACAATTTTTTTTTCCTCGAAAAATCTGGATCTACTATTCCTCGTGAACCCAAACACTGAAACTGAGGTATTTTTTGTAATGGAAGCTAAACCTAATTTGTAGAAGCAACATTTATCTTTTTATTCGTTACAAAGGCCTTCCATTACCAATTTTTGGTTTTCGAAAATTCGTCACTGCACCATTACAGTACTTTCTCTTTACTAGGTACACGCAGTGAGACTACAATGTAACAATCGACGACGTCCTGGAAGTTAGCAGGACCATTTCATCCAATCACAAAACTGCATAGTACATAATTTGCCGATTTTTTGCCGTTCTTAAGATGTGGAAAAAAAAAATTTGCCGCGGGTCATTTTCTCAAAAAAATCTGTGGTCCTGCTAACTTCCAATGGAAGTTAGCAGGACCACACCTCTAAATCAGCTACTATTGTAACTATATACCCAAAATTATACTCCAAATTTGCCGCTTTTTATTTACAAACGATTAGTGAAAAAATCAAACTGATATCTCAATTCCTTCAAAAAATATTGCCAAAAAACCAAAAAATAAAAGATGCGCTACTTTTGCAAGCGCCGCCGAAGAAGAAAAGACACATCCGCTGGCATTCATTCGCCGTAGCAATTCATACTCAACGCCAAAATATGCCGCAAACACGGGCTAAACATAATCAGTAATCAAAACTTTTGCCGCGGACCGGTTATATTCAATTACCTGGGTTCAAATCCCTGAGTTTGCCTCATACTACAGCTCTGAGAAATTTAAAATGCCCGCTCCTCCTAAACTAACAGCCATAACAATTCATACTCTGCGCCAAAATTTGCCGTAATTAAGTGCTTAATATAAACTATAATAAAAAAATTTGCCGCGGACCGGTTAATTTAAATTACGCGGGTTCGAATCCCGCAATGCCCCTGTAAGGAACGTCCGGCGCAGGTAATGAAGACCATGCCTCCTGAACATGCAGCCATAACAACTCATAATCGGCACCAAACTTTGACGCAATCAAGTACTAATTACAATCCGTAACAAAAGAATATTCTCCGGACCAGTTAAACTATTGTATAGGGGTTCGAATCCCAGATTTCGCCTTCCTACGAGAGCCCTGAACACGTGAAGAAGTCCGAAAGTTAAGAAGCCCGTTTCTACTAAACTATCAGCCCTAACAATTCATACTCTACGTCAAACTTTGAAGCAAACAAGTACTAAATACAAACGGTAACAAAAAAATTTGCCGCGGACCGTTTAGATTACATTATCTAGGTTCGAATCCCAAATTTCGCCCTCTTACATGAGCTCTGCGAAAGTTAAGAAGCCCGTTCCTCCTAAACTATCGGCAATAACAATTCATACTCTACGTCTTAATTTGATGCAAACAAGTATTCAATAAAATCTGTAACAAAAAAATTTGCCGCGGACCGGTTAGATTATATTATCCCGGTTCGAATCCCAGATTTCGCCCTCTTACATGAGCTCTGCGAAAGTTAAGAAGCCCGTTCCTCCTAAACTATCGGCAATAACAATTCATACTCTACGTCTTAATTTGAGGCAAACAAGTATTCAATAAAATCTGTAACAAAAAAATTTGCCGCGGACCGGTTAGATTATATTATTCCGGATCGAATCCCAGATTTCGCCCTCTTACATGAGCTCTGCGAAAGTTAAGAAGCCCGTTTCTACTAAACTATCAGCCCTAACAATTCATACTCTACGTCAAACTTTGAAGCAAACAAGTACTAACTACAATCGGTAACAAAAAAATTTGCCGCGGACCGTTTACATTATATTATCTAGGTTCGAATCCCAGATTTCGCCCTCTTACATGAGCTCTGCGAAAGTTAAGAAGCCCGTTCCTCCTAAACTATCGGCAATAACAATTCATACTCTACGTCTTAATTTGAGGCAAATAAGTATTCAATAAAATCTGTAACAAAAAAATTTGCCGCGGACCGGTTAGATTATATTATCCCGGTTCGAATCCCAGATTTCGCCCTCTTACATGAGCTCTGCGAAAGTTAAGAAGCCCGTTTCTACTAAACTATCAGCCCTAACAATTCATACTCTACGTCAAACTTTGAAGCAAACAAGTACTAACTACAATCGGTAACAAAAAAATTTGCCGCGGACCGTTTAGATTATATTATCTAGGTTCGAATCCCAGATTTCGCCCTCTTACATGAGCTCTGCGAAAGTTAAGAAGCCCGTTCCTCCTAAACTATCGGCAATAACAATTCATACTCTACGTCTTAATTTGATGCAAACAAGTATTCAATAAAATCTGTAACAAAAAAATTTGCCGCGGACCGGTTAGATTATATTATCCCGGTTCGAATCCCAGATTTCGCCCTCTTACATGAGCTCTGCGAAAGTTAAGAAGCCCGTTCCTCCTAAACTATCGGCAATAACAATTCATACTCTACGTCTTAATTTGATGCAAACAAGTATTCAATAAAATCTGTAACAAAAAAATTTGCCGCGGACCGGTTAGATTATATTATCCCGGTTCAAATCCCAGATTTCGCCCTCTTACATGAGCTCTGCGAAAGTTAAGAAGCCCGTTCCTCCTAAACTATCGGCAATAACAATTCATACTCTACGTCTTAATTTGATGCAAACAAGTATTCAATAAAATCTTTAACAAAAAAAATTGCCGCGGACCGGTTAGATTATATTATCCCGGTTCGAATCCCAGATTTCGCCCTCTTACATGAGCTCTGCGAAAGTTAAGAAGCCCGTTCCTCCTAAACTATCGGCAATAACAATTCATACTCTACGTCTTAATTTGATGCAAACAAGTATTCAATAAAATCTGTAACAAAAAAATTTGCCGCGGACCGGTTAGATTATATTATCCCGGTTCGAATCCCAGATTTCGCCCTCTTACATGAGCTCTGCGAAAGTTAAGAAGCCCGTTTCTACTAAACTATCAGCCCTAACAATTCATACTCTACGTCAAACTTTGAAGCAAACAAGTACTAACTACAATCGGTAACAAAAAAATTTGCCGCGGACCGTTTAGATTATATTATCTAGGTTCGAATCCCAGATTTCGCCCTCTTACATGAGCTCTGCGAAAGTTAAGAAGCCCGTTCCTCCTAAACTATCGGCAATAACAATTCATACTCTACGTCTTAATTTGATGCAAACAAGTATTCAATAAAATCTGTAACAAAAAAATTTGCCGCGGACCGGTTAGATTATATTATCCCGGTTCGAATCCCAGATTTCGCCCTCTTACATGAGCTCTGCGAAAGTTAAGAAGCCCGTTCCTCCTAAACTATCGGCAATAACAATTCATACTCTACGTCTTAATTTGATGCAAACAAGTATTCAATAAAATCTGTAACAAAAAAATTTGCCGCGGACCGGTTAGATTATATTATCCCGGTTCGAATCCCAGATTTCGCCCTCTTACATGAGCTCTGCGAAAGTTAAGAAGCCCGTTCCTCCTAAACTATCGGCAATAACAATTCATACTCTACGTCTTAATTTGATGCAAACAAGTATTTAATAAAATCTTTAACAAAAAAAATTGCCGCGGACCGGTTAGATTATATTATCCCGGTTCGAATCCCAGATTTCGCCCTCTTACATGAGCTCTGCGAAAGTTAAGAAGCCCGTTCCTCCTAAACTATCGGCAATAACAATTCATACTCTACGTCTTAATTTGATGCAAACAAGTATTCAATAAAATCTGTAACAAAAAAATTTGCCGCGGACCGGTTAGATTATATTATCCCGGTTCGAATCCCAGATTTCGCCCTCTTACATGAGCTCTGCGAAAGTTAAGAAGCCCGTTCCTCCTAAACTATCGGCAATAACAATTCATACTCTACGTCTTAATTTGATGCAAACAAGTATTCAATAAAATCTGTAACAAAAAAATTTGCCGCGGACCGGTTAGATTATATTATCCCGGTTCGAATCCCAGATTTCGCCCTCTTACATGAGCTCTGCGAAAGTTAAGAAGCCCGTTCCTCCTAAACTATCGGCAATAACAATTCATACTCTACGTTTTAATTTGAGGCAAACAAGTATTCAATAAAATCTGTAACAAAAAAATTTGCCGCGGACCGGTTAGATTATATTATCCCGGTTCGAATCCCAGATTTCGCTCTCTTACATGAGCTCTGCGAAATTTAAGAAGCCCGTTCCTCCTAAACTATCGGCAATAACAATTCATACTCTACGTCTTAATTTGATGCAAACAAGTATTCAATAAAATCTTTAACAAAAAAAATTGCCGCGGACCGGTTAGATTATATTATCCCGGTTCGAATCCCAGATTTCGCCCTCTTACATGAGCTCTGCGAAAGTTAAGAAGCCCGTTCCTCCTAAACTATCGGCAATAACAATTCATACTCTACGTCTTAATTTGATGCAAACAAGTATTCAATAAAATCTGTAACAAAAAAATTTGCCGCGGACCGGTTAGATTATATTATCCCGGTTCGAATCCCAGATTTCGCCCTCTTACATGAGCTCTGCGAAAGTTAAGAAGCCCGTTCCTCCTAAACTATCGGCAATAACAATTCATACTCTACGTCTTAATTTGATGCAAACAAGTATTCAATAAAATCTGTAACAAAAAAATTTGCCGCGGACCGGTTAGATTATATTATCCCGGTTCGAATCCCAGATTTCGCCCTCTTACATGAGCTCTGCGAAAGTTAAGAAGCCCGTTCCTCCTAAACTATCGGCAATAACAATTCATACTCTACGTTTTAATTTGAGGCAAACAAGTATTCAATAAAATCTGTAACAAAAAAATTTGCCGCGGACCGGTTAGATTATATTATCCCGGTTCGAATCCCAGATTTCGCTCTCTTACATGAGCTCTGCGAAATTTAAGAAGCCCGTTCCTTCTAAACTATCGGCAATAACAATTCATACTCTACGTCTTAATTTGATGCAAACAAGTATTCAATAAAATCTGTAACAAAAAAATTTGCCGCGGACCGGTTAGATTATATTATTCTGATTCGAATCCCAGATTTGGCACTCTTACATGCGCTGTGGGAAAGTTAAGAAGCTCGTTCCTCCTAAACTATCAGCCATAACAATTCATACTCTACGTCTAAATTTTATGCAAAAACGTATTCAATAAAATCTGTAACAAAAACATTTGTCGCGGTCCGTTTAGATTAGGTTATCCCGGTTTGAATCCCAGATTTCGCACTCTCACAAGATCTCTGGGTAAGTTAAGAACCCCAAACCTCCTAAACCAACCGCCATAACAATTCAAACTTTGCGCCAAAATGTGCCGTACACAAATGCCTACTATAAATTGTAATAAAAAAAATTGCCACGGACCGATTAGTTTCAATAACGCACTTTCGAATATCAGAATGTCCTTTGAAGGAAAACCCGGCGGAAATTATGAAGACCGTACCTTCTAAACCATTAGCCCTAACAATTCATACTCTGCGCCAATATTTGATGCAATCAAGTATTAAATGATGTCTGTAATAAAAAAAATTGCCGCGACCGGTTAGAGTATATTACCCGAGTACGAATCCAAGATTTCGCCCTTTTACAAAATCATTGCGAAATTTAAGAAGCCCGTTCCTCCTAAACTATCAGCCATAACAATTCTTTACGCCAAAATTTGCAGTAAATTATTGCTAAATATAATCTGTAATAATAAAAGTGCTTCGACACTTTTAAGTTTCGATTACCCGGGTTCGAATCGTAGAATTCTCTTTTTCAAAATGATCTTATTTGAATATTTGTTTTTGATGAACACATTTGTTTAAGAAAAAATTATCTTCATAATTGTGCGATTGTACGAATTGTAAGATACCGAACAAATTTTTCAATTTTCGAGAAAACAGTGTGTTCAACGAAAATGGGATCTGAACTAATCATACAAGCATCTGCATACAGTCAATCGTCAAGAACCCACAGAAAGACCAACTACCAACATTCAGTTAGTAGTACCCTCTAAAAATCGCAAACCAGGAAACATGACACCATGTTGGGTATAAGTTAGCCTTGTATCGTCTTATTTCTTTGAACAAATTACAATAACTATATTTTTATGATACTCTATCTGTCTCCCTGCCCATCTGTCCGTTCGCCTGTGAACGCCAATAGAGCCTAATTCAGACGTAGAAGTGTTTCCAAAATTGATGTTCTCGCCATTTCTGACGTAAGAAAAGAAGTATTTGAAATCGTACGCCGGAAAACGGCGAATTTTCGACACAAAAACTTTTATTGCCGGCCCGTGTTACGGAGAAGTTGAATAAATCCAGTTGCTAAATGTAGAAAAAAATTCCTCTATCACGTTGTGTAGGCAGAATCCATGTTTTATGGGTTCTTGGTACTGAAAACTCGATTGACAGCAAAACATTTGTCCGTCAGACCGTCTGCCTGTCTGTCTGTGTGTCTGTCTATCCGTCAGTTTGTCTGCCCGTCTGTCTGCATCCTTCGCGCATAAACCATTCAGCCGATTTTCTCCCAACTTGATATACCCCTATTGTTCTAGCTGATGTCGCTTTACTTTACAGGAAACCCTTTTTTGAATTCTCAAAAAGTGTCTCCAATGTCTTTATTACATTTTTTTTTGTTGGATAGTGCAATGGTCGTTTAAGAGGGTGGTGCAGGTCCAATTTGCGTAGTCATCCCCGATTTTTCGAAAATTGAAAACAAAAACACTTTAAAATTGGACAAAGACAAAGTCTGTTGTAAAAAATTCCTTCTTCTGAAAAGGTTATATAATTTTTTTTGAAAAACAACTAGCTTTCGTATTTTGCGATTGAAATTTACAAAGAAAAAATATCTAAAAATTTTTTTCACATTGTTTCTTTAAATTTTCTCCACATATGTAATAAGGAACGGTAAGAATAGCTGTAGTGTCATTTTTGGGTATTGCCCTTTTTTTTGGAAAATTGCAACAAAACAAACAAACAAACAAAAAACCCTTCAAAATTGAAGGTAGAGATTACTCCATCAAATGAAATTTGTTGTCTATAATCTGTTCCTTCAGTAAGGTCTTGCACATTTTTTAAAAACTTACAGTAGTTTTCGTGCAATACTGCGTAAAATACGTATAGTTTAAAAAATTACATAAAAAAGATTTTCTAAAAACGGTTCCAAATTATTTTTTAACTTTTGGTAGGGATAGTACCTAATGCACTCTAAGACATGACATAAACGCCATAGTACTCTATTCCTTTGTTTATTTGCAAAATATATAAACTGAATTTTTTCATTAGCCACTCACATCGTTAATATTTATATCAGCGCTGATTTGTTCACATTATTGTATTTACGAGTACATGTGCTTTAAATAATGTCAGAGATATTTTCTCGAAAACGCAACAGTTTTCTGTGAAAATGGTCTCAAAATACTGGATTTCAGAAACGCTCAAATGCCATTTTCTCAAAAACCGCTCCAATTTTTTCTGTAAACTTTTCGAACGGATAGTGATTATTGCATTCTTTAATATGACGGAAAGTTCATTTTGAGGATTTTTTCCAAATTTACACAATTTTTTTTTAAACATCTCTCATGTTAACCTGAGAGAGGTGACGCGGGGTCTTTTGTGTCCTGTGTGAATCTGTGTTATCTTTTGCCTGAAAGATATAAGCACTTTGCGACTGTGCCATGGGTTCTTGGCAGAGAGATAACAGCCGAGCCGTCGCGCAAACTGATCTGTCTGACCCCGCGCCACGACTTCCGTTGGCAGCGCGAAGTGCTTGCAGTAGTGCGATCGTCTTGCTACATTGCTTGAATGTGTCTACGAGAAGTGTATTGTTTATTTATTTCACATTATGAATAATTTGGGTTACGGCAATAGTGCCGTAGCGAGATCGGAAGGAAGGATCGCGGGTTCGAGTCCCGCCTCGGGCATGGTTGTATTGTGTTCGTCCTTTCGCCCCCTATCATCGTCATATCGTGTCATCCTCACAGTTACCATACTGATACAAGCAATAATGGTCACTAATGTCCTAGAAGTTGATGCGACCTTAAATAACAAAAAGTTTGTAAAGATCATTGTGATGTTTTGAGAAAACAATGTAGTTTAGTGTGAAGTGTAATAAATTGTTGACATGTTATATATTCTTTTCCAATTTTTCAATGTAATAATTAATTTATTAATATTTGTAACACTAATATAAACATCTTATATTTTGTACTCTTTCTAAATTTTTCTGATTGGATCTAAGCCATTTTCAATAAATTGTTTACTTATTTTTGTGTGAGACAATGTTAGAAAATTAAAAACTTACTGAATTTTCTGATACTTTTGTCGTCGAAATATTCAGAAAAACGTTACTGGGGTCACTACATAAAATAAAAGATAATTGACAATTTTGTCCTTTAATATAAAAATATAAATACTAATAAAAATTTTTAAATTATTCATTTGCATGTTTATTTATAATAGTACATTATGGTAATACTACCTTATAAATGATTGATAATCATTAAAATAATTAATTTCACACTTATTTGTTGTCAGATATACTATTATAAAGGAATAACTTAAAGGGGTCAAAAATGTCCTCGCGCCACCTTTAACGTCTCAGGCAACCCCAACTTCTCCACGGTTAATATGCACATTTACAGCAATTTGTAAACACTGATGTATTTATGAGTTAAAGTGCTTCGAAAGATTTCTAATGAAGTTTTTCGAAAACTCAACAATTTTTTGTGAAAAAGAGCTTCGAATTTCGAATTTACAATAGCGTTTAAACGCCATTCTCTTATAAAGGGCTTCAAATTTTTCAAAGAAAATTTCCATTTAGGACCAAATTTTACTGTTCATTAAAAAGCTTAAAATAATATTTCCGTTCTACTATTAGGAAACAGAAAAATTAAGAAAATATCCAAAAAACGTACTTTAGGCAGCGATAGATGGCAGCTGGCAAGAGTATGTGGCATGTCCGAATAGCTAGCCGAGACCAAACGAAATAGAAAACTAATGCGGGAAAGTCTGTTCCATCCTGTAGCACCACTAGGTTTTTCTTTGACTTGCGGCAGTATCAGTGGTTTTCCACATGCCTGTTCATACTCAGTAATAATCGCAGAGTGTGCAGTTTCCTTTCAAGTCCTAATGTTTGGAAACTATGATTTATTTAACACTGTGTCATATATAACACTTACATTTTTCCATGATTTCACGAAACTCTTTTGTTTGAGAAACTAAGTAGTCTTTCTCAGATATCTTTTCTGAGGAGCTCAATGCTTTCGTGATCACAGTAATAAACTGAATAAGCTGAGCAATCAACCCTCACGAATTTGCTCCTCACGATACGAGTATGAACCAATTTCCCCAGCGTTCTCCAACAAATATTTACTTCTTTTCCCAACATTTACTTCCTAGTACAAGTAAAAAGTTATGCACACCAAGTGAAGTAATGCATTTGCTCGATAGTAAATGCTTTTACCATTTATTTCACACTTGAAGTAAAATCTAGGATTTTATTTACACTACCCCATATTTTTTACCCTCCCTTGATACATACATGGAGAAAATGTGAAGAAAGAATTTGGAGCGGTTTTTGAGAAAAAATATTTTTAAAAAATTAAAATTCCCTATATTGAGGAAAATTACTACTTTTTTCGAAAAATTAAACATTATTTCAAGGTGTGTCTTTAAAAGGGATTTAAACAAAAATGGCACCTGCACCACACTCTCACTTTTACGCTATCCGAGGATAACATTTAATAAAAACAAATGTGGAGTCATTTTTGAGAAAATTGTGAAAATGTTTATAAAGGTTAGGGGAAAATACCTTCAAAAATTAAAATATAGTTTTGAAACTTCCTCAGCCGTTCGTTCAGGGCGATCGGGTAATCAATCTTGTAGAAAGTTTCAGTATCAATCAGTAGTCAATATCAATCTTCAAGAAAATCGGCTTAGACTGGTCTTGTAATGACCAGAGATTTTTTGACCAGTTGGCTTTTAGCCCCTAAATTAAGACGTTTTGCCGTCAAGCGATTGTGAAGGACCCACTAAAAAACGATTCCATCATCACCGCGAGTTAGAGGAAGAAATTTACTACGAATATATGTAAGACTTACGTTATCAGAAACCGACGATTGGAGATTTTCTGACGGAAATTCGCAGTTTTCCAGGGCACGATTGCAATTACATTCGTAAGAGCGAGAAAGTTAAAATATATCAAACCATGGTTCAATGTGTCCTCTACGTTCTTGCCTTATATGTTTGTATATTACTTTCTCGTGTTCGTACATACCATATGCACGTAATTCATTATGTAGAGCTGCGGAAAATGGATATCCGTAGCTAAAGGGAAATATACAGTTTTGGAGAATTTTCTCTATAGATCTTGTTCAAACCATCCGTTCGTGCACCCGTCGATTGTTACATTGTAGTCTCACTGCGTGTACCTAGTAAAGAGAAAGTACTGTAATGGTGCAGTGACGAATTTTCGAAAACCAAAAATTGGTAATGGAAGGCCTTTGTAACGAATAAAAAGATAAATGTTGCTTCTACAAATTAGGTTTAGCTTCCATTACAAAAAATACCTCAGTTTCAGTGTTTGGGTTCATGAGGAATAGTAGATCCAGATTTTTCGAGGAAAAAAAAATTGTCTGCGAAAGTATTGAGTTAACATTTTATTTCCGAAATCCAGATCGGCTGCCGCATCACTGCAGACAGGCGCAACGTCTGCCAACGGGGATGTGCGTAGCGTCGTTTCTCCGCGTATTCACTGACACTGTCGAGTGACGCAATGCATTTTTGTTCTAAATTATAACTACGGTATTCATAAGTGAAACATAGAAGGCTGAACACGAACCAAGGTTTATGGGAATTTACAAACTTCCTGAAATGTTGGAATTTTATTTGCATATCTTCAGTGGGCACGAATATCTTGTGATTTAGGAGTCATACACGTATTAGAAATTAGTAATATTGATGAACTATTTTCATTAAAAAAAAGAATTCAGAAAAATTAAAGGTATTATAGGTATTTTATTAAACCCCAAAGACTTTGATGAAGTCTTCGGTTGTAGAATACATGTTGCCTTATTTTAAGATTACATATCAGTTACAAATAATAGTGAAAATATACTCGTATGTGCTGCTGTAGGAATACTAAAAATAAGATTATAAATTTAAAGAATACTTAATTACTATATTAAGCAGTAATACTTCTTGAATTCACGAGAACACTATTAATTCTAGGAATAAATCACCATCTTCCATTAACTATTCCTATAATATATTAAACAATAGTATTGATAATTAAAGCGTTTGTAAAATATTATGGATGTTTTATGAAAATGCAAATGTCATAATTCTCAATTGTCTAGACATTTGATCGGAAGAATAATGCTCCGAATGTCTTGTCAGAACGAGAAATATCAAAAGGAGAAGGACAATGTGGTGAACGGCAATTACGCCAGCCAACCACAAATGCAGTTTGATGTACCTTAGAAGACACATCTGCTCATGTGTATCGCTGCTTCGAAGCTTTAAAGACACAAGCAGTCAGTCCATTTTCCTATAGCGATGATCTTTGCCCGCTGAATTATTTTACCCAGATCCAGTTAAAGCTCTGGCTACATTGAGAAGGTGTACGGAATCACCAAATAAGCTTATATAAAAAGTTCATTGGTGAACCATATGCCTACTTACGTCCAGATGCAACAGGAAACGTTGCGAAAAAAATTCGCCATGTAGATGATTCTTATTCGCAATATCTATTTGTGTATTTAGCCCTGATGCATTGCGCAGTTTGACAATTTCTGTTACGGAAATGGTCTCAGAAAGCCAAAGAAATGTCACTATAGCATCATGACTAAAAAATGGGTAAACTTTGAAGCTCGCTTTCCAAAGGAAGTAGTGAGTACACTATTAACTATATACAGCCATTGTAATTTGTTCTAAAATATAAGACGAATGAAAACACGTAAGCCTGGGAAAATATTTTATTATAATTACAATTGTCATATTAATCACTTATTTACCGCACATTTTGAGGAAGAGTATGCTTCGTTATGCCTCATTATTTACTAGGAACAGACATCTTAATGTAGCCAGGCACTCGTTACACAAAATCGGATATTCGAACCCTGGTAATTGAAGGTATCCGGTTACCAGTACATTTGCACTTTTTTGCGATATTTTTTGTGTCGATAATGAATTGTTATGGCTGCTGGTTTAGGAGGTACGGTTTCTTTAACTTGCGCAGGACATCCCATAGAGGGTCATTCTTGGATTCGATCCCATGTAATTTAAAATTAACCGGTTAGCGAAAAATATGTTTGTTACCGATAGTATTTTGTACTTTATTGCGACAAAAATTGATGTAGAGTATGAATTGGTATGATAAGGACTTACCTTGGAGGCAACTTTTGGGATTTGTATCCGTGTAATTAATTCCCACCGGCCCTTGTCAATTTTTTTCTTACAGTTTATATTAAGCACTTGTTTACGGCAAGTTTTGGCGTACAGTATTAAATAATATTGCTGATAGTTTGGGACGACTGAGCTTCTAAACTTACGCAGAACTCTCTTAAGAGAGCGAAATCTGGGTCCCAAACTTCGGAATTTAACGGGTCCGCGGCCAATTGGAATCTTACAGATTGTATTTAATACTTGATTGCATCAAATTTTCGCGTAGAGTATAAATTGTTTTGCGGATGGTTTAGGAGGAACAAGCTTCTTCACATTTTCTGAGCTCTCGTAGGAGGGAGAAATCTGAGATTCAACCCAACTAATGTAATTTAACCAGTCAGCGGCAAATTTTCTTGTTACAGATTTTATTTAATACTTGTATGTATCAAATTTAGACATAGAGTATGAATTGTTATGGCTGATAGTTTAGGAAGAACGGGCTTCTTAACTTTCGCAGAGCTCGTGTATGAGGGAGAAATCTAGGATTCGAACCACGATAGTATAATCTAAGCGGACCGCGGCAAATTTTCTTGCTACAAATTTTATTGAATACTTGTTTGCATCACATTTAGACGTAGCGTATGAATTGTTATGGATGATAGTTTAGGAGGAATGAGCTTCTTAACTTTCGCAGAGCTCAGGTACAAGGGCGAAATCTGGGATTCGAACCAGGTTAATATAATCTATCCGGTCCGCGGCAAATTTTTTTGTTACAGATTTTATTGAATACTTGTTTGCATCAAATTAAGACGTAGAGTATGAATTGTTATTGCCGATAGTTTAGGAGGAACGGGCTTCTTAACTTTCGCAGAGCTCATGTAAGAGGGCGAAATCTGGGATTCGAACCGGGATAATATAATCTAACCGGTCCGCGGCAAATTTTTTTGTTACAGATTTTATTGAATACTTGTTTGCATCAAATTAAGACGTAGAGTATGAATTGTTATTGCCGATAGTTTAGGAGGAACGGGCTTCTTAACTTTCGCAGAGCTCATGTAAGAGGGCGAAATCTGGGATTCGAACCGGGATAATATAATCTAACCGGTCCGCGGCAAATTTTTTTGTTACAGATTTTATTGAATACTTGTTTGCATCAAATTAAGACGTAGAGTATGAATTGTTATTGCCGATAGTTTAGGAGGAACGGGCTTCTTAACTTTCGCAGAGCTCATGTAAGAGGGCGAAATCTGGGATTCGAACCGGGATAATATAATCTAACCGGTCCGCGGCAAATTTTTTTGTTACAGATTTTATTGAATACTTGTTTGCATCAAATTAAGACGTACAGTATGAATTGTTATTGCCGATAGTTTAGGAGGAACGGGCTTCTTAACTTTCGCAGAGCTCATGTAAGAGGGCGAAATCTGGGATTCGAACCGGGATAATATAATCTAACCGGTCCGCGGCAAATTTTTTTGTTACAGATTTTATTGAATACTTGTTTGCATCAAATTAAGACGTAGAGTATGAATTGTTATTGCCGATAGTTTAGGAGGAACGGGCTTCTTAACTTTCGCAGAGCTCATGTAAGAGGGCGAAATCTGGGATTCGAACCTAGATAATATAATCTAAACGGTCCGCGGCAAATTTTTTTGTTACCGATTGTAGTTAGTACTTGTTTGCTTCAAAGTTTGACGTAGAGTATGAATTGTTAGGGCTGATAGTTTAGTAGAAACGGGCTTCTTAACTTTCGCAGAGCTCATGTAAGAGGGCGAAATCTGGGATTCGAACCGGAATAATATAATCTAACCGGTCCGCGGCAAATTTTTTTGTTACAGATTTTATTGAATACTTGTTTGCCTCAAATTAAGACGTAGAGTATGAATTGTTATTGCCGATAGTTTAGGAGGAACGGGCTTCTTAACTTTCGCAGAGCTCATGTAAGAGGGCGAAATCTGGGATTCGAACCGGGATAATATAATCTAACCGGTCCGCGGCAAATTTTTTTGTTACCGATTGTAGTTAGTACTTGTTTGCTTCAAAGTTTGACGTAGAGTATGAATTGTTAGGGCTGATAGTTTAGTAGAAACGGGTTTCTTAACTTTCGCGGAGCTCATGTAAGAGGGCGAAATCTGGGATTCGAACCGGAATAATATAATCTAACCGGTCCGCGGCAAATTTTTTTGTTACAGATTTTATTGAATACTTGTTTGCATCAAATTAAGACGTAGAGTATGAATTGTTATTGCCGATAGTTTAGGAGGAACGGGCTTCTTAACTTTCGCAGAGCTCATGTAACAGGGCGAAATCTGGGATTCGAACCTAGATAATATAATCTAAACGGTCCGCGGCAAATTTTTTTGTTACCGATTGTAGTTAGTACTTGTTTGCTTCAAAGTTTGACGTAGAGTATGAATTGTTAGGGCTGATAGTTTAGTAGAAACGGGCTTCTTAACTTTCGCAGAGCTCATGTAAGAGGGCGAAATCTGGGATTCGGACCGGGATAATATAATCTAACCGGTCCGCGGCAAATTTTTTTGTTACAGATTTTATTGAATACTTGTTTGCATCAAATTAAGACGTAGAGTATGAATTGTTATTGCCGATAGTTTAGGAGGAACGGGCTTCTTAACTTTCGCAGAGCTCATGTAAGAGGGCGAAATCTGGGATTCGAACCTAGATAATATAATCTAAACGGTCCGCGGCAAATTTTTTTGTTACCGATTGTAGTTAGTACTTGTTTGCTTCAAAGTTTGACGTAGAGTATGAATTGTTAGGGCTGATAGTTTAGTAGAAACGGGCTTCTTAACTTTCGCAAAGCTCATGTAAGAGGGCGAAATCTGGGATTCGAACCGGGATAATATAATCTAACCGGTCCGCGGCAAATTTTTTTGTTACAGATTTTATTGAATACTTGTTTGCATCAAATTAAGACGTAGAGTATGAATTGTTATTGCCGATAGTTTAGGAGGAACGGGCTTCTTAACTTTCGCAGAGCTCATGTAAGAGGGCGAAATCTGGGATTCGAACCGGGATAATATAATCTAACCGGTCCGCGGCAAATTTTTTTGTTACAGATTTTATTGAATACTTGTTTGCATCAAATTAAGACGTAGAGTATGAATTGTTATTGCCGATAGTTTAGGAGGAACGGGCTTCTTAACTTTCGCAGAGCTCATGTAAGAGGGCGAAATCTGGGATTCGAACCGGGATAATATAATCTAACCGGTCCGCGGCAAATTTTTTTGTTACAGATTTTATTGAATACTTGTTTGCATCAAATTAAGACGTAGAGTATGAATTGTTATTGCCGATAGTTTAGGAGGAACGGGCTTCTTAACTTTCGCAGAGCTCATGTAAGAGGGCGAAATCTGGGATTCGAACCTAGATAATATAATCTAAACGGTCCGCGGCAAATTTTTTTGTTACCGATTGTAGTTAGTACTTGTTTGCTTCAAAGTTTGACGTAGAGTATGAATTGTTAGGGCTGATAGTTTAGTAGAAACGGGCTTCTTAACTTTCGCAGAGCTCATGTAAGAGGGCGAAATCTGGGATTCGAACCGGGATAATATAATCTAACCGGTCCGCGGCAAATTTTTTTGTTACAGATTTTATTGAATACATGTTTGCATCAAATTAAGACGTAGAGTATGAATTGTTATTGCCGATAGTTTAGGAGGAACGGGCTTCTTAACTTTCGCAGAGCTCATGTAAGAGGGCGAAATCTGGGATTCGAACCTAGATAATATAATCTAAACGGTCCGCGGCAAATTTTTTTGTTACCGATTGTAGTTAGTACTTGTTTGCTTCAAAGTTTGACGTAGAGTATGAATTGTTAGGGCTGATAGTTTAGTAGAAACGGGCTTCTTAACTTTCGCAGAGCTCATGTAAGAGGGCGAAATCTGGGATTCGAACCGGGATAATATAATCTAACCGGTCCGCGGCAAATTTTTTTGTTACAGATTTTATTGAATACTTGTTTGCATCAAATTAAGACGTAGAGTATGAATTGTTATTGCCGATAGTTTAGGAGGAACGGGCTTCTTAACTTTCGCAGAGCTCATGTAAGAGGGCGAAATCTGGGATTCGAACCTAGATAATATAATCTAACCGGTCCGCGGCAAATTTTTTTGTTACAGATTTTATTGAATACGTTTTTGCATAAAATTTAGACGTACAGTATGAATTATTATTGCCGATAGTTTAGGAGGAACGGGCGTCTTAACTTTCGCAGAGCTCATGTAAGTGGGCGAAATCTGGGATTCGAACCGGGATAATATAATCTAACCGGTCCGCGGCAAATTTTTTTGTTACAGATTTTATTGAATACTTGTTTGCATCAAATTAAGACGTAGAGTATGAATTGTTATTGCCGATAGTTTAGGAGGAACGGGCTTCTTAACTTTCGCAGAGCTCATGTAAGAGGGCGAAATCTGGGATTCGAACCGGGATAATATAATCTAACCGGTCCGCGGCAAATTTTTTTGTTACAGATTTTATTGAATACTTGTTTGCATCAAATTAAGACGTAGAGTATGAATTGTTATTGCCGATAGTTTAGGAGGAACGGGCTTCTTAACTTTCGCAGAGCTCATGTAAGAGGGCGAAATCTGGGATTCGAACCTAGATAATATAATCTAAACGGTCCGCGGCAAATTTTTTTGTTACCGATTGTAGTTAGTACTTGTTTGCTTCAAAGTTTGACCGTAGAGTATGAATTGTTAGGGCTGATAGTTTAGTAGAAACGGGCTTCTTAACTTTCGGACTTCTTCACGTGTTCAGGGCTCTCGTAGGAAGGCGAAATCTGGGATTCGAACCCCTATACAATAGTTTAACTGGTCCGGAGAATATTCTTTTGTTACGGATTGTAATTAGTACTTGATTGCGTCAAAGTTTGGTGCCGATTATGAGTTGTTATGGCTGCATGTTCAGGAGGTATGGTCTTCATTACCTGCGCCGGACGTTCCTTACAGGGGCATTGCGGGATTCGAACCCGCGTAATTGAAATTAACCGGTCCGCGGCAAATTTTTTTATTATAGTTTATATTAAGCACTTAATTACGGCAAATTTTGGCGCAGAGTATGAATTGTTATGGCTGTTAGTTTAGGAGGAGCGGGCATTTTAAATTTCTCAGAGCTGTAGTATGAGGCAAACTCAGGGATTTGAACCCAGGTAATTGAATATAACCGGTCCGCGGCAAAAGTTTTGATTACTGATTATGTTTAGCCCGTGTTTGCGGCATATTTTGGCGTTGAGTATGAATTGCTACGGCGAATGAATGCCAGCGGATGTGTCTTTTCTTCTTCGACGGCGCTTGCAAAAGTAGCGCATCTTTTATTTTTTGGTTTTTTGGCAATATTTTTTGAAGGAATTGAGATATCAGTTTGATTTTTTCACTAATCGTTTGTAAATAAAAAGCGGCAAATTTGGAGTATAATTTTGGGTATATACTTACAATAGTAGCTGATTTAGAGGTGTGGTCCTGCTAACTTCCATTGGAAGTTAGCAGGACCACAGATTTTTTTGAGAAAATGACCCGCGGCAAATTTTTTTTTCCACATCTTAAGAACGGCAAAAAATCGGCAAATTATGTACTATGCAGTTTTGTGATTGGATGAAATGGTCCTGCTAACTTCCAGGACGTCAATCGACGGGTGCACGAAAGGATGGTTTGAACAAGAGCTATAGAGAAAATTCTCCAAAACTGTATATTTCCCTTTAGCTACGGATATCCATTTTCCGCAGCTCTACATAATGAATTACGTGCATATGGTATGTACGAACACGAGAAAGTAATATACAAACATATAAGGCAAGAACGTAGAGGACACATTGAACCATGGTTTGATATATTTTAACTTTCTCGCTCTTACGAATGTAATTGCAATCGTGCCCTGGAAAACTGCGAATTTCCGTCAGAAAATCTCCAATCGTCGGTTTCTGATAACGTAAGTCTTACATATATTCGTAGTAAATTTCTTCCTCTAACTCGCGGTGATGATGGAATCGTTTTTTAGTGGGTCCTTCACAATCGCTTGACGGCAAAACGTCTTAATTTAGGGGCTAAAAGCCAACTGGTCAAAAAATCTCTGGTCATTACAAGACCAGTCTAAGCCGATTTTCTTCAAGATTGATATTGACTACTGATTGATACTGAAACTTTCTACAAGATTGATTACCCGATCGCCCTGAACGAACGGCTGAGGAAGTTTCAAAACTATATTTTAATTTTTGAAGGTATTTTCCCCAAACCTTTATAAACATTTTCACAATTTTCTCAAAAATGACTCCACATTTGTTTTTATTAAATGTTATCCTCGGATAGCGTAAAAGTGAGAGTGTGGTGCAGGTGCCATTTTTGTTTAAATCCCTTTTAAAGACACACCTTGAAATAATGTTTAATTTTTCGAAAAAAGTAGTAATTTTCCTCAATATAGGGAATTTTAAATTTTTTAAAATATTTTTTCTCAAAAACCGCTCCAAATTCTTTCTTCACATTTTCTCCATGTATGTATCAAGGGAGGGTAAAAAATATGGGGTAGTGTAAATAAAATCCTAGATTTTACTTCAAGTGTGAAATAAATGGTAAAAGCATTTACTATCGAGCAAATGCATTATTTCACTTGGTGTGCATAACCTTTTACTTGTACTAGGAAGTAAATGTTGGGAAAAGAAGTAAATATTTGTTGGAGAACGCTGGGGAAATTGGTTCATACTCGTATCGTGAGGAGCAAATTCGTGAGGGTTGATTGCTCAGCTTTTTCAGTTTATTACTGTGATCACGAAAGCATTGAGCTTCTCAGAAAAGATATCTGAGAAAGACTACTTAGTTTCTCAAACAAAAGAGTTTCGTGAAATCATGGAAAAATATAAGTGTTATATATGACACAGTGTTAAATAAATCGTAGTTTCCAAACATTAGGACTTGAAAGGAAACTGCACACTCTGCGATTATTACTGAGTATGAACAGGCATGTGGAAAACCACTGATACGGCCGCAAGTCAAAGAAAAACCTAGTGGTGCTACAGGATGGCACAGACTTTCCCGCATTAGTTTTCTATTTCGTTTGGTCTCGGCTAGCTATTCGGACATGCCACATACTCTTGCCAGCTGCCATCTATCGCTGCCTAAAGTACGTTTTTTGGATATTTTCTTAATTTTTCTGTTTCCTAATAGTAGAACGGAAATATTATTTTAAGCTTTTTAATGAACAGTAAAATTTGGTCCTAAATGGAAATTTTCTTTGAAAAATTTGAAGCCCTTTATAAGAGAATGGCGTTTAAACGCTATTCTAAATTCGAAATTCGAAGCTCTTTTTCACAAAAAATTGTTGAGTTTTCGAAAAACTTCATTAGAAATCTTTCGAAGCACATTAACTCATAAATACATCAGTGTTTACAAATTGCTGTAAATGTGCATATTAACCGTGGAGAAGTTGGGGTTGCCTGAGACGTTAGAGGTGGCGCGAGGACATTTTTGACCCCTTTAAGTTATTCCTTTATAATAGTATATCTGACAACAAATAAGTGTGAAATTAATTATTTTAATGATTATCAATCATTTATAAGGTAGTATTACCATAATGTACTATTATAAACAAACATGCAAATGAATAATTTAAAAATTTTTATTAGTATTTATATTTTTATATTAAAGGACAAAATTGTCAATTATCTTTTATTTTATGTAGTGACCCCAGTAACGTTTTTCTGAATATTTCGACGACAAAAGTATCAGAAAATTCAGTAAGTTTTTAATTTTCTAACATTGTCTCACACAAAAATAAGTAAACAATTTATTGAAAATGGCTTAGATCCAATCAGAAAAATTTAGAAAGAGTACAAAATATAAGATGTTTATATTAGTGTTACAAATATTAATAAATTAATTATTACATTGAAAAATTGGAAAAGAATATATAACATGTCAACAATTTATTACACTTCACACTAACTACATTGTTTTCTCAAAACATCACAATGATCTTTACAAACTTTTTGTTATTTAAGGTCGCATCAACTTCTAGGACATTAGTGACCATTATTGCTTGTATCAGTATGGTAACTGTGAGGATGACACGGTATGACGATGATAGGGGCGAAAGGACGAACACAATACAACCATGCCCGAGGCGGGACTCGAACCCGCGATCCTTCCTTCCGATCTCGCTACGGCACTATTGCCTAAGCGATCTCGGGCCCCGGATCCACTTTACAAACTTGTTTTCTGCATTTAGGACAGAAAACTTTTGTTTTCCTGTCTGTACATTATAGGGCATGCATGTCATATTTTTTTTATTTTTTGAGAGATTGCTACTTTCGCGGGTTATTCCTCTTTAGTAACAATGAATTGTTTGATTTTTGAAATCAGCTGCTTCGGCAAATTTGTGATCTCTATTGCATGATTCGATGGACAAGGCTCATTGAAAGACTCTACTGGTACTGTCGCCTTGGTCTGACAGATATATTGTTTGCTTGCACAATGAGGATATTGAGGTAACATTCTATTTCGTAACCCAAATTATTCATAATGTGAAATAAATAAACAATACACTTCTCGTAGACACATTCAAGCAATGTAGCAAGACGATCGCACTACTGCAAGCACTTCGCGCTGCCAACGGAAGTCGTGGCGCGGGGTCAGACAGATCAGTTTGCGCGACGGCTCGGCTGTTATCTCTCTGCCAAGAACCCATGGCACAGTCGCAAAGTGCTTATATCTTTCAGGCAAAAGATAACACAGATTCACACAGGACACAAAAGACCCCGCGTCACCTCTCTCAGGTTAACATGAGAGATGTTTAAAAAAAATTGTGTAAATTTGGAAAAAAATCCTCAAAATGAACTTTCCGTCATATTAAAGAATGCAATAATCACTATCCGTTCGAAAAGTTTACAGAAAAAATTGGAGCGGTTTTTGAGAAAATGGCATTTGAGCGTTTCTGAAATCCAGTATTTTGAGACCATTTTCACAGAAAACTGTTGCGTTTTCGAGAAAATATCTCTGACATTATTTAAAGCACATGTACTCGTAAATACAATAATGTGAACAAATCAGCGCTGATATAAATATTAACGATGTGAGTGGCTAATGAAAAAATTCAGTTTATATATTTTGCAAATAAACAAAGGAATAGAGTACTATGGCGTTTATGTCATGTCTTAGAGTGCATTAGGTACTATCCCTACCAAAAGTTAAAAAATAATTTGGAACCGTTTTTAGAAAATCTTGTTTATGTAATTTTTTAAACTATACGTATTTTACGCAGTATTGCACGAAAACTACTGTAAGTTTTTAAAAAATGTGCAAGACCTTACTGAAGGAACAGATTATAGACAACAAATTTCATTTGATGGAGTAATCTCTACCTTCAATTTTGAAGGGTTTTTTGTTTGTTTGTTTGTTTTGTTGCAATTTTCCAAAAAAAAGGGCAATACCCAAAAATGACACTACAGCTATTCTTACCGTTCCTTATTACATATGTGGAGAAAATTTAAAGAAACAATGTGAAAAAAATTTTTAGATATTTTTTCTTTGTAAATTTCAATCGCAAAATACGAAAGCTAGTTGTTTTTCAAAAAAAATTATATAACCTTTTCAGAAGAAGGAATTTTTTACAACAGACTTTGTCTTTGTCCAATTTTAAAGTGTTTTTGTTTTCAATTTTCGAAAAATCGGGGATGACTACGCAAATTGGACCTGCACCACCCTCTTAAACGACCATTGCACTATCCAACAAAAAAAAATGTAATAAAGACATTGGAGACACTTTTTGAGAATTCAAAAAAGGGTTTCCTGTAAAGTAAAGCGACATCAGCTAGAACAATAGGGGTATATCAAGTTGGGAGAAAATCGGCTGAATGGTTTATGCGCGAAGGATGCAGACAGACGGGCAGACAAACTGACGGATAGACAGACACACAGACAGACAGGCAGACGGTCTGACGGACAAATGTTTTGCTGTCAATCGAGTTTTCAGTACCAAGAACCCATAAAACATGGATTCTGCCTACACAACGTGATAGAGGAATTTTTTTCTACATTTAGCAACTGGATTTATTCAACTTCTCCGTAACACGGGCCGGCAATAAAAGTTTTTGTGTCGAAAATTCGCCGTTTTCCGGCGTACGATTTCAAATACTTCTTTTCTTACGTCAGAAATGGCGAGAACATCAATTTTGGAAACACTTCTACGTCTGAATTAGGCTCTATTGGCGTTCACAGGCGAACGGACAGATGGGCAGGGAGACAGATAGAGTATCATAAAAATATAGTTATTGTAATTTGTTCAAAGAAATAAGACGATACAAGGCTAACTTATACCCAACATGGTGTCATGTTTCCTGGTTTGCGATTTTTAGAGGGTACTACTAACTGAATGTTGGTAGTTGGTCTTTCTGTGGGTTCTTGACGATTGACTGTATGCAGATGCTTGTATGATTAGTTCAGATCCCATTTTCGTTGAACACACTGTTTTCTCGAAAATTGAAAAATTTGTTCGGTATCTTACAATTCGTACAATCGCACAATTATGAAGATAATTTTTTCTTAAACAAATGTGTTCATCAAAAACAAATATTCAAATAAGATCATTTTGAAAAAGAGAATTCTACGATTCGAACCCGGGTAATCGAAACTTAAAAGTGTCGAAGCACTTTTATTATTACAGATTATATTTAGCAATAATTTACTGCAAATTTTGGCGTAAAGAATTGTTATGGCTGATAGTTTAGGAGGAACGGGCTTCTTAAATTTCGCAATGATTTTGTAAAAGGGCGAAATCTTGGATTCGTACTCGGGTAATATACTCTAACCGGTCGCGGCAATTTTTTTTATTACAGACATCATTTAATACTTGATTGCATCAAATATTGGCGCAGAGTATGAATTGTTAGGGCTAATGGTTTAGAAGGTACGGTCTTCATAATTTCCGCCGGGTTTTCCTTCAAAGGACATTCTGATATTCGAAAGTGCGTTATTGAAACTAATCGGTCCGTGGCAATTTTTTTTATTACAATTTATAGTAGGCATTTGTGTACGGCACATTTTGGCGCAAAGTTTGAATTGTTATGGCGGTTGGTTTAGGAGGTTTGGGGTTCTTAACTTACCCAGAGATCTTGTGAGAGTGCGAAATCTGGGATTCAAACCGGGATAACCTAATCTAAACGGACCGCGACAAATGTTTTTGTTACAGATTTTATTGAATACGTTTTTGCATAAAATTTAGACGTAGAGTATGAATTGTTATGGCTGATAGTTTAGGAGGAACGAGCTTCTTAACTTTCCCACAGCGCATGTAAGAGTGCCAAATCTGGGATTCGAATCAGAATAATATAATCTAACCGGTCCGCGGCAAATTTTTTTGTTACAGATTTTATTGAATACGTTTTTGCATAAAATTTAGACGTACAGTATGAATTATTATTGCCGATAGTTTAGGAGGAACGGGCGTCTTAACTTTCGCAGAGCTCATGTAAGAGGGCGAAATCTGGGATTCGAACCGGGATAATACAATCTAACCGGTCCGCGGCAAATTTTTTTGTTACAGATTTTATTGAATACTTGTTTGCATCAAATTAAGACGTAGAGTATGAATTGTTATTGCCGATAGTTTAGGAGGAACGGGCTTCTTAACTTTCGCAGAGCTCATGTAAGAGGGCGAAATCTGGGATTCGAACCGGAATAATATAATCTAACCGGTCGCGGCAAATTTTTTTGTTACAGATTTTATTGAATACTTGTTTGCCGCAAATTAAGACGTAGAGTATGAATTGTTATTGCCGATAGTTTAGGAGGAACGGGCTTCTTAACTTTCGCAGAGCTCATGTAAGAGGGCGAAATCTGGGATTCGACCCGGGATAATATAATCTAACCGGTCCGCGGCAAATTTTTTTGTTACAGATTTTATTGAATACTTGTTTGCATCAAATTAAGACGTAGAGTATGAATTGTTATTGCCGATAGTTTAGGAGGAACGGGCTTCTTAACTTTTGCAGAGCTCATGTAAGAGGGCGAAATCTGGGATTCGAACCGGGATAATATAATCTAACCGGTCCGCGGCAAATTTTTTTGTTACAGATTTTATTGAATACTTGTTTGCATCAAATTAAGACGTAGAGTATGAATTGTTATTGCCGATAGTTTAGGAGGAACGGGCTTCTTAACTTTCGCAGAGCTCATGTAAGAGGGCGAAATCTGGGATTCGAACCGGAATAATATAATCTAACCGGTCCGCGGCAAATTTTTTTGTTACAGATTTTATTGAATACTTGTTTGCCGCAAATTAAGACGTAGAGTATGAATTGTTATTGCCGATAGTTTAGGAGGAACGGGCTTCTTAACTTTCGCAGAGCTCATGTAAGAGGGCGAAATCTGGGATTCGAACCGGGATAATATAATCTAACCGGTCCGCGGCAAATTTTTTTGTTACAGATTTTATTGAATACTTGTTTGCATCAAATTAAGACGTAGAGTATGAATTGTTATTGCCGATAGTTTAGGAGGAACGGGCTTCTTAACTTTCGCAGAGCTCATGTAAGAGGGCGAAATCTGGGATTCGAACCGGGATAATATAATCTAACCGGTCCGCGGCAAATTTTTTTGTTACAGATTTTATTGAATACTTGTTTGCATCAAATTAAGACGTAGAGTATGAATTGTTATTGCCGATAGTTTAGGAGGAACGGGCTTCTTAACTTTCGCAGAGCTCATGTAAGAGGGCGAAATCTGGGAATCGAACCGGGATAATATAATCTAACCGGTCCGCGGCAAATTTTTTTGTTACAGATTTTATTGAATATTTGTTTGCATCAAATTAAGACGTAGAGTATGAATTGTTATTGCCGATAGTTTAGGAGGAACGGGCTTCTTAACTTTCGCAGAGCTCATGTAAGAGGGCGAAATCTGGGATTCGAACCGGAATAATATAATCTAACCGGTCCGCGGCAAATTTTTTTGTTACAGATTTTATTGAATACTTGTTTGCCTCAAATTAAACGTTGAGTATGAATTGTTATTGCCGATAGTTTAGGAGGAACGGGCTTCTTAACTTTCGCAGAGCTCATGTAAGAGGGCGAAATCTGGGATTCGAACCGGGATAATATAATCTAACCGGTCCGCGGCAAATTTTTTTGTTACAGATTTTATTGAATACTTGTTTGCATCAAATTAAGACGTAGAGTATGAATTGTTATTGCCGATAGTTTAGGAGGAACGGGCTTCTTAACTTTCGCAGAGCTCATGTAAGAGGGCGAAATTTGGGATTCGAACCTAGATAATATAATCTAAACGGTCCGCGGCAAATTTTTTTGTTACCGTTTGTATTTAGTACTTGTTTGCTTCAAAGTTTGACGTAGAGTATGAATTGTTAGGGCTGATAGTTTAGTAGAAACGGGCTTCTTAACTTTCGGACTTCTTCACGTGTTCAGGGCTCTCGTAGGAAGGCGAAATCTGGGATTCGAACCCCTATACAATAGTTTAACTGGTCCGGAGAATATTCTTTTGTTACGGATTGTAATTAGTACTTGATTGCGTCAAAGTTTGGTGCCGATTATGAGTTGTTATGGCTGCATGTTCAGGAGGCATGGTCTTCATTACCTGCGCCGGACGTTCCTTACAGGGGCATTGCGGGATTCGAACCCGCGTAATTTAAATTAACCGGTCCGCGGCAAATTTTTTTATTATAGTTTATATTAAGCACTTAATTACGGCAAATTTTGGCGCAGTGTATGAATTGTTATGGCTGTTAGTTTAGGAGGAGCGGGCATTTTAAATTTCTCAGAGCTGTTGTATGAGGCAAACTCTGGGATTCGAATCCAGGTAATTGAATATAACCGGTCCGCGGCAAAAGTTTTGATTACTGATTATGTTTAGCCCGTGTTTGCGGCATATTTTGGCGTTGAGTATGAATTGCTACGGCGAATGAATGCCAGCGGATGTGTCTTTTCTTCTTCGACGGCGCTTGCAAAAGTAGCGCATCTTTTATTTTTTGGTTTTTTGGCAATATTTTTTGAAGGAATTGAGATATCATTTTGATTTTTTCACTAATCGTTTACAAATAAAAAGCGGCAAATTTGGAGTATAATTTTGGGTATATACTTACAATAGTAGCTGATTTAGAGGTGTGGTCCTGCTAACTTCCATTGGAAGTTAGCAGGACCACAGATTTTTTTGAGAAAATGACCCGCGGCAAATTTTTTTTTCCACATCTTAAGTACGGCAAAAAAGCGGCAAATTATGTACTATGCAGTTTTGTGATTGGATGAAATGGTCCTGCTATATTTACCACGGCAGAAGAGTGTGCTGAGAGTAATGTACAAAATGTAAAAAACAAGTGCTAATTATGCGTAGAGATATGAATAGTTGTGTGTTTAAGAAAAGTTAGATACTAAACATAGCTACAGTAATATATCTGATAGCATTATACCGCAATAAATTATATTAATATGTGTACATACGAGAATGTGAAAATTCAGACCTTATCTCTAACACAAGACGAGAGCCGATAATGCTAACTCAAGATAAAAAAAAAATATCTTTCTACAAAATGTCTCTGGTACTGGCATGCAGGTATTACCCAAAAAAATACTCTCTCTAATATGTCTGTTTTACACTTTATTAGTTCGACGTCATTTACTCAAAATATATTAAACATACTACAAGAGATCATTAGTATTCGCTGCTGTTAATTAATGTACAATGGAGATTGAATGTCATTAATACATTTTATTATAACGTAGGCAATCATGAGCTGTGCACGTGTTTCATGGCCAAGGGGCAATGCCAATCACCTGAGGCGGTCTCAAGACCACTCGACCGCTGACCTTGGAGATTACGCGTCGCATAAAGCTACTGCTATCTGCCGTCGAACTGTCATTCTGTCTCAGGCGCCGCAAGAGTTCGTCTGCTCTCCCACACGACGCCCGGAAGCAGTGAGGTCTCTACACTCTCCTATCTACGACAGGTAAAATATTTTTAAAGAACTAATTTTGTACAACAGGCTTTGCCAAAAACCAAAGTCTCTATCTTCAATTTCTATTTTTTTCTTTCAATTTTCTGAAAATCGGTGAAGTCTACGAAAATGAGACTTGCACTTTTCTCTTAAACGTGCTTTTAACTATTCCACAACATAGCATAATAAAAAGAATTGAAACACTTTTTTTGTAAAAATTGAAACAAATTTCTTTGTTAAGATTGAAATTGCCTCCGCGGCTTTATGTAAAGTACATCAAAAATTAAAAATTTCGATTTCCGATTTCACGGTCCGCGACATCTCCAGCAATTATGGAATATCAGTTTTGGAGCAAATCGGCTGAACGGTTAATGAATTCTGGCACCCCTCGTGTCAAAATTTGTGTTCCAATATTAAGCAACTGGAACAATCCATGTTTTTCCTTACTTGGGCCCGGATAAGAGGTTTGGTATGGAAACTTCGCCGTATTATGGCGCAAGATTACAATACTTTAATTTCTTACGTTGGTAAGTTAGAGAATACAAAAATTTAGACATTGACAATTTACTTCTTTTAATGACAAGTTTACCTTAGAAGAAACGGCCAATCAGGACCCAACACGAATCCACTCGACTACTGACCTTGGAGATAATGCGTCGCATATTGACACTGCCATCTGCAAAGAACCTCTCATTCCGTCTCACGCGCCGTAGGACTTTGTTAAAACTCTAACACGCTTATCTCACTATATCAGAAATCCTCTATACGTGATAATGGTGAAACCATTTGTTTCTCTTCGAGTATTAATATTGTTGCGTCAGATGCGAAGTAAAATACACAAACACACGGAAGGCCATTCTTTGGCTGAAAATAATAATACTTATTACAGTTTCTTGTTTTCCCTTTCAAAAAATAAACATTTGAGAGTATTTCAACGGTGTTCGTTCATTCGTTACATTTCATTCTACACTCACAGTGCTCTCAAAATATTTTAGTACATCCTTCATACTTTCGAATGACAATTTCACTCTTGGAACACTTTTGTACTTTCGTGACCTCAGTGTTTTCTAATGGTATCGTACCCTGCATGATTCTTTGTAGAAGTTCGCCTCCTAGAACATGATAATTATGCCTTCAGGACCGACTGATTTGCCATCAATGTGCTAGGGAATACTCCATGTAGTATATCACACTCGTCTTATTCGACTCTGTAAGACCAATTTAAAGCATTATTGAGATTTATTAAGCTTACCACCAGATAGATAAATCTTGTAGTTTGCGACAATTCACGTCTATCAATTACTCTAGATCTCATCACGGAACTTCAGAAAATAGCCTACCAATCGTGGTCGCTCATCTGGAGGACAAGCTGCAAGGTGATAGGTTGACCACCTTAGTAGGGACGGCCAATCAGGACCCGACTCGAATCCACTCGACCGATGACCTTGGAAATTACGCGTCGCATAATGACACTGCTATCGGCATACAATCTCTCCTTCGTTCTCACGCGCCGTAGGAGTTTGTCAAAACTCGATTACACTTGGTTCAATATACAAGAGATCGTCTGTACACGATAATGATGGAAACACTTGATTCTTCTCAACAATTAATGTTGTTGCCTCAAAGGTGCAGCAAAATACAAAAACAAACAACTCAAAATTTCCTCGCCTTTACTTAGACTGAAAATAATAGCACTTTTAACCGTTTGTTGTTTTAACTTTCAATAAAACAAATAGGAAAGTGTTCCATCGGTATTCCTTCATTTGTTACATTTCATTCAATACTCTCTGTACCTCCAAAATATTATAGTACACTCTTAATACTCTCGAATAACAATTGCACTCGGGAAACTCTTTTGTACATTCGTGATCTCATTGTTGTTAGATGGTAAGCTAACCTGTATGATTTTTTTCAAGAAGTTCGCCTACTGGTACATGTTGATTACGACTTCAGAATCGATTAAATTTCCATCAATTTGCTGAAAAACTTTTCAAGTGGTACATCACACTCGTATTCTTCGACTCTGTGAGATACTTTTAAGCATTTTGCTTCCTAGGAAGCGTCAACTAAGCCTTCCAGATCGACTAAATTTTCATGAAGTAATTAAGGAAATCTCATTAATGCCATATCACGCTCGTATTGTACGACTCTATCAGATATTTTAACTGCATTTTGCCCGAAATGCGCGTTGAAGCCTTCAAAAGCGAATGAATTTCTTGCGACGAGAAGAACCATCAGTCCATTTCATTCATTATGAACACCAAAATATTTCTAGTTCCCCATTTGGAAGCTCTTGCTTCCAAAGCTGGACTCTGTCAGATATTTTAACTGCATTTCGCCTCCAAATACGCCTTGAAGCCTTCAGAAGCGAATTAAAAACCCACGACGAGCGGAGAAAAGCTCCTCATTGCCTTCAGTCCATTTCATTCATTATAAACACCAAAATATTTCTAGTTTTTCATTTGGAAGCTCTTGCTTCCAAAGCTGGACTCTGTCAGATATTTTAACTGCATTTCGCCTCCAAATACGCCTTGAAGCCTTCAGAAGCGAATGAAGAACCCACGACGAGCGGAGAAAAGCTCCTCATTGCCTTCAGTCCATTTCATTCATAATGAACACTAAAATATTTCTAATTAATCATTTGGAAGCTCTTTAATACTTTTGCATCTCCGGGCCTAAAGGAAAGTATTTTATCTTTAAACGTACACTTACTATCTTCACCACAGCAGATGTAAGTTGCTGAATATGCCCTAATAGTGGTGTTCATTTCTATCATCGCTGTGCGGCCTTGTGACCTTCCTTAAAAACATTAGAACATAAGAACATACATTAAGAACATTAGAACATAAGAAAAGGTATACAGGATGTCCTGGGAGAAAACAACGAAAATTGGAACATTATATTTTAAGACAATTTAAGTATATTTTAGCTAATAAAGAACTTAGATACTCGGAATGGCTGAGCCGAAATAAGCACTCCAAAATTGATTTGAAAAAAATATTTCTTGCCAAAATCATAGGAACACTCCAGAAATAAATTGTTGAATATTTACAAACGAAATTAATACATTTGTTTACACAGTACGTTTTAAATATTATCACAGAAATTAAAAATCCCAGGTGATTGTGCAAATTGGATCTTTCCGAAGCATTTGGCATTACTGAACTCGCTTGGCCCGACTTGAATTGTCGCTGGTGTACACTTAATACAGATGTTAAATATGTCCTCCTTCTTTGATGCACAACTCAGCCTGTCATTACAAGGAAGCCGTTACTGACTCCAATACTCCCAGGCTCCTCCCGGTCTTCTAACGAACAACAGAAATTCGCTTTACTAAAACAACTCTGTCGTCAAATTTTGAAGTGTATTCTAGATATATTCAATGACCCATAAAATGAACATCAAGTTGAGTAACGTCGGGAGAGTGAATTAGATGGAGTCAATTAATAACTCTTTGTATAATTAGTTATTCAATATCACGTTAACTGTATCTTGTCTGGAATAATTTCTGTCAGCAAATATCACGCCTTTAAAGAAGCGAGGAACAAAACTGCAAACGAGATTCGCTCTCTTGTGGTTTTAAGGGTTACACATAGCAAATTTATAAGAATACAAACCTTCAATATAAAGGAATTTCACTACCGCACTCTTTGCAACATCCAATCCAGACGATACTTTTCTTCCTCTGGTTAAAGGACTTTCTTCCACTTCCATGATTACAAGGTCATTTGCTTGTTCCGTAGCTCTAGAAGGCGGCGTTGGGAGGTGGTAGGTAATGAACTAGTTTCTCACAAGCTTCAAAGGCGTTAATAAATGCTGTTTGAAACTTTAATATTATTAGGATATTCATGTACCACTCACAAAAACCGTGAATTAAAATATTGTCTGCGTATATCTCCTTACAGTAATTTCACGCCCCTTTCAAGCGAATTACACGCCGCCGAAGTCTAAAGTTAGCAGACTGGTAAGAAATTTCACATTAGACACTGTTTCAGTGTTACTCGCCTTGAACCTCAGGGGGCGCTGATTAACATGCCGCTTTGGTATCTGGCGGGCAGTTCGAATCCAGATTCCGCGCTCATGGCGAGTACCAACAGCTTCACTTCTAAACTCCACAAAATTAAAAATGCAAATAACGATAATGGAGATAGAATTGACTACACATTTAAAAAAGATTTTTAACTGTAAACGTTTTTAGAAGTAAAATTTTAAAATTTCGACATTAGAAGTATTTTATCTCTAATAGTTGACCTGTCTGTTCGTTGTGGGAGTGAGTTAACAAATCTTCTAGGTCCCTTAATGCAGTCAACCCTAATATAAAATGTACTTATAAGGCATAAAACACTAAATTATATTCAATATTTTATGCATTCTGAAATTTTTCTAATTCTAAATGCCTTCATGTTGTGTGAGTTATGCAAATGAACATTCACGACTGAGATGTAGCATACTATTCTGCGGAAGTTCATCATGTAATACCTAGACATTTAGATTATAAAAGAAATTTATTTCAAAAATTAAAAAATGCCATTCACTTGACTATGTAACCCTCTTTTCCTTCAACATGTAATCTTACCCACAATCTTGTAAAATATTTACAAATCTGTAATATGAACTTTAACGTAATGATAGGAACATATTTTCACAGTATACTGAAACTCGAAATTGCAACACGCGTCGTAGGTGTCATTATGAATATATGACTGTAAGTAATCCACTTACAATACATGATCGTTACTTAAAAACGTATTGCCAAATGATATTAAACAATTGCAGTCGGTACACATTCATTATAATAAAAGCACATTAGAGAATTTAGCGAGCATCAAACGAAAAGTAATATTAATTTTAATAAAACAACGGTAGATAAAAAATTAGTTTACATTTCTATTGTGTATTATATTAAAAAAACTTAATACGATTGTAACTAATAAGTTACTTTTTCTTCCGTGTCAATTAAACTCGCACCATTATATTTTCGTGGAGTTTCCCTGACGAAATGCGCAAGTGGTGAGATGGCTATTTGTTTTGTTTCTGGACTTTAGTGTAGCTTCACTATGCGCTCGGTTTGTTTATCTCCACTTCTGCTTGTAGTGGTAAAAAGAGCTGAGGGAGGGTAACAATTTTGTTAGCAATGGGGAAGAACCAAATCTGCATTTCCTTACCGTTACAAATAAATTTCAAAAACTTGCTAAGAAAAATGTCTAGTTTTGCAAATGTTCCTAATCTCGTGCTTTTTAAAATTTTATTTTCATTTATTTTGGGTCTTCTTAAAACAATGTTTACTCATCTTTCTAATATGGATAGTTGAATTCGAAATTTAAACTAAAGTATTATTGTTGAAATCACTAGAAAAAATTCTGAATTTCAAGAAATCTTGCACATACTTTGATCCCCATTCATTACATACTGTATTTAGTGTTTTTTTTTTTTTGACGAAATCTAGATTTAGCATTACAATTTATATAAGTTTTTGTTCCAAACTTTTAAACACATATGGATTTATATAATGCGGTGACACCTCAACTTTTAAACGTTTTTTGTGCGTATTTTGCATACCCAAATATATATATTGAGTATCTGAAAAACATCTATTTATTTGGAAATACTACTTTATGATTAATGTTACGGAAATATGTTCTTGAATAAAACCTCCCTTCTTATGATAATTTTTTCTTTACTGTTTTGTATCCTCCGTATGAATTATTCAAGATATATTTTTATTCTTCATTTACTGCGTAGTTTTTTATTATAGAAAAAGTATTAAAATTGTTCAGCAGCAAGTAACAATTATCGTGCGAGTGTTGCGTGTAGTTCGGCCCTGATATTGCAAAAGTGAATATACCTTGTTTCGTTTGTGGTAAATTTTTTGATTTAGATCATTGTATACCTCGTCGGGTAGGTTATTGGACAACGTGCTGGCTCTCAATCACGAGCCACCGGGTGAATTCCAGGACAGGAAAGATTATAGTGTGATCTTCCTTGCAATACCCAGTATATGTTGCTATGGGACGATGAGAAAACTTACTTCTCAAGTTCAGAAGGCCAGAACATGGCGTAAGGATGCCCTTGTGCTAACCACACGTCCCCCGTTCCTATTGCCGCAAAGCCGGTCACTGTTGGTAGATCCTGGACCGTCACGGAGTCTCGCACCAAGCAAAGACAGATATAACTTGGTATAGTCGCAGCTCCGGTTTTGGGGTTGTTGAAACTGAAAACTCGGCTCGGCTTACAGCGCTACCACTTTCCCCAAGACAACCCGTCCCTCCCCGTCTATGTACCCTCTTCCGCTCTATCTGATCTTCCCTCTCATCACCCTTCGTGCACAGAAGTCCTTCTCACCCCGCAATGGACGTCCATTATATCGCCCTTGACATCCATTCTCTTCGAGAACATGTCTTGTTTCCGCTCCTCACTTAAAATTAAGAAAATAAACCAAATTTTAATTTCTCACCTAGAGATTTATTTTTCTTTTCTCTATCCAAAACTGTGTGAAGTACTAATATGATTATTTCATGAATTTCAGAAGCATCAAGATAGACAATGTCTAGTCGCGGAAGCTCTGGTGCCAGTGGCACACAAGATGGCGCGGATGCAGTTGGAGACGCCTTTCAACAGGTGGGGCAGGGGCTGGCACGGCTACAAGAGGCCCTGCGCCAGCAGAAGCAGGAGGCGGAGCGAAAGGTCCAGGAGGCTGAGCGGAGGATGCAGGAGGCCCTGCGCCTTCAGGAGGAAAGATTTCGCGAGATGGATCGTAAGCTGCAGGAGAAGGACGACGCCGTCCGCTCCCTCCAGCAGCGGCTACAAGAGACCCACGTGAGGATGACCGCCCTGGAAGAAAGAACGACGTCTCTTGAGGGCTCTGCAGGGGAAGGGTTGCAACACCTAGAAGGCCGTGTGAACGAAGTAGAGGCCTCTCTTCAAAGCGCGTTTATGCCCCGAGTTGAAGCTCTCTTGCGGCAACAAGAGGAACCTCAATCGACACGAGCTACCGTTGCCACCGCCGCCGTCAACGCCCGCCAAGAACAGGCAACGGGAGGGGCTGCATCGGGCGGTGGGGAGGAGACCCCCTCCTCCACCTCCTCCCCCACTCCCTCAGGCGCCGGCCACCAGGGCGCAGCAGCAGACGAAGAAGAACGCGAGAGGCGGCGGGTGGAGCTGCGGGTGCGGGAGGCGAAGTTGAGGTGGGAGAAGGTACGAACGTCCCCCTCGGCCCTGGGTGAGGAGTTGTGTGAGGCGGCAGGAGGAGGAAGACTAAGAGACGTACGACTTCTCATATACTCCGGGGCTGACTTCAACTACACTGATCAATATGGTTTTACTCCTCTACGTAGAGCAGCATTCTTTGGGCACGCGGAAGTGGTGTCGCTCCTTCTGCAACGAGGCGCCGATGTGAACGCTGTCGACTGTGATGGCTCTTCCGCGTTGCACGTGGCTGCGATGAGGGACCGCAGCGGTTGTTGCGTGGTGCTGCTGGTGCGCCCGGGCGCCGACGTCAACGCGAGGGATGAAGTTTTAGCGACTCCTCTGCACAGCGCTGCGATGTGCAAACACAGCGGTCGGTGCGTGGAGCTGCTGGTGCGCGCGGGCGCCGACGTCAACGCGAGGGATAAAGATGGAGCGACTCCTCTGCACTGCGCGGCGCTGAATAAGAATGAGGGAGCGGTGCGCGTGCTTCTCGCGGTCGGCGCCAGAAGGGACCTCAAGCCTTGGGGAGGAGATTTTAAAGACAAGACCCCTTTTGAAACTACTACGTCTCCTATTATTCAGGATCTCCTGCGACTGTAACGTAGAGAAGGAACATGGGGACATTCTCCTCTTTACACAGTGTGGGTTCTGCCCTCGAAGTGCATTGCGTAGAACGATAATGGGAATATTCAAAACTAATCAAATTTATATATCAAAATGACATACGATGTATTGAGATTGTTTTGCAGCGCAGTCTAAATGCTTAATATTACGATAAATTATTGCAAGAACATTCAATAGATTTCTGTCAGGAGATCACTGTCAGGGGAATTTACTATTACCGTTAACGTCAGAGAAAATAGGCCCATTTAGGACATGAAAACGTCATTTGACTCTCTTTTATTATAGAGCATACTCTGTAAAGCCTTTCTTGACAAAAAAACAAAATGATTCCATTAATTGATTTCCTTATTTGGAGAATAAAATTTAATATACTAGCGCACCCATTCGAGTACTCACGCATGTTAATCCCCAACCTTTCCCTATTCATTTCTCTATCCCTTTCTTTAGAAGTGAAGTATTTAATGGAGCATGATTATTTGTAGAAACATTTATTTATATAATTTCTTACTTGCACAATATCAAAAAAAAAAATAAAATCTACGGTAGCCGTGCGAGAACTCTCTCATGTTAAACCCCACAATCTCCCCTATTCCTTTATTTCCATTATTAGAAAGAGTGTTGGTAACGAAACTTATTTGTTTCTTTAAAAATGTATGAAGGTAACTTCCAATGTACCTACAAAATATCAAATAAAAAAACAATGCAATTGATGTTGAAAATAATTATTCAATATTATTTAGAGATTTCTTGGATCAAATAACAAGAGCAGGGCTAACACCAACACTTCTCTTTCAAAGAAATCGAGTACCCCCCTTCACCCTGTGGCAGCGCCCTTCCCGTTAGTGTAGTTGCGTTTGTTGCAAGTGAAGAAATGTCGCAATCCAGCCCGTCTATTTTGCGGTTGGGCGACCGCGGCGTGACTTCTTTAAAGACAGGCGCATAGGTGTAGGGGCTAAGTATTAAGGCCGGCCACGATAGATTATGCTTGTCCTAATCTCTTGCCCAACTTTCCTGGAACTAAGAAACAAAAACCGGAAACAGCTCAAAACATTGATCAAAACTAATATTTAACAGTTCAATATCAAGAACATGAACTTGCCATAAAAACTGTCTCTCGGACAATGCGAGAGGAATCGCGGAGCTCGAGGCACCGGAAACACGTGTCAAAAAAACAACACCCGAGGACTTTTTCATTTGTCACACCACGCGCGAGCGCACGTGACATCGAGAAGATTGTGTATTGCGTATTTTCTATGCAGACAAGTGGCTGGCTAATACTGCTACCAAGTGTTTTCATGGGCTAGAAATGCGCAGAAATTTTCCGACGAGTCTAATACGATCAGTTGTTTAAATGATGATTATGATAATGATTAAGGCTTAAGGGCGCTTCAAGAGCTAAGGTCTTTGGGGCCCGTGGCCGATTTTGAAAGTGCAATACGCGCTGTAGCAGTGCCAGACAAAAATATTTTTCCAACGTTAAATGTAAGTAACACTGAAGATAAACATGTTCAATTATTTATAAGGGTTGGCGTAAGTAACACTGAAGATAAACATGTTCAATTATTTATAAGGGTTGGCTGAAAAGGGCCAGATAAACACTCCATTAACTCCAATTATATGCCAAAGAATTGGCATAATACTCTCCTCTCAGATAATGCAGTAAATATCAGACCCTCGCAAGAAGCTGAAAGACTTGCAGAGAGAAGATTCGTCATATTCTAGTACCTGTGTTACAGAGTTAGCAAGGGGAAGGCTTCGCCGGCTGTCTCTTCCCTTAGAACAGTGCAGGAGAACATGCTCCACGGTAAGATCCGTGTCGCAACTATCACAAGGAGAGATTTGGTCACCGCGGAGATACCCGTGGGAGAAATGTCAGTGACTGATCCGAAGGCGTGTCCGAATTTTCTCTTTGCGTCTTGACCCATGAGATTAAGAGGAACTAGTCATAACGGATTCTTGTGAGTTTGAAGTGTGTGTTCCGCCACTCTGTTGGCCATGCGCTGAAAATAAATTGTTTAATTAACAGCTTGGTATCGTTTGTTTCGACTGTGAGGATGTCAACCTCAGTTCCTTTGTGGTGAGCTTTGCAGCCTGGACAACAATTTCGATCTCTATTATCCCAACGTGAGTTGGGTTCCAACAACAAACCACGTTATAACAAAAAACCAGTAAGTTTTAGATTGGGTGTTGAATGATTATTGTCAGAATGTCAGAACAAGAGGCACTATGGGAGTAGAATGCACACCAACATTTACAATCTGGGAGGAACCATCAGTGTCTATGGAGGTATGGCCGGGATACATGGATTTCGTCTCCTGGAATTCAACCCCAAAAGGTACTGAGTGATTGAGGATTTGGGAAGTGTGTAAACCTCAGGTCTATTTTAGGCCGGAGAAGCTTCCATGGGGGAACAAGATTTCGGGGGAGTTCCCAGAGTCGGGGAGTTTTATATCGAGTTACTGCACAAGCGTAAAAGACGAATGCCCCGAGGATGCGGTAACGATGGTCTGACTTCGTTCCATGTCCTGTGATTTGGGTGAAGACCTGTTTGGCGCGAAGGCGTATTTCTGGCTGATACTTTCGCACGCTGATACGGCGCAGGGATGGTTCACCAGCCTCTGTCAAAAGGCATTCAATGCGACTCGTACGGTAGGCACCTGTGCATCCGTATACCGGCATTGTGAATGATAATCAATTATCGATGTGCCGATAGAGATGCTGACCAATACACAAAACACACATAATCTAAGTTAGGACGGATTATCTATTATATATAATTCCAGTGTCATTCCAGATGTTTGTCCGGGATGAACTCCGAAACTACTGAACCGATATTAATGTCTTTTAGTGTGTGATTTTCTCCAACTTAAGAGTCAGGATAGTTTATTTTTTGAATTTGAGATTGCAATTTTTTTTATTGCGAATTAATTGTTTTTTATCTTACAAATAGACATAAATAAGTAAGATTCTAACAGATGACGGTATAAGGTAGTCAGTTGACAGAATTGAGTGAGTATCCAACAGATTACGCTATATTAAATGTACTATCACTTTAGTTAATAACCTACAATGCATTAATAAAACCGACCACGTGTTGATTAATCTCCAAAGTATAAGAAAAACCTTAATTTAAATTTATTTCTTATTTTGCAGGCAATGAAACGAATAAAAAGGTCAGCTCAATGTGTTACTACGCGTACCGGTTGATGATAAGAGAAAATCAGGACAATAATATTCTTCGATACCATCAGCTCTACCACCAATATGTTGTAGACATGTATGCTAAGATCGAGAGTGAACGTTTGCGATACGTTCGTTTCAATATAGTTAAGCTACCGTGAGAATATTTTATTCATTTACAGGATGCTATTTTAGGAAACAACGATGAAGATTAAAAAAAACATCAACATCATTTGTAATGCATTTACTTTCCCTCAAGATACATTTCCAGTCCACGGAACATGCAAGAGTACATCCAAGATGCGATGACATACGTACGCCATTATGGCCGTCCCGATTTATTTATTACATTTACATGTAATCCAAATTGGGAGGAAATACAAACCTTGCTGTTACCAGGCCAAGAATCAATACATCGTCTTGATATCGTTGCACGTGTGTTTAAGCAAAAATTCAAGTCCTTGATTGAATTTATCGTGAAATTTTCGTTACGACAATTTGTTAGTTGTATTCTGTTGAATGGCAAAAAAGAAGTTTGCCGCATGCTCACATTTTTATTTGGCTCGAAACTAAAATACGCCCGGAAGAAATTGATTTAATCATTTCCGCTGAAATTCCGGATCAATCAATCGACTCAGAATTGTTTGAAATTGTTACCAGTCACATGACCCATGACCATGTGGTAGTTTTAACATGACATCACCATGCACGGAGAATGGAAAGTGTAAGAAACGTTTTCCGAAAGAATGTATCAATTATACAATTACGGATATTGACGGTTATCCACTGTATCGCCGACAACGTTGGCAATGTGTTCACAATGCGAACATCATATTTTAATCAACCAGAAACTGATAATCAGTGGGTGGTTCCATATTCGCCATTGCTTTCAAAAAGGTATAAGCCCCATATTAATGTTGAGTTTTGCAATTCCGTCAAATCCAATAAATACATTTGTAAATACGTAAATACAGACTGTGATTTGGCTATGTTTGAAGTGCATGATATTAATAAAAGTAATGAGATAACACAAAATCCAATGGGCAGATACATCAGCAGTAACGAAGCTATCTGGCGTATTTTTAGTTTTTCCATCCACGGTCGAGATCCACCTGTACAGCATCTTGCAGTGCATCTTGAAAATGGTCAGCGTGTATTTCACTGAAGAATATGTTATCCAAAGAGCTTTAGAACCACATAAAACTACACTCAGTGAAATTTTTGACTTATGCCAAAAGCTTGACGTTTTCGGCCAATTCGCCAAAACATTACTATATAACCATGTTCCACGCTATTTTACATGGAACAAATCAGGAAAATGATGGGACCCACGTAAACGTGGAGTACCACATCCGTCAATCGCAGGCATATTCAAATCAAAACATTGGGACGACTCTACACAGTGCATCCAAAACAACGTGAGTCCTTTTTTTGCGTTTGTTATGGGTAAATGTTCCTGGACCAACATCTTTTGAGTTTTTGTGAACAGTTAAAGGTCGAGTATATGATACTTATCAAGAAGCACGTCGCGAGCTACAACTGCTAGAGGATGGGAACCATTGGGATTTGGTACTTGCTGATGGACTTTTAACATCCACGCCAAATAATATTCGTCTACTATTTGCAATTATTCTGACATCATATTATCCAATAGAATCATCAGCATTGTGGGAAAAATTTAAAAATTACATGACTGAAGATGTTTTGAACCGAGTGAGACAAACAGAACGATGTCCGACTAAAGGTTTCACACCAGAGATGTGCAATGAAGCGTTACTACTACTAGAAGATTTATGTATTTTCATTTCAACCTTTTCACTCGACCACAATGGCATGCCTTTACCTGATCGTCCAGCAACTGATTTAATGAAGACTGATATACAACGAGAAAAACAATATGACGACGTTCACTTAGCTGCACTCATTGCAAATAATGAGTCATTATTGACAGCTGAACAAAGAATTATTTACAATGGAATCACGTTGACTGTTGATGAAAAACAGGGTGGATTTTTTTTCTTAGACGCACCTGGTGGTACCGGTAAGACATTTTTAGTGTCATTAATCCTTGCAAAGATACGGCTACACCAAAAGATTGCATTGGCAATTGCATCGTCAGGCATTGCTGCCACATTGTTAGATAGTGGACGAACGGCGCATTCAGCTTTGAAGCTGCCATTAGACATTCACAATAAACCAAACGCAATGTGTAATAATAAAAAAAAGCGGAATAGCTGCAGTGTTACAAAAAAGTTCAATTATTATCTGGGATGAGTGTACTATGAGTCATAAACATTCTCTTAAAGCTTTTCACAGAACTATGCAAGATATAAACGGCAATAATCGACTCTTACTATCATAAACGGCAAGAATCGAAGAAGTGCTGTTTTTACTACAATCTGGTGATTTCCGGCAGACATTATCTGTTATTCCTCATTCCACGTATGCTGATGATATTAAAGCGTGTTTGAAACAATAATTTTTAAGGAAAAACGTTGAAACACTTCGTATGACTATAAATATGCGAGTACATTTACATAATGATCCGATGGAACAAGTATTTTTCAATCAATTACTGGATAATGGAAACGGTACAATCAGACTACATCAAAATACGCAATGTATTACATTGTCAGACAACTTCTGCACCATTGTTCATTCATAAAATGAACTAATTGAGCATATATTTCCAGATATTAATATAATCACTTAGACAATTATTGGCTCAGTAATCGTGCAATTTTAGCGGCAAAAAATGTTTATGTCGATGAAATTAACTATCAAATACAAAATTTATTGCCATGCGATCTAATGACTTTTAAGTCAATTGACACCATTGTTGATGAAAAGCAGATAGGTAATTTTCCAATTGAATTTTTGAACTCTTTGGACTTACCAGGCATGCCACCACACAATCTTCGTCCCCAAATTGGTTCACCGGCTATTTTATTGCGTAATTTAAATCCACCTAAATTATGCAACGGTACACGATTAGTCATCAGAAGAATTACCGGGAACGTAAGTTTACGTAAAGTACATCCCAATATAAAAATTTCGTTATCCAATTTCATAGCCCGCGACATCTTCAGCAATTAGGGAATATCAGTTCTGGAGCAAATCGGCTGAACGGTTTATGCGCTAGCGTTTGCTCAGACGAACGGACGGAGAGAGAGAGAGAGAGATATGTTGCTGTCAATCGGGTCTTTGGTATCGAGAACTAACAAAATATGGATTCTGGCCCCCTTGAATAAGAATTTGTTTTCCAATATTTAGCAACTGTATTAATCAACTATTTTCCTTACATGGGCACGACAATAGAGATGTTAGTTCAAGAATTTGCCGTTTTCAGGCGCACAATTACAATACTTTTTCTTCTTACGTTAGTAAGTGAGAGAATACAAATATTGGTGCATTGACAAGTTATTTCTTTTAATCACAAAAACAGAAACTGCGATGGGAACTGAAGTTCATAATTAAGTTTAAATGTTGCTCATCTCTCGTCACAATCCGCCAGTTATGGGCAGTCACTACATGACATTTTCCTCTCAGAAAACATTTTGTTTCAGACTCCAATTGTACTATTTTTCTCGAGATTTATTAAGAATACTACCCGGTGGTTTATTGTTGAAGTTCGTGACGATTCATGTCTATCAATTACTCAAGAGCTGATCACGTCACTTCAGAAAACCGCCTACCACGAATCGTGGACGTGCTTCTGGTGGACAAGATGCAAGGCGATAGGTTGATCACCTTAGCGGGAACGGCCAATCAGGACCCGATTCGAATCCACTCGACCGCTGACCTTGGAGATTACGCGTCGCATAATGAAACTGCTATCTGCAAACAATCTCACATTCCGTCTAGGCCTTTTACAAAACTCTAACGTGCTTCGTTAACTATATCAGAGATTCTCTATACGCGATAATGGTGAAAGCACTTGTTTCTCTTCGAGAACGAATATTGATGCCTCAGAGGTGACGTAAAAATCACAAACAAAGATGCGCCGTTTTTTAGCATAAAAATAATATTTATAACAGTGTGTTTTAACCTTTCAATAAAAAAACATTTAAAAGTATTTCATCGTTGTCCTTTCATTCGTTACATTTCATTCTACAGTCTCTGCCCCCAAAATATTTTAGTACACTCTCGATACTCTCGAAAACAATTGAACGCGTGAAAACATTTCGTACTTCCGTGACATTGCTCTTATCAAATGGTATTCTAACGTGTGTGATTTTTTCAGAAGTTCGCTTCCTAGTACTTGATTGCGACTTCAGAATTGATTGAATTTCCATCAATGTGATAAGATGATTTTCAAGTGGTATATCACACTCGAATTCTTCGACTCTGTAAAATACTTTGAAGCACTTGGCTTGATAGGAAGCGTTACTTAAGCCTATCAAATCGATTAGGTTTAATGAAGAGGCTAAAAAAATCTCCTCAATGGTATATTAACTCGTATTCTATGACTCCATCAGTTATTTTAACTGCATTTCGCCTCAAAATATGCCTTTCAACCTTGAAGAGCAAATGAAGAACCTACGACGGGCGGAGAAAATGTCCTAATTGCCTTCGGTCAGTTTCATTCATTATAAACACTAAAATATGTATAGTTCCCTCATTTAGAAGCCCATTTATATTTTTGCATTTCCGGGCCTAAGGGAAAGAATTTTTTCATCATACGTACATTTCCTATCTTGACCATAGCGGATGGAAATTGCTGAATATGCCCTAATTGTTGTTTCTTTTCTCTTATTGCGGGGCGGCCTTGTGAACTTCCTTAAACACATTTTTGAGAATCTTCTTCACAGATAAAGGAAGGTATAAAGGGTGTTTAGGGAAAAAACAATGAAAATTCAAAAATGAGACTAAGATATTTTTTGTAAATTTTAGCTAATTAAGCACTTGAATACTCGAAATGGCTAAGCCGAAAATTAGCACTAAACATTGGTTTGAAAAAAATATTTCTTGCCCGAAATTTGCTTAGCAGAACCATAAAAACACTCCAGAAATAAATAAATTGTTGAATATTTATAAAAGAAATGAATACATTGGTTTACAAAGTACGTTTCAAATATTACCACGAAAATTAAAAATTCTAGGTGATTATGCAAATTGGATCTTTCCGAAGCATTTGGCATTACTGAACTCGCTTTCCCTTCTTTGTCGCGACTTTAATTGTCGCTGGTGTACACTTACTACAGTTGTTCGAAATGTCCTTCTTTGATGCACAACTCAGCCCGTCATGACACGGAAGCCGTTTCTGACTCCAATACTCCGTGTCTCCTGCCGGTCTTCTCACGAACAACAAAAATTCGCTTTACAAAAACAACTCTGTCGTCAAAATGTTTAAGTGTATTCTAGATATATTCAATGACCCCCCAAAATGAACATCAAGTCGAGAAACGTCGGGAGAGTGGATTAGATGGAGCTAATTAGGAATTATTTGTATCATTAATTATTCAACATCAAGTTAACTGTGTCTCGTCTGCTATTAATTCCATCAGCAATATCACGCCTTTGGAGTAGCGAGGAACAAAACTGAAAACGAGATTCTCTCTCATGGGGTTTTAAGGGTTACAAATTAAAAATTGATACGAATACAAACATTCAATGTAAAGAAAGTTCAGTACTGCACTCTTTGCAATATCCAATCGAGTTGATAATCTTCTTCCCTTGGTTAATGGACTTTCTTCCGCTTCTATCATTACAAGGTCACTTGCTTGTTCCGTAGCTCGAGGAAGCGGCGTTCGGAGGTCGGAGGTAATGACCAAGTTTCTCACAACCTTCAGAATGCGTTAATAAGTGCTGTTTTAAACTTCAATACTTTAGGATATACATGTACCGCTCAAAAAAATTGTAAATAAAAATTATGTGTGCGTATAACTCCTTATTGTAAGTTCACGCCCCTTTCATGCGAATTGCACGCCGCCGAAGTCAAAAGTTAGAACACTTACTCGCCATGAACCTCAGGGGGCGCTGATTAACGGGCCGCATTCGAATCTGGCGAGCTCTTCGAATCCAGTTTCCGCGCTCATGGCGAGTACCAACAGCTTCACTTCTGAACTCCACAAAATTAAAAATGCAAATAACGATAATAGAGATAGAATTGACTACACCTTTATAAAAGATTTTTAACAGTTAAAGTTTTTAAAAGTTACATTTTAAAATTTTGAGATTCGAAGTATTTTATCATTAATAGTTGACCTGTCTGTTCGTTTTGGGAGTAAGGTAACATGACTTCTAGGTCTCTTAATGCAGGCAACCCTAATATAAAATGTACATATAACAGCATAAAACACTAAATTATATTCATTTTGTTACCCATTCTGAAATCTTTCAAATTCTGGATGCCTTCATGCCGCTCGTTGTGTGAGTTATGCAAATAAACGTTCGTGGCACAGATATGGCATACTATTCTGCGGAAGGTCACCATGTAGTTCCTAGACTTTTGGATTGAAAAGAAAATTATTTGAATAATGAAAAAATGCCATCCACGAGACTCTGTACACCTTTTCTCATTGAACATGAATTCTTACCCATAGTCTTGTAAATTTATTTACAAATCTGTAATATTTGTTTAAACTAACTTAATGATGGGAACATATTTTCATAGTACTGAAATTTATAATTGCAGGAGGCGTCCTAGATGCCACTAGGAATATATCATTGCAAGGATTCCACTTACAATACATGAACGTTACTTTAAAACGTATTACCAAATGACAATAAACCATAAGCTTAGGTACACATTTTTATAATAAAAGGACAATAATTCTGCTGCATAATTGTTTCTATATAATTAGAGACTATATCTATTTTCACTGTTTTATGACTAAAAATTCTAAATTTAAATCTAGCATTACACTTTATGCAAGTTTTTGTCCCCAATTTTAAACACCGATACATTTGGATAATGCGGTAACGCCTCGACTTTTAAACGTTTTTTGTGGGTATTTTTCATAAATACCCAAATACATATTTTAAATATATAAAAAAACTTCTATTTAAATTAAAACTTCTATTAAAACTTCTATTTTCATTTTGTAAATACTAACATATGCTTTAAGTTACGGAAATCTGATCGCCAATAAAGCCTCTCATTTATGAAAATTTGTTCTTTACTGTTTCGTATCATCCGCATGAATCATTCAAGATATATCTTTATTCTTTATTTACAACAAAGTTTCGTATTAAAAAAAGGTATTGAAATTGTTCTGCAGCAACTAACGATTTTCGTGCAAATGTTTCATGCAAATATTTCAACGACACGACACCGGGTGAATTCCCGGACAGGAAAGATTATAGTGGGCGCCTTCTTTGCAATGTCACAGTGTATGTTGCTATGGGACGATGAGAAAACTTACTTTTTCAAGCTCAAGTTGAGACGGCCAAAACAAGGCGTATGAATGCTCTTGTGCTAACCACACGTCCCACGTTCCTATTGCCGCGAAGCCAGATACTGTTGGTAGAACCTGGACCGTGACGGGCTCTCGCACCAAGTAACGACAGATATAATATTGTATAGTGACAGCTCCGGTTTTGGGGTTGTTGAAACTGAAAACTCGGCTCGGCTTACTGGGCTACCACATCCCCCAAGACTATCCCTCCCTCCACGTCTATCTACTCTCTTCCGCTCTAGCTGTTCCTCTCTCTCTTCACCCTTTGTGCACAGGATTCCTTCTTATCTCGTACTGGTGATGCCATGGCCGTTCTTTCTACACCTATCGCCCTTGATATCCATTCTTTTCGAGTAATGTTCTTGTTTTGTACTCATAAAAAAACAGAAAATGAACAAATGTTTAATTTGTCACCAAGCGAGGGTTATTCCCCTTTTTATAAAAACTGTGTAATGTTCTAATACGTTTATTTAATGAATTTCAGAAGCATCAAGAAAGACAATGTCTAGTCGCAGAAGATCTGGTGTCATTGGTACACAAGATGGCGCAGACGCTGTTGGAGACGCCCTTCAGCAAGTGACGCAGGCGTTTGCTTATCTACAGGACGTCCTGCGCCTGCAGAATCAGGAGGTGGAGCGCAAGGATCAGGAGGCTGAGAGGAGGATGCAGGAAGCCTTGCATCTGCAGAAACAAGAGGAGGAACGCAAGGTAAAAGAGGCCATGCGCCTGCATGAGGAAAGATTGTACGAGATGAATCGTAACCTGCAGGAGAAGGTCGACGTCTACCGCTTCCTGCAGCAGCAACTACAAGAGACCCACGACAGAGTTACCCCCAGTCCCTCAGGCGCCGGCCACCAGGGCGCAGCAGAAGACGAGGACGAAGGCGTGAGGCGGCGGGTGGAGCTCCGGGTGCAGGATGCGGAGATCAAGATGGAGGAGGCACAAACCTCTCCTTCCTGCCTGGGAGAGCAGTTGTGTGAGGCGGTAGACGAAGGAAGTCTTAGCGACGTACAACGTCTCATAGACTCCGGGGCCGACGTCAACTACACTGACCAAAGAGGTTTAACCCCTCTACTTCGAGCAGCTGTGCATGCGCACGCGGACATGGTGTCGCTCCTTCTGCAACGAGGCGCCAGTGTAAACGCCGTGGGCGTCTATGGAAATTCCGCGTTGCACATGGCTGCATTAAACCGGGGATGCGCGCGGGCGCCGACGTCAACGCGAGGAATATAGACGGAGAGACTCCTCTGCACTGGGCGGCGCAGAGAAACAATGAGGAAGCGGTGCGCGCGCTGCTCGCGGCCGGCGCCAGGAGCGACCTAAAGCCTTGGGGAGGAGATCGGAAAGACGAGACGCCGTTTGAAACTACTACGTCTCCTGCCCGCGAAGCACAGACGACGAGAGCGGTAGGAGCGGGCGGTGAGGGGGAACGCAAGAAACAGCGGTTGGAGCTTCAGGTGAGGGAGGGGGAGTTGAATTTGGAGAGGGCACGAACCTCTCCTTCCCCCCTGGGTGAGCAGTTGTGTAATAAGGCAAATAGCGGCAAATAAGGGAGACTAAGTGTGGTACGACGTCTCTTAGACTCTGGAGCTGATGTAAACTACAATGATCGAAATTGTTCCACTCCTTTGGATAATGCGGTCTGGAAGACGCACGCGGACGTGGTGTCGCTCGTTCTGCAATGAGGCGCCGATGTGAACGCTGTCGACCCGTTGGGATGTTCCGCGTTGCACTGGGCTGCCGTGAGGGACCGCAGCGGTCGGTGCGTGGAGCTGCTGGTGCGCGCGGGCGCCGACGTCAACCCGAGGAATATAGACGGAGAGACTCCTCTGCACTGGGCGGAGCAGAGTAACAATGAGGAAGCGGTGCGCGCGCTGCCCGCGGCCGGCGCCAGGAGGGACCTCAGGCCTTGGCGCGGCGGTTGGAAAGGCAAGACCCCTTTTGAAACCACTACGTCTCCTATTATTCAGGATCTGCTGCGACTGTAACGTAGAGTATGGCCGTGGGGACATTCACCCGCACTACACAATGTAGGCTCTCACCGCCAAGAGTGTAATATAACAAAAAAAAGCTCACAGTTTCATCAACAAATGTATTAATATTGAGAATCCTCTGGGACCGATAATGGGAATATGCATGTCTAATCAATTTAAACCATCAAGATGACATAAGATATTTAGAGCTTTCTTGAAGCGCAGTATGAATGCTTAATGTTAGGAGTAATAATTTTAAGGACCTTGAACAGAATGAAGTACTGTCAGGAGAATTTATATTACTGTTAACGTTAGAAAAAATAGTCCAATTGCGACATGAAAACTCTCTTACTCTCTTTTAGTACAGATCATTCTCTGTGAAACATTTCTTACCAAAAAAACAAATTGATTTTTCCTATATGATTTTCTATTTCTAGGAAAGAAAATGATGTAGTAACGTACTCATGCGAGATGTCGCTCATGTTAATCTCCACCCTTTCTCTACACATTTATCTCTACACTTACCATTAAGAAAGAAAGTTTTTAAGAAATATGTTTATTTGTGCATAACTATATTAATGTATTTTCTTACATACTCAATATCAAACTAAATAAAAAAATACCGTACCCTGGCGAGAACTCTCGCATGTTAAAACCCACACTTTTCCCTTTCCTTCTATTTCCTTTATTGGAAAGAATGTTGTTCACGAAACCTATATACTTGTTTAAAAATGAATTAAGGTAACTTCCTATAAACCAACTCAGTATCAAATAAAAATCTTGCAAAACTTGCAAATAGAAAGCAATTCATGTTGTAAATAATTATTAGTATTATTGGGAGGTTTCTTGGAACAAATCACAAGAGCAAGCTAAAATCAGCTCTTCCCTTTAAAAGAAATCGAGTACCCTCTTTGCACAGTGGGAGCGCCTGTCCCGTTAGGGTACAGCTGCGTGTGTTGCAAGTCAAGAAATTTCGCAGGCCACCGCGTTCATTCTGCAGTGGGGCGACCGGTGCGATACTTCATGAAACAAACTCGCGTAGCTGCAGGGGCTATGAGTTAAGGTCTGCCACAATAGATTATGTTTGTCCAAATCTCTTGCCCAACTATCCTGGAACTAAGAAACAAAACCCAAAAACAGCTCCATTCAGTGATCAAAATTAATATTAAACAATTCGACATAAAAAACATGAATTTTTCATAAAAACTCTCTCTCTCCGAGAATGCGAGAGAAATCGCAGGGCTCGGGGCACCGGAAACACGTGTACAGAAACAACCATTGACACCCGACGGCTCTCTTTCATTTGTGACACCCCTGCGCGCGCGCACGCGACATCAAGAAGAATGTTTACTGCTTATTTTCTATACCGGCAAATGAATGCCTAAAACGGCTGCCAACTGTTTTTATGGGCTGGAATGCGCTGAAACTTTTCGACGATTCTAATACGATCGGTGGTTGTCGATGATGATGATGATAATGATTGAGGTGTAAGGGCGCATCAAAAAATAAAGTCATTGGCGCCTGCGTCGATTTTTTAAAGAGCATTTCGCACTGTAGTAGTGCCAGAATCAAAACATTTTTTCCAACGTGAGGAGTAATGTAAGACTGAACATAAACATGTTCAATTATTTAAAAGGGTTGGCGGAAAAGAGACAGATAAACACTTTAAAATCTCCAAATATAAGATGTGCAATCAGCAGAAATCAACAAGGAAACTTCTCTTTCTACTCGAGATGACGGGACTTAGTAAAATTTCACGCGAATTCGACAATATGATATATTAGCCCGTAGCTCAGCTCACCCATAAAGTAACGCTTGCGGGCAACGTAATACGACGGGAGATTGCCAATACTGAAGTCACGTGCTGTATAACTAACTGAATGGTATTTGCTTCGCGTGAATCAGTCACCTAAATTGCATCCGCGCCATCCAAGCGGGCGTTGCCTCTGATTCGCCTGGAATGACGGAGTCGCATCCGAGAGCTGCCTTGCTGTGAGCGCGTGTGCGAGATCGGGCGCCTGCGCTGACGAGGTAGATCGGTCAAGGCCGCATACAGCTGAGGCGCACCGCGCATCTGAGCGGGGAGCAGATTTTCTTCCGCCAGAAGGGGGCGCGTGCCCCCCTGCTGCGACCCCCCTCCTCGAGTCCGGCGCGTGCCGCCGCCCCCTCCGCCACGGGAACCTGCTTGAGGCCGCCGCTCCAAGGATAGCTCAGCAACAGTGTTTAGTAAACTGTGTAACAAATTGTAATGGTGTCTGAGAGAGTCTTTCAGCATTGAGTAAAGAAATACTTAACTGCAGCAAAACCGGGATGGCTTTTAAATGTAGTGGAAATCAATTCAATTTATTGCTAATGGCGATCTGTAAAGGGTATTGTCATTTTTATATTTAATTATAAGGTTTAATACTCAATGAAACAGTTCCATTAATAAATGACCACAGCGTATGTTCTTTCGGAATAAACTTGTTTGAACGAATTGCTTCCTATTGAAGAGTATTCCTGTTGGCGCACCATGATTACCTTTTAGAATTCATTTCAGCAGGAAAGCAGCGCAGAGAAGGTAAGTTCCAGCATGCGAGTCGCCGGATGTCGCAAACCCCAGTAGGGCGGTGCCGCCGTGACGGCTGCCCGTACAAGACACTAAGGTCCCCGATTTTCAGAACATTTGATACTGGAATAAATCTGCTTTATTACAATCACAGTGCTCTTCGCTCGAAAGAATTGAGAAATTATTTCAAAGTTTTTTTGGGATATTTTAAAAACGTTATATATGTAAAGTACCTCCGAAATTTAAAATACCTTAATAATTCTCGGTAGGCCATATAGAACAACAAGATCTGAATTATGACCTGTTAAGATATTAATTCTGATCGACCCCACAATATCAAACCTAAATATTCTGACCGAGTTGGGCATGTATATTAATTCATATATCAGTTGATCCATTCATTCACCAATCCATTCATTCAACGATTTTGATTTAAAGTTTAAACATGCATTTGTTTTCTTGTCACATGCTTCTAACTCAAATTTAATATAAACCTTTAATATACTACAACCACGCAAAGTGCATAATCTAATATTAATAATTATTATTACTATTAAAAATATATTATTAATAATAAAAACAAAAATCTACCACACTTCTATCGTGTGGATAAAATTTAGCAGAAAAGGCACTACAAAATGCACTTGAGTATTGAATATTTGCGCTTTTTTTGAACTCGTTTCAAACATTTTCCTCCATATACCACCAGATATACCTCGATATACCATAGCACCGGAAAAGAAACACGTGGTGCTTCTACAGCACATACTTCTCGCGTTATTGGAAACAGATACCAAAAAATTTCAATATTGCAGTTTCTGAGCAATTAAATCCCGAGCCATTATTTACCAACGTCCAACTCAACCAAGAAATGACAAACGTACTGTTGACTGCGCAGCGTTATGAAACCTATGTGCATTGGCATGGCTAATAATTACAATACAGTATTTAAAATATATGTAAATTACATCAAAATAATTACGAACATGTGTCAGATGCCATCTTTCGTATGATAACAGTTCCGATAAAATTTCACTTCATCACAGGTTTTTTACATCCACACTTCGGATAAGATAAACACGATTGCCTTTCAACGAACCGAGAGTCCGTGGTTTCTCGGAAGAGAGACTATGATATAAACAGAACAAGAGCAACTATGTGTTTCTCAATCGATGTGGCATTGTTGCGAAATTTTTATCAAATTGTTGCGCATTGCTAAAAAAGAAATATATCAAATAATTGAGGTTACACAGTGAGTTTAAAGTAGAAAAGCGAAAAAGAAAAAAATTAATTTATATTTTAAATTATAATTAAAATTCAATTGTATCTGGGGGTCCAAGCTGACTAAGTCCTTGGTGTAATTGTCCGAAGCTGATAGGGTAAAACCGTTAAATACCAGAGATACACCCCAGTAATAGGATACCTCGACAGAGGAGAGACTGACAAGAGCAGACTAGTTCGGGGTATATTAAAGAAGTACGTTCTCTCTCCTCTCGTGGTGGCCCCTGGGTACTCTCTGAGGTATCGTTTAGAGAGCAGCCAAAAGAGCGGGTCCGGCGCCTTAAAACGGGAGCCTTTTGGCTAAAGGAAGGATAACCCTAACAGTAAACCAGGGGGGGCGGAGATGTAGTGAAACCAGCTTCCTTATGGGGAGGACACCCCAATTACAAATCCTGTCCTCCTGGGCGGGGGTTGAGAGTCGGGCCAGCTCCTCCTCTCTCAGAAATACATATCGATGCTAAAAAGCCTAAGCAAGGATCAAAGCCAGACTTTAAATATATACCACGACAAGGATATCGAAACAAGACAATGCAATTCGGAACATGGAATGTACGTGAAAATAACACAAAATGCCTTCACGTCTTCAAAGAGTTACGCAGATTACATTGGATATTGCAGTCCTCACCGAAACAAAAAAACAAAGCACAGGGAGATGAAAACCAAGAAAAAAATATTCATTTCTATAGTGGGGAAATAAAAATCAGCGAAATCTGGTGCTTCTATCGCAGTCTACAACAAGTATAAAAGTTCATCACAAATTGGAAAGTTATTTCTCCCAAAATTGAAATAAGAAAAACAATTTATTTAGTCTACGTGTAGTATTTTTATGAATGTTCTCCCCCACTGACCATGCTAGGTGAATGTCTCACAACTACAAGATTTTTTTTCTAGATTTATAAGGTGTTGTGGATACAAATTACAAATTCATTAACAGATGGAGTAAAGTTATGACAAACAAAAATATAGGGGCACCTTCTGAATATCTACATTACAAAAATGAGTCGGTATAATACGGATATTGATAATGTGCTTTACTTAAGTTAACATTTAGTTTTCCCGAACACAACACAACAGTAAACATGACAGAAATACCATAATTATTTTATTTTTGTTGTTTTTTGAGAAACGAATATAACATTACCTCTAAAACTTACGCGTTGTATTAATTTAGGCGGCCCACAATTTATCTAAAACGAACATATTACGGTGATTTATGTCTCTTTGTTCTACAATTGACTCCTACAATTGACAGAACCACAAACGATTAATTTCTCATCAATCATTTTACGCGACACTTACAACACCTGACGTGTGTCGGCTGTGAACGGCGCGGACCAGCGATACTAGCAGCGAAAAACAAAACAAAGGGTTTTCGCCGCTGTTATCGCTGGTCGCCAAGCTGATCCCGTGAGCAGCGCGCTGCCAACATGAACACCTCCATTTGATTACATGGCGACGTTCTCGTAGCTTGGCTCGTAGCGCTGCATTCATCGTTTATCGCAGCTCCAACATAAACGTACCCTAAAACACCTCGGAGGCCACTCGTGCGCCGCCTGCGCAGTCCCCATCAGGCGAACGGAGAAATATGGCAGCGGAAAAGAGATTGTGCTTAGAGTGCGTAATGTCCAAATGAAAATAATATGTATAATTATGGATAACGACATGTTAAAGTTGTGTGTTTCAGAAAATTAGATATTAAGCTACCATAATATACGTGATGGCAATATAAAGTAATACATTATATAAATATGTGCATATACGAGAATGTAAAAGTTCAGACTTTGTCTCTATAAACAGAAGAAAAAAAATTACTAACTGAAGATTTCAAAAAATTAAAATCATCTATCAACAAAATTTCTCTGGTACTTAACACCAGGTATTAGCGCAGGAAAATTATCTGTTAAAAATACGTCTGGTTTTTTACACTTTGTTAGTATGAGTAGTTTTTTACACGGAATATATTAAACATACAGCAAGAGATCATTAATATTGGCTGCAGTTAATTTATGTACACTGGAGATTGAAGGTCATTAATACATTTTATTATAACGTTGGCAATCATGAACTGTGCACGTGTTTCTGAGGCCAAGGAGCAATGCCGACCACCTGAGGCGGTCTCAAGACCACTCGACCGCTGACCTTGGTGATTACGCGTCGCATAAGGCAACTGCTATCTGCCGTCGATCTGTCATTCCGTCTCAGGCGACGCGAGACTTCGTCTGCTCTCCCACACGACGCCCGGAAGCAGTGAGGTCTATACACTCTCTACGACAGATAAAACATTTTGTAATGACCTAATTTTCTACAACAGGTTTTGCCAGAAACCAAAGTACCTATCTTCAATTTCTATTATTTTCTTTCAATTTTCTGAAAATCAATGATGTCCACGAAAATGAGACATGCACCATTTTCTTAAACATTATTTTCACTCTTCCATAACATAACTTAATCAAAAGAATTGAAACAATTTTTTTTTTTTTTTTTTTTTTTTTTTTTTTTTTTTTTTTTGCAAATCGGCTGAACGGTTAGCGCTAGCGTTTGCACAGACGAACGGACGGAGAGACGGACATGGACATGTAGCTGTCAATCGGTTTTTTGGTATCGAGAAGCCACAAAAAATGAATTCTGGCCCCCCTTGAGGCAGAATATGTTTTTCAATATTTAAGTTCTGTATTAATCGACAATTTTTCTTACTTAATTCCGACTCTACGTGATTTTGTGTCAAAAATTCGCAGTTTTTAGGCGCACGATTACAATTCTATCTTTTGCTTCGTTTGTAAGTGAAAGAATACAAAAATTGGAACATTGATAAGTTACTTCTTTTAGTCACAACGCAAGAGACTTCGATGGAGAATGAAGTTGATAATTAAGTTGAAAAATTTCCCCATCTCCCAACACTATTCCGCCTCTTGTGGGAAATCAGTATATAACAGAGATATTTTCCACTCTGAAAACATTTTGTATCACTCTCTATTTGTTCTGTTTTTCTCGAGATTTATTAAGATTACAACCCGGTAGAAAAGTCTAGTAGTTCCCGTCAATTCATGTCACCTAATTACTTAAAAGCTGCTAGGCGTTATGTTGATCACCTAATCGTGGGTCGGGCCAATCAGGACCTAACTGGAATCCAATCGAACGCTGACCTTGGAGATTACGCGTTGCATAAGGAAACTGCAATCTGCAAACAATCTGTCATTCAGTCTCACGCGCCGTAGGACTTTGTCAAAATTCTAACACGCTTGGTTCCCTATATCAGATATCCACTATACGCGATAATGTTGGAAACACTTGGTTCCCCTCAAAAATTAATATTGTAGCCTCAAATGTGCAGCAAAATACAAAAACACACAACTCAAAATTTCTACGCCGTTATTTAGACTGAAAATAAAGCACTTTTAACCGTTTGTTGTTTTCACTTTCAATAAAACAAATTGGAAAGTATTCCATCTGTATTCCTTCATTTCTTACAATTTTATCTATAATCTCTATACCCCCAAATATTTTATTACTCTCTTAATACTCTCGAATGACAATTACACTCTTATATCACGTATGTACATTCGTGATCACATTGTTGTTAGAAGGTATCCTAACTTTTATGATTTTTTTCTAGATGTTCTCCAGCCATTAGCCACTCAGCCATTAATGTGGAAAGAATTATTATGTGTTATATCACATACATATTCTATGACTCTGTCAGATATTTTACCAGCATTTTGCCTCCAAATACGCCTTGAAGCCTTCAGGAGCGAATGAAGAATCCACGACGAGCGGAGAAAAGTTCCTCATTGCCTTCAGTCCATTTCATTTATTATGAACACCAAAATATTTCTAGTTTTCCATTTGGAAGCTCAGTAATACGTTTGCATCTCCGCACTTAAAAAAAGACTTTTTTCTTCATACGTACATTTAATATCTTGACCATAGCAGATGTAAATTGCTGAATATGCCCTAATAGTGGTGTTCATTTCTATCATCGCGGTGCAGCCTTGTGACCTTCCTTAAACACATTTTTGAGAATTTTCTACACAGATAAAGGAAGGTAAAGTCCGGTGAGAAAACAACGAAAATTGGAAAATTAGATTTTAAAACATTAAAAGTATATTTTAGCTAATAAAGTACTTTGATACTAGGAATGGATGAGCCACAATAAGCACTCAAAAATTGGGTTGAAAAAAATATTTCTTGCCCAAAATTTGCATAGCAGAGCCATAGAAACACTACAGAAATAAATAAATTGTTGAATATTTACAAAAGAAATTAATACATTGGTTAACAAAGTACGATTCAAATATTATCACGGAAATTAAAAATCCTAGGTGATTGTGCAAATTGGATCATTCCGAAGCATTTGGCATTACTGAACTCGCTTTGCCTTCTATGGCGCGGCTTTAATTGTCGCTGGTGTACACTTACTACAGATGATCGAAATGTCCTTCTCTGATGCACAACTCAGCCCATGACACGGAAGCCGTTACTGACTCCAATTCCCGCGGCCCTTCCCGGTCTTCTCACGGACAAAAGAAATTCGCTTTACAAAAACAACTCTGTCGTCAAAAAGTTTAAGTGTATTCTAGATATATTCAATGACCCCCAAAATGAACATTAAGTCGTGTAACGTCGGATGAATGGAATAGATGGAGCCAATTAATAACTATTTGTATAATTAAATATCCAATATCCCGTTACCTCTGTCTCGTCTAGGATAAATTCTGTCAGAAAATATCACGTCTTCAAAGAAGCGAGGAACATAACTGCAAACGACATTCTCTCTCTTGTGGTTTTAACGGCTAATAATTGCAAATTGATAAGAATACAAACCTTCAATGTAAAGGAAGTTCAGTACTGCGCTCTTCGCAATATACAATCGAGACGATACTCTTCTTCCTTTGGGTAATGGACTTTCGTCCGCTTCTATCATTACAAAGTAACTTGCTTGTAGCTCGAGGAAGCGGCGTTCGGAGGTCGTAGGTAATGAACCAGTTTCTCACAACCTTCAGAATGCGTTAATAAATGCTGTTTTAAACTTCAATACTTTAGGATATATATGTACCGCTCACAAAAACCGTGAATATAAATTATGTTTGCGTATATCTCCTTACAGTAATTTCAAGCCCCTTTCATGCGAATTGCACGCCGCCGAAGTCAAAAGTTAGAACACTGGCAAGTGAACCCACTTTAGACACAGTTTCAGTGTTACTCGACATGAACCTCAGGGGGCGCTGATTAACGTGCCGCTTTCGAATCTGGCAGGCTGTTCGAATCCAGTTTCCGCGCTCACGGCGAGTACCAACAGCTTCACTTCTTCCACAAAATTAAAAATGCAAATAACGATAATAGAGATACAATTGACTACGTTTATAAAAGATTATTAACGGTAAAAGTTTTTAAAAGTAAAATTTTAAAGTTTGGACATTCGAAGTATTTTATCACTAATAGCGGACCTGTCTGTTCGTTTTTGGAGTAAGTGAACAAAACTTCTCTTAATGCAGTCAACCCTAATATAAAATGTACATATAACAGCATAAAACAATAAATTATATTCAATATGTTACGCATTCTGATATATTTTAAATTCTGGATGACTTCATGCCGCTAGTTGCGTGTGTTATGCGATGAACATTCATGACACATATATGGCATAATATTCTAGGGAAGTTTATCAAGTAGTACCTAGACAATTAGATTGCAAAAGAATATTATTTGAATAATAAAAAAATGCCATCCAGTTTACCTTGTAAGCCTCTTTTCATTTATTTACTAATCTGCAATATGAACTTTAAACTAACTTAATGATGGGAACATATTTTCATGGTATACTGAAACTTATAATTGCAACACACGTCGTAGGTGTCATTATGAATATATCACTGCAAGAAATGCACTCAGCATACGTGAATGTTTAACACATATTGCCAAATGACATTAAAAAAATTGAAGTTGGTACACATTTATTATAAAAAAGTACCTTTTTTCTGCTGCATTACTATTTCTATACAGTTAGAGACTATACAGAGCATCCAAACGAAAAATAATAATAATTTTAATGAAACAACGGTACATACAGAATTAGTTGACATTTCTATTGAATATTTTATTAAAAAACTTAATACGATTGTACATAATAATTTACTTTTTCTTCCGTGTCAATGAGACCCGCACCATTATTTTTTGTGCAGTTTCCCTTATGAAATGCGCAACTGCTGAGATGGCCCTTTGTTTTCTTTCTGGACATTACTGTAGCTTCACTATGCGCACGGTTTTATATATATATATATATATATATATATATATATATATATATATATATATATATATATATATATATATATATCATTTATTTAATTGTTTGGTGAAGTACAATGTTGAGTTTACAATAAAAACTTTGCAATTGTTGGTGACTTAATCTAATTAACTTAACCTAGGTTAAAATTGTACTTAATTAATCTTAATCTAGGGAGAGAAAACAAAACACCTCAGGAGAATTATTCTACATTTGCAAATATCTGGAGGAAAGAATGAAGCGGGAATCTGTTCTGAATTCTGGTTTTGTATCTGGGATCTTTGCCGAGTCTGTAGTGAGTTCATGCCTTTATGAAGAATAAGTTTGTGTAAAAGTTGTTTGATAGGAATGCTATTTGGTGAGTTATTTCATTTATGTTTAGATCGTTATGAAGTTGTTTATTACTAATGAACTATGGAGGTCTTGTTATTGATCTTAAATATTTGTTTTGAATCTCTTGGAATTTGTTGATATTGGTTTCTGCGGTATTGGTCCAGATCAGGCATGGATATAATAGTATTGAGCGAATGAGTGATTTGTATAGTGTTAGTGCATTTGACAGTGAGAAGTGGTTGTATGAGTTTAGTAGAGGTCTTAATTGGACGAGTTTGATTTTTGCCTGTTGTGCTTTTATCTCAATGTGTTGTTTGCAATTAAGTTTAGTATCTAAATTCAATCCAAGATATTTTATTGTTTTCGTGATTGGGGTCCAGTTTATAGGATTATTATTTATAAGCAGCGGGGGTGGATATGCAAAAGGTTTTAGTGAGAAGATTTTTGCTGCTGATTTTGATGGATTTAATTTAATTTTCCAGTTAGTTGCCCAATTTGTTATTAGATTTATATGCTGTTGAAGCTGGAATTGGTAAATTTGTAATGAATTTCCGGAGATATATAAAGCAGTGTCGTCGGCAATTTGGGCGGTATTTATTTAATGGGAAGTAGGAATGTCTGCAGTGTATAGATTAAAGAGAGTTGGGGATAGCGGCGAAACTTGCGGGACCCCAGCGGCAATTTGTTTGGGGTTAGAACAATGATCATCTATTGTTAATGAGAAAGTTCGGTTAGATATGAAATTTTTGATGCTTTGAATTAGTTTGGCGTACCGATTTCGACTAATTTGAAGTATAGGGCTGGATGCCATATTCTGTCAAATGCTTGTGACACATCTAGAAATACAGTGGTGGTGGGAAATCCCTTTTGGAAAGCAGAGTGGATGTGTTCAGTTAGTCTCAATAGCTGGTGCGTCGTTGAGTGTTGGGATATGAAACCGAATTGATGAGGTGGAATTGAGTTAGTTTTATTTATATGTTTGTTTAGTCTGGAGAGAATTAATTTTTCTAAAATTTTTGACATGATGGGTAAAAGACTGATTGGTCTATAATTTTCTTCACGGGCATGGTTTTTATTTGGTTTTGCTATTGGATGTATTATTGAGTGTTTCCATGATTGGGGATAATAACCTATTCTTAGTATGGAGTTGTATATATTGTTTAAAAATGCGATGGCATTGTTTGGTAATCTTTTGAGAATGATAGTATTATTTCGGTCGTGACCTGGAGATTTTTTATTTGGCATTTTTTTGATTATTTGTTTAACTTCATAGGGAGAGATGAATTTAATTTTGTGAGAAACGTTGTATAAAGGAGCGTTTGAAAATGTTAATATTTCATCATGCTTGGAATTTTTTATGAAGTCATTAGGAGTGAATGTGCTAGCAAAATGGACTGCTAGAATCTCGGCTTTCTCCATAGGCGAGTATTTCTTCCCAGTTTCAGTTGACAGTGGGGGAATGCTGTTCCTTTTCCTTAGAATTTCCTTTGTGAATTGCCAAAGAGAATTGGTTTTAGTATTTAGTTCCTCAATAAATTGATTATATTTTTCTTTGTTGTATTTACTGATTGCCTTTTTGCTGATATTTGTTAGGTGATTTAATTCTTTTTTCAGTTCTGGGATTTTTAGAGAGTTCCAAAGCCTTCTAGTTTTATTTTTAACTTTTATTTGTTCAATAATACTGGATGTCTTTTAAGTTTCCTTCTGGTGTCTAATGTTGTATATTGAGAGTCATTGATTGTTTTGATTATTATATTATTTAATTTAGTGATTGCTTGATTAATTTCAATTGGACAATTGAGGATTTGAAATTTTGGTATTGATTTTTCAACAGAGTTTTTAAAATAATTCCAGTTTATATTGTAAGTATTCAGCGTGGGAGGAGGGGGAATGGAGATTTCTTTAATTTAGTTGTTATAACAACAGGGATGTGGTCTGTGTCTAATTCATGATGAACTGTGGAGTAATATGGGTCTTTCAAATTTGTTATTGCTATATCTAATATATCTGGGTTTTTATTGGGATCATAAGGTAAACGGGTTTGTTCTGTTGACGTAAGTATTTTAAGCTGCATTGTGTTTTGTATTCTGTTTAAGTTTTCATCGGCAGGGTTTGTGGTCCGACATCTCCAAGCAGAATGCTTTGAGTTTAGATCTTCTACTACGATGAAAGGATTGGGCAATTGTAGTAATTTATTGATAGAGGTAGTTTTTATTTTTATGTTGGGTGGTTTATACGTCGTGACTACAGTTAGTTTTTGATTATTGTTATATGTTACATTTATCCCGATTTTTTCAATACCTGGAGTGAATGGCAAGGTTATTTGGTGGTGTTGAATACTTAACTTAATCAAAATTAAAACACCACCTCCATAATTTTCCTTTCTGTCGGCTCTGATGATTTTGAATCCTGGTATGCTGAATGTTTTGCTTGGGCTCAAATGCGTCTCTGTGATGCATGCGATTTCCATCTTTTTTGCCTGTAGGAAACGTTCTAGCTCGGTTTTTTGTTTACGATGCCATTTTCATTCCAATTGAGAATGGTTAATGCTTTATGGTGTGAATCTTCCATAACTGTTACTAATTGTGGAGGTGATGGAGTTCTGAATACTTTGTATTATTGTTGGAATTAGCGAGTTGATGAGGTTAACTATGTGATTGGTGATAAATTGTGTGATGTTGGTAATGGAGGAGTTATTGTTGTCGTATTGGTTAAATTGATTGTTTGTTTGCTGATTGTGATACTGTTGATAAACATTATTTGCATTCATTGGTTAATAGTGATTATTAATTCTTTGAGTGAAATGAGGAATATCGTTAATTGTAGGCAGGAATAGGAAGTTCGTTGAGTCATGATTGGGTGGTGGCGTGCGTGGTTGTCGGGATCTGGGACTGGAATTCACATTTTTGCTGTTATTTTTCACTATGTTCCTATAATATGTACATTCTTTTGACCTGAGGTCAGCCCTGTGCTTCCCCATGCAAGTAGTACAAGAAGGAGTTGATTTCTAAGATGAGCAGTTGGCTGAAAGGTGCTTTTTTGCACAGAACACACGAAACTTCGTAGTTATAGTTATTTCTACTGTGTCCATAGTCTAGGCAACGGTAGCACTGAATGGGACCTACAGTTTTCTTTCTTTTTTCCGGCTTTACTACGGAGTTGCAAATGTATTTTAATTCCAAAACACTTTCGATTTTTCGGTGCCGTTGAATTCTACAGCGACTACTGGGATCGGGACATTGTTCTTGTTTAGTCTCGTGACCTTTGTAACTGATGGAAATTGAGATGCGATGTCGTCAAAACTTTCGTTTTCCGGGATTGTGGGATGAATGTTCTTTATCACAATTGAATATTTCTTTGCACTGGGATCTGAGTACGTATGGAATTGTTTGTTAGAATTTATAAAGTATTTAACTGCAGTTCTGAAGTCGGATATAGTCGTGAATTGTATTTTAATTTTATTGTTCTTGAGTTGAGTGGTAAAGATTTCGGTTAACGTAGATTTGATTTCCTTAATAAATTCGGTATGATTGCTAATTCCTGTTAAATAGAAATAGGTAACTATCCAATTTAAGAAACTGAATCTATTTGACACATCTACATTGTAGTGTTTTTGCAAGTTGTTGTCTGGGTTCAGTTCTGAGGAAAGTTCTGTCGAGATCACGCGTTTGGGTCTCTGTCACTGGCGTCGCCTCCGTCCTCGCGGTTTCGCTTGCCTTGCATTACCTTGTTTGTAGCGTCTCTGAATGGGTTGATTCGGTTGTTTGTTGTTGTGATGGTACTTGCACAGATGATGGTACTTGCACCGACGATGATCCAGTCGCATGAGAACTGTTGAAAGAGTGTTGTTGAGGCTGGGACGTGCTGTCCTCGATGTACCCCATGCTGCTGCCCGTAAAGTTCAGTCTGCTTTCTGCGACCGCCATGTTGGTTGCATATTCTGAATTGTAAATTGATTCTAGGGCTTGAGAAACTAAATGGCCTGTGCTGAGAAGATCATTGTTAGATATAATTATCGTGCACTAACACTAAACACGCACTTCCGTCCAATTAATACTGTTAAGTACTAGCACTGAAAAAAGTTCCACCACTGTTCTGCGAAAGGTTCGGCGCGATGTTGCTCGGTCGAGAGCGCAGAGAGAAGTGGGCGCACGCTTTGTTGAACACTTCCTCTGCTTGTTGTGGTAGACGTAGAATTAAGGGGGGGGGTAACTATTTTGTTAGCAATGCGGAAGAACCATATCTGCAGTTTGCTCACCGTTACAAATAACTTTAAAAAACTAGCTAAAGCAAATGTCTATTTCTTCAATGTTCCTAATCTCGTGCTTTTTAAAATTTTATATTTAATTATTCCGGGTCTCTTTTTTAAAATAATTTTTACTCATCTTTCAAATATGGAAGGTTAAAATCAAAATGTTAGCTAAAATATTATAGGTAAAAACACTGGAACGAATTCTGGATATAAAGAAATCTTGCGCGTATATTGTGCCCTATACTTTACATACTGTTTTCACAGTTTTTATGACTAAAATTGTAAATCTTTATCTAGCATAACACTTTATATCAGTTTTTGTCCGAAACTTTTAAACACCGATACATTTGGATCATCCGGTGACACCTCGACTTTAAAAAGATTTTTGTGTGTTTTGTGCATTACTACCCAAATACATATTTTAAATATCTGAAAAAAACCCTATTTGTTTCAATTTGGAAATACTAACTTATGCTTAAAGTTACAGAAATCCAATCTTCAATAAAACCTCCCTATTTATGATAATTTGTTCTTTACTGTTTCGTATCCTCCGCATAAATCATTGAAAATATATTTTTATTTTTCATTTACTGCGTAGTTTCTTATTAAAGAAAAGGTATTGAAATTGTTCAGCTGCGAATAATTATTATCGTGCAAATGTTGCGTGTAGTGTTACTCTGATATTGTAAAAGTGATTATACCTTTCTCCGTTTGTGCTAAATTATTTGATTTATAAGATTGTATACCTTCGCGGGTAGCTTATTGTACAACTGCTGGCTCTTAATGACGGGCCGCCGAGTGAATTCCCGGACAGGAAAGATTATAGAGTGCGTCTTCCTTGCAATGTCTTAGTATATGTTGCAATAGGACGATTAAAAAACTTACTTCTGAAGTTGAGAATGCCAGGACATGGCGTAGGGATGCCCTTGTGCTAACAACACGTACCTGATACCTAATGCCGCAATGCCAGGACACTGTTGGTAGACCCTGGACCGTGACGGGCTCTCGCACCAAGTAAAGACAGATATAATATTGTATAGTCGAAGCTCCGTTTTTAAGGTTGTTGAAACTAAAAACTCAAGACTACGTCTCCCTGCACGTCTATCTACCCTCTTCCGCTTCATCTGTTCCTCCCTCTAAGCACCCTCCGTGCTGAGGAGTCCTTCTCACCTCGTCCATTCTACCGACCTTGACATCAATTCTCTTCGAGTACATCTCTTGTTCCCGCTCTTTATATAAATATCAGAAAATAAACCAAATTTCAATTCCTCACATAGAGATTATTTTTTCTTCCCTCTATCCAAAACTGGGTAAAGTACTAAAATGGTTATTTCATGAATTTCAGAAGCATCAAGATAGACAATGTCTAGTCACAGAAGCTCTGGTGCCAGTGGTACACAAGATGACGCGGATGTGTTTGGAGACGCCCTTCAACAGGTGGAGCAGGGGCTGGCACGGCTACAGGAGGCCATGCGCCAGCAGAAGCAGGAGGCGGAGCGAAAGGTCCAGGAGGCTGAGCGGAGGATGAAGGAGTCCCTGCACCTGCAGAAGCAGAAGGCGGAGCGAAAGGTCGAGGAGGCTGAGCGGAGGATTCAGGAGGCCCTGCGCCTGCAGAAGCAGGAGGCGGAGCGAAAGGTCCAGGAGGCTGAGCAGAGGATGCAGGAGGCCCTTCACATGCAGAGAGAAGAGGCGGAGCGAAGGGCTCAGGAAACCCTGCGCCTGCAGGAAGAAACATTGCGCGAGATGGATCGTAAGCTGCAGGAGAAGGACGACGCCGTCCGCTCCCTCCAGCAGTGGCTACAAGAGACCCACGTGAGGATGACCGCCCAGGAAGACAGAACGACGGCTCCTGAGGGCTCAGGAGGGGAAGGTCTGCAACTTCTAGAAGGCCGTGTGAACGAAGTAGAGGCCTCTCTTCAAAGCGCTTTTATGCCCCGAGTTGAAGCTCTCTTGCGGACATTAGAAGAGCCTCAATCGACACGAGCTACCGTTGCCACCGCCTCCGCCAGCGCCCGCCAAGAACCGGCGTCGAGAGGGGCTGCAGCGGGCGGTGGGGAGGAGCCCCCCTCCTCCTCCTCCACCCCCACTCCCTCAGGCGCCGGCCACCAGGGCGCAGCAGCAGACGAGGAAGAACGCGCGAGGCGGCGGTTGGAGCTCCATGTGCGAGAGGTGCAGTTGAAGATGGAGGAGGCCCGAACCTCTCCCTCCCTTCTGGGAGAGCAGATGTGTAAGGCGGCACTAGAAGGAAGACTAAGTGACGTACGACGTCTCATAGACTCCGGGGCTGACGTCAACAACACTGATCGACATGGTTCCACTCCGTTAGTGTATGCAGTCATAAAAGCGCATGCGGACATGGTGTCGCTTCTTCTGCAAAGAAGGGCCGATGTGAACGCTGTCATCAGAAATGGGGCTTCCGCATTGCACGTGGCTGCGTGGACCGACAGCAGTGGTCAGTACGTGGAGCTGCTGGTGCGCGCGGGCGCCGACGTCGACGCGAGGGATCAATATGGAGCGACTCCTCTGCACTGGGCGGCGTGCAAAAACAATGAGGAAGTGGTGCGCGCGCTGCTCGCGGTCGGCGCCAGGAGAGACCTCAAAAGCTGGGGAGGAAGTTGGAAGAACAAGTTCCCTTTTGAAACTACTACGTCTCCTATTACTCAGGATCTCCTGCGACTGTAACGTAGAGAATGAACATGGGGCATTCTCCTGCATTACACAGTGTGGGTTCTGCCCTCGAAGTGTACAATATAACATATTAGTAGTCCCACAGTTTCATCTAGAAATGATTGGGAGTCATTGGGTAGAACGATAATGGGAATATTCAAAACTAATAAAAAATTATATATAAAATGGCATACGATGTATTGAGATTGTTTTGCAGCGCAGTCTAAATGCTTAATATTACGATAAATTATAGTAAGAACATAGATTTCTGTCCGATCACTGTCAGGGGAATTTACTATTACCGTTAACGTCAGAAAAAATAGGCCCATTTAGGACATGAAAACGTCATTTGACTCTCTTTTATTATAGAGCATACTCTGTGAAGCCTTTCTTGCCAATAAACCAAATTGATTCCACTAACTGATTTCCTTATTTGGAGGATAAAATTTAATATACTAGCGCACGCATTCGAGTACTCACGCATGTTAATCCCCAACCTTTCCCTATTCACTTCTCTATCCCTTTCTTTAGAAGTGAAGTATTTAATGGAGCATGTTTATTTGTAGAAACATTTATTTACATAAATTCTTACTTGCACAATATCAAACAAAATAAAATCTACGGTTGCATTGCGAGAACTCTTTCAAGTTAAACCCCACAATCTCCCCCTTCCATTGTTTCCATTATTAGAAAGAATGTTGTTAACGAACTTATTTATTTATTTAAAAATGTATGAATGTAACTTCCAATGTACCTACAAAATATCAAATAAAAAAACAATGCAATTGATGTTGAAAATAATTATGCAGTATTATTTAGAGATTTCTTGGATCAAATAACAAGAGCAGGGCTAAAACCAACACTTCTCTTTAAAAGAAATCGAGTACCCCCCTTCGCCTTTTGGAAGCGCCCTTCCCGTTAGTGTAGTTTCGTTTGTTGCAAGTGAAGGAATGTCGCAATCCAGCCCGTCTATTGTGCGGTTGGGCGACCGCGGCGTGTCTTCTTTAAAGACAGGCGCATACGTGTAGGGGCTAAGTATTAAGGCCGGCCACAATAGATTATGTTTGTCGTAATCTCTTGCCCAACATTCCTGGGACTAAGAAACAAAAACCAGAGACAGCTCAAAACACTGATCAAAAAATAATATGTAACAATTCAATACCAAGAACATGAACATGACATAAAAAATGTCTCTCGGACAAAGCGATAGGAATCGCGGAGCTCGGGGCACCGGAAACACGTGTCAAAAAAACAACACCCGAGGACTCTTTAATTTTCACACCACGCGCGAGCGCACGTGACATCAAGAGGATCGTTTATTGCGTATTTTCTATGCAGACAAGTGGCTGGCTAATACTGCTACCAAGTGTTTTCATGGGCTAGAAATGCGCAGAAATTCTCCGGCGATTCGAATACGATCAGTTGTTTTCAATAATGATTATGATAATGATCAAGGCTTAAGGGCGCTTCAAAAGCAAAGGTCATTGACGCCCGTGACCGATTTGTAAACAGCAATACGCGCTGTAGCAGTGCCAGACAAAAGTATTTTTCCCAAAGGTAAATGTTAGTAACACTGAACATGTTCAATTATTTATATAGGTTAGCTGAAAAGGGCCGGATAAACACTTCATTATCTCCTATTATATGCCGAATAATTGGCATAATATTTGGCATAATAACATTTACTGCATTGGGTAATGCAGTAAATGTGAGACTCTCGCAAGAAGCTAAAAACTTGCAGAGAGAAGATTCGTCATATCCTAGTACCTGTGTTACAGAGTTAGCAAGGTGAAGGCTTCGCCGGCTGTCTCTTCCCTTAGAAAAGTGCAGGAGGACATGCTCCACGGTAAGATCCGTATCGCAACTATCGCAAGGAGAGGGTCGGTCACAGCGGAGATACCCGTGGGAGAAATGTCACTGACTGATCCGAAGGCGTGTCAGAATTATCTCCTCGCGTCTTGACCCATGAGATTAAGTGGAACTAGTCTTCACGGATTCTTGTGAGTTTAAGGTGTGTGTTCTGCCACACTGTTGGCCATGCGCTGAAAACTGTTTACTGAACAACTTGGTATCGTATGTTGCGACTGTGAGGATGTCAACCTTAGTTTCTTTGTGGTGAGCTTTGCAGCCTGGACAACAATTTCGATCCCTATTATCCCAACGTGACCTGGGTTTCAACAAGAAACCACGTTATAACGTTATAACGAAGAACCAGTAAGTTTTAGATTGAGTGTTGAATGATTATTGTCATAGTGTTAGAACAAGATGCACTATGGGAGTAGAATGCACACCCTACATTATCATTCTGGGAGGAACCATCAGTGTCTATGAAGGTATGGCCGGGATACATGGATTTCGTCTCCTGGAATTCCGCCCGAAAGGTACTGGAGGGATTGTGGATTTGGGAAGTGTGATAACCTCAGGTCTATTTTAGGCCGGAGAAGCTTTCAAGGGGGAACAAGATTTCGGGGGAGTTCCCAGAGACGGTGAGTTTTATATCGAGTTTCCTCAAGAGCGTAAAGAGACGGATGCCCGGAGGATGCGGTAACGATGGTCTGACTTCGTTCCATGTCCTGTGACTTGGGTGAAGACCTGCTCGGCGCGAAGGCGTATTTCTGGCTGATACTTTCGCACGCTGATACGGCGCGGGGATGGTTCACCAGCCTCTGTCAAAAGGCATTCAATGCGACTCGTGCGGTAGGCGCCTGTGCTGATCCGTATGCCGGCATTGTGAATGGTATTCAATGAACGATGGGACGATGGAGATGCTGACCAATACACAAAACACAAATAATCTAATATAGGGCGGATTTTCTATTATACATAATTCCAGTGACATTCCAGGTGTTTGTCCGGGATGAACTCCGAAACTACTGAACCGATTTTAATGTTTTCCATTAATGTGTGCTTTTCTTCGACTTAAGAGATAGGGTAGTTTAATTTTCGAATTTGAGATTGCAATTATATTTATTGCGAATTAATTGTTTTTTATCTAATTATATATAATATCTATGTTAAAAGTATTATCACTTTAGTTTATAACTTACAATTCATTAATATAACCGACCACGTGTTGCTTAGTCCAAAGTATAAGAAAAATTGCATTATAGTAAATGAAATTCTGTGAAATTTTTCTTACTTTTAAAAAAATATTTGTTGCTTTATTGTTTATAACTTTCTTATCAAAAAAAATATATATAAGTATTATCATATGACATATTTATATTATTACACTGTACTAGCTGATCCAGTAAATGTTGTTTTGACATATAAATTATTACTAGTAAATTTTTTTATTATACTTCATTTAATAATTGTTCATTATCAACCTATCAAATATAATTTAAATTAGTTATCCGTGTTTCTATTACTTATTATGGCAATTGAAAAATAATTGAGTATTTATCGTTCAGTGCAAAAAAATAATTATAATTTTATATTCAAAAAAGTCAATGCATGATAAAACTTAGTGTATAATATTAAACGATGGCTTGCATTTCTATTTTAAAGTGAATGTTTTTTGTTTGTCATTGACAATTATATACCGATTTTATTTCAGTTGTATTGTATTATTTTAATTATCATTTTCAGTGATATGCCTTCAAAAAATACTTAACCTCAAAAATGCCAGTAGCCGTTAGGTACGACGTAAACGTACTGAAAGAGCCTTCATGTCAACAAATCAAACCAGTACAGCAAGTGCCACTGGAAGGCATAGATCAGTAGAAAGTCGTAGGCGAGATGCAAGCGACCATCGTGATGAACGGCTGCGGCTACAAAGAGAAAGGTCAAGAGCGGCGCGTGAAAAACATTTATCCAGATATCGAACACAGGATCAAGAGAGACAGCAAACCAGTCGCGCATTAACGCGTACGTCTTTTTTCGTCTTGCGTTCGAGTATTCTCCAGACATCAATTATTCTGCGCAGTCAAAAATCGCCATCGGTTCAATGGATCAAATATGCAGATACTGTCAAGCTTTGAAATTCCGCAATGTACAACCGGGCATGTGTTGTTCATCGGGAAAAGTGGTTTTGTTACCTCTTCTTAGTCCGCCGGTGACCCTACAGTCACTTCTCGCTAGAGAATCAGATTATTCAAAATTATTCTTACGTATGACACGCAAGTTCAATTATTGCTTTCAAATGACGTCATTTAGTGCAAATAAAATTTGCGATTAATCATCCGATGGACGTAATATTGAAAGTACATTTAAAATACAAAATCAGGTGTACCATAAAATAGGGTCGTTGATGCCAGTACCTAACGAAAAGCCAAAAATTCTTCAAATTTATTTTATAGGCAGTTCTAAAGAATGAGTGACCACTAGATGTCTATATAATTTTATCATACAAGCAGTGCAAAGTGCTACTGTAGTTGTTGGTGTTCAGGCTATCAGAGTTGTTGGAAAATTGTTCAGAAAATCATAACCAAATTAGTCAATTATTTAAAAGAGTGTCACCAGAATTACATAATTACAACTTACAAATTGTCATCAAAACTGACAAAACACCGAAACGCGCCAACCGTAGAAGAAGTTGCTATTATCATGGCCGGTAATCCAGTTGATAACAGTTCTATCAAAATAACACGTCGTGACAGCACTGTTCATATGATATCAGACTTACATCGTTCGTACGATGCTCTACGATATCTACTGATAATCTGGCAGGGTCAAGATGGATATCACATTAACATTAATCAGGTTAATCCGGCAACTAGTAGGGATTAATTTTTTTAATTTATTAGTTTTATTTTTTTAACATACCACAATCTTAATTTAAATTTATTTCTTATTTTGCTGGCAATGAAACGAATAAAAAAGGTCAGACCAATGTGTTACTACGCGTACCGGTTGATGATAAGAGATAATCAGGACAATTATATTCTTCGATACCATCAGCTCTACCACCAATACGTTTTATACATGTATGCTAAGATCGAAGGTGAACGTTTGCGATACCTTCGTTTCAATCAAGTTAAGCTACGCTCAGAGTATTTTATTCATTTACAGGATGCTATTTTAAGAAACAACGATGAAAATTTAAAAAACCGGTGCGAGACTCCATGAAACAAACGCACGTAGCTGCAGGGGCTATGAGTTACGGTCTGCCACAATAGATTATGTTTGTTCAAATCTCTTGCCCAACTATCCTGGAAGTAAGAAACAAAAACCAAAAACAGCTCCATTCACTGATCAAAATTAATATTTAACAATTCGATATCAAAAAGATGAATTTTTCATAAAAACTGTCTCTCGGACAATGCGAGAGAAATCGCGGGGCTCGGGGCACCGGAAACACGTGTCAAGAAACAATCATTGACACCTGCCGGCAATCTTTCATTTGTGACACCCCTGCGCGCGCGCACACGACATCAAGAAGAATGTTTATTGCTTATTTTCTATACCGGCAAATGTCTGCCTAAAACGGCTGCCAACTGTTTTCATGGGCTGGAATGCGCTTAAACTTTTGGACGATTCTAATACGATCGGTGGTTGTCGATGATGATGATGATGATGATAATGATTGAGGTTGAAGGGCGCATCAAAAGCTAAGGTCATTGGCGCCTGCGTCGATTTTTTAAAGAGCATTTCGCACTGTAGTAGTGCCAGAATCAAAACATTTTTTCCAACGTGAGGAGTAAAGTAAGACTGATCATAAACATGTTCAATTATTTAAAAGTGTTGGCGGAAAAGAGACAGATAAACACTTTAAAATCTCCAAATATAAGATGTGCAATCAGCAGAAATCAACAAGGCAAATTCTCTTTCTACTCGAGATGACGGGACGTAGTAAAATTTCACGCGAATGCGACAATATGATATAGCCCGTAGCTCAGCTCACCCATAAAGTAACGCATGCGGGCAACTTAATACGACGGGAGATGGCCAATAACTGAAGTCCTGCATCGAATATCGAAATGCATGTTATTTGCTTCGCGTGAATCAGTCACCTAAATTGCATTCGCGCCATCCAAGCGAGCGTTTCCCCTGATTCGCCTGGAATGACGGAGTCGCATCCGAGAGCTGCCCTGCTGTGAGCGCGTCTGCGAGATCGGGCGCCTCCGCTGACGAGATAGATCGGTCAAGGCCGCTTTGACCTGAGGCGAACCACGCACCTAAGCAGGGGGCAGATTTTCTTCCGCCAGAAGGGGGCGCGTGCCCCCCTGCTGCGACCCCCCTTGTCGAGTCCGGCGCGTGCCGCCCCCCCCCACCGCTACGAGAACCTGCTCCAAGAATAGCTCAGCAACAGTGGTTAGTATACTTGCGTAACAGACTGTAATGATGTCTGAGAGAGTCTTTCAGTGTTGAGGAAAGAAGCACATGGCTTTTAAATGTAGAAATAAATTCAATTTATCGAAAAACGCGATCTGTAAAGGATATTGTTTATTTTGTATTTAGTTTTTATGTTTTGTTTTTATTTGAACGCTTCCATTTAAAATGTCCGTTGCAAACGTTTTCTGGAATACACTCGTTAGACCCGAATTGCGTTCTGGCTAAGTAGCTTCCTGTTGGTGCCCCATGATCCCGCTTTACATTCAGCAGGAAAGCAGCGAAGAGTCAGGTAAGTTTCACTGTGATAGGCATCAGAAGTCGCAAACCCCAGTTGGTCGGTACCGCCCATACGGCTGCCCGCACAAGACTTTAAGGTCCGCGATTTTCAGAGTTTTTGATACTGCAATGAACCTACTTCGTCGCAAACACAGTGCTCTTCCCTCGAAAAAATTGAGAAATTATTTGAAAGTTTATTTGGGATATTTTGAAAACGTTATATATGAACAGTACCTCCGAAATTTAAAATACGTTAATAATCCTCGGAGGTCATATAGAAAAACAAGATCATTTCTCTGACCTATTAAGATCATATTTCTTATCAACCACAAAAGCATATTTTATGACCGAGTTGGGAATGTTTATTTATTCATATATCAGTTAATCCATTCAATAACCAATCCATTCATTCAACCTTTCTGATTTAGTTTAAACGTGCATTTGTTTTCTTGTCACATGCTTCGAACTCAACTTTAATATAAACATTTAATATACCACAACCACGCGAAGTGCATAATATAATAATTATTATTACTTGATTACGATGTATGGGGGGCAATGAAAGAAAAATGAATATCAACAACGTACATAAATGTAGTCAAACAACTTTATAAAGATAACAAAAATCAAATAAAAGTGGGAAAATGTCTATCAGACAACTTCACAGTAAATAAAGAATTAGGGCAAGGCTGCTGTATATCTCCAACCCTGTTTAAGATATACATTGATAAAGCCCTAAAAGAATGGTAAAGATAGTGCAGAAGCATGGGTGTGAAAATAGGTGATGAAACATTGTTTAGTCTACTATTTGCAGATGACCAGGTGATAATGGCTGAAGATGAAGACGATGTAAATTATATGTTTAGAAAATTAGTAGTAGAGTATGAAAAATGGGGGATGGAAATAAATTTACACAAAACTGAATATATGGTGGTGGGAGGTATGCCCCATGATTTAGAAACTAGTATAGGAATAATTAAAGGTAAATCACAATATAAGTATTTGGGAGTCACACTGACAGCAGACGGTATAGACGAACAGGATGTGAAAAATGAAAATATAGGAGGAAAAATAGCCACCAGGCAGTTGAACCCAGTGCTATGGAACTCAATTATTTCAATGAAAACAAAGAAACGCATATATAGCTCGCTCATAGAGAGTACTACACTCTATGGGGCAGAAGTCTGGACACTATCAAAAAAATTGAAAGACAAATTTCTATCAACAGAAATGATGTTCTTTCTCTGTTAGATAAAATAAGAAATGATGAAATAAGAAATAAAATAAAAGTGCAAACAACCTTGAACGAGAGGATCGAAATGAGGCAACTAAAATGATATGGACATATGAGAAGGTTGAAATCGGATAGACTACCTCAAAAAGTTTGGGAGTGGACATGGCAATAACTGAAGCCATGGAAAAAAGAGAAATAGAAGAAAACAATGTATGGGTTAAGAAAGAGGCATGAAAATTGGGATGCGGAAAACAGCGAAGGCTGTAAAAAAACGCTAAATAGATACAGATACTTGATTACCGAGTATTTGCGATTATTTTAAACTCGTTTCAACCATTTTCTTCGATACAGCACCAGAAAAGAAACATGTGGTGCTTCTACAGCACATACTTCTCGCGTTATGGGAAAATGATAAGTAAAATTTTAATATAGCATTTTCTGAGCCTTTAAATTTTGAGCTATTAGTTCAAAACGTCCAATTCAACCAAGATATGAGAAACGCACTATTGTCAGCGAAGCGTTATCAAAAGTATTTTTTTTAGTATATCTTTATTAGTGAACGAATGTACATAGTTCAGTATTATGTATACTACATCATAAGTATTTTTATGACTTATATTTAACTTAAATGCTAATCTTACAACTAAATCTAAATACACATGAATAGGAAACTCACAGAGCACCTATGTGATTAATTGAGTTCTGAAAATATGCTGAGGAATGAATCTAATGGATATTTTTTTTTTATTCTTGTTGGGAGCTGGTAGGTGGTGGCTAGGCCGTAATGGGTGGCTTGAGTTATTGTGTTTATTTTGGAAAAGAAATTGTTAGATTGGAGCGCGGTATGGTCAAGTATAGGGGGTAAATTAAATTCTTTATGCAGTTGAATGTTTGAGATGAATCAGGGTGCATGAGTGGCAAGTCTGAGGAAATTATTTAGGATGATCTGTAATTTATTTATATTAGTTTTAAAAGCATTGATCCAGATAGGGCATGCATAAAGCATTAGGGGTCTAATTATTGATTTATAGATGGTGATGGCATTGTTTAATGAGAGCTTGCTATTGCGATTGAAGAGTGGCTTTAGTTGAATTAATTTTATTTTGGCTTGCTGTGCTTTTGCTGTTATGTGATTTTTCCAATTTAGTCTGGTATCAAGATTCAGCCCTAGGTATTTGACAGATTCATTGTGCGGGGTCCATGGAATTGGGTTATTGTTTATTAGGAGTGGTGTTGGGGTTGAAAATGTTCTTAATGAGAATATTTTGGCGCATGATTTTGTAGGATTTAGTTTGATTTTCCATTTGACAGACCATTCATCAATTTTATTTGAATGTGTTTGAATTTGTTTACAGATTAGATTAGTTGAATGATTGGACATGCAAATTGCGGTGTCATCGGCGAATTGGGCGATGTGCGTGTGTGATGTTATGGGAATGTCGGCTGTGTATATGTTGAAAAGCGTGGGGGACAGTGGTGAGCCTTGAGGTAATCCAGCTGTAATTCTGCGGGGATTGGATGTGTGATTATTAACTGTGACTGAAAATGTTCTATCTTGGAGAAAGCTATTAATGGTATTAATTAAATAGTTAGGGGTACCTATTTCTTTGAGTTTGAATATTAATCCAGGGTACCACATTTTTGTCAAAAGCTTTCGAAATGTCTAAAATGGTAACTATTGTGTGGTGTTTTTTTTTTTTTTTTTGAAATGCCGTATGTATGTGCTCCGTGATTCTTAATAATTGATGAGAAGTTGAAACTTTATTAAGGAAGCCAAATTGGTGTATTGGAATTGTTTGAGTTTTATTCAGATGGGAATTTAGTCTTTTAAGGATTAGTTTTTCTAGGATTTTTGATAAAGTGGGAAGAAGGCTAATGGGTCTGTAGTTGTCAGTTCTGGATAGATTTTTGAATGGCTTGGGGATGGGTATTACATTTGAATTTTTCCAAATAACGGGGAAGTAACCAGTTCTAATTATTGAATTGTAAATATTGGTGATATATGCTATTGTGGGTTTGGGTAAGTTTTTTAAGATTTGTTACTTATTTTGTCGTGACCAGGGGCTTTTCTTATTGGCAAAATCTTAATTATATTAATGACTTCATTTGGGGATATGTAGTTTATTTTGTGTGGTACGTTATAGTTGGGGGCTGATGCTATTTCGAGTATCTTTGAATGCAGTGGGTGAGTTGGGGTGGCATTGGGAGTAAATGATTTAGCGAAGTGATCGGCTAATGCTTCAGCCTTCTCATAAGAAGCGAATTTCTTGTCCGTTGGAGTTGTTAATGGGGGTATTATTGCTTTCTTTTTCAAGTTATTTTTAGTGAATTGCCACAACGTGTTGTTATTTGTGCTGAGGGACTGGATTAAGCTATTGAATAGTTTGTTTATGTTCCCTTAGTGATTTTTTACGATGTTGGACAGTAAATTTAACTCTTTCTTAGGCTGTGTGTTTCTCATGGTGCACCAAAGTCTTCTTGTTTTGTTTCTAGTGTTAATAATTGTGAGAATGTTTTTCGGAAGTTTTTTATTGAAATGTTTAGTGGTGGAGGGCTGAGCATTATTATTAAGAGTGTTGATTGTGTTAATTATCATATTGTTTAAAAAGGCTATAGCTTGTTCTATTTCTATGAGAGTTTTTAATATTTTAATGTGGGGTGATTGTTTTTGAATTATGTTCTTAAAATTATGTTAAAAGTACTAGGACTTTAGTTAATAACCTACAATTCATTAATATAACCGACCACGTGTTGCTTAGTCCAAAGTATATTAAAAATTGCATTACAGTAAATCAAATTCTGTGAATTTTTTCTTACTTCTTTTAAAATATTTGTTGTTTTATATTTTATAACATTCTTATTAAAATAAATATATGTAAGTATTATCATATGACATATTTATATTATTATTCTGTACTAGCTGATCCAGTAAATGTTGTTTTAACATATAAATTATTACTAGTAATTTTTTTTGTTATAATTCATTTAATAATTGTTCTTTATTAAAATATCAAATATATTTTAAATTAGTTATCCGTGTTTCTATTACTAATTATGGCAATTGAAAAATAATTTAATATCAATCTTTCAGTGCAAAAAAATTATTATAATTGATATTCAAAAAGGTCAATGCATGATAAATCTTACTGTATAATATTAAACGATCGCTTGCATTCTTATTTTAAAGTGAATGTTCTTTGTCATTGACAATTATATACCGATTTTATTTTAATTGTATTGTATTGTTTTAATTATCCTTTTCAGTGATATGCCTCCAAAAAAATCTATCCTCAATAATGCCAGTAGCCGTTAGGTAGGATGAAAACGTACTGAGAGAGCCTTCATGTCAACAAATCAAACCATTACAGCAAGTACCACTGAAAGGCATAGAGCAGCAGAAATTCGTAAGCGAGGGGCAAGCGAACATCGTGATGAAAGTCTGCGGCTACAAAGAGAAAGGTCAAGAGCGGCGCGTGAACAACGTTTATCCGGAACTCGTGCTCAGGATCAACAGAGACAGCAAACCTGTCGCACATTAACGCGAACGTCTTTTTTTCGTCTTGCGTTCGAGTATTATCCAGACATCAATTATTCTGCGCAGTCAAAGATCGCCATCGGTTCAATGGATCCAATATGCAGATACTGTCAGGCTTTGAAATTCCGCAACGAACCACCGGGCACGTGTTGTTCATCAGAAAAAGTGGTTTTGTTACCTCTTCTTAGTCCGCCGGAGTCCCTACAGTCACTTCTCGCTGGTGAATCAGATGATTCAAAATTATTCTTGCGTATGACACGCAAATTCAATTCTTGCTTTCAAATCACGTCATTTGGTGCAACTAAAATTTGCGATTTATCATCCGATGGACGTAATATTGAAAGTACATTTAAAATACAAGGTCAGGTGTACCATAAAATTGGGTCGTTGATGCCAATACCTAACAAAGAGCCAAAATTTCTTCAAATATATTTTATGGGCAGTTCTGAAGAACGAGTGACATCTAGATGTCTGTACAATTTTATCGAACAAGCAGTACAAAGAGCTATTGTAGTTGTTGGTGTTCAGGCTATCAGAGTTGTTGGAAAATTGTTCAGAAAATCATAACCAATTTACTCAATTATATAAAAGTGTGTCACTAGAACTACAAAATGACAACTTACGAATTGTCATCAGAGCTGACAAAACACCATCAGGAGAACACGATGGCAGGTTCAACGCGCCAACCGTAGAGGAATTTCTATTATCATGGTCGGTAATCCAGTTGATTACAGAGCCATCAAAATAACTCGCCGTGACAGCACTGTTCATATGATATCAGTCTTACATTGTTCGTACGATGCTCTACGATATCTACTGATAATCTGGCAGGGTCAAGATGGATATCACATTAACATTAATCAGGTTAATCCGGCAACTAGTAGGGATTAATTTTTTTAATTTATTAGTTTTATTTTTTTAACATACCACAATCTTAATTTAAATTTATTTCTTATTTTGCTGGCAATGAAACGAATAAAAAAGGTCAGACCAATGTGTTACTACGCGTACCGGTTGATGATAAGAGATAATCAGGACAATTATATTCTTCGATACCATCAGCTCTACCACCAGTATGTTTTATACATGTATGCTAAGATCGAAGGTGAACGTTTGCGATACCTTCGTTTCAATCACGTTAAGCTACGCTCAGAGGATTATTTTCATTTACAGGATGCAACATTGAAATATTATAAGAAACAACGATGGAAATTTAAAAAAACATCAACAACATTGGTAATGCATTTATTTTACCTTCTAGCTACATTTGCAGTCCACGGAACATGCAAAAGTACATCCAAGAATCAATGACCTACGTACGTCATTATGGCCGTCCCGATTTATTTATTACATTTACATATAATCCAAATTGGGAGGAAATACAAACCTTGCTGTTACCAGGCCAAGAATCAATACATCGTCCTGATATCGTTGCACGTGTGTTTAAGCGAAAATTTAAGTCCTTGATTGAATTTATCGTGAAATTTTTGGTACGACAATTTGCTGGTTGTATTCGGTTGAATGGCAAAAAAGAGGTTTGCCGCATGCTCACATTTTGATTTGGCTCGAAACTAAAATTCGCCCGGAAGAAATTGATCTAATAATTTCCGCTGAAATTCCGGATCCATCAATCGACCCAGAATGGTTTGAAATTGTTACCAGTCACATGATCCATGACCATGTGGTAGTTTTAACATGACATCACGATGCACGGAGAATGGCAAATGTAAGAAACGTTTTCCGAAAGAATGTATCAATTATACAATTACGGATATTGACGGTTATCCACTGTATCGTCGACAACGGTGGCAATGTGCTCACAATGCGAACATCAAATTTTAATCAACTAGAAATTGATAATCAGTGGGTGGTTCTATACCCGCCATTGATTTCAAAAAGGTATAAGGCCCATATTATTGTTGAGTTTTGCAATTCCGTAAAATCCATTAAATACATTAGTAAATACGTAAATAAAGACTGTGATTTGGCTATGTTTGAAGTGCGAGATATTAATAAAAATGATGAAATAACACAAAATCCAATGGGCAGATACGTCAGCAGTAACGAAGCTATCTGGAGTATTTTTAGTTTTTCCATCCACGGTCGAGATCCATCTGTACAGCATCTTACCGTGCATCTTGAAAATGGTCAGCGTGTATATTTCACTGAAGAAAATGTTATGCAAAGAGCTCTAGAACCACCGAAACCTACACTCACTGAAGTTTTTGCCTTATGCCAAAAGCTTGATGTTTTCGGCCAATTTGCCAAACAATTACTCTATAAAGATGTTCCACGCTATTTTTCATGAAAGAAATCAGGTAAAAGATGGGACACACGTAAACGTGGAGTACCACATCCGTCAATCGCAGGCATATTCAAATCAAAACTTTGGGACGACTCTACACAGTGCATTAAAAACAACGTGAGTGCATTTCTTGCGTTTGTTATTGGTAGATGTTCCTGGACCAACATCTTTTGAGTTTTTGCGAACAGTTAAAGGTCGAGTATATGATACCTATCAAGAAGCATGTCGCGAGCTACAACTGCTGGAGGATGACAACCATTGGGATTTGGCCCTTCCTGAAGGACTTTAACATCTACGCTAAATAATATTCGTCCACTATTTGCAATCATTCTGACAACACGTTATCCAACAGAATCATCAGCATTGTGGGAAAAACTTAAAAATTACATGACTGAAGATATTTTGAACCGAGTGAGACAAACAGAACGATGTCCGACTAAAGGTTTCACACCAGAGATGTACAATGAAGCGTTACTACTACTAGAAGATTTATGTATTTTGATTTCAAACTTTTCACTCAACCACAACGGCCTACCTTTGTCTGATCGTCCAGCAACTGATTTAATGAACACTGATATACAACGAGAAAAACAATATGACGACGTTGACTTAGCTGCACTCATTGCAAATAATGAGTCACTATTGACAGCTGAACAAAGAATTATTTACAATCCAATCACGTTGACTGTTGATGCAAAACAGGGTGGATTTTTTTCTTAGACGCACCTGGTGGTACCGGTAAAACATTTTTAGTGTCATTAATCCTTGCAAAGCTACGGCTACAACAAAAGATTGCATTGGCAATTGCATCGTCAGGCATTGCTGCCACTTTGTTAGATGGTGGACGAACGGCGCAAACAGCTTTGAAGCTGCCATTAGACATTCACAATAAACCAAACGCAATGTGTAATATTAAAAAAAGCGGAATGGCTGCAGTGTTACAAAAAAGTTCAATTATTATCTAGGATGAGTGTACAATGAGTCATAAACATTCTCTTAAAGCTTTTCACAGAACTATGCAAGATATAAACGGCAATAATCGACTCTTAATTTCATAAACGGCAAGAATCGAGGAAGTGCTGTTTTTACTACTATCTGGTGATTTCCGGCAGACATTATCTGTCATTCCTCATTCCACGTATGTTGAAGATATTAAAGCATGTTTGAAACAATAATTTTTAGGGAAAAACGTTGAAACATTTCGTATGACTATAAATATGCGAGTACATTTACATAATGATCCGATGGAACAAGAATTTTTCAATCAATTACTGGATAATGGAAACGGTAAAATCAGACTACATCAAAATACGCAATGTATCACATTGTCAGACAACTTCTGCACTATTGTTCATTAAAAAATGAACTAATTGAGCGTATATTTCCAGATAATAATATAATCATTTAGACAATAATTGGCTCAGGGATCGTGCAATTTTAGCGGCAAAAAATGTTTATGTCGATGAAATTAACTATCAAATACAAAATTTATTGCCAGGCGATCTAATGACTTTTAAGTCAATTGACACCATTGTTGATGAAAAGCAGATAGTTAATTTTCCAATTGAATTTTTAAACTCTTTAGACTTACCAGGCAGGCCGCCACACAATCTTCGTCCCCAAATTGGTTCACCGGTCATTCTATTGCGTAATTTAAATCCACCTAAATTATGCAACGGTACATGATTAGTCATCTAAAAGAATTACCGGAAACGTGCTTGTAGCTACGATATTAACTGGGAAGTTTAAAGGCGAATTCGTTCCAGTTACATCAAATACCTATTATATCCGCAGAATCTACAATTCCTTTCAAAAATTTCTCTGTACTGGCAGGCAGGTATTAGCCCAGGAAAAGTTTCTCTCTCAAAATATGTTTGCCTTACCCTTTATTAGTTTGACGTGTTTTACTCGAAATATTTTAAACACATGACAAGACATCATTATTATTGGCGGCTGTTAATTTATGTTAACTGAAGATTTAATATCAATAATACACTTTATTATAATATAGACAATCATGAGCTCCGCACGAGTTTGCTGTGGCCAAGGAGCAATGCCGATTACCTGAGGCGGTCTCCGTCCACTCCACCGCTGACCTTGGAGATTACGCGTCGCATAAGGGAACTGCTATCTGCCGTCGATGTCATTCTGTCTCAGGCGCCCTAGAACTTCGTCTGCTCTCCCACACGACGCCCGGAAGCAGTGAGGTCTCTCCACTCTCCACTCTACAACAGGTAAAATATTTTTTAAGAACAAATTTTTTACAACAGACTTGGTAAGATACCAAAGTCTCTATCAAAAAATTTCAAATTTCAATTTTTTTCCGATTTTCGAAAAATATGTGATGTCCACGTAAATGTGATTTGTACCATTCTCTTAATGTCCTTAAAATTCCACAACAAAAGTTAATAAAAAGAATTGGAACATTTTTTTGTAAAAAATTAAAATGTTTTGGACGCTTTATGTAAAGTACATCCCCAAATAAAAATTTCGATTTCTAATTTCATGGTCCGCGACATCTTCAGCAATTATAAAATATCAGTTTTGGAGCAAATCGGCTGAACGGTTTATGCGCTAACGTTTGCACAGACGAACGGACGGAGAGACAAACATGGACATGTAGCTGTCAATCGATTCTTTGGTACCGAGAACCCACAAAAACTGGATTCTGGCCCCTTTCGTGTCAGAGTTTGTTTTCCAATATTTAGCAACTGTATTAATCTACTACATTTCTTACTGGGGCTCGGCGAAAAGAGATTTTTGTTTAAAAATTCGCCGTTTTCAGGCGCACGATTACAATACTTTCTTTTCTTACGTTAGTAAGTGAGAAAATAAAAAATTTAAACATTGACAAGGTACTTCTTTTAGTGACAAGATTACCTTAGCGGGAACGGCCAATCAGGACCAGACACAAATCTACTCGGCTGCTGACCTTGGAGATTACGCGACGCATAATGACATAGCAATCTGCAAACAATCTCTAATTCCGTCTCACGTGCTAGGAGTTTGTCAAAACTCTAACAAGCTTGGTTCACTATATCAGAGATCCTCTATACACGATAATGTGGAAAACACTAGGTTTTTCTTAAAAATTAATATATTTGCCTCAGAGATGCAGTAAATTACACAAACACACATAACGCTGTTATTAAGCCAAAAAATAATACTTATAACAGTTTGTGTTTTAACCTTTCAATAAAAAGAACAACATTTAAAAGTATTTCATCAGTGTCCCTTCATTCGTTACATACCATTTTACTCTTTCTAATGACCCCAAAATATTTTACTACTCTCTTGATACTCTCAAATGACAATTATACTCTTGGACCACTTATGTACATTCATGACGATATTCTTATCACATGGTATTCTTCGCTATATGATTTTTTCTAAGAATTCGCCTCCTAGTACACGTTGATTACGACTTCAGACTCGATTGAATTGCCATAAATGTGCTGAAAAAAATTTCAAGTGGTATATCACACTCGTATTCGTCGAATTTGTAAGAAAATTTTTAGCATTTCGCTTCCTAGGAAGCGTTAATTAAAATTTCCAAACCTACTAAATTTTTATTAAGGGGCTAAAAAAATCTCCTCAATGGTATATCGCACTCGTATTCTACGGCTCTATCAGATATTTGAACTGCATTTTGCCCGAAATGCGCGTTGAAGCCTTCAAAAGCGAATGAATTTCCAGCGACGAGCAGATCCATCAGTCCATTTTATTCATTATGAACACTAAAATATTTCTAATTAAGCATTTGGAAGCTCTCTAATACTTTTGCATCTCCGGGCCTAAAGGTAAGAATTTTATCTTCAAACGTACACTTCCTATCTTGACCATAGCAGATGTAAATTGCTAAATATGCCCTAATAATGGTGTTCATTTCTATCATAGCTGTGCGGCCTTGTGACCTTCCTTAAACACATTTTTGAGAATCTTCTTCACAGTTAAAGGAAGGTATAGAGACTGCCCGGCGAGAAAACAACGAAAATTGGAAAAATAGATTTTCAGACATTTTAAGTATATATTAGCTAATAAAGAACTTGGATACTCGGAATGGCTGATCCGCAATAAGCACTCAAAATTTGGGTTGAAAAAATATTTCAGGGTCAAAATTTGCTTACCAAAACCATAGAAACACTCCAGAAATGAATAAATTGTTGAATATTTTCAAAAGTAATGAATACTTTTGTTTACAAAATACGTTTCGAATATTATCACTGGAATTACAAATCCTAGATGATTGTGCAAATTGGATCTTTCTGTAGCATTTGGCATTACTGAACTCGCTTTGCATGCTTTGGCCCGACATTAATTGTCGCTGGTGTACATTTACTCTTTGAAGATGTTCAAAATTTCCTCCATCTTTGATGCGCAACTCAGCCATCATAACTCAGACACCGTTTCTGACTCCAATACTCCTCGGTTCCACCCGGTCGTCTCAAGAACAAAAAAGAAATTCATTACTTCAATGCTGTCCGGGTGACGCCGCGTTGTTGGCAGATAGGCCGACGTTTCGCCCGTCCTGTTGCAGGCTTCTTCAGGGTAGTCACAATAAAGTTCCTCCGGTGTTGTATCTTTTCAGTTTAGGTAACACGAGTACGCCGTGATTGGCGGAGAGGTCCATCTGATTGGCTTGCGGTCTGGGCCAACCCGGGACTGGCACCCGCCCTAGAAATCGGACGGAAAAGAAGTGTCCCCGCGCCGTCAGGAAACGGTGGAAAAATATACTTCCAGGCGTGTTTTAGGTTAAGGCCTGCATCCGCGTTGATGTTGTGCGGCCGTCTACTAATTTCAATTGCCTCTTTTACGCGTCTAGGCCAGTATCGATTTTCACTGTGGAGGAGCCGGGTCTTATCGAATTCAATAACATGTCCCGTGACCTCGGAGTGGAGTGCAATGGCCGAACGGTGGGTTTGGTTTCTGTTATAATAACCAATATGTTCCCTAAGTCGTTCAGACACTGTACGCCCGGTCTCACCGACATATGTTCTGCCACAGCTGCAGGGAACTTCGTAAACGCCTGCCGCCTGGAGAGGTGGTAAAGCATCTTTAATGCGTACCAGGGTCTTGTGTAGTTTGTCGGGAGCTGTGAAAACTGTCCGGATGTTATACTTACGAAGCAGTTTTCCCACGCGGTCTGTGACGCTGCGTACGTACGGAAGCACGGCTAATCGAGTACTGGACGTCTCCTCTGCCTCCGGATTAGAGTGGAGGCTATCTTCGTTGTTGCAAACTTCGGAAACCCCGTACCCTTTGGAGTGGCTCGTGACACAGGCGAGCGCTCGCTTGATAGCAGATCGGGTGTAACCGTTAGCTCTAAAGGTGTGTTCAAGCTTCTCGAGTTCCTCAGGGAGAGCGCTCTCTCCCTGAGGGCCTTAACCTAAAACACGCCTGGAAGTATATTTTTCCACCGTTTCCTGACGGCGCGGGGACACTTCTTTTCCGTCCGATTTCTAGGGCGGGTGCCAGTCCCGGGTTGGCCCAGACCGCAAGCCAATCAGATGGACCTCTCCGCCAATCACGGCGTACTCGTGTTACCTAAACTGAAAAGATACAACACCGGAGGAACTTTATTGTGACTACCCTGAAGAAGCCTGCAACAGGACGGGCGAAACGTCGGCCTATCTGCCAACAACGCGGCGTCACCCGGACAGCATTGAAGTAATGGACTCGAGCCGCGGAAGCCTACGTGTACAAAAAAGAAATTCGCTTAACTAGAACTCCTCTGACGTCAAAATTTTTACGTGTATTTTAGACATATTCAATGACCCCCAAAATGAACATCAACTGGAGTCAAGTCGTGAGACTGGATTAGAAGGAACCAATAAATGACTATTTGTATAATTAATTATTTAATATCTCGTGAAATGTGTATCATCTGTAAATAATACCTGCCAGAAAATATCAGAAGTCTTTGAAGAAGCCACGAACAAAACTGCAAACGACATTCTCTCCCTTGTGGTTTAAAGGGTTACACATTGCAAATTTATAAAAATAAATACCTTCAATACAAGGAAATTTCTCATCTGCACTTTTCGCAACACCCAGCCCAGGCGATACTCTTCTTCCTGCGTGCGTTGCATAGTTTTCTTAGTGTTTTAGCTTCGAATCTTTTTAGACTTTCTATATTCGATTTACTGGAAGAGCCCCACAATTCAATAACATAGGTCCATGTTGGGTTGATTATAGTTTTATAGATTTGTATTTTGGGTATTAGCTATGACAATTAGAGGACTTTAAGCTGCGCTTCTTTTCTCTTAGTTTTGATGTGGGTTTTCCAAGTTAGAGGTCTATTTACAAATGCAGTCCAAGGTATTTGATTGTATCGGCTTCTTGGAGTTCTGTGTTGTTTAGTTTTACTTTTGGACAGTTTTCTTTTCTTAGTAAAAAAGTTATATGTTTTGATTTTGTTTCATTAACGGTGAATTTCCAACGATGATTCCAATCTTCGATTTTGTTTAGATGTTCTTGAAGATGTTGTGATACGCATGAGGGATCTTTACTTGCAGAAAGAAAAGCTGTGTCGTCTGCAAAGGTGGCTATTGTAGTTCTTTCTGTAGTTGGTAAGTCTGAAGTTGATATAAGGTATAAAAAAGGTCCAAGAATACTTCCTTGTAGCACTCCTGCAGAAATAGGTTGGAATGCCGATAGAGCGTCCTGATATTTCACTTGAAATAGGCGATCGCAAAGATATGATTTGAGAAGTAAATAGTAGGAGTGAGGGAGAAGTTTTTCTTATTTTGAATAGAATTCCATCATACCATACCTTGTCGAATGCTTGTTGTATGTCTAGGAATGCTGCAGAACAATATAGCTTTTTTCCAGGCTTTGAGAAATTGTGTTTACAATGCGATGGGTCTGTTCTATTGTTGAGTGTCCTCCTCGAAAGCCGAATTGAAAGTCAGGAATCACTTCTTTAATTATAGGCTTGAGGCGCTGTAAGAGAAGTTTTTCAAATACTTTTGATAGGACTAGTAGCAGGCTAATAGGTGGGTAAGATGTCACTTCAGTGACAGTCTTTCCTGGTTTCACGATCGCAATTTTTTGAGCGTATTTCCATTGGCAAGGATAATGGTTATTTCGAAGTATCGCGTATAATATATGCTTGTTACGAGTTCATATCCTTTACTTGGCATTTCCTGCAACATCTTGCCGGTATAAAGGTCAAACCCTGGATAACTTTAAATAATGTATTGACGCCTAGATTTTGAAATTTTTATTTAATTTTTCGTGGTATTTTGGATTAATATCCTAACACAGATTCAAAATATCTGGCTTACGGCTCACGAGCTTTGGCACCTATTACAAACTGACATAACATTGTATAATCCGAGCTGAGGTTTTGGGGTTCTTGAAATTGAAAACTCGGCTAGGCTCACAATGTTACCACTTCCCCTCAGACTACGTCTCCCTCCCCGTCTATCTACCCTCTCCCGCTCTACCTGTACCTCCCCCTCATCACGCTTCGTGCAGGGCAATTCTCCTCACGCCATATTGGACGTGCCTTGGCCGTCCTGTCTACAAATCCCGCCCTTGACATCCAGCCTCTTCAGGTACATCTCTTGTTCCAGCTCCTCACACAAAAATCATAAAATCACCCAAATTCTAATTTCTCAGGTAGAGATTGATTTTTTCGTACCTCTATCAAAAAAACGGGTATTGAACTAATATGTTTATTTCATGAATTTCAGAAGCAGCACGTAAGCAAATGGACAGACAAAGAACATCCGCCGCGAGTGCCCGCGAAGCACCGGCGACGGGAGGGGCAGCAGCGGGCGGTGGGGAGGGGCCCCCCTCCTCCTCCTCCACCCCCACTCCATCAGGCGCCGGCCACCAGGGCGCAGCAGCAGACGAGGAACAACGAGCGAGGAGGCGGGTGGAGCTCCGGGTGCGGGAGGTGGTGTTAAAGATGAAGGAGACCCGAACCTCTCCCTCTCCTCTGGGAGAGCAGTTGTGTAAGGCGGCAATTGAAGGAAGACTAAGTAACGTTCGACGTCTCATAAATTCCGGAGCCGGTGTCAACTACACTGCCCAAAATGGTTTAACCCCTCTACTTTATGCAGCAACGAATGCGAAAGCGGACGTGGTGTCGCTCCTTCTGGAACGAGGCGCCGATGTGAACGCTGTCAACTGCAGTGGACGTTCCGCGTTGCACTTCGCTGCGGGGAGCGAGAGCAGCGGACGGTGCGTGGAGCTGCTGGTGCGCGCGAGCGCCGACGTCAACGCCAGGGATAAAGATGGAGAGACTCCTCTGCACTGCGCGGTGGAGCGTAACAAAATGGAAGCGGTGCGCGCCCTCCTGGCGGCCGGCGCCAGGAAGGAACTCAGGCCTTGGGGAGGAGATTGGAAAGGCAAGACGCCGTTTGAAACTTCTACGTCTCTTATCGGCGAAGCTTCGACGTCGGGAGGGGCAGCAGCGGCCGACGAGGAACAACGCCCGAGGCGGGGGGTGGAGCACCTGTTGCGGCAGGTGATGTTGAAGCTGAAGGAGGCACGAACCCCTCCCTCTCTTCAAGGAGAGCAGTTGTGTGCGGCGGCAGACGAAGGACGTCTTAGCGACGTACAACGTCTCATAGACTCTGGAGCCGACGTCAACTACACTGACCAGAGGGGTTTAACCCCACTACTTCGTGCAGCTATGAATGCGCACGCGGACATAGTGTCGCTCTTTCTGCAACGAGGCGCCAGTGTAAACGCCGTGGGCGTCAATGGAAATTCCGCGTTGCACATGGCTGCGTTAAACCGGGGATGCGTGGAGCTGCTGGTGCGCGCGGGCGCCGACATCAACGCGAGGAATATAGATGGAGAGACTCCTCTGCACTGGGCGGAGCAGAGTAACAATGAGGAAGCGGTGCGCGCGCTGCTCGCGGCCGGCGCCAGGAGCGACCTAAAGCCTTGGGGAGGAGGTTGGAAAGGCGACACGCCGTTTGAAACTACTACGTCTCCTCCCCGCGAAGCACCGACGACGGGAGGGGCAGCAGTGGGCGGCGAGAGAGAACGCAAGAGGCAGCGGGTGGAGCTCCTGGTGCAAGAGGCGAAGATACAGATGGAAAATGCACGAACCTCTCCTTCCCCCCTGGGTGAGCAGTTGTGTAAGGCGGCAAATGAAGGGAGAGTAAGTGTGGTGCGACGTCTCTTAGACTCTGGGGCTGATGTAAACTACAATGATCGAAATTATTCTACTCCTTTGGATCAGGCGGTGTGGAAGACGCACGCGGACGTGGTGTCGCTCCTTCTGCAACGAGGCGCCGACATGTACGCTGTCGACCAGTTTGGATGTTCCGCGTTGCACTGGGCTGCGATGAGGGACCGCAGTGGTCGGTGCGTGGAGCTGTTGGTGCGCGCGGGCGCCGAAGTCGACGCGAGGAATAAAGACGGACAGACTCCTCTGCACTGGGCGGAGCAGAGTAACAATGAGGAAGCGGTGCGCGCGCTGCTCGCCGCCGGGGCCAGGACGGACCTCAGGCCTTGGAAAGGACGTTGGAAAGGCAAGACGCCGTTAGAAACTACTACGTCCCCTATCCGCGAAGCACCGACGACGAGAGCGGCTGCAGTGGGTGGTGAGGGAGAACGCGAGAGGCGGCGGGTGGAGCTCCGGGTGCGGGAGGCAAAGTTAAGGTGTCAGAGGGCACAAAGCTCTCCCTCCCTTCAAGGAGAGCAGTTGTGTGAGGCGGCAGACGAAGGAAGTCTTAGCGATGAACAACGTCTCATGGACTCCGGGGCCGACGTCAACTACACTGACCAAAGTGGTTTAACCCCTCTACTTCGAGCAGCTCTGCATGCACATGCGGACATAGTGTCTCTCTTTCTGCAACGAGGCGCCAGTGTAAACGCCGTGGGCATCTATGGACATTCTGCTTTGCACATGGCTGCGTTAACTTGTGGGTGCGTGGAGCTGCTGGTGCGCGCGGGCGCCGACGTCAACGCGAGGAATATAGATGGAGAGACTCCTCTGCACTGGGCGGAGCAGACTGACAATAAGAAAGCGGTGCGCGCGCTGCTCGCCGCCGGCGCCAGATGGGACCTCAAGCCTTGGGGAGGAGATTGACAAGCCGCTTGAAACTACTACGTCTCCTATCCGCGAAGCACTGACGACGAGATGGGCAGCAGCGGGCAGTGGGGAGAACGCTCGTGGCGGGGGTGGACTTCCGGGTGCGGGAGGTAGTGTTAAAGATGGAGGTGGCACGAACCTTTCCCTCTTTTCAAGGAGAGCAGTTGTGTAAGGTGGCACACGAAGGAAGTATTAGCGACGTACAACGTCTCATAGACTCCTGGGCCCACGTCAACAAAGTAGGCTCTGTCCGCGAAGAGTGTAATATAACAAACCAGGAAGCCCAAAGTTTCATCTACAAATGTACAAATATAGAGAGGCCTCTGGGAGCGATAATGGGAATATGCATATCTAATCAATTTTAACCACCAAGGTGACAAGAGATATTAAGTGCATTCTTGCAGCGACGTCTGAAGTCTTAATGTTAGGAGTATTAATTTTAAGAAAATTTAACGGATGACAGTACTGCCAGGGAAATTTATATTACTGTTAGTATTAGAAAAAATAGTCCAATTGCGACATGAAAACTCTCTGACTCTCTTTTAGAACAGAAAATTCTCTGTGAAGTCTTTCTTACCAAAAAACCAAATTTATTTTCTTTTTTCTAGGAAAAAAATGATACTAACTTACTAACGTACTCATGCAAGATGTCGCGCATATTATTCTCCACCCTTTCTCTACAAATTTATCTCTACACTTTCCATTAAGAAAGAAAGTATTCAAGAAATATGTTTATTTGTGGCAAACTGTATTAATGTATCTTCTAACATACTTAATATCAAACAAAATAAAAAAATACCGTACCCATGCGAGATCTTACGCATGCTAAAACCAACACTTTTCCCTATCCTTCTATTTACATAATTGGAAAGAATGTTGTTGACGAAACCTATTTATTTGTTTAAAAATGTATTAAGGAAACTTCCAATGTACCAACACAGTATCAGATAAAGAACTCCCAAAACTTGCAAAAAGAAAGCAAATTCATGTTGAATATAATTATTCAGTATTATTGGGAGGTTTCTTGGAACAAATCACAAGAGCAAGCTAAAATCAGCTCTTATCTTTAAAAGGAATCGAGTACCCTCTTTGCACAGTGGGAGCGCCCTTTCCGTTAGGGCACAGCTGCGTTTGTTGCAAGTCAAGAAATGTCGCAGGCCAACCCGTTCATTCTGCAGTGGGGCGACCGGTGCGAGACTACATGAAACAAAGTATCGTAGCTGCAGGGGCTATGACTTACGGTCTGCCACAATAGATTATGTTTGTCCAAATCTCTTGCCCAACTATCCTGGAACTCAGAAACAAAAACCGGAAGCAGCTCAAACCACTGACCAAAATTAATATTTACCAATTCAATATCAAGAACATGAACGTGCCATAAAAACTCTCTCGGACAATGCGAGAGGAATCGCGGGACTCGGGGCACCGGAAACACGTGTCAAGAAACAATCATTGACACCCGACGGCTCTCTTTCATTTGTGACACCCCTGCGTGAGCGCACGCGAAGTCAAGAAGGATGTTTACTGCTTATTTTCTATACCGACAAATGGCTGCCTAAAACTGCTGCCAAGTGTTTTCAGGGGCTAGAAATGCGCACTAACTTTTTGGCGATTCTGATACGATCGGTGGTTGTCGATGATGATGATGATGGGGGAGAATGATAAGGGTTTAAGGACGCTTCAAAAGCTATGATCGTTGGTGCCTGTTACGATCAAAAGCCCCCTGTTACGCCAGGATGAAAATTTTTTTTCCAAGGAGTAGTAAAGAAAGTGAGGAGTAAAGTAAGACTGAACACAAAATTGTTCAATTATTTAAAAGGGTATAAGACGTGCACTTAGCAGAAATCAACAAGGCATCTCCTCTTTCTACTCGAGATGACGGGACTTAGTAACATTTCACGCGAATGCGACAATATGATATCTTAGCACGTAGCTCAGCTCACAAAGTAACGCTTGCGGGCAACGTAATACAATGGGAGATGGCCAATAACTGATGTCACGCACCGTATATCTAACTAAATGGTATTTGTTTTGCGTGAATCAGTCACCTAAATTGCATCCGTGCCATCCAAGCGAGCGTTGCCTCAGATTCGCCGGAGTGACGGAGTAGCATCCGAGAACTGCCCTGCTGTGAGCGCGTGTGCGAGATTGGGCGCCTCCGCTGACGAGGTAGATCGGTCAAGGCCGCTTTGACCTTAGACGCACCGCGCATCTAAGCGGGGGGCAGATTTTCTTCCGCCAGAAGGGGGCGCGTGCCCTCCTGCTGCGACCCCCCTCGTCGATTCCGGCGCGTGCCGCCGCCCCCACCGCAACGACAACCTGCTTGAGGCCGCCACTCAAGGATAGCTCAGCAACAGTGGTGAGTAGACGCTATGTAACAGACTGTAATGGTGTCTGAAAGTGTCTTTCAGTGTTGAGAAAAAAAAATACTTGAATGCAGCAAAATTGCGCATGGCTTTTAAATGTAGAAATAAATTTTATTTATCGCACATGGCGATCTGTAAAGGGTATTGTTATTTTTGTGTTTAGTTATGAGGCTTTATTTTTATTTGAACACTTCCATTTACAATTTCCGTTGCAAACTTTTTCTGGAATACACTCGTAACCCCAATTGCGTTCTGGCGAAGTAGCTTCCTGTTGGCGCCCCATGATCCCGCTTTACATTCAGCAGGAAAGCAGCGAAGAGTCAGATAAGTTTCACTGTGATAGGCGCCGGATGTCGCAAATTCCAGTTGGTCGGTACCGCCCAGACGGCTGCCCGAACAAGACATTAAGGTCCGGGATTTTCAGAATATTTGATACTGCAATGAACCTACTTCATCACAAACACAGTGCTCTTCCCTCGAAAAATGGAGAAATTATTTGAAAGTTTATTGGGGATTTTGAAAACGTTATATATGAACAGTACCTCCGAAATTTAAAATACGATAATAATCCTCGGTAGGTCTAATAGAAAAACAAGATCTTCACTCTGACCTATTGAGAGCTTATTTATAATCGACTAAAAGTCATATTTTATGATCGAGTTGGGATGTTTATTTATTCATATATCAGTTAATCCATTCAATAACCAATCCATTCCTTCAACCTTTTGATTTACTTTAAACTTGCATTTGTTTTCTTGTTACATGCTTCGAACTCAACTTTAATATAAACTTTTAATATACCACAATCACGCGAAGTGCATAATATAATATTGGTTATTACATCAGTACCGAGTATTTGCGATTATTTTGAATTCGTTTCAAACATTTTCTTTGATATAGCACAAGAAAAGTTATATGTGGTGATTCTACAGCACATAATTCTCGCGTTATCGAAAACTGATAAGAAATATTTTAATATAGCATTTTCTGAATCTTCAAATTCTGAGCCATTATTTCAGCACGTCCAATTCAACCAAGATATGAGCAACTATCATCAGCGCAGCGTAATCAAAACTAAGTGCATTAGCATGGCTAATAATATCAATACTGTATTTAAAATATAGGCAAATTACATCAAAATATTTACGAACATTTATGAAATGCCATTTTTCGTATGATAAGAGTTCCGATAGAACTTCATTTCATCACAGACTTCTTACATCTACACTACAGATAAGATTAACACGATATCTTTTCAACGAACCGAGCGTCCGTGGTTCCTCAGAAGAGAGACTATGATATGAACAGAACAAGTGCAACTATGTGCTTTTCAATTGAGGTGGAATTGTTGCGAAATTCTTATTAAATTCAGACGTCTTGCTAAAAATGAAATATATCAAATAATTGAGATTACACGTTGAGTTTAAAGTAGAAAAGCGAGAAAGATAAAAATATAATTTATATTTTAAATAACAATTAAAATTCAATTATATCTTGGGCGCCAAGCTTAGTCCTTTGTGTGATTGGCCGAAGCCGATGGGCTAATACCGTTAAATACCAAGATGCACTCCAGTAATGGGATACCCTGACAGAAGAGAGACTGACTAGAGCAGCCAACATCGGGGTATAATCAAGAAGTACCTTCTCTCACCTCTCTTGGTGTTTCCCCCTGGTACTCTCTGAGGTATCCTTTTAGGAGAAATCAAAGACAGACGGGCGAGAGCGGGTCCCGGAGCCTTAAAACGGGAGCCTTTTGGCTAAGGAAAGGATAACCCTGACAGTAAACCAAAGGGGGGGGATCCGGAGGTGTAGTGAAACCAGCTTCCTTATGGGGAGGACACCCCAATTACAAATCCTGTCCTCCTGGGAGGGGGTTGAGAGTCGGGCCAGCTCCTCGTCTCTCAGAAATACATATCAATGCTAAAAAGCCTAAGCAAGAATCAAAGCCAGACTTGAAATATAAACCACGACAAGGCAATCGAAAAAGACAATGCAATTTGGAACATGCAATGTACGAGGAAATAACACAAAATGTCTTCACGCCTTCAAAGTGTTACGCAGATTACATTGTATATTGCAGTCCTCAACGAAACAAAAAAACAAAGCACAGGGAGGGGAAAACCAAGAAAAAAATATTCATTTCTATAGTGGGGTAGATGAAAATCAGCGAAATGTGGTGCTTCTCTCGGTGTCTATATCAAGTATAAAAGTTCATCACAAATTGGGAAAATATTTCTCCCAAAATACAAAAAATGGAAACCAATTTATTTAGTCTACGTGTAGTATTTTTATGACTGTACTGCCCCACTGATAATGCTAATGTGCAACTTAAAGATGATTTTATATAGAAATGAATACGACACTAAGTGAAATTTGTGACTAGATAAAAACATTTATAATGAGCGACTTCATTTGGCGATTACGTTTTTGAAAACAAATTTGCCCAACGGTATATGTACGATGTGCTAGTGCCGTGCACAGACGAACGAACGGACAGAGAGACAGGGACGTTTTACCGTCAATAAATTGTTTGCATGGATGATGAACAAAATATGAATCCTGGGTAAACAACGTGTAAAAAGAAATATTTGCTATATTTAGGAACTGAATTTATCCACATTTTCCTTACTAGGGCCATGTCGTCGATGCATGGACCACCCTCCCTCGCAGCAATATCACACTCATGACGCGCATCTCGCAACGTACGGAGCGGAAGAACAGAGGCGAATGCGGCCGAAAACAGTTGCCCAGCGGAGCTCTACTCGCCTGCACCTGCCGCAGAGGCCTCTCCACGGACAGCGGCCCTCGGAAGAAGCCTGATCACTAAGGGTACGTCTCTGTTGGAGCGGCGATAAACGATGAGAGCGAAGAGAGAGTTGTTGTTGCGAAATCGCAGCGCTCATGTGTTCATGTGTTCATCGCCAAGCAGCGCCGCTCCGAATCTGCCATAGACACCTACAGAACATTCGGCCAGACTAACTCGTCCCTTTCATACCAACCTTGTGTAAATCACCCACCATACTTCCTTACTTGGCTTAGCGACTTTTGGTTACGATTTAAGTTGAACCGCAGTAGGGGTCAACCTGAACTTCATTCCCCTACGCAATAGAAGCATTACAGCCTACGAGGTCCATAGGTATTTTTTTCGCTGGATATTGGCAAGCTTGATAAAGAGAGAGATCTCAACGTCACTGAATTCCCCCACATCATGCGGCAAACAGCTGTGAGGTGCCCACGAGAGAGTTGATGCTAGCGCGTACTTATTTCGAAGTTTTTGTTCTGCAAGCGAATTCAATTGTGGTTTGCTTTGGAAATGTATTGTTATTTTATAATTTGCTTTGCATTTTCATCGCTGCGTCGTGATTTGACGGAAAGCCCTTCAATAAATGTGCTAAGGAGAAGAATTTTAGAATGTGAGATAAGTAAAAATATTCTTGAAGAGAAGAAAGAATTGCTCAGTTTGATACCCTGGCTGTGGCGATGATTATATAGGTAAGCTGCCTTGTCTATAATTATGAAGTTGGTTTGCTTCCAACATGTCATAAGGATAAAAAATCACTATAAACATCAGTAATTGAATCAGTACTTAATTTTTTCTTGAAAATTATTATAGATAACTATAATTTTGCAAATATTTATTATACCAATACAAAAATGATTATACAATCTAACTTTGTGCAAATTAGTGTTTACTGAAAATTAACAGTAGCTTACTTGTAAGCATACTTACATTGACTATAAAAGAGAAGCAGATTTGTATATATTATTAATATAATATTTTGTTTTGTGGTTAGTGATTAGTTACATTTGGAAAACTCAATGTCCATTTCCTTTATTTTTACAGGGAGAAACCTAGCCTCTTAATGAAAGAAATTTGGAAGTATGTGTATGAGTGTTTATGAAATAATTACAGAATTGGGTTTTGTATGGAGGAAAGGAAATCTATTGTGTACTGCAGGCCTTTGTGGATCTCCAAAATTAAGAATATTTTCTTCTAAATTATATGAAAATTAAAAGCAGTGAACACAAGTGTGAAATTGGTCCAAAAAAAGTGACTTTGTACAGAATATTTCATATATGTGCAGTGCTCTATTATTCTGTCAATATCTATTATTCAAAGTCCCCTTAGTCTGTCAAATGTTATCTGTTAACATCGTTTTCAGTTTAGTACATTCTCAGTATTTAGAAGGGGAAGTATCATTTTTTATTTAAAGAAAATAATTAATTTGAAGCAAGATTTTTGTCTTATATTTGTTTCTTCTGTGATATAAATAATTGTATGTTATGCAATGTACATCATGAAGTAAATAAAAAGAACTTTTAAGGAGTTTATTTCAAATTATTATTATCTTTAAAAATAAGAAAGAATTTTTCACATTTTAATATTGTCTAAGACAATAATTTTGGTGTTAATTTTCTCAATCTTAATTGAATTCTCATTATATGTCTCCTATTGTGATTGCAAAGAACCTATATTGTGGTGATATGATGGTGTTTAATTTAAGTGAATATAAAGTCTGAATACTACACATACAAAAAACCATCAAAAGTTCATAATCATTTCCAAAAAATATTTTTTTAGATGTGCTCAGTTAATGTTGACTGAACAACCTAATACTCTCTCCCAATTTTTTTAAAAAGTTTTTCATGAAAATTAATCGAAGTTACACGGAAGACTTCAAAATTGATTGTGTCAAAAATCATGATAAATTAATAATTTTGTATTCTTAAGTAAAAATGAACTGAATTTCAAAGAAAACAGATTATCAGGGAAGTCATAAAGGTATTGGTAAACTAGTTTTATTTTAAAATGATTCTTAAATCTCAAACAGAAATAAATTAGAAGGCTAAGGGTTCTATATAGTGTAACACCTCAATATCTTGCCAAATAGTGGCATGGGACTATCTGATCCCAATCACTTCAATTTTGATTTAATTACAAAAGTAAAATTCAAATGTTGTTCAAGGATATGTGATATTATTTGTACTATCAAAACCAATAATGTAAATAATTATTTTTCAATACATTTTCTAGTTACAAAAATCTGTTTCTGGAATCTCATTTTTCTTCTCTTTTTCGGTTTATTCACTGATCTTCAGTTTACTGTTCTTCAGTTTATTCACTGATAAAACATTCACAATTGTTTAATAACATTTAAAAAATAAATTCATTTTGCAATTTCTGTTATAGATTATGCTTCTTTGAATTGCACCCACATTTTGAATGTGCCATAGAAGCACATAAAAATAAATCATCCCAATCTATCTGGGTGAATGTCTCACAACTACAAGAAATTCTTTTCTAGTTTTATAAGGTGTTGTGGATACAAATTACTAATTCATTAAGAGATGGAGTGGAGTTATGACAAACAAAAATATAGGGGCACCTTCTGAATATGTACATTACAAAAATGAGTCGGAATAATACAGATAATGATAATGTACTATACTTAAGTTAACATTTAGTTTTCGACAAAACAATACAACAATAAACATGACAGAAATACCATAATTACTTATTTTTGTTGTTTATTGAGAAACGATTGTAACATTACCTTTAAAACTTACGCGTTGTATTAATTTGGGCGGACCACAATTTGTCTAAAACGAACATATTACGGTGATTTATGTCTCTTTTATCCCACAATTGACTCCTAACAAAAACACTAACGATAAATTTCTCAGCAATTATTTTATGCGACACTTACAACACCTGAAGTGTGTTAGCTGTGAACAGCACGGACCGGCGATACTAGCAGCGAAAAAAAAACAAAGGATTTCGCCGCCCTAATCGCTGGTCGCAGCGCTGATTTCGTGAGCAGCGCGCTGCCAACATGAACACCTCCATTGGATTACATGGCGACGTTCTCGTTGTTTCGCTCGCAGCTCTGCTCTTATCGTTTATCGCAGCTCCAACATAAACGTACCCTAAAACACCTCGGAGGCCACTCGTGCGCCGCCTGCGCAGTCCCCATCAGGCGAACGGAGAAATATGGCAGCGGTGCGCAAGCAGGGCATCTCCACCGCGGCCCTCGAACGCCAGGGAGCGAATTATTCAGACCTCTGCGCTCTAAGAACAAGGTCTAAATGGTGAACCATGCTCCACACACTCTGTCGCCGGAGCTGCGTGCGCGAGGGTAAAAGCCCCGCCCACAAGCGAATCGCGCGCCTTGTTTCTTGACGTCGCCCCTACACCGCCACGCGCCTGCTTCTCCAAGCGAGTGCTTGCACAGGTTCTGGACGCCGCTATCAGGGACAGAAGGAGAGTTCTCTGTAACACCCACGTCGACCAGCATGGGAACAGACCTGCTTAGTGCTTGTGAAGGGCCAAACCGCCATCGTACTTGATGCAGCGCTTGCGGTGGCATTCAAAGGATGTTTGTGCTAGAGATGCGAGGAAAGGGCTACAAAATATGAGTGCCTCCGCGCAATGCCCCTGGCCCAGCGCTACCGAGTGGCGGAGTTTCACCCTGGGGTGTAGGAGCCTGCAAGGGAACAGACCTGCTTAGTGCTTGTGAAGGGCCAAACCGCCATCGTACTTGATGCAGCGCTTGCGGTGGCATTCAAAGGATGTTTGTGCTAGAGATGCGAGGAAAGGGCTACAAAATATGAGTGCCTCCGCGCAATGCCCCTGGCCCAGCGCTACCGAGTGGCGGAGTTTCACCCTGGGGTGTAGGAGCCTGCAAGGGAACAGACCTGCTTTGTGAATGCGAAGGGCCAAACCGCCATCGTACTTGATGCAGCGCTTGCGGTGGCATTCAAAGGGCGTTTGTGCTAGAGATGCGAGGAAAGGGCTACAAAATATGAGTGCCTCCGCGCAATGCCCCTGGCCCAGCGCTACCGAGTGGCGGAGTTTCACCCTGGGGTGTAGGAGCCTGCAAGGGAACAGACCTGCTTAGTGCTTGTGAAGGGCCAAACCGCCATCGTACTTGATGCAGCGTTTGCGGTGGCATTCAAAGGATGTTTGTGCTAGAGATGCGAGGAAAGGGCTACAAAATATGAGTGCCTCCGCGCAATGCCCCTGGCCCAGCGCTACCGAGTGGCGGAGTTTCACCCTGGGGTGTAGGAGCCTGCAAGGGAACAGACCTGCTTTGTGAATGCGAAGGGCCAAACCGCCATCGTACTTGATGCAGCGCTTGCGGTGGCATTCAAAGGGCGTTTGTGCTAGAGATGCGAGGAAAGGGCTACAAAATATGAGTGCCTCCGCGCAATGCCCCTGGCCCAGCGCTACCGAGTGGCGGAGTTTCACCCTGGGGTGTAGGAGCCTGCAAGGGAATAGACCTGCTTAGGGGATGCGAAGGGCCAAATCGCCATCGTACTTGATGCAGCGCTTGCGATGTCATTCAAAGGGCGTTTGTGCTAGAGATGCAAGGAAAGGGCTACAAAGATGAGTGCCTCCGCGCAATGCCCCTGGCCCAGCGCTACCGAGTGGTGGAGTTTCACCCTGGGGTGTGGGAGCCTGCAAGGGAATAGACCTGCTTAGTGGATGCGAAGGGGCAAACCGCCATCGTACTTGATGCAGCGCTTGCGGTGGCATTCAAAGGGCGTTTGTGCTAGAGATGCGAGGAAAGGGCTACAAAATATGAGTGCCTCCGCGCAATGCCCCTGGCCCAGCGCTACCGAGTGGCGGAGTTTCACCCTGGGGTGTAGGAGCCTGCAAGGGAATAGACCTGCTTAGGGGATGCGAAGGGCCAAATCGCCATCGTACTTGATGCAGCGCTTGCGATGTCATTCAAAGGGCGTTTGTGCTAGAGATGCAAGGAAAGGGCTACAAAGATGAGTGCCTCCGCGCAATGCCCCTGGCCCAGCGCTACCGAGTGGCGGAGTTTCACCCTGGGGTGTAGGAGCCTGCAAGGGAACAGACCTGCTTAGTGCTTGTGAAGGGCCAAACCGCCATCGTACTTGATGCAGCGCTTGCGGTGGCATTCAAAGGATGTTTGTGCTAGAGATGCGAGGAAAGGGCTACAAAATATGAGTGCCTCCGCGCAATGCCCCTGGCCCAGCGCTACCGAGTGGCGGAGTTTCACCCTGGGGTGTAGGAGCCTGCAAGGGAACAGACCTGCTTTGTGAATGCGAAGGGCCAAACCGCCATCGTACTTGATGCAGCGCTTGCGGTGGCATTCAAAGGGCGTTTGTGCTAGAGATGCGAGGAAAGGGCTACAAAATATGAGTGCCTCCGCGCAATGCCCCTGGCCCAGCGCTACCGAGTGGCGGAGTTTCACCCTGGGGTGTAGGAGCCTGCAAGGGAACAGACCTGCTTTGTGAATGCGAAGGGCCAAACCGCCATCGTACTTGATGCAGCGCTTGCGGTGGCATTCAAAGGGCGTTTGTGCTAGAGATGCGAGGAAAGGGCTACAAAATATGAGTGCCTCCGCGCAATGCCCCTGGCCCAGCGCTACCGAGTGGCGGAGTTTCACCCTGGGGTGTAGGAGCCTGCAAGGGAATAGACCTGCTTAGGGGATGCGAAGGGCCAAATCGCCATCGTACTTGATGCAGCGCTTGCGATGTCATTCAAAGGGCGTTTGTGCTAGAGATGCAAGGAAAGGGCTACAAAGATGAGTGCCTCCGCGCAATGCCCCTGGCCCAGCGCTACCGAGTGGTGGAGTTTCACCCTGGGGTGTGGGAGCCTGCAAGGGAATAGACCTGCTTAGTGGATGCGAAGGGGCAAACCGCCATCGTACTTGATGCAGCGCTTGCGGTGGCATTCAAAGGGCGTTTGTGCTAGAGATGCGAGGAAAGGGCTACAAAATATGAGTGCCTCCGCGCAATGCCCCTGGCCCAGCGCTACCGAGTGGCGGAGTTTCACCCTGGGGTGTAGGAGCCTGCAAGGGAATAGACCTGCTTAGGGGATGCGAAGGGCCAAATCGCCATCGTACTTGATGCAGCGCTTGCGATGTCATTCAAAGGGCGTTTGTGCTAGAGATGCAAGGAAAGGGCTACAAAGATGAGTGCCTCCGCGCAATGCCCCTGGCCCAGCGCTACCGAGTGGCGGAGTTTCACCCTGGGGTGTAGGAGCCTGCAAGGGAACAGACCTGCTTAGTGCTTGTGAAGGGCCAAACCGCCATCGTACTTGATGCAGCGCTTGCGGTGGCATTCAAAGGATGTTTGTGCTAGAGATGCGAGGAAAGGGCTACAAAATATGAGTGCCTCCGCGCAATGCCCCTGGCCCAGCGCTACCGAGTGGCGGAGTTTCACCCTGGGGTGTAGGAGCCTGCAAGGGAACAGACCTGCTTTGTGAATGCGAAGGGCCAAACCGCCATCGTACTTGATGCAGCGCTTGTGGTGGCATTCAAAGGGCGTTTGTGCTAGAGATGCGAGGAAAGGGCTACAAAATATGAGTGCCTCCGCGCAATGCCCCTGGCCCAGCGCTACCGAGTGGCGGAGTTTCACCCTGGGGTGTAGGAGCCTGCAAGGGAACAGACCTGCTTAGTGCTTGTGAAGGGCCAAACCGCCATCGTACTTGATGCAGCGCTTGCGGTGGCATTCAAAGGGCGTTTGTGCTAGAGATGCGAGGAAAGGGCTACAAAATATGAGTGCCTCCGCGCAATGCCCTTGGCCCAGCGCTACCGAGTGGTGGAGTTTCACCCTGGGTGTGGGAGCATGGAAGGACTGGTGTTGTGGCACTGACGCCACCGTCCATTCGTCTCCTGCGACAAGCCCAAAATATTACGTGAACGCATTGCAAATTACGCGAACAATAAATACCACGGAAAAAGAGAGTGTGCTTAGAGTGCGTAATGTACAAAATGTAAATATTATGTATATTTATGGATAACGATATGTTAAAGTTGTGTGTTTAAGAAAAGTTAGATATTAAGCTAATATACGTGTTGGCAATATAAAGTAATAAATTATATAAATATGTGCATATACGAGAATGGAAAAATTCAGACATGATCTCTATCAACAGAAGAGAGAAATAATACTAACTAAAGATTTCAAAAAATTAAAATCATTTATCACCAAAATTTCTCCTGTACTTACAACCAGCTATTAGCGCAGGAAAATTATCTGTCTCTAAATATGTCTGTTTTTTCACACTTTGTTAGTATGAGTAGTCTTTTACTCGGAATATATTAAACATACAACAAGAGATCATTAGTACTGGCAGCTGTTAATATATGTACACTGGAGATTGAATGTCATTAATACATTTTATTATAATGTAGGCAATCATGAGCTGTGCACGTGTTTCTGTGGCCAAGGGGCAATGCCAATCACCTGAGGCGATCTTAACACTCGACCGCTGACCTTGGAGATTACGCGTCGCATAAAGCCACAGCTATCTGCCGTCGATCTGTCATTCTGTGTCTGGCGCCGCAGGACTTCGTCTGAACACCCGCACGACGCCCGGAAGCAGTGAGGTCTCTACACTCTCCTATCTACGACAGGTAAAACATTTTTAAAGAACTAATTTTGTACAACAGGCTGTGTAAGAGACCAAAGTCTCTATCATCAATTTCTATTTTTTGTTTCAATTTTCTTAAAATCGGTGATGTCCACGAAATTGAGACGTGCACCATTCTCTTAAACATTATTTTCACTTATCCACAACATAACATAATAAAAAGAATTAAAACATTTTTTTTGTAAAAATTGAAAATGTCTAAGTGGCTTTACTTTCTAATATAAAAATTTCGATTTCCTATTTCACGGCCTGCGACATCTTTAGCAATTATGGAATATCAGTTTTGGAGCAAATCGGCTGAACGGTTTAAGCCCTAGCGGTAGCACAGACGAACAGACGGAGAGACTCACATGGACATGTAGCTGTCAATCGGTTTTGTTGGTAGCAAGTACCCACAAAAAATGAATTCTGGCCCCCCTCGTGTCATAATTTGTGTTCCAATATTAAGCAACTGTATTAATCCATGTTTTTCCATACTTGGGCCCATCAATAAGAAGTTTGGTGTCGAAACTTCGCCGTATTATGGCGCAATATTACAATACTTTCCTTTCTTACATTAGTAAGTGAGAGAATACAAAAATTTAAACATTGACAAGTTACTTCTTTTAATGACAAGTTTAACTTAGGGAACGGCCAATCAGGACCGACCACGAATCCACTCGACTGCTGACATTGGAGATTATGCGTCGAATATTGACACTGCAATCTGCAAAGAATCTCTCATTCTGTCTCACGCGCCGTAGGACTTTGTGAAAACTCTAACACGCTTGTCTCACTATATCAGAAATCCTCTATACGCGATAATGATGAAACCCCTTGTTTCTCTTCGAGTATTATTATTGTTGCGTCAGATGCGAAGTAAAATATACAAACACACGTAAGGCCATTATTTTGCCTGAAAATAATCATACTTATTACAGTTTCTTGTTTCCCTTTCAATAAATAAGCATTTGAGAGTATTTCATCGGTGTCCTTTCATTCGTTACATTTCATTCTACACTCACAGTGCTCTCAAAATATTTTTGTACATTCTTACATATCTTAGTACTCGAATGAAAATTTCACTCTTGGAACACTTTTGTACTTTTGTGACGTCAGTGTTTTCTAATGGTATCCTACTCTGCATGTTTCTTTGTAGCTGTTCGCCTCCTAGAACATGATGATAATGCCTTCAGGACCGACTGAATTGCCATCAATGTGCTGGGGAATTTTCCAAGTGGTATATCACACTCGTGTTAATGGACTCTGTATGACCAATTTAAACCATTCTCGAGATTTGTTAAGCTTACATCCCGGTAAATAAGTCTTGTAGATTGCGACAATTTATGTCTATTATATACTCAAGAACTGATCACGACACTTCAGAAAATCGCTTGCCACGAATCGTGGACGAGCTTCTGGGGGCCAAGCTGCTAAGCGATAGGTTGCCCACCTTAGCAGTGACGGCCAATCAGAACCCGACTCGAATCCACTCGACCGCTGACCTTGGAGATTACGCGTCGTATAATGACACTGCAATCTGCAAACAATCTGTCATTCCGTCTCACGCGCCATACGACTACTCTAACACGCTTGGTTCCCTGTATCAGATATCCACTATACGCGATAATGGTGAAAACTTGATTCTCCTGAAAAATGGTGGATAAGCTGCAAGGCGATATGTTGATCACCTCAGCGGGAACAGCCAACCAGAACCCGACTCGAATCCACTTGACCGCTGACCTTGGAAATTACGCATCGCATAAGGAAAATGCTATCTGTAAACAATCTCTGCTTCGTTTTCACACGCCGTAGGAGTTTGTCAAAACTCGAATACACTTGGTTCAATATACATGAGATTGCCTGTACATGATAATGGTGAAAACACTTGATTCTCCTGAACAATTAATGTTGTTGCCTCAAAGGTGAAGCAAAATACAAAAACAAACAACTCAAAATGTCCACGCCGTTACTTAGACTGAAAATAAGAGCACCTTTGAAAATTTGTTGTTTTAACTTTCAATATAACAAATTGTCAAGTGTTCCATCGGTATTCCTTCATTTGTTACATTTCATTCTATACTCTCTTTACCCCCAAAATATTATAGTACACTCTTGATACTCTCGAATAACAATTGCACTCGTGGAACTCTTTTGTACATTCGTGATCTCATTGTTGTTAGATGGTATGCTAACCTCTATGACTTTTTTCGAGAAGTTCGCCTATTGGTACATGTTGATTACGACTTCAGAATCGATTAAATTTCCATCAATGTGCTGAAAAAATTTTCATGTGGTATATCACACTCGTATTCTTCGACTCTGTAAGTTACTTTTAAGCATTTTGCTTCCTAGGAAGCGTCAACTAAGCCTACCAATTCGACTAATTTTTCATGAAGTAATTAAGGAAATCTTTTTAATGCTATATCACACTCGTATAGTACGACTCTATCAGATATTTTCACTGCATTTTGCCCGAAGTGCGCGTTGAAGCCTTCAAAGGCGAATGAATTTCTTGCGACGAGAAGATCCATCAGTCCATTTCATTCATTCATTATGAACACTAAAATATTTCTAGTTCCCCATTTCGATGCTCTTCAATACTTTTGCATCTCCGGACTTAAGAAAAGAGTTTTTTTCTTCAAACGTACACTCCCTATCTTGACCATAGGAGATGTAAATTGCTGAATATACCCTAATAGTGGTGTTCATTTCTAATCATCGCGGTAAGGCCTTGTGACCTTTCTAAAACATATTTTTGAGAATCTTCTTCACTGTTAAAGGAAGGTATAGAAACTGCCCGGGGAGAAAACAACGAAAAATCAAAAATAAGGTTTTTAATACATTTTAAGTATATTTTATATAATAAAATACTTCCATACTCGCAATCGCTAAGCCGCAATAAGCACTCAAAAATTGGTTTGAAAAAATATTTCTTGCCCGAATTTTGCTTAGCAGAACCATAGAAACACTCCAGAAATTAATAAATTATTTAATATATACAAAAGAAATGAATACATTTGTTTACACAGTACGTTTCAGATATTATCACAGAAATTAAAAATTCTAGGTGATTGTGCAAATTGGATGCTTCCGAAGCATTTGGCGTTACTGAACTCGCTTTGCCCGACTTGAATTGTCGCTGGTGTACACTTACTACAGATATTAAATATGTACTCCTTCCTTGATGCACAACTCACCCCGTCATTACACGTAAGCCGTTACAGACTCCAATACTCCCAGGCTCCTCCCGGACATCTCACGAACAACAGAAATTCGCTTTACTAAAACAACTCTGTCGTCAAAATTTTGAAGTGTATTCTAGATATATTCAATGACCCACAAATGAACAGCAAGTTGAGTAATGTCGGGAGAGTGGATTAGATGGTGTCAATTAATAAATATGTGTATAATTAGTTATTCAATATCACGTTAACTGTGTCTTGTCTGGAATAATTTCTGTCAGCAAATATCACGCCTTTAAAGAAGCGAAGAAAAAACTGCGAACGAGATTCGCTCTCTTGTGGTTTTAAGGGTTACACATAGCAAATTTATAAGAACACAAACCTTCAATGTAAAGGAATTTCAGTACTGCACTCTTTGCAATATCCAATCGAGACGATACTTTTCTTCCTCTGGTTAATGGAATTTCTTCCGCTTCTATCATGACAAGGTCACTTGCTTGTTCCGTAGCTTGAAGAAGCGGCGTTCGGAGGTCGTAGACAATAAACTAGTTTCTCACAAGTTTCAAAGGCGTTAATAAATGCTGTTTTAAACTTTAATACTATTAGGATATTCATGTACCGCTCACAAAAACCGTGAATAACAATTATGTCTGCGTATATCTCCTTACTGTAAATTCACGCCCCTTACAAGCGAAGTACACGTCGCCGAAGTCTAAAGTTAGCAGACTGGTAAGAAAACCCACTTTAGACACTGTTTCAGTGTTACTCGCCATGAACCTCAGAGGGCGCTGATTAACGTTCCGCTTTCGAATCTGGCGGGCTGTTCGAATCCAGTTTCCGCGCTCCTGGCGAGTACCAACAGCTTCACTTCTGAACTCCACTAAAGTAAAAATGCCAATAACGATAATAGAGATGGAATTGACTACTCGTTTATAAAAGATTTTTAACGGCAAACGTTTTTAAAAGTAAATTTTTAAAGTTTCGACATTAGAAGTATTTTATCTCTAATAGTTGACCTGTCTGTTCGTTTTGGGACATATAACATACATCGTACATATAACAGCATAAAACTCTAAATTATATTAAATATGTTACCCATTCTGAAATTTCTCTAATCTCTCTCTCTCACGACAGATATATGGCATACTATTCTGCGGGAGTTCATCATGTAGTACCTAGACATTTAGATTGAAAAAGAAATTTATTTCAATAATTAAAAAAGCCATCCACTTTACTATGTTACCCTTTTTCTCTTCAACATGGAATCTTACCCACAATCTTGTAAAATTAATTATAAATCTGTAATATGAACTTTAAACTAACTTAATGATAGGAACATATTTTCATAGTATACTGAACTTGAAATTGCAACAGACGTCGTAGGTGTCATTATGAATATATTACTTCAAGAAATCCACTTACAATACATGATCGTAAAACGTATTGCCAAATGTCATTAAACAATTGCAGTCGGTACACATGCATTATAATAAAAGTACATTAGAGTATATATCGAGCATCAAAACGAAAAATAATATTAATTTTAACAAAACAACGGTACATAAAGAATTAATTGACAATTCTATTGAATATTAAAAAAACTTATTACGATTGTAAATAATAATTTACTTTTTCTTCCGTGTCAATTTTTTTGTGCAGTTTCCCTGATGAAATGCGCAAGTGCTGAGATGGCCCTTTATTTTGATTCTGGACATTACAGTAGCTTCACTATGCGCACAGTTTGTTGAACTCTCTTCTGCTTGTAGTGATAGAAGCAGAGCTAAGGGGGGGGGGTAATTCTTTTGTTAGCAATTCGGAAGAACCAAATCTGCATTCCCTTACTGTTACAAATAAATTACAAAAACTTGCTAAGAAAAATGTCTTGTTTTTCAAATGTTCCTAATCTCGTGTTTTGTAAAATTTTATTTTCATTTATTTTGGGTCTCCTCTAAAAACAACATTTACTCATCTTTTTAATATGGATAGTTGAATTCTAAATTTTAGCTTAATTAATATTGTTAAAATCACAATAAAAAAAATTCTGAATTTCAAGAAACCTTGCACATATTTTGTGCCCCCTACATCACATACTGTATTTACTGTTTTTTGGCGAAATTTACATCTAGCATTACACTTCATACAAGTTTTTGTCCCAAACATTTAAACACAAATAGATTTCGATTATGCGGTCACACTCGACTTTTAAGCGTTTTTTGTCGGTATTTTGCATAAATACCCATATACATATTTTAAATATCTGAAAAAATCTTCAATTTGTTACCTTTTGGAAATACTAATTTATGCTTAAAGTTACGAAAAACCTGATATTCAATAAAATCTCCCTATTTATGATAATTTGTCCTTTACAATTATACTAAACAAATACTTACTTATTTAGAACTCGGTTACCTTATTGGAACACCTTCTGGCCAACGGGTGAATTCCCGGACTGGAAAGATTATAGAGTACGTCTTCCTTACAATGTCTCAGTATATGTCACAATGGGACGATGAAAACTTACTACCCCAGTTGAGAAGGCCAGAACATGGAGTAGGGATGCTCTTGTGCTAACCACACGTACCTCACACTTATTGCTACAATGCCGGGACACTGTTGATACACCCTGGACCGTGACGGGCTCTCGCACCAAGTAAAGACAGTTATAATATTGTATAGTAGCAGCTCCGGTTTTGGGGTTGTTGAAACTGAAACCTCGGCTCAGCTTACAGCGCTACCACTTCCTTCAATACTACCCCTCCGTCCCAGTCTATCTACCCTTTTCCGCTTTATCTGTTCCTCCATCTTAGCACCCTTAATGCACAGGAGTCCTCACGCCGTACTGGTGATGCCATGGCCGTTCTGTCTACAACTACTGCCTTTGACATCCATTCCCTTCGAGTACATCTCTTGTTCCCGCTCTTCATATAAAAATCAGAAAATAAACCAAATTTTATTTCTCACTAAAAGATTTATATTTCTCTCCTCTATCCAAAATTGTGTAAAGAAATAATAGGTTTATTTTATGAATTTCAGAAGCATCAAGATAGACAATGTCTAGTCGCAAAAGCTCTGATGCTAGTGGCACACAAGATGGCGCGGATGCAGTTGGAGACGCCCTTCAACGGCTACAGGAGGCGGATCGAAAGGTTCGGGAGGCTGAGCGGAGGATGCAGGAGGCCCTGCGCCTTCAGGAGGAAAGATTGCGCGAGATGGATCGTAAGCTGCAGGAGAAGGACGACGCCGTCCGCACACTTCAGCAGAGACTACAAGAGACCCACGTGAGGATGACCGCCCTGGAAGAAAGAACGACGGCTCCTGAGGGCTCTGGAGGGGAAGGTCTGCAACGTCTAGAAGGCCGTGTGAACGAAGTAGAGGCCTCCCTTCAAAGCGCGTTGCAGACGTTCATGCCGCGAGTTGAAGCTCTCTTGCGGCAACTCGAGCAGCCTCAATCGACATGTGCTACCGTTGCCACCGCCTCCGCCAGCGCCCGCCAAGAACCGGCGTCGGGAGGGGCTGCAGCGGGCGGTGGGGAGGAGCCCCCCTCCTCCTCCCTCATCCCCACTCCCTCAGGCGCCGGCCACCAGGGCGCAGCAGCAGCAGAGGAAGAACGCGCGAGGCGGCGGGTGGAGCTCCGGGTGCGGGAGGCGAAGTTAAGGTGTCAGAGGGCACGAACCTCTCCCTCTCCTCTGGAAGAGCAGTTGTGGGAAGCGGCAGGAGGAGGAAGACTAAGTGACGTACGACGACACATAGACTCCGGGGCTGACGTCAACTACACTGATCGATATGGTCGCACTGTTCTGCATAGAGCAGCCTTCAATGCGCATGCGGACGTGGTGTCGCTCCTTCTGCAACGAGGCGCCGATGTGAACGCTGTCGACCCGTTCGGATGTTCCGCGTTGCACTTGGCAGCGATGAGGGACCGCAGCGGTCGGTGCGTGGAGCTTCTGGTGCGCGCGGGCGCCGACGTCGACGCGAGGGATATGGACGGAGATACTCCTCTGCACCGGGCGGCGTACAATAACAACGAGGAAGCGGTGCGTGCGCTGCTGGCGGCCGGCGCCAGAAGAGACTTCAAGCCTTATGGAGGATATAAAAAAGGCAGGACACCGTTCGAAGCTACTACGTCACATATTATTCAGGATCTCCTGCGACTGTAACGTTAAGAATAAGAGTGGCGACAATCCCCCGCAACACACAGTATATTCTCTGACCGTGTTGTGTGTAATATAACAAATTATGTTTTCATCAGGTTTCATTCACAAATGTACAATAATTGGGAATTCTCTGAAAGAACGATAATGTGATTGTGAAAATTTAACTAAATTTAATTATCAAGATGACGTATGATATTTAGACCTTTTTGTACCGTATTCTCAATATTTAATGTTACAAGTAATAATTAAAAGAAAATTTAAGATTGCAACACTGGCAAGGGAATTTACATTACCCGAAACGTCAGAACAAATAGTCCAATTTGCGACATGAAAACAGAGTTTTACTCGCCTTCAGTATAGAACGTACTCTGTGAAGCCTGTCTTGCCTAAAAACCAAATTGATTTTCTAAATTTTAGAAAAAAATTATTATTCTAGAGTACCCCTGCAACAATTCTCGCATGTTAATCTCCATCCTTTCCCTATACCTTTGTCTGTCCTTCCCAATTGTTATATCCAAAAAAGAACAGCGATTACTAAAACTGTTTTTTATTACCACAAGCCAACAAGAGATTCACCAATACATGCCAGATCGAGCAATATTCCGGGAGATATGCCGTAGTCGTTGCGATGTTCCCTGTTCCGTTGGAGGAAGAGTACTAGTTCGTAGCCGCTCTGTAATACACTTCGCTTAACACAATACACACTCAGGCAGACGCTTCGCACTGGCTACCACTCGCCGCGCACCGCTCTTATAGCCCGCCCGGGCTGAAGGTCCGCCGGCCAGCTGACAGATGAGGGTGGGTTCTCTGGCTCCGGGGCGTCAGTAAACGGCACCCTCTCTTGTGCGGTGCCGGAACTACTTTCCGGCGGCAACTTCAAAGGCGCGCGTTCGACCATATCACCAATAAGAGGAAAAGTTTTTAATATAACGTTTATATTCGTTGAAAAATATGAAAGTTCTTACATACACAACATCAAACAAAATTAAAACAACTAAGGTACCCATGCGAGAACTCTCGCATGTTAAAACCCCTACGATTTTCCCTATCCTTCTATTTCCATTATTAGAAAGAATGTAGCTAACGAAACCTATTTATTTGTTTAAAAATGTATAAAGCTAACTTCCAATGTACCTACAAATTATCAAATAAAAAAACAATGCAATATATGTTTAAAATAATTATTCAGTATTATTCAGAGATTTCTTGGATCAAATAACAAGAGCAGGGCTAAAACTAGCTCTTCTCTTTTAAAGGAATCGAGTACCTTCCTTTGCCCTGTGGAAGCGCCCTTCCCGTTAGGGTAGTTGCGTTTGTTGCAAGTGAAGAAATGTCGCAAGCCAACCCGTCTATTTTGCGGTTGGGCGACCGCGGCGGACTTCTTTAAAGAAAGGCGGTAGGTGCAGGGGCTAAGCGTTTAGCTCTGCCACAATAGATTAAGTTTCGTTAAAACTCTCACCCAACATTCCTGGCGCTAAGAAAGAAAAACATTAGAACAGCTCAATACACTGATCATAATTAATATTTATCAAATCAATATCAAAAACATGAATTTTTCATAATAACGGTCTCTTGGACAATGCGATAGGAATAGCGAGGCCCGTGGCACCGGAAGCAAGTGTCAAAACAACAACATCCGAGGACACTCTTTCATTTGTCACACCAGGCGCGAGCGCACGTGGCATCAAGAGGATCGTTTATTGCTTATTTTCTATACCGACAAGTGGCTGCCTAATACTGCTGCCAAGTGTTTTCAAGGGCTAGAAATGCGCAGAAATTTTCCGACGATTCTAATACGATCGGTTGTTGTCAAGGATGATTATGATAATGATTAAGGGCGCTTTAACAGCTAAGGTCATTGGCGCCCGTGACCGATTTTTAATCAGCAATACGCGCTGTAGCAGTGCCAAACTTAAATATTTTTTCCAACGTTAAATGTAAGTAACACTGAACATAAACATGTTCAATTATTTATTAGGGTTGGCTGAAAAGGGCCAAATAAACACTTTATTATCTCCAATTATATGCCACAGAATTGGCATAATCCTCTTCTCTCAGATAATGCAGTAAATGTCAGACTCTCGCAAGAAACTAAAAGGCTTGCGGAGAGAAGATTCGTCTTTTCCTAGTACCTATGTTAGAGGCTTCACCTATGCAAGGTGAATGCTTCGCCGGCTATCTCTTCCCTTAGAACAGTGCAGGAGGACATGCTCCAAGGTAAGATCCGTATCCCAACTATCGCAAGGAGAGGGTCTGTCACCGCGGATATACCGTGGGAGAACTGTCAGTGGCTGATCCGAATGCGTGTCAGAATTATCTCGTCGTTTCTTGAATATTGACATGAAGAGGACCAAGGCTTTACAAAATCCTTGATTTTCGTGAGTTTGAAGTCTGGGGTTTGTCGCTCTGTTTGCCATCAGCTGAGAATACAACGTTTGATAAACAGCTTGGTATCGTTTGTTGGGATTGTGAGGATGCCAACCTCAAATACTTTATGGAGAGCTTTGCAGCCTGGTCCACAATTTCGATCCCTATTATCCCAACGTGACCTGGGATCCAACAAGAAACCAAGTTATAACGAAGAACCAGTAAGTAATATATTGGGTGTTGAATAATTATTGTCAGTGGGTCAAAACAAGGGGCACTATGGGAGTAGAATGCACACCCTACATTAACATTCTGGAAGGAACCGTCAGTGTCTATGGAGGTATGGCCGGGATAAATGGATTTCGTCTCCTGGAATTCCCACGAACGGTACTGGGGGAGTTGGGGATTTGAGAATTCTGATAATCTCAGGTCTATTTTAGGCCGGAGAAGCTTCCAAGGGGGAACAAGATTTTGAGGGAATTAATAGGGACGGGGAGTTTTACATCGAGTTTCTGCACGAGCGTGAAGAGACGGATGCCCGGAGGATGCGGTAACGATGGTCTGACTTCGTTCCATGTCCTGTGACTTGGGTGAAGACCTGCTTGGCGCGAAGGCGTATTTTTGGCTGATACTTTCGCACGCTGATACGGCGCAGGGATGGTTCACCAGCCTCTGCGAAAAGGCATTCAATGCGACTCGTGCGGTAGGCGGCTGTGCTGATCTGTATGCCGGCATTGTGAATGCTATTCAATGAACGGAGGGCCGATGGAGATGCAGACCAATACACAAAACACACATAATCTACGTTAGAACGGATTTTCTATTATATATAATTCCAGTGTCATTCCAGATGTTTGTCCGGGATGAACTCCGAAACTACTGAACCGAATTTAATGTTTTTTATTAATGTGTGCTTTTCTCCGACTTAAGAGATAGGTTAGTTGATTTTTCGAATTTGAGATTGCAATTTTATTTATGGCGAATTAATTGTTTTTTATCTAACAAAGGGACACAGTTCGTTAAGATTCTAACAGATGACGGTGTAAGGTAGTCAGATGACAGAATTGAGTGAGTATCCAACAGATGGCGCTATGTTAAAAGTACTATCACTTTAGCTAATAATCTACAATTCCCTAATATAATCGACTACGTGTTGCTTCGTCCAAAGAATAAGAAAAATTGCATTATAGTAAATGAAATTCGGTGAAATTTTTCTTACTTTTTTAAAATTTTTGTTGCTTTATTGTTTCTAACTTTCTTATCAAAATAAATATATATAAGTTATATCATACCATATATTTATATTATTATACTGTTCTAGCTGATCCTGCAAATGTTGTTTTGACATATAAATTACTACTAGATATTTTTTTGATTATACATTATTTAATAATTGTTCTTTATCAAAGTATCAAATATATCTTAAATTAGTTATCCGTGTTTCTAGTACTCATTATGGCAATTAAAAAAAAATTGAATATCTATAATTCAGGGCAAAAAAATAATTATAATTTATATATTAAAAAAGTCAATGCATGATAAAACTTAGTGCATAATATTAAACGATCGCTTACATTTGTATTTTAAAGTGAATGTTTTTTTTGTCATTGACAATTATATACCGATTTTATTTTAATTGAATTGTATTATTTTAGTTATCATTTACAGTGATATGCCTCAAAAAAGTCTAAACTCAATAATGCCAGTAGCCGTGAGGTACGGCGTAAACGTACTGAGAGAGCCTTCATGTCAACAAATCAAACCAGTACAGTAAACGCCACTGAAAGGCATAGAGCAGATGAAAGTCGTGTGCGAGAGGCAAGCGCAAATCGTGATGAACGTCTGCGGCTACAAAGAGAAAGGTCAAGAGCGGCGCGTGAACAACATTTATCCAGATATCGAGCACAGGATCAACAGTGACAGCAAACCAGTCGCGCATTACGCGTACGTCTTTGTTTCGTCTTGCGTTCGAGTATTCTCCAGACATCAATTATTCTGCGCAGTCAAAGATCGCTATCGGTTCAATGGATCAAATATGCAGATACTGTCAGGCTTTGAAATTCCGCAATGTACACCCGGGCATGTGTTGTTCATCAGGAAAAGTGGTTTTTTACTTCTTCTTAGTCCACCGAAGCCCCTACTGTCACTTCTCGCTGGTGCTTCAAACTTATTCTTATGTATAACACGCATATTCAATTCTTGCTTTCAAATGACGTCATTTGGTACAACTAAAATTTGCGCTTTATCATCCGTTAGACGTAATCCAAGAGTACATCCAAGAATCAATGACCTACGTACGTCATTATGGCCGTTACGATTTATTTATTACATTTACATGTAATCCAAATTGGGAGGAAATACAAACCTTGTTGTTACCAGGACAACAATCAATAATTCGTCCTTATATCGTTGCACGTGTGTTTAAGAGAAAATTAAAATCCTTGATTGAATTTATCGTGAAGTTTTCGGTACGACAATTTTTTGGTTGTATTCGGTTGAACGGTAAAAATAAGTTTGCCGCATACTCACATTTTTATTTGCCTCGAAACTAAAATACGCCCGGAAGAAATTGATCTAATCATTTCCGCTGAAATTTCGGATCCATCAATCGATCCAGAATTGTTGGAAATTGTTACCAGTCACATGATCCATGACCATGTGATAGTTTTATCATGAAATCACCATGCACGGGAAATGGCAAATGTAAGAAACGTTTTCCGAATGAATATATCAATTATACAATTACGGATATTGACGGTTTTCCAGTGTATCGCCGACAACTGTGGCAAAGTGTTCACAATGCGAACATCAAATTTTATTCAACTACAAATTGATAATTAGTGGATGGTTCCACATTCGCAATTGCTTTCAAAAACTTGTAATGCCCATATTAATGTTGAGTTTTGCAATTCCGTCAAATCCATTAAATACATTTGTAAATACGTAAATAAAAGCTGTGATTTGGCTATGTTTGATGTGCGAGATATTAATAAAAATGATGAAATAACACAATATCAAATGGGCAGATACATCAGTAGTAACGAAACTATCTGGCGTATTTTCAGTTTTTCCACGATCGAGGTCCACCTGTACAGCATTTTACAGCGCATCTTGAAAATGGTCAGTGTGTATTTCACTGAAGAAAATGTTATCCAAAGAGCTTTAGAGCCACCGAAAACTACACTCACAAAATTATTTGCCTTATGCCAAAAGCATGATGTTTTCGTCCAAATATCCAAAACATTACTATATAACGATGTTTCACGCTATTTTACATGGAACAAATCAGGGAAAAGATGGGACCCACGTAACGTGAAGTACCAAATCCGTGAATCGTAGGCATATTCAAATCAAAAACATTGGGACGACTCTAGACAGTGCATCCAACACAACGTGAGTGCTTTTTTTGCGTTTGTTATTGGTAAATGTTACTGGACCAACATCTTTTGAGTATATGCGAACACTTGATGGTCGAGTAAATGATACCTATCAAGAAGCATGTCGCGAGCTACAACTGCTGGAGGATGACAACCATTGGGATTTGGCACTTGCTGATGCAGCTTTAACATCTACGACAAATAATATTCGTCCACTGTTTGCGTATATTCTGACAACTTGTTATCCAACAAAATCATTAGCATTGTGTGAAAAATATTAAAATTACATGACTGAACATGTTTTAAACCAAATGAGACAAACAGAACGATGTCCGACTAAAGATTTCTCACCAGAGATGTACAATGAAGCGTTACTACTACTAGAAGATTTATATATTTTGATTTCAAACTTTTCACTGAACCACTATGGCATGCCTTCACCTGATCGTCAAGCAACTGATTTAATGAACACTGATATATAACGAGAAAAACAATATGACGACGTTGACTTAGCTACACTCACTGCAAATAATGAGCCTTTATTGACAGCTGAACAAAATCGAATCATGTTGACTGTTGATGCAAAACAGGGTGGATTTTTTTCCTAGACTCACCTGGTGGAACCGGTAAGATATTTTAGTGTCATTAATCCTTGCAAAGATACGGCTACAACAGAAGATTGCAATGTCAGGAATTGCAGCCACTTTGTTAGGTGGTGGACGAACAGCGCATTCAGCTTTGAAGCAGCCATTCGACATTCACAGTAAACCAAACGCAATGTGTAATATTAAAGAAAAGCGCAATAGCTGCAGTGTTACAACAAAGTTCAATTATTATCTGGGATGAGTGTACTATGAATCATAAACATTCTCTTGAAGCTTTTTACAGAAATATGCAAGATATAAACGGCAATAATCAACTCTTCGGAGGTGCTATTTTACTACAATCTGGTGATTTCCGGCAGACATTACCTGTCATTCCTCGCTCCACTTATGCTGATGATATTAACGCATGTTTGAAACAATAATTTTTATGGAAATACGTTGAAATACTTCGATTGACTATAAATATGCGAGTACATTTACATAATGATCCGATGGAACAAGTATTTTCAAATCCATTACTGGATATTGGAAACGGTACAGTCAGACTACCTCAAAATACGCAATGTATCACATTGTCAAACAACTTCTGCACTATTGTTCATTCAAAAAATGAACTAATTGAGAGTGTATTTCCAGATATTAATATAATCACTTAGACCATAATTTGCTAAGTAATCGTGCAATTTTAGCGGCAAAAAAATTTGATGTCCATGAAATTAACTATCAAATACAAAATTTTTTGCCAGGTGATCTATTGACTTTTAAATCAATTGGCACCATTGTTGATGAAAAGCAGATAGTTAATTTTCCAATTGAACGTTTAAACTCTATGGACTTACCAGGCAGGCCGCCACACAATATTCGTCCCCAAATTGGTTCACCGGTCATTCTATTGCGAAATTTAAATCCACCTAAATTATGCAACGGTACACGATTAGTCATCAGAAGAATTACCGGAAGCGTGCTTGAAGCTACGATATTGGCTGGAATGTTTAAAGACGAAGCCGTCCTGTTACCTGGAATACCTATGATACCATCAGAATCGATAATTCCGTTCAAAAAGCTACAATTTCCGATCTCTTTGGCTTTTGCCATGACAATAAATAAGTCGCAAGGGCAAATAATGGCTATTTGTGGCTTAGACTTGGAGAACCCGCGTTTCGCCCAAGAAAAGCTGTATGTTGCATGCTCCCGTGTTGGAAAACCATCGAAATTATTTATTTTGACGAAAGACAGATTAATGAAAAATATTGTTCAGCGCTTACTTCTTAATTAAATAAAAGTAATGTTTGTTAAAAATTAAATTAGGTAAAAAAATATAAAATAATTATAATTTCAGATTTAAAAATCAGGATTTTCTAACACATTTATTAAATCGATATAAAATTAAACATTTATTATCCGTTTAAATTTAATTTGCACTTTTCATCATTCTTTATCAATCACTTCCTTAATAATACCAATAGTACCAAATAATTAATTTAAGAAAAAGAAAACCACAGCAACGCGTAGCCGGGTCTGCTTGTTATAATATAAACACTCATATACTGCGCACCTGTTTGTTGTGGCCTAGGAGCAATGCCAATCACCTGAGGCGATCTCAAGAACACTCGACGGCTGACCTTGGAGATTACGCGTCGCGTAAGGCAACTGCTATCTGCCGTCGATCTGTCATTCCGTCTCAGGCGCAGCAGGAGTTCGTCTGCTCTCCCGCACGACGCCCGGAAGAAGTGAGGTCTCTACACTCTCCTATCTACGACAGGTAAAACATTTTGTAATGAACTATTTTTGACCAATAGGATTTGCCAGAAACCAAAGTCTCTATCTTCAATTTCTATTTTTTGTTTCAATTTTCTTAAAATCGGTGATATCTAAGAAAATGACCTGCATAATTCTCTTAAACATTATTTTCAATATTCCACAACATAACTTAATCAAAAGAGTTGAAACAATTTTTTTTATAAAAATTGAAAATGTCTTGAAAGTTTTTTGTAAAGTACATCCCTAAATAAAAATTTCAATTTCTAATTTCATGGTCCGCAACCTCTTCAGCAATTGGGGAATATCAGTTTTGGAGCAAATCGGCTGAACGGTTTATGCGCTAGCGTTTGCACAGACGAACGGACGGAGAGACAGACATGGACGTGTAGCTGTCAATCCTTCTTTTGGTAACGAGAACCCACAAAAAGTGGATTCTGGTCCCCCCTCGTGTCAGAATTTGTTTTCCAATATTTAGTAACTGGATTAATCCATGTTTTTTCTTTCTTGGACCCAGCAATATTAAGTTTGGTGACGAAAATTCGCCGTTTTCAGGCGCACGATTACAATAATTTATTTTCTTACGTTAGTAAGTAAGAGAATACAAAAAATTAAACATTGACAAGTTACTTCTTTTATTGACAAGTTTACATTAGCTGGAACGGCCAATCAGGACCTAACACGAATCCACTCGACTGCTGACCTTGGAGATTACGCGTCGCATAATGACACTGCAATCTGCAAACAATCTCTCAATCCGTCTCAAGCGCCGTGGGACTATGTGAAAACTCGAACACCCCTGTCTAACTATATCAGAGCTCCTTTATACGCAATAATGGTGAAACCACTTGTTTCTATTCGAGTATTAATATTGTTGCCTGAGATGTGAAATGCAAATATTGCTAAAAGCGGATCGAATCGACTACACGTTTATAAAAGATTTTTTTACTCAGAAAAACTTTAAAGTAAAACTTTGAAGTTTCGACATTGGAAGTATTTTATCTCTAATATTTGACCTGTCTGTTCGTTTTAAGAGTAAGGTAACAAAACTCCTAGGTCTCTTAATGCCGTCAACACTAAAATAAAATGTACATTAAATTAAATTCATTATTTTACGCTATCTGAAATCATTCAAATTCAGGATGCCTTCATGCCGCTTGTTGCGTGTGTTATGCAAATGAACATACATTACAGAGATATTGCATAATAGTCTGTTGTAGTTCATCATGTAGTACGTAGTCATTTAGATTGCAAAAGACACATATTTGAATAATGAAAAAGTGCCATAAACTCAACCTTGTAAACCTCTTTTCATTGAACATCTTACCCACAGTCTTGTAAAAATATTGACGATTCTGTAATATGAACGTTAAACTGACTTAATGACGGGAACTTATTTTAATTGTATACTCAAACTTATAATTGAAACAGACGTCGTTGGTGTCATTATGAATATATCACTGCAAAATATGCACTTACAATACATGAACGTTACTTTAGAACGTATTACCAAATGACATTAAACAATTACTGTCGGTACACATTTATTATAATAAAAGTACATTTTTTCTTCTGCATTACTATTTCTATACAATTAGAGAAAAATCGAGAATAAAAATGAAAAATAATATTAATTTCATCAAAAAACGTTACATAAAGAATAAGTTGACATTTCTCTAGTATATTTTATTAAAAAAACTTAATACGATTGTAACTAATAATTTACTTTTTCTTCCGTGTCGATGATACCCGCACCATTATTTTTTTGAGCAGTTTCCGTGATGAAATGCGCAACTGCAGAGATGGCCCTTTGTTTTGCTTCTGGACATTGCTGTAGCTTCACTATGCGCACGGTTTGTTGAACTCTTCTGCTTCTAGTGGTAGAAGTAGAGCTGGCGGTGAGTATCTATTTTGTTAGAAATGCGGAAGAACCAAATCTGCCTTCCCTTACCGTTACAAATAAGTTTCAAAAAGTCGCTAAGGCAAATGTTTAGTTTTCCAAATGTTCCTAATCTGGTGCTTTCTACAATTTTATTTTCATTTCTTTGGGCTCTTTTTAAAAGAACGCTTACTCATCTTTCTAATATGGATAGTTAAATCAAAGTGTTAGCTAAAATATTATACTTAAAATCACAGGAAACAGTTCTGAATCTCAAGAAGTCTTGCACATATATTGTGCTCCACACATCACATACTGTATTTACTGTTTTTTTTTTCACCAAATCTAAATCTAGTATTACATTTTAAATAAGATTTGTTCCAAAAGTTTAAACGTCGATACATTTGGATAATGCGGAAATTCCTTGACTTTGAAACTTTTTTTGTGGGTATTTTGCATTAATACCCAAATAAATATTTTAAAAATCTCAAAAAACTGCTATTTTTTCCTTTTGGAAATACTACCTTACGCTTAAAGTTACGGAAATCTGATCTTCAATATAACCTCCCTATTTATGATAATTTGTTCTTTACTGTTTCGTATCCCCCGCATGAATCATTCAAGATATATTGTTATTCTTCATTTATTGCGTAGTTGTTTATTAAAGAAAAGGTATTGAAATTGTTCAGAAACAAGTAACGATTATCGAATGTTGCGTGTAGTGCGACCCTGATATTGCAAAAATGATTATATCTTGGTCCGTTTCTGGTAAATTATTAGATTTATAATATTGTATACCCCCTCGGGTAGCTTATTGGACAGCGTACTAGATTTCAATGTCGCGACACCGGGTGAATTCCCGGACCGGAAAGATTATAGAGTGCGTCTTCCTTGCAATACCCAGTATATGTTGCTATGGGACGATGAGAAAACTTACTTCTCAAGTTGAGAAGGTTAGAACTTGTCGTAAGAATGCCCTTGTGCTAACCACTCGTCCCCGGTTCCTATTGCCGCAAAGCCGGTCACTGTTGGTAGACTCTGGACCGGGACGGGCTCTCGCACCAAGTAACGACAGATATAATATTGTATAGTCGCAGCTCCGGTTTTCGAGTTGTTGAATCTAAAAACTCGGCTCGGCTTACAGCGCTACCACTTCCCTCAAGACTACCTCCCCCTCCCCGTCTATCTGCCCTCTTCCGCTCTATCTGTTCCTCCCTCTCATCACCCTTCGTGCACAGGAGTCCTTCTTACCCCGCACTGGACGTCCATTCTATTGGCCTTGACATCCATTCTCTTCGAGAACATCTCTTGTTCCTGCTCCTCATATAAAAATCAGAAAATAAACCAAATTTTAATTTTTCACCTAGATATTTATTTTTCTCCCCTCTATCTAAAATGTGTGATGTTCTAATAGGCTTATTTCATGAATTTCAGAAGCATAAAGAAAGGCAATGTCTAGTCGCAGAAGATCTGGTGTCATTGGCACTCAAGATGGTGCAGACGCTGTTGGAGACGCCCTTCAGCAGTTCGCGCAGGCGTTAGCTTATCTACAGGACGTCGTGCGCCTGCAGAATCAGGAGGCGAAACGCAAGGTTCAGGAGGCTGAGCGGAGGATGCAGGAGGCCCAGCGCCTGCAGGAGGAAAGATTGCGCGAGATGGACCGTCAGCTCCAGGAGAAGGACGACGTCATCCGCAGCCTGCAGCAGCGACTACAAGAGACCCACGACAGAGTGACCCCCAGTCCCTCAGGGGCCGGCCACCCGGGCGCAGGGGCCGACGAGGAAGAAGGCGCGAGGCGGCGGGTGGAGCTGCGGGTGCGGGAGGTGGAGTTGAGGTGGAAGAGGGCCCGAACCTCCCCCTCCCCCCTGGGTGAGCTGTTGTGTGAGGCAGCATGTGAAGGAAGACTAAATGACGTACGACGACTCATTGACTCCGGGGCTGACGTCAACTACACCAATCAATATGATACCACTCCTCTGCTTAGAGCAGTCTTCAATGCGAAGGCGAATGTGGTGTCGCTCCTGCTGCAACGAGGCGCCGATGTGAACGCTGTCAACAGCAATGGGAGTGCCGCGTGTCACTGGGCTGCGATGTTGGACCACAGCGGTCGGTGCGTGGAGCTGCTGGTGCGCGCGGGCGCCGACGTCAACGCGAGGAATAAAGACGGAGAGACTCCTCTGCACAGGGCGGCGTGCAATGACAACGTGGAAGCGGTGTGCGCGCTGCTCGCGGCCGGCGCCAGGAGGGACCTCAGGCCTTGGGGAGGATATAAAAAAGGCAGGACACCGTTCGAAACAACTACGTCTCCTTATATTCAGGATCTCCTGCGACTGTAACGTCAAGAATGGATGGGGATATTCCCCCGCAATACACAGTGTAGGCTCTGACTCAAATTTAATTATCAAGATGACATATGATATTTAACATTTTTTGTGCCGTATTCTTAATATTTAATGTTACAAGTTATAATTAAAAGAAAATTTAATAGATGGCAGCAATGGCAAGCGTTGCATTATTGCGAACGTCATAACAAATAGCCCACTTTGTGACATTAAAACGGAATTTAAGTGAATAGAACGTACTCTGTGAAGCCTCTTTTGCATAAATCGAAATTGATTTTCTAATTTTTACGAAAAATAAATATTCTAGCGTAACCATGCAAAAGGTCTTGCATGTTAATGTCCAATCTTTCCGTATACATTTTTCTATCCTTTCTACTACGAAAAGAAGTTGTTAATGTAACGATAATATTCGTTGAAAAATATATAAATAAAAGTTCTTACTTACTCAATATCAAACTAAATAAAATCAACTACGGTATCCAAGCGAAACTCTCGCCTATACAACACCATACTTTTCCCTATCCTTCTATTTCCATAATTAGAAGGAATGTTGTTAACGAAACCTATTTATTTGTTTAAAAATGTATGAAGGTAACTTCCGATGTACCAACACAATATCATATAAAAATAAAAAACAATGCAATTGATGTTAAAAATAATTATTCAGTATTTATGAGAGATTCCTATGATCAAATAACAAGAGCAGCGCTAAACCCAGCTCTTTAAAAGGAATCGAGTACCCACCTTCCCCTTTTGGGAGCGCTCTTCCCGTTAGGGTTCAGTTGAGTTTGTTGCAAGTGAGGAAGTGTCGCAAGCCAACCCGTCTATTCTGCGGTTGGGCGACCGCGGCGGACTTCTTTAAAGAAAGGCGGTAGGTGCAGGGGCTAAGTGTTAAGCTCTGCCACAATAGATTAAGTTTTGTTCAAAACTCTCACCCAACATTTCTGGCACTAAGAAAGAAAAACAATAACAGCTCAATACACTGATCATAATTAATATTTATTAAATCAATATAAAAAACATGAATTTTTCATAAAAACTCTCTCTCTCCGACAATGCGAGAGGAATCGCGGGGATCAGGGCACCGGAAACACGTGTCAAGGAACAATCATTGACACCCGAAGGCTCTCTTTCACTTGTGACACCCCAGCGTGCGCGCACGCGACATCAAGAAGAATGTTTATTGCTTATTTTCTATACCGGCAAATGGCTGCCTAAAACGGCTGCCAACTGTTTTCATGGGCTATAAATGCGCTGAAACTTTTCGGCAATTCTAATACGATCGGTGGTTGTCGATGATGATGATGATGATGATTAAGGTTTAAGGGCGCTTCAAAAGCTAAGATCATTGGCGCCTGTATCGATTTTCTGAAGAGCAATCCGCACTGTAGTAGTGCCAGAAAAAAAAAATTTTTCCAACATTAGGAGTAAAGTAAGACTGAACATAAACATGTTCAATTATTTAAAACGATTGGCGGAAGGGAGCTAGATAAACACTTTAAAATCTCCAATTATAAGATATGGATTGGCATAATACTTCTCTAATATAGGCTTCTCTAAGATAATGCTGAAAATGTCAGACTCTCGTAAAAAGCTTGCAGAGAAAATATTCATCATTTCATAGTACCTGTGTTAGAGAGCTAGCAAGGTGAAGGCTTCGCCGACTATCTCTTCCCTTAGAACAGTGCAGGAGGACATGCTCAAAGGTAAGATCCGTATCGGAACTATCGCAAGGAGAGGGTCGGTCACCGCGGAGATACCCGTAAGAGAAATGTCAGAGGCTGATCCGAAGGCGTGTCAGAATAATCTCGTCGCGTCTTGAATAATGAGATGAAGAGGACCAAGGCTTTACAAAATACTTGATTTTCGTGAGTTTGAAGTCTGGGGTTTGTCACTTTGTTTGCCATGAGCTGAGCTGAGAATTTAAAGAGCAATTCGCGCTGTAGTAGTGCCAGAATCTAAACATTTTTTCCAACGTGAGGAGTAGAGTAAGACTGAACATAAACATGTTCAATTATTTAAAAGGGTTGGCGGAAAAGAGACAGATAAACACTTTATAATCTCCAAATATATGATGTGCAATCAGCAGAAATGAACAAGGCATCTCCTCTTTCTACTCGAGATGACGGGACTTTGTAACATTTCACGCCAATGCGACAATATGATATATTAGCCCGTTGCACAGCTCACCCATAAAGTAACGCTTGCGGGCAACGTAATACGACGGGAGATGGCTACGACCGCAAGTCACGCACCATATAAGAAACTAAATGTTATTTGTATTCCGTGAATCAGTCACCTAAATTGCATCCGCGCCATCCAAGCGGGCGTTCCCTCTGATTCGCCTGGAATGACGGAGTAGCAACCGAGAGCTGCCCTGCTGTGAGCGCGTGTGCGAGATCGGGCGCCTCCGCTGACGAGATAGATCGGTCAAGGACCTCCGTCAAGTTCCAACCCCCACTTGTTCGAAATTCAAAATTAAATAGCCTATAATTTTGTACTAATTATGTACTAATTTCGTTTCACAATTAAAAATGTTGTACTCGACTATAAACAATAAAAAAACACATCCAAAAGTGGGGGTGCTAGCTTGACGTTAAGTTAGCACCCCCACTTCTCATAAATTCAAAACCAACTACCCTAACATTATCTACTAATTATGTACTATTATCTACCACAATTAAAAATTTTGTACTCAACTATAAACAATTAAAAACCGGGTGCAAATGAAGCACTTTTCACTCATAATTTTTGATTTTTTAAAAAATATTTAGAGTGAAAGTTTAAACTTGAAATCAATAACGCAGATTAACATCATAATGAACTTTTACATGTAATAATTTCAAAATTTTATCTAGTCCCGCAACTGAGATATTACAGTCTTAAAACACGAAAAATTGCGAGCGGCTCTAAACAAAAGTGTCCGCCACTGCATCCCCCTTCGCAGAAATTCCAATTTAACGAGTCTATATTCTTCTAACATGTATGTACTAATACTACAACCAAATCAATAATTTCGTACTCAACTATAAACAACTGAAAAACCGGTGCCAATAATGCACTTTTCTCGTGAATTTCACGATTTTTTAAAGCACATTTTTAGTCAAATTCCAAAGTTGAAATTCACAACGCACGTTAACAATATAGTGAACTTTTACATATAACAATTTCAAAATTTTATCTAGTCCTGCAACTGAGATATTACAGTCTAAAAACACGAAAAATTGCGAGCGGCTCTAAACAAAAGTGTCCCCCACTGCATCCTCCTTCGCAGAAATTCCAATTTAACTAGTCTATATTCTTCTAACAAGTATGTACTAATACTATAACAAAATAAATAATTTCGTACTCAACTATAAGCATCTGAAAAAACGGTGCCAATAAAGCACTTTTCACGTGAACTTCACGATTTTTTTAAGCACATTTTAATTAAATTTCAAAGTTGATATTCATAACGCTGTTTAAAAATATAGTGAACTTTTACATGCAATAATTTCAACATTTTATTTAGTCCCCCAACTGAGATAATACAGTCTAAAAACACGAAAAATTGCGAGCGGCTCTAAACAAGAGTCCGCCACTGCATCCCCCTTCGCAGAAATGCCATTTTAACTTGTCTATATTCACCTAACATGTATGTACTAATACTACAACAAAATAAATAAATTCGTTCTCAAATATAAACAACTGAAAAACCGGTGCCAATAAAGCACTTTTCACGTGAACTTCACGATTTTTTTAAGCACATTTTAATTAAATTTCGAAGTTGATATTCACAACGCTGTTTAAAAATATAGTGAACTTTTACATGTAATAATTTCAAAATTTTATTGAGTCCCCCAACTGAGATATTACAGTCTAAAAACACGAAAAATTGCGAGCGGCTCTAAACAAGAGTCCGCCACTGCATCCCCCTTCGCAGAAATGCCATTTTAACTAGTCTATATTCTTCTAACATGTATGTACTAATACTACAACAAAATAAATAATTTCGTTCTCAACTATATACAACTGAAAAACCGGTGCCAATAAAGCACTTGTCACGTGAACTTCACGATTTTTTTAAGCACATTTTTAGTCAAATTTCACAGTTGATATTCACAACGCTGTTTAAAAATATAGTGAACTTTTACACGTAATAATTTCAAAATTTTATTTTGTCCCCCAACTGAGATATTACAGTCTAAAAACACGAATAATTGCGAACGGCTCTAAACAAAAGTGTCCGCCACTGCATCCCCCTTCGCAGAAATACCATTTTAACTAGTCTATATTCTCCTAACATGTATGTACTAATACTACAACCAAATCAATAATTTCGTACTCAACTATAAACAACTGAAAAACCGGTGCCAATAATGCACTTTTCTCGTGAATTTCACGATTTTTTAAAGCACATTTTTAGTCAAATTCCAAAGTTGAAATTCACAACGCACGTTAACAATATAGTGAACTTTTACATATAACAATTTCAAAATTTTATCTAGTCCTGCAACTGAGATATTACAGTCTAAAAACACGAAAAATTGCGAGCGGCTCTAAACAAAAGTGTCCCCCACTGCATCCTCCTTCGCAGAAATTCCAATTTAACTAGTCTATATTCTTCTAACAAGTATGTACTAATACTATAACAAAATAAATAATTTCGTACTCAACTATAAGCATCTGAAAAAACGGTGCCAATAAAGCACTTTTCACGTGAACTTCACGATTTTTTTAAGCACATTTTAATTAAATTTCAAAGTTGATATTCATAACGCTGTTTAAAAATATAGTGAACTTTTACATGCAATAATTTCAACATTTTATTTAGTCCCCCAACTGAGATAATACAGTCTAAAAACACGAAAAATTGCGAGCGGCTCTAAACAAGAGTCCGCCACTGCATCCCCCTTCGCAGAAATGCCATTTTAACTTGTCTATATTCACCTAACATGTATGTACTAATACTACAACAAAATAAATAATTTCGTACTCAACTATATACAACTGAAAAACCGGTGCCAATAAAGCACTTTTCACGTGAACTTCACGATTTTTTAAGCACATTTTTAGTCAAATTTCACAGTTGATATTCACAACGCTGTTTACAAATATAGTGAACTTTTACATGTAATAATTTCAAAATTTTATTTAGTCCCCCAACTGAGATATTACAGTCTAAAAACACGAAAAATTGCGAGCGGCTCTAAACAAGTGTCTGCCACTGCATCCCCCTTCGCAGAAATGCCATTTTAACTAGTCTATATTCTTCTAACATGTATGTACTAACACTACAACAAAATAAATAAATTCGTTCTCAACTATATACAACTGAAAAACCGGTGCCAATAAAGCACTTTTCACGTGAACTTCACGATTTTTTTAAGCACATTTTAATTAAATTTCGAAGTTGATATTCACAACGCTGTTTAAAAATATAGTGAACTTTTACATGTAATAATTTCAAAATTTTATTGAGTCCCCCAACTGAGATATTACAGTCTAAAAACACGAAAAATTGCGAGCGGCTCTAAACAAGAGTCCGCCACTGCATCCCCCTTCGCAGAAATGCCATTTTAACTAGTCTATATTCTTCTAACATGTATGTACTAATACTACAACAAAATAAATAATTTCGTTCTCAACTATATACAACTGAAAAACCGGTGCCAATAAAGCACTTGTCACGTGAACTTCACGATTTTTTTAAGCACATTTTTAGTCAAATTTCACAGTTGATATTCACAACGCTGTTTAAAAATATAGTGAACTTTTACACGTAATAATTTCAAAATTTTATTTTGTCCCCCAACTGAGATATTACAGTCTAAAAACACGAATAATTGCGAACGGCTCTAAACAAAAGTGTCCGCCACTGCATCCCCCTTCGCAGAAATACCATTTTAACTAGTCTATATTCTCCTAACATGTATGTACTAATACTACAACCAAATCAATAATTTCGTACTCAACTATAAACAACTGAAAAACCGGTGCCAATAATGCACTTTTCTCGTGAATTTCACGATTTTTTAAAGCACATTTTTAGTCAAATTCCAAAGTTGAAATTCACAACGCACGTTAACAATATAGTGAACTTTTACATATAACAATTTCAAAATTTTATCTAGTCCTGCAACTGAGATATTACAGTCTAAAAACACGAAAAATTGCGAGCGGCTCTAAACAAAAGTGTCCCCCACTGCATCCTCCTTCGCAGAAATTCCAATTTAACTAGTCTATATTCTTCTAACAAGTATGTACTAATACTATAACAAAATAAATAATTTCGTACTCAACTATAAGCATCTGAAAAAACGGTGCCAATAAAGCACTTTTCACGTGAACTTCACGATTTTTTTAAGCACATTTTAATTAAATTTCAAAGTTGATATTCATAACGCTGTTTAAAAATATAGTGAACTTTTACATGCAATAATTTCAACATTTTATTTAGTCCCCCAACTGAGATAATACAGTCTAAAAACACGAAAAATTGCGAGCGGCTCTAAACAAGAGTCCGCCACTGCATCCCCCTTCGCAGAAATGCCATTTTAACTTGTCTATATTCACCTAACATGTATGTACTAATACTACAACAAAATAAATAATTTCGTACTCAACTATATACAACTGAAAAACCGGTGCCAATAAAGCACTTATCACGTGAACTTCACGATTTTTTAAGCACATTTTTAGTCAAATTTCACAGTTGATATTCACAACGCTGTTTAAAAATATAGTGAACTTTTACATGTAATAATTTCAAAATTTTATTTAGTCCCCCAACTGAGATATTACAGTCTAAAAACACGAAAAATTGCGAGCGGCTCTAAACAAGTGTCTGCCACTGCATCCCCCTTCGCAGAAATGCCATTTTAACTAGTCTATATTCTTCTAACATGTATGTACTAATACTACAACAAAATAAATAAATTCGTTCTCAACTATATACAACTGAAAAACCGGTGCCAATAAAGCACTTTTCACGTGAACTTCACGATTTTTTTAAGCACCGTTTTAGTCAAATTTCACAGTTGATATTCACAACGCTGTTTAAAAATATAGTGAACTTTTACATGTAATAATTTCAAAATTTTATTTAGTCCCCCAACTGAGATATTACAGTCTAAAAACACGAAAAATTGCGAGCGGCTCTAAACAAGAGTCCGCCACTGCATCCCCCTTCGCAGAAATGCCATTTTAACTAGTCTATATTCTTCTAACATGTATGTACTAATACTACAACAAAATAAATAATTTCGTTCTCAACTATATACAACTGAAAAACCGGTGCCAATAAAGCACTTGTCACGTGAACTTCACGATTTTTTTAAGCACATTTTTAGTCAAATTTCACAGTTGATATTCACAACGCTGTTTAAAAATATAGTGAACTTTTACACGTAATAATTTCAAAATTTTATTTTGTCCCCCAACTGAGATATTACAGTCTAAAAACACGAATAATTGCGAACGGCTCTAAACAAAAGTGTCCGCCACTGCATCCCCCTTCGCAGAAATACCATTTTAACTAGTCTATATTCTCCTAACATGTATGTACTAATACTATAACAAAATAAATAATTTCGTACTCAACTATATACAACTGAAAAAACGGTGCCAATAAAGCACTTTTCACGTAAAATTCACGATTTTTTAAGCACATTTTTAGTCAAATTTCACAGTTGATATTCACAACGCTGTTTAAAAATATAGTGAACTTTTACACGTAATAATTTCAAAATTTTATTTAGTCCCCCAACTGAGATATTACAGTCTAAAAACACGAAAAATTGCGAGCGGCTCTAAACAAGTGTACGCCACTGCATCCTCCTTTTCAGAAATGCCATTTTAACTAGTCTATATTCTCCTAACATGTATGTACTAATACTACAACAAAATAAATAATTTCGTACTCAAATATAAACAACTGAAAAACCGGTGCCAATAAAACACTTTTCACGTGAACTTCACGATTTTTTTAAGCACATTTTAATTAAATTTCAAAGTTGATATTCACAACGCTGTTTAAAAATATAGTGAACTTTTACATGTAATAATTTCAACATTTTATTTAGTTCCCCAACTGAGATAATACAGTCTAAAAACACGAAAAATTGCGAGCGGCTCTAAACAAGAGTCCGCCACTGCATCCCCCTTCGCAGAAATGCCATTTTAACTTGTCTATATTCTCCTAACATGTATGTACTAATACTACAACAAAATAAATAATTTCGTACTCAAATATAAACAACTGAAAAACCGGTGCCAATAAAACACTTTTCACGTGAACTTCACGATTTTTTTAAGCACATTTTAATTAAATTTCAAAGTTGATATTCACAACGCTGTTTAAAAATATAGTGAACTTTTACATGTAATAATTTCAAAATTTTATTAAGTCCCCCAACTGAGATATTACAGTCTAAAAACACGAAAAATTGCGAGCGGCTCTAAACAAGTGTCTGCCTCTGCATCCCCCTTCGCAGAAATGCCATTTAACTAGTCTATATTCTCCTAACATGTATGTACTAATACTACAACAAAATAAATAATTTCGTACTCAAATATAAACAACTGAAAAACCGGTGCCAATAAAACACTTTTCACGTGAACTTCACGATTTTTTTAAGCACATTTTAATTAAATTTCAAAGTTGATATTCACAACGCTCTTTAAAAATATAGTGAACTTTTACATGTAATAATTTCAAAATTTTATTGAGTCCCCCAACTGAGATATTACAGTCTAAAAACACGAAAAATTGCGAGCGGCTCTAAACAAGTGTCTGCCTCTGCATCCCCCTTCGCAGAAATGCCATTTTAACTAGTCTATATTCTCCTAACATGTATGTACTAATACTACAACAAAATAAATAATTTCGTACTCAAATATAAACAACTGAAAAACCGGTGCCAATAAAACACTTTTCACGTGAACTTCACGATTTTTTTAAGCACATTTTAATTAAATTTCAAAGTTGATATTCACAACGCTCTTTAAAAATATAGTGAACTTTTACATGTAATAATTTCAACATTTTATTTAGTTCCCCAACTGAGATAATACAGTCTAAAAACACGAAAAATTGCGAGCGGCTCTAAACAAGAGTCCGCCACTGCATCCCCCTTCGCAGAAATGCCATTTTAACTTGTCTATATTCTCCTAACATGTATGTACTAATACTACAACAAAATAAATAATTTCGTACTCAAATATAAACAACTGAAAAACCAGTGCCAATAAAACACTTTTCACGTGAACTTCACGATTTTTTTAAGCACATTTTAATTAAATTTCAAAGTTGATATTCACAACGCTGTTTAAAAATATAGTGAACTTTTACATGTAATAATTTCAAAATTTTATTATGTCCCCCAACTGAGATATTACAGTCTAAAAACACCAAAAATTGCGAGCGGCTCTAAACAAGTGTCTGCCTCTGCATCCCCCTTCGCAGAAATGCCATTTAACTAGTCTATATTCTCCTACCATGTATGTACTAATACTACAACAAAATAAATAATTTCGTACTCAAATATAAACAACTGAAAAACCGGTGCCAATAAAGCACTTTTCACGTGAACTTCACGATTTTTTTAAGCACATTTTAAATAAATTTCGAAGTTGATATTCACAACGCTGTTTAAAAATATAGTGAACTTTTACATGTAATAATTTCAAAATTTTATTGAGTCCCCCAACTGAGATATTACAGTCTAAAAACACGAAAAATTGCGAGCGGCTCTAAACAAGTGTCTGCCACTGCTTCCCCCTTCGCAGAAATGCCATTTTAACTAGTCTATATTCTCCTAACATGTATGTACTAATACTACAACAAAATAAATAATTTCGTACTCAAATATAAACAACTGAAAAACCGGTGCCAATAAAACACTTTTCACGTGAACTTCACGATTTTTTTAAGCACATTTTAATTAAATTTCAAAGTTGATATTCACAACGCTGTTTAAAAATATAGTGAACTTTTACATGTAATAATTTCAAAATTTTATTGAGTCCCCCAACTGAGATATTACAGTCTAAAAACACGAAAAATTGCGAGCGGCTCTAAACAAGTGTCTGCCTCTGCATCACCCTTCGCAGAAATGCCATTTTAACTAGTCTATATTCTCCTAACATGTATGTACTAATACTACAACAAAATAAATAATTTCGTACTCAAATATAAACAACTGAAAAACCGGTGCCAATAAAGCACTTTTCACGTGAACTTCACGATTTTTTTAAGCACATTTTAATTAAATTTCGAAGTTGATATTCACAACGCTGTTTAAAAATATAGTGAACTTTTACATGTAATAATTTCAAAATTTTATTGAGTCCCCCAACTGAGATATTACAGTCTAAAAACACGAAAAATTGCGAGCGGCTCTAAACAAGTGTCTGCCACAGCATCCCCCTTCGCAGAAATGCCATTTTAACTAGTCTATATTCTCCTAACATGTATGTACTAATACTACAACAAAATAAATAATTTCGTACTCAAATATAAACAACTGAAAAACCGGTGCCAATAAAACACTTTTCACGTGAACTTCACGATTTTTTTAAGCACATTTTAATTAAATTTCAAAGTTGATATTCACAACGCTGTTTAAAAATATAGTGAACTTTTACATGTAATAATTTCAACATTTTATTTAGTTCCCCAACTGAGATAATACAGTCTAAAAACACGAAAAATTGCGAGCGGCTCTAAACAAGAGTCCGCCACTGCATCCCCCTTCGCAGAAATGCCATTTTAACTTGTCTATATTCTCCTAACATGTATGTACTAATACTACAACAAAATAAATAATTTCGTACTCAAATATAAACAACTGAAAAACCGGTGCCAATAAAACACTTTTCACGTGAACTTCACGATTTTTTTAAGCACATTTTAATTAAATTTCAAAGTTGATATTCACAACGCTGTTTAAAAATATAGTGAACTTTTACATGTAATAATTTCAAAATTTTATTATGTCCCCCAACTGAGATATTACAGTCTAAAAACACGAAAAATTGCGAGCGGCTCTAAACAAGTGTCTGCCTCTGCATCCCCCTTCGCAGAAATGCCATTTAACTAGTCTATATTCTCCTACCATGTATGTACTAATACTACAACAAAATAAATAATTTCGTACTCAAATATAAACAACTGAAAAACCGGTGCCAATAAAGCACTTTTCACGTGAACTTCACGATTTTTTTAAGCACATTTTAATTAAATTTCAAAGTTGATATTCACAACGCTGTTTAAAAATATAGTGAACTTTTACATGTAATAATTTCAAAATTTTATTGAGTCCCCCAACTGAGATATTACAGTCTAAAAACACGAAAAATTGCGAGCGGCTCTAAACAAGTGTCTGCCACTGCATCCCCCTTCGCAGAAATGCCATTTTAACTAGTCTATATTCTCCTAACATGTATGTACTAATACTACAACAAAATAAATAATTTCGTACTCAAATATAAACAACTGAAAAACCGGTGCCAATAAAACACTTTTCACGTGAACTTCACGATTTTTTTAAGCACATTTTAATTAAATTTCAAAGTTGATATTCACAACGCTGTTTAAAAATATAGTGAACTTTTACATGTAATAATTTCAAAATTTTATTGAGTCCCCCAACTGAGATATTACAGTCTAAAAACACGAAAAATTGCGAGCGGCTCTAAACAAGTGTCTGCCTCTGCATCCCCCTTCGCAGAAATGCCATTTTAACTAGTCTATATTCTCCTAACATGTATGTACTAATACTACAACAAAATAAATAATTTCGTACTCAAATATAAACAACTGAAAAACCGGTGCCAATAAAGCACTTTTCACGTGAACTTCACGATTTTTTTAAGCACATTTTAATTAAATTTCGAAGTTGATATTCACAACGCTGTTTAAAAATATAGTGAACTTTTACATGTAATAATTTCAAAATTTTATTGAGTCCCCCCAACTGAGATATTACAGTCTAAAAACACGAAAAATTGCGAGCGGCTCTAAACAAGTGTCTGCCACAGCATCCCTCTTCGCAGAAATGCCATTTTAACTAGTCTATATTCTCCTAACATATATGTACTAATACTACAACAAAATAAATAATTTCGTACTCAAATATAAACAACTGAAAAACCGGTGCCAATAAAACACTTTTCACGTGAACTTCACGATTTTTTTAAGCACATTTTAATTAAATTTCAAAGTTGATATTCACAACGCTGTTTAAAAATATAGTGAACTTTTACATGTAATAATTTCAAAATTTTATTGAGTCCCCCAACTGAGATATTACAGTCTAAAAACACGAAAAATTGCGAGCGGCTCTAAACAAGTGTCTGCCACTGCATCCCCCTTCGCAGAAATGCCATTTTAACTAGTCTATATTCTCCTATCATGTATGTACTAATACTACAACAAAATAAATAATTTCGTACTCAAATATAAACAACTGAAAAACCGGTGCCAATAAAGCACTTTTCACGTGAACTTCACGATTTTTTTAAGCACATTTTAATTAAATTTCAAAGTTGATATTCACAACGCTGTTTAAAAATATAGTGAACTTTTACATGTAATAATTTCAAAATTTTATTGAGTCCCCCAACTGAGATATTACAGTCTAAAAACACGAAAAATTGCGAGCGGCTCTAAACAAGTGTCTGCCACTGCATCCCCCTTCGCAGAAATGCCATTTTAACTAGTCTATATTCTCCTAACATGTATGTACTAATACTACAACAAAATAAATAATTTCGTACTCAAATATAAACAACTGAAAAACCGGTGCCAATAAAACACTTTTCACGTGAACTTCACGATTTTTTTAAGCACATTTTAATTAAATTTCAAAGTTGATATTCACAACGCTGTTTAAAAATATAGTGAACTTTTACATGTAATAATTTCAAAATTTTATTGAGTCCCCCAACTGAGATATTACAGTCTAAAAACACGAAAAATTGCGAGCGGCTCTAAACAAGTGTCTGCCTCTGCATCCCCCTTCGCAGAAATGCCATTTTAACTAGTCTATATTCTCCTAACATGTATGTACTAATACTACAACAAAATAAATAATTTCGTACTCAAATATAAACAACTGAAAAACCGGTGCCAATAAAGCACTTTTCACGTGAACTTCACGATTTTTTTAAGCACATTTTAATTAAATTTCGAAGTTGATATTCACAACGCTGTTTAAAAATATAGTGAACTTTTACATGTAATAATTTCAAAATTTTATTGAGTCCCCCAACTGAGATATTACAGTCTAAAAACACGAAAAATTGCGAGCGGCTCTAAACAAGTGTCTGCCACAGCATCCCTCTTCGCAGAAATGCCATTTTAACTAGTCTATATTCTCCTAACATATATGTACTAATACTACAACAAAATAAATAATTTCGTACTCAAATATAAACAACTGAAAAACCGGTGCCAATAAAACACTTTTCACGTGAACTTCACGATTTTTTTAAGCACATTTTAATTAAATTTCAAAGTTGATATTCACAACGCTGTTTAAAAATATAGTGAACTTTTACATGTAATAATTTCAAAATTTTATTGAGTCCCCCAACTGAGATATTACAGTCTAAAAACACGAAAAATTGCGAGCGGCTCTAAACAAGTGTCTGCCACTGCATCCCCCTTCGCAGAAATGCCATTTTAACTAGTCTATATTCTCCTATCATGTATGTACTAATACTACAACAAAATAAATAATTTCGTACTCAATATAAACAACTGAAAAACCGGTGCCAATAAAGCACTTTTCACGTGAACTTCACGATTTTTTTAAGCACATTTTTAGTCAAATTTCACAGTTGATATTCACAACGCTGTTTAAAAATATAGTGAACTTTTACATGTAATAATTTCAAAATTTTATTTTGTCCCCCAACTGAGATAATACAGTCTAAAAAGACGAAAAATTGCGAGCGGCTCTAAACAAGAGTCCGCCACTGCATCCCCCTTCGCAGAAATGCCATTTTAACTAGTCTATATTCTTCTAACATGTATGTGCTAATACTACAACAAAATAAATAATTTTGTTATCAACTATATACAACTGAAAAACCGGTGCCAATAAAGCACTTTTCAAGTGAACTTTACGATTTTTTTAAGCACATTTTAATTAAATTTCAAAGTTGATATTCATAACGCTGTCTTATATAGTGAACTTTTACATGTAATAATTTCAAAATTTTATTTAGTCCCCCAACTGAGGTAATACAGTCTACGTTATTACGATGGTGTATTACTTTCTATTCTTATGTGTGTTAAGATAGTTATTGTCTGAGGACGAGTAATACGCAGAGGAAAATGGAAAAAATCGTAAATTACGTGCGAGAGTCTTGACGGAAGCGCTCTGCCGTCGCGACGAGGGAAGGCGCCCTTAGGCCCGCTTCACACGGCGCGGCCGCCGCGCGCTTCGTTCAAGGAGCATAGCTCTTCCGACGCAGCCACCGCCGGAGCCACCGCCGGAGTCACGGCCGCACCGCCGCCCGCCGTGGAAGGGGGTGGGGTCTGGAGGGGTAGGTTTCGCCGACCCTCCGGCGACGACGAACAAAGGGACCCGAGCAGGTAGAACGCCGCGACCGGCGGCACAGTGAGAAGGCTCCCATTTAAAGCTGTGTTCTGCTAGCGGTGGCGCGCGGCCACTCCTGCGCTTCTGGTGGCCGGAGTTCGGCGTCTGCTGCCGCAGCAGCCGCCACCCGCTGCACGTGGGAAGGCCTCCATTCAAACCAATGCTCTGCTACGCGGCCCGCTGCTGCGTGGCGCGCCACCCGCTTCACGTGGGAAGGGGCCCTTACCCTGGCCGCGACATCCTGGGACGCTCCTTCTGGGACGGAGGTGGCGGCCGGCGGCTGTGGTTGCGGTGGTTGCGGCGGGGTTTTACAACCCAACGCCCCCAGTCTTTGTATACTGCATGGGTGGCATTTGGCGCGCGGGCAGCCTTCGCATCGGAAAATCGTTCAACACAGAATGTTAGCAGCGAGAAATTGTAAGAAAAAACGATGGAGCCATTTTTTGGAAAATTTTGAAAATGTCCCAAGGGCTTGATGTAAATAACTTCCGCAAATCAAAATACCGGTTTTAAATTTAAGAGATCGAGACATAAGCTACATACATTGGGGAATATGAATTGTGGAGAAAATCAGTTGAAGGGTTTAATCGCTAGCGTTGTTCACAGACAGACGGGCAGACATACGATTTGCCGTCAAACGAGTTTTCGCTATCAAGGACCCACAAAACATGGATTCTGGCTACACTACGTATTAAGATGATTTCCTCCCCCCCCCTACATTTAGCAACTGGATTTTTCAAATTGTTGGTTACCAGAGTCCTGTAATAAGAGATTTCTGCCGAAAATTCTACTTTTTTTCGCATAGCATAACATACTCTCTACTGCGTAAGTGGTAACGAGAAATTAACTAGCGTTTCCATCGACTTTCTCGTATTAGTTTTATATTTCCTTTGCTCTCGGCTAGCTACTCGGACTTACCACATAATCTTGCCAGCCGCCATGCTAATTTTTTTTAAACAAAAGAATTGACCAATATGGCGTTTATATCGTCTGATAGAGTACATTGGAGCCGGTTATTGAAAAGTAAGGAATTGCAACGAACATGAGACTTATGACAACGAACATGATATTTTCTTAAGCGTTTTTACGCTACCTATGTCCAAATTGAATCAAAACATTTTTGCAGTTTTTAAGAATTGTTTATAGAAAATAAACGCTGCCTATTTTTGAAGCAAAATTTCGCAAAACATACTCATATTTTCGAAAAAAAGGACATGATATTAATTAAAGCTTTATTTTTGATTAACACATTTCATTAAAAAATCCATACAAATTAGAATTTTCAAATAACATGAGATCTATAACATTCTCTTAAGCATTATATACTTTATTGGAGATTGCACCATACTCTTAATTACTACATACTATATCGGAGATCAAAATTTAAACAAAATTCTTGTTTGCAAATTAATTTTAGATTCCCAGCCAGAAGGCCGGTTTCTTCCATACAGTCAGTTAGACAATAAATTGGTAATTAAACTCTGCCACCTTTGCCCCAAAAGTCGAAGATGTGCAGCATATGTATCCCACACGAAAATAAACGACGCCTCAAAAGGACTTCTAGCGAATGTAAGTTAAAAATTATGTTTAGATGTTTTACATCGGTTCAAAATGTTTAAATTTCGGTATCAAATAGATCTCAATTAGAAACGATTTGGTGTATACAGATTTTTGTTTCATGCGTTTTTCTTGTGTGGGTATGCTAACTTAACGTTAAGTTAGCGTACCCACCTTTAAGTCCTGTATTACCACTTTTGATTATAACCGCCGGTTAACTAACTCCCGATTAAAGTAACTCCGGGTTAAAATGGACTTCGTGTATTACGAGTGTGAGGTAACTGGAAGTTAGCTAACTCTCACTTTAACGTTTACTCGGTGTTGGTTGGCAATACTTTCTAGTGCTCAAAACGATTAATAGAGTGCAGCATAATGTTTTCGATATTCAACTTTTCGTGCGACTTTCACTTTTTCGCTGTAGGAGTGGAGATTTGTTTTGTTTCCTGTGTTTTGAGCTTGGCGACAGTCAGTCATAATTAGAGAAACTTATGGAAATGGATGTGGAAGCAAAGGAGAGGCAAAAAAATTATGTTTTTAAACATTTGTAAATTTTATTTTTTAAATGTAATTTAACTATAAATGAATGAATGTTTAACATTAATTTCTATGAATTCTATCTCTGAAGAACCTCACAAATGTTTCCCGAACTGCTTCCCTTTGTGACACTTCTAAATTTATGGCAGGACTTATCTGCCCTTCTTGAACTGCCAATTGCAATTGTTCTTTATCCATGCCTGGAACAGGTGGAGGATCTGCTTCCTTCCTCTCAATGGCAATGTTGTGCATTACAGCACATGCCACAATTATGGGCTGCACTAGCAAAATATCTTGCTTTATTCCCAATGCCAAAATAGGGAATCTTGCTTTCCAAACACCGTATAATCTTTCCACTGTATTACGTGTCCTAATATGCGATTCATTATACAAATTTTCCTCGGGTAAATAAAGGTTGCGAAGAGGTGTCAACAATGTTGGTCCTATAGGATATCCTGCATCGCCAAGTAGCACCCCATTCAAAAACTCCCCTCTCTCCACCCGAGCCTTAATTACAGAGTTTCTGTATATTGTAGCATTGATCCAGGCCCTCGTGCAACTATATTTTGAATGCGCAAGTCTTGGTTTGCAATGGTTTGTACATTGAAGCTGAAGTAGCATTTCCTGTTTTGAATAACTTCAGCGATGTGAACCAACAATTTTCTAATGAATTTTATTTAATTTTAGTAATATCCACAAAGATTTAAAGACAAAGCATTTCGTCTTCAGAATCAGTTTCTACATTTATTTTTCTACATTCGCCATTTCACCTAACCAGCAGTTAACTCAGTAACCCTTATTTCAACCTCCGGTTAACTTAACTTTCCGGTAAACCTCCGGTTTGTCTTTAACCGACACTCGTAATACGAATTTCGCCCGCTAACGTCCGGTTAACTCTAACTGGAACTTTAACTGACGGTGGTAATACACGGCCTTAGTGTTGAATATTATGATGTTGTGCATCGGTAGAAAATTTTTAAAGTTGGGTATAAATTAGTCCTTAATTAGAACAAAATTCTGGGATACTGTTTTTCAATTTTGTGATAAGTGGGTGTGCTACCTTTACGGACATTTTGTTCGCCCTTATTTGTTCTTCTCCCCGCCGCGCCGTCTGAAGTCGTGGCGATACTGTCATTTGTAGTTATTTCAGAACTGCTCAAGGAAAGAACTAATTATGAAACTATTTTCATTGAAAAGACGTTACGATTGCTTACGATTTACTGTGTTCTTTATTTACATTATTTTAAGAGGATCAGAAAGTTAACATTAGTGGTTTCATCTCTCCAAATTCATTGAAACAATATTGTTTGAGAGAGGTTGGATTTATTGAGAGAACTTGGGAGAACTTTCCAGGTAGTGTCATAAAAGAGCCGCCCGCCTCCGAAGATCTCGTCCGCAGGCCACTAGCCGCCCAGATTGGAGAATAACAGATCATAAATATTTGTGAGCTGACAGCTGTGTGCCGCCACATTTGTGACATTGTGAGCTGTGTACCGCCTACTCGTGTCGGCTGGGTGTCTTTTAAGAGAATAATAGAATATGTAACTCACGCGAGTTGCAAATTTCATCTAGGCTACAAGTAGCAAACAGCAATCCGTCTGTCACTCCCTCTGCGCATTATGTCAGTACTACTTGTAACTACAGTACAATTGGAGAACTTAGTACGCACGTACTAATTTATTTCCCCCAAATTAATTTATCACTGTTACAGTTTATTAATTAAAAGTTATCATAGCGGCTTGAGGGTTTTTCTACCATGATAGTCATACTAGCACGTATAATACGAGTAAGAAGTGGGAAGAACATAGTGAAATTAAAAGTACTGGATACGATTTCAAAAAGGTCTCTGAGTTCTCAATGGCTGTTCTGGAATTTTGATTACACGGTAAAGTTTTAATTGCACGCATGCCTTAAGCATAGTGATAATCAACGATTTTTCATGAAAATAATGAGCAAATAATGAGCATAGCCTAATATGCTCATTAAACTAAACGAAAAGTATATTTAATTTTGGTGGAAAACTTGGCACTAAATTCTCCAATTGGTTTGATGTGATTGTGCTTGTATGGGTTGTGCCAGCTTGACACACATCTTAAGAATCGTATCATCGTAGGATTGTAAAATTGCCTGGAGTTCAAAATAAAATAATAAATCTGACTGCAGACGTCATAAACTTGAAAATACTTACCAAACTCATTTATTAATTCTTCTGTTGGATACAAGAGTATAGCTGGAACAGTACTTAAAAATATGAAGTCCTGTAGACGCTTTTAAACAACTCTACATATAATAAAGAGACCGTATTCACTTCATGCAATTTGTTTCAATTCACCACAATCAAATCCGGATAATCGACGGTTTGGGTTTTTGATGTATGAATGAAGAGCAATACTTGGTCTTCTTGTGAAGAAAGTGCGATAAAAAAATTGCATTCACGAAGTTGGTTCCCCCCCCCCCCCCGAGAGTTCATGCGGTAATGCGGAATCGCGTACGGTAAATATGTGTTAACTGTTTCGATATTTATCAAGTCTATTCTGCATTTGAAAAAAGTATAAGTTGTAAAACATAATATTATAGGTATCAAGATGTACATAGAAAGACTTTCTTCTGAAAAGGTGTGGGTGCTACACACTTCTAAGTCACATTATCCATTTGTAATTCTCTGCGTTGTATGACATAGTCAAAAAAATTAAAGGTTGGGTAAAATTGGGGAAAACGGTGTATACAAAATTTCGAATTAAAATTTGAGAAAATTAAACTACTTAAATATGCGAGAAACCTTTGGCAAGTATATGAAAAATAAATGAATACATTGAAATATTTTAAGATATAAAAGAGCTCAAAATGCCTGCTCTCACTTGTCAATATCAGAACATTATTATGTATTTTAGACTTTACCGTACAACAGCATTAAAAGTAACATGTAACTCATACATACTCACTGCCTCAAAATTGAGACGGTCAAATTATTTGTTTTCTGATTCTTATTACAAATGTCTTCTATTGAGAATTTTAATTCGTAAGTGAACATATACATTTCGTACGAAACAACCCGCACTGAAATAAACATCGCACATTTCTTACTTCTTATCATAATACTTAAGGTTGAAGCTTTTGAGCGCAACATTATGATAAGCAATAAAAGATTGTACACAAGCACCAGACCAAACACAGACCCTGTGCAGAGACTACAATGAGACGGTACCACGTACGCGGCGTTTTGATCTCGTTCAAGAAGTCATCTTGATTAATATGAAAATACTCTTGAAAACTTACCTTAATATCTGTTAACAAACAATCTTGTATAAGGCTTCTGGAGTTGATGATTTAATTTCTTCTTTGGGCCGATGTCTGGCGCCGGTAAGATGCCGACATCCGTTAGCCGACATCCGGTAGTCTTGTCTCGCTTCTTTTTCTGAACAACGTTTTGATTCAAATACAATAAATAACCTTACCGCAGAATCTCGTAATTATGTCTTTTCCTAATGAAAAGTTTCTGAATCACGTTACGTAACGGGCGTGGTATATCGAACACTCCGTTTTTACCAGCCAAGAAATTGCGTTTGCGTATGCGTTGAAAACTGGTTTTAAACATTGCGACTTATGTGACTTAAACATTCCTGCAATCACTTCAAACTGCCTGAGTGACTGGCTTAGATACAATTTTACTAGAAGGGTAATTTCCATGTAATAAAATTGTATTATCGTGAAGGACAGGTTGATAAAAAACTAATTAATAATAATAAATCGTATATGGTATGGGGAAGTAATAATTGAAGTAGCATATAAATCCAAATGCTCAGCTCCTATACGTCCTAGCAAAAAAAGCTTTAATTTTGTACATATATTTCTGTAGGGACCGAAATGGATGTGCAAACAAAATTTAGATGAGAACAATAAATGGCTCATACTTACCTAATATTAACAATAGTATCAAAATCCTTACTGCAGCGAAGCACGTACCGGAACGTCACTCCTACACTTGCAGAGCAGGGATCACCCAAAAATACACCGGGCAAGGCCAAACCAAGTGTGTACGAGTATCAGGAACACTTTACACATATATTATTGACAATATAATATTTTAATATTGACAATATAATTTTTTTGCAAGGCGACAAATCTGAATGTTCAAATTATAGAAGTATAAGTCTTCTAAATTCCTGTTATAAAATCTATGCAAAAATTATCAGTCAAAGATTAGTTTCTATTGTTGAAACTCAAATATCTAAAACACAACATGGTTTCAGAAAAGGTAGATCATGCTCAGACTGTATTTTTGTACTGACACAACTTACTGAAAAGCGAAGTGAATTTAAACTATCGACATACTATGTCTTTATTGACTACGTAAAAGCATGTGATAACCTTAAAAGAAAATTATTATGGGAAACACGGAAAAAATATAGGACTCCCTTCCCATCTTATTACAGCAATTCAATCATTATACAGAAATAATAAAATCATGATCCGAATGCTAAGAAATGGAAGAGAATCAGCTTATATAAACCAGGGAGTAAGACAGGGATGCCCGCTCTCCCCAACGCTTTTTAATATATATGGACGTGATCATTAAAAAATGTTGATGACTATAAATGATGTTTTTAAGATTAATAATGTCGAGATCCCAACATTACTTTTTGCCGACGACCAGCTTATCATAGGAAAACCTGAATATGAAATTCAAATAGCAGTCCTCAAGTTCAGTCAGGTTGCTAATGTGTATGGTATGAAATTCTCACCAAGTAAAACAAAGGTGAAGGCATTTAAAGGACTTGAACCTTTAAGAGCAAAGATAGTTATATATGACCAAATAATTTAACAAATTAATCAATTTAAATATCTTGGATATTATTTTAATTATATAAAATCAAGGGATATGGAAATAAAGCTGAACAACTTCACATATTTCTGTGGAACGTCTCACTAAACTCTACAGCATAATGCGCAAAAAGAAACTCTTCTCAGATTTTACAAAGTTATTGCTTTGCCATTACTACTTTATGGAAGTGAGAGCTGGACATTAACATCAGATCAGCTGCGCCAAATTGAATCTGCAGAAATGAGATTTATTCGTTTTGTGGCAGGATATTCACTATTAGACTACAAAAAAGTGTAGATAAGAATCAGAGAATAACTAAATATTGAGCCTGTTGTAGATACCATAAAGAAATATCGAGAAAACTGGAAAGGTCATGTCCTGAGAATGCTAGGACATAGAATAAGTAAAATTATTCTTTAATATGTAACTAAAGGAAAAAGAAGTGTAGGAAGTCCCTTGAAGAGAAAGCATGACTAATTATGAGACGGAACAGACTAAGAGGTCCAATCCTTGCTGTCGATGGTGATGATGATAGTAGTTTTCCTTCAGCTCATAAATCGGCCTGAACTATCATTGCAGCGTACACCATGAGTACAAACACAGACGTATACAAGCTTCGGCTTGTAAATTTATTTCAGTGCATGGACATATGAAATTCCTTTTGAAGAAATCAAAAACACATTTTAACGAATAGTATTCACAATATCATAATCTTTCCTTCTTTATGGGAAGTAGCCCGACAGATCCTTGCATCGACTGCATTGCAAGGAGCCGCCTATTAATACACGCTTTGGCTTATAATTCCATTTCTGTGCCTGGTCAAAAGAAAATATATCTTTGGAAACGAGAACACACTTATGATCTTGTGAATACTATTTTTTATATTTTTTCTTTCTTTATAGGAAGTAGCTAAACCGATAATAGCAGTGACTGAATTGCAGGAAGAAGCCTACTAATACTACTCACTTTCACTTGTTATTCCATATGTGTACCTGGGAAAAGGAAAATCTTTTTTGGAGGAACAATAACACACTTTTCCAGAATAGCAATCAGAATATTACAATTTCTCTTTAGCATAGGAAGTAGCCGGTCTGATCATAGCAGCGATTGGGTTGCCAGGAGCCCGCTATTAATACTCTACTTTACTAATACTCTGCTTTAAAATTGACGTAGATTTTTAAACAAAACAGCACTGGTTATGGTTACCGCAGTTCTATAATTCAAAGGAATAATGGTTCACCCTGTAGGTTTTTATACCTAAAATATTTGAGGCAATACGTATTGAAAGGGAATGAAGAATTTTCTATTATATTAGAGTAATTGCTTCAGAACAAATAAAGTTGCAACCTTAATTATTGCTAACCAAATACATATGACATTGCAGATATTTTAGGTTAAATAACAGTGGATCGTAGCATACCTATTTGAGATTTCACTCATAATAAAATGAAAAAATTGCCTTTTTTTATTATAATAAAAAGATTAAAATTAAATTATTATACCTAAAGCACTACCATAGTCCCAAAGTGCAGTCTAAATTTCAACGTTGAATTATGACTAAAAACGAGTTTTAAAAATCAGATAATTGACGCATAAAATGCTTCAATTGCACAGCTTTTTAATTGTTTATAGTTGAGTAAAAACTTATTTATTTTGTTAATGAATATGTACAAATATGGTAGATGAATGTAGACTAGTTAAATTGGAATTTCTGAGAACGGGGATGCGTCGATATGCGTCGAACGGGGATGCGGTGATTATCTCAGTTGGGGGACTAAATAAAATTTTGAAATTATTACATGTAAAAGTTCACTATATTTTTAAACAGCGTTATGAATATCAACTTTGAAATTTAATTAAAATGTGCTTAAAAAAATCGTGAAGTTCACGTGAAAAGTGCTTTACTGTCACCGGTTTTTCAGTTGTTTATAGTTGAGTACGAAATTATTTATTTTGTTGTAGTATTAGTACATACATGTTAGAAGAATATAGACTAGTTAAAATGGCATTTCTGCGAAGGAGGATGCAGTGGCGGACTCTTGTTTAGAGCCGCTCGCAATTTTTCGTGTTTTTAGACTGTATTATCTCAGTTGGGGGACTAAATAAAATTTTGAAATTATTACATGTAAAAGTTCACTATATTTTTAAACAGCGTTTTGAATATCAACTTTGAAATTTAATTAAAATGTGCTTAAAAAAATCGTGAAGTTCACGTGAAAAGTGCTTTACTGTCACCGGTTTTTCAGTTGTTTATAGTTGAGTACGAAATTATTTATTTTGTTGTAGTATTAGTACATACATGTTAGGAGAATATAGACTAGTTAAAATGGTATTTCTGCGAAGGGTATGCAGTGGCGGACACTTTTGTTTAGAGCCGCTCGCAATTATTAGTGTTTTTAGACTGTAATATCACAGTTGGGGGAAAAAATAAAATTTTGAAATTATTACATGTACAAGTTCACTATATTTTTAAACAGCGTTATGAATATCAACTTTGAAATTTAATTAAAATGTGCTTAAAAAAATCGTGAAGTTCACGTGAAAAGTGCTTTATTGGCACCGGTTTTTCAGTTGTATATAGTTGAGAACGAAATTATTTATTTTGTTGTAGTATTAGTACATACATGTTAGAAGAATATAGACTAGTTAAAATGGCATTTCTGCGAAGGGGGATGCAGTGGCGGACTCTTGTTTAGAGCCGCTCGCAATTTTTCGTGTTTTTAGACTGCAATATCTCAGTTGGGGGACTAAATAAAATTTTGAAATTATTACATGTAAAAGTTCACTATATTTTTAAACAGCGTTATGAATATCAACTTTGAAATTTAATTAAAATGTGCTTAAAAAAATCGTGAAGTTCACGTGAAAAGTGCTTTACTGTCACCGGTTTTTCAGTTGTTTATAGTTGAGTACGAAATTATTTATTTTGTTGTAGTATTAGTACATACATATTAGGAGAATATAGACTAGTTAAAATGGTATTTCTGCGAAGGGTATGCAGTGGCGGACACTTTTGTTTAGAGCCGCTCGCAATTATTCGTGTTTTTAGACTGTAATATCTCAGTTGGGGGACTCAATAAAATTTTGAAATTATTACATGTAAAAGTTCACTATATTTTTAAACAGCGTTATGAATATCAACTTTGAAATTTAATTAAAATGTGCTTAAAAAATCGTGAAGTTCACGTGAAAAGTGCTTTATTGGCACCGGTTTTTCAGTTGCTTATAGTTGAGTACGAAATTATTTATTTTGTTATAGTATTAGTACATACATGTTAGAAGAATATAGACTAGTTAAAATGGCATTTCTGCGAAGGGGGATGCAGTGGCGGACTCTTGTTTAGAGCCGCTCGCAATTTTTCGTGTTTTTAGACTGTAATATCTCAGTTGGGGGACAAAATAAAATTTTGAAATTATTACATGTAAAAGTTCACTATATTTTTATACAGCGTTATGAATATCAACATTGAAATTTAATTAAAATGTGCTTAAAAAATCGTGAAGTTCACGTGAAAAGTGCTTTATTGGCACCGGTTTTTCAGTTGTTTATAGTTGAGTACGAAATTATTTATTTTGTTATAGTATTAGTACATACATGTTAGAAGAATATAGACTAGTTAAAATGGCATTTCTGCGAAGGGGGATGCAGTGGCGGACTCTTGTTTAGAGCCGCTCGCAATTTTTCGTGTTTTTAGACTGTAATATCTCAGTTGGGGGACAAAATAAAATGTTGAAATTATTACATGTAAAAGTTCACTATATTTTTAAACAGCGTTATGAATATCAACTTTGAAATTTGACTGAAAATGTGCTTTAAAAAATCGTGAAATTCACGAGAAAAGTGCTTTATTGGCACCGGTTTTTCAGATGTTTATAGTTGAGTACGAAATTATTTATTTTGTTGTAGTATTAGTACATACATGTTAGAAGAATATAGACTAGTTAAATTGGAATTTCTGCGAAGGAGGATGCAGTGGGGGACACTTTTGTTTAGAGCCGTCGCAATTTTTCGTGTTTTTAGACTGTAATATCTCAGTTGCGGGACTAGATAAAATTTTGAAATTATTACATGTAAAAGTTCACTATGATGTTAATCTGCGTTATTAATTTCAAGTTTAAACTTTCACTCTAAATATGTTTTAAAAATTCAGAAAATATGAGTGGAAAGTGCATCATTGGCACCCGGTTTTTAATTGTTTATAGTTGAGTACAAAATTTTTAATTGTGGTAGATATTTAGTACATAATTAGTAGATAATGTTAGGCTAGTTGATTTTGAATTTATGAGAAGCACCCCCACTTTTGGATGTGTTTTTTTTATTGTTTATAGGCGAGTACAAAATTTTTAATTGTGGAACGAAATTTTTAATTGTGGAATTGTTTTTATTTGAACACTTCCATTTACAATTTCCGTTGCAAACGTTTTCTGGAATACACTCGTTAGACCCGAATTGCGTTCTGGCGAAGCAGCTTACTGTTGGCGCCCCGTGATCCCGCTTTACATTCAGCAGGAAAGCAGCGAAGAGTCAGGTAAGTTTAAGTGTGTTAGGCGCCGGATGTCGCAAAACCCAGTTGGTCGGTACCGCCCAGACGGCTGCCCGCACAAGACTTTAAGGTCCGCGATTTTCAGAATATTTGATACTGCAATAAACCTACTTCATCACAAACACAGTGCACTTCCCTCGAAAAAATGGAGAAATTATTTTAAAGTTTATTTGGGATTTTTTGAAAACGTTATATATGAATAGTACCTCCGAAATTTAAAATACCTTAATAATCCTCGGTAGGTCATATAGAAAAACAAGATCATTACTCTGACCTATTAAGATCTTATTTCTTATCAACCACAAAAGCATATTTTATGACCAAGTTTGGCATGTTTATTTATTCATATATCAGTTAATCCATTCAATAACCAATCCATTCATTCAACCTTTCTGATTTAGTTTAAACGTGCATTTGTTTTCTTGTCACATGCTTTGAACTCAACTTTAATATAAACTTTTAATATACCACAACCACGGGAAGTGCATAATATAATAATTATTATTACTTGATTACGAAGTATGGGGGGCAATGGAAGAAAAAGGAATATCAACAACGTACATAAATGTAGTCAAACAACTTTATAAAGATAACAAAAGTCAAATAAAAGTGGGAAAATGTCTATCAGACAATTTCCCAGTAAATAAAGGATAACGGCAAGGCTGCTGTATATCTCCAACCCTGTTTAAGATATACATTGATAAAGCCCTAAAAGAATGGTAAAGAAAGTGCAGAAGCATGGGTGTGAAAATAGGTGATGAAACATTGTTTAGTCTACTATTTGCAGATGACCAGGTGATAATGGCTGAAGAAGAAATACGATGTAACTTATATGTTCAGAAAATTAGTAGAAGAGTATGAAAAATGGGGGATGGAAATAAATTTACACAAAACTGAATGAATGGTGGTGGGAGGTATGCCCCATGATTTAGAAAATAGAATAGGAATAATTAAAGGTAAAACACAATATAAGTATTTGGGAGTCACACTGACAGCAGATGGTATAGACGAACAGGATGTGAAAAATAAAAATATAGGAGGAAAAATAGCCACAAGACAGTTGAACCCAGGGCTATGGAACTCAATTATTTCAATGAAAACAAAGAAACGCATATATAGCTCGTTCATAGAGAGTACGACACTCTATGGGGCAGAAGTCTGGACACCATCAAAAAAATTGAAAGACAAATTTCTATCAATAGAAATGATGTTCTATCTCTGATAGATAAAATAAGAAACGATGAAATTAAAAATAAAATGAAAGTGCAAACAATCTTGAACGAGACGATCGAAATGAGACAACTAAAATGGTATGGACATATGAGAAGGTTGAAATCGGATAGACTTCTTAAAAAAGTTTGGGAGTGGACATGGTAATAACTGAAGCCATGGAAAAAAGATAAATGGAAGAAAACGATGTATGGGTTTAAAAAGAGGCATGGAAATTGGGATGCGGAAAACGGCCAAGGCTGTAAAAAACTGCTAAATAGATAGAGATACTTGATTACCGAGTATTTGCGAATATTTTGAAACTCGTTTCAAACATTTTCTTCGATACAGCACCAGAAAAGAAACATGTGGTGCTTCTACAGCACATACTTCTCGCGTTATGGGAAAATGAAAAGAAAAATTTTAATATAGCATTTTCTGAGCCTTTAAATTCTGAGCCATTATTTCAAAACGTCCAATTCAACCAAGATATGAGCAACAATTGTCAGCGCAGCGTAATCAAAACTATGTGCATTAGCATGGTTAATAATATCAATACAGTATTTAAAATATAGGCAAATTACATCAAAATAATTACAAACATTTGTGAGATGCCATTTTTCGTATGATTACAATTCCGATAGAACTTCATTTCATCACAGACTTGTTACATCTACACTTCAGATAAGATAAACACGATTGCTTATCAATGAACCGGGCGTCCGTGGTTTCTCGGAAGAGAGACTATGATATAAACAGAACAAGTGAAACTATGTGCTTTTCAATGAATGTGGCATTGTTGCGAAATGTTTATTAAATTATTTCGCCTTGCTAAAAATGAAATATATCAAGTAATTGAGGGAACTCATTGAGTTTAAGGACGTAAAGAGAAAATGATAAAAATATAATAAATATTTTAAATTAAAATTACAATTCAATTAATTATGGGGGTCAAAGCTGACTAAGTCCTTGGTGTGACTGGCCGAAACCCATAGGGTAATAACATTAAATATCATAGATGCACCCCAGTAATGGGATACTCCGACAGAAGAGCGACTGATGCAAATCAGCGAAATGTAGATCTTTTATCGCAGTCTATAACAAGTATAAAAGTTCATCAAAAATTGGGAAGCTATTTCTCCCAAAATAGAAAAAATGGAAATCAATTTATTTAGTCTACGTGTAGAATTTTTATGAATGTACTCCCCCACTGATCATGCTAATGTGCAACTTAAAGATGATTTTATATAGACATGAATACAGCACTAAGTGAAATTAGTGACTAGAAAAAAAAATTATAATGAGCGACTTCAATTGGGGAATTACGTTTTTGGAGAAATTCGGCAGAACGGTATATGATCGATGTACTAGTGTAGTGCACAGACAGAGAGACATGGACGTTTTACCATCAATACAGTTTTTGCATTGATGATGAACAAAATATGGATCTCGGTAAACCACGTGTAAAAAGAAATATTTCCTATATTTAGCAAACTGACTTGATCCACATTTTTCTTGTTAGGGCCACGCAATAAGGAATATGACGCAAATTATTTTCCGTTACAAATTGAAAGAAAGTAAAAATTGAGCTACTGAGGACGGTGTCGTGGATGCCTGGACCACACTCCCTCACAGCAATTTCACACTCATGACGCGCATCTGGCAACGGACGGAGAGGAAGAACAGAGGCGAATGCGGCCGAAAACAGTTGCCAAGCGGAGCTCTACTCGCCTGCACCTACCGCAGAGGCCTCTCCACGGACAGCGGCCTTCGGGAGAAGCCTGATTCCTAAAACACCTCGGAGGCCACTCGTGCGCCGCCTGCGCAGTCCCCATCAGGCGAACGGAGAAATATGGCGCATATGGTGCGCAAGCAGGGCATCTCCGCCGCGGCCCTCGAACGCCAGGGAGAGAATTATTCAGACTTCTGCGCTCTAAGAACGAGGTCTAAATGGTAAACCATGCTCCACACACTCTTTGTCGCCGGAGCTGCGTGCGCGAGGGTAAAAGCCCCGCCCACGAGCCAATCGCGCGCCTTGTTTCTGAGCGTCGCCCCCACACCGCCACGCGCCTGCTACTCCAAGCGAGTGCTTGCACAGGTTCTGAACGCCGCTATCGGGGACAGAAAGAAAGTTCTTTGTATCCTCGAGGTCGACCCGCAGGGGAACAGACCTGCTTAGTGGTTGTGACGGGCCAAATCGCAATCCTACTAGATGCAGCGGTCGCGCTGGCATACAAGTAGAGTGTACGTGAGAGATACGAGGAAAAGGCTAAGAAATATGAGTGCCTCTACGCAATGCTTCTGGCCCAGCGCTACCGAGTGGTGCAGTTTCACCCTGTGGTGGTGGGAGCATTCGGCGACTGGTGTGGGGACACTGACGCAATCCTAAAGAAATTCGTCTCGAACGACAAGCTCAAAACCTCACGTGAACGCATTGCAAATTACACGAACTATAAATACCACGGCAAAACATTGTGCTGAGAGTAATGTACAAAATGTAAATACACAAGTAATAATTATGCATAGAGATATGAATAGTTGTGTGTTTATAAAAAGTTAGATACTAAACACACCTACCGTAATATATCTGATAGCAATATACCGTAATAAATTATATTAATATGTGTACATACCAGACTGTGAAAATTCAGACGTTATCTCTAACACAAGACGAGAGCCGATATACTAACTCAAGATTTCAAAAAAAAGTTATCTTGCAACAAAATTTCTCTGGTCCTGGCATGTAGGTAATAGCCCAGGAAAAAATTATCTCTCAAAATATGTTGATTTTACACTTTATTAGCTTGACGTGTTTTACTCGAAATATATTAAACACATCACTATAGATCATTATTATTGGCAGCTGTTAATTTATGTTCACTGGAGATTTAATATCAATAATACCCTTTATTATACTGTAGACAATCATGAGCTCCGCACGTGTTCCGCACTGTGGCCAAGGAGCAATGCCGATTACCTGAGTCGGTCTCCGTCCACTCCACCGGTGACCTTGGAGATTACGCGTCGCGTAAGGCAACTGCTATCTGCCGTCGATCTGTCATTCCGTCTCAGGCGCCTTAGGATTTCGTCTGCTCTCCCACACGACGCCCGGAAGCAGTGAGGTCTCTCCACTCTCCACTCTACAACAGGTAAAACATTTTTTAAGAACTAATTTTGTACAACAGACTTTCCAAAGACAAAAGTCTCGAACTTCAATTTTTCAGTTTCTGAAAATCAGTGAGGTCCACGAAAATGAGACCTGCACTTGAACATTATTTTCACTATTCCACAACATAACTTTAAAAGAATTCAAGAGAATTTAAACATTTTTTTGTAAAAATTGAAAAAGGCTTTATGTAAAGTAATCCCAAAATAAAAAATTCTAATTCCGGTCCGCGACATCTTCAGCGATTATAAAATATCAGTTTTGGAGCAAATCCGCTGAACGGTTTCTGCGCTAGTGTTTGCACAGACGAACGGACGGAGAGACAGACATGGACATGTAGCTGTCAATCGGTTTTTTGGTATCGAGAACCCACAAAAAATGGATTCTGGCCCCCCTTGAGTCAGAATTTGTTTTTCAAAATTTAGCTACTGTATTAATCCACAATTTTTCTTACTTGGTCCCGGCAATGAGAGATTTTGGGTCGAAAAATTTTTACGCCCACGATTAAAATACTATAATTTCCATCATTCGTAAGTGAGAGAATACAAAAATCGGAACATTGACAAGTTACTTCTTTTAGCCACAACGCCACAGACTTCGATGGGAAATGAACTTCATAATTATGTTGAAAAATTTCCCCATCTTCCAACACTATTCCTCCACTTGTATATAACATCAATCAGCATATAACAGACGTAATTTCTAATCTGAAAACATTTTGTTTCACACTCTATTTTTCTGTTTTTCCCGACATTTATTAGGCTTACCACCAAGTAGAAAAGTCTAGTAGTTCCCCTCAATTCATGTCAATTAATTACTTAAAAGCTGCTAGGCGATATGTTGATTACCTAAGGGTCGGGCCAATCAGGACCCGACTCGAATCCACTCGACCGCTGACCTTGGAGATTACGCGTCGTATAAGGAAACTGCAATCTGCAAACAATCTTTCATTCTGTCTCACGCGCCGTAGGAGTTTGTCAAAACTCTTACACGCTTGGTTCACTATATCAGATATCCACAATACGCGATAATGGTGAAAACACTTGGTTCTCCTCAAAAATTGATATTGTAGCCTCAAAGGTGCAGCAAAATACATAAACACACAACTCACAATTTCTACGCCGTTATTTAGACTGAAAATAAACCACTTTTAACCGTTTGTTGTTTTGACTTTCAATAAAACAAATTGGAAAGTATTCCATGGGTATTCCTTCATTTGTTACATTTCATTCTATACTATTTGTACCCCCAATCATTTTATTACTCTCTTAATACTCTTGAATGACAATTTCACTCTTACATCACATATGTACATTCGTGATCTCATTGTTGTTAGATGGTATCCTAACCTAATTGATTTTTTTCTAGAAGTACGCCTCATAGTACATGTTCATTGCGACTTTAAATTGATTGAATTGCCTTTAATATGGAATAACAATTTTTATGTGTTATATCACATACAAATTCTACGACTCTGTGAGATATTTTAACAGCATTTTGCCTCCAAATACGCCTTGAAGGAATGAATTATAAACCCACGACGAGCGGAGAAATTGACCTCATGGCCTTCAGTCCATTTCATTTACTATGAACACTAAAATATTTCTAGTTTTCCATTTGGAAGCTCTTTAATACGTTTGCATCTCCGGGCCTAAAGAAAAGAATTTTTTCTTCAAACGTACACTTCCTATTTTGACCATAGAAGATGTACATTGCTGAATATACCCTAATAGTGGTGTTCATTTCTATCATCGCGGTGCAGCCTTGTGACCTTCCTTAAACACATTTTTGAGAATCTTCTACACAGATAAGGGAAGGTATAGAGACTGCCTGGGAGAAAACAACGAAAATAGGAAAATTATATTTTAAGACATTTTAATTATATTTTAGCTAATAAAGCACTTGGATACTCGAAATGGCTGAGCCGCAATATGCACTCAAAAATGGATTTGAAAAAAATATTTATTGCCGGAAATATGCTTAGCAGAGCCATAGAAACACTCCAGAAATAAATAAAAAATTGAATATTTACAAAAGAAATTAATATATTTGTTTACGAAGTACGTTTCAAATATTATCACCGAAATTAAAAATCCTAGGTGATTGTGAAAATTGGATCTTTCTGAAGCATTTGGCATTACTGAACTCGCTTTGTCTTCTTTGGCCCGAATTTAATTGTCGCTTATGTACACTTACTACAGATGTTTAAAATGTCCTCCTTCCTTGATGCACAACTCTGCCCGTCATGACTCGGAAGCTGTTACCGACTCCAATACTCCGCAGCTCCTCTCGGTCTTCTCACGAAACAACAGAAATTCGCTTTACTAAAAACACTCTGTCGTCAAAATGTTTAAGTGTATTCTAGATATATTCAATGTCTCCCAAAATGAACATCAAGTCGAGTAACGTCGGTAGAGTTGATTAGAGTTAAATGTGTCTCGTCTGGAATAAATTCCATCAGCAATATCACGCCTTTGGAGTAGCGAGGAACAAAACTGAATGGGGGAGTCGGGCGAAGTGGACTGGTTTGTGAAATGAAACTTCAACTCCTCCCAAACATTCCTGCCATAGCCCAGGTTAATTAGATTAATTTCGAAGGACCACCCAGATTTCTGAAATGAGAGAACAGGTTATAACCACTCCTGCAGATCTGGGGCTGCAAGGATGGGGAGATGACAGGGTGCTTGTTACCATAAAACAATAGAATACAAAACATATAAGCGTATATTGTAAATTAAAGATACATATTTGACCTATGATGAAGATGAAACTTAACCTATGAATGAAGTCACATAAATAACATGAAATAAATGCATGATGAGACCAAATTGCACACGTGGCGTTGTGAATTAGTTTGTCAGTAGTAACTAATTACACGTAGCATGAAGTAACACATATAAAGGTAATTAGCGCACGTGGCATTGTGCATCAGTTTGTCAGTAGTAACTAATTACACGTAGCATGAAGTTAACACATATAAAGGTAATTAGCGCACGTGGCTTTGTGCATTAGTTTGTCAGTAGTAACTAATTACACGTAGCATGAAGTTAACACATATAAACATGGTTACAATGCACTGTTTGCCCACATGGCGTGAGCGTTAGTAAGTTGCACTAATGTTACCAGCACAGGGACTGAACGTGTGTGGCATAAGCCGGTTCCACACGTAAACAGCTGGGCAGCACTGAACGTGTGTGGCGTAAGCCGGTTCCACACGTATAAACAGCTAGGCACCACTGAACGTGTGTGGCGTAAGCCGGTTCCACACGTATAAACAGCTAGGCACCACTGAACGTCGGAGAGCGTACATAGCCATGAGTGCCGTAATGCGCGTCGCGGAGCAACGCACAACGTGTCCGTTTAACTTGGACATTACACAAAGAAAGTTACGGGCGCGCCGCACAGCGGCGCGCGACACATGTGTCCAGGATGGACGCTCGACAAAGACAGTACACACCGCGAGGAGCGCGGCGCGGAGCAACGTCTGTTCAGCAAGGAGACGAGACGAAGACTGAAGTTTTTCCCCGTTGCAGCGCCGCGCGGCGAGCGCGGTTGCGCCGCCGGCGTGTCGTGTGCAACGAACTTTTCCAGGAAGTCAAGCGCGCAGCTGGGCGCTTGCTGGCGTGAGGTGGTGGGGGGCCTTTTGGCCGCGTGGCGACCGAAGTTTCTGGAAACCTGATGCAAGAGAGCGGGCGCGGGCTGCAGCTTGCAGGCACCGAGGAGGGGGGGGGGGGGGGCACCCTCCGGCGACACGTAGCGGGGCGGGGGGCGCTGGCGGCGGCGAGAGCGCGCGCGCAGCGCACCCGTGCGGTGGCGGCGGACAGCCAGCCACGAGAGCGGGCAGGCACATGCTGCAAGCTGGCGTACTCTGGTGGCAGGAGGAGAAATTAATACGAAGGCGCGGCGCTCAGGCCGGCTGGTTCGTGGCATGTTGCGAGCGTGGAGCTCTGAATTGCGTCATTGATGCAATCGGAGTTCTGGGAAGGTGGCAACACACACACACACGCGCGAGCGTCGACGGCGAGACAACGGTTGCCACACGTGCCGTGCGCATCGAGGCTCGTTATTGCGAATGGAAGTTTCTAGGAACTTTGCGTGCAGCTGCTTGGCGTCGGTTGCGAGGTGGTGTGAGGGCAATTCCGAGTAGGCTCCGCCACGCGTGCTATTCTGAAAACTTAGTTGGTGATACAGATTCCTGAGAACTGAGCCGCTGCTGTGTAGAAACTTCAGAGATATGCGTCTTGAATAAAATATAAGAATATGATTATGAAATAAAGAAATTGCTTGCACTGACATACACCCCCACAGAACGACTAGGTCGTTCGACAAAAAAGATGTTAGGGCAAGCTAGGTAGTTAGGTATAAGATGGGAGTGGTAGGGTGTATGGAGATATGGCAGGGATATTGAATATAGCCGTTGGTAAGGAAGGTGTAATAAACCTTAAACAAGTGAGCACCTCGAAGAGGTGTCAAGTGCGATGGCACACGATGTAGTAAGTAATCTGACATATTGCATAATAATAAGTAATCTCGAATGAGCTTGAACACCTTGTAAAGGTGGTAAAGGGGATGTTGACAACTAAAAAATGGCAACAGGTGCCTTGTGAGGTGGTAAACGCGGAAATGCAGTAAATAGCAAATCTGGACACAGTTAAGCGAACTCGAATGAGATTGAGCACCTTGGAGAGGTGGCAAGATGTTGTCTAAAGAAACAATTACAAGCAAACGCGGGTGGTAGTCTTGACGACTAACGAGTACACAATATAATAACACAAACAACCTTATAACTAATGCAATAGTAAGCAAGCAAAGACAATGATTTAAAATCAGCACTGAACAACTATGACTTAGTAACTATGAAGTAACTCAAATGAGGATACTGTCCTTGCGTAAACTGTGCACCTCGGAGAGGTGGCGTGTGTAAATGCAGCGTTTTAGCATATTAAGATTGATAAAAGGCATCTCGAAGGAGATGGGGCACCTCGGAGAGGTGACAAGTGCGGTGATGCGACATGTTACCATGAGTACACGGGGCAATGAGGCCTGTCTCGGACGAGACGTTGCACCTCAGGGAGGTAGTGAGTGCACCTCGGAGAGGTGACAGAAATGACAATGAATGCCTAACATGGTTCAGCTCAGAATTAGCGCGGAGTAGTGAACACTACTCCGAATAACGATCAGCTCAGAACTGGCGGTAAATGACTATAAGTCGTTGAGCGCCTCAAACACATGGAGAAAGGCAAGATGTTGTACGATTTTGATGCATGTTAGAATGCACCTCGAAGAGGTTGCGAATGCAGTAATGCAAAATGGTGCCATAGCGAAGCTAATGAGGCAATATCTCGGATGAGATGTTGTATGTTGGCGAGGTGTTAAATTGGAAAAAGGAAAGTGTTGCCATAGCAAAAAGGCTAATGAGGCATGAGATGTGAGAGAGTGCACCTCGGAGAGGTGTCGGGTGCAACAATGCACAAATCCTAACATAATGCAGAATCCTAACTACTAACCTTAACATAATCTTAATTACTAACATATTTACAATATAGTACAATGAATCTTGCAAATAAATAGTTTTAAATAACTAGCACTAGACAGCAGTGTTGCCATAGCAAAGCTAATAAGGCAATATCTCGGATGAGATGTGAGTACCTCGGAGAGGTAGCAAATGCAGAAATGCAAAAATGTTGCCATAGCGAAGCTAATAAGGCAATATCTCGGATGAGATGTTTGGGGTTGCACCTCGGAGAGGTTGCAAATGCAAAGGTGCAAGAAATCTTAATACAGTAAGACATTGTGAGTGACATGGTGAGACCTCGGAGAGGCGTAAGTGTAACAATGCAAAATCTTAATGTGACACAGAATCCTAAATACTAACAAATTTACAATACGACACAGCGAATCTTACAACTAACAAAACAATAAACAACTAACTACAAATAACCAATAGAAGATGACTATGAAAGACATGTACTAATCATGAATGGGTAGAGGACACAGGCGATGGATGTGCCTCACAAAGGAGCCTGCCTTGGTTTGAACTTGTACAGTTCGAGTGCGACCATCACGACCGGGAAAAGTTTGGGTGATTACCCCTAACCTCCACTCAAGAGGAGGGAGATTGTCATCAATCAACAAAACGGGAGTGCCCGATTTGATGTTGGGAGAGACAGCTGTCCATTTGGAGCGTTGTTGAAGGGATAACAGATACTCCTTCGTCCAGCGTGTCCAAATGTTGGCAAGTGCATTTTGAGTTTGATTCCAATGACAGCGTACAGATTGCTGCTGTAGTGCATTGGGATCGGGCAAGGCTGTAAGAGGTCTGCCAATTAAGAAATGAGCAGGCGTGAGATAATTAAACTCAGCTGCGTCATCCGATGGACGTATGAGAGGTCTGGAATTTAAGATCGCCTCAACATGTGTGACAGTAGTTAACAATTCTTCATAAGAGAGTACGGCTTCACCTATTTCACGTAGCAAGTGACGTTTTAGGATTTTGATGCCGGCTTCCCAGATACCGCCAACGTGAGGGGACCTGGGTGGAATGAATGTCCAATCAATGGAGGAATTAGAACAAAAATCAATAATTTGTTTTTGGAAAGCTAAAGATTTGAAGAGGTTGTGAAGGGCATGCAGCCGTGAATTGGCTCCCACAAAGGTGGTAGCGTTATCCGAAAAAATCTTAGTTGGAATGCCGCGACGTGATACAAATCGCTTAAGGGCCATTAAAAAGGCTTCTGTAGTTAAAGAGGAGACTATTTCGATGTGTACGGCCTTGGTGACCATGCACACGAAAAGTGCAAGATACACCTTGGTGCGGGATTTGCCGCGAATTCCGTGTCTAAGCCAGAAATGCCCTGTATAATCCACCCCCACAATGCCAAAGGTGGGAGATGGGGTCACACGTATAGCTGGGAGGTTTCCCATAAGCTGTTGTGCTGATGTAGGAGCATGGCGAAAACATGTGATACACTTACGTATCACAGATTTGATTGTCTTCCTAATGGAAAGTATCCAATAGGATTGTCGCAAATGGACGGTTAGAAGCTGAACATTGGCATGGGCCAGTTTTAAGTGGGCGTCATTAATAAGTGCCCTGGTAAAGTGATGCTTAGAAGGTAAAATTAGAGGGTGGAGAGTGTCAAAAGACAGCTCGGCCTCTGAGATTCTGCCACCTACACGCAGGCAGCCATCATTGTCAATAAAAGGATTGAGCGAAAGGAGGCCACTGCTAGAGGGACATGTGGCTCCGTCGTTGAGTGCCTTAAACACATGGAGAAAGGCATGATGTTGTACAATTTTGATGCATGTTAATTTTGCATGATTAAGCTGGTGAGCAGAAAGAGATTTAGTGGATTTAGTGGAATCCGAAGTTAGTTTTGACTTGGCGGATTTAAGACATGTGATAAAGCGAAGAACATATGCCATAACGCGAAGTGATTTTTGAAAAGAGCTGTAGTAAGAGCATACTCTTTCGTTGAGGTACGAGTCGCAAGGCTTGCAGACTAGCACAGGTGCGTTGTTGACAGTTACAGAAATGCCATTTGGCCATGAGGCTGACTCAAGAGCTAAGAAATGTGGACCGTGCCACCAAACGTCCGAATTTAACAAATCTTTGGGCTTGACGCCACGTGAAAGTAAATCGGCAGGATTGAGAGAAGATTGAATGTAACGCCAAGTGAAACCGTTTGCATTCTCCCTAATAAACTGTGCACGATTACGCGCAAACACATTGCCCTTGAGGGGTGGTGAGTGAATCCAGTCCAACACTATCCTGGAGTCGGTCCACAATAGGACAGCATTGGGAGAAAGTTCATGAGAAAGAATTTTAATAGTTTTAATCATAAGCTTGGTCAGAAGGACGGCAGCACAGAGCTCTAAGCGAGGAATAGTTAACGCAGTGTCATCCTTACACTTCATATTAGAGGGCACTACTTTAGATTTGGCACAGAGTAAATTTACAGTATATGTACCGTGTTCATTTACAGAGCGTACATAAATGGCTGCTCCGTAGGCTATTAGGCTGCTGTCGGAAAAGCCATGCAGTTCAATGGAAGAGTAATCAGATGGCAGGATGCATCGTGGAACATTAATCGTAGGTATGTCAATTAATGACGTAAAGACTTCTTGCCATTTAAGGGCAATATCAGGTGGGAGTGATTGATCCCAATTGAGGGAATAATCCCAGAGTCTTTGAAATAACAGTTTGCAAACAATTATACAAGGTGCCAATAGGCCTAGTGGATCGAATAAAGAACATATCACAGACAGCATGGTTCTTTTAGTAAACTTTGTAACATTAAAATTGATTTTGTCTGACAGCACTAGGGTGAACATGTCAGTGACAGTGTTCCAAGAAATGCCTAAAGTGGATACTGCTTCGGGGGCTTTGGACTCGAAAATTTTGTGGCCTGACTTGGCCAGCAAGTGATCTGGAAGATCTGACAAAACAGATGTGTCATTCGAAGCCCATTTACGCAAAAGAAAACCACCCTTTGCCAACAAACTGTTCAATTCAGAGATAGTTTGTTTGGCAGTATGCAGGTTGGGAGATGAATGTAAGAAATCATCAACATAAAAATTGGACGTTAGCACATGTGAGCCGATAGGGAAGTCAGTGCCTTCGTCGGTAGCTAGCTGATGCAAGGTGCGAACAGCAAGAAAGGTGGCTGGTTTTAGACCATACGTCACCGTAGTTAAGGCAAAATCCTGAATAGGTTGAGAGGGGGAGTCCCTCCATAAAACACGTTGTAGGTTCCAGTCAGATGGGTCTACATTAACTTGGCGAAACATCATTTTAAGGTCGGCAGCAATGCCAATTTTGTGAATTCTAAATTTAAGTAAAAGATCAAAGAGATCGTCTTGAATTTTGCTACCATTTAATAGCGCATCATTGAGTGAAATACCAGTAGTGGTTTTAGCTGAAGCGTCAAACACAACCCTAGTTTTAGTAGTGGAGCTGGAAGGTTTGAACACTGGGTGATGAGGAATGTAATAACTAACAAGGCTGCCACAGCTGGGTGCTGGTTGCATATGTCCTAATTGAATATACTCGTTGATAAACTCATGGTAATCTTGCTTTAATTCGGGATCCTTTTCAAGCCTTTTTTCAATTGCCAGGAAGCGTTTAATTGCCTGAGGTTTGGAGTCGCCTAATGAATTTAATTTAGAATTAACAGGGAGCTTGACCGAGTATCTGCCAGAGGCGTCCCTCGAGTGAGTAGCTACGAAGTGAGATTCTGCTATTTCTTCCTCATGTAAAATTGGGTGCAGAGGCGAGACCTCCTCTACCTCCCAAAAGTGTTTGATCTGATCAGGTAACTCAAAGGGCGTCTGAATCAGATTACAAGGGGCTTGCGAGGGCGCAGTGGAGCGTGGGGTACGACCCGCAACAATCCAACCTAATTTGGTGTGCTGTAGCACAGGATAGACACCATCGGATCTGGTTAGCTTATCTGGCAGTAAAATGTCAAAGAAGATATCTGCACCAAGCAAGAGATCGATGGGTTTGATATTATCAAAGTGGGGATCTGCATAGACTAGATCTGTGGGCAAATTCCAACTGTCGCAATTAAAACTGTGTGAAAGAGTGCCAGGAATGCTATGCACAATTGAACAATTTATCTTACAAGACCAACTATCAGGAACATTACAAGGTCTAATTGTTAAAGTAGTGCTGTGAGTGCTTGTTAAAGCTTCCGGACCAATACCAGAAATAGTCACAGGCATTTTCGTTGTAGGTAACTTGAGAGATTTTACCGTGCTCCAAGTAATTAAGTTAATACCACTTCCAGTATCGAGAAGAGCAACAAAAGGCTTAGACCTGCCATTATTAGAAGAACAGCTTACTAAAGCTGTTGGAATGAGAGTTGAAGTGGTTGCCTTGGCAGCACTGGTTGCAACAGCTGATGCAGCTTGCTGATTAACAGGAGGCTTATCACCAAAATGCAAAAGTTTGTGGTGATTTTTATCGCAAATGGCACATTTTATAGCACAAGAGTGACTATGGGTCTTCGGGTGAAAACATCTAGAACATCTACCTTGCTTGACAATGAAGTCGTGGCGAGCCTTAGGTGACAATTGTAGAAATGAAGGACAGTCCTTAATCAAATGTTCAGAATTGCATTTAGGACAAATTAGTGACTTGCTTTTTCCCGTGTTGTTGACGTTGCCTGCCCTGGCGGTGTGAGGCTTGTCATTAACGTGAGAATTTGAAGCGTATACATTAGGATTGTCAAAGACTCTTAAGCTTCGTTGATGTAGTTCTAGATATTGTAACAAAGAATCGAAAGTGGGGAGTTCACTACTATTCAAGGACAGTTCCCATTGCTTGAGAATGTCAGTGGGAAGACTTTTGGAAATTAGTGCAACGAGCAACAAATCTGACAAATCAGTATCAACGTTGATGCCCTTAATTGCATTCACATGTAATCTGAAGTAGTCAATTAAATTCTGCAAAGAAGAAGCGGAGCCTTTTGCAAGTGCAGGAGGATTTAAAATTGAATTTAAGTGAATGCTAACGATAGCCCTGGGAGAGTCATACCGTTGCTTCAGTAATTCCCATGCAACTGTAAAGTTGTCATCGGTGATGGGCAAGTTGTGCAATAAATCCTTGGCCTGTCCTACAAGTGAGCCTGATAAGTAATAAAATTTATTAGAATTGGGCATGTCATCTTGACATATAAGGCCTTCGAAAATGTTTTTAAATGTGAGCCAGTTGGCTTGGTTGCCATCAAAGGTGGGCAATTTAATTTCAGGCAATTTAACATTGCGCTTAGAACTTCTAGAGGTACAGTCAGAATGGCTTGATCTGTTGGAAACAGAATCATTGTCAACGAGAGTTGAATTGTAATTAGACACTGCCATATCAGCTGCAGCGAGAACATCATAATATTCATTAAAGATATCATTTATTTGAGAAAAGGTCTCATTAGATGGATCGACACTGTCAATGAGATTGTTGAGTTTATTAAAATTTTCAATGAGCGATTCCTTTCTCAAGGTTAATCGTCGGCACGTGAGCGCGGTGAGTGGCTCATTTTCTGTAAGAAAATTTGAAATGTCGGTACAACCATTCTTCAACCTGGTCATTGCGTAAATAACCTTTTTAGGAAGGGTTTGTGATGCCATCTTGGATGCGCAATTGGCAATTGATGGGCACAGAATAATACAGGAATGTTGAGGGATCAGAAGGGAGCCCTAACCTAATAGCAATTAACACTGGACTTTCCCCAAAAATACACAAACACTAAACAAAGCACACTGTATGTACATGTGACATAAAAGAAGCAAGTAATAACACTGATGTGTATACATGAGACATTTAAAAATTGCAATAAAAGCACAAGTGTGTGTGTATGTGACACAATAAACACATGAAATTAATAAAGCACATAAAAATGTAAAAACACAAATGTATGCATGTAACACTTGGAAGTGAATAAGCAGTGTGTACAAATTAAAGAGATACACACATAAAATGTGATACAAGTGTACATGTGAGATTAAGGGACCACATACAATGTGAGTCCACAATGTGTACATGTAACACTTGCAAATGGAAGTGCACAAAGTGTATACACATGAAGTTAAGGTAGCGATCAGTGATTGTAATCTTTACAAGCAAGCAAGTTAATCCCCTGAATAGACGCACATCTATGAAGTTATTACACTTACAAATTTGTTGAAAACAGCTGAGTGGTGCAGCAGGCAGCATTAGTCAGTAGTACAGCCTAGAGCCTCGTTACACGATACAGGAGCAAGCAGCCACGTTACACGATACAGGAACACAGCCTCGTTACACGATACAGGACAGTAAGTACATGTAACATTTTAAATCAGGCATCAGTGTGTTGTATAAAAAACAAGCACATTGACAAAGCAAGTACAATTAACACAAGTATGTTACACAAAAAACAAGTACATTGATATGCAATTAGGACAAGTATGTATATATAGTAACAAGCACTCAAGAGACAAAATGTGATGGCTCGGAAAGCACATACAAGGGAGTGCTGATGTAAGTATCAGCTTTAATGCCTGGTAGACATTGACAATGGAAGTACAAAAAGGAATGTGCTGATGTGAATATCAGCTTGGTACCTGGAAGGCATTAAAAATAGAAGTTAGGCATACATATAAAATCATAGGTATACAAAAATTTTGCTAGTTCAAAATCCAAGGCTCGAAGGATCAAAATGAATGGGGGAGTCGGGCGAAGTGGACTGGTTTGTGAAATGAAACTTCAACTCCTCCCAAACATTCCTGCCATAGCCCAGGTTAATTAGATTAATTTCGAAGGACCACCCAGATTTCTGAAATGAGAGAACAGGTTATAACCACTCCTGCAGATCTGGGGCTGCAAGGATGGGGAGATGACAGGGTGCTTGTTACCATAAAACAATAGAATACAAAACATATAAGCGTATATTGTAAATTAAAGATACATATTTGACCTATGATGAAGATGAAACTTAACCTATGAATGAAGTCACATAAATAACATGAAATAAATGCATGATGAGACCAAATTGCACACGTGGCGTTGTGAATTAGTTTGTCAGTAGTAACTAATTACACGTAGCATGAAGTAACACATATAAAGGTAATTAGCGCACGTGGCATTGTGCATCAGTTTGTCAGTAGTAACTAATTACACGTAGCATGAAGTTAACACATATAAAGGTAATTAGCGCACGTGGCTTTGTGCATTAGTTTGTCAGTAGTAACTAATTACACGTAGCATGAAGTTAACACATATAAACATGGTTACAATGCACTGTTTGCCCACATGGCGTGAGCGTTAGTAAGTTGCACTAATGTTACCAGCACAGGGACTGAACGTGTGTGGCATAAGCCGGTTCCACACGTAAACAGCTGGGCAGCACTGAACGTGTGTGGCGTAAGCCGGTTCCACACGTATAAACAGCTAGGCACCACTGAACGTGTGTGGCGTAAGCCGGTTCCACACGTATAAACAGCTAGGCACCACTGAACGTCGGAGAGCGTACATAGCCATGAGTGCCGTAATGCGCGTCGCGGAGCAACGCACAACGTGTCCGTTTAACTTGGACATTACACAAAGAAAGTTACGGGCGCGCCGCACAGCGGCGCGCGACACATGTGTCCAGGATGGACGCTCGACAAAGACAGTACACACCGCGAGGAGCGCGGCGCGGAGCAACGTCTGTTCAGCAAGGAGACGAGACGAAGACTGAAGTTTTTCCCCGTTGCAGCGCCGCGCGGCGAGCGCGGTTGCGCCGCCGGCGTGTCGTGTGCAACGAACTTTTCCAGGAAGTCAAGCGCGCAGCTGGGCGCTTGCTGGCGTGAGGTGGTGGGGGGCCTTTTGGCCGCGTGGCGACCGAAGTTTCTGGAAACCTGATGCAAGAGAGCGGGCGCGGGCTGCAGCTTGCAGGCACCGAGGAGGGGGGGGGGGGCACCCTCCGGCGACACGTAGCGGGGCGGGGGGCGCTGGCGGCGGCGAGAGCGCGCGCGCAGCGCACCCGTGCGGTGGCGGCGGACAGCCAGCCACGAGAGCGGGCAGGCACATGCTGCAAGCTGGCGTACTCTGGTGGCAGGAGGAGAAATTAATACGAAGGCGCGGCGCTCAGGCCGGCTGGTTCGTGGCATGTTGCGAGCGTGGAGCTCTGAATTGCGTCATTGATGCAATCGGAGTTCTGGGAAGGTGGCAACACACACACACACGCGCGAGCGTCGACGGCGAGACAACGGTTGCCACACGTGCCGTGCGCATCGAGGCTCGTTATTGCGAATGGAAGTTTCTAGGAACTTTGCGTGCAGCTGCTTGGCGTCGGTTGCGAGGTGGTGTGAGGGCAATTCCGAGTAGGCTCCGCCACGCGTGCTATTCTGAAAACTTAGTTGGTGATACAGATTCCTGAGAACTGAGCCGCTGCTGTGTAGAAACTTCAGAGATATGCGTCTTGAATAAAATATAAGAATATGATTATGAAATAAAGAAATTGCTTGCACTGACAAAAACTAAAAATGAGATTCTCTCTCATGGGATTTTAAGGGTTACAAATTAAAAATTGATAAGAATACAACCCTTCAATGTAAAGGAAGTTCAAAAGTCTTTGCAATATCCAATCGAGACAATACTCTTCTTCCTCTGGCTAATGGAATTTCTACCGCTTCTATCATTACAAAGTCACTTGCTTGTTCCGTAGCTCGAGGAAGCGGCGTTCGGAGGTCGTAGGTAATGAACTAGTTTCTCACAAGCTTCAGAAGGCGTTAATAAATGCTGTTTTAAACTTCAATACTAGTAGTATATTAATGTACCGCTCACAAAAACCGTGATTAAAAATTATGTCCGCGTATATCTCCTTACGGTAATTTCACGCCCCTTTCATGCGAATTACACGCCGCCGAAGTCAAAAGTTAGCAGACTGGTAAGAAAACCCACATTAGACACTGTTTCAGTGTTACTCGCCATGAACCTCAGGGGGCGCTGATTAACGTGCCGCATTCGAATCTGGCAAGCTGTTCGAATCCAGTTGCCGCGTTAATGGCGAATACCAACAGCTTCACTTCTCAACTACACAAAATTAAAAATGCAAATAACGAAAATAGAGATAGAATTCACTACACGTTTATAAAAGATTTTTACAGTTAAAGTTTTTAAAAGTTAAATTTTAAAGTTTTGAGATTCGAAGTATTTTGTCTCTAATAGCTGACCTGTCTGTTCGTTTTGGGAGTAAGTTAACAAAACTTCTGGGTTTCTAATGCAGTCAACCTTAATATAAAATGTACATATAACAGCATAAAACATAAATTATATTGATTTTGTTACCCATTCTGAAATCTTTCAAATTCTGGATGCTTTCATGCCGCTCGTTGTGTGAGCTGCAAATGAACATTCATGGAACAGATATGGCATACTATTCTGCAGAAGGTCATCATGTAGTACCTAGACATTTGGATTGGAAAGAAAATTATTTGAATAATGAAAAAATGCCATCCACGAGACTCTGTACACCTTTTCTCATTGAACATGGGTTCTTACCCATAGTCTTGTAAATTTATTTACAATCTGTAATATTTGTTTAAACTAACTTAATGATGGGAACATATTTTCATAATACTGAAATTTATAATTGCAAGAGGCGTTCTAGATGCCATTAGGAATATATCACTGCAAGGAATCCACTTGAAATACATGAACTTTAATTTAAAACGTATTACCAAATGACATTAAACCATTACAGTAGGTATACATTTTTATAATAAAAGGACAATTTTTCTTCTGCATAAATGTTTTTATTCAATTAGAGATTATATCTGTTTTCACTGTTTTTTGACTAAAAATTCTAAATCTAAATATAGCAATACACTTTATTCAAGTTTTTGTCCCAAACTTTTAAACACCGATACATTTGGATATTGCGGTAACGCCTCGACTCATGAAAGTTTTTTGTTTGTATTTTGCATAAATACCCATATACATATTTTAAATATATAAAAACAATCTATTTGTTTCATTTTGGAAATACTAACTTATGCTTAAAGTTACGGAAATCTGATCATCAAGAAAACCTCCCATTTATGAAAATTTGTTCGTAACTGTTTCGTATCATCGGCATGAATCTTTCAAGATATATTTTTTTATTCTTCATTACCTACATAGTTTCGTATTAAAAAAATGTATTGAAGTTGCTTAGCAGCACGTAACGATTATCGTTTGAGTGTTGCGTTTAGTGTGGCTTTGATATTGCAAAAGTGAATACGCTCCGTTTGTGGAAAAAAAATTAAATTAGAAGATTGTATACCACCTTGAGTTGCCTATTGAACAACATACAGGATTTCAATGACGCGACACTGGATGAATTCCCGGACAGGAAAGATTATAGAGTGCGTCGTCCTTGCAATGTCTTAGTATATGTTGCAATGGGACGATTAAAAAACTTAATTCTCAAGTTGAGAAGGCCAGAACATGGCGTAAGGATGCCCTTGTGCTAACCACACGTACCTCATACCTATTGCCGCAAAGCCGGACACTGTTGGTAGACCGTGGACCGTGATGGGCTCTCGCACCAAGTAAAGACAGTTATAATATTGTATAGTCGCAGCTCCGGTTTTGGGGTTGTTGAAACTGAAAACTCGGCTCGGCTTACAGCGCTACCACTTCTCCCAAGACTACCTGCTCCTCCCCGTCTATCTACCCTCTTCCGCTCTATCTGTTCCTCCCTCCCATCACCCTTCGTGCACGGGAGTCCTTCTCACCCCGCACTGGACGTCCATACTATCGCCCTCGACATACATTCTCTTTGAGTACGTTTCTTGTTTCTATTCCTCATGTAAAAATCAGAAAATAAACCAAATTTTAATTTTTCACCTAGAGATTTATTTTTCTCCCCTCTATCTAAAACGTGTGATGAACTAATACTCTTATTTCATGAATTTCAGAAGCATCAAGAAAGACAATGACTAGTCGCAGAAGATCTGGTGTCATTGGCACACAAGATAGCGCAGACGCTGTTGGAGACGCCCTTCAGCAGGTGACGCAGGCGTTTGTTTATCTACAGGACGTCCTGCGCCTGCAGAATCAGGAGGCGGAGCGCAAGGTTCAGGAGGCTGAGAGGAGAATGCAGGAAGCCCTGCACCTGCAGAAACAAGAGGAGGAACGCAAGGTCAAGGAGGCCATGCGCCTGAATGAGGAAAGATTGTGCGAGATGAATCGTAACCTGCAGGAGAAGGACGACGTCTACCGCAGCCTGCAGCAGCGACTACAAGACGCCCACGAAAGAGTGACCCCCAGTCCCTCAGGCGCCGGCCACCAGGGCGCAGCAGAAGACGAGGACGAAGGCGCGAGGCGGCGGGTGGAGCTCCGGGTGCAGGATGCGGAGATCAAGATGGAGGAGGCACAAAACTCTCCTTCCCGCCTCGGAGAGCACTTGTGTGAGGCGGTAGACGAAGGAAGTCTTAGCGACGTACAACGTCTCATAGACTCCGGGGCCGACGTCAACTACACTGACCAAAGAGGTTTAACCCCACTACTTCGTGCAGCTGTGCATGCGCACGCGGACATGGTGTCGCTCTTCCTGCAACGAGGCGCCAGTGTAAACGCCGTGTGCGTCTATGGAAATTCCGCGTTGCACATGGCTGCATTAAACCGGGCATGCGTGGAGCTGCTGGTGCGCGCGGGCGCCGACGTCAACGCGAGGAATATAGATGGAGAGACTCCTCTGTACTGGGCGGAGCAGAATAACAATGAGGAAGCGGTGCGCGCGCTGTTCGCGGCCGGCGCCAGGAGTGACCTAAAGCCTTGGGGAGGAGGTTGGAAAGACGAGACGCCGTTTGAAACTACTACGTCTCCTATCCGCGAAGCACCGACGACGAGAGGGGCAGCGCGCGTGGCGGGGGGTGGAGCTCCGAGTGAGGGAGGGGGAGTTGAATTTGGAGAGGGGACGAACCGCTCCTTCCCCCCTTGGTGAGCAGTTGTGTAAGGCGGCAAATGAAGGGAGACTAAGTGTGGTACGGCGTCTCTTAGACTCTGGGGCTGATGTAAACTGCAATGATCGAAATTGTTCCACTCCTTTGGATAATGCAGTCTGGAAGACGCACGCGGACACGTCCTGGAAGTTAGCAGGACCATTTCATCCAATCACAAAACTGCATAGTCCATAATTTGCCGCTTTTTTGCCGTTCTTAAGATGTGGAAAAAAAAATTTGCCGCGGGTCATTTTCTCAAAAAAATCTGTGGTCCTGCTAACTTCCAATGGAAGTTAGCAGGACCACACCTCTAAATCAGCTACTATTGTAAGTATATACCCAAAATTATACTCCAAATTTGCCGCTTTTTATTTGTAAACGATTAGTGAAAAAATCAAACTGATATCTCAATTCCTTCAAAAAATATTGCCAAAAAACCAAAAAATAAAAGATGCGCTACTTTTGCAAGCGCCGTCGAAGAAGAAAAGACACATCCGCTGGCATTCATTCGCCGTAGCAATTCATACTCAACGCCAAAATATGCCGCAAACACGGGCTAAACATAATCAGTAATCAAAACTTTTGCCGCGGACCGGTTATATTCAATTACCTGGGTTCAAATCCCAGAGTTTGCCTCATACAACAGCTCTGAGAAATTTAAAATGCCCGCTCCTCCTAAACTAACAGCCATAACAATTCATACTCTGCGCCAAAATTTGCCGTAATTAAGTGCTTAATATAAACTATAACAAAAGAATTTGCCGCGGACCGGTTAATTTCAATTACGCGGGTTCGAATCCCGCAATGCCCCTGTAAGGAACGTCCGGCGCAGGTAATGAAGACCATACCTCCTGAACATGCAGCCATAACAACTCATAATCGGCACCAAACTTCAAGCAATCAACGCAATCAAGTACTAATTACAATCCGTAACAAAAGAATATTCTCGGGACTAGTTAAACTATTGTATAGGGGTTCGAATCCCAGATTTCGCCTTCCTACGAGAGCCCTGAACACGTGAAGAAGTCCGAAAGTTAAGAAGCCCGTTTCTACTAAACTATCAGCCCTAACAATTCATACTCTACGTCAAACTTTGAAGCAAACAAGTATTTAATAAAATCTGTAACAAAACAATTTGCCGCGGACCGGTTAGATTATATTATCCCGGTTCGAATCCCAGATTTCGCCCTCTTACATGAGCTCTGCGAAAGTTAAGAAGCCCGTTCCTCCAAAACTATCGGCAATAACAATTCATACTCTACGTCTTAATTTGAGGCAAACAAGTATTCAATAAAATCTGTAACAAAAAAATTTGCCGCGGACCGGTTAGATTATATTATCCCGGTTCGAATCCCAGATTTCGCCCTCTTACATGAGCTCTGCGAAAGTTAAGAAGCCCGTTCCTCCTAAACTATCGGCAATAACAATTCATACTCTACGTCTTAATTTGATGCAAACAAGTATTTAATAAAATCTGTAACAACAAAATTTGCCGCGTACCGGTTAGATTATATTATCCCGGTTCGAATCCCAGATTTCGCCCTCTTACATGAGCTCTGCGAAAGTTAAGAAGCCCGTTCCTCCTAAACTATCGGCAATAACAATTCATACTCTACGTCTTAATTTGAGGCAAACAAGTATTCAATAAAATCTGTAACAAAAAAATTTGCCGCGGACCGGTTAGATTATATTATCCCGGTTCGAATCCCAGATTTCGCCCTCTTACATGAGCTCTGCGAAACTTAAGAAGCCCGTTCCTCCTAAACTATCGGCAATAACAATTCATACTCTACGTCTTAATTTGATGCAAACAAGTATTCAATAAAATCTGTAACAAAAAAATTTGCCGCGGACCGGTTAGATTATATTATTCCGGTTCGAATCCCAGATTTCGCCCTCTTACATGAGCTCTGCGAAAGTTAAGAAGCCCGTTCCTCCAAAACTATCGGCAATAACAATTCATACTCTACGTCTTAATTTGATGCAAACAAGTATTCAATAAAATCTGTAACAAAAAAATTTGCCGCGGACCGGTTAGATTATATTATCCCGGTTCGAATCCCAGATTTCGCCCTCTTACATGAGCTCTGCGAAAGTTAGGAAGCCCGTTCCTCCTAAACTATCGGCAATAACAATTCATACTCTACGTCTTAATTTGATGCAAACAAGTATTCAATAAAATCTGTAACAAAAAATTTGCCGCGGACCGGTTAGATTATATTATCCCGGTTCGAATCCCAGATTTCGCCCTCTTACATGAGCTCTGCAAAAGTTAAGAAGCCCGTTCCTCCTAAACTATCGGCAATAACAATTCATACTCTACGTCTTAATTTGATGCAAACAAGTATTCAATAAAATCTGTAACAAAAAAATTTGCCGCGGACCGGTTAGATTATATTATCCCGGTTCGAATCCCAGATTTCGCCCACTTACATGAGCTCTGCGAAAGTTAAGACGCCCGTTCCTCCTAAACTATCGGCAATAATAATTCATACTGTACGTCTAAATTTTATGCAAAAACGTATTCAATAAAATCTGTAACAAAAGAATTTGCCGCGGACCGGTTAGATTATATTATTCCGATTCGAATCCCAGATTTCGCACTCTTACATGCGCTGTGGGAAAGTTAAGAAGCTCGTTCCTCCTAAACTATCAGCCATAACAATTCATACTCTACGTCTAAATTTTATGCAAAAACGTATTCAATAAAATCTGTAACAAAAGCATTTGTCGCGGTCCGTTTAGATTAGGTTATCCCGGTTTGAATCCCAGATTTCGCACTCTCACAAGATCTCTGGGTAAGTTAAGAACCCCAAACCTCCTAAACCAACCGCCATAACAATTCAAACTTTGCGCCAAAATGTGCCGTACACAAATGCCTGCTATAAATTGTAATAAAAAAAATTGCCACGGACCGATTAGTTTCAATAACGCACTTTCGAATATCAGAATGTCCTTTGAAGGAAAACCCGGCGGAAATTATGAAGACCGTACCTTCTAAACCATTAGCCCTAACAATTCACACTCTGCGCCAATATTTGATGCAATCAAGTATTAAATGATGTCTGTAATAAAAAAAATTGCTGCGACCGGTTAGAGTATATTACCCGAGTACGAATCCCAGATTTCGCCCTTTTACAAAATCATTGCGAAATTTAAGAAGCCCGTTCCTCCTAAACTATCAGCCATAACAATTCTTTACGCCAAAATTTGCAGTAAATTGCTAAATATAATCTGTAATAATAAAAGTGCTTCGACACTTTTAAGTTTCGATTACCCGGGTTCGAATCGTAGAATTCTCTTTTTCAAAATGATCTTATTTGAATATTTGTTTTTGATGAACACATTTATTTAAGAAAAAATTATCTTCATAATTGTGCGATTGTACGAATTGTAAGATACCGAACAAATTTTTCAATTTTCGAGAAAACAGTGTGTTCAACGAAAATGGGATCTGAACTAATCATACAAGCATCTGCATACAGTCAATCGTCAAGAACCCACAGAAAGACCAACTACCAACATTCAGTTAGTAGTACCCTCTAAAAATCGCAAACCAGGAAACATGACACCATGTTGGGTATAAGTTAGCCTTGTATCGTCTTATTTCTTTGAACAAATTACAATAACTATATTTTTATGATACTCTATCTGTCTCCCTGCCCATCTGTCCGTTCGCCTGTGAACGCCACTAGAGCCTAATTCAGACGTAGAAGTGTTTCCAAAATTGATGTTCTCGCCATTTCTGACGTAAGAAAAGAAGTATTTGAAATCGTACGCCGGAAAACGGCGAATTTTCGACACAAAAACTTTTATTGCCGGCCCGTGTTACGGAGAAGTTGAATAAATCCAGTTGCTAAATATAGAAAAAAATTCCTCTATCACGTTGTGTAGGCAGAATCCATGTTTTATGGGTTCTTGGTACTGAAAACTCGATTGACAGCAAAACATTTGTCCGTCAGACCGTCTGCCTGTCTGTGTGTGTGTCTGTCTATCCGTCAGTTTGTCTGCCCGTCCGTCTGCATCCTTCGCGCATAAACCATTCAGCAGATTTTCTCCCAACTTGATATACCCCTATTGTTCTAGCTGATGTCGCTTAACTTTACAGGAAACCCTTTTTTGAATTCTCAAAAAGTGTCTCCAATGTCTTTATTACATTTTTTTTTTGTTGAATAGTGCAATGGTCGTTTAAGAGGGTGGTGCAGGTCCAATTTGCGTAGTCATCCCCGATTTTTCGAAAATTGAAAACAAAAACACTTTAAAATTGGACAAAGACAAAGTCTGTTGTAAAAAATTCCTTCTTCTGAAAAGGTTATATATTTTTTTTTGAAAAACAACTAGCTTTCGTATTTTGCGATTGAAATTTACAAAGAAAAAATATCTAAAAATTTTTTTCACATTGTTTCTTTAAATTTTCTCCACATATGTAATAAGGAACGGTAAGAATAGCTGTAGTGTCATTTTTGGGTATTGCCCTTTTTTTGGAAAATTGCAACAAAACAAACAAACAAACAAAAAACCCTTCAAAATTGAAGGTAGAGATTACTCCATCAAATGAAATTTGTTGTCTATAATCTGTTCCTTCAGTAAGGTCTTGCACATTTTTTAAAAACTTACAGTAGTTTTCGTGCAATATTGCGTAAAATACGTATAGTTTAAAAAATGACATAAACAAGATTTTCTAAAAACGGTTCCAAATTATTTTTTAACTTTTGGTAGGGATAGTACCTAATGCACTCTAAGACATGACATAAACGCCATAGTACTCTATTCCTTTGTTTATTTGCAAAATATATAAACTGAATCTTTTCATTAGCCACTCACATCGTTAATATTTATATCAGCGCTGATTTGTTCACATTATTGTATTTACGAGTACATGTGCTTTAAATAATGTCAGAGATATTTTCTCGAAAACGCAACAGTTTTCTGTGAAAATGGTCTCAAAATACTGGATTTCAGAAACGCTCAAATGCCATTTTCTCAAAAACCGCTCCAATTTTTTCTGTAAACTTTTCGAACGGATAGTGATTATTGCATTCTTTAATATGACGGAAAGTTCATTTTGAGGATTTTTTTCCAAATTTACACAATTTTTTTTAAACATCTCTCATGTTAACCTGAGAGAGGTGACGCGGGGTCTTTTGTGTCCTGTGTGAATCTGTGTTATCTTTTGCCTGAAAGATATAAGCACTTTGCGACTGTGCCATGGGTTCTTGGCAGAGAGATAACAGCCGAGCCGTCGCGCAAACTGATCTGTCTGACCCCGCGCCACGACTTCCGTTGGCAGCGCGAAGTGCTTGCAGTAGTGCGATCGTCTTGCTACATTGCTTGAATGTGTCTACGAGAAGTGTATTGTTTATTTATTTCACATTATGAATAATTTGGGTTACGAAATAGAATGTTACCTCAATATCCTCATTGTGCAAGCAAACAATATATCTGTCAGACCAAGGCGACAGTACCAGTAGAGTCTTTCAATGAGCCTTGTCCACCGAATCAAGCAATAGAGATCACAAATTTGCCGAAGCAGCTGATTTCAAAAATCAAACAATTCATTGTTACTAAAGAGGAATAACCCGCGAAAGTAGCAATCTCTCAAAAAATAAAAAAATATGACATGCATGCCCTATAATGTACAGACAGGAAAACAAAAGTTTTCTGTCCTAAATGCAGAAAACAAGTTTGTAAAGTGGATCCGGGGCCCGAGATCGCTTAGGCAATAGTGCCGTAGCGATCTGATTGGATCTAAGCCATTTTCAATAAATTGTTTACTTATTTTTGTGTGAGACAATGTTAGAAAATTAAAAACTTACTGAATTTTCTGATACTTTTGTCGTCGAAATATTCAGAAAAACGTTACTGGGGTCACTACATAAAATAAAAGATAATTGACAATTTTGTCCTTTAATATAAAAATATAAATACTAATAAAAATTTTTAAATTATTCATTTGCATGTTTGTTTATAATAGTACATTATGGTAATACTACCTTATAAATGATTGATAATCATTAAAATAATTAATTTCACACTTATTTGTTGTCAGATATACTATTATAAAGGAATAACTTAAAGGGGTCAAAAATGTCCTCGCGCCACCTCTAACGTCTCAGGCAACCCCAACTTCTCCACGGTTAATATGCACATTTACAGCAATTTGTAAACACTGATGTATTTATGAGTTAAAGTGCTTCGAAAGATTTCTAATGAAGTTTTTCGAAAATTCAACAATTTTTTGTGAAAAAGAGCTTCGAATTTCGAATTTACAATAGCGTTTAAACGCCATTCTCTTATAAAGGGCTTCAAATTTTTCAAAGAAAATTTCCATTTAGGACCAAATTTTACTGTTCATTAAAAAGCTTAAAATAATATTTCCGTTCTACTATTAGGAAACAGAAAAATTAAGAAAATATCCAAAAAACGAACTTTAGGCAGCGATAGATGGCAGCTGGCAAGAGTATGTGGCATGTCCGAATAGCTAGCCGAGACCAAACGAAATAGAAAACTAATGCGGGAAAGTCTGTGCCATCCTGTAGCACCACTAGGTTTTTCTTTGACTTGCGGCCGTATCAGTGGTTTTCCACATGCCTGTTCATACTCAGTAATAATCGCAGAGTGTGCAGTTTCCTTTCAAGTCCTAATGTTTGGAAACTACGATGTATTTAACACTGTGTCATATATAACACTTATATTTTTCCATGATTTCACGAAACTCTTTTGTTTGAGAAACTAAGTAGTCTTTCTCAGATATCTTTTCTGAGGAGCTCAATGCTTTCGTGATCACAGTAATAAACTGAATAAGCTGAGCAATCAACCCTCACGAATTTGCTCCTCACGATACGAGTATGAACCAATTTCCCCAGCGTTCTCCAACAAATATTTACTTCTTTTCCCAACATTTACTTCCTAGTACAAGTAAAAGGTTATGCACACCAAGTGAAGTAATGCATTTGCTCGATAGTAAATGCTTTTACCATTTATTTCACACTTGAAGTAAAATCTAGGATTTTATTTACACTACCCCATATTTTTTACCCTCCCTTGATACATACATGGAGAAAATGTGAAGAAAGAATTTGGAGCGGTTTTTGAGAAAAAATATTTTAAAAAATTTAAAATTCCCTATATTGAGGAAAATTACTACTTTTTTCGAAAAATTAAACATTATTTCAAGGTGTGTCTTTAAAAGGGATTTAAACAAAAATGGCACCTGCACCACACTCTCACTTTTACGCTATCCGAGGATAACATTTAATAAAAACAAATGTGGAGTCATTTTTGAGAAAATTGTGAAAATGTTTATAAAGGTTTGGGGAAAATACCTTCAAAAATTAAAATATAGTTTTGAAACTTCCTCAGCCGTTCGTTCAGGGCGATCGGGTAATCAATCTTGTAGAAAGTTTCAGTATCAATCAGTAGTCAATATCAATCTTGAAGAAAATCGGCTTAGACTGGTCTTGTAATGACCAGAGATTTTTTGACCAGTTGGCTTTTAGCCCCTAAATTAAGACGTTTTGCCGTCAAGCGATTGTGAAGGACCCACTAAAAAACGATTCCATCATCACCGCGAGTTAGAGGAAGAAATTTACTACGAATATATGTAAGACTTACGTTATCAGAAACCGACGATTGGAGATTTTCTGACGGAAATTCGCAGTTTTCCAGGGCACGATTGCAATTACATTCGTAAGAGCGAGAAAGTTAAAATATATCAAACCATGGTTCAATGTGTCCTCTACGTTCTTGCCTTATATGTTTGTATATTACTTTCTCGTGTTCGTACATACCATATGCACGTAATTCATTATGTAGAGCTGGGGAAAATGGATATCCGTAGCTAAAGGGAAATATACAGTTTTGGAGAATTTTCTCTATAGATCTTGTTCAAACCATCCGTTCGTGCACCCGTCGATTGTTACATTGTAGTCTCACTGCGTGTACCTAGTAAAGAGAAAGTACTGTAATGGTGCAGTGACGAATTTTCGAAAACCAAAAATTGGTAATGGAAGGCCTTTGTAACGAATAAAAAGATAAATGTTGCTTCTACAAATTAGTTTTAGCTTCCATTACAAAAAATACCTCAGTTTCAGTGTTTGGGTTCATGAGGAATAGTAGATCCAGATTTTTCGAGGAAAAAAAAATTGTCTGCGAAAGTATTGAGTTAACATTTTATTTCCGAAATCCAGATCGGCTGCCGCATCACTGCAGACAGGCGCAACGTCTGCCAACGGGGATGTGCGTAGCGTCGTTTCTCCGCGTATTCACTGACACTGTCGAGTGACGCAATGCATTTTTGTTCTAAATTATAACTACGGTATTCATAAGTGAAACATAGAAGGCTGAACACGAACCAAGGTTTATGGGAATTTACAAACTTCCTGAAATGTTGGAATTTTATTTGCATATCTTCAGTGGGCACGAATATCTTGTGATTTAGGAGTCATACACGTATTAAAAATTAGTAATATTGATGAACTATTTTCATTAAAAAAAGAATTCAGAAAAATTAAAGGTATTATAGGTATTTTATTAAACCCCTAAGACTTTGATGAAGTCTTCGGTTGTAGAATACATGTTGCCTTATTTTAAGATTACATATCAGTTACAAATAATAGTGAAAATATACTCGTATGTGCTGCTGTAGGAATACTAAAAATAAGATTATAAATTTAAAGAATACTTAATTACTATATTAAGCAGTAATACTTCTTGAATTCACGAGAACACAATTAAGTCTAGGAATAAATCACCATCTTCCATTAACTATTCCTATAATATATTAAACAATAGTATTGATAATTAAAACGTTTGTAAAATATTATGGATGTTTCATGAAAATGCAAATGTCATAATTCTCAATTGTCTAGACATTTGATCGGAAGAATAATGCTCCGAATGTCTTGTCAGAACGAGAAATATCAAAAGGAGAAGGACAATGTGGTGAACGGCAATTACGCCAGCCAACCACAAATGCAGTTTGATGTACCTTAGAAGACACATCTGCTCATGTGTATCGCTGCTTCGAAGCTTTAAAGACACAAGCAGTCAGTCCATTTTCCTATAGCGAGGATCTTTGCCCGCTGAATTATTTTACCCAGATCCAGTTAAAGCTCTGGCTACATTGAGAAGGTGTACGGAATCACCAAATAAGCTTATATAAAAAGTTCATTGGTGAACCATATGCCTACTTACGTCCAGATGCAACAGGAAACGTTGCGAAAAAAATTCGCCATGTAGATGATTCTTATTCGCAATATCTATTTGTGTATTTAGCCCTGATGCATTGCGCAGTTTGACAATTTCTGTTACGGAAATGGTCTCAGAAAGCCAAAGAAATGTCACTATAGCATCATGACTAAAAAAATGGGTAAACTTTGAAGCTCGCTTTCCAAAGGAAGTAGTGAGTACACTATTAACTATATACAGCCATTGTAATTTGTTCTAAAATATAAGACGAATGAAAACACGTAAGCCTGGGAAAATATTTTATTATAATTACAATTGTCATATTAAGCACTTATTTACCACACATTTTGAGGAAGAGTATGCTTCGTTATGCCTCATTATTTACTAGGAACAGACATCTTAATGTAGCCAGGCACTCGTTACACAAAATCGGATATTCGAACCCTGGTAATTGAAGGTATCCAGGTACCAGTACATTTGCACTTTTTTGCGATATTTTTTGTGTCGATAATGAATTGATATGGCTGCTGGTTTAGGAGGTACGGTTTCTTTAACTTGCGCACGACATCCCATAGAGGGTCATTCTTGGATTCGATCCCATGTAATTTAAAATTAACCGGTTAGCGAAAAATATTTTTGTTACCGATAGTATTTAGTACTTTATTGCGACAAAAATTGATGTAGAGTATGAATTGGTATGATAAGGACTTACCTTGAAGGCAACTTTTGGGATTTGTATCCGTGTAATTAATTCCAACCGGCCCTTGTCAATTTTTTTTCTTACAGTTTATATTAAGCACTTGTTTACGGCAAGTTTTGGCGTACAGTATTAAATAATATTGCTGATAGTTTGGGACGACTGAGCTTCTAAACTTACGCAGAACTCTCTTAAGAGAGCGAAATCTGGGTCCCAAACTTCGGAATTTAACCGGTCCGCGGCCAATTGGAATCTTACAGATTGTATTTAATACTTGATTGCATCAAATTTTCGCGTAGAGTATAAATTGTTTTGCGGATGGTTTAGGAGGAACAAGCTTCTTCACATTTTCTGAGCTCTCGTAGGAGGAGAAATCTGAGATTCAACCCGACTAATGTAATTTAACCAGTCAGCGGCAAATTTTCTTGTTACAGATTTTATTTAAAACTTGTATGAATCAAATTTAGACGTAGAGTATGAATTGTTATGGCTGATAGTTTAGGAAGAACGGGCTTCTTAACTTTCGCAGAGCTCGTGTATGAGGGAGAAATCTAGGATTCGAACCACGATAGTATAATCTAAGCGGACCGCGGCAAATTTTCTTGCTACAAATTTTATTGAATACTAGTTTGCATCACATTTAGACGTAGCGTATGAATTGTTATGGATGATAGTTTAGGAGGAATGAGCTTCTTAACTTTCGCAGAGCTCAGGTACAAGGGCGAAATCTGGGATTCGAACCAGGATAATATAATCTAACCGGTCCGCGGCAAAATTTCTTGTCATAGATTTTATTGAATACTTGTTTGCATCAAATTAAGACGTAGAGTATGAATTGTTATTGCCGATAGTTTAGGAGGAACGGGCTTCTTAACTTTCGCAGAGCTCATGTAAGAGGGCGAAATCTGGGATTCGAACCGGGATAATATAATCTAACCGGTCCGCGGCAAATTTTTTTGTTACAGATTTTATTGAATACTTGTTTGCATCAAACTAAGACGTAGAGTATGAATTGTTATTGCCGATAGTTTAGGAGGAACGGGCTTCTTAACTTTCGCAGAGCTCATGTAAGAGGGCGAAATCTGGGATTCGAACCGGGATAATATAATCTAACCGGTCCGCGGCAAATTTTTTTGTTACAGATTTTATTGAATACTTGTTTGCATCAAATTAAGATGTAGAGTATGAATTGTTATTGCCGATAGTTTAGGAGGAACGGGCTTCTTAACTTTCGCAGAGCTCATGTAAGAGGGCGAAATCTGGGATTCGAACCGGGATAATATAATCTAACCGGTCCGCGGCAAATTTTTTTGTTACAGATTTTATTGAATACTTGTTTGCATCAAATTAAGACGTAGAGTATGAATTGTTATTGCCGATAGTTTTGGAGGAACGGGCTTCTTAACGTTCGCAGAGCTCATGTAAGAGGGCGAAATCTGGGATTCGAACCGGAATAATATAATCTAACCGGTCCGCGGCAAATTTTTTTGTTACAGATTTTATTGAATGCTTGTTTGCATCAAATTAAGACGTAGAGTATGAATTGTTATTGCCGATAGTTTAGGAGGAACGGGCTTCTTAACTTTCGCTGAGCTCATGTAAGAGGGCGAAATCTGGGATTCGAACCGGGATAATATAATCTAACCGGTCCGCGGCAAATTTTTTTGTTACAGATTTTATTGAATACTTGTTTGCCTCAAATTAAGACGTAGAGTATGAATTGTTATTGCCGATAGTTTAGGAGGAACGGGCTTCTTAACTTTCGCAGACCTCATGTAAGAGGGCGAAATCTGGGATTCGAACCGGGATAATATAATCTAACCGGTCCGCGGCAAATTTTGTTGTTACAGATTTTATTAAATACTTGTTTGCATCAAATTAAGACGTAGAGTATGAATTGTTATTGCCGATAGTTTAGGAGGAAAGGGCTTCTTAACTTTCGCAGAGCTCATGTAAGAGGGCGAAATCTGGGATTCGAACCGGGATAATATAATCTAACCGGTCCGCGGCAAATTTTTTTGTTACAGATTTTATTGAATACTTGTTTGCCTCAAATTAAGACGTAGAGTATGAATTGTTATTGCCGATAGTTTAGGAGGAACGGGCTTCTTAACTTTCGCAGAGCTCATGTAAGAGGGCGAAATCTGGGATTCGAACCTAGATAATATAATCTAAACGGTCCGCGGCAAATTTTTTTGTTACCGATTGTATTTAGTACTTGTTTGCTTCAAAGTTTGACGTAGAGTATGAATTGTTAGGGCTGATAGTTTAGTAGAAACGGGCTTCTTAACTTTCGGACTTCTTCACGTGTTCAGGGCTCTCGTAGGAAGGCGAAATCTGGGATTCGAACCCCTATAGGCGATGAAGGCGATGTGGAACCTGCGGAAAGCGATCAGAGAGTCCAAACAGAAGTCCAGGCAGACGGAGGCGCTGTGTCACTATCCACGGATGACAGCGGTCGCCCGGCGGGTAAGTATAAAAGCGATTCGTACGCTCCAGCTATTCCTCCACGGCAGTACATTCTCCCTGCCACCCCATCTCCACCTCCACCCATATCCCGACCATCACCGCCAATAAACATTACAGTCCCCCCGCCTAACAGCAACCTATCCGTTAACACCACGCGGTCAGTAGAGGTAGGGCCAATAGTGATCACCCCTTCTGGCCAGATGAGAAAGATCATAACAACCTATACTCACGTAATAAAACGGGATGACCACCCAGATATTAACATATTAACTCAACAAACCGCAGCCATCCCCCCCCATGTAAATCCGCTGATCACGCCGCCAGGTCTTGGCCCCGACCCATGCGACCCCACCACTGTCAATAAAATTTTAGGAATCCGACTCTCTAAACCTCAGCCCAAAAGAAGGTCCGCCCATAGCACGCCCGTCCAGAAATGCCCCTGCCTAGCAGAGGATAGCAGCCCTATTATTGAATGGGTAACCATTGATGAAGCCCGAGAAGATAGTCCAATTTCACCGCTGATAGACTTAACAGGACGGAGTACACCTTCCCAGAGCCCGATCAATATTGAACTATCCACTGACTCACCAATGGCAGACACATCCGACCTGCTTGACACCCCCATGAGAGCTGACTACCAACTGCCCTACCAGACATTGCCGCCTCGCCATTATCGCTCTGCCACGCCTATGCCAGTCTCGAGCGACTCAAGCACAGGAAGCTGCTCCATACTTACATTATCAGAAATATTGGACAAGCTCGAGCGAGAACGGCCGAAAGCAAAAGCATTTCGAGAAATGGGCCAACGCACCCGGAGCGCTCCCCCCTGCGACCGGGCTACGGAAACTCCGACAAAAAGGCGACAACCTTGCGACCAAAGGACACGTCAGCCCGAAAACATGCACAGACCTGTAAGTGAATACTCGCCAGGATCCACACACGAAAGCATGAAATGCGGATTGGACATGGAAGATGACACAAGCCGCCCCTCCACCCCGCTCGCAGAGGCGACCGCCACTGCAGCACGCACAGTCAGCCAGGTAGCTCATGACGACGACAGCGAGCCCCGAAACGTAGTACATAAGCACATTCCAGAAGTAGTCAACGTGTCAGAAGATGTGGCCAGTACGCAAATTACGGAAGAAGCCCCGGCAATATTGGGCTTCCTCCCCCCACGACTAGAGAAGGGCAAAGTGGTCATATTCCTCCCAGCCCCTCCGGACATGTTCTGCCCGTGCTGCCCTCAAAATTACCCGCCACTGATACATAGAAAGGGGCTAGGGGAGAGAGTTAGGAAGATGGAGAATCACGTATGGGACAGGCACCGACGAAGATCCATCATCCGGTGCCTTGGCTGCGGAGACGATGTCAACGACCGGCGCCACATCAAGAAATGCCGGTTCCTTAAACATAAGCTAACCACCTTCACGAACCGCCCAGCAAGATGGCGATATGTAGCCGGCCCCGCCCGTGACACCAATGGCAGGCTCATGCGACCGGCGCTGGAAGAACACAGAGTAATCATCCCCATCCCGGCCAACGAAGTGCTAGTATGTCCGATTTGTGACGATAGAATATCCAGCGCTATAGCCGAATCTAGCCGAAGATTCTCACTAAAAAAGCACCTCTGCAGAGCACATGGAGTAGAAGAAGTTGCCCTCATATGCGGAGGCTGTGACACCGAGGTGAGAGACTGGAGAACACATAAGAAGGAGTGTGAAAAAGGTAGAAAAATTGCTCCCCCACCCACGCCGCGGGAAATGATGCCGGCCCGTTGCGCGTACCGCGACTGTGAGCTCCTTTTTGCAACAGCCAAACAAGCAGCCCTCCATTTTCGGGTACACGCCACGGTCCAGAGACGACAAAGGGCGGATGCTAATAAGTTCAAACCTAACACAGCCAGGGCAAGAAGTCAGAGGATACTCGAAGCTATAATCGGACCAAAGGGTATGCATCAGACAAATAGTGAGAACGACATAAATGAGGGAGACAATAGAAGCGACTGCAGCAGAGCATCCGGAGAGGAACCCCCTGCCCCTGCATTGGATGACAAGCAGAAGGCCGATCAAGAGAGCACCTTGCAGCCACAGCAGAATACCCAGCAGCAACAAGGTATGGATCCAACTCAAGGCAGCACATCAGCAGATGGACACGGCCACACTCTACATCACGGTCTAACAAAAGCCAAACACCAAAGAGGAAGGCGACCAGAAGCAGGCGTACGCCCACCGACGAGTAAAGCTAGTAGAACCTTTTTTAACTCTGCACTTTCCCCAGAAGAAGTGAACCGAATACAGGACCAACTGACCAACAAGGCCCCCCAACGTAGCAATAACAGGCAAGTGCACACGCCACTGGGTAGCAAGGAGGAAAGAAGAGCCCAAATGGCCCCCGCCCCCACTGAGCAGCTGAAGAGTGGAATAAATAATCACAGAGGAGAAGATGCCCCGATACAGATAGAAGCAAGGCAGGTTGAACGTAATAACAAAGAAAGAAGAAGAAAAGTGAGAGGGGACAACACAAGGAAGCCTGACACACGAGCATCTACTGTTCACTCCGACCCCCCTGCTGGCCCAGCAGCAGAAGCCGGAGTCGACCTGAATAGAATCGCACAACAAACTCCCCTGCAGCCACACACAATGCCTTCGACAACACAGGAAGCTGACCCCACCTCATCATCCCGCACGGGTGAGGAAGCCAGGCCGGAAGAGCCGCTCAAAAGACCAAGAGGCCAGAGGCCAAAGCGCACTTATGAGTGGACCGAGGGTCTGCAAAGCTCCTACGAGGAGACCGTTGACGCAAACAACTCAAATGACTTATACATAACAGAAGATACACTAGAAGATCTATATAACCGCCTGATAGCCGGCCTGCAGGAAACCGCCAAGATAAAAATACCCCCGGGCGAAGCTCCGAAACCAACTACGACAAGAAACCGCCAACCACCGTTCGCCGACAAGCACAGAATTAGAAAAACTTATGCATCCCAAAGACGTAAGGCAATGCGGTGGATTGCTGGGAGAGACGGAGAGCAATGTATGCTACCAATTGCTGATATCGAAAAGTACTTCAAGGACATTAACGACGCAAACAACCTACCGTCCAGCTATGACCGAAACATTTATGTGGAAGTCACTGGGAGGGAGCCTGTTGACTACAGCAACTTTTCCCAAAAAGAAGTGCTTCTAAGACTATCAAAGGCGGAAAACACTGCGCCCGGAGAGGATCGAATCACCTATAACCACCTACGACAAGTGGATCCGGAAGCAAAAATCCTTACTGCAATATTTAATTTGATAAAACGGGCTGGCAAAATCCCTGATGCATGGCGCCGGTCACGCACAATCCTGCTATTTAAAGGAGGAGACAGAACAGACTTAGCTAACTGGCGGCCAATCACCCTGGCGCCCACAATATACAAGATTTACACCGGTCTCTGGGCGAGACGACTCGGCGCCTGGTTGGAGCAGAATGAAGTGCTCTCTCCAGCGCAGAAGGGATTCCGACCGTTCGATGGGGTACTGGAACATAATTACGCGCTGCAGCGTCAGATAGATCGGGCGAAGGCGGGCAAGCGCGATCTAGCTATAGCACTCCTCGACCTAAAAAACGCTTTTGGTTCAGTGCCCCATGGAGCTATCCGCGACGCTCTGAAAGCGGCGGGAGCTGGGGAAGAGTTTATCAGAATTGCGGAAGACATTTATAAGAACACATTCACCGTAGTTCTGGCGGCACAGGGACCTACCGACCCGATCCCGATAACAAGGGGTATACGCCAGGGATGCCCATTAAGCGGGGCACTCTTCAACTTAGTGATTGATGCCTCAATCAGAGCCGCAGCGGCTGCCTCAACCAGTCCCAATCCCATTCTTGCGTATGCTGACGACATCGCAATAATGGCAAACAGCAGGGAAGAACTACAGCAAACAGTGAATGCTGTCCAGGATAAGCTAAAGAAAACGGACATAGAGGTTAAACCGACTAAATGTGCTGCGCTAGCGATAGTAAGGAGGAAAAGGCTCGATACAGATTTGAGGATAGATGGACAACGGATTAAGGACCTCGACATTGATGAGTCCACAAAGTACTTAGGATGCCCGGTGGGGTTTAGTGTAATTACAGACTGGACTGGGCTCAGAGAACAGGAAATCGTTGCGGGTCAAATAGCAGACTCATGTCTATACGACTGGCAGAAGCTGGACGCCCTCTGCCAGTTCGTTCTGCCCACAATGATCTTTCCACTGAGGATGGGAAGGTATGCCAAAAATAAGCTAAAGGTAATGGACACGGCGATTAGGGCAAACGTGAAGGAGTTTCTCTCCCTTCCTGAACGCGCATCAACCTCCTTTATCTACGGCCACAGGGACGATGGAGCGATCGGAATGCATTGCTTGAGCGCGGAGGCAGACTTCTGGGCAGTCGACTCTGCGTTCAAAATATTGACTTGCCGAGATACGTACACTAGAGAAGCAGCTCTACAAGACGCAGTTGAGGAAGCGTCGTACTGCCTTGAAAGTGAGCCAGGCATACCTTCCCTCCTACTTTATCTAAACAATGAGAAAACAAAACGCAGCTATGGACCGCTAACATTCTGGTCGCGGGCAAGGCAGGCATCCAAACGACTTAAAATAGAATGGAATTTCACAGCAATAGGGAACACCCACACTCCTGACATCACACTTCCCCACACCTTCCCCCTACCTGCGTACGAACGGACGAAACCCCCGCTGGGCCCGACTGGGCGCAGCATAGCGGAACCGCGAGGAGCGACCTCTAGCACTCCCTCTCCTGTCGGGGCCGTCGACCCGGAGCTGATACCAACCGTAGGAGCAAGTGCGGGCGACGCCGCCGGTGTGGAGTCCCATCCTCGAACCTTCTCGACCCGTCCGGGCTGCAGCAGCACCGCTGGGGATACTGGTGCCCTCAGAGACTCCGCCACTTCCTGCGGTGATGCAGTCACCTGCCGACTGGGGACGAACACGGAGGAGGGGAATGGAGATGAGAACAGAGTGACATTGAGCGCCAAGGACCGGTCATCGCTGGTGAGACGCCTACGTGACGCTTTCCATAGGGCACACTCCCAGCGCTGGCTGGAACAGCCCGCCCAAGGCATATATGCAAGCGCTCTCAAAGGGTTGGGGAAGGAATCTACTTACTTCCTACAGTCTGGCAGGAACATGAAAATTCCCACCTATAAGTTTCTTTTTCCGGCCAGGATCAACTCCTCTCCAGCTCTCAACTGCTGCCCAGGTAACGTGACCAAAAGTTGTAGAATGAAATGTACGTGGAACAACGGGCAACCAGCATCCGAGAACATTGGTCACGTTACCACGGGGTGCCGCTACCTGTCACCTTTATGGAACGCCCGACACAACAACATCGGGGCCATTTATAAAGAAGCAGCCATTGCAGCGGGGTGGCAGGTGCTCCGGGAGAATCAGGCAGTGGTGGGCAGCAGTCGCCCTGATCTCGTACTCGCGCGGGGCAGAATGGCACTCGTGGTAGACTTCGCGGTGGCTGACGCACGAGAAGGCAAACTTGAGAAGAAATTAGAAGAGAAGCGCCTAAAATACGAAGCCACCCGCGCTCACCTCATTACCGTCGGTTACCACAGCGCCGAAGTACTCCCGCTTGTGATAGGGGCACTGGGAGAATGGTGTGCGGGTAGTGACGCCGCACTAAAGAAAGTTGCGGATGGCCTCAAACTAAAAGCTTTAAGGGAAAAAATAGTCACTGAGGCCATTGATGGCAGTGCGGCATGCTACTACACGCACACCGGCAATATACACCTGGCCCCGCGTGAGTACAAACAGATAGCGCGGGACAGAGTCCGCAGAGGCGCCCTCCTCCACCCCGTGCCACAGGAAGCTAGCTGCGGAACAACAACACCAACGACAACAACGATCTGCAACAACACCAGACGACAAGCTGGAGTCCCTGCGTAGATCTAGAATAGATTTATGTATCATAAAAAATATATGTATATATGTTTAACTGGTCCGGAGAATATTCTTTTGTTACGGATTGTAATTAGTACTTGATTGCGTCAAAGTTTGGTGCCGATTATGAGTTGTTATGGCTGCATGTTCAGGAGGCATGGTCTTCATTACCTGCGCCGGACGTTCCTTACAGGGGCATTGCAGGATTCGAACCCGCGTAATTGAAATTAACCGGTCCGCGGCAAATTTTTTTATTATAGTTTATATTAAGCACTTAATTACTGCAAATTTTGGCGCAGAGTATGAATTGTTATGGCTGTTAGTTTAGGAGGAGCGGGCATTTTAAATTTCTCAGAGCTGTTGTATGAGGCAAACTCTGGGATTCGAACCCAGGTAATTGAATATAACCGGTCCGCAGCAAAAGTTTTGATTACTGATTATGTTTAGCCCGTGTTTGCGGCATATTTTGGCGTTGAGTATGAATTGCTACGGCGGATGAATGCCAGCGGATGTGTCTTTTCTTCTTCGACGGCGCTTGCAAAAGTAGCGCATCTTTTATTTTTTGGTTTTTTGGCAATATTTTTTGAAGGAATTGAGATATCAGTTTGATTTTTTCACTAATCGTTTGTAAATAAAAAGCGGCAAATTTGGAGTATAATTTTGGGTATATACTTACAATAGTAGCTGATTTAGAGGTGTGGTCCGGCTAACTTCCATTGGAAGTTAGCAGGACCACAGATTTTTTTGAGAAAATGACCCGCGGCAAAAATTTTTTTTCCACATCTTAAGAACGGCAAAAAAGCGGCAAATTATGTACTATGCAGTTTTGTGATTGGATGAAATGGTCCTGCTAACTTCCAGGACGTCACGGACGTGGTGTCGCTCCTTCTGCAACGAGGCGCAGAAGTGAACGCTGTCGACCCGTTGGGATGTTCCGCGTTGCACTTGGCAGCGATGAGGGACCGCAGTGGTCGGAGCGTGGAGCTGCTGGTGCGTGCGGGCGCCGACAACGCGAGGGATATAGACGGAGAGACTCCTCTGCACTGGGCGGAGCAGAGTAACAATGAGGAAGCGGTGCGCGCGCTGCTCGCGGCCGGCGCCAGGAGGGACCTCAGGCCTTGGCGCGGAGGTTGGAAAGGCAAGACCCCTTTTGAAACCACTACGTCTCCTATTATTCAGGATCTCCTGCGACTGTAACGTGGAGTATGGCCGTGGGGGACATTCACCTGCACTACACAATGTAGGCTCTCACCGCGAAGAGTGTAATATAATAAAAATGAAGCTCACACTTTCATCCACAAATGTATTAGTATTGAGAATCCTCTGGGACCGATAATAAGAATACGCATATCTAATCAATTTAAACCGTCAAGATGACATAAGAAATTTAGAGCTTTCTTGAAGCGCAGTATGAATGCTTAATGTTAGGGGTAATAATTTTAAGAAAATTTAACAGAATGCTGTACTGTCAGGAGAATTTATATTACTGTTAACGTTAGAAAAAATAGTCCAATTGCGACATGAAAACTCTCTGACTCTCTTTTAGTACAGATCATTCTCTGCGAAGCCTTTCTTACCAAAAAACCAAATTTCCTAATTGATTTTCTATTTCTAGGAAAAAAATTTATACACTAACGTGCTCATGCGAGATGTCGCGCATATTAATCTCACCCTTTCTCTACACATTTATCTCTACACTTTCCATTAAGAAAGAAAGTTTTTAAGAAATATGTTTATTTGTGGATAACTATATTAATGTATTTTCTTACATACTCAATATCAAACTAAGTAAAAAAATACCGTACTCTGGCGAGATCTCTCGCATGCTAAAACCAACAATTTTCCCTATCCTTCTATTTACATAATTGGAAAGCATGTTGTTAACGAAACCTATTTATTTGTTTAAAAATGTATTAAGGTAACTTCCAATGCACCAACACAGTATCAAATAGAAAACTGGCAAATAGAAAGCAATTCATGTTGAAAATAAGTATTCAGTATTATTGGGAGGTTTCTTGGAACAAATCACAAGAGCAAGCTAAAATCAGCTCTTCTCTTTAAAAGGAATCGAGTACCGTCTTTGCACAGTGGAAGCGCCCATCCCGTTAGGGTACAGTTGCGTTTGTTGCAAGTCAAGAAATGTCGCAGGCCAACCCGTCCATTCTGCAGTGGGGCGACCGGTGCGAGACTTCATGAAACAAACTCGCGTACCTGCAGGGGTATGAGTTACGGTCTGCCACAATAGATTATGTTTGTCCAAATCTCTCGCACAACTATCTTGGAACTAAGAAACAAAAACCAAAAACAGCTCCAATCACTTATCAAAATTAATATTAAACAATTCGATATCAAAAAGATGAATTTTTCATAAAAACTGTCTCTCGGACAATGCGAGAGAAATCGCGGGGCTCGGGGCACCGGAAACATTTGTCAAGAAACAACCATTGACACCCGACGGCTCTCTTTCATTTGTGACACCCCTGCGCGCGCGCACGCGACATCAAGAAGAATGTTTACTGCTTATTTTCTATACCGGCAAATGGCTGCCTACAACGGCTGCCAACTGTTTTCATGGGCTGGAATGCGCTGAAACTTTTCGACGATTCTAATACGATCGGTGGTTGTCGACGATGACGATGATAATGATTAAGGGTTAAGAGCGTTTCAAAAGCTAAGGTCATTGGCGCCTGCGTCGATTTTTTAAAGAGCATTTCGTACTGTACTAGTGCCAGAATCAAAACATTTTTTGCAAAGTGAGGAGTAAAGTAAGACTGATCATAAACATGTTCAATTATTTAAAAGGGTTGGCGGAAAAGAGACAGATAAACACTTTAAAATCTCCAAATATATGATGTGCAATAAGCAGAAATCAACAAGGCAACTTCTCTTTCTACTCGAGATGACGGGACTTAGTTACATTTCACGCGAATGCAACAATACGATATCTTAGCACTCCGCTCAGCTCACATATAAAGTAACGCTTGCGGGCAACGTAATACGACGGGTGGCGGCTACTACCTCAAGTCACGCACCGTATATCTAACTGAATGATATTTGCTTCGCGTGAATCAGTCACCTAAATTGCATCCGCGCCATCAAAGCGGGCGTTCCCTCAGATTCGCCTGGAATGACGGAGTAGCATCCGAGTGCTCCCTGCTGTGAGCGCGTGTGCGAGATCGGGCGCCTCCGCTGACGAGGTAGATCGGTCAAGGCCGCTTTGACCTGACGCGCACCGCGCATCTGAGCGGGGGGCAGATTTTCTTCCGCCAGAAGGGGGCGCGTGCCCCCCTGCTGCGACCCCCCTCCTCGAGTCCGGCGCGTGCCGCCGCCCCCACTGCTACGGGAACCTGCTTGAGGCCGCCGCTCCAAGGATAGCTCAGCAACAGTGGTTAGTAGACTCTGTGTAACAGACTGTAATGATGTCTGAGAGAGTCTTTCAGTGTTGAAGAAACAAGCACATGGGTTTTAAATGTAGAAATAAATTCAATTTATCACAAATGGCGATCTCTAAAGGGTATTGTTATTTTTGTGTTTAGTTATGAGGCTTTGTTTTTTTTTGAATACTTCCATTTACAATTTCCGTTGCAAACGTTTTCTGGAATACACTCGTTAGCCCCGAATGGCGTTCTGGCGAAGTAGCTTCCTGTTGGCGCCCCGTGATCCCGCTTTACATTCAGCAGGAAAGCAGCGAAGAGTCAGGTAAGTTTCAGAGTGTTAGGCGCCGGATGTCGCAAAACCCAGTTGGTCGGTGCCGCCCAGACGGCTGCCCGCACAAGACTTTAAAGTCCGCGATTTTCAGAATATTTGATACTGCAATGAACTTCCTTCATCACAAACACAGTGCTCTTACCTCGAAAAAATGGAGAAATTATTTTAAAGTTTATTGGGGATATATTGAAAACGTTATATATGTAAAGTACCTCCGAAATTTAAAATACGTTAATAATTCTCGGTAGGTCATATAGAAAAACAACATCTTAACTCTGAACTATTAAGAGCTTATTTATTATCGACTACAAAAGCATATTTTATGACCGAGTTGGGATGTTTATTTATTCATATATCAGTAAATCCATTCAATAACCAATCCATTCATTCAACCTTTCTGATTTACTTTAAACTTGCATTTGTTTTCTTGATACATGCTTCGAACTCAACGTTAATATAAACTTTTAATATACCACAATCACGCGAAGTGCATAATATAATAATGCTTATTACATCAGTACCGAGTATTTGCGATTATTTTGAACTCGTTTCAAACATTTTCCTCGATATAGCACAAGAAAAGTAATATGAGGTGCTTCTACAGCACATACTTCTCGCGTTATTGAAAGCTGATAAGAAAAATTTTAATATAGCATTTTCTGAATCTTTAAATTCTGAGCCACTTTTGGTTACGATATAAGTTGAACCACAGTAAGGGTCATTCTGAACTTCTTTCCCCTACGCAATAGAAGCCATTACAGCCTACGAGGTCGTGGTAGTAGGTATTTTTTTCGCTGGATATTGGCAAGCTTGATAAAGAGAGATATGTTAACTCACTTAATTCCCCCACATCATGCGGCAAACAGCTGTGAGGTGCCCACGAGAGAGTCGATGCTACCATAGTGCGTACTTATTTCGAAGTTTTTGTTCTGCAAGCGAATTCAATTGTGGTTTGCTTTGGAAATGTATTGTTATTTTATATTTTGCTTTGTATTTTTCTCGATACGTCGTGATTTGACGGAAAGCCCTTCAATGAATGTGCTAAGAAGGACAATTGTAGAATGTGAGAGAAGTAAAAAAACATTCACGAAGAGAAGAAAGAGTTGCTCAGTTTGATATCCTGGCTGATGATTATAGAGGTAAGCTGCCTTGTCTATAATTATTAAGTTGGTTTGCTTCGAACATGTCATAAGGATAAATAATCACTATAAACATCAGTAATTGAATAAGTACTTAATTTTTTCTTGAAAATTATTATAGATAACGTGAATTTTGCAAATATTTATTATACCAATAAAAAATGATTGTACAACCTAACTTTATGCAAATTAGTGATTACTGAAATTTAAAAGTAGCTTACGTGTATGCATATTTACATAGACTAAAAAAGAAAAGCAGATTTGTATATATTATAAATATAATATTTTGTGTTGTGGTTAGTGATTGATTACATTTGAAAAATTCTATGGCCATTTCTTTTAGTTTTACAGGGAGATTCCTAGCCTCTTGATGAAAGAAATTTGGAAGTATTTGAATGAGTGTTTATGAAATAATTACGGAATGGGGTTTTGTATGGAGGAAAGGAAATCTATTGTGTACTGCAGGCGTATGTGGATCTCCAAAATTAAGAATATTTTATTCTAAATTATATGAAAAATAAAAACAGTGAACACAAGTGTGAAATTGGCCCCAAAAAAGTGACTATGTACAGAATATTGCAAATATGTGCAGTGCTCTATTATTTTGTCAATATCTATTATTCAAAGTCCCATTAGTGTGTCAAATTTTATCTGTTAACATAGTTTTCAGTTCGGTCAATTCTCAGTATTTAGAAGGGGAAGTATCATTTTTTATTTAAAGAAAATAATTAATTTGAAGCCAGATTTTTGTCATCTATTTGTTTCTTCTGTGATATAAATAATTGTATGTTATGCAATATACATCATGAAGTAAAAAAAAAAATTAAGAAGTTTACTTCAAATTATTATTATCTTTAAAAATAAGAACGAATTCTTCAAATTTTAATATTGTCTAAGACAATAATTTTGGTGTTAATTTTATCAATCTTAATTGAATTTTCATTATATGTTTCCTATTGTGATTGCAAAGAGCCTATATTGTAGTGATATGATGGTGTGTAATTTAAGTGAATACAAAGTCTGAATACTACACATACAAAAAACCATCAAAGGTTCAAAATCATTTCCAAAAAAAATATTTTTTTAGATGTCCTCAGTTAATGTTGACTAAACAACATAACACTCTCTCCCATTTTTTTTTCAGTTTTACTTGAAATTTAATCCAAGTTTACATGGAAGACTTCTGAAATGATTGTGTGTTTTTCAAAAATCATTGTAAATTAATAATTTTGTATTCTTAAGTAAAAATGAACTGAATTTCAAAGAAAACAGATTATCAGGGAAGTGATAAAGGCAATTGGTAAACTAGTTTTATTTTAAAATGTTTCTTAAATCTTAAACAGAAATAAACTGGAAGTCTGACGGTTCTATATGGTGCAACACCTTAAAATTTTGCCAAATAGTGGCATGGCACTTTCTGATCCCAACCACTTCAATTTTGATTTAATTACAAATGTGTATTTCAAATGTTGTTGAAGGAAATGTGATATTATTTGTAGTATCAAAACCAATAATGTAAATAATTATCTTTCAATAAATTTTCTAATTACAAAAATCTGTTTCTGGAATTTCATTTTTCTTCTTTTCTTCAGTTTATTCACTGAACTTCAGTTTACTGTTCTTTAGTTTATTCACTGTTAAAATATTGACAATTGTTTAACAACATTTAAAAAATAAATTCATTTTACAATTTCTGTTATAAATTATGCCTCCTTGGACTGCACACACATTCTGATGGTGCCATAGAAGCACTTAAAAAAATCATCCCAATCAATCTGGGTGAATGTCTCAGAACTACAAGAAATTATTTTATAGTTCTATAAGGTGTTCTGGATACAAATAACAAATTCATTAACAGTTAGAGTGGAGTTATGACAAACAAAAATATAGGGGCACCTTCTGAATATCTACATTACAAAAATGAGTCGGAATAATACAGAGATTGATAATGTGCTTTACTTAACTTAACATTTTGTAATCGTCAACACAACACAACAGTAGACATGACAGAAATACCATAATTATTTTATTTTTGTTTTTTATTCAGAAACGAATATAACATTACATCTAAAACTTAGGCGTTATATTAATTTAGGCGGCCCACAATTTGTCTAAAACGAACATACTACGGTGATTTATGTCTATTTGTTCCACAATTGACTCCTAACAAAAACACAAACGATAAATTTTTCAGCAATCATTTTATGAGACACTTACAACACATGAAGTGTGTCAGCTGTGAACAGCGCGGACTAGCCGCGAAAACCTCCCAAAGTGTTTTCGCCTCTCTTATCTCTGGTCGCGGCGCTGATCCCGTGAGCAGAGCGCTGCCAACATTAACACCTCCATTTTATTCCATGGCGACGTTCTCGTAGCTTGGCTCGCAGCGCTGCTTACATCGTTCACCGCAGCTCCAACATAAACGTACCCTAAAACAGCTCGGAGGCCACTCGTGCGCCGCCTGCGCAGTCCCCATGAGGCGAACGGAGAAATATGGCAGCGGTGCGCAAGCAGGGCATCTCCGCCGCCGCCCTCGAACGCCAGGGACAGAATTATTCAGACTTCTGCGTTCTTAGAACAAGGTCTAAATGGTAAACCATGCTCCACACACTCTTTGTCGCCGGAGCTGCGTGCGCGAGGGTAAAAGCCCCGCCCAAGAGCCAATCGCGCGCCTTGTTTCTGGGCGTCGCCCCCACACCGCCACGCGCCTCCTACTCCAAGCGAGTGCTTGCACAGGTTCTGGACGCCGCAATCGGGGACAGGAGAGTTCTCTATAACACCCACGTCGACCCGCAGGGGAACAGACCTGCTTAGTGGAGGCGAAGGGCCAAACCGCCATCGTACTTGATGCAGCGCTTGTGGTGGCATTCAAAGGGCGTTTGTGCTAGAGATGCGAGGAAAGGGCTACAAAATATGAGTGCCTCCGCGCAATGCCCCTGGCCCAGCGCTACCGAATGGTGGAGTTTCACCCAGGGGTGTGAGAGCCTGCAAGGGAACAGACCTGCTTAGTGCTTGTGAAGGGCCAAATCGCCATCGTACTTGATGCAGCGCTTGCGGTGGCATACAAAGGGCGTTTGTGTTAGAGATGCGAGGAAAGGGCTACAAAATATGAGCGCCTCCGCGCAATGCCCCTGGCCCAGCGCTACCGAGTGGTGGAGTTTCACCCTGGGTGTGGGAGCCTGCAAGGACTAGTGTTGTGGCACTGACGCCACCGTCTTAAGAAATTCGTCTCCTGCGACAAGATCAAAATATTACGTGAACGCATTCCAAATTAGGCGAACTATAAATACTACGAAAAAAGAGTGGGCTTAGAGTACGTAATGAACAAAATGTAAATATTATATATAATAATGGATAACGATATGTTAAAGTTGTATGTTTAAGAAAAGTTATATATTAAGCTACCATAATATACGTGATGGCAATATCAAGTCATAACTTATATAAATATGTGCATATACGAGAATGTAAAAATTCAGACATAAGAGAGAAATAATACAAACTGAAGATTTCAACAAAAATTAAAATCGTCTATCAACAAAATTTCTCCGGTACTTACAACCAGGTATTAGCGCAGGAAAATTTTCAAAATATGTCGGTTTTTTCACACTTTGTTAGTATGAGTAGTCTTTTACTCGCAATATATAAAACACACAAAAAGAGATCATTAGTACTGGCTGCTGTTAATTTATGTACACTGGAAATTGAATGTCATTAATACATTTTATTATAACGTATGCAATCATGAACTGTGCACGTGTTTGCTGTGGCCAAGGAGCAAAGCCGATCACCTGAGGCGCTCTCAAGACCGCTGACCTTGGAGATAACGCGTCGCATAAAGAAACTGCTATCTGCCGTCGATCTGTCATTTCGTCTCAGGCGCCGCAGGTGTTCGTCTGCTCTCCCACACGACGCCCGGAAGCAGTGAGGTCTCTACACTCTCCAATCTACGACAGGTAAAACTTTTTTAAAGAACTAATTTTGTACAACAGGCTGTGTAAGAGACCAAAGTCTCTATCTTCAATTTTTTTTTTCTTTCAATTTCCTGAAAATCGGTGATGTCTACGAAAATGAGACTTGCACTTTTCTCTTAAACGTACTTTTCTCTATTCAACAACATAGCATTATAAAAAGAATCGAAACTTTTTTTTTGTAAAAATTGAAAATGTCTCGGGGGCTTTACGTAAAGTACATCCCAATATAAAAATTTCGATTTCCTATTTCACGGCCTGCGACATCTTCAGCAATTATGGAATATCAGTTTTGGAGCAAATCGGCTGAACGGTTTAAGCACTAGCGGTTGCACAGACGAAGAGACGGAGAGACTCACATGGACATGTAGCTGTCAATCGGTTTTGTTGGTATCAAGAACCCACAAAAAATGAATTCTGGCTCCCCTCGTTTAAGATTTTTTTTCCAATACTAAGCAACTGGATTAATCCTTGTTTATCCTTACTTCGGCCAAGCAATAAGAGGTTTGGTGTCGAAACGTCGCCGTATTATGGCGCAAGATTACAATACATTCCTTTCTTACGTTAGTAAGTGAGAGAATACAAAAATGTAAACATTGACAAGTTACTTCTTTTAGTGACAGGTTTACCTTAGAGGGAACGGCCAATCAGGACCCAACACGAATCCAGTCGACTGCTGACCTTGGAGTATATGCGTCGCATATTGACACTGCAAAGAATCTCTCATTCTGTCTCACGCGCCGTAGGACTTTGTGAAAACTCGCTTATCTCACTGTATCAGAAATCCTCTATACGTGATAATGATGAAACCACTTGTTTCTCTTTGGGTATTAATAATGTTGCGTCAGATGCGACGTAAAACACACAAACACACGTAAAGCCATTATTTTGCCTCAAAATAATCATACTTATTACAGTTTCTTGTTTTCCCTTTCAATAAATAAACATTTGAGAGTTTTCATCGGTGTCCTTTCATTCGTTACATTTCATTCTACACTCACAGTGCTCTCAAAATATTTCAGTACATCCTTCATACTCTCGAATGACAATTTCACTCTTGGAACACTTTTGTACTTTCGTGACCTCAGTGTTTTCTAATGGTATCGTACCCTGCATGATTCTTTGTAGAAGTTCGCCTCCTAGAACATGATAATTATGCCTTCAGGACCAACTGATTTGCCATCAATGTGCTAGGGAATATTCCATGTAGTATATCACACTCGTCTTATTCGGCTCTGTAAGACCAATTTAAAGCATTATTGAGATTTATTAAGCTTACCACCAGATAGATAAATCTTGTAGTTTGCGACAATTCACGTCTATCAATTACTCTAGTCTGATCACGGAACTTCAGAAAATAGCCTACCAATCGTGGTCTCTCATCTGGAGGACAAGCTGCAAGGTGATATGTTGCCCACCTTAGTAGGGACGGCCAATCAGGACACGACTCGAATCCACTCGACCGATGACCTTGGCGATTACGCGTCATATAATGACACTGCAATATGCAAACAATCTGTGATTCCGTTTTACTCGCCGTACGACTTTGTCAAATCTCTAACACGCTTGGTTCCCTATATCAGATATGCACTATACGCGATAATGTTAAAAACACTTGATTCTCCTCAAAAATGGTGGATAAGCTGCAAGGCGATATGTTGATCACTTTAGCAGGAACTGCCAACCAGAACCCGACTCGAATCCACTTGACCGTGACCTTGGAAATTACGCGTCGCATAATAACACTGCTATCTGCATACACTCTCTCCTTCGTTCTCACGCGCCGTAGGAGTTTGTCAAAATTCGAATACACTTGGTTCAATATACAAGAGATCGTCTGTACACGATAATGATGGAAACACTTGATTCTTCTCAACAATTAATGTTGTTGCCTCAAAGGTGCAGCAAAATACAAAAACAAACAACTCAAACTTTCCTCGCCTTTACTTAGACTGAAAATAATAGCACTTTTAACCGTTTGTTGTTTTAACTTTCAATAAAACAAATAGGAAAGTGTTCCATCGGTATTCCTTCATTTGTTACATTTCATTCAATACTCTCTGTACCCCCAAAATATTATAGTACACTCTTGATACTCTCGAATAACAATTGTTCATTTCTATCATCGCTGTGCGGCCTTGTGACCTTCCTTAAAAACATTTTTGAGAATCTTCTACACAGATAAGAAAAGGTATACAGGATTTCCTGGGAGAAAACAACGAAAATTGAAACATTATATTTTAAGACAATTCAAGTATATTTTAGCTAATAAAGAACTTAGATACTCGGAATGGCGGAGCCGCAATAAGCACTCAAAAATTGATTTGAAAAAAATATTTCTTGCCGAAATCATAGAAACACTCCAGAAATAAATTGTTGAATATTTACAAACGAAATTAATACATTTGTTTACACAGTACGTTTTAAATATTATCACAGAAATTAAAAATCCCAGGTGATTGTGCAAATTGGATCTTTCCGAAGCATTTGGCATTACTGAACTCGCTTGGCCCGACTTGAATTGTCGCTGGTGTACACTTAATACAGATGTTAAATATGTCCTCCTTCTTTGATGCACAACTCAGCCCGTCATTACACGGAAGCCGTTACTGACTACAATACTCCCAGGCTCCTCCCGGTCTTCTCACAAAAAACATAAATTCGCTTTACTAAAACACCTCTGTCGTCAAATTTGAAGTGTATTCTAGATATATTCAATGACCCATAAAATGAACATCAAGTTGAGTAACGTCGGGAGAGTGAATTAGATGGAGTCAATTAATAACTATTTGTATAATTAGTTATTCAATATCACGTTAACTGTGTCTTGTCTGGAATAATTTCTGTCAGCAAATATCACGCCTTTAAAGAAGCGAGGAACAAAACTGCAAACGAGATTCGCTCTCTTGTGGTTTTAAGGGTTACACATAGCAAATTTATAAGAATACAAACCTTCAATGTAAAGGAATTTCACTACTGCACTCTTTGCAACATCCAATCCAGACGATACTTTTCTTCCTCTGGTTAAAGGACTTTCTTCCACTTCCATGATTACAAGGTCATTTGCTTGTTCCGTAGCTCTAGAAGGCGGCGTTGGGAGGTCGTAGGTAATGAACTAGTTTCTCACAAGCTTCAAAGGCGTTAATAAATGCTGTTTGAAACTTTAATATTATTAGGATATTCATGTACCACTCACAAAAACCGTGAATTAAAATATTGTCTGCGTATATCTCCTTACAGTAATTTCACGCCCATTTCAAGCGAATTACACGCCGCCGCCGTCTAAAGTTAGCAGACTGGTAAGAAATTTCATATTAGACACTGTTTCAGTGTTACTCGCCATAAACCTCAGGGGGCGCTGATTAACATGCCGCTTTGGAATCTGGCGGGCAGTTCGAATCCAGTTTCCGCGCTCATGGCGAGTACCAACAGCTTCACTTCTAAACTCCACAAAATTAAAAATGCAAATAACGATAATAGAGATAGGATTGACTACACGTTTATAAAAGATTTTTAACTGTAAACGTTTTTAGAAGTAAAATTTTAAAATTTCGACATTAAAAGTATTTTATCTCTAATAGTTGACCTGTCTGTTCGTTGTGGGAGTAAGTTAACAAATCTTCTAGGTCTCTTAATGCAGTCAACCCTAATATAAAATGTACTTATAACAGCATAAATCAATAAATTATATTCAATATGTTACGCATTCTGAAATTTCTCTAATTCTAGATGCCTTCATGCCGCGGGTTGTGTGAGTTATGCAAATGAGCATTCACGACAGAGATATGGCATACTATTCTGCGGAAGTTCATCATGTAGTACCTAGACATTTAGATTGTAAAAGAAATTTATTTTAATAATTAAAAAATGCTATTCACTTGACTATGTAACCCTCTTTTCTTTCAACATGTAATCTTGCCCACAATTTTGTAAAATATTTACAAATCTGTAATATGAACTTTAACGTAATGATAGGAACATATTTTCATAGTATACTGAATTTCGAAATTGCAACAGGCGTCGTAGGTGTCATTATGAATATATGACTGCAAGTAATCCACTTACAATACATTATCGTTACTTAAAAACGTATTGCCAAATGACATTAAACAATTGCAGTCGGTACACATTCATTATAATAAAAGCACATTAGAGAATTTAGCGAGCATCAAAACGACAAGTAATATTAATTTTAACAAAACAACGGTAGATAAAAAAATAGTTTACATTTCTATTGTATATTATATTAAAAAAACTTAATACGATTGTAACTAATAAGTTACTTTTTCTTCCGTGTCAATTAAACTCGCACCATTATATTTTCGTGCAGTTTCCCTGACGAAATGCGCAAGTGGTGAGATGGCTATTTGTTTTGTTTCTGGACTTTACTGTAGCTTCACTATGCGCTCGGTTTGTTTATCTCCACTTCTGCTTGTAGTGGTAGAAAGAGCTGAGGGAGGGTAACTATTTTTTTGCAATGCGGAAGAACCAAATCTGCATTTCCTTACCGTTACAAATAAATTTCAAAAACTTGCTAAGAAAAATGTCTAGTTTTGCAAATGTTCCTAATCTCGGGCTTTTTAAAATTTTATTTTCATTTATTTTGGGTCTTCTTAAAACAATGTTTACTCATCTTTCTAATATGGATAGTTGAATTCGAAATTTAAACTAAAGTATTATTGTTGAAATCACTAGAAAAAATTCTGAATTTCAAGAAATCTTGCACATACTTTGTTCCCCATTCATTACATAATGTATTTACTGTTTTATTTGACGAAATCTAGATTTAGCATTACAATTTATATAAGTTTTTGTTCCAAAATTTTAGACACAGATGGATTTATATAATGCGGTGACACCTCAACTTTTAAACGTTTTTTGTGCGTATTTTGCATAATACCCAAATATATATATTGAGTATCTGAAAAACATCTATTTATTTGGAAATACTACTTTATGATTAATGTTACGGAAATATGTTCTTGAATAAAAACTCCCTTCTTATGATAATTTTTTCTTTACTGTTTTGTATTCTCCGCATGAATTATTCAAGATATATAATTTTATTCTTTATTTACTGCGTAGTTTTTTATTAAAGAAAAGGTATTGAAATTGTTCAGCAGCAAGTAACGATTATCGTGCGAGTGTTGCGTGTAGTTCGGCCCTGATATTGCAAAAGTGAATATACCTTTTTTCGTTTGGGGTAATTTTTTTGATTTATATCATTGTATACATCCTCGGGTAGGTTATTGGACAACGTGCTGGCTCTCAATCACGAGCCACCGGGTGAATTCCCGGACAGGAAAGATTATAGTGTGATCTTCCTTGCAATACCCAGTATATGTTGCTATGGGACGATGAGAAAACTTGCTTCTCAAGTTGAGAAGGCCAGAACATGGCGTAAGGATGCCCTTATGCTAACCACACGTCTCCCGTTCCTATTGCCGCAAAGCCGGTCACTGTTGGTAGCCCTGGACCGTGACGGAATCTCGCACCAAGTAAAGACAGATATAATATTGTATAGTCGCAGCTCCTGTTTTGGGGTTATTGAAACTGAAAACTCGGGTCGACTTACAGCGCTACCACTTCCCCTAAGACTACCCATCCCTCCCCGACTATCTACCCTCTTCTGCTCTATCAGTCCTTCCCTCATAGCATCCTCCGTGCACAGGAGTCCTTCTCTCCCCGTACTCGACGTCCATTCTAACGCCCTTGACATCCATTCTCTTCGAGTACATCTCTTGTTCCCGCTCCTCAAATAAAATTAAGAAAATAAACCAAATTTTAATTTCTCATCTAGAGATTTATTTTTCTCCTCTCTATCCAAAACTATGTGAAGTACTAATAGGCTTATTTCATGAATTTCAGAAGCATCAAGATAGACAATGTCTAGTCGCAGAAGCTCTGGTGCCAGTGGCACACAAGATGGCGCGGATGCAGTTGGAGACGCCCTTCAACAGGTGGGGCAGGGGCTGGCACGGCTAAAGGAGTCCAAGCGCCAGCAGAAGCAGGAGGCGGAGCGCAAGGTTCAGGAGGCGGAGAGGAGGATGAAGGACGTCCTTCATCTACATCAACAAAATGCTGAGCGGAAGATGCAGGAGGCCCTGCGCCAGCAGAAGCAGGAGGCGGAGCGTAGGGTTCAGGAGGCGGAGAGAAGGATGCAGGAAGCCCTTCACCTGCAGAGACAAGAGGCGGAGCGAAGGTCTCAGGAGGCCCTGCGTCTGCAGGAGGAAAGATTGCGCGAGATGGATCGTAAGCTACAGGAGAAGGACGACGCCGTTCGCTCCCTCCAGCAGCGGTTACAAGAGACCCACGTGAGGATGACCGCCCTGGAAGAAAGAACAACGGCTCCTGAGGGCTCTGGAGGGGAAGGTCTGCAACGTATAGAAGGCCGTGTGAACGAAATAGAGGCCTCTCTTCAAAGCGCGTTGCAGTCGTTTATGCCGCGAGTTGAAGTTCTCTTGCGGCAACTTGAGCAGCCTCAATCGACACGTGCTACCGTTGCCACCGCCTCCGCCAGCGCCCGCCAAGAACCGGCGTCGAGAGAGGCTGCAGCGTGCGGTGGGGAGGAGACCCCCTCCTCCTCCTCCACCCCCACTCCCTCAGGCGCCGGCCACCAGGGCGCAGCAGCAGACGAGGAAGAACGCGCCAGGCGGCGGGTGGAGCTCCAGGTGCGGGAGGTGCAGTTAAGGATTGAGGAGGCCCGAACCTCTCCCTCTCGTCTGGGAGAACAGTTGTTAAACGCGGCAGGAGGAGGAAGTCTTAGCGATGTACAAAGTCTCATAGACTCCGGGGCTGACGTCAACTACACTGATCAATATGGTTCCACTCCTCTCGGTTGTGCAGCCGCCAATACGCACGCGGAAGTAGTGTTGCTCCTTCTGACACGAGGCGCCGATGTGAACGCTGTCGACTGTAATGGGGCTTCGGCGTTGCACTGGGCTGCGCGTAGCGAGCGCAGCTGTCTGCGCGTGGAGCTGCTGGTGCGCGGGGGCGCCGACGTCAACGCGAGGGATGAAGATGGGGCGACTCCTCTGCTTTGGGGGGCGAAGTTTAACAATGAGGAAGCGGTGTGCGTGCTGCTCGCGGCCGACGCCAGAAGGGACCTCAAGCCTTGGGGAGGATTATTTAAAGACAAGACCCCTTTTGAAACTACTACGTCTCCTATTATTAAGGATCTCCTGCGACTGTAACGTAGAGAATGAACATGGGGACATTCTCCTGCATTACACAGTGTGGGTTCTGCCCTCGAAGTGTACAATATAACAAATTAGTAGTCTTACAGTTTCATCTAGAAATGATTGGGAGGCATTGGGTAGAGCGATAATGGGAATATTCAAAACTAATGGAATTTATATATCAAAATGACATACGATGTTTTGTGATTGTTTTGCAGCGCAGTCTAAATGCTTAATATTATGATAAATTAGTGTATGAACATTCAATAGATTTCTGTCAAGAGATCACTGTCAGGGGAATTTACTATTACCGTTAACGTCAGAAAAAATAGGCCCATTTAGGACATGAAAACGTCATTTGACTCTCTTTTATTATAGAGCATACTCTGTGAAGCCTTTCTTGCTAAAATACCAAATTGATTCCATTAATTGATTTCCTTATTTGGAGGATAAAATTTAATATACTAGCGCATCCATTCGAGTACTCACGCATGTTAATCCCCAACCTTTCCCTATTCATTTCTCTATCCCTTTCTTTAGAAGTGAGGTATTTAATGGAGCATGTTTATTTGTAGAAACATTTATTTCTATAATTTCTTACTTGCACAATATCAAAAAAATAAAATCTACGGTAGCCGTGCGAGAACTCTCTCATTTAAACCCCACAATCTCCCCTATTCCTTTATTTCCATTATTAGAAAGAATGTTGTTAACGAACTTATTTATTTCTTTAAAAATGTATGAATGTAACTTCCAATGTACCTACAAAATATCAAATAAAAAAACAATGCAATTGATGTTGAAAATAATTATTCAGTATTATCTAGAGATTTCTTGGATCAAATAAAAAGGGCAGAGCTAAACCAAGCTCTTCTCTTTAAAAGAAATCGAGTACCCCCCTTCGCCTTTTGGAAGCGCTCTCCCGTTAGTGTAGTTGCGTTTGTTGCAAGTGAAGGAATGTCGCAATCCAGCCCGTGTATTCTGCGGTTGTGACTTCTTTAAAGACAGGCGCATAGGTGCAGGGGCTAAGTATTACGGCCGGCCACAAGAGATTATGTTTGTCCTAATCTTTTGCCCAACTTTCCTGGAACTAAAAAACAAATACCGGAAACAGCTCAAAACACTGTTCAAAATTAATCTTTATCAATTTAATATCAAGAACATGAACTTGCCATAAAAACTGGCTCTCGGACAATGCGAGAGGAATCGCGGAGCTCGGGGCACCGGAAACACGTGTCAAAAAAAACAACACCCGAGGACTTTTTCATTTGTCACACCACGCGCGAGCGCACGTGACATCAAGAGGATGGTTTATTGCGTATTTTCTATGCAGACAAGTGGCTGGCTAATACTGCTACCAAGTGTTTTCATGGGCTAGAAATGCGCAGAAATTTTCCGACGATTCTAATACGATCAGTTGATTTTAATGATGATTATGATAATGATTAAGACATAAGGACGCTTCAACAGCTAAGGTCATTGACGCCCGTGTCCGATTTTTAAACAGCAATACGCGCTGTAGCAGTGCCAGACTTAAATATTTTTTCCAACGTTAAATGTAAGTAACACTGAAAATAAACATGTTCAATTATTTATAAGGGTTGGCTGAAAAGGGCCGGATAAACACTTCTTTATCTCCTATTTGATGCCAAATAATTGGCATAATACTCAGCTCTACGACAATGCAGTGAATGTCAGACTGTCGCAAGAAGCTAAAAGGCTTGCAGAGAGAAGATTCGTCATATCCTAGTACCTGTGTTAGAGAGCTAGCAAGGTGAAGGATTCGCCGGCTGTCTCTTCCCTTAGAACAGTGCAGGAGAACATTCTCCAAGTTAAGATCCGAATCGCAACTATTGCAAGGAGAGGGTCGGTCTAGGCGGAGATATCCGTGGGAGAACTGTCAGTGACTGATTCGAAGGCGTGTCAGAATTATCTCTTTGCGTCTTGACCCATGAGATTAAGAGGAACTAGTCTTAACGGATTCTTGTGTGTCTGAAGTGTGTGTTCTGCCACACTGTTGGCCATGCGCTGAAAATACATTGTTTAATTAACAGGTTGGTATCGTTTGTAGCGACTGTGAGGATGTCAACCTCAGTTTCTTTGTGGTGAGTTTTGCAGCCTGGACAACAATTTCGATCCCTATTATCCCAACGTGACCCGGGTTCCAACAAGAAACCAATAAATAACGACGAACCAGTAAGGTTTAGATTGGGTGTTGAATAATTATTGTCAGAGTGTCAGAAAAAGAGGCACTATGGGAGTAGAATGCACACCCTACATTAACATTCTGGGAGGAACTATCAGAGACTATGGAGGTATGGCCGGGATACATGGATTTCGTCTCCTGGAATTCCACCCGAAAGGTACTGGGGGAGTTAGGGATTTGGGAAGTGTGAGAATCTCTGGTCTATTTTTGGCCGGAGAAGCTTCCAACGGGGAACAAGATTTCGGGGCAGTTCCCAGAGACGGGGAGATTTATATCGAGTTTCTGCACGAGCGTGAAGAGACGGATGCCCGGAGGATGCGGTTATGATGGTCTGACTTCGTTCCATGTCCTGTGACTTGGGTGAAGACCTGCTTGGCGCGAAGGCGTATTTCTGGCTGATACTTTCGCACGCTCTTACGGCGCAGGGATGGTTCACCAGCCTCTGTCAAAAGGCATTTAATGCGACTCGTGCGGTAGGCGCCTGTGCTGATCCGTATACCGGCATTGTGAATGGTAATCAATGAACGATGGGCCGATGGAGATGCTGACCAATACACAAAACACCCATAATCTAAGATAGGACGGATTATCTATTATATTTAATTCCAGTGTCATTCCAGATGTTTGTTCGGGATGAACTCCTAAACTACTGAACCGATTTTAATGTTTTTTAATGTGTTATTTTCTCCATTTTATGAGACAGGGTAGTTTGATTTACGAGTTTGAGATAGCAATTTTATTTATTGCGAATTAATTGTTTTTTATTATACAAAGAGACATAGTTCGGTAAGATTCTAACAGATAACGGTATAAGGTAGTCAGTTGACAGAATTGAGTGAGTATCCAACATATTACGCTATGTTAAAAGTACTATCACTTTAGTTAATAACCTACAATTCATTAATATAAGCGACCACGTGTTGCTTAGTCCAAAGTATAAGAAAAATTGCATTACAGTAAATCAAATTCTGTGAATTTTTAGTTACTTTTTTAAAAATATTTGTTGCTATATTGTTTATAACTTTCTTATCAAAATAAATATATGTAAGTATTATCATATGACATATTTATATTGTTATACTGTACTAGCTGATCCAGTAAATGTTTTCACATACAAATTATTACTAGGAAATTTTTTGATTATACTTCATTTAATAATTGTTCTTTATTGAAGTATTAAATATATTTTAAATTAGTTATCAGTGTTTCTATTACTAATTATGGCAATTGAAAAATAATTCAATATCAACCTTTCAGGGCAAAAAAATTATTATAATTTATATTCAAAAAAGTCAATGCATGATAAAACGTAGTGTATAATATTAAACGATGGCTTGCATTTGTATTTTAAAGTGATTTTTTTTGTTATTGACAATTATATACCGATAATATTTAATTGAATTGTATTATTTTAATTATCATTTTCAGTGATATGCCTCCAAAAAAATCTAACCTCAATACTGCCAGTAGCCGTTAGGTACGATGAAAACATACTGAGAGAGTCTTTATGTCAACAAATCAAACCATTACAGCAAGTGCCACTAAAAGGCATAGAGCAGCAGAAAGTCGTATGCGAGAGGCAAGCGAACATCGTGATGAACGTCTGCGGCTACAAAGAGAGGGAGGTCAAGAGCGGCGCGTGAACAACATTTATCCGGAAATCGAGCTCAGGATCAACAGAGACAGCAAACCGGTCGCACATTAGTTTACCTTAGCGAGAACGGCCAATCAGGACCCGACACGAATGCACTCGACTGCTGACCATGGCGATTACGCGTCGCAAAATGACACTGCAAAATGCAAACAATCTCTCATTCCGTCTCACGCTCCGTAGGACTTTGTGAATACTCTAACACGCTTATCTCACTATATCAGAAATCCTCTATACGCGATAATGGTGAATCAACTTGTTTCTCTTCGAGTATTAATATTGTTGCCTCAGATGTAAAGTAAAATACACATACACACGTAAGGCCATTATATGGCCTGAAAATAATACTTATTACAGTTTCGTGTTTCCCTTTCAATAAATAAACATTTAAGAGTGTTTCATCGGTGTCCCTTCATTCGTTACATTTCATTCTACACTCACAGTGCTCTCAAAATATTTTAGTACATTCTTCATACTCTCGAATGACAATTTCACTCTTGGAACACTTTTGTACTTTTGTGACCTCAGTGTCTTCTAATGGTATCCTACGCTGCATGTTTGTTTATAGACGTTCGCCTCCTAGAACATTATGATTGTGTCTTCAAGACCGAATGAATTGCCATTAATGAGCTAAGAAAATTTCCAAGTTGCATATCACACTCGTATTTTTGACACTATAAGACCAATTTAAAGCATTCTCGAGATTTATTAAGCTTACAATCCGGTAAATAAGTCTTGTAGAATGCGACAATTCATGTCTAGCATATACTCAAGAACTGATCACGACACTTCAGAAAATTGCCTGCCACGAATCGTGGAGGAGCTTCTGGTGGCCAAGCTGCAAGGCGATATTTTGTTGACTCGAATCCACTCGACCGCTGATCTTAGAGATTACGCGTCGTATAATGACACTGCAAACTGCAAACAATCTGTCATTCCGTCTCACTCGCCGTACGACTTTGTTAAAACTCTAACGCGCTTGGTTCGCTATATCAGATATCCACTATAAACGATAAATACACAAACATAAAGCCATTATTTGTCCTCAAAAATATATGACATATAACAGTTTCTTCTTTTCTTTTTTAATAAATAAACATTCGAGAATAATATATAGGTGTCCCTTCATTCGTTACATTTCATTCTACACTCACAGTGCCCTCAAAATATTTTAGTACATCCTTAATTTTTCAGATGACAATTTCACTTTTGGAACACTTTTTTACTTTCGTGACCTCAGTGTTTGCTAATGGTATCCTACCCTGCATGATTGTTTGTAGACGTTCGCCTCCTAGAACATGATGATTATGCCTTCAAAACAACTGCATTGCCGTCAATGTACTAAGAAAATTTCCAATTGGAATGTCACACTCGTATTTTTCGGATCTGTAAGACCAATTGAAAGCATTCTCGTTATTTATTATTATTACCCCCCGTTACATAGGTCTTGTAGTTCGCGACAATTCATGTCTATCAATTACTCAAGAGCTGATCACAGCGCTTCAGAAAATCTTCTGCCACGAATCGTGGACGTGCTTCTGATGGACAAGCTGCAAGGCGATAGGTTGATCATCTTAGCCGGGACGGCCAATCAGGACCCGATTCGAATCCACTTTACAGCTGACCTTGGTAATTGCGCGTCGCATAAGGACACTGCAATCTGCAAACAACTTCTTCTTATTTCTCACGCGCCATAGGAGTTTGTCAAAACTCACACACACTTGGTTCAATGTATCAGAGATCGTCTATACACGATAATGGTGAAAACACCCGATTCTCCTCAACAATTAATATTGTTGCCTCAAAGGTGCAGAAAATTCAAAAACCCACAACTCAAAATTTCTACGCCGTTATTTAGCCTGAAAATAATAGAACATTTAACCGTTTGTTGTTTTAACTTTCAATAAAACAAATTGGAAAGTATTCAGTCGGTATTCCCTCATTTGTTACATTTCATTCTACACTCTCTGTGCCCACAAAATATTTTACTACTCTCTTGATACTCTCAAATGACAAATATACTCTTGGACCACATTGTAGTTAGATGGTATTCTAACTTGTATGATTTTTTTCTAGAAGTTCGCCTCCTATTACGTGTGCATTAGGACCAAAAAATCGATTCAAATGCCATCAATGTGCTGAAAAAATTATCAAGTAGTACATCACACTCGTATTCTTCGACTCTGTAAGATACTTTTAAACATTTCGCTTCCTAAGAAGCATTAATTAAGCCTTCCAAATCGACTAAATTTTCATGAAAGAACTAATGAAATCTTCAATATTATATCACACTCGTCTACGTTTCTGTCAGATATTTTAACTGCATTTTGCCCGAAATGCGCGTTGAAAGCTTCAGGAACGAATGAATTTCCAGCGACGAGAAGATCCATCAATCCATTTCATCAAATATAAACACTATAATATATAAGTAGTTCCGCATTTGGAAGCTCCTTAATACTTTTGCATCTCCGAACCTCAAAAAAAGATTTTTTTTCTTCAAACGTACACTTTCTATCTTGACCATAGCAGATGTAAATTGCTGAATATGCCCTAATAGTAGTGTCCATTTCTATCATCGCTGTGCGGCCTTGTGACCTTCCTTAAACACATTTTTGAGAATCTTCTACACAGATAAAGGAAGGTATGCAGGAGTCCGAAAAAAAACGAAAATTCGAAAATAAGATTTTAAGACATTTGAAGTATATTTTATCTAATAAAATACTAGGATAATAGGAATGACTGAGCCACATTAAGCACTCAAAAATTTGTTTAAAAATAATATATCTGGCCCGGAACTTGCTTAGCAGAGCCAAAGAAACACTCCAGAAATAAATAAAATTGTTGAATATTTACAAAATAAGGTATAAATTTGTTTGCAAAGTAAGTTTCAAATATTACAGAAATTAAAAATCCTACGTGATTGTGAAAACTCGGCTCGGCGTACAGCGCTACCACTTTCCCCAAGGCTACCCCTCCCTACCCGTCTATCTACCCCCTTCCGCTCCATCTGTTCCTCCCTCTTAGCACCCTCCGTGCACAGGAGTCCTCCTCACCCCGTACTGGTAAGGCCATGGCCGGTCTGTCTACAACTACTGCCCTTGACATCCATTCTCTTCGAGTATATCTCTTGTTCCCGCTAGTTATATAAAAATCAGAAAAAAAACAAAATTTAATTCTCACTAAAAGATTTATATTTCTCTCCCCTATCCAAAACTGTGTGAAGAAATAATAGGGTTATTTCATGAATTTCAGAAGCATCAAGATAGACAATGTCTAGTCGCAAAAGCTCTGGTGCTAGTGGCACACAAGATGGTGCGGATGCAGTTGGAAACGCCCTACAACGGAAGGGGCAGGGGCTCACACGGCTACAGGAGGCCCTGCGCCTTCAGGAGGAAAGATTGCGCGAGATGGATCGTAAGCTGCAAGAGAAGGACGACGCCGTCCGCTCCCTCGAGCAGCGGCTACAAGAGACCCACGTGAGGATGACCGCCCTGGAAGAAAGAACGACGGCTCCTGAGGGCTCTGGAGGGGAAGGTCTGCAACGTCTAGAAGGCCGTGTGAACGAAATAGAGGCCTCTGTGCAAAGCGCGTTGCAGACATTTATGCCGCGAGTTGAAGCTCTCTTGCGGCAACTAGAGCAGCCTCAATCGACATGTGGTACCGTTGCCACCGCCACCGCCAGCGCCCGCCTAAAACCGGCGTCGGTAGGGGCAGGGGTGGTGGGGAGGAACCTCCCTCCCCCACCTCCACCCCCACCCGCTCAGAGGGCGGCCACCAGGGCGCAGCGGTAAAAGAGGAAGAACGCGCGAGGCGGCGGGTGGAGCTCCGTGTGCGGCAGGCGACGTAGCGGTGGGAGAGGGCACAAGCTTCTCCCTCATCCCTGGGAGAGCAGATGTGTAAGGCGGCAGAAGAAGGAATACTAAGTGACGTACGACGTCTATAGACTCCAGGGTTGACGTCAACTACACTAATCGATATGGTTCCACTCCGTTAGTGAATGCAGTCTTCAATTCGCATGCGGACGTGGTGTCGCTTCTTCTGCAAAGAGGCGCCGATGTGAACGCTGTCAACGGCAATGGGGCTTCCGCGTTGCACTTGGCTGCGTGGAGCGACAGCAGCGGTCGGCGCGTGAAGCTGCTGGTACGCGCGGGCGCCGACGTCAACGCGAGGAATATAGATGGAGCGACTCCTCTGCACTGGGCGGCGCTATATTACAATGAGGAGGTGGTGCGCGCGCTGCTCGCGGCCGGCGCCAGGAGGGACCTCAAGGGCTGGGGAGGATATTACAAAGGCAGGACACCGTTTGAAACTACTATGTCCTTATTATTCAGGATCTCCTATGACTGTAACGTCAAGAATGAGCAAGGGGACATTCCGCTGCATTAAACAGTGTGGACTATGATCCCGAAGTGAGAAATATGGAAAATCAATAAGACCACATTTTTATATAGAAATGTACAAAAGTTGAGAGGCTTCTGGGACAACAAAAATGGGAATATTCAAAACTATTTAATTTTATACATCAACAAGACGTCGCATCATTAGAGTTTTTTGTTGCGCAGTATTAATGCTTATTGTTACGAGTAATAATTGTAAGAAAATTTAATTGATAGCAGTACCGTCAGAGGAATGTATATTTTTATTTATGTTAAGATGAAATAGTCGATTTCCGACATGAAAATCGGATTTGACTCTCTTTTTGTATAGAACATACTCTGTAAGGCCACTCTTGCCAAAAAAATATATTTTTTAATAGATTTTCTTACTTCCAGGAAAAAAATTAATATACTAGCGTACCCATGCGAGAATTCTCGCATGTTGATCCCCACCCTTTCCCTATACATTTCTTTATCCTTTCCATTCAGAAGAAAAATATTTAATGAAACATGTTTATTTGTAGAATAATATAATAATGTAATTTCTTACAAACACAATATCAAACAAAATAAAAAGAAACTCCAGTACCCGCGCAAAAAATATCGCATGTTAACCCTTACACTCTTCACTATCATTCCATTTTCATTTTTAGAAAATTTGTTGTAAGGAAACACATTTCTCTGTTTAAAAATGAATGAAGATAACTAATAACCAATATACCAACACAATATCAAATTAAAAAAAGCAATTGTTGTTGAAAAGAATTATTCAGTATTATTGAGAGGTTTCTTGGAACAAATCCCAAGAGCAGGTCTAAAACTTGCTATGGTCTGAAAAAAGAATCGAGTACCGTCCTTCATCTTCTGGGAGAACCGTTCACGCTAGGCACAGTTGAGTATAATGCAATAGTGTATTGCGTGGTAATAACCCAAATGATACATGATAGCCATAACACTACTTTTTCCTATTGACATTTAGCTAACGAAAGGAAAACCCTGACAGTAAACCTAGGAGGAGAGGCCTCCGGCGGTGTAGTGAAACCAGCATCCATATCGGAAAAACACCTCAATTACAGATAAGGTCCTCCAGGGCAGCGGTTGAAAGTCGGGCCGGCTTCTCGTCTCTCAGAAACACATGCCAATGCTTAAATGCCCCCATCAAACAACAAATCCGGACTTGAAATATAACAATGACAAGGCAATCGAAAGAGGACAATGCAATTTTGAACATGGAATGTACAAGACATTAACAAAAAATTGCTTCAACTCTTCAAAGACAGTTGAATATGATAGCGAAATGTGGTGTTTCTATCGCAGTCCATAACAAATATAAAAGTTCATTACAAATTGGGAAGCCATTTCTCCCAGAATAGTACAAGTGGGAACAAAATATTTAGTCTACCTGTTGTAATTCTAGAACTGTACTGATGATATGAATGTGCAACATTAAGATGATTTCATATAGGAATTGACCACGGCGCTTAGGGCTAGTTGTACGAAAATGGAATAAATCTGAATAAATTCTATCACGCTGTTAGCGCTAACATCAGTTGTACGAACTCGGGATACACGTTAACGCGGGGATTATCATATTATATAAGATAAGAACATATCAACATAAGAGAGAAATAATACAAACTGAAGATTTCAAAAAAATAAATTCATCTTTCAACAAAATTTCTCTGGTACTTACAACCAGGTATTAGCGCAGGAAAATTAACTGTCTCATAATATGTCTGTTTTTTCACACTTTGTTAGTATGAGTAGTCTTTTACTCGGAATATATTAAACATACAACAAGAGATCATTAGTATTGGCTGCTGTTAATTTCTGTACACTGGAGATTGAATGTCATTAATACATTTTATTATAACTTAGGCAATCATGAACTGTGCACGTGTTTCTGTGGCCAAGGAGCAAAGCCGATCACCTGAGGCGCTCTCAAGACCACTCGACCGCTGACCTTGGAGATAACGCGTCGCATAAAGCAACTGCTATCTGCCGTCGATCTGTCATTCCGTCTCAGGCGCCGCAGGACTTCGTCTGCTCTCCCGCACGACGCCCGGAAGCAGTGAGGTCTTCACTCTCCTATCTACGACAGGTAAAACATTTTTAAAGAACTACTTTTGTACAACAGGCTGTGTACGAGACCAAAGTCTCTATTATCAATTTCTATTTTTTGTTTCAATTTTCTGAAAATCGGTGATGTCCACGAAATTGAGACCTGCACCATTTTCTTAAACGTTCTTTTCACTATTCCACAACATAACGTAATAAAAAGAACAAAAATATTTTTTTTTGTTTTTGCACAAATTAAAAATGTCTCGGGGGCTTTACGTATAGTACATCCCAATATAAAAATTTCGATTTCCGATTTCACGGCCTGCGACTTCTTCAGCAATTATGGAATATCAGTTTTGAAGCAAATCGGCTGAACGGTTTAAGCCCTTGCGGTAGCACAGACGAACAGACGGAGAGACTCACATGGACATGTAGCTGTCAATCGGTTTTGTTGGTATCAAGAACCAATAAACAAAATTCTGGCCCCCCTAGTGTGATAATTTGTGTTCCAATATTAACCAACTGGATTAATCCATGTTTTTCCATACTTGGGCCCATCAATAAGAAGTTTGGTGTCGAAACTTAGCCGTATTATGGCGCAATATTACAATACTTTCTTTTCTTACAATGTTAAGTGAGAGAATACAAAAATTTAAACATTGACAAGTTACTTCTTTTAGTGACAAGTTTACTTCAGATGGAACGGTCAATCAGGACCCAAACCAATCCACTCGACTGCTGACCTTGGAGATTATGCGTCGCATATTCACACTGCAATCTGCAAACAATCTCTCACTCCGTCTCACGCTCCGTAGGACTTTGTGAAAACCCTAACACGCTTAACTCACTATATCAGAAATCCTCTATACGCGATAATGATGAAACCACTTGTTTCTCTTCGAGTATTAATATTGTTGCGTCAGATGCGAAGTAAAATACACAAACACACGTAAGGCCATTATTTTGCCTGAAAATAATCATACTTATTACAGTTCCTTGTTTTCCCTTTAAATAAATAAACATTTGAAAGTATTTCATCGGTGTCCCTTCATTCGTTACATTTCATTCTACACTCACAATGCCCTCAAAATATTTTAGTACATCCTTCATAATCTCGAATGCCAATTTCACTCTTGGAACTTTTTGTACTTTTCTGACCTCAGAGTTTTCTAATGGTATCCTACCCTGCATGATTCTTTGTAGCAGTTCGCCTCCTAGAACATGATGATTATGCCTTCAGGACCGACTGAATCACCATCAATGTGCTGGGGAATTTTCCAAGTGGTATATCACACTCGTGTTAATGGACTCTTTAAGACAAATTTAAACCATTCTCGAGATTTATTAAGCTTACATCCCGGTAAATAAGTCTTGTAGATTGCGACAATTTATGTCTACTATATACTCAAGAATTGATCACGACACTTCAGAAAATCGCCTGCCACGAATCGTGGACGAGCTTCTGGTGGCCAAGCTGCTAGGCGATAGGTTGCCCACCTTAGCAGGGACGGCCAATCAGAACCCGACTCGAATCCACTTGACCGCTGACCTTGGAAATTACGCATCGCATAAGGAAAATGCTATCTGTAAACAATCTCTGCTTTGTTCTCACGCGCCGTAGGACTTTGTCAAAACTCGAATACACTTAATTCACTATATCAGAGATCCTCTGTACGCGATAATGGTGAAAACACTTGATTCTCCTCAACAATTAATGTTGTCGCCTCGAAGGTGCAGCAAAATACAAAAACACACAACTCAAAATGTCCACGCCGTTACTTAGACTGAAAATAAGAGCACCTTTGCCAATTTGTTGTATTAACTTTCAATAAAACAAATTTTAAAATGTTCCATCGGTATTCCTTCATTTGTTACATTTCATTCTATACTCTCTTTAACCCCAAAATATTATAGTACACTCTTGATACTCTCGAATAACAATTGCACTCGTGGAACTCTTTTGTACATTCGTGATCTCATTGTTGTTAGATGGTATGCTAACCTGTATGATTTTTTTCAAGAAGTTCGCCTACTGGTACATGTTGATTACGACTTCAGAATTATTAAATTTCCATCAATGTGCTGAAAAAATTTTAATCACATATATATACATACATATATTTATATCACATTCGTACTCTTCGACTCTGTTAGATATTTTTAAGCATTTCGCTTCCTAGGAAGCGTCAACTAAGTCTTCCAAATCGACTAAATTTTCATGAAGTAATTAAGGAAATCTCTTCAATGCCATATCACACTCGTATTGTACGACTCTATCAGATATTTTAACTGCATTTCGCCTCCAAATATGCCTTGAAGCCTTCAGAAGTGAATTAAAAACCCACGACGAGCGGAGAAAAGCTCCTCATTGCCTTCAGTCCATTTCATTAATATGAACACTAAAATATTTCTAGTTCTCCATTCGGAAGCTCTATAATACTTTCGCATCTCCGGACCTAAAGGACAGAATTTTATCTTCAAACGTACTCTTCCTATCTTGACCATAGCATATGTAAATTGCTGAATATGCCCTAATAATGGTGTTCATTTCTATCATCGCAGTGCGGCCTTGTGACTTCCTTAAACACATTTTATAGAATCTTCTACACAGATAAAGGAAGGTATAGAGACTGCCTGGGGAGAAAACAACGAAAATTGGAAAATTAGATTTTAAGACATTTTAAGTATATTTTATCTATTAAACTACTTCGATACTCGCAATGGCTAAGACGCAGTAAGCACTCAAAAATTAATTTGAAAAAATACTCCTTGCATGATATTTGCTTAACAGAACCTTAGAAACACATCAGAAATAAATAAATTGTTTAATATATACAAAAGAAAAGAAAACATTTGTTCGCAGAGTACGTTTCAAATCTTATCACAAAATTAAAAATTCTAGGTGATCGTGCAAATTGGATCTTTCCGAAGCATTTGGCATTACTGAACTCGCTTGGCCCGACTTGAATTGTCGCTGGTGTACACTTAGTACAGATGTTAAATATGTCCTCCTTCTTTGATGCGCAACTCAGCCCGTCATTACACGGAAGCCGTTTCTGACTCCAATACTCCCAGGATCCTCCCGGACATCTCACGAAAAACAATAATTCGTTTTAAAAAAAACACTCTGTCGTCAAAATTTTGAAGTGTATTCTAGATATAAATAATGACTCCCAAAATGAACTTGAAGTCGAGTATTGTCGATAGAGTGGAATAGATAGTGCCAACTAATAACTAATTGTATAATTAACTATTCAATATCCTGTTAAGAGTGTCTCGTTTGGAATAAATACCATTAGCAAATATCCCGCTTTTAAAGTAGCGAGGAAAAAACTGCAAACGAGATTCTCTCTTTTGTGTTTTTAAGGGTTACAAAAAGCAAATTGATAAGAACACAAACCTTTAATGAAAAGGTATTTCAGTACTGCACTCTTTGCAATATCCAATCGAGACGATACTCTTCTTACTTTAGTTAATCAAATTTCTTCCGCTTCTATCATTTCAAGTTCACTTTCTTGTTTCGTAGCTTTAGGAAGCAGAATTCGGAGGTCGTAAGTAATAGACCAGTTTCTCACAGGCTTCAAAGGCGTTAATAAATGCTATTTGGAACTTCAATACTATTAGGATATTAATGTACCGCTCACAAAAACCGTGAATAAAAATTATGACTGCGTATATCTCCTTACAGTAATTTCACGCCCCTTTAATGCGAATTACACGCCGCCGAAGTCAAAAGTAAGCAGACTGGTAAGAAATCTCACATTAGACACTGTTTCAGTATTACTCGCCATGAACCTCAGGGGGCGCTGATTAACGTGCCGCTTTGGAATCTGGCGGGCTGTTCTAATCCAGTTTCCGCGCTCATCGGGAGTACCAACAGCTTCACTTCTGAACTCCACAAAATTAAAAATGCAAATACCGGTAATAGATATACAATTGACTACACGTTTATAAAAGATTTATAACGGTAAAAGTTTTTTTAAGTAAAATTTTTAAGTTTCGACATTCAAAGAATTTTATCTCTAATAGTTGACCTGTCTGTTCGTAGTGGGAGTAAGTTAACAAAACTTCTAGTTCTCTTAATGCAGTCAACCCTAATATAAAATGTACATATAACAGCATCAAACACTAAATTTAATTAAATATGTTACGCATTCTGAAATCTCTCTAATTCTAGATGCCTTCATGCCGCTGGTTGTGAGAGTTATGCAAATGAACATTCACGACAGAGATATGGCATACTATTCTGCGGAAGTTCATCATGTACTTACACATTTTGATTGAAAAAGAAATTTATTTCAATAATTAAAACATGCTACCCACTTGACTATGTAATCCTCTATTCCTTCAACATGGAATCTTACCCTTAGTTTTGTAAAATTCTTTACAAATCTGTAATATGAACTTTAAACTAACTTAATGATAGGAACATATTTTCATAGAATACTGAAACTTGAAATTGCAAAAGACGTCGTAGGTGTCGTTATGAATATATCACTGCAAGAAATCCACTTACAACACATGATCGTTTCTTAAAAACGTATTGCCAAATGACATTAAACAATCGCAATCAGTACACATTCATTATAATAAAAGTACATTAGAGAATATCTGGAGCATAAAAATGAAAAATAATATTAATTTTAACAAAACAAAGGTACATAAAAAATTTTGACATTTTTATTGTATATTTTATTAAAAAAAACTTATTACGATTGCCACTAATCAGTTACTTTTTCTTCCGTGTCAATTAAATCCGCACCATTACATTTTTGTGCAGTTTCCATGACGAAATACGAAAGTGCTTTGATTCCCCTTTGTTTTCCTCCTGGACATTACAGTAGCTTCATTATGTGTACGGTTTGTTAAACTCTTCTTCTGCTTGTATTGGTAAAAAGAGCTGAGGGAGGGTAACAATTTTGTTAGCAATGGGGAAGAACCAAATCTGCATTCCCTTACAGTTACACATACATTTCAAAAACTTGCTAAGAAAAATGTCTAGGTTTTCAAATGTTCTTAATCTCGTGCTTTTTAAAAATTTATTATTATTAATTTTGGGTCTCCTCTTGAAACAACATTTACTCATCTTTCTAACAAAGTAACAACATAGTTGAATACTTTGAAATTTTAGCTAACATATTATTGTTAAATTTACTAGAAAGAATTCTGAAATTTAAGAAATCTGGCACATACTTTGTTCCCCATACATCACATACTGTATTTACTAGTTTTTTTTGACGAAATCTAGATTTAGCATTACAATTTATATAAGATTTTGTTCCAAAGTTTTTAAACACAGATAGATTTGGATAATGCGGTGACACCTCAACTTTTAAACGTTTTTTGCGGGTATTTTGCATAAATACCCACATACATATTTTAAAAATCTGAAAAACTTCTATTTGTTTCCTTTTGGAAATACTATCTAATGATTATTGTTACGAAAATATGTTCTTGAATAAAACCTTCCTTTTTATGATAATTTTTTCTTTACTGTTTTGCATCCTCGGCATGAATTATTCAAAATATATTTTTATTCTTCATTTACTGCGTAGTTTTTGATTAAAGAAAAGGTATTAAAATTGTTCAGCAGCAAGTAACGATGATCGTGCGAGTGTTGCGTGTAGTTCGGCCCTGATATTGCAAAAGTGAATATACCTTGTTTCGTTTGGGGTAAATTTTTTGATTTAGATCATTGTATACCTCTTCGGGTAGGTTACTGGACAACGTGCTGGCTCTCAATCACGAACCACCGGGTGAATTCCCGGGCAGGAAAGATTATAGTGTGCGTCATCCTAGCAATACCCAGTATATGTTGCTATGGTACGATAAGAAAACTCACTTTTCAAGTATAGAAGACCAAACCTTGGCGTGAGGATAACCTTGTGCTAACCCCACATACCTCTTACCTATTGTCGCAAAGCCGTGATACTGTTGGAAGACACTGGACCGTGACGGGTTCTCGCACCAAGTAAAACACAGATATCGTGGTATAGTCGCAGCTCCGATTTTGGGGGTGTTGTAACTGAAAAGTCGACTCGGTTTACTACGCTACCACTTTCTTCAAGACTACTCCCCTTCTTGTCTATCTACCCACTTCCGCTCTATCTGTTCCTCCGTCTCATCACTATTCGTGCACGGGAGTTTTCTCACCCCGTACTGGACGGCCATTCTATCGCCCTTGACATTTATTGTTTTCGAGTAGATGTCTTGTTCCCGCTCCTCATATAAAAATCAGAAAATAAACCAAATTTTAATTTCTCACCTAGAGATTTATTTTTTCCCGTCTATCTAAAAAGTGTGATGTACTAATAGGCTTATTTCATGAATTTCAGTAGCTGCACGTAAGCCAATGAACAGTCGCAGATGATCTGAGGCCATTGGCACACAAGATGGCTGGATGCTGTTGGAGGCGGCCTTCAGCAGGTGGCGCAGGCGTTGACTCATCTACAGGAGGCCCTGCGCCAGCAGAAGCAGGAGGCGGAGCGAAAGGTTCAGGAGGCTGAGAGGAAGATGCAGGAGGCCCTGCGCCTGCAGAAGCAGGAGGCGGAGCGCAGGGTGCAGGAGGCCGTGCATCTACATAAACAAGAGGCTTGGCGGAGGATACAGGAGGCCCTGCGCCAGCAGAAGCAGGAGGCGGAGCGAAAGGTTCAGGAGGCTGAGCGGAGGATACAGGAGGACCTGCGCCTGCAGAAGCAGGAGGCGAAGCGAAACGTCCAGAAGGCTGAAAGGAGGCTGAAGGTCGACCCTCATCTGCAGAGAGAAGAGGCGGAGCGAAGGGCTCAGGAAGCCCTGCGCCTGCAGGAGGAAAGATTGCGCGAGATGGATCGTAAGCTGCAGGAGAAGGACGACGCCGTCCGCTCCCTCCATCAGCGGCTACAAGAGACCCACGTGAGGATGACCGCCCTGGAAGAAAGAACGACGGCTCCTGAGGGCTCTGGAGGGGAAGGTCTGCAACGTCTTGAAGGCCGTGTGAACGAAGTAGAGGCCTCTCTTCAAAGCGCGTTGGAGAAAATTATGCCCCAAATGGAAGCTCTCTTGCGGCAACTAGAGGGACCTGAATCGCACGTGCTACAGTGCCCACCGCCGCAGCCAGCGCCCGCCCAGAACCGGCAACGGGAAGGGCTGTAGCGGGCGGTGGGGTGGAGCCCCCCTCCTCCTCCTCAACCCCCACTCCCTCAGGCGCCGGCCACCAGGGCGCACCAACAGACGAAGAAAGGCGGCGGGTGGAGCTCCGGGTGCAGGAGGTGAAGTTAAGGTGTCAGAGGGCACAAACCTCTCCTTCTCCTCAGGAAGAGCAGTTGTGTAAGGCGGCAATGCAAGGAAGACTTAGTGACGTACGACGTCTCATAGACACCGGGGCTGACGTCAACTACACTGCCCAAAATGATTCCACTCCTTTACACAATGCAGCCTGGAATACGCACGCGGATGTGGTGTCGCTCCTTCTGCAGCGAGGCGCTGATGTGAACACTGTCAACCTCGCCGGAACTTCCGCGTTGCAGATGGCTCCGTGGAGGGACCACAGCGGTCCTTGCGTGGAGCTGCTGGTGAGAGCAGGTGCCGACGTCAACGCGAGGAATATAGATGGCGAGACTCGTCTGCTAAGGCGTAGGGATGTAGCGACCCCATTGCCCTGCACGCCCTTACCGGTGGGTGGGGAATGCAGCAATTAGCCTGGTTTCTCCTACCTACAAAGGAGTGGCTGACCGCTGTCCATAACTGTAAGATATCCTTCTTACCTAAAATCCTTTCCCGAACCCCGGGAGCCAATGGGTGGATTGAGTAGCTCGAAGGCTTCCGTTTTCTAACCTGAGGTGTATCCTTACCATTCCCATTTTCCTGTTCAGAAGCAGAAGTGCTTCAAATAGGGGTAGATGGAGCTCCGGAGTCTTGGAAGACACTCAATCTAAGGGAAGAAAACCATAAAAGAAAATTACCCGGTCCTCCAGGAAGGGGGTTGAGGCATGGGGCCAGCACCCCCATACTCGGAAAATAAAAAAGGCCGCTCAAACTCTCAATGGAAATGAGCCTCGGATTAACTCACGACGTCGACAAAGGCAAAGAAAATGGTCTATGAATTTTGGATGCTGGAATGTTCAAGGTTTATGCACTAAAGTAAATGAGTTTTTAACCCAATAGAGGAGTTTAACATAGATATAATAGTGTTGAGTGAAACAAAAAAGAAGGGAAATGGAAATGAAAGGAAAGGAAATTATGTTCACTTTTTTAGCGGAGTGGGAAAAGAAAAGCGAGCAAGAGTAAGAGTGTCCATAGCTGTACATAAAAGATTGGAGAAAAATATTTAAAGCTGGGTAGCAATTGATGAGAGAATAGCATGTCTCGAACTTGTACTAAGAGGACGCAATGTTTTTATTATAGGAATTTATGCTCCAACAGACGATGCAAGTGTTGCAGAAAAAGATATATTTTTAGAGAAACTGACTATGCTGCTGAATTCTAATGAAAATCGCAAAGAAGTGGTGCTTCTAGGTGATTTTAATGGAAGAGTTGGAAAACGAATGGCGCATAATGTGGGGCGATATGGTGAAAATGTATTAAATGACAACGGAGAAAGACTTATAGAGACATGTGAACTGTATGACCTTAAAATATTGAATGGCTATTTTCCACATAAAGAAATACATAAATTTACGTGGACCCAACCCACTAGAAAACTGCAATCAATAATTGACTACATAATTACTAAACAACAGTCATCAATAAAGTGGAGCGATGTTCGGGTTCAAAGAGGTGCTTCCTGTGGATCAGATCACTACCTACTAAAAGGAAAAGCTTACCTTATGTATAAACCGCACTTCAAAAGTTTCGGAAACACAAAACCAAGTACAAAAGGTGGAAAAATAGAGTCAGATGTGGCCGAAATACAATATTGAGAGCCTTCAAGATGATTCCATTGCATTTTTGTACAAATTGCGCATGGCAGAAAAATTAAAGTACATCCTAATAGGAAATACTGAAGAAAAATACCAATTTTTAGAAAAATGCACTCATGAAGCCGCTAAAGAAGCTTTGGGAGAGGAGGGAAAATGTGAATATAAACAAAAAGACTTGTGGTGGATAGAAGATATAAAGAACCTGGTCGAAGAAAAGAAAAAGTTATATTTGAGATGGCTTTCCACAAAGGATTTAGAAGACAGAAGTGAATACAACAGAATGAAATATTTGGTCAAGAAAGAAGTGAAGAAGGCAAAAAATGTATTCTGGGAACAAAAATGTGACAGATTAGACAAGTGCATTGGTAACACCAAATCCAGAGAGGCATGGAAAATGTTACATTCCATGAAATTGAATACAACCCAAGAATGGCATTTAGTAGACCCAATTGGTATTGAAAAATGGCAAAAAATCTATGAAAATCTTTTGACAGAAAATAGAGCTAAATTTCAGGGAATAAATTATGAACCACTGCACGTAAATTCCATCATACCAGATGTGACTTTGGAAGAGTTAAAAAAAGCATTAAGAAACATGAAAAATAATAAAGCACCTGGGCCTGGAGGTATATCCATAGAACTGGTTAAACATTATCCTATCGTAGGTTTGGAATTAATTACTGAAATATTCAATGGCATTTTAAAAGGAGGTAAAATGCCTGAAATATGGAAATTAGCCTACATAAATTCAATTTACAAAAAAGGTTGTAAAAATGATTGTAATAATTATAGAGAGATAAGTGTGACTTCATCATTGGTTAGACTGCATGGACGAGTGCTAAAGAATAGAATTGAAATGCAAACATCAGACTCAGAGGAGCAAAGTGGTTTTAGACCAGGAAGATCGTGTATTGACAATATTTTCTGTCTCAAACAACTGATGGAAAAAACAATTGAGCGAGGAAGAGAACTTCACATAATTTTCATTGACCTCAAAAAGGCTTATGATAATGTACCAGTAAAAGAAGTATGGGGGGCAATGGAAGAAAAAGGAATATCAACAACATACATAAATGCAGTCAAACAACTTTATAAAGATAACAAAAGTCAAGTAAAAGTGGGAAAATGTCTATCAGACAACTTCCCAGTAAATAAAGGATTACGGCAAGGCTGCTGTATATCTCCAACCCTGTTTAAGATATACATTGATAAAGCCCTAAAAGAATGGAAAAGAAAGTGCAGAAGCATGGGTGTGAAAATAGGTGATGAAACATTGTTTAGTTTACTATTTGCAGATGACCAGGTGATAATGGCTGAAGATGAAGACGATGTAACTTATATGTTCCGAAAATTAGTAGAAGAGTATGAAAAATGGGGGATGGAAATAAATTTACACAAAACTGAATATATGGTGGTGGAGGGTATGCCCCATGATTTAGAGACTAGTATAGGAATAATTAAAGGTAAAACACAATATAAGTATTTGGGAGTCACACTAACAGCAGATGGTAGAGACGAACAAGATGTGAAAAACAAAAATATAAGAGGAAAAATAGCCACCAGGCAGTTGAACCCAGTGCTATGGAACTCAATTATTTCAATGAAAACAAAGAAACGCATATATAGCTCGTTCATAGAGAGTACCACACGCTATGGGGCAGAAGTCTGGACACTATCAAAAAAATTGAAAGACAAATTTCAATCAACAGAAATAATGTTCTGGCGAAGATGTTGTAAACTTTCTCTGTTAGATAAAATAAGAAATGATGAAATAAGAAATAAAATGAAAGTGCAAACAACCTTGAACGATACAATCGAAATGAGACAACTAAAATGGAATGGGCATATGAGAAGGTTGAAATCGGATAGACTTCCTCAAAAAGTTTGGGAGTGGATACCAAATCGAAGAAGATACAGGGGAAGACCGAGAAGAACATGGAACATGGCAATAACTGAAGCCATGAAAAAAAAAGAAATGAAAGAAAACGATGTATGGGATAAAGAGGCATGGAAATTGGGATGCGGAAAACGGCCAAGGCTGTAAAAAACCGCTAAATAGATAGAGATAGATAGACTCCTCTGCACTGGGCGGCGAAGTATAACAATGAGGAAGTGGTGCGCGCGCTGCTGGCGGCCGGCACCAGAAGGGACCTCAGGCCTTGGGGAGGATATTATAAAGGCAGGACACCGTTTGAAATGACTACGTCTCCTATTATTCAGGATCTCCAGCGACTGTAACGTCAAGAATGAGCAAGGGGACTTTCCACTGCATTAAACAGTGTGACTATGATCCCGAAGTTAGAAATATGGAAAATCAATAAGACCACATATTCATTTACAAATGTACAAAAGTTGAGAGGCCGCTGGGAGAACAAAAATGGGAATATTCAAATCTCGTCAAATTTAGATATCAAGATGACGTCGCATCATAAGAGGTTTTTGTTGCGCAGTATTAATGTATAATGTTACGAGTAATTATTGTAAGAAAATTTAATTAATAGTACCGTCAGAAGAATTTATATTTATATTTATGTTAAGATGAAATAGTCGATTTCCGACATGAAAATCGGATTTGACACTCTTTTTGTATAGAACATGCTCTGTGCATAGGTAGTCGCTGCTCAAGTGTGCGGATGGCGTCGTCCTTCTCCTGCAGCTTACGATCCATCTCGCGCAATCTTTCCTCCTGCAGGCGCAGGGCTTCCTGAGCCCTTCGCTCAGCCTCTTGTCTCTGCAGGTGAGAGTCGACCTTCAGCCTCCTTTCAGCCTCCTGAACGTTTCGCTCCGCCTCCTGCTTCTGCAGGCGCAGGGCCTCCTGCATCCTCCGCTCAGCCTCCTGAACCTTTCGCTCCGCCTCCTGCTTCTGCTGGCGCAGGGCCTCTTGCATTCTTCGCTCAGCCTGTTGTTTATGTAGATGCAGGGCCTCCTGCACCCTGCGCTCCGCCTCCTGCTTCTGCAGCCTCAGGGCCTCCTGCATCTTCCTCTCAGCCTCCTGAACCTTTCGCTCCGCCTCCTGCTTCTGCAGGCGCAAAGCCTCTTGTAGATGAGTCAACGCCTGCGCCACCTGCTGAAGGCCGCCTCTAACAGCATCCGGGCCATCTTGTGTGCAAATGGCCTCAGATCTTCTGCGACTGTTCATTAGCTTACGTGCTGATACTGAAATTCATGAAATAAGCCTATTAGTACATCACACTTTTCAGATAGAGGGGAAAAAATAAATCTCTAGGTGAGAAATAAAAATTTGGTTTATTTTCTGATTTTTATATGAGGAGCGGGAACAAGACATCTACTCGAAAACAATAAATGTCAAGGGCAATAGAATGGCCGTCCAGTACGGGGTGAGAAAACTCCCGTGCACGAATAGGGATGAGACGGAGGAACAGATAGAGCGGAAGAGGGTACATAGACAAGAAGGGGAGTAGTCTTGAAGAAAGTGGTAGCGTAGTAAACCGAGTCGACTTCTCAGTTACAACACCCCCAAAATCGGAGCTGCGACTATACCACGATATCTGTGTTTTACTTGGTGCGAGAACCCGTCACGGTCCAGTGTCTTCCAACAGTATCACGGCTTTGCGACAATAGGTAAGAGGTATGTGGGGTTAGCACAAGGTTATCCTCACGCCGAGGTTTGGTCTTCTCTACTTGAAAAGTGAGTTTTCTTATCGTACCATAGCAACATATACTGGGTTTTGCTAGGATGACGCACACTATAATCTTTCCTGCCCGGGAATTCACCCGGTGGCTCGTGATTGAGAGCCAGCACGTTGTCCAATATCCTACCCGAGGAGGTATACAATGATCTAAATCAAAAAAATTACCTCAAACGAAACAAGATATATTCACTTTTGCAATATCAGGGCCGAACTACACGCAACACTCGCACGATAATTGTTACTTGCTGCTGAACAATTTCGATACCTTTTCTTTAATCAAAAACTACGCAGCAAATGAAGAATAAAAAATATATTTTGAATAATTCATGCGGAGGATACAAAACAGTAAAGAAAAAATTATCATAAAATGGAAGGTTTTATTCAAGAACATATTTTCGTAACATTAATCATAAGATAGTATTTCCAAAAGGAAACAAATAGAAGTATTTTAGATATTTAAAATTTGTATTTGGGTATTTATGCAAAATACCCACAAAAAACGTTTAAAAGTTGAGGTGTCACCGCATTCTCCAAATCTATCTGTGTTTAAAAATTTTGGAACAAAATCTTATATAAATTGAAATGCTAAATCTAGATTTCGTCAAAAACAAAACAGTAAATACAGTATGTGATGTATGGGGGACAAAGTACGTGCAAGATTTCTTGAATTTCGGAATTCTTTCTAGTAAATTTAACAATAATATGTTAGCTAAAATTTCAAAGAATTCAACTATCCATATTAGAAAGATGAGTAAACATAGTTTTAAGAAGACCCAAGATAAATAAAATTAAAGTTTTAAAAAGCACGAGATTAGGAACATTTAAAAACCTAGACATTTTTCTTAGCAAGTTTTTGAAATGTATGTGTAACTGTAAGGGAATGCAGATTTGGTTCTTCCCCATTGCTAACAAAATTGTTACCCTCCCTCAGCTCTTTTTACCACTACAAGCAGAAGAAGAGTTTAACAAACCATACGTATAATGCAGCTACTGTAATGTCCAGAAGCAAAACAAAGGGCAATCTCAGCAGTTTCGTATTTCGTCAGGGAAACTGCACAAAAATGTAATGGTGCGGGTTTAATTGACACGGAAGAAAAAGTAACTGATTAGTTGCAATCGTATTAAGTTTTTTAATAAAATATACAACAGAAATGTCAACAATTTTTTTATGTATCTTTGTTTTGTTAAAATTAATATTATTTTTCGTTTTTATGCTCGATATATTCTCTAATGTACTTTTATTATAATGAATGTGTACCGAATGCAATTGTTTAATGTCATTTGGCAATACGTTTTTAAGTAACGATCATGCATTGTAAGTGGATTTCTTGCAGTGATATATTCATAATGCCACCTACGATGTCTTTTGCAATTTCAAGTTTACGATGTCTCCTATTATTCAGGATCCCCTACGACTGTAACGTCAAGACTGAGCATGGGGACAATCCGCTGCATTTAAACAGGATGGACTATGATCCCGAAGTGAGAAATATGGAAAATCAACAAGGCCACATTTTCATTTAGAAATGTACAAAAATTGAAAGGCCTCTGGGAAAACAAAAATGGGAATATTCAAATCTATTCAAATTTAGATATCAAGATGACGTCGCATCATTAGAGTTTTTTGCTGCGCAGTATAATTGCTTAATGTTACGAGCAATAATTGTAACGAAATTTAATTGATGTCAGTACCGTCAGGGGAATTTATATTTATGTTAACTTTAGAAAAAATAGTCGATTTGCGACATGAAAATCAAATTTGACTATCTTTTTGTATAGAACATACTCCGTGATGCTTCTCTTGACAAAAAAATAGATTATTTTAGTTGATTTTCTTATTTCAAAGAAAAAAAATAATACACTAGCGTACCCATGCGAGAATTCTCGCATGTTGATCCCCACCCTTTCCCTATACATTTCTTTATCCTTTCCACTAAGAAGAAAAGTATTGAATGAAACATGTTTATTTGTTAAATAATATTTTTATGTAATTTCTTACATACACAATATCAAAGAAAATAAAAAAAACTATCGTACCAGTGCAAAAACTCTCGCATGTTAAACCCTACACTCTTTTCTATCCTTCTATTTCCATTTTTAGAAAAATTGTTGTAAGGACACCTATTTATTTGTTTAAAAATGAATGAAGGTAACTTCCAATGTGCATACACAATATCAAATAAAAAAATGCAATTGTTGTTGAAAAGAGTTATTCAGTAATATTGAGAGGTTTCTTGGAACAAATTTTAAAAGCAGGTCTAAAACTTGCTGTTGTCTTAAAAAGCAATCGAGTACCGTCCTTCATCTTGTATGAAAGCCGTTATCGTAAAAGTACAGTTGAGTGTATTGCAATAGCGTATAGCGTGGTAATAACCCATATGATCAATGATAGCCATTACACTAGATTTTCCTATTGTTATTAAGCTAAGAGAAGGAAAACCCTGTCAGTACACCAAGGGGGAGGGGGCCTCCGGAGATGTATTGAAACCAGCATCCCTAGGGGAAGGACACCTCAATTACAGATCAGGTCCTCCAGGGCAGCGGTTGAGAGTCGGGACGGCTTCTCGTCTCTCAGAAACACATGCCAATGATTAAAAGCCCAAGCAAGCAATAAAGCCGGACTTGAAATTCCATTAATGACAAGGCAATCGAAAAAGGACAATGCAATTTGGAAGGTACAATGCATTAACACAAAATTCTTTCAAATCTTCAAATCAGATAAAATTAGAGAGCGAAATGTGTTTTTTTTTAACGCAGTCCATAACAAATATAAAAGTACATTACAAATTGGGAAGCTCTTTCTCCCAGAATAGTAAAAGTGGAAACAAAGTATTTAATCTACCTGTTGTAATTCTAGAACTATACTGATGATATGAATGTGCAACATTAAGATGATTTTATATAGGAATTGACCACGGCGCTTAGGGCTAGTTGTACGAAAATGGAATAAATCTGACTGAATTCTATCACGCTGTTAGCGCTTACATCAGTTGTACGAACTCGGGATACACGTTAACTCGGGGATAACCCGGTGCTACATTACCCCTCGATCTCGCACGCAGTTAACGGGTGGTTAACAGCGGGTTAACCTGTACACCTCATATTGTCGGCACAATCTATAGAACTCTATGTCTGAAATGTACGAATTTCTGGATTATTTGTTTTCTGACGAGAGTGAGGACGAAGAAATACTGAAGATATATTTTAAAAGTCAAAAGTTGAGGAGAATGCGAAGAAGGCCAGACTTGCTGAATGAATATGATGATTATGATTTTTTTGCAAGACTCAGGTTAAGAAAAAAAACTTTTCTCGAGTTATTGATTCTTATAAATGACAACACTGAACACAATAGAAACAGGTAAGTCCGCAAAATATTAGTTTTTGTATAAAATATGTTCTATTTCTTTTTATAATTGGAATTTACGATAGGCATGGTGCAGTATACAGGGTGGTCGTTTTAACTTGAGACAAGTGAATATCTCGAGAAATATGCATCCTACGAAAAAAGTGTTCGAGATAAAAAGTTAATATTATCGTGGGGGACATCAGTCAGTGCTAAAAGTAGCCACCCCCCGCCCCCCCTTTGGGGGGGTCGGGGGGGTCACTTTCATATCTTAAATGGGAACCCCCATTTTTTATTGCAGATTTAGATTCCTCATAAAAAAAGAAGTAACTTTTATTTGGGACATTTTTTCCAAATTATTGATAGATGGCGCTGTAATCGCAGCAAATGCCATGAGTTACCGATTCTGTTGGAAGATGTACCACTTGCAATACGACAGAACATGTGGTTTCAACATGATGGTTGTCCGGCACATTACGCCGCAATAGCCCGAGAAGTATTAAATCGCGAATTCAGTGGTCGTTGGATCGGTAGAGGGGGTCCAGTAAATTGGCCTCCTAGATCACCAGATCTTACGTCGCCGGATTTTTTTCTGTGGGGTTACCTTAAAGACAAAGTGTATGCAGAAGTACCTACAACTCGACAAAACATGATAGAACGTATCAGAAATGCTTGCTTAAAAATTACACCGGATATGCTTTCGAGTTGTGTAGCTGCATTTGAAGCTCGAATTAATAAATGTATCGAAATGGAAGGCGGACATTTTGAGCATTTGTTGTGAACTACAAAAGAGGCAAGGGGCTTCCCGAAGTTAAGCACCCCAATGGTGAGAGGCAAGGGGACTCACCTTAAACCAGCACCCCGATGGTGAGAGGCAAGGGGACTCACCTAAAACAAGCACCCCGATGGGAACAGTAACTACTACGTCCACGTCGTTGTTCCTGGGTAACGCTAAAAGTAGTTAAGAGCTTTGAATAACATAACAGGTTATTATTTGTTTGTTTTGCAAAAGCGAAATCTAATAATTTCCAATTTTTCGTATTCCAGTCTATTTTTTGTTATTACAACGCCATCTATCAACAATTCGAGAAAATATCCTTAATAAAAGTTACTTCTTTTTTCATGAGGAATACAAGTCTGCATTAAAAAATGGGGGTTCCCATTTAAGATTCCAAAGTTGCCCGCCGCTCCACCCCCAGGGAGTGGAGGTGGGGGGTCATGTTTTGAGTCATACGATAAGTTTTTGAAAAATATTAAACACATGTTTTGCAGTTTTTCGATCCAATGTGAATTTCGCAAGATATGAGACCGTTTCCTTCATTTTTCTAGGGAATCGGGATAAATAGTTTTTTCCGATTTTAGCGCCATCTATTAATAATTTGGAAAAAATGTCCCAAATTAAAGTTACTTCTTTTTTTATGAGGAATCTAAATCCGCAATAAAAAATGGGGGTTCCCATTTAAGATATGAAAGTGACCCCCCCGACCCCCCCAAAGGGGGGGCGGGGGGTGGCTACTTTTAGCACTGACTGATGTCCCCCACGATAATATTAACTTTTTATCTCGAACACTTTTTTCGTAGGATGCATATTTCTCGAGATATTCACTTGTCTCAAGTTAAAACGACCACCCTGTATATATATATATATATATATATATATATATATATATATATATATATATATATATTGAAACACAGAATGTGTTCCCTTACACTAATTAAAACATTAGTGTAAGTAATTAATATCTATTTTGGACTGCGCGGTGCGTGCGCCGGGCGCTGCGAGCAGCGACGAGAGCTGGCGACGGTTGCTACCGCCACCGGTGACACCGCCGGGAGGCCAGCGTGAGAACGTCGGTTAGAAGCGGGGCAGCGAGCACGTGCGGGCAGTCGTTAGGAGAATCGCGTGGAGGACAGACGTTAGCGGAGCGGCGAAGAGTTCGGACGCGTGGCGAAAAGCTCGCCGTTAGCGCATAGACAAAAGAGAACATGCGATGTGTTTGTAAAGCAATAGTAATTGTGAAGCAGTAAAGAAGTGAAATAGACAATGAGAGTATCAGTAACATAAAAGATTCGCGTTGATAGAACAATCGACCGCGTGTGTAGTAATTAGTGTAGTGGAAACTTTGCCGAAATTGTGTGGTATGGAACTGGGACCAGCACGCGTGATAGGTGCGAGTTGAGTATTTGAATCCATCGACGGAAGGTGATTCGAGAGAGGTGCAACGCCGTGGTATCAAGATCCGAGTCGGGGAGGAGTCGCAAGGTCATCAGCCCAGGACGACCGCCACGCCATCAGCCGCCGACGGCCCATAGTTGATGCAGAGGTCGGCAACCCTGTCGATACGAGCTGTTCCACGAGCATCGAAGGTATTTAGTCGGGGCCCCGAAGGTATGATAAATGCGTATTACCTCTAATCTTGGTACCAAGGCAGAGTGTGTAAATCTTATCAGATCATGTAATTAACAAATTTGATTTGCAAATAAATCTTGTTCATGATTGTATTTCCATTTCTGATTAACTTTCCCAATATTGTACCAACTTATCCAGGGACCCATTCACGGAAAAGATACCCTCCTTTAGTGTTATATTGCAGTGAAATACCCGGCATCACCAGGTATGTCACAATATATATATATATATATATATATATATATATATATATATATATATATATACATATATATATATATATATATATATATATATATGTTACGTAAACGTTTATTTGTCTTGTAGGAATCAGTCTGTACCTCTAATAATCCATTTTCTACTAACATTAAGATATTATGCTACGGAACAATTTGTAATTTGCTTTGGAGACTTTTGTGGGCTAGATAAGAGTACCGCAAGTAGGACCATTAAAAACACTAGGCACAAAATTGCCAAATTAGCCCCAAAATGTATTTTCTTTCCCAAATGTGCAGTGCAAAGGAATCGTGTGCAAAAAGAGTTTTATGAGATAGAAGCTTTCTCAAGAGTAATTGGTGCTATTGCCTGCACCCACAATAAATAAAATGCCCAGGTGGAGACAATTCAGAAGAATACAAAGGGAGAGATGGCACATTCTCAATGAATGTACAAACTGTGTGCATTTCTAATTTAAAAATCAGTATATTGTTGCTTACAACCCTGGAACAGTACATTACCCAACTATTTTTAATAATTTCGCTTAAAGCAGTATTTGAGTTAAGTCATATGAACCACTCAGTTTTAGTGGGAAATTCTGGATATGCCTTGATCAATTTCTTACTGACACCTTTTGCAAATTCACGGACCACAGTACAAAATCTTTATAATGAATCAAATGCAAGAACAAGGAATGTTGTTGAAAGGTGCGATGGTGTTTAGAAAAGACGTTTTCCCATTTTGATTAACTCATTAAGGTGACACGACAGGCTTGAATCTGTCATGGTTGCATGTGCTGTTTTGCATAACTTGGCAATTGACAGAAAAGAATAACAGCTTCCAACAGTAGCAATGGTGAATTTCTGAAAATAACCACTATATTTGACTGAATTTTGTGAGTGAATAAATTATTCATTGCATACTCTCAAATGTTAAACAAGTTTTGGGCTATTTTGGGGATATTTTTAGGATATTTTTTTGTTGTTCTTAATCACTGAATTGTTGAACCACTCTTAATTGTTGATTCTGCAGAGGCATATTTTCAATTGTGGCGAGATATTGTATTGCTTCAATATTTATTTTTAATATTTAATGATCGTTAATTCTCGTAGTAATAACAAGACTTGTGAAAAGATGATTGACAGTTTAATTTTTGGTTTGTGAAACAGTCCATATCATTTATGTACATATTTTCTACTTATGAAAAGGAACAGTTTTCAATTCAAGTATCAAGAGAAAGTAAAATAAGAATAAAATATTCAGACTAATAACAAATAAATCCTGAGCATACTAGAAAGAGAGGAAGCATTGGTTTTGAAATTTTTTGAACTGTTTTTCCTTAATTTTAATTGACAGTTCTAAGTCCCTTATTTGGAGCTCGAAAAACTCCTTTCTTCTTTGTTCTTCATGTTCTTTCAGCGACAAAGCTTTTGTCTGTTTAATTAGATCAGTTTGTGCTTTGAGCCAAGACTCCATTTTATCTTCCTCTAGCAGATAATTGCATTTCGGTATTTTTCAATCCCGGAATTCTTCAGCGTTTGCCATAGTTCGGATTTCTTAGAGGTTGGTTTATCTCCTGCTCTGAGTCATCACCTGTGTCTGACAAGAGGACTTTCTCTGAAAAAATATTTTGCACAATAATGAAAGATGCTTACGCTTCCTTAACATTTCAGGAGTGTATTTTTCCCAACCAGAAACTAAATACAAGTCATTTTTTTGTGACATGAAACTTGGACCGGCCTCTGCACTTGGACCACCCGCTGCACTTGGTCCGGCCACTGCACTAATATCTTGAACAAACACAGGAGCAGTTTCTTCAAATACAATTTCAATAGGCTGCAAATTCAGTAATTCATCAGCTAATGTTCTGTCCGAATCAAAATTGCTATCAAGCATTTTGGCAGATAATTTGATCACACCTAACACTTTCTCATGCAAAATACTATGCTTCTCGGTTGCCGGTCCCCCACCACTTTGCAATCTTTGTTGCCTCCACTGAGCAGCATACTTCCTTGTTTCTTTTGTGAGGGATACATACTTCGATTCCAACTGTCCAGGAGTCCTCAGAACAGATTTTTCCGTGTTGAATTTCAAAGCAATGTTTTTCCATGCTTTGCCCTGCAAAAGAAAATTAAAGTGTAGTATTAATGCGTAGAATTCAAAATTAAAATTAATGTAAAATTTCTCCATTTGAACGTTAAAGATAAATCAATAGGATTATTTTAAACATGTCAATAATAATTAACAAAACTTACCTTTTTACTTGAAGTTGTGGCATCGGTGATATTATTTTCAATCACGTGTGGAAAACTAAACACAAAGTCCACAAGTCTCATAGTATCTTCTTTGGATAAATTTTGATTTCGATTTTGTTATAATCGTTCATTGTCAGAATAATTAAATAATAATTTTTATTAACAATAATAATTTATATTTAAATGAATAACTACAACGAATAATAACAATAACAATAATATTTTATTACGAAATGAAAACGAAGCGAAAAACTGCAAGAAACCAACGCACGCTAGATCTCAGTCAGTAGACGTTCGCAAAATATCGAACTATATCCAATATCCCATCGCAGCTGTTAAAGAAATAAAGGAAACACGTCAGAGAAAGTAAAGCTTTTGTTTCGACAAACGACAATTGCCAGTTGTACCTCCAATCTTCAACTCTGCTTATTTGATGTGTATGTAACATAGTTGAACTAATGTGTCGTACAACTGGTCGCCCTATTTAACCCAGGGTTCAGAAATACTTGAGACTTGTTAACCACAGTTTTAGTCTCTGTTCGTACAACCGGCCTTAAGTAAAATTAGTGAGCGGAAAGAAATTTTTATGATGGGAGACTTCAATGCATGAATTGGTACAAAAAGTACGTGAGAAGTTAGTGGGTCCTCATAGGGAAGATATTCGTATTGATAACGGAGCACGTATTGAAATCGGTAACGAGTTCTCTCTCCATACAACAAATGGTTTCTTTCAATATCAAAATACACAAAAATAACATGGTTTGAAGTAAGAAGTAATTCTTCATCAAGTATAGATTACATGATCAGAAAACAGCAAACTAAAACTAAAAATCTAGTTACAAGGTTGTATATAGGAGCAGAGTCTGGCTCAGATCACTTCCAATTAAGTTCGTCTGTCCTTTCTAAATATGTAAATTTTGTAGATAAAAATCGTAGAAGAAGATTTGTAGAGAAAATACTACTCAAAAACAGAATGTGTTTAATTTATATAAGTTTCAGAATGCTTCAAAAAGGTTTAATCCAATTAGACGTAGCTCTAGGTATTAAAATTATGCCAGAGGGAAAAGCCAGAAAAATGTACCTAAATCCTACACTTTATAAAGAATTCCGCGGAGATAATTTTTGCCTAAAGGAAAATTACAGGATAGATGTAAATGATGGAATGAGGAACATGAGGTATTGGTTAAAAAAAAGAGAAAAGCGTACGAAATGTGGTTGTCTACAGGATGTGATCAACATAATTAAATATATGATAATGTAGAGTAGATGTTAAATCAAATGTGACAAGAATTAAAAATTAACATTGGAGAAACAAATGTACAGAAGTATGTAAATTGATGGGAACTACAATAAACCAATTGTTGAAAGTTTAATTACATATGATGCTACATTATGAACTATTAATGCAGGAATAGAAGTAGGATCGAAGGAACGTAAATGAAATACTAGAGACGGTGTTATCATGTTACATGAAAGAAAATAATTAAAAATCGAAAAAATAATAGAAACAATGAACCCTGGAAAATCAATCTTGGGGCACATAGAAAATAAGGCTCTATTACGGTATGGGAATTTAAGGTTGAACAGTAAAAGAATGCCAAAGAAGATGAGGGAATACCATCCTGAAGATAAAAGAAATAGACGAAGACCACGAAAGAAGAGGGAGGAAGGCGTACGATGGATTAAGGCCGCGCGAGATGTAGAAGATGAAGCCTGAGAAAATCGAAATAAATGGAGATTAGGCAGTGGGAAACGGCGACAGCTGACAATACTCGCTTTACTACTACAACTACAACGACTACAACGACAACCACTACTACTACAACCACCACAACTACTACCACCACCTCTACCACCAGCACCACTACCACCAGCACCACTACAACCAGCACCACTCCCACTACCACCACCAATACAACCACCACTACCGCTACCACTACTACTACCACCACTATCGCTACCACTACTACCACCACCACCACTACCACAGCCACCACCACCACCACTACCACTACCACTACCACTACTTCACAATTATTCAAACTACTGCGTTCTGGGGCCAACACGCGCCGCCGGCGTATAGAAGCGGGCCGGCTGAAAAGGTCTAAAAGTTAAACCATACTCCACACACTCTTTGTCGCCGGAGCTGCGTTCGCGAGGGTAAAAGCCCCGCCCAAGAGCCAATCGCGCGCCTTGTTTCTGAGCGTCGCCCCCACACCGCCACGTGCCTGTTACATCGCAAGCGAGTGCTTGGACAGGTTCTGGGCGCAGCTATCGCGGACAGAAGGAGAGATCTTTGTAACACCCACGTCGACCCGCAGGGGAACAGACCTGCTTAATGGTTGCAAAGGGCCAAATCGTCATCCTACTTGATACAGCGGTCGCGCTGGCATACAAGTAGTGTGTGCGTGAGAGATACGAGGAAAAGGCTAAGAAATATGAGTGCCTCTGCGCAATGGTTCAAACCCAGCGCTACCGAGTGGTGCAGTTTCACCCTGTGGTGGTGGGAGCCTTCGGCGACTGGTGTGGGGACACTGACGCAATCCTAAAGAAATTCGTCTCGAACGACAACCTCAAAACATCACGTGAACGCATTGCAAATTACCCGAACTATAAATACCACGGCAAAACAGTGTGCTGAGAGTAATGTACAAAATGTAAAAACACAAGTGATAATTATGCATAGAGATATGAATAGTTGTGTGTTTATAAAAAGTTAGATACTAAGCACACCTACCGTAATATATCTGATAGCAATATACCGTAATAAAGTATATTAATATGTGTACATACCAGAATGTGAAAATTCAGACGTTATCTCTAACACAAGAGAAGAGCCGATATACTGACTCAAGATTTCAAAAAAAATGTCATCTTGCAACAAAATTTCTCTGGTACTGGCATGTAGGTAATAGCCCAGGAAAAAATTATCTCTCAAAATATGTTTGTTTTACACTTTATTAGCTTGACGTGTTTTACTCGAAATATATTAAACACATCACTATACATCATTATTATTGGCAGCTGTTAATATATGTTCACTGGAGATTTAATATCAATAATACCCTTTATTAAAATATAGACAATCATGAGCTCCGCACGTGTTTGCTGTGGCCAAGGAGCAATGCCGATCACCTGAGGCGGTCTTCGTCCACTCCACCGCTGACTTTGGAGATTACGCGACGAATAAGGCAACTGCTATCTGACGTCGATCTGTCAATCCGTTTCAGGCGCCGCAAGACTTCGTTTGCTCTCCCACACGACGCCCGGCGTCAGTGAAGTCTCTCCACTCTCCTATCTACAACAGGTAAAACATTTTTGAAAAACTAATTTTGTACAACAGTCTTTGTAATATACCACAGTCTCTATCAAAAAATTTTTATTTCTTTCCGATTTTCAAAAAATCTGTGATGTCCACGAAAATGTGATTTTTACCATTTTCTTAATGTCCTTATAAATTCCACAACATAACTTCATAAAAAAATTAAAAGATTTTTTTTTTGCAAAAATTGAAAATGTCTCGGGGGTTTTATGAAATGTATAACCCAAAATCAAAATTTCGATTTCTAATTTCATGGTCCGCGACATCTTCAGCAATTATGGAATATCGGTTTTGGAGGAAATCGGCTGAACGGTTTCAGCGCTAGCGTTTGCACAAGCGAACTCACGGAGAGACAGACATGGACATGTGGCTGTCATTCGGTTCTTTCGTATCAATAACCTACAAAAAATGAATTCTGGCCCCCCTAGAGTCAGAATTTGTTCTTCAATATTTAGCTACTGTATTAATCCACAATTTTTCTTACTTCGTCCCGGCAATGAGAGATTTTGTGTCGAAAAGATTTTAGGCGCACGATTACAATCCTATCTTTTCCTTGATTCGTAAGTGAGACAATACAAAAATTGGACCATTGACAAGTTACTTCTTTTAGTCACAACGCCAGAGACTTCAAAGGGATCTAAAGTTGATAATTATGATGAAAAAAATCCCCATCTCCCATCACCATTCCTCCTCTTCTGGGCAATCAGTATATAACAGACATGTTTTCCAATCTGAAAACATTTTGTTTCACACTCTATTTGTTCTGTATTTCTCGAGATTTATTAAGCTTACCACCCGGTACAAAAATCTAGTAGTTCCCCTCAATTCATGTACATTAATTACTTAAAAGCTGCTAGGCGATATGTTGATTACCTAAGGGTCGGGCCAATCAAAACCCGACTGGAATTCACTCGACCGCTGACCTTGGAGATTACGCGTCGCATAAGGAAACTGCAATCTGCAAACAGTCTGTCATTCCGTCTCACGCGCCGTAGGAGTTTGTCAAAACACTAACACGCTTGTTTCCCTATATCAGATATTCACTATACGCGATAATGGTGAAAACACTTGGTTCTCCTCAAAAATTAATATTGTAGCCTCAAAGGTGCAGCAAAATACAAAAACACACAACTCAAAATTTCTGCGCCGTTATTTAGACTGAAAATAAAGCACTTTTAATCGTTCGTTGTTTTAACTTTCAATAAAACAAATTGGAAAGTATTCCATCTGTATTCCTTTATTTGTTATATTTCATTCTACACTCTCTGTACCCCCAAAATATTTTACTACTCTCTTTATACTCTCGTATTTTCACTCATGGACATATTTTCGTAATTTCACTCATCGACCACTTATGTACATTCGTGACTTCATTGTAGTTAGATGGTATTCTACCCTGCATGAATTTTCTCTAGAAGTTCGTCTCATAGTGCATGTTCATTGCGACTTTAGAATTGATTGAATTGCCATTAATGTGGTATGACAATTTTCATGTGTTAAATCACATTTATATTCTGCGACTCTGTCAGATATTTTAACAGCATTTTGTCTCCAAATACGCCTTGAAGCCTTCAGGAGCGAATAAGAACCCACGACGAGCGGAGAAAAGTTCCTCATTGCCTTTAGTTCATTTCATTCATAAAGAACACTAAAATATTTATAGTTTTCCATTTGGAAGCTCTTTAATACGTTTGCATCTCCGGGCCTGCAGGAAAGAATATTATCTTCAAACGTACACTTCCTATCTTGACCAGAGCAGATGTAAATTCCTGAATATGCCCTATTAGTGGTGTTCATTTCTATCATCGCGGTGCAGCCTTGTGACTTCCTTAAACACAGTTTTGAGAATCTTCTACACAGATAAAGGAAGGTATACAGAATGCCCGGGGAGAAAACAACGAAAATTGGAAAATTATATTTTAAGACATTTTAAGTATATTTTAGCTAATGAAGTACTTGGATAATAGGAATGATTGAGCCGAAATAAGCACTCAAAAATTGATTTTAAAAAAATATTTCTTGCCCAAAATTTTCTTAGCAGAACCATAGAAACACTACAGAAATAAATATATTGTTTAATATTTACAAAAGAAATTAATACATTGGTTTACAAAGTACGTTTCAAATATTACAGATATTAAAAATCCTAAGTGATAGTGCCAATTGGATCTTTCCGAAGTATTTGGCATTACTGAACTCGCTTTGCCTTCTATGGCGCGACTTTAATTGTCGCTGGTGTACACTTACTACAGATGTTCAAAATGTCCTTCTTTGATGCACAACTCAGCCCGTCATGACACGGAAGCTGTTCCTGACTCCAATACTCCGCGGCTCCTCCCGGTCTTCTCACGAACAACAGAAATTTGCTTTTCTCAAACAACTCCGTCGTCAAAATGTTTAAGTGTATTCTAGATATATTCAATGACACATAAAATGAACATCAAGATGAGTAACGTCGGGAGAGTGGATTAGATGGACTCATCAATTAATAACCATTTGTATTATTAATTATTCAACATCCAGTTAACTGTGTCTCGTCTGCAATTAATTCCATCACCAATATTACGCCTTTGGAGTAGCGAAGAACAAAACTGCAAACGAGATTCTCTCTCATGTAGTTTTAAGGGATACAAATTAAAAAAATTATAAGAATACAAACCTTCAGTGTAAAGGAATTTTAGTACTACACTCTTTGCAATATCCAATCGAGACGATACTCTTATCCCTCTGGTTAATGGAATTCCTTCCGCTTCTATCGTTACAAAGTCACTTGCTTGTTCCGTAGCTCGAGGAAGCGGCGTTCGGAGGTCGTAGGCAATGAACCAGTTTCTCACAACCTTCAGAATGCGTTAATAAATGCTGTTTTAAACTTCAATACTTTAGGATATACATGTACCGCACACAAAAATTGTAAATAAAAATTATGTCTGCGTATAACACCTTATTGCAAGTTTACGCCCCTTTCATGCGAATTGCACGCCGCCGAAGTCAAAAGTCAGCAGACTGGTAAGAAAACCCACATTAGACACTGTTTCAGTGTTACTCGCCATGAACCTCAGGGGGCGCTGATTAACGTGCCGCTTTCGAATCTGGCGGGCTGTTCGAATCCAGTTTCCGCGCTCCTGGCGAGTACCAACAGCTTCACATCTGAACTCTACAAAAATAAAAATGCAAATATCGATTTATAGAGAAAGAATTGACTACACGTTTTTAAAAGATTTTTAACGGTAAAGGTTTTAAAGTAAAATTTCAAAGTTTCGACGGTCGAAGTAATTTATCTCTAACAGTTGACGTGTCTGTTCGTTTTGGGAGTAAGGTAATATAACTTCTAGGTCTCTTAATGCAGTCAACCCTAATATAAAATGCACATATAACAGCATAAGACACTAAATTATATTCATGTTGTTACGCATTCTGAAATCTTTCAAATTCTGGATGCCTTCATGCCGCTCGTTGTGTGAGTTATGCAAATGAACATTCATGGCACAGATATGGCATACTATTCTGAGGAAGTTCATCATGTAGTACCTAGACATTTGGATTGAAAAGAAAATTATTTGAATAATGAAAAAATGCCATCCACGAGACTCTACACCTTTTCACATTGAACATGATTTCTTACCCATAGTCTTCTAAATTTATTTACAAATCTGTAATATTTGTTTAAACTAACTTAATGATGGAAAAATATTTTTATGATACTGAAATTTATAATTGCAAGAGGCGTCCTAGATGCCATTAGGAATATATCACTGCAAGGATTCCACTTACAATACATGAACTTTACTTTAAAACGTATTACCAAATGACATTAAACCATTAGAGTAGGAATACATTTTTATAATAAAAGGACATTATTTCTGCTGCATAAATGTTTATATTCACTGAGAAACTATATCTGTTTTCACTGTCTTTTGACTAAAAACTCTAAATTTAAATCTAGCAATACACTTTATGCAAGTTTTCGTCTCAAACTTTTAAACACCGAGACATTGGATAATGCGGTAACGCCTCGACTTTTAAAAGTTTTTTGTGGGTATTTTGCATAAATACCCAAATACATATTTTAAATACATAAAAAACTTCTATGTGTTTCATTTTGTAAATACTAACTTATGCTTTAAGTTACGGAAATCCATTCGTCAATAAAACCTCCCATTTATGAAAATTTGTTCTTTACTGTTTCGTATCATCCGCATGAATCTTTCAAGATATATCTTTATTCTTTATTTACAACAAAGTTTTGTATTAAAAAAAAGGTATTGAAATTGTTCAGCGGCAACTAACGATTTTCGTGCAAATGTTGCGTGTAGTTCGACCCTGATATTGTAAAAGTGATTATACCTTTCTCCGTTTGTGGTAAATTATTTGATTTGGAACATTGTATACCCCCTCGCGTAGCTTATTGGACAACCTGCTGGATTTCAATGACGCGAAACCGGGTGAATTCCCGGACAGGAAAGATTATAGTGGGCGCCTTCTTTGCAATGTCACAGTATATGTTGCTATGGGACGAGGAGAAAACTTACTTCCTCAAGTTGAGACGGCCAGAACATGGCGTATGGATGCTCTTGTGCTAACCACACGTCCCACGTTCCTATTGCCGCCAAGCCGGACACTGTTGGTAGATCCTGGACCGTGACGGGCTCTCGCACCAAGCAACGACAGATATAATATTGTATAGTCGCAGCTCCGGTTTTGGGGTTTTTGAAACTGAAAACACGGCTCGGCTTACTGGGCTACCACATCCCCCAAGACTATCCCTCCTTCCCCGTCTATCTACTCTCTTCCGCTCTATGTGTTCCTCTCTCTCTTCACCCGTTGTGCACAGGATTCCTTGTTACCTCGTACTGGTGATGCCATGGCCGTTCTTTCTACACCTACCGCCCTTGATATCCATTCTCTTCGAGTAAATTTCTTGTTTTGTACTCATATAAAAATCAGAAAATGAACAAAATTTTAATTTCTCACCAAGAGAGTGTTTTTCCCCTTTTTATAAAAATTGTGTGTGATGTTCTAATAGGTTTATTTAATGAATTTCAGAAGCATCAAGAATGACAATGTCTAGTCGCAGAAGATCTGGTGTCATTGGCACACAAGATGGCGCAGATGCTGTTCGAGACGCCCTTCAGCAGGTGACGCAGGCGTTTGCATATGTACAGGACGTTCTGCGCCTGCAGAATCAGGAGGCGGAGCGCAAGGTTCAGGAGGCTGAGAGGAGAATGCAGGAAGCCCTGCACCTGCAGAAACAAGAGGAGGAACACAAGGTCAAGGAGGCCATGCGCCTGCATGAGGAAAGATTGTGCTAGATGAATCGTAACCTGCAGGAGAAGGACGACGTCTACCGCTTCCTGCAGCAGCAACTACAAGAGACCCACGACAGAGTGACCCCTAGTCCCTCAGGCGCCGACCACCAGGGCGCAGCAGATGACGAGAACGAAGGCGCGAGGCGGCGGGTGGAGCTCCGGCTGCAGGATGTGGAGATCAAGATGGAGGAGGCACAAACCTCTCCTTCCTGCCTGGGAGAGCAGTTGTGTGAGGCGGTAGACGAAGGAAGTCTTAGCGACGTACAACGTCTCGTAGACTCCGGGGCCGACGTCAAATACATTGACCAAAGTGGTTTAACCCCTCTACTTCGAGCAGCTATGCATGCGCACGCGGACCAGGTGTCGCTCTTTCTGCAAGGAGGCGCCACTGTAAACGCCGTGGGCGTCTATGGAAATTTCGCGTTGCACATGGCTGCGTTAACCCGGGGGTGCGTGGAGCTGCTGGTGCGCGCGGGCGCCGACGTCAACGCTAGGAATATAGATGTAGCGACTACTCTGCACTGGGGGGAGCAGAGTAACAATGAGGAAGCGGTGCGCGCGCTGCTCGCGGCCGGCGCCAGGAGGGACCTCAGGCCTTGGGGAGGAGGTTGGAAAGGCAAGACCCCTTTTGAAACCACTACGTCTCCTATTATTCAGGATCTCCTGCGACTGTAACGTAGAGTATGGCCGTGTGGACATTCCCCCGCACTACACATTGTAGGCTCTCACCGCGAAGAGTGTAATATAACAACACAGGAAGCCCACAGTTTCATCCACAAATGTATTAATATTGAGAATCCTCTGGGACCCATAGTAAGATAACGCATATCTAATCAATTTAAACCATCAAGGATACATAAGACATTTAGAGCTTTCTTGAAGCGCAGTATGCATGCCTTATGTTAGGAGTAATACTCTTAAGAAAATTTAACAGAATGCAGTACTGTCAGGAGAATTTATATTACTGTTAACGGTAGAAAAAATAAACCAATTGCGACATGAAAACTCTCTGACTCTCTTTTAGTACAGAAAATTCTCTGTGAAGACTTTCTTACCCAAAAGCCAAATTTATTTTCTTATTTCTAGGAAAAAAATGATACTCTAACGTACTCATGAGAGATGTCGCGCTTGTTAATCTCCACCCTTTCTCTACACATTTATCTCTACACTTTCCATTAAGAAAGAAAGTTTTTAAGAAATATGTTTATTTGTGCATAACTATATTATTGTATTGTCTTACATACCCAATTTCAAACTAAATAAAAAAAATACCGTACCCTGGCGAGATATTACGCATGCTAAATCCAACACTTTTCCCTATCTTTCTATTTCCTTCATTGGAAAGAATGTTGATAACGAAACCTTTCCATTTGTTAAAAAATGTATTAAGGTAACTTCCAATGTACCAACACAGTATCAAATAAAAAACTTGCAAAACTTGCAAATAGAAAGCAATTGATGTTGAAAATAATTAATCAGTATTGTTGGGAGGTTTCATGGAACAAATCACAAGAACAGGTATAATCCAGCTCTTCTCTTTAAAAGGAATCGAGTACTCCCTTTTTTCCCTGTGAGAGTGTCCTTCCCGTTAGGGTACAGCTGCGTTTGTTGCAAGTCAATGAAATGTCGCAGGCCAACCCGTTCATTCTGCAGTGGGGCGACCGGTGCGTGACTTCTTGAAACAAAGTCGCGTAGGTGCAGGGGCTATGAGTTACGGTATGCCACAATAGATTATGTTTGTCCAAATCTCTTGCACAACTATCTTGGAACTAAGAAACAAAAACCAGAAACAGCTCAATTCACTGATCAAAATTAATATTTAACAATTCGATATCAAAAAGATGAATTTTTGATAAAAACTCTCTCTCCGACAATGCGAGAGGAATCGCGGGGCTCGGGGAACCGGAAACAACTGTCAAGAAACAATCATTGATACCCGACGGCTCTCTCTTATTTGTGACACACCTGCGCGCGCGCACGCGACATCAAGAATAATGTTTATTGCTTATTTTCTATTCCGAAAAATTGGCTGCCTAAAACTGCTGCCAACTGTTTTCATGGGCTAGAAATGCGCACAAACTTTTTGGCGATTCTAATACGATCGGTGGTTGTCGATGATGATGATGATAATGATGATAATGATTAAGGTTTAAGGGCGCATCAAAAGCTAAGGTCATTGGCGCCTGCGTCGATTTTTTAAAAAGCAATCCGCACTGTAGTAGTGCCACGATCAAAACATTTATTCCAAGAAGTAGTAAAGTAGGTGAGGAGTAAAGTAAGACAGAACATAAACATGTTCAATTATTTAAAGGGGTATAAGATTGCAATCAGCAGAAATCAACAAGGCATCTCATCTTTCTACTCGAGATGACGGACTTAGTAAAATTTCACGCGAATGCGACAATATGATATCTTACCACGTAGCTCAGCTCATACATAAAGTAACTTGCGGGCAACGTAATACGACAGGAGATGGCCAATAACTGAAGTCACGTGCCGTATAACTAAGTGAATGGTATTTGCTTCGCGTGAATTAGTCACGTAAATTGCATCCCAGCCATCCAAGCGTGCGTTCCCTCTGATTCGCCTGGAATGACGGAGTCGCATCCGAGAGCTGCCCTGCTGTGAGCGCGTGTGCGAGATCGGGCGCCTCCGCTGACGAGATAGATCGGTCAAGGCCGCATAGAGCAGAGGCGAACCGCGCATCTCAGCGGGGGGCAGATTTTCTTCCGCCAGAAGGGGGCGCGTGCCCCCCTGCTGCGACCCCCCTCGTCGATTCCGACGCGTGTCGCCGCCCCCACCGCAACGAGAAACTGCTCGAGGCCGCCGCTCCAAGGATAGCTCAGCAACAGTGGTTAGTAGACTCTGTGTAACTGACGGTAATGATGTCTGTAAGTGTATTCCAGTGTTGAGTAAAAAAATACTTGAATGCAGCAAAACCACGCAAGGGTTTTAGTTGTAGAAATAAATTTTATTTATCGCAAATGGCGATCTCTAATGGGTATTGTTATTTTTGTGTTTAGTTATGAGGCTTTGTTTTTATTTGAACACTTCCATTTATAATTTCCTTTGCAAACGTTTTCTGGAATACACTCCTTAGCCCCGAATTGCGTTCTGGCAAAGTAGCTTCCTGTTGGCGCCCCATGATCCCGCTTTACATTCAGCAGGAAAGCAGCGAAGAGTCAGGTAAGTTTCAGTGTGATAGGCATCAGAAGTCGCAAACCCCAGTTGGTCGGTACCGCCAAGACGGCTGCCCGAACAAAACTATAAGGTCCGCGATTTTCAGAATATTTGATACTGCAATGAACCTACTTCATCACAAACACAGTGATCTTCCCTCGAAAAAATGGAGAAATTATTTGAAAGTTTATTTGGGATATTTTGAAAACATATATGAACAGTAGCTTCGAAATTTAAAATACGTTAATAATCCTAGGTAGGTCATATAGAAAAACAAGATCTTCACTCTGTCCTATTAAGATCTTATTTCTTATCGACCACAAAAGCATATTTTATGACCGATTTGGGCATGTTTATTTATTCATATATCAGTTAATCCATTTCAATAACCAATCCATTCATTCAGCCTTTCTGATTTAGTTTAAACGTGCATTTGTTTTCTTGTCTCATGCATTAGAACTCAACTTTAATATAAACTTTTAATATACCACAATCACGCGAAGTGCATAATATAATAGCAGTTATTATTTGAGTACCGAGTATTTGCGATTATTTTGAACTCGTTTCAAACATTTTCCTCGATATAGCACCAGAAAAGAAACATGTGGTGCTTCTACAGCACATACTTCTCGCGTTATTGAAAACTGATAAGAAAAATTTTAATATAGCATTTTCTGAGCCCTTAAATTCTGAGCCATTATTTCAAAACGTCCAATTCTACCAAGATATGAGCAACTATTGTCAGCGCAGCGTAATCAAAACAATGTGCATTAGCATGGCTAATATGATCAATACACTATTTAAAATATAGGCAAATTACATCAAAATAATTACAAATATTTGTGAGATGCCGTTTTTCGTAGGATAACAATTCCGATAAAACTTCAGTTCATCACAGACTTCTTACGTTACACTTCAGATAAGATAAACACGATTGCCTTTCAACGAACCGAACGTCCGTGGTTTCTCGGAAGATAGACTATGATATAATCAGAACAAGAGCAACTATGTGCTTTTCAATCGATGTGGCGTTCTTGCGAAATTTATATTAAATTCTGGCGCCTTGCTATAAATGAAATATATCAAATAATAGAGGAAACACATTAAGTTTAGAGCAGTAAAGCGAAAAAGATAAAAATATAATTAATATTTTAAATTATAATTAAAATTAAACTAATTATAGGGGTCAAAGTTGACTAAGTCCTTGGTGTGACTGCCCGAAACCCATAGGGTAATACCGTTAAATACCACAGATGCACCCCAGTAATGGGATACCCCGACAGAAGAGAGACTGACAAGAGCAGACAAGATCGAGGTATATTCAAGAAGTACGTTCTCTCTCCTCTCGTGGTGTTCCCCGGGTACTCTCTGAGGTATCCTTTTAAGAAAAACCTATGACAGACGGGCGAGAGCGGGTCCCGGCGCCTTAAAGCGGGAGTCCTTTGGCTAAGGAAAGGATAACCCTGTCAATAAACCAAGAGGAGGGGGGTCCGGAGGTGTAGTGAAACCAGCTTCCTTATGGGGAGGACACCCCAATTACAAATCCTGTCCTCCTGGGCGGGGGTTGAGAGTCGGGCCAGCTCGTATTCTCTCAGAAATACATACCAATGCTAAAAAGCCTAAGTAAGGATCAAAGCCAGACTTGAAATATAAACCACGACAAGGCAATCGAAAAAGACAATGCAATTTGGAACATGCAATGTACAAGGAAATAACACAAAATGCCTTCACGTCTTCAAAGTGTTACGCAGATCACATTGTATATTGCAGTCCTCACCGAAACAACAAAAAACATAGGGAAGTAAAAACCAAGAACAAAATTATCTTTTCTATAGTGGGGTAGATGAAAATCAGCGAAATGTGGTGCTTCTATCGCAGTCTATAACAAGTATAAAAGTTCATCACAAATTGGGAAGCTATTTCTCGCAAAATTAAAAAAAGGGGAAATCAATTTATTTAGTCTACGTGTAGTATTTTTATGACTGTACAGCCCCACTGATAATGCAAATGTGCAACTTAAAGATGATTTTATATAGAAATGAATACGGCACTAAATGAAATTAGTGACTAGAGAAGCAATTTTGTAATGAGCGACTTCAATTGGCGAATTACGTTTTTGGAGAAATTCGGCAGAACGGTATATGTACGATGTACTAGTGCAGTGCACAGACGAACGACCGGACAGGGAGACATGGACGTTTTACCGTCAATAAATTGTTTGCATGGATGATGAACAAAATATAGATCCTAGGTAAACAACGTGTAAAAAGAAGTATTTCCTGTATTTAGCAACTGAATTTATCCACATTTTCCTTACTAGGGACACGCAATAAAAGATAAGTCGAAAATTATTTTCCGTTAGAAAGAAAAAGAAAGTAAAACTTGAACTACTGAGGACGGTGTCGTCGATGCCTGGACCACCCTCCCTCACAGCAATATCACCCACATGACGCGCATCTCGCAACGGACGGAGCGGAAGAACAGAGGCGAAACCAGTGGCCAAGCGGAGCTCTACTCGCCTGCACCTGCCGCAGAGGCCTCTCCACGGACGGCGGCCCTCGGAAGAAGCCTGATTCCTAAGGCTACGTTTCTGTTGGAGCGGCGATAAACGATGAGAGCGAAGAGAGAGTTGTTGTTGCGAAATCGCAGCGCTCATGTGTTCATGTGTTCATCGCGAAGCAGCGCCGCTCCGATTCTGCCAGAGACACCTACAGTACATTCGACCAGATTAACTCGTCCCTTCTATACCAACCTTGTGTAAATCACACTTTCTTACTTGGCTTAGCGAATTTTGGTTTCGATTTAAGTTGAACCGCAGCAGGGGTCAACCTGAACTTCATTCCCCTACGTGATGGAAACATTACAGCCTACGAGGTCCATAGGTATATTTTTCGCTGGATATTGGCAAGCTTGATAAAGAGAAATATGTCAACCTCACTCAATTCCCCCACATCATGCGGCAAACAGCTGTGAGGTTCCCAAGAGGGAGTTGATGCTAGCGCGTACTTATTTCGAAGTTTTTGTTCTGCAAGCGAATTCAATTGTGGTTTGCTTTGGAAATGTATTGTTATTTTATATTTTGCTTTGTATTTTCATCGATGCGTGATGGTTTGACGGAAAGCCCTTCAATGAATGTGCTAAGGAGGACAATTGTAGAATGTGAGAGAAGTAAAAAAGATTCACGAAGAGAAGAAAGAGTTGCTCAGTTTGATATCCTGGCTGTGGCGATGATTGTAGAGATAAGCTGCCTTGTCTATAATTATTAAGTTGGTTTGCTTCGAACATGTCATAAAGAAAAATAATCACTATAAACATCAGTAATTTAATCAGTACTTAATTTTTTCTTGAAAATTATTATAGATAACGTGAATTTTGCAAATATTTATTATACCAATACAAAAATGATTATACAATCTAACTTTATGAAAATTAGTGTTTACTGAAAATTAAAAGTAGCTTACTTTTAAGCATATTTACATTGACTATAAAAAAGAAGCATATTTGTATATATTATTAATATATTTTGTTTTGTGGTTAGTTATTAGTTATATTTGAAAACGTCAATGTCCATTTCCTTTATTTTTACAGGGAGAAACCTAGCCTCTTAATGAAAGATATTTGGAAGTATGTGAATGAGTGTTTTTGAAATAATTACGGAATTGGGTTTTGTATGGAGGAAAGGAAATCTATTGTGTACTGCAGGCCTATGTGGATCTCCAAAATTAAGAATATTTTCTTCTAAATTATATGAAAATTAAAAGCAGTGAACACAAGTGTGAAATTGGGCCAAAAAAGTTACTATGTACAGAGTATTTCATATATGTGCAGTGCTCTATTATTCTGTCAATATATATTATTCAATGTCCCCTTAGTCTGTCAAATTTTATCTGTTAACATCGTTTTCAGTTTGGTACATTCTCAGTGTTTAGAAGGGTAAGTATCATTTTTTATTTAAAGAAAATAATTGATTTGAAGCCAGATTTTTGTCTTATTTTGTTTCTTCTGTGATATAAATAATTGTATGTTATACAATATTCATCATGAAGTAAATAAAAAGAAACTTTAAGAAGTTTATTTCACATTATTATTATCTTTAAATATTAGAAAGAATTCTTCACGTTTTAATATTGTCACAGACAATAATTTTGATATTATTTTTATCAATCTTAATTGAATTCCCATTATGTTTCTTATTGGGCATGCAAAGAGCCTATATTGTGTTGAAATAATGGTGTTTAATTTAAGTGAATATAACGTCTGAATACTACACTTTAAAAAAATCATCAAAAGTTCATTATCATTTCCAAAAAATATTTTTTTAGATGTGCTCAGTTAATGTTGACTGAACAACCTAACACTCTCTCCAAATTTTTTTTTAATTTTTTCATGAAATTTAATCCAAGTTTACGTGGAACACTTCTGAAATGTTTGTCTGATTTTCAAAAATTATTGTAAATTAATAATTTTGTATTCTTAAGTAGAAAATGAACTGAATTTCAAAGAAAACAAATTATCAGGGAAGTCATAAAGGTAATTGGTAAACTAGTTTTATTTTAAAATGATTCTTTAATCATAAACAGAAATAAACTGGAAGGCTGAGGGTTCTTTACGGTGTAACACTTCAATATTTTGTCAAATAGTGGCATGGGACTATCTGATCCCAATCACTTTAATTTTGGTTTAATTACAAACGTGTAATTCAAAAATTGTTCAAGGAAAAACGCAATATTATATGTACTATCAAAACCAATAATGTAAATAATTATCTTTCAATAATGTTTCTAGTTACAAAAATCTGTTTCTGGAATCTCATTTTTCTTCTATTCTTCAGTTTATTCACTGATAAAACATTCACAATTGTTTAATAACATTTAAAAATAAATTCATTTTATAATTTCTGTTATAAATTATGCTTTTTTGGATTGCAGCCACATTTTGAAGGTGCCATAGAAGCACATAAAAATAAATCATCCCAATCTATCTGGGTGAATGTCTCACAACTACAAGAAATTCTTTTATAGTTTTATAAGGTGTTGTGGATACAAATTACAAATTCATTAAGAGATGGAGTGGAGTTATGACAAACAAAAATGTAGGGGCACCTTCTGAATATCTACATTACAAAAATAAGTCGGAATAATACAGATAATGATAATGTACTATACTTAACATTTAGTTTTCCACAAAACAATATGACAATAAACATGACAGAAATACCATAATTACTTATTTTTGTGGTTTATTGAGAAACGATTGTAACATTACCTCTAAAACTTACGCGTTGTATTAATTTAGGCGGGCCACAATTTGTCTAAAAAGAACATTGTACGGTGATTTATGTCTCTTTTGTCCCACAATTGACTCCTAACAAGAACACTAACGATAAATTTCTCAGCAATCATTTTATGCGACACTTATAACACCTTTAGTGTGTTAGCTGTGAACAGCTTGGACAGGCGATACCAGCAGCAAAAAAATACGAAGGGTTTTCGCCGCCCTAATCGCTGGTCGCAGCGCTGATTTCGTGAGTAGCGCGCTGCCAACATGAACACCTCCATTTGATTCCATGGCGACGTTCTCGTAGCTTGGCTCGTAGCGCTGCATTCATCGTTCATCGCAGCTCCAACATAAACGTACCCTAAAACACCTCGGAGGCCACTTGTGCGCCGCCTGCGCAGTCCCCATCAGGCGAACGGAGAAATATGGCAGCGGAGCGCAAGCAGGGCATCTCCGCCGCGGCCCTCGAACGCCAGGGTGAGAATTATTCAGACTTCTGCGCTCTGAGAACAAGGGCTAAATGGTAAACCATGCTCCACTCACTCTTTGTCGCCGGAGCTGCGTGCGCGAGGGTAAAAGCCCCGCCCAAGAGCCAATCGCGCGCCTTGTTTCTGGGCGTCGCCCCCACACCCCCACGCGCCTGCTACTCCAAACGAGTGCTTGCACAGGTTCTGGACGCCGCTATCGGGAACAGAAGGAGAGTTCTCTGTAACAACCAGGTCGACCAGCAAAGGAACAGACCTGCTTAGTGCTTGTGAAGGGCCAAACCGCCATCGTACTTGATGCAGCGCTTGCGGTGGCATTTAAAGGGCGTGTGTGCTAGAGATGCGAGGAAAGGGCTACAAAATATGAGTGCCTGCGCGCAATGCCCCTGGCCCAGCGCTACCAAGTGGTGAAGTTTCACCCTGGGTGTGGGAGCCTGCTAGGACTTATGTTGTGGCACTGACGCCACCGCCTTAAGAAATTCGTCTCCTGCGACAAGCTGAAAATATTACGTGAACGCATTGAAAATTACGCGAACTATAAATACCACGGAAGAAGAGATTGTGCTTAGAGTGCGTAATGTACAAAATTGTAATATTATGTATAATTATGGATAACGATATGTTAAAGTTGTTTGTTTAAGAAAAGTTAGATATTAAGATACCATAATATACGTGATGGCAATATAAAGTAATAAATTATATAAATATGTGCATATACGAGAATGTAAAAATTCAGACATTATATCTATTAACTTAAGAGAGGAAGAATACTAACTAAAGATTTCAAAAAATTAAAATCATCTATCAACAAAATTTCTCCGGTACTTACAACCAGGTATTACCGCAGGAAAATATCTGTCTCTAAATATGTCTGTTTTTTCACACTTTGTTAGTATGAGTAGTCTTTTACTCGGAATATATTAAAGATACAACAAGAGATCATTAGTAATGGCTGCTGTAAATTTAGGTACACTGGAGATTGATTGTCATTAATACATTTTATTATAACGTAGGCAATCATGAACTGTGCGCGTGTTTCTGTGGCCAAGGAGCAAAGCCGACCACCTGAGGCGCTCTCAAGACCACTCGACCGCTGACCTTGTAGATTACACGTCGCATAAAGCAACTGCTATCTCCCGTCGATCTCTCATTCTGACTCTGGCGCCGCAGGAGTTCGTCTGCTCTCCCACACGACGCCCGGAAGCAGTGAGGTCTCTACACTCTCCTATCTACAACAGGTAAAACATTTTTTAAGAACTAATTTTGTACAACAGGCTGTGTAAGAGACCAAAAACTCTATCATCAATTTCTACTTTTTGTTTCAATTTTCTGAAAATCGGTGATGTCCACGAAATGGAGACCTGCACCATTCTCTTAAACGTTCTTTTCACTATTCCACAACATAACATATTAAAAAGAATTGAAACATTTTTTTTTGTAAAAATTGAAAACGCCTCGGGGGCTTTACGTAAAGTACATCCCAATATAAAAATTTCGATTTCCTATTTCACGGCCTGCGACATCTTCAGCAATTATGGAATATCAGTTTTGGAGCAAATCGGCTGAACGGTTTAAGCCCTAGCGGTTGCACAGACGAACAGACGGAGAGACTCACATGGACATGTAGCTGTCAATCGGTTTTTTGGTATCAAGAACCCACAAAAAATGAATTCTGGCCCCCTCGTGTCATAATTTGTGTTCCAATATTAAGCAACTGGATTAATCCATGTTTTTCCATACTTGAGCCCATCAATAAGAGGTTTGGTGTCGAAACGTCGCCGTATTATGGCGCAATATTACAAAACTTTCCTTTCTTACGTTAGTAAGTGAGAGAATACAAAATTTTAAACATTGACAAGTTACTTCTTTTAATGACAAGGTTACCTTAGAGGGAACGGCCAATTAGGGCCCAACACGAATCCACTCGACTGCTAACCACGGAGATTGTGCGTCGCATATTGACACTGCAATCTGCGAAGAATCTCTCATTCCGTCTCACGCGCCGTAGGAGTTTGTCAAAACTCTAACACGCTTATCTCACTATATCAGAAAACGTCTATACGCGATAATGGTGAATCAACTAGTTTCTCTTCGAGTATTAATATTGTTGCGTCAGATGCGAAGAAAAATAGACAAACACACGTACGGCCAATATTTTGCCTGAATATAATCATATTTATTACAGTTTTTTGTTTTCTCATTCAATATATAAACATTTCAGAGTATTTCATCGGTACCATTTCATTCGTTACATTTCATTCTACACTTACAGTGCCCTCCAAGTTTTTAGTACATCCTTCACGCTCACGAATGACAATTTCACTCTTGGAACACTTTTGTACTTTCGTGACCTCAGTGTCTTCTAATGGTATCCTACCCTGCATGATTGTATGTAAAAGTTCGCCTCCTAGAACATGATGATCATGCCTTCAGGAGCGACAGAATTCCCATCAATGTGCTGGGGAATTTTCCAAGTGGTATATCACACATGTTATTGGACTCTGTTATCTCGACTTTTTTAAAGCATTCTCGAGATTTATTAAGCTTACCATCCGATAGATATATCTTGTAGTTCGCGACAATTCACGTCTATCAATTACTCTAGATCTGATCACGGAACATCAGAAAATGGCCTATTATTCGTGGTCGTGCTTCTGGTGGGCAAGCTGCAAAGCGATAGGTTGCCCACCTTAGTAGGGACGGCCAATCTGGACGCGACTCGAATCCACTCGACCGTTCACCTTGGAAAGTACGCGTCGCATAAGGAAACTGCTAACTGCAAAAAAACTCTCATTCTGTCTCTCGCGCCGTAGGACTTTGTCAAAACTCGAATACACTTAATTCACTATATCAGAGATCCTCTGTACGCGATAATGGTGAAAAAACTTGATTCTCTTTAACAGTGAATGTTGTTGCCTCAAAGGTTTAGTAAAGTACAAAAAACACACATCTCAAAATCTCCACGCCGTTACTTAGACTGAAAATAATAGCACTTTTAACCGTTTGTTGTTTTAACTTTCAATAAAACACTTTAAGATTGCAAACGAAAATTATCTGAGTAATGAAAATATGCCCTCCACGGGACCCTGTAATTCTCTTTTCATTCAACATGGAATCTTACACATAATCTTGTAAATTTATTTACGAATCTGTAATATGAGCTTTAAACTAACTTTAATATGGGAACATATTTTCATAATACTGAAATTTATTATCGCAACAGACGTCCTAGATGTCATTGTGAATATATCACAGTAGAAATCCACTTACAATACAGGAACGTTACTTTAAAGCGTATTAACAAATGACATTAAAACATAAAGTATAATTTTTCTGCTGCATAATTATTTCTACACAATTACAGGCAATATCGTGTATCAAAACGACACATAATATTAATTTTAACAAAACAACGGTACATAAAGAATTAGTTGATCTTTCTATTGTATATTTTATTAAAAAACGTAATGCGATTGTAACTAATTATTTACTTGTCCTTCTATGTCAATGACACCCTCTCCATTAGATGTTTGTGCAGTTTCCCTTATGAAATACGCAACTGCAGAGATGGCCTTTTGTTTTGTTTCTGGACATTACTGTAGCTTAACTACGCGTCCGGTTTGTTCAACTCGTCTTCTGCTTGTAGTGGTAGAAATAGAGCTGAGGGTAAGTATCTATTTTGTTAGGAATGCGAAAGAACCAAATCTGCTGTTTGCTTACCGTTACAAATAAGTTTCAAATACTTGCTAAGACAAATGTCTAGTTTTTCAAAAGTTCCTAATCCCGTGCTTTTCAAAAATTTAGTTTCATTTATTTTGTTTCTCTTCTTAAAACAAGTTGGATGAATAGTTGAAACCAGATGTAAGCTAAAATATTATAGTTAAAATCACTGGAAAGACATCTGGATCTCAAGAAATTTTGCACATATATTGTGCCCCATATATCACATACTGTTTTCACTTTTTTTGACTAAAAATTCTAAATCCAAATCTAGCATTACACTTATGTAAGTTTTTGTCCCAAACTTTTAAACACCGATACTTGAGGATAATGCGGTAACGCCTTGACTTTTAAACGTTTTTTGTGAGTATTTTGGGTAAATACCCAAATACATATTTTAAATATATAAAAAAATTGCTATTTGTTTCATTTAGGAAATACTGATGCTTTAAGTTACGGAATTCTGATCTTCAATCAAACAACCCCTTTATGAAAATTTGTTCTTTACAGTTACGTATCATCCGCATGAATCTTTCAAAATATGTTATTTTATTCTTCATTAACTACATAGTTTCGTATTAAAGAAAAGGTATTGAAAATTGTTCAGCAGCAACTAACGATTATCGTGCGAGTGTAGCGTGTAGTGCGGCCTGATATTGCAAGAGTGAACATACCTTGCTCCGTTTGTGGTAAATTATTTGATTTAGAAGATTGTATACCCCCTCGGGTAGCTTATTGGACAACGAGCTAACTCTCACTGACGACCCACCAGGTGAATTCCCGGACAGGAAAGAGTACAGAGTGCGTCTTCCTTCAAATGCCCCAGTATATGTTGCAATGGGACGATGAAAACGTACTTCTCAAGTTGAGAAGGCCAGAACATGGCGTAGGGATGCCTTTTCTCTAACCACACGTCTCTGTTCCTATTGCCACAATGCCGGGACACTGTTGGTAGACCCTCGACCGTGACGGGCTCTCGCACCAAGTAAAGACAGTTATAATATTGTATAGTAGCAGCTCCGGTTTTAGGGTTGTTGAAACTAAAAACTCAAGACTACGTCTCTCTCCCCGTCTATCTACCCTCTTCCGCTTTATCTGTTCCTCCGTTTTAGCACCCTTCGTGCACAGAAGTCCTTCTCACCCCGTACTGGACGTTTATTCTACCGCCCTAGACATTCATTCTCTTCGAGTACATCTCTTGTTCCCGATCGTCATATAAAAATCAGAAAATAAACCAAATTTTACTTTCTCACCTAGCGATTATTTTTTCTCCCCTCTATCCAAAACTGGGTAAAGTACTAAATTGCTTATTTCATGAATTTCAGAAGCATCAAGATAGACAATGTCTAGTCGCAGAAGCTCTGGTGCCAGTAGTACACAAGATGACGCGGATGCGTTTGGAGACGCCCTTCAACAGGTGGAGCAGGGGCTGGCACGGCTACAGGAGGCCCTGCGCCAGCAGAAGCAGGAGGCGGAGCGAAAAGTTCAGGAGGCTGAGAGGAGGATGCAGGAGGCCCTGCGCCAGCAGAAGCAGGAGGCGGAGCGCAGGGTGCAGGAAGCCCTGAATCTACATAAACAAGAGGCTGAGCAGAGAATGCAGGACGCCCTGCGTCAGCAGAAGCAGGAGGCGGAGCGCAAGGATCAGCAGGCGGAGAGGAGGATGAAGGAAGCCCTTCACCTGCAGAGAGAAGAGGCGGAGCGAAGGTGTCAGGAGGCTCTGCGCCTGCAGGAAGAAACATTGCGCGAGATGGATCGTAAGCTGCAGGAGAAGGACGATGCCGTCCGCTCCCTCCAGCAGCGACTACAAGAGACCCACGTGAGGATGACAGCCCTGGAAGAAAGAACGACGTCTCTTGAGGTCTCTGGAGGGGAAGGTTTGCAACGTCTAGAAGGCCGTGTGAACGAAGGAGAGGCCTCTCTTCAAAGCGCGTTGCAGAAAATTATGCCCCAAATGGAAGCTTTCTTGCGGCAACTAGAGCAGCCTCTATCGACATGTGGTACCGTTGATACAGCCTCCGCCAGCGCCCGCCAAGAACCGGCGTCGAGAGGGGCTGCAGCGGGCGGTGGGGAGGAGCCCCCCTCCTCCACCTCCACCCCCACTCCCTCACGCGCCGGCCACCAGGGCGCAGCAGCAGACGAGGAAGAAGGCGCGAGGCGGCGGGTGGAGCTCCAGCTGCAGGAGGTGCACTTAAGGCTTGAGGAGGCCTTAATCTTGCCCTCTCGTCTGGGACAGCTGTTGTGTATCGCGGCACAAGAAGATAGAGTAAGTGACGTACGACAGTTCATAGACATCGGTGTTAACGTCAACTACACTGATGAATTTGGTTTCACTCCTCTACTTAGAGCAGCGGCGAATGCCATGGCGAATGTGGTGTCACTCCTTTTGCAACGAGACGCCGATGTGAACGCTGTCAATTTAAATGGGTCTTCCGCGTTGCACTTGGCTGCGATTAGGGACCTCAGCGGTCAGTGTGTGGAGCTGCTGGTGCGCGCGGGCGCCGACGTCAACGCGAGGGATAAAGATGGAGAGACTCCTCTGCACCGGGCGGCGTATAATAACAACGTTGAAGTGGTGCGTGCGCTCCTCGCGGCCGGCGCCAGGAGGGACCTCAAGCCTTGGGCAGGATATAAAAAAGGCAGGACACCGTTCGAAACTACTACGTCTCCTACTATTCAGGATCTCCTGCGACTGTAACGTAGAGAATGAATGGGGACATTTCCCCTCAATACACAGTGTAGGCTCTGCCTCAAATTTAATTATCAAGATGACATTTGATATTTAACTTTTTTTGTACCGTATTCTCAATATTTAATGTTACAAGTAATAATTAAAAGAAAATTTAATATATGGTGGCATTGGCAACCGTTACATTATTGCAAACGTGAGAACAAATAGTCCACTTTGTGATATTAAAACGGAATTTGAGTGATTAGAACGTACTCTGTGAAGACTCTTTTGCATAAATGGAAGTTGATTTTCTTATTTTTACAAAAAATAGATATTCTAGCGTAACCATGCAAAAGGTCTTGCATGTTAATGTCCACCCTTTCCCTGTACATTTTTCTATCCTTTCCACTACGAAGAGAAGTTGTTAATGTAAGGCTTTTATTTGTTGAAAAATATATGAATAAAGGTTCTTACTTACTCAATATCAAACTAAATAAAAACAACTACGGTATCCAAGCGAGAACTCTCGCCTGTAAAACAGCACACTTTTCGCTATTCTTCTATTTTCATAATTAAAGTGAATGTTGTTAACGAAACCTATTTATTTGTTTAAAAATGTATGAAGGTAATTTCCGATGTACCAACACAATATCAAATAAAAATAAAAAACAATGCAATTGATGTTTTAAATAATTACTCAGTACTATTGTGAGATTTCTTGGATAAAATAACAAGAGTGCGCTAAACCCAGCTCTTCTCTTTAAAAGGAATCGAATGCCTTTCTTTGCCCTGTGTGAGCACCCTTCCCGTTAGGGTACAGTTGCGTTTGTTGCAAGTGAAGAAATGTCGCAAGCCAACCCGTCTATTCTGCGGTTTGGCGACCGCGGCGGACTTCTTTAAAGAAAGGCGGTAGGTGCAGGGGCTAAGCTTTTAGCTCTGCGACAATAGATTAAGTTTTGTTTTAACTCTCACCCAACATTCGTGGCACTAAGAAAGAAAAACAATAGAACAGCTCAATACACTGATCATAATTAATATTTATCAAATCAAAATCAAGAACAAGAACTTGCCATACAAACTGTCTCTCGGACAATGCGAGAGCAATTACGAAGCTCGGGACACCGGAAACACGTGTCAAGAAACAATCATTGACACCCGACGGCTCACTTTCATTTGTGACACCCCTGAGTCAGCTGTCGCGACATCAAGAAGAATGTTTATTGCTTATTTTCTATACCGGCAAATGGATGCCTAAAACAGGTGTCAAGTGTTTTCATGGGCTAGAAAAGCGTTGAAACGTTTCGACGATTCTAATACGATCGGTGGTGTTCGATGATTATGATTAAGGTTTAAGGGCGCTTCAAAAGCTAAGATCATTGGCGCCTGTGTCGATTTTCTAAAGAGCAATCCGCACTGTAGTAGTTCCAGAATCAAAATATGTTTTCCAACATTAGCAGTAAAGTAAAGCTGGACATAAACATGTTCAATTATTTAAAAGGGTTGGCGGAAAATAGCCATATAAACCCTTTAAAATCTCCAAATTTGAGATATAGATTAGCATAATACTCTTCTCTTAGATAATGCTGTAAATAATGTCAGACTCTTGTAAAAAGCTTGCAGAGAGAAGATTCGTCCTTTCCTAGTACCTGAGTAAGAGAGAGCTAGCAAGGTGAAGGCTTCGCCGACTTTCTCTTCCCTTACAACAGTGCAGGAACACATGTTTCAAGGTAAGATCCGTATCGCGACTATCGCAAGGAGAGGGTCGGTCACCGCGGAGATATCCGTGGCAGAACTGTCAGTGGCTGAACCGAAGGCGTGTCAGAATTATCTCGTTGCGTCTTGAATAATGAAATGAAGAGGACCAAGGCTTTACAAAATCCTTGATTTTCGTGAGTTTGAAGTCTGAGTTTTGTCACTCTCTTTGCCATGAGCTGAGAATACAACGTTTGATAAACTGCTTGGTATCGTTTGTTGGGATTTTCAGGATACACACCTCAAATTCTTTATGGAGAGCTTTGCAGCCTGGTCAACAATTTCGATCCCTATTATCCCAACGTCACCTGGGATCCAACAAGAAACCAAGCTATAACGAAGAACCAGTAAGTTTTAGATTTGGTGTTAAATAATTATTGTCAAAGGGTCAAAACAAGGGGCACTAACAGAGTAGAACGCATACCCTACATTAACATTATGCGAGGAACCGTCAGTGTCTATGGAGGTATAGCCGGGATACATGGATTTCGTCTCCTGGAATTCCGCCCGAAAGTTACTGGGGGAGTTGGGGATTTGGGAAGTGTGATAATCTCAGGTCTATTTTAGGCCGGAGATGCTTCCAAGGACGAAGAAGATTTCATGGAGTTCCCAGAGACGGGGAGTTTTATATCGAGTTACTGCACGAGCGTGAAGAGTCGGATGCCCGGAGGATGCGGTAACGGTGGTCTGACTTCGTTCCATGTCCTGTGACATGGGTGAAGACCTGCTTGGCGCGAAGGCGTATTTCTGGCTGATACTTTCGCACGCTGATACGGCGCAGGGATGGTTCACCAGCCTCCGTCAAAAGGCATTCAATGCGACTCGTGCGGTAGGCGCCTGTGCTGATCCGTATACCGACATTGTGAATGGTAATCAATGAACGATGGGCCGATGGAGATACTGACCCATAAACAATACAAGATCAATTACAAACGTGCAAGAGAGTTTAAAGAAGCTCGCAAAATTTAAACCGATTAATTTTCCAAAATGTTACCGAAAAAAATTAAGAGGCATTATTTTCTGAATGCCTGTATTTGAACACAATAAATACAAAGACACATCTCACATGTAGGAACATGATTGATTCAAGAATTTCCACTCAGTTCGTCTCTGGTAAACACGAGCCAACCAAACATGTTGCATTCAAAATTACGTTAAATTTTATCTGAGGACGAACAGACTTGTGCTTCCGTCGTGGACGGGTGTGCAATCAGTGGATATCCCCAAGGAAACTCTTCTTTCCACCCGAGAAGGCGACACTTATTAACATTTCACGCGAATGCGAAAATATGATATCTTAGCACGTCGCTCAGCTCACATATAAAGTAACGCTTGCAGGCATCGTAATACCACGGGAGATGGCTACTATCTCAAGTCACGTTATATCTAACTGAATGTTATTTGTATTCCGAGAATCAGTCACCTAAATTGCATCCGCGCCATCCAAGCGGGCGTTCCCTCTGATTCACTTGCAATGACGGAGTCGCATCCGAGTGCTCCCTGCTGTGAGCGCGTGTGCGAGATCGGGCGCCTCCGCTGACGAGATAGATCGGTCAAGGCCGCATAGAGCTGAGGCGAACCGCGCATCTGAGCGGGGGGCAGATTTTCTTCCGCCAGAGGGGGCGCGTGCCCCCCTACTGCGACCCCCCTCCTCGAGTCCGGCGCGTGACGCCTCCCCACCGCTACGAGAACCTGCTGGAGGCCGCCGCTCCAAGGATAGCTCAGCAACAGTGGTTAGTAAACTGTGTAACAGACGGTAACGATGCCTGTGAGAGTCTCTCAGTGTTGAGGAAAAAAGCACAAGGCTTTTAAATGTAGAAATAAATTCAATTTGTCGAAAAATTCGATCAGTAAAGGGTATAGTTATTTTTGTATTTAGTTATGAGGCTTTGTTTTTATTTGAACACTTCCATTTACAATTTCCGTTGCAAACGTTTTCTGGAATTCACTCGTTAGCCCCAATTGCGTTCTGGCGAAGTAGCTTCCTGTTAGAGCCCCATGATCCCGCTTTACATTCAGCAGGAAAGCAGCGAAGAGTCAGGTAAGTTTCACTGTGATAGGCATCAGCAGTCGCAAACCCCAGTTGGTCGGTACCGCCCAGACGGCTGCCCGCACAAGACTTTAAGGTCCGCGATTTTCAGAATATTTGATACTGCATTGAACCTACTTCCTCACAAACTGTTTTCTTGTCACATGCTTCGAACTCAACTTTAATATAAACTTTTAATATACCACAACCACGCGAAGTGCATAATATATTAATTAATATTACCTGATTACGAAGTATGGGGGCAATGGAAGAAAAAAGAATATTAACAACGTACATAAATGCAGTCAAACAACATTATAAAGATAACAAAAGTCAAGTAAATGTGGGAAAATGTCTATCAGACAACTTCCCAGTAAATAAGGGATTACGGCAAGGCTGCTGTATATCTCCAACCCTGTTTAAGATTTGATTGATAAAGCCCTAAAAGAATGGAAAAGAAAGTGCAGAAGCATGGGTGTGAAAATAGGTGATAAAACATTGTTTAGTCTACTATTTGCAGATGACCAGGTGATAATGGATGAAGATGAAGCCGATGTAACTTATATGTTCAGAAAATTAGTAGAAGGGTATGGAAAATGGGGGATGAAAATTAATTTACAAAAAAATGAATATATGATTGTGGGAGGTATGCCTCATGATTTAGAAACTAGTATAGGATTAATTAAAGGTAAAACACAATATATTTATTTGGGAGTCACACTAACAGCAGATGGTAGAGGCGAACAGGATGTTAAAAATAAAAGTATAAGAAGAAAAATAGACACAAGACAGTTGATCCAGTGCTATGGAACTCAATTATTTAATGGAAATAAAGAAACGCATATATAGCTCCTTCATAGAGAGTACCACAATCTATGGTGCAGAAAACTGGACACTATCAAAAAAATTGACAGACAAATTTCAATCAAAAGAAATGATGTTCTTTCTCTGTTAGATAAAATAAGAAATGATGAAATAAGAAATAAAGTGAAAGTGCAAACAACCTTGAACGAGAATATCGAAATTAGGCAACTAAAATAGTATGGACACATGAGAAGGTTGAAATCGGATAGACTTCCTCAAAAAGTTTGGGAATGGACATGGCAATAACTGAAGCCATGGAAAAATGAGAAATGGAAGAAAACGATGTTTGGGTTAAAAAAGAGGCATGGAAATTGAGATGCGGAAAACGGCCAAGGCTGTAAAAAACCGCTAAATAGATAGAGATACTTGATTACCGAGTATTTGCGATTATTTTGAACACGTTTCAACCATTTTCTTCGATACAGCACCAGAAAAGAAACATGTGGTGCTTCTACAGCACATACTTCTCGCGTTATGGGAAAATGATAAGTAAAATTTTAATATAGCATTTTCTGAGCCTTTAAATTTTGAGCTATTAGTTCTAAACGTCCAATTCAACCAAGATATGAGACACGCACTATTGTCAGCGAAGCGTTATCAAAAGTATGTGCAATAGCATGGCTAATAATATCAATACAATACTTAAAATATAGGCAAATTACATCAAAATAATTACGAACATTTGTGAGATGACATTTTTCGTATGACAAGAGTTCCGATACAACTTACTTTCATCACACTCTTCTTACATCTACACTTCAGATAAGATAAACTATTACTATTACTTCTCAACGACCCGAGCGTTCGTGGTTTCTCGGAAGAGAGACTATGATATAAACAGAACAAGTGAAACTATGTGTTTTTCAATAGATGTGGAATTGTGGCGAAATTTTTATTAAATTCTGGCGCCTTGCTAAAAATGAAATATATCAAATAATTGAGAATACGTATTGAGTTTAAAGTAGAAAAGCGAGAAAGACAAAAATATAATAATATTTTATATTATAATTAAAATTCAATTATATCTGGGGTCCAAGCTAAGTCCTTGGTGTAATTGACCGAAGCCGAAAGGCTAAAACCGTTAAATACCACAGATGCACCCCAGTAATGGGATTCCCCGACAGAAGAGAGACTGACAAGAGCAGCCAACATCGGGGTATAGTCAAGATGTACGTTCTCTCTCCTCTCATGGTGTCCCCCGGGTACTCTGTGAGGTATCGTTTAGAGAGCAGCCATTGAGAGACAGGCGAGAGCGGGTCCCGGCGCCTTAAAACGGCAGTCTTTGGGCTAAAGGAAGGAAAACTCTGACAGTAAACCAAAGGGGAGGGGGGCTCCGGAGGTGTAGTGAAACCAGCTTCCTTATGGGGAGGGCACCCCAATTACAAATCCGGTCCTCCTGGGTGGGTGTTGAAAGTCGGACCAGCTCCTCGTCTCTCAGATACACATATCAATGCTAAAATGCATAAGCTAGGAACAAAGCCAGACACTCACCCTGGGGTGGTGGGAGGCTGCAAGGACTGGTGTTGTGGCACTGCCGCCACTGTCTTAAGAAATTAGTTTCCTGCTTCAAGCTCAAAATATTACGTGAACGCATGGCAAATTATAAATACCACGGAAAAAGAGAGTGTGCTTAGAGTAATGTACAAAATGTAATTATTATGTTATAACTATGGATAACGATATGTTAAAGTTGTGTGTTTAAGCAAAGTTAGATATTAACCAATCCTACCATAGTATACCTGACAGCAATATAAGTAATAAATTATATAAATATGTACATATACGAAAATGAAAAATTCAGACATTATCTCTATCACCAGACGAGAGCAATAATACGAACTAAAGATTTCAACAAAAACAAATCATCTTTTAACTAAATTACTTGGGTATTTGCAGACAGGTATTAGACCAAGAAAAAATATTCTCCCTAATGTCTGTTTTACCCTTTATTAGGTTCAGGTCTATAACTAGAAATATATTAAACATACAACTAGAGATAATTATTATTGGCTGCTGTTAATTTATGTTCACTGGAGATTTAATATTATAATTCCCTTTATTATAATATAAAAACTCATGTACTGTGCACCTGTTTGTTGTGGCCAAGGAGCAATGCCAATCACCTGAGGCGATCTCAAGACCACTCGACCGCTGACCTTGGAGATTACGCGTCGCATAAAGCATCTGGTATCTGCCATCGATCTGTCATTCCGTCTCAGGCGCCGCAGGACTTCGTCTGCTCTCCCACACGACACTCGGAAGCAGTGAGGTCTCTACACTCTCCTATCTAAGAGAGGTAAAACATTTTTAAAGAACTAATTTTGTACAACAGGATTTGCCAGAAACGAAAGTACCTATCTTCAATTTCTATTATTTTCTTTCAATTTTCTGAAAATCGGTGATGTCTACGAAAATGAGACTCGCACAATTCTCTTAAACGTACTTTTCACTATTCCACAACATAACTTAATTAAAATAATTGAAACATTTTTTTTATAAAAATTGAAAATGTCTTGAAAGTTTTTTGTAAAGTACATCCCAAAATAAAAATTTCAATTTCTAATTTCATTGTCCGCGACCTCTTCAACAATTGGGGAATATCAGTTTTGGAGCAAATCAGCTGAACGGTGTATGCGCTAGTGTTTGCACAGACGAACGGACGGAGAGACAGACATGGACATGAAGCTGTCAATCGGTTCTTTGGTACCGAGAACGCACAAAAACTGGATTCTGGCCCCTTTCCTGTCAGAATTTGTTTTCCTATATTTAGCAACTGGATTAATCGACTATTTTCCTTACTTGGGCTCGGCAAAATGAGGTTTTTGTTCAAAAATTCACCATTTTCAGGCGCTTGATTACAATACTTTCTTTTCTTACGTTAGTAAGTGAGAGAATACTACAATTTAAACATTGACAAGTTACTTGTTTTAGTGACAAGTTTTTCATAGCGAGAACGGCCAATCAGGACCCGACACAAATCCACTCCACTGCTGACCATGGAGATTATGCGTCGCATAATGACACTGCAATCTGAAAAGAATCTCTCATTCCGTCTCACGCTCCGTAGGACTTTGTGAATACTCTAACACGGTTACCTCACTATATCAGAAATCCTCTATACGCGATAATGGTGAATCAACTTGTTTCCCTTCGAGTATTAATATTGTTGCCTCAGATGTGAAGTAAAATACACATACACACATAAGGCCATTATATGGCCTAAAAATAATAATATTTATTACAGTTTCTTGTTTTCCCTTTCAAAAAAGAAACATTTAAGAGTATTTCATCGGTGTCCCTTCATTCGTTGCATTTCATTCTACACTCACAGTGCTCTCAAAATATTTTAGTACATCCTTCATACTCTCGAATGACAACTTCACACTTGGAACACTTTTGTACTTTCGTGATCTCAGTGTTTTCTAATGGTATCCTACCCTGCATGATTGTTTGTAGAAGTTCGCCTCCTAGAACATGATGATTATGCCTTCAGGACCGACTGAATTGCCATCAATGTGCAGGGGAATTTTCCAAGCGGAATATCACACTCGAGTTATTCGACTCTGTAAGACCAATTTTAACCATTCTCGAGATTTATTAACCTTTCCTCCCGATAGATAAATCTTGTAGTTCGCGACAATTCACGTCTATCAATTACTCTAAATCTGATCACGGAACTTTAGAAAATGGCCTACCAATCGTGGTCGTGCTTCTGGTGGACAAGCTGCTAGGCGGTAGGCTGCCCACCTTAGCAGGGACGACCAGTCAGAACCCGACTAGAATCCACTCGACCGCTGACCTTGGAAATTACGCGTCGCATAAGGAAACTGCAATCTACAAACAATCTCTTTTTCGTTCTCACGCGCCGTAAGAGTTTGTCAAAACTCAAATACACTTGGTTCAATATAGAAGAGATCGCCTATACACGATAATGGTGAAAACACTTGTTTCTCCTCAACAATTAAAGTTGTTGCCTCAAAGGTGATGCAAAATACAAAAAAAAAACAACTCAAAATTTCCACGCCGTGACTTAGACTGAAAATAATAGCAGTTTCAACCGTTTGTTGTTTTAACATTCATTAAAACCAATAGGAAAGTGTTCCATTGGTATTCCTTCATTTGTTACATTTCATTCTATACTCTCTATACCCCAAATATTTTATTACTCTCTTGATACTCTCGAATAAAAATTTCACGCTTGGATCAATTATGTACTATCGTTATCTCATTGTTGTTAGATGTATCCTAACTTTTATGATTTTTTTTCTAGAAGTTCTCCTCCTAGTGCATGTTGATTACGACTTCAGATCGATTAAATTTCCATCAATGTGCTGAAAACATTTTCAAGTGGTACATCACACTCGTATTCTTCGACTCAGTAAAATACTTTTAAGCATTTCGTTTCCTAAGAAGCGTTAATTAAGCCTTCCAAGTCGACTACAATTTAATGACCTACGAAAATCTTCTCAATAATGCATCACACTCGTTTTCTACGACTGTATCAGATATTATCAGTCTTCAAAAGCGAATGAGTTTCTTGCGACGAGAAGATCCATCAGTCCATTTCATTCATTATGAACACTAAAATATTTCTAGTTCCCTATTTGGACACTCTTCAATACTTTTGCATCTCAAGACTTAAAAAAAGACTTGTTTTCTTCTAACGTACATTTCCTATCATGACCACAGCAGATGTAAATTGCTGAATATGCCCTAATAGTGGTGTTCATTTCTATCATCGCGGTGCAGCCTTGTGACCTTCCTTAAACACATTTTTGAGAATCTTCTACACAGATAAAGGAAGGTATGCAGACTGCCCGGGGAGGAAACAACGAAAATTGGAAAATTATATTTTAAGACATTTTAAGTATATTTTATCTAATAAACTACTTCGATACTCGCAATGGCTAAGCCGCAATAAGCACACAAAGATGAGTTTGAAAAAAATATTTCTTGCGCGAAATTTGCTTAGCAGAACCATAGAAACACTTCAGAAATAAATAAATTGTTTAATATATACAAAAGAAATGAATACATTTGAATGAAAGAAATGAATCACACAGTACGTTTCAAATCTTATCACAGAAATTAAAAATTCTAGGTGATTGTGCAAATTGGATCTTTCCGAAGCATTTGGCATTACTGAACTCGCTTGGCCCGACTTGAATTGTCGCTAGTATACACATACTACAGATGTTAAATATGTCCTCCGTCCTTGATGTACAACTCAGCCCGTCATTTCACGGAAGCCGTTACTGACTCCAATACTCCCAGGCTCCTCTCGGTTTTTCCACGAACAAAAGAAATTCGCTTTACAAAAACAAATCTGTCGTCAAAATTTTGAAGTGTATTCTAGATATATTCAATGACCCCCAAAATGAACTTCAAGTCGAGTATGGTCGATAGAGTGGAGTAGATGGCGCCAATTAATAACTATTTGAATAATTAAATATTCAATAACCCGTTAAACGTGTCTCGTCTTAAACATATTGCATCTGCAAATATCACGCTTTTAAAGTAGCGAGGTACAAAACTGGAAACGATATTCTTTCTCTTGTGGTTTTAAGGGTTACAAAGTAGAAATTGATAAGAATACAAACCTTCAATGTGTAGGAATTTCAGTACTGCACTCTTTGCTATATCCAATCGCGACGATACTTTTCTTCCTCTGGTTAATAGATTTTCTTCAGCTTATATCAGTACAAGGTCAATTGCATGTTCCGTAGCTCGAGAAAGCGGCGTTCGGAAGTCGTAGGTAATGAACCAGTTTCTCACAAGCTACAGAATGCGTTATTAATGCTGTTTTAAACTTCAATACTAGTAGTATATTAATGTACCGCTCACAAAAACCGTGAATAAAAATTATGTCTGCGTATATCTCCTTACAGTAATTTCAAGCCCGTTTAATGCGAATTACATGCCACCGAAGTCTAAAGTTAGCAGACTGGTAAGACAACCCACATTAGACACTGTGTCAGTGTTACTCGCCATGAACCTCAGCGGGCGCTGATTAACGTGCCGCTTTCGAATCTGGCAGGCTGTTCGAATCCAGTTTCCGCGCTCATGGAGAGTACCAACAGCTTCACTTCTAAAATCCACAAAATTAAAAATGCAAATAACGATAATGGAGAGAGAATTGACTACACGTTTATAAAACATTTTTAACAGTAAAAGTTTTTAAAAGTTAAATTTTAACGTTTTGACATTCGAAGTACTTTATTTCTTATAGTTGACCTGTCTGTACCTTTTGGGCATCAGGTTTTTTCTAGGTTTCTTAATGCTGTCAACCCTAAAATAAAATGTACACATAACGGCATAAAACACGAAATTAATTTCGTTATTTTACGCATTTTGAAATCTTTCAATATCTGGATGCCTTCATGCCGCTAGTTGCGTGTGTTATGCCAATGAACATTAATGACATGGATATGGCATAATATTCTGGAGAATTCCATCAGGTAGTACCAAGATATTTAGATTCCAAAATAAAATTATTTGTATAATGAATAAATTACATCCACATGACCCTGTACTCCCCTTTTCCTTAAACATGGAATCTTACCCTTAGTCTTGTAAAATTATTTACCAATCTGTAATTTGAACTTTAAACTTACTTAATGATAGAAACATTATTCCATGGTTTACTGAAACTTATAATTGCAACAGACGTCGTAGGTATTATTATGAATATATTACTGCAAGAAATCAACTTAGAATACATGAACGTTACTTTAAAACGTATTGTCAAATAACATTAAACAATTGCAGTCGGTATACATTTATTATACTGAAAGCACAATTCTTCTACTACATTACTAGTTCTCTATCATTTGAGATTATAACGAGCATCAAAACGAAAAATAATAGTAATTTTATTAAAACAACGTTACATAAATAAATTAGTTGTCATTTCTGTCGTATATTTTATTAAAAACGCGTAATACGATTGTAACTAATAATTTACTTTTTCTTCCGTGTCAATGAGACCCACACCATTATTTTTTTGTGTAGTTTCCTGATGAAATACGCAACTGCAGAGATGGCCCTTAGTTTTGCTTCTGGACATTGCTGTAGCTTCTCTATGCGCACGGTTTGTTGAGCTCGTCTTCTGCTTGTAGTGGTAAAGGTAGAACTCAGTGGGAGTAACTATTTTGTTAGCAATGCGGAAGAACAAAATCTGCAGTTCGCTTACAGTTACAAATAACTTTAAAAAACTGGCTACAGCAAATGTCTCTTTCTTCAATGTTCCTAATCTCGTGCTTTTGAAAATTTTATATTTATTTATTGTGGGTCTCTTTTTGAAAAGAACTTTGACTCACATTTCAAATATGGAAGGTTGACATCAAAATATTAGCGAAAATATTATAGGTAAAACACTGGAACGAATTCTGGCTCTGAATAAATCTTTCGCATATATTGTGCCCCATACTTCACATACTGTTTTCACTGTTTTTATGACTAAAATTCTATATCTAAATATAGCATAACACTTTATTTCTGATTTTGTCCGAAACTTTTAAACACTGATACATTTGGATAATGCGGTGACACCTCGACTTTCAAAAGATTTTTGTGTGTAATGTTTTGATTTAATTTCCAAATACATATTTTAAATAACTGAAAAAACCGCTATTTATTTCAATTTGGAAATACTAACTTAAGCTTAAAGTTACGGGAATCTAATCTTTACTAAATTTTTCTATTTATGATAATTTGTTCTTTTCTGTTTCGTATCCTCCGCATTGATCATTTAAGATTTTTTTCTTCATTTACTGTGTAATTTCTTATTAAGAAAAGGAATTGAAATTGCTCAGCAGCATTTAACGATTATCGAGCGAGTGTTGCGTGTAGTGCAGCCATGATATTGCAAAAGTAAATATGCTCCGTTTGTGAAAAAAATTTTTGATTTAGAAGATTGTATACCCCATCGGGTAGCATATTAGACAACGTGCTGGCTCTCAATCACGAGTCACCGGGTGAATTCCCGGACAGGAAAGGTTATAGTGTGATCTTCCTTGCAATGTCCCAGTATGTTGCTATGGGACGATGAGAAAACTTACTTCTCACGTTGAGAAGGCCAGAACATGGCGTAAGGTTCTCTTGTGCTAACCACTCGTCCGCGTTCCTATTGCCGCAAAGCCGGTCACTGTTGGTAGACCCTGGACCGTGACGGGTTCTCGCACCAAGTAAAGACAGATATAATATTGTATAGTCGCAGCTCCGGTTTTGGGGTTGTTGAAACTGAAAACTCGGTTCAGCTTACAGCGCTACCACTTCCTCCAAGACCACCACTCCCTCCCCGTCTATCTACCCTCTTCCGTTCCATCTGTTCCCCCCTCTCATCACCCTTCGCGCACGGGAGTCCTTCTCACCTAGTACTCGACGTCTATTCTAGAGCCCTCGACATCCATTTTTTTCAAATACATGTCTTGTTCCCGCTCCTCATATAAAAATCAGATAATAAACGAAATTTTACTTTCTCACCTAGAGATTAATTTTTCTCTCCTCTATCCAAAACTGTGTGAAGCACTAATAGGTTTATTTAATGAATTTCAGAAGCATCAAGATAGACAATGTCTAGTCGCAGAAGATCTGGTGCCAGTGGCACACAAGATGGCGCGGATGTCGTTGGAGACGCCCTTCTGCAGGTGGCGCAGTCGTTGGCGAATCTACAGGAAGCCCTGCGGCAGCAGAAACAAGACGCGGATCGAAGGTCTCAGGAGGCCCTGCGCCTTCAGGAGGAAAGATTGCGCGAGATGGATCGTAAGCTGCAGGAGAAGGACGACGCCGTCCGCTCCCTCCAGCAGCGGCTACAAGAGACCCACGTTAGGATGACCGCCATTGGAGAAAGAACGACGGCTCCTGACGGCTCTGGAGAGGAAGGCCTGCAACGCCTAGAAGGCCGTGTGAACGAAGGAGAGGCCTCTCTTCAAAGCGCCTTTATGCCCCGAGTTGAAGCTCTCTTGCGGCAACAAGAGGAACCTCAATCGACACGAGCTACCGTTGCCACCGCCTCCGCCAGCACCCGCCGAGAACCGGCGTATGTAGGGGCACGGGGCGGTGGGGAGGAGACCCCCTTTTTCTCCCCCGCCACTCCCTCAGGCGCCGGCTACCAGGGCGCAGCAGCAGACGTGGAAGTAAGCGAGAGGCAGCGGGTGGAGCTCCGGGTGCGACAGGCGAAGTTGCGGTGGGAGAGGGCACAAGCTACTTTCTACCCCCTGGGAGAGCAGTTGTGTAAGGCGGCAGAAGAGGGAAGACTTAGTGACGTACGACGTCTCATACACTCCGGCGCTTACGTCAACTACACTGATCGATATGGTTCCACTCCGTTAGTGTATGCAGTCTTCAATGATCATGCGGACGTGGTGTCGCTCCTTCTGCAACGAGGCGCCGATGTGAACGCTGTCAACCTCGCCGGAAATTCCGCGTTGCACTGGGCTGCGATGAGGGACCCCAGCGGTCGGTGCGTGGAGCTGCTGGTGCGCGCGGGCGCCGACGTCAACGCGAGGGATTTATATGGAGCGACTCCTCTGCACTGGGCGGCGCAGTGTAACAATGAGGAAGCGGTGCGCGCGCTGCTCGCGGCCGGCGCCAGGAGGGACCTCAAGTGCTGGGACCGACTTTGGAAGAACAGGACGCCGTTTGAAACTTCTATGTCTCCTATTATTCAGGATCTCCTACGACTGTAACGTCAAGAATGAGCAAGGGGACATTCCACTGCATTAAACAGTGTAGACTATGATCCCGAATTGAGAAATATGGAAAGTCAATAAGACCACATTTTTATATAGAAATGTACAAAGGTTGAGAGGCCTCTGGGAGAACAAAAATGGAAATATTCAAATCTAATTAAATTTAGATATCAAGTTGACGTCGCATCATTAGAGTTGTTGTTGCGGAGTATTAATGCTTAATGTTATGAGTAATAATTGGAAGAAAATTTTATTGATAGCAGTATCGTCAGGGGAATTTATATTTATGATAACGTTATAGAAAATAGTCGATTTGCGACATGAAAATCGGTTTTGACTCTCTTTTTGTATCGAACATACTCTGTGAGGCCAATCTTGCCAAAAAAATACATTTTTATTTGATTTTCTTATTTCCAGGAAAAAAAATTAATACACTAGCGTACTCTTGCGAGAATTCTCGCATCCCTGCCCTTTCCCCATACAATTCTTTATCCCTTCCATTAAGAAGGAAACTTTTTAATGAAACATGTTTATTCGTTGAATAATATATTTATGTAATTTCTTACATACACAATATCAAAATAAAAAAAAACTACCGTACCGATGAAAAAATTATCGCATGTTAAAACTCACACTCTTCTCTATCCTTCTATTTCCATTTTTAGAAAATTTGTTGTAAGAAAACCTATTTATTTATTTAAAAATGAAAATAACTTCCAATGTGACAACACAATATCAAATTTAAATGTAATTGTTGTTGAAAAGAATTATTGAGTTTTATTGAGAGGCTTCTTGGAACAAATCACAAGAGCAGGTCTAAAACTTGCTATTGTCTTCCAAAACAATCGAGTACCGTCCTTCATCTTGTGGGAGAGCCGTTCACGCTTGAGTACAGCTTAGTGTATAGCAAAAGTGTATTGTGTGGTAATAACCATTATGATATACGATAGCCATTACACTACCTTTTCCTATTGGCATTTAAGCTAAGGAAAGGAAGACCCTGACAGTACACCAAGGAGGGGGCCTCCGGAGGTGCAGTGAAACCAGCCTCCCTACGGAAGGACACCTCAACTACAGATCAGGTCCTCCAGGGCAGCGGTTGAGAGTCGGGACGGCTTCTCGTCTCTCAGAAACACAAGCCAATGCTTAAAAGCCCAAGCAAGCAACAAAGCCGGACTTGAAATATAAACAATGACAAGGCAATCGAAAAAGGACAATGCAATTTGGAACTTGGAAGTTCGCGCGTTGCACTGGGCTGCGCGAAGGGGCCCTAGACTTCGGTGCGTGGGGCTGCTGGTGCGCGCGGGCGCCGACGTCAACATGAGGGCTGTGAATGGAGAGACGATTCTGCACTGCGCGGCGTGCAATAACAACGAGGAAGCGGTGCGCGCGCTGCTCGCGGCCGGCGCCAGGAGGGACCTCAAATCTTGGGAAGGATATAACAAAGGCAGGACACCGTTCGAAACAACTACGTCTCCTTATATTCAGGTTCTCCTGCGACTTCAATGAGTGTGGGGACATTCTTCTGCACTACACAGTGAAGGTTCTGACTGCGAAGTGTGAAATATAACAAATCAGTAAGCCCACAGTTTCATCTAGAAATGTATAAATATTGAGAGGCCTCTGGGACAACGATAACCAGAATAAGCATGTCTAATCAATTTTAGACATTAAGATGACTTTAAATTTTTGGTGGATCATTGAACCGCAGTCTCAATGCTAATGTTACGATACATAATTGTAAGAAAATTTAATAGATGGCAGCAATGTCACGGGAATTTACATGGCCGTTAACATCAGAACAAATAGTCCGATTTGCGACATGAAAACCTCTTTTGACTCGCTTTTAGTATAGAACATACTCTGTGAAGCTCCTCTTGCTTAAAAAGGTTGATATTCTTAATTGATATTATTTCCAGAAAAAAAATAATATCCTAGCGTACAAATGAGAAAACACTCGCATGTTAATCCCCACCCTTTCCCTTTACACTTTTCTATCCTTTCCATTAAGAAGAAACATGTTTAATGAAACGTTTTTATTCAATAAAAAAATTTATCAATGTAACTTCTTACTTACACAATATCAAACAAAATAAAAACAACTACCGTACCCGTGTGAGAACTGTCGTAAATTAAACACTACCCTATTTCCTCTCGTTCTATTTCCATTCCTACAGAGAAAGTTTTAAACGAACTTTATTTATTTCTTTAAAAATGTATGAAAGTAACTTTAAGTGTACCAACACAATATCTAATAAAAGAGCAATGCTAGTTTGGTTAAAAAACATATTCAGTATTATTGAGAGATTCCTTAGAACAAATCACAACATTACCTTATTTTTTAAAATAATTATTTAATGCTTTTGACAATTATCATTTCGTTTTTCGCGATAGTCGCAAAATATTTTAAAAATGTCTACTCTTTAGAAATCTGTATGACTGAACACGCTGACTTGACAATTTCACCAAATCAAGCTGATGACGTATATACTGGCACCTATAAAACACAAACCAAACCAAACCTAACAAGGCACGACTTTACTATTCACTGTACATCCACATTGCTTCACAGTTAGGTACATAGCGCTTATATACCTCGGCAAAGCGCTAAATGAATGCTTTCACTACACGCATAAGAAACCATCTTCATTGGTGTCAAGCAACTCTGAATAGTACTTTTAGTTGTTGCTGCGAGCGCAAACATTGAATTAATACTTATGCCATTAAACCTATTAGTCTGCGCAAACCACACTGTTCAAAGAAAGCGTAAATAGTATAAAATATAGGCATATAAGACTTATCGCGTGAAGTCACAAAGATGGCCGCCATCCCCAAACGGTTGAAATTCAGGTGGCATTGCTAGTATCAACTAGTGTCGAACCAGGAAAAAGTGCTTAGAACGTCAAAAAAATCTCGTCCTGTAGATTACGTCATGAGAAACGTTTCTTTGAGGCTTTCAGACTCACAATTTTTGTTTTTCAGGACTTTAAACGCTTCGTTTAGGTATTATTTAACAAAATACCTGACATACTCACTGAAGGTTGCATGTGACTTGAATATTTAAATGCGTATTTAAATAAGAATTATATTTTTAATATCACAGTGCAATTCTTCACGTTTTCGTTAAATTATCTTTGTTTAAAGACCTCAGTTATAAAGATTTCATGCATGTGAGAAACGCAAAAGGTATGTTTACTCCTGAAATGATGTAGGAGACGCTGCAATTGAGTTTGGAAACAAATTTTCAATGATGTATTATTCAGAATTGGAGAGCTATGTACAACACTACTCTTTGCAATATTATTTAATTTTCCTGGATTTGTTATGTGGAATCAGGTTTTGCAGGTCGACAGTTTGCTGGGGTGCGAAAATTGAAAAATTATTTGTATTTGTTTGAATATTGATTACGTTCCTATGTACCTCAAGAGAAGCATTTCCGGGCCAAAAAATAATAAAACTAATATTTTCACCTTTGAGAAATAAATATCATATATTACCAACAGAAACAATTCTTTAAGCTTAGAAATCACTACGGTATATGTGAGAGTTGCTCAGCCGACGCCTACATATTGAATATAAAACATATTCCTTAAGTTTAATATCAAATGGTGTATTATTTACAATATAAGTTTCCAGCTGGGTATTGATGAACAGTCTTTCACATACCGCCAACATTTAGATCGTGCGTCTGTATTGTGATCGTATGCAGTTGTCGAAGGACTTGTTCTATTCTTTCTATTTTTTTAAATTTTGTTCCTTTTTTAAATTAATTCACATAGAATTTTAGAGTAGCGTATTTTGAAATTTGTTGTACGTTTATGAGAAACTTTTCTACTTTAGTTAATTTCAAACATTTTTTTTTGCAACTCCCGAGCCATTTTTTTAAGATCTACACACAATTAAAGCGTTTTTGCAAATGCATTCAAAATTATTGCACATGCTATCAAATGACTTCGTTTGGTACAATAAATATAATAACTGATAAATATTTGCCAATTTTCAAAATTCAAAGTCAAATCAACCGTAAATCATGATCTTTCTTAACACTTTTAAATGGTGAACACAAATTGTTGCAAATTTATTTTATTGTAAAGTCTAATGATCAATAAATACGCTGTGAAATTAACACGGACACAAAAAGGGAAATACATAAAACTTGACAAAAACTATTTCATGAACACAATGATTTGATTAAATTGTTCAAAACTGCAATTGAACAAATGCCATCAAATGGCCATTAAATTGTGCTTCGACCCGATAAAACACCTACTGGGCTACACCCAAGAAACTTTAATGCCCCAACGATCAATGTAGTGGCAAAAGTCTTGGTTGAAGAAGAATTTGATTCAAGAGACTATTCATCGACGAAATTATTGTCCTCAACTTGTTACAAAAACTCAACGTTCCCATGATGCATTACAGTATCCAAAACTTTTTTGAATAGGGAAAGATTGATATCATTTGACATCAAAATGACGAACACGTCCAAGGGTATTAAATAAATTCAATTATTTGACAAAAAAATAATTTATTTAAATATCATTTAAAGTATCACTTTACAACTTAATTAATCAGCTAACATTTTTATTTTCTGTGAAGAAATTAATAAAAAAGTAAATGATATGACTTTTTTTCTACACAGTTTAATGATTCGTGAAATAAAGAAAATCACATTTTGATATGTTGGTATATAACTCAATAAACAAATAAAACAATTGTATTATCAGTACGTTGCATACGCAAACATTAAAACTGAGCATTTGTTGTATATTCGTTTCAATAAAATAAGTACGTACTAAGGATTATTATAATTTGTGTGATGCAGTAAACAGTGATATAAATGTAATGATACTGGGATAATGACAATATAACCTGCAACATGTACAGGCAGTACACGGCTCACGCATCAATACGCACAAGACGCAGTGTCGTATGTTCGTCAATAAGAACTGAGATCACAGATCAAGGATTACCTGATCACTCGCCAACAGATCGTAATGACATTACTGCACGAATATTTGAACAAAAGTTGCAATCATTCATGAAATTTCTTTTTAAACATCATGTGTTTGTGAGACGCGTTGCTGCATGTATTCCCTTGATCGGAAAAAACTAGGATTACTTCATGCCCATATTTTGATCTGGTTTATCTAATAAATTACTCCTGACGAGATTGATAACGTGATTTCAGCTGAAATCCCTGATTCAACTGTTGACCCTAAACAGTTTCAGATAGTCACACAAAATATGATTCATGATCCTTGTGGGGTTATTTATAAGGATTCTCCGTGTATGGTCTACGGAAAATGCAATAAACATTATCCTAGATCATTATTTTCAGAAACTATTTCTGACAATGATGGTTATTCACAATATCGTCGTCTATCAACTGATCAAAACGGTAAATCAACGATTTTGAACGCCAGAAACAAAGGTATAAAAGTTGATAATCGTTGAGTTGTGCCATATTCTCCGTTGCTGTCAAAAACGCTTAAAACTCATATTAATGTTGAATAATGCCATTCTGAAAAGTATATCAAACACATTTGTAATATGTCAACAAAGTAAGCGATATGTCTGTTTTTGGAGTATCAAATGAGAGAAGAACTGTTTATGAAATCAGTCAATATGAAATGGGGCTCTATGTTAGTAGTAGTGAAGCAGTGTGTTTTTCTTGTCATTTGAAATTCATGAACGACATCCAACAGTGGTTCATTGGGCAGTTTATCTTCAAATTGGGCAACGTATTTATTTTTCAAGAGACAATGTTCGACAAAGTGAAACAAGCCCACCACCGACTACAGAAACTGCATTTTTTCATTATGCCAAATTGAGATATTATCCAAATTTTATGTTTTAAAGTGCCATTAAATTTTATTAGGAATTCATCAAAAAAAATTTCCACGAAGCAAACAAGGAAAAACAGTAGAAGGTCAATAAAGTTGATTTTCAACAGATCCTGTAGAAATATTAAATACTGGTCATCGAAATTGTGCAGAATGTCATTAATTACGTTTATTATAATTTAACGTTCGTGGACCAATTTCATTTCAAAATTTAAGAACAGTGGTTGACTATTTGTGTACAACATATGAAGAAGTATGTCCAAAATTGAATTTACTTGAAAATTATGCACATTGGGGTAGTTCACTTGCTGACGCATCAATTTCTGCTCAACAAAAACAAATACAAACGTTATTTGCCATCATAATATTTACCATCATATCCAAAGAAATTATGGGATAAATACAAAGATTTTATGACTTACGATATTCTGCACTGGCTGCGTGTAAGATGTTTAAACCATAACATACAACGTACACCTGATATATATATATATATATATATATATATATATATATATATATATATATATATATATATATAAGGAAGCTTTAATTTTGTTAAAGAAAAATGTTTGACAATTGTGAAGAAACAATTAGTACATCTGGGAATGACATCACCTAATCAATTGTCAAATTATGTATTTGATAGTGAATTGCAACGCAAACAATGCTTCGACATCAATGTATTGAAGATATTTGTACAAACAAAATTTCGAAAATTACTTTTCCCAATATAAACAAGTTTGTAATTCGAAAATGTAAAAAATTAACGATCAAAGAGGTGCTATGTAGTTCTTCAATGCACCAGGTGGCAGAGGAAAAAGATTTCTCATCTCAATGAATTTAGCAACCAAACATTAAAAAAACTATCTTACATTGGCATTTGCATCATCTGCAATTGCAGCAACCCTCTTAAACGGGAAGCGAAGAGATCATTCAGTTTTAAAATTGTCATTGAATACACAATACATTGAAACGCAAACACCCTACTCTTCAAAAGTGTCACGAATGGGTAAAGTTTTCCAACAAAGCCAGTTACTTGTAGCTACTTGTAGTCAAGAAGTACGTTCTCTCTCCTCTCGTGTAGTCCCCCGGGTACTCTCTGAGGTATCCTTTAGAGAGCAGCCAATTACAGACAGGCGAGAGCAGGTCCAGGCGCCTAAAAACGTCAGCATTTGGGCTAAAGGAAGGATAACCCTGACAGTAAACCAAAGGAAAGGGGCTCTTGAGGTATAGTGAAACCAGCTTCCTGATGAAGAGGACACCCCAATTACAAATCCGATCCTTCTGGGCGGGGGTTGAGAGTCGGTCCAGCTCCTCGTCTCTCAAAAATACATATCAATGCTAAAAAGCCTAAGCAAGGAACAACGCCAGACACTCACCCTGGGGTAGTGGGAGGCTGCAAGGACTGGTGTTGTGGCACTGACACCACTGTCTTAAGAAATTAGTCTCCTGCGTCAAGCACAAAATATTACGTGATCGCATTGCAAATTATTCGAACTATAAAAACCACGGAAAAAGAGAGTGTGCTTAGAGTAATGCACAAAATGTAAATATTATCTTATAATTATGGATAACGATATGTTAAAGTTGTGTGTTTAAGCAAAGTTAGATATTAATTAATCCTACCATAGTATACCTCACAGTAATATAAAGTAATAAATTATATAAATATGTACATATACGAAAATGAAAAATTCAGACATTGTCTCTATCACCAGACGAGAACAATAATACTAACTGAAGATTTCAAAAAAAAAATCATCTTTCAACTAAATTACTTGGGTACATGCAGGCAGTTATTAGCCCCCAAAAAAATACTCTCTCTAATACGTCTATTTTACACTATATTAGGTTCACGTCTATAACTCGAAATATATTAAACATACAACAGAGGTCATTAGTATTGGCTGCTGTTAATTTATGTACACTGGAGATTGAATGTCATTAATACATTTTATTATAACGTAGGCAATCATGATCTGTGCACGTGTTTCTGTGGCCAAGGAGCAATGCCGACCACCTGAGGCGCGCTCAAGAACACTCGACCGCTGACCTTGGAGATTACGCGTCGCGTAAGGCAACTGCTATCTGCCGTCGATCTGTCATTCGGTCTCAGGCGCCGCAGGACTTCGTCTGCTCTCCCACACGACGCCCGGAAGCAGTGAGGTCTCTACACTCTCCAATCTACGACAGGTAAAACATTTTTAAGATCTAATTTTGTACAACAGGCTGTGTAAGAGACCAAAGTCTCAATCATCAATTTCTATTATTTTCTTTCAACTTTCTGAAAATCGGTCATGTCTACGAAAATGAGACTCGCACAATTCTCTTAAACGTACTTTTCACTATTCCACAACATAACTTAATTAAAATAATTGAAACAATTTTTTTTATAAAAATTGAAATTATCTTGAAAGTTTTTTGTATAGTACATCCCTAAATAAAAATTTCAATTTCTGATTTCATGGGCCGCAACCTCTTCAGCAATTGGGGAATATCTGACCTGCACACTTCTCTTAAACATACTTTTCATTATTCCACAACATAACTTAATCAAAAAAATTGAAACATTTTTTTTGTTGTAAAAATTGAAAATGTCTTGTACTTTACTTAAAGCCTTCATCCCAAAAATAATTTCGATTTCTAATTTAACGTTCCGCCACATCTTAAGCAATTTAGGATATATCAGTTTTGGAGCAAATCGGCTGAACGGTTTATCCACTAGCGTTTGCACAGACGAACGGGCGGAGAGACAGACATGGACATGTAGCTGTCAATCGGTTCTTTGGTACCGAAAACCCACAAAAACTAGATTCTGGACCCTTTCGTGTCAGAATTTGTTTTCCTATATTTAGCAGCTGGATTAATCCACTATTTTCCTTACATGGGCTCGGCAAAAGAGATTTTTGTTCAAAAATTCGCCGCTTTCAGGCGCACGATTACAATACTTTCTTTTCTTACATTAGTAAGTGAGAGAATACAAAAATTTAAACATTGACAAGTTACTTGTTTTAGTGACAAGTTTTCCATAGCGAGAACGGCCAATCAGGACCCGACACGAATCCACTCGACTGCTGACCATGGAGATTACGCGTCGCATATTGACACTGCAATTTGCAAAGAAACTCTCATTCCGTCTCAGGCGCCGTAGGACTTTGTGAAAACTCTAACACGCTTATCTCACTATATCAAAAATCCTCTATACGCGATAATGGTGAATCAACTTGTTTCTCTTGGAGTAATTATATTGTTGCCTCAGATGTGAAGTCAAATACACATACACACATAAGGCCATTTTATGGCCTGAAAATAATAATACTCATTAGAGTTTCTTGTTTTCCCTTTCAAAAAAGAAGCATTTCAGAGTATTTCATCGGGGTCCATTCATTAGTTACATTTCATTCTACACTCACAGTGCCCTCAAAATACTTTAGTACATCCTTTATACTCTCGAATGACAATTTCACTCTTGGAACACTTTTGTACTTTTGTGACCTCAGAGTTCTCTAATGGTATCCTACCCTGCATGATTGTTTGTAGAAGTTCGCCTCCTAGAACATTATGATTATGCCTTCAGGAGCGACTGAATTGCCATCAATGTGCTGGGGAATTTTCTGGGGCTTGGGGAAGTGGTATATCACACTCGTGTTATTCGACTCTGTGAGACCAGATTAAAGCATTCTCGAGATTTATTAAGCTTACAACCCGGTAAAGAAGTCTTGTAGATTGCGACAATTCACGTCTATCAATTACTCAAGAACTAACCACCACACTTCAGAAAAACGCCTGCCACGAATCGTGGACGAGCTTCTGGTGGACAAGCTGCTGGCGATATGCTCATCACCTTAGCGGGAACTGCCAATCAGGACTCGATTCGAATCCACTTGACCGCTGACCTTGGAAATTACGCGTCGCATAAGGAAACTGCTATCTACAAACAATCTCTCGTTCGTTATCACGCGCCGTAAGAGTTTGTCAAAACTCGAAAACACTTGGTACAATATACAAGTGATCGTCTATACACGTTAATGGTGAAAACACTTGTTTCTCCTCAACAATTAAAGTTGTTGCCTCAAAGTGCAGCAAAATACAAAAACAAACAACTCAAAATTTCCACGCCGTTTCTTAGACTGAAAATAATAGCACTTTCAACCGTTTGTTGTTTTAACATTCATTAAAACAAATAGGAAAGTGTTCCATCAGTATTCCTTCATTTGTTACATTTCATTCTATATTCTCTATACCCCCAAATATTTTATTACTCTCTTGATCCTCTCGAATAAAAATTTCACTCTTGGATCACTTATGTACATTCGTTATCTCATTGTTGTTAGATGGTATCCTAACTTTTATGATTTTTTTCTAGAAGTTCGCCTCCCAGTGCATGTTGATTCAGATCGATTAAATTTCCATTAATGTGCTGAAAAAATTTCCAAGTGGTACATCACACTCCTATTCTTCGACTCTGTAAAATACTTTTAAGCATTTTTCTTCCTAACAAGCGTTAATTAAGCCTTCCAAATCGACTACATTTTAATGACCTACGAAAATTTTCTCAATGGTGTATCACACTCGTTTTCTACGACTGTATCAGATATTTTAAATGCATTTTTTCCGAAATGCGCGTTGAAGTCTTCAGAAGTGAATGAATTTCTTGCGACGAGAAGATCCATCAGTCCATTTCTTTCATTCATTAAGAACACTTTCATTCATTATGAACTAGAAATATCTAGTTCCCCATTTGGAAGCTCTTCAATACTTTTCCATCTCCGGACTTAAAAAAAGAGTTTTTTTCTTCAAACGTACACTCCCTATATTGACCATAGCAGATGTAAATTGTTGAATATACCCTAATAGTGGTATTCATTTCTATCATCCCGGTGCGGCCTTGTGACCTTCCTTAAACACATTTTTGAGAATCTTCTTCACTGTTAAAGGAAGGTATAGAAACTGCCCGGGGAGAAAACAACGAAAAATCAAAAATAAGATTTTAATACATTTTAAGTATATTTTATCTAATAAAATACTTCCATACTCGCAATGGCTAAGCAGCAATAAGCACTCAAAATTTGGTTTGAAAAAATATTTCTTGCCCGAAATTTGCTTAGCAGAACCATAGAAACACTCCAGAAATTAATAAATTATTTAATATATACAAAAGAATTGAATACATTTGTTTACAAAATACGTTTCAAATATTATCACAGAAATTAAAAATTCTAGTTGATTGTGCAAATTGGATCTTTCCGAAGTATTTGTCATTACTGAACTCGCTTGGCCCGACTTGAATTGTCGCTGGTGTACACTTACTACAGATGTTCGAAATGTCCTTCTTTGATGCACAACTCAGCCCGTCATGACACGGAAGCCGTGACTGACTCCTATACTCCCAGGCTCCTCCCGGTCTTCTCACGAACAACAGAAATTCGCTTTACTAAAACAACTCTGTCGTCAATATTTTGAAGTGTATTCTAGATATATTCAATGACCCACAAATGAACATCAAGTTGAGTAATGTCGGGAGAGTGGATTAGATGGAGTCAATTTATAACTATGTGTATAATTAGTTATTCAATATCACGTTAATTGTGTCTTGTCTGGAATAATTTCTGTCAGCAAATATCACGCCTTTAAAGAAGCGAAAAAACAAACTGCGAACGAGATTCGCTCTCTTGTGGTTTTAAGGGTTACACATAGCAAATTTATAAGAACACAAACCTTCAATGTAAAGGAATTTCAGTACTGCACTCTTTGCAATATCCAATCGAGACGATACTTTTCTTCCTCTGGTTAATGGAATTTCTTCCGCTTCTATCATGACAAGGTCACTTGCTTGTTCCGTAGCTTGAAGAAGCGGCGTTCGGAGGTCGTAGATAATAAACTAGTTTCTCACAAGATTTAAAGGCGTTAATAAATGCTGTTTTAAACTTTAATACTTTAGGATATTCATGAACCTCTCACAAAAAGACTGAATAAAAATTATGTCTGCGTATATCTCCTTACTGTACATTCACGCCCCTTTCATGCGAATTGCACGCCGCCGAAGTCTAAAGTTAGCAGACAGGTAAGAAAACCCACTTTAGACACTGTTTCTGTGTTACTCGCCATGAACCTCAGAGGGCGCTGATTAACGTTCCGCTTTCGAATCTGGCGGGCTGTTCGAATCCAGTTTCCGCGCTCCTGGCGAGTACCAACAGTTTCACTTCTGAACTCCACTGAAGTAAAAATGCCAATAACGATAATAGAGATGGAATTGACTACACGTTTATAAAAGATTTTTAACGGCAAACGTTTTTAAAAGTAAATTTTTAAAGTTTCGACATTAGAAGTATTTTATCTCTAGTAGTTGACCTGTCTGTTCGTTTTGGGACATATAACATACATCGTACATATAACAGCATAAAACACTAAATTATATTAAATATGTTACCCATTCTGAAATTTCTCTAATTCTAGATGACTTCATGCCGCTGCTTGTGTGAATAAAAATTAACATTCACGACAGAGATATGGCATACTATTCTGCGGAAGTTCATCATGTAGTACCTAGTCATTTAGATTGAAAAAGAAATGTATTTCAATAATTAAAAATGCCATCCACTTGACTATGTAACCCTTTTTCTCTTCAACATGAAATCTTACCCACAATCTTGTAAAATTATTTACAAATCTGTAATATGAACTTTAAACTAACTTAATGATAGGAACATATTTTCATAGTATACTGAACTCGAAATTGCAACAGACGTAGTAGGTGTCAATATGAATATATTACTGCAAGAAATCCACTTATAATACATGATCGTAAAACGTATTGCCAAATGTCATTAAACAATTGCAGTTGGTACACATTCATTATAATAAAAGTACATTAGAGTATATATCGAGCATCAAAACGAAAAATAATATTAATTTTAACAAAACAACCGTACATAAAGAATTAATTGACAATTCTACTGTATATTAAAAAAAACTTAATACAATTGTAAATAATAATTTACTTTTTCTTCTGTGTCATTTTTTTTGTGCAGTTTCCCTGATGAAATGCGGAAGTGCTGAGATGGCCCTTTGTTTTGATACTGGACATTACAGTAGCTTCACTATGCGCACAGTTTGTTGAACTCTCTTCTGCTCGTAGTGATAGAAGCAGAGCTAAGGGGGGGAACTATTCTGTTACCACTGCGGAAGAACCAAATCTGCATTCCCTTACCGTTACAAAAAAAATTCAAAAACTTGCTAAGAAAAATGTCTTATTTTCAAATGTTCCTAATCTCGTGTTTTGTAAATTTTTTTAAAATTTATTTTGGGTCTCCTCTTAAAACAACATTTACTCATCTTTCTAATATGGATAGTTGAACTCGTAATTTTAGCTTAATTAATATTGTTAAAATCACTACAAACAATTCTGAATTTCAAGAAATCTTGAACATACTTTGTGCCCCCTACATCACATACTGTATTTACTGTTGTTGTTTTTTTTGACGAAATTTACATCTAGCATTACACTTCATACAAGTTTTTGTCCCAAACATTTAAACACATATAGAATTCGATTATGCGGTGACACTCGACTTTTAAGCGTGTTTTGTCGGTATTTTGAATATATACCCAAATACATATTTTAAATATCTGAAAAAATCTTCCATTTGTTACCTTTTGGAAATACTAATTTATGCTTAAAGTTACGAAAATCCTGATATTCAATAAAATCTCCCTATTTATGATAATTTGTCCTTTACAATTATACTATACAAATACTTACTTATTTAAAACTCGGTTACCTTATTGGAAAACCTTCTGGCCAACGGGTGAATTCCCGGACAGGAAAGATTATAGAGTGCGTCTTCCTTACAATGTCTCAGTATATGTCACAATGGGACGATGAAAACTTACTACCCAAGTTGAGAAGGCCAGAACATGGAGTAGGGATGCTCTTGTGCTAACCACACGTACCTCATACTTATTGCTGCAAAGCCAGTCACTGTTGGTAGACCCTGCACCGTGACGGGCTCTCGCACCAAGTAAACACAGATATAATATTGTATAGTCGCAGCTGCGATTTTAGGGTTGTAGAAACTGAAAAGTCGGCTCGGCTTACAGCGCTACCACTTCCTTCAAGACTACCCCTCCGTCCCCGTCTATCTACCCTATCTGTTCCTCCTTCTCATCACCCTTCGTGCACAGGAGTCCTCACTCCGTACTGATGCCATGGCCGTTCTGTCTACAACTACCGCCCTTGACATCCATTCTCTTCGAGTACATCTCTTGTTCCCGCTCCTCATATAAAAATCAGAAAATAAACCAAATTTTATTTCTCACTAAATGATTTATATTTCTCTCCTCTATCCAAAACTGTGTGAAGAAATAATAGGTTTATTTTATGAATTTCAGAAGCATCAAGATAGACAATGTATAGTCGCAAAAGTTCTGATGCTAGTGGCACACAAGATGGCGCGGATGCAGTTGGAGACGCCCTTCAACGGCTACAGGAGGCCATGCGCCAGCAAAAGCAGAAGGCGGAGCGAAAGGTCCAGGAGACTGAGCGGAGAATGCAGGAGGCCCTGCGCCTACAGAAGCAGGAGGCGGAGCGAAAGGTTCAGGAGGCTGAGCGGAGGATGCAAGTGGCCCTGCGCCTTCAGGAGGAAAGTTTGCGCGAGATGGATCGTAAGCTGCAGGAGAAGGACGACGCCGTCCGCACACTTCAGCAGCGGCTACAAGAGACCCACGTGAGGATGACCGCCCTGGAAGAAAGAACGACGACTCTTGAGGTCTCTGGAGGGGAAGGTTTGCAACGTCTAGAAGGCCGTGTGAACGAAGTAGAGGCCTCTCTTCAAAGCGCGTTGCAGACATTTATGCCGCGAGTTGAAGCTCTCTTGCGGCAACTAGAGCAGCCTCAATCGACACGTGCTACCATTGCCACCGCCTCCGCCAGCGCCCGCCAAGAACCGGCGTCGGGAGGGGCTGCAGCGGGCGGTGGGGAGGAGCCACCCTCCTCCACCTCCATCCCCACTCCCTCAGGCGCCGGCCACCAGGGTGCAGCAGCAGACGAGGAAGAACGCACGAGGCGGCGGGTGGTGCTCCAGGTGCGAGAGGTGCAGTTAAAGATGGAGGAGCCCCGGACCTCTCCCTCTCGTCTGGGAGAGCAGTTGTGTGACGCGGCAAAGCAAGGAAGACTAAGTGACGTACGACGACTCATAGACTCCGGGGCTGACGTCAACTACACTAATCGAGATGGTCGCACTGCTCTGCTTAGAGCAGCCTTCAATGCGCACGCGGACGTGGTGTCGCTCCTTCTGCAACGAGGCGCCGATGTGAAAACTGTCAACCGGTTTGGATGTTCCGCGTTGCACTGGGCTACGTGGAGCGACCGTAACGGTCGGTGCGTGGAGCTCCTGGTGCGCGCGGGCGCCGCCGTCAACGCGAGGGATGAATATGGAGAGACTCCTCTGCACAAGGCTGCGAGTAGCGGTGGCAGCGATCGGTGCGTTGAGCTGCTGGTGCGCGCGGGCGCCGAGGTCGACGCGAGGAATGAAGGTGGAGAGACTCCTCTGCACAAGGCTGCGTGGAACGACGACAGCGGTCGGTGCGTGGAGCTGCTGGTGCGCGCGGGCGCCGACGTCAACGCGAGGAATATAGATGGAGATACTCCTCTGCACTGCGCGGCGCAGAGTAACAATGAGGAAGGGGTGCGCGCGCTTCTTGCCGCCGGCGCCAGGAGGGACCTCAAGCCTTGGGGAGGAGATTGGAAAGGCAAGACGGCGGATGAAACCACTACGTCACATATTATTCAGGATCTCCTCGACTGTAATCAAGAATAAGAGTGGCGACAATCCCCCGCAATACACAGTATATTCTCTAACCGCGTTGTGTGTAATATAACAAATTATGATTTCATCAGGATTCATTCACAAATGTATAATAATTGGGATTCCTCTGAAAGAATGATAATGTGAATGTCAAAATTTAATCAAATTTAATTATCAAGATGACGTATGATATTAAGAATTTTTTTGTACCGTATACTCAATATTTAATGTTACAAGTAATAATTAAAAGAAAATTTAATAAATAGTCCAATTTGCGACATGAAAACAGAATTTTACTCGCCTTCAGTATAGAACGTACTCTGTGAAGCCTGTCTTGCCTGAGAACCAAATTGATTTTCTAAATTTTAGAAAAAAAATTAATATTCTATCGTACCCCTGCAACAATTCGCGCATGTTAAAGTCCATCCTTTCCCTATACCTTTTTCTGTCCTTCCCAATTGTTATATCCGAAAAAGAACAGCGATTTCTAAAACTGTTTTTTATTACCACAAGCCAACAAGAGATTCACCAATACATGCCAGATCGAACAATATTCCGGGAGATATGCCGTAGTCGTTGCGATGTTCACTGTTCCGTTGGAGGAAGAGTCCTAGTTCGTAGCCGTTCTGTAATACACTTCGCTCAACACTATACAGACTCAGGCTGGCGCTTCACACTGACTACCACTCGCCGGGCACCGCTCTTATAGCCCGCCCGGGCTGAAGGTCCGCCGCCCAGCTGCCAGATGAGGGTGGGTTCTCTGGCTCCGGGGCTTGGCCGAGCGTGACGGTGGCGCGGCGGCAGTAAACGGCACCCTCTCTTGTGCGGCGCCGGAACTACTTTCCGGCGGAAACTTGAAAGGCGCACGTTCGACCATATCACCAATAAGAAGAAAAGTTTTTAATATAACATTTATATTCGTTGAAAAATTTGAAAGTTCTTACATACACAACATCAAACAAAATGAAAACAACTAATCTACCCATGCGAGAACTCTCGCATGTTAAATCCCCTACGATTTTCCCTATCCTTCTATTTCCATTATTGGAAAGAATGTTGTTAACGAAACCTATTTATTTGTTTTAAAATGTATGAAGGTTATTTCCGATGTACCAAAACAATATCAAATAAAAATAAAAAACAATGCAATTGATGTTGAAAATAATTATGCAGTATTATTGAGAGATTTGTATGATCACACAACAATAGCAGGGCTAAAATCAGCTCTTCACTTTTCAAGGAATCGAGTACCTTCCTTTCCCCTGTGTGAGCGCCCTTCCCGTTAGAGTACAGTTGCGTTTGTTGCAAGTGAGGAAGTGTCGCAAGCCAACCCATCTATTCTGCGGTTGGGCGACCGCGGCGGACTTCTTTAAAGAAAGGCGGTAGGTGGGGGGGCTAAGCGTTTAGCTCTGCCACAATAGATTAAGTTTTGTTAAAACTCTCACCCAACATTTCTGGCACTAAAAAAGAAAAACAATTAATCAGCTCCATACACTGATAATAATGATAATTTATCAAAACAATATCTAAAATATGAATTTTTCATAAAAACTCTCTCTCGGACAATGCGAGAGGAATTACGAGGCTTGGGGCACCGGAAACAAGTATCAAGAAAAGATCATTGACACCCGACGGCACTTTTTCATTTGTGAGACCCCTGCGCGCGCGCACGCGACATCAAGAAGAATGTTTACAGCTTATTTACTATACCGACAAATGGCTGCCTACAACGGCTGCAAGTGCAAGGGGCACTATGGGCTGGAATGCGCAGAAACGTTTCGAATATTCTAATACGATCGGTGGTTGTCGATGATGATGATGATGATGATGATAATGATTAAGGATTAAGGGCGCTTCAAAAGCTAAGATCATTGGCGAGTGTCGATTTTTTAAAGAGCAATTCTCACTGTAGAATTTCCAGAATCAAAATATGTTTTCCAACGTAAGGAGAAAAGTAAGACTGAACATAATATAAGACTGAACATAATTATTTAAAAGGTTTGTCGGAAAATAGCCATATAAACACTTTAAAATCTCCAAATTTTAGATATAGATTGGCATAATACTCTTCTCTAAGATAATGCTGTAAATGTCAGACTCGTAAAAAGCAGAGAGAAGATTCGTCATATCCTAGTACCTGTGTTAGAGGGCTAGCGAGGTGAAGGCTTCGCCGACTATCTCTTCCCTTAGATCAGTGCAGGAGGACATGTTCCAAGGTAAGATCCGTATCGCGACTATCGCAAGGAGAGGGTCGGTCACCGCGGAGATATCTGTGGGAGAAGTGTCAGTGGCTGATCCGAATGCGTGTCAGAATTATCTCGTTGCGTCTTGAATAACGAAATGAAGAGGACCAAGGCTTTACAAATTCCTTGATTTTCGTGAGTTTGAAGTCTGGGTTTTGTCACTCTGTTTGCCATGAGCTGAGAATACAAAGTTTGATAAACAGCTTGGTATCGTTTATTGCGATTGTGAGGATGTCAACCTCAAATTCCTTATGGAGAGCTTTGAAGCCTGGTCAACAATTTCGATCCCTATAATCCCAACGTGACCTGGGATCCAACAAGGAACCAAGTTGTAACGAACCAGTAAGTTTTAGATTGGTTGTTGAATAATTATAGTCAGTGGGTCGCAACAAGGGGCACTATGGGAGTAGAATGCACAGCATACATTAACATTTTGCGAGGAACCATCAGTGTATACGGAGGTATAGCCGGGATACATGGATTTCGTCTCCTGGAATTCCGCCCGAAAGGTACTGGAGGGATTGAGGATTGGGGAAGTGTGATAATCTCAGGTCTATTTTAGGCCGGAGAAGCTTCAAAGGGGGAACAAGATTTCGGGGAGTTCCCAGAGACGGGGAGTTTATATCGAGTTTCTGCACAAGCGTGAAGAGACGGATGCCCGGAGGATGCGGTAACGATGGTCTGACTTCGTTCCATGTCCTGTGACTTGGGTGAAGACCTGCTTGGCGCGAAGGCGTATTTCTGGTTGATACTTTCGCACGCTGATACGGCGCAGGGATGGTTCACCAACCTCTGTCAAAAGGCATTCAATGCGACTCGTGCGGTAGGCGCCTGTGCTGATCCGTATGCCGGCATTGTGAATGGTAATCAATGAACGATGAGCCGATGGAGATGCTGACCAATACACAAAACACACATAATCTCATATAGTTTGTATTAGAGTCCTATATAGGCGAAAATACCATACTCTGTCTGCGCCCCTTGATCTACCAGTAAGGGCGAGAAGGAGGTTCAATGGAGATACACAGCGTCTCTTTACATTGTGAATGTGCGTCCTCCATGTTAAACTCTTGTCACATGTCAGGCCAAGGAAAGTGGGAGATTCGACAAATGGAAGTTGATGATACCCCAAAAAACTTCAGGAGGATTATAGAGGTGATATATTCTACAGAAGTGCATGCGTCTGGATTTTAAGGTTGATACCTTGAAATTAAGGCTCTCGAGGACGCAGCGTTACTTTCCTGTATGGCCAATCTAGTGTCGGCTTGTGATCTTCTATAATTGATTATATTATCCATTGTCGGGGACCTACGAAGCTTTGCCAAAGCGCGTTTCCGACCCCGCACAGCAGTGGTGCAGTGGGCATTCCACCATGGCACGGGAGGATGTCGCGGGTCAACCGATGACTTCGGGATGAAAATTGAGACCGCATGAACAACGGCATCGGTAAAGTGGGCAATTGTAGCACCAATATCTTTTGTGCAGGATTCCGATATCCGTCTTTCTTTCTCGAAAGTTTCTCACTCAGCTCGGTGGATTAGCCAGCGAGGGGGACAAGCAATGTTTGGGTCCGGAATATCTAAATAGACCTGCATGGGGAAGTGGTCAGTGCCATGCAGGCTTTCAAGGATAGTCCACTCAAAAATGGTTGAGAGAGATGGACTACCAAAAGACAGATCGATGGACGAATAAGTGTTTTAAGCCACAAAAAATGTGTGCTATTGTCAGTATTGATAAGAATTAAGTTGTGGTGGTCTATAAAATTTTCATGTATATTGCCTCTTGAGTAAGTCCTAGTGCCACCCCAGGCGGGATTGTGGGCATTAAAGTCCCCCACAATAAGAAAAGGGGCGCGCAACTGAGATAACACATCTTCAAGTTCTTCTTGCGACACGACTTGGTCAGGGACGCTGCCTGTGTGACTTTCTTCGACAATGAATTTGGATGAATTATCTTCCCGCCTTACAGAGGCGATATCTCCTACAGGAAGTCTACTGGAGACACCTGGCAACAGAAATGTGCCACTGAGGGAGTAGCAGATGAAGTGTAACAACTCGCCGTGTCTTTTGCCATTTTGGTCAGAGCACAGGAAAGTGTACGCCTCAAGTGTACAGGGTTCTTTATGAGGATTCGGCGTTTCGCATGGGGAAAATATACCTTCTCCGTCACTATACACTTTTGGACCTCCCTCTTTTTCAGATATGTAGGGCACCTTTTCCAATTGGCCGCATGGTCTCCTTCGCAGTTAACACAGCGTGGGGAGGCACAGGGGTCCGTATCATTAGCAGATTTGTTGCTCTTGGCGCAAACACTGTTTACGGCGATGCACCGCAGTTGGGTATGGGCGAACCTGTGACTCTTGAAGCGACGCAGGGGCTTCATAACATACTAACGAATGTGGAGATTGTAAAAACCACCATTGAACATGAAGGTCAGGTGGGAATAGGATCATATCTCTCATTCTCCTTCCTCTTTTTCCTGAATATCTCGGTTGCGCCTTTTTGAAAAAAGGCAAAAATTCCTCCTCACTTTCGGACGCTAACTCACCGTTTTTCACCCCACTCTCACATAGGTTGAAGGCAGGGTGAGTGCTCACTTCTACCTGCAGGGCGGATATCGGCATTGTTTTGGAGTTTTTTCCGATTCTCATCGAAGCATACTTCCAAGAGAATGGTATAAATTCTCTGATGCACCACCACTTGGAGTTAACAGGAACTGTCCTCAATGGCTCGCGTGAAACGAACCGAACTAGTACTTTTAAATGTCTTTCCTTCTTCCGTGCACGCCATCAAAATATACGAGGCTTCATTGGTATATCTTTATCCGTAAGGAAGAAACTACCCAAATCCACAGTTTTCTCCGAACATGGCTTCTTCCTTCCGGAAGGGGGCAAGGAATTTTTATGCTCCATTGAATAGAAGCGGATTCGTCTCCGTGCTCCCCACCCACAATGGAATCCAAACAAGGAGGCACCCCACAGGGGTGCCAGGGCTGACACGAAGATAGAATGGGAAGCTGTCACAGCGCTGCCCCGACGAGACTCACCCTGGTGTTCGGTACAAGACCTAGTCCCTGCCGATTGATCAGGAGGGGGATAGCTCCCGACCGCCCGTCTAGAAGAGTCCGATGCCAAAGAACGTGTGTTGGAAACCTACGAGGAATGTTCCCCAAAAAACCTACACAACTAATCCCTAGATGCAAAGCAAGAAGTAGCACAAGGATTAGTTCGGAAACAAACAGGTCTCTCAACTGCCCGGACACACCTTCCCTCCTACACGGGTCGCCATGCACGGCAAACACATGGTTAAGCGTTCTGCATAAAGGGGGGCAGTGAAATGGAAGTGGTTGAAGAGAAGAGTAGGGTGCAATAAAAGAACGATAACGAACGATGGGGAAGTTGAAGATGATTAGCGAGAGAAAGGAATATTTGAGAGCCCTGCCTGCATCCCACGACAGGACATGCACCGACCCACCTCGGAGGGTGTTGACAAGTACGCGACCGTTGCCAGCCTCCTACACGGACAGTCAGAAAGAAGTCTCCGCATTTATTTCGTATTTGCTGTTCAAAGAAAATAGGTGAAATTAATATGAATTTATTTCTCAACTTTCTTTATAAAAAAATTATCGACCAAATTATTCTCCTTTTAATTGTACATGTTTTGTCCAGCGATAGCATGTATTCCCTGGCGGGAAAAATTGCTGCCCTGCTTCCGCAGCCATTGGCGCACGGCGTTTTCAAACTTTCATTGTCTTGAAAATGACGACCGAACTAACTTCCTTTTAGAGGAGCGAAAAGATGAAAATCAGAAGGAGCAAGGTCTGGACTGCAAGGTGGTTGGGGAAGGACCCCCCAACTGAAATTCTGCAATTGCTGCAGTAGTGGGTAGAGAAGTGTGTAGTCTTTCATTATCGTGGAGAAGAAGAATGTCAGACTACCTTTTCGAAGCACGAACTCTCTGGAAGCGACATTTAGGCTTCTTTAACGTTTCCACGTATTGACGAGTTAATAGTTGTTCCCTACTCCAAAAAGTCCACAACAGTCACTCCCTCTGCATCTCTGAATACAGTATCCATTTCCTTTCCTCCAAAGAGTGCACTTTTGGGTTTCTTTGTTTGCGGGATGACATGGAGTGGCGCAATTCCATGGACTGTCTCTTTGACTCTGGTACAAAAAATGTAATTCATGTTTCATCACCTATGGCAATTTTTGATAACAACTGTTGACCTTCCATCTCATAAGGATGCAAGATATCAGCAGCTATTGCTTTTCTTGCATCTTTATTGGATTGTGTCACAAACTTTTAAATAACCCAAATGATAAATGCTATCCATTACACTACCATTTCGTACTGCCATTAAAGAAAACAATTCACTCGTGGTTATCCGGCGATTTCCTCGAATGATGTCATGACTGGATATTCTCTGCAGTCACCGCTGTGTGTGGACGACCGCTCCGCGGTGCATCTGCCACGCCAAGTTGTTCTTCGTCTCCGACTTCTTTGCTGCGTCGAACAGTGCTATCAACCACTGCATCACCTCCGTAAAACTTCTTTAAACGTTTGTGGATGCAAATAGGCGACTACCCTTCTGAATTCAATAATTCCAATAGAGCACGCTGCATTAATCCCATATCGATGGTAGCCATTTTGCATGAATGTACAGTGGTACCAACGTGTGATTGGTAACACTGTTACTGCAAAGAGAGGTGCAAGAATGTTTGAAGAAGCGCGCAAAATTTGAACCCTTCCAATTTTCCAAAAAGTTGCCGAAAAAAATAAGAGGCATTAGTTTCTGTCTGCCCATGTATAATATTTGAAAGCAACAAATTCAAAGAAACATCTCACATGTAGAAACATGATTGGTTCAGGAATTTCCACTCAGCTCGTCTCTGGTAAACACGAGCAAACCAAACATGTTGCCTTCGAAATTAACGTTAAATTTTATCTGAGGACGAACAGACACCCTCTCTTGTGCTTCCGTCGTGGCCGGGTGTGCAATCAGCAAAAATCCACAAAGAAACTCCTCTTTCTACTCGAGATCACGAGCCTTAGTAAAATCTCATGCGAATGTGACAATATGATATCTTACCACGTAGCTCAGCTCATACGTAATATAACAATTGCGGGCAACGTAATACGACGGGAGATGGCCAATAACTGAAGTCACGCGCCATATACCTAACTGAATGGTATTTGCTTCGCGTGAATCAGTCACCTAAATTGCATCAGCGCCATTAAAGCGGGCGTTCCCTCTGATTCGCCTGGAATGACGGAGTAGCTTCCGAGAGCTGCCCTGCTGTGAGCGCATGTGCGAGATCGGGCGCCTCCGCTGACGAGATAGATCGGTCAAGGCCGCATAGAGCTCAGGCGACCCGCGCATCTGAGCGGGGGCAGATTTTCTTCCGCCAGAAGGGGGCGCGTGCCCCCCTGTTGCGACTCACCTCCTCGAGACCGGCGCGTGCCGCCGCCCCCACCGCTGCGAGAACCTGCTGGAGGCCGCCGCTCCAAGAATAGCTGAGCAAGAGTGGTGAGTAGATGCTGTGTAACAGACGGTAACGATGCCTGTGAGAGTCTTTCAGTGTTGAGGAAAGAAGCACATGGCTTTTAAATGTAGAAATAAATTCAATTTATTGAAACAGGTGATCTGTAAAGGGTATAGTTATTTTTCTATTTAGTTATGAGGCTTTGTTTTAATTTCAACACTTTCATTTACAATTTCCGTTGCAAACATTTTCTGGAATACACTCGTTAGCCCCAATTGCGATCTGGCGAAGAAGCTTGCTGTTGGCGCCCCATGATCCCGCTTTACATTCAGCAGGAAAGCAGCGAAGAGTCAGGTATGTTTCAGTGTGATAGGCATCAGAAGTCGCAAACCCCAGTTGGTCGGTACCGCCCAGACGGCTGCCCGCATAAGACTTTAAGGTCCGCGATTTTAAGTGTATTTGATACTGCAATGAACCTACTTCATCACAAACACAGTGCTCTTCCCTCGAAAAATGGAGAAATTATTTGAAAGTTTATTTGGGATATTTTTAAAACGTTATATATGAAAAGTACCTCCGAAATTTAAAATACGTTAATAATCCTATGTAGGTCATATAGAAAAACAAGAACTTCACTCTGACCTATTAAGATCTTATTTCTTATCGACCACAAAAGCATATATTATGACCGAGTTGGGCATGTTTATTTATTCATATATCAGTTAATCCATTCAATCACCAATCCATTTATGCAACCTTTCTGATTTAGTTTAAACGTGCATTTGTTTTCTTGTCACATGCATTAGAACTCAACTTTAATATAAACTTTTAATATACCACAATCACGCGAAGTACATAATATAATAATAGTTATTACTTAAGTACCAAGTATTTGCGGTTATTTTGAACTCGTTTTAAACATTTTCCTCGATATAGCACCAGAAAAGAAACATGCGGTGTTTCTACAGCACATACTTCTCGCTTATTGAAAACTGAAACGAAAAATTTTAATATAGCATTTTCTGAGACTTTAAATTCTGAGTCATAACGTCCAATTCAACCAAGATATGAGCAACTATTGTCAGCGCAGCGTAATGAAAACTATGTGCATTAGCATGGCTAATAATACCAATACAGTATTTAAAATATAGGCAAATTACATCAAAATAATTACGAACATTTGTGAGATGCCATTTTTCGTATGATAATAATTCCTATAGAACTTCATTTCATCATAGACGTCTTACATTCACACTTCAGATAAGATAAACTCGATTGCTTTTCAATGTCCGTGGTTCCTCGGAAGAGAGACTATCATACAAACAGAACAAGTGCAACTATGTGCCTTTCAATCGATGTGGCATTCTTGCGAAATTTATATTAAATTCTGGCGCCTTGCTAAAAATGAAATATCAATTAATTGAGGAAACACATTGAGTTTAAAGTAGTAAAGCGAAAAAGATAAAAATATAATTAATATTTTAAATTATAATTAAAACTCAATTAAATCTGGGGGGTCAAAGCTGACTAAGTCCTTGGTGTGACTGGCCAAAACCCATAGAATAATACCGTTACATACCACAGATGCACCCCAGTAATAAGATACCCCGACAGAAGAGAGACTGACAAGAGCAGCCAAGATGGGGGTATAGTCAAGAAGTACGTTCTCTCTCCTCTCGTGGTGACCCCGGGTACTCACGGAGGTATCCTTTTAAGAGAAACCAATGACAGACGGGCGAGAGCGGGTCCCGGCGCCTTAAAACGGGAGACTTTTGGGTAAGGAAGGAAAAATCTGACAGTAAACCAGGGGAGGGCCGGAGGTGTAGTGAAACCAGCTTCCTTATTGGGAGGACACACCAATTACAAATCCTGTCGTCCTGGGTGGGGGGTGAGAGTCGGGCCAGCTCCTCGTCTCTCAGAAATACATATCAATGCTAAAAAGCCTAAGCAATGATCAAAGCCAGACTTGACATATAAACCACGACAAGGCAATCGAAAAAGACAATGCAATTTGGAAGATGGAATGTACGAGGAAATAACACAAAATGCCTTATCGTCTTCAAAGTGTTACGTCGATTACATTGGATATTGCAGACCTCACCGAAACAAAAAAACAAAACACAGGGAAGTGAAAACCAAGAACAAAATATTCATTTCTATAGTGAGGAAATGAAAATCAGCGAAATGTGGTGCTTCTATCGCAGTCTACAACAAGTATAAAAATTCATCACAAATTGGGAAGCTTTTTCTCCCAAAATTGAAAGAACAAAAACAATTTATTCAGTCTACGTGTAGTATTTTTATGAATGTTCTCCCCCACTGACCATGCTAATGTGCAACTTAAAGATGATTTTATATAGAAATGAATACGGCACTAATTGAAATTTGTGACTAGAGAAAAAAATTCATAATGAGCGACTTCAATTGGGGAATTACTTTTTTGGAGAAATTCGGCCGAATGGTATATGTACGTATATATATGCACTGTACTAGTGCAGTGCACAAACAAACGAACAGACAGAGAGACATGGAAGTTTCACCGTCAATAAATTGTTTGCATGAATGATAAACAAAATATTGATCCTGGTTATACAACGTATAAAAAAATATTTCCGATATTTAGGAACTGAATTTATCCACATTTTTCTTACTAGGGCCACGCAATAAGAGATATGTCGCAAAATTATTTTCCGTTAGAAAGAGAAAGAAAGTAAAACTTGAGCTACTGAGGACGGTGTCGTCGATGCCTGGACCACCCTCCCTCACAGCAATATCACACACATGACGCGCATTTGGCAACGAACGGAGAGGAAGAACAGAGGCGAATGCGGCCGAAAACAGTTGCCAAGCGGAGCTCTACTCGCCAGCACCTGCCGCAGAGGCCTCTCCACGGACGGCGGCCCTCGGAAGAAGCCTGATTCCTAAAACACCTCGGAGGCCACTCGTGCGCCGCCTGCGCAGTCCCCATCAGGCGAGCGGAGAAATATGGCAGCGGTGCGCAAGCGTGGCATCTCCGCCGCGGCCCTCGAAGGCCAGGGAGAGAATTCTTCAGACTTCTGCGCTCTAAGAACAAGGTCTAAATGGTAAACCATGCTCCACACACTCTTTGTCGCCGGAGCTGCGTGCGCGAGGGTAAAAGCCCCGCCCAAGAGCCAATCGCGCGCCTTGTTTCTGGGCGTCGCCCCCACACCGCCACGCGCCTGCTACTCCAAGCGAGTGCTTGCACAGGTTCTGGACGCCGCTATCGGGGACAGAAGGAGAGTTCTCTGTATCATCCAGGTCAACCAGCAAGGGAACAGACCTGCTTAGTGCTTGTGAAGAGCCAAACCGCCATCGTACTTGATGCAGCGCTTGCGGTGGCATATAAAGGGCGTTTGAGATAGAGATGCGAGGAAAGGGCTACAAAATATGAGCGCCTCCGCGCAATGCAACTGGCCCAGCGCTACCGAGTGGTGGAGTTTCACCCTGGGGTGTAGGAGCCTGCAAGGACTGGTGCTGTGGCACTGACGCCACCGTCTTAAGATATTCGTCTCCTGCGACAAGCTCAAAATATTACGTGAACACATTGCAAATTAGGCGAACTATAAATACCACGGAAATAGAGAGTGTGCTTAGAGTAATGTACAAAATGTAAATATTATGTTATAATTATGGATAACGATATGTTGAAGTTGTGTGTTTAAGCAAAGTTAGATTTTAAGCACACCTACCATAGTATAACTGACAGCTATATAAAGTAATAAATTATATAAATATGTATTTTAACGAAAATCAAAAATTAAGAAATGAAAAAAAATCAGACATTATCTCTATCACCAGACGAGAGCAATAAAACTAACTGAAGATTTCAAAAAAAAAAAAAATCATCTTTCAACAAAATTTTTCGGGTGCAGGCCCAGGAAAAATATCTCTCCAAAATATGACTGTTTTACACTCAATTAGTTTGACGTCATTTACTCGAAATATATTAAACATAACACAAAAGATCATTAGTATTGGCTGCTATTAATTTATGTACACTGGAGATTGAATATCAATAATGCATTTTATTATAACGTAGGCAATCATTAGCTGTGCGCGTGATTGATGTGGCCAACGAGCAATGCCAATCACCTGAGGCGGTCTCAAGACCACTCGACCCCTGACCTTGGAGATTACGCGTCGCGTAAGGCAACTGCTATCTGCCGTCGATCTGTCATTCCGTCTCAGGCGCCGCAGGAGTTCGTCTGCTCTCCCACACGACGCCCGGAAGCAGTGTGGTCTCTACACTCTCCAATCTACGACAGGTAAAACATTTTTAAAGAACTAATTTTGTATTAAAGGCTGTGTAAGAGACCAAAGTCTCTATCATCAATTTCTAATTTTTGTTTCAATTTTTTAAAAATCGGTGATGTCTACGAAATTGAGACATGCACCATTCTCTTAAACTTTCTTTTCATTATTCCACAACATAGCATAAGAAAAAGAATTGAAACACTTTTTTTGTAAAAATTGAAAATGTCTCGGGGGTTTTACAAAAAGTACATCCCAATATAAAAATTTCGATTTCCGATTTCACGGCCTGCGACATCTTCAGCAATTATGAAATATCAGTTTTGGAGCAAACGGCTGAACGGTTTAAGCCCTAGCGGTTGCACAGACGAACAGACGGAGAGACTCACATGGACATGTAGCTGTCATTCGTTTTTTTTGGTATCAAGGACCTACAAAAAATGAATTCTGCCCCTACTCGTGTCAGAATTTTTTCAAATATTAAGCAATTGGATTAATCCATATTTTTCCTTACTTGGGCCCAGAAATAAGAGGTTTGGTGTCGAAACTTCGCCGCACTATAGCGCAAGATTAAAATACATTCCTTTCTTACGTTAGTAAGTGAGAGAATACAAAAATTTAAACATTGACAAGTTACTTCCTTTAGTGACAAGTTTACCTTAGAGGGAACGGCCAATCAGGACCCATCACGAATCCACTCGACTGCTGACCTTAGAGATTATGCGTCGCATATTGACACTGCAATCTGCAAAGAATCTCTCATTCCGTCTCACGTGCCGTAGGACTTTGTGAAAACTAACACGCTTATCTCACTATATCAGAATTCCTCTATACGCGATAATGGTAAAACCACTTGTTTCTCTTCGAGTATTAATATTGTTGCGCAGATGCAACGTAGAATACACAAACACACGTAAGGCCATTATATGGCCTGAACATAATAATACTTATTACAGTGTCTTGTTTTCCCTTTCAAAAAAGAAACATTTGAGAGTATTTCATCGATGTCCCTTCATTTGTTACATTTCATTCTACACTCACAGTGCTCTCAAAATATTTTAGTACATTCTTCATACTCTCGAATGACAATTTCACTCTTGGAACACTTTTGTACTTTTGTGACCTCTGAGTTTTCTAATGGTATCCTACCATGCATGATTGTAGAAGTTCGCCTCCTAGAACATGATGATTATGCCTTCAGGACCGACTGAATTGCCATCAATGTGCTGAGGAATATTCCAAGTGGTATATCACACTCGTGTAATTGGACTCTGTAAGACCAATTTAAAGCATTCTCTAGATTTACTAAGCTTACAACCCGGTAAATAAGTCTTGTAGATTGCGACAATTCATGTCTATCAATAACGTTACTTCAGATAAGCTGATCACGTTACTTCAGAAAATCGCCTGCCACGTATCGTGAACGTGCTTCTGGTGGCCAAGCTGCTAGGCGATTATGTTGCCCATCTTAGCAGGGACGGCCAATCTGAACCCGACTCGAATCCACTTGAGTGCTGACCTTGGAAATTACTCTTCGCATAATGACACTGCTATCTGCAAACAATCTCTCCTTCGTTCTCACGCGCCGTAGGAGTTTGTCAAAACTCGAATACACTTGGATCAATATACAAGAGATCGTCTGTACACAATAATGGTGAAAACACTTGATTTTACTCAACAATTAATGTTGTTGCCTCAAAGGTGCAGCAAAATACAAAAACAAACAAATCAAAATTTCCACGCCGTTACTTAGACTGAAAATAATAGCACTTTTAACCGTTTGTTGTTATAACTTTTTATAAAACAAATTGGAAAGTGTTCCATCGGTATTCCTTCATTTGATATATTTCGTTCTATACTCTCTGTACCCCCAAAATATTATAGTACACTCTTGATACTCTCAAATAACAATTGCACTGATGTAACTCTTTTGTACATTCGTGATCTCATTGTTGTTAGATGGTATGCTAGACTGTTTAATTCTTTCAAGAAGTTCGCCTACTGGTACATGTTGATTACAACTTCTGAATCTATTAAATTTCCATCAATGTGCTGAAAAAATTTTCAAATGGTATATCACACTCGTATTCTTTGACTCTGATACTTTTACGCATTTCGCTCCCTAGAAAGCGTCAACTAAGCCTTCCAAATCGACTAAATTTTCATGAAGTAATTAAGGAAATCTCTTTAATGCTATATCACATTCGTAGTGTACGACTCTATCAGATATTTCAACTGCATTTTTTCCTGAAATGCGAATTGAAGCCTTCAAAAGCGAATGAATGTTTTTGCGACGAAAATATTCATCAGTCCATTTTATTCATTATGAACACTAAAATATTTCTAGTTCCCTATTTGGAAGCTCATCAATACTTTTGCATCTCCGGACTTTAAAAAAAACTTTTTTTCTTTAAACGTACACTCCCTATCTTGTACATAGCAGAAGTAAATTGCTGAATATTCCCTAATAGTGGTGATCAATTCTAATCATCGCGGTGCGGCCTTGTGACCTTTCTTATACACATTTTTGAGAACCTTCTTCACCGTTAAAGGAAGGTATAGAAATTGCCCGGGGAGAAAACAACGAAAAATTAAAAATTAAACTTCAATACATTTTAAGTATATTTTATCTAATAAAATACTTCCATACTCGCAATGGCTAAGCCGCAATAAGCACTCAAAAATTGGTTTGAAAAAATATTTCTTGCCCGAAATTTGCTTAGCAGATCGAAAGAAACACTCCAGAAATAAATAAATTGTTTAATATATACAAAAGAAATGAATACATTTGTTTACAAAGTAGGTTTCAAATATTATCACAGAAATTAAAAATCCTAGGTGATTCTGCAAATTGGATCTTTCCGAAGCAATTAGCATTACTGAACTCGCTTGGCCCGACTTGAATTGTCTCTGGTGCACACTTACTACAGATGTTAAATATGTCCTCCTTCTTTCATGCTCAACTCTGCCCGTCATTACACGGAAGCCGTTACAGACTCCAATACTCCCAGGCTCCTCTCGGTCTTCTCACGAACAACAGAAATTCGCTTTACTAAAACAACTGTCGTCAAATTTTTGAAGTGTATTCTTGATATATTCAATGACCCATAAAATTAACATCAAGTTGAGTAACGTCGGGAGAGTGGATTAGATGGAGTCAATTAAGAACTATTTGTATAATTAGTTATTCAATATCACTTAACTGTGTCTTGTCTGGAATAATTTCTGTCAGCAAATATCACGCTTTAAAGAAGCGAGGAACAAAACTGCAAACGAGATTCTCTCTCTTGTGGTTTTAAGGTTTACAAATTAAAAATTGATAAGAATAAAAACCTTCAATGTAAAGGAATTTCAGTACTGCACTCTTTGCTATATCCAATCCAGACGATACTTTTCTTTCTCTGGTTAAAGGACTTTCTTCCACTTCTATGATTACAAGGTCACTTGCTTGTTCCGTAGCTCTAGGAAGCGGCGTTCGGAGGTCGTAGGTAATGAACTAGTTTCTTAGAAGCTTCAAAGGCGTTAATATATGCTATTTTAAACTTTAATACTATTAGGATATTCATGTACCGCTCACAAAAACCATGAATAAAATTTATGTCTGCGTATATCTCCTTACTGTAAATTCACGCCCCTTTAATGCGAATTACACGCCGCCAAAGTCTAAAGTTAGCAGACTGGTAAGAAATCCCACATTAGACACTGTTTCAGTGTTACTCGCCATGAACCTCAGAGGGCGCTGATTAACGTTCCGCTTTCGAATCTGGCGGGCTGTTCGAATCCAGTTTCCGCGCTCATGGCGAGTACCTACAGCTTCACTTCTAAACTCCACAAAAGTAAAAAAGCCAATAACAATAATAGCGATAAAATTGACTACACGTTTATAAAAGATTTTTAACGGTAAACGTTTTTAAAAGTAAAATTTTAAAGTTTCGACATTAGAAGTATTTTATCTCTAGTAGTTGACCTGTCTGTTCTGTTTGGGAGTAAGTTAACAAAACTTTTAGGTCTCTTAATGCAGTCAACCTTAATATAAAACGTACATATAACAGCATAAAACACTAAATTATGTTCAATACTAGCTGACCCGGCCACGCGTTGCTGTGGCTAAAGTTTTTGTTATATTACATTATAGTAAACAATCTAAGAGGAACAATAAGAGAACATCAGTCACGGAGTCCACTATGCTTTTTCACACAGATGGTATTTGTAAAAAAATATGGTGATCTCCTTATTTGACTTTCTACTACTATAACCCTTTAGTACAATGAAATTATTTACCAATAAAGACGAAAATATTGATGTTGGTATACAAATTCACTGGATTGAGATTTGAAGGGGAAGTACGTTGAACACAATTAATTAAAATGTTCTTACACTTGATATTAAGCAGAAATCAATAGGTACAAAATAAAAATTTATCAGATTTATTATTTCCATTTAATTTGTATAACAAATATAAGTACTATTCAATTATAAATACTTTCAAATTCAATTTAATTTAACACCAATCGGTGCACAATGTTTTTGGTTAACCTGTCTTTAGCTAACACAAATATATTAGACGGTTTCCCAACACGTGAACACGCAACATATAGTTGCCCATGAGAAAAACATGGATTTTCCAAATCTAAACCACAAATGGACATTGTTTGACCTTGAGATTTATTTATAGAAATGGCGAAAGCTAAACGAATTGGAAACTGTAGCCTTTTGAAGGGTATGGTAGAATCTGATGGTATCATCGGAATACGTGGCAGCAGGACCACTTTTCCTTTAAACTTCCCAGCCAAAATGGTTGCTTGAAGAATGTTTCCGGTGATCTTTTTGATGACCAAACGCGTACCGTTACATAATTGAGGTGGATTCAAATTACGGAGGAGAATAATAGTGGAACCAATCTTTAATCGAAGATTATGTGGTGGCATTCCAGGGATATCTAATGAATTTAAAAATTCAATCGGAAAATTTACACTTTCATTTTCATCAACAACAGTATCGATTGATTTAAAAGACATCATATCGCCTGGTAATAACTGTAGTATCTGGAAGTTAATTTCGTCAACATCAACGTTTTTGGCTGCCAAAATCGCCCGTTGACTAAGCCATTCATGATTCAAATAATTATTCTGTATATCCGGGAAAATACTCTGAATCAATTCATTTTTATCCTGAACAACAGTGCAAAAATTGTCTGGTAGTTTAATGCATTGCGTATTTGGTTGCAGTTCTATTTTACCGTTCCCAATATCTGCAGTCCTGATTCTTTGAGCTGCATTTCTTGTTTCGATTTGTTCTGGTAATTGCTGAGCTCTTTCAACACGTTTGCGTCGTGACCCTTTGCTGCTCGCGTTGTTGAGGTTAGATTTTTTCGGTGGCATTTGACTGAAAATAATAATAATAGTTTAAATATTAGAAAGAGGAACTGAAAAACATGTTATAATAGCACATTGAAATAATAAGTGCAAAATAATTTTAAATGGAGGTTAAATAATCTTAATATATATAAATCTCGTGTCACAGTGTTCTTATGATATTCTCTTGAATACGTTCGTTACACTGTTATTGAGATTCTTGTGCATGACCTTCTGCTGTCCTGATTCTTGGAGCTGATTTTTTACCATAGCAGCGCCATCTATTGATTACTTACTCAACCCAGTCGAAAGGTGTCGACATCTGTTAGAATCATTTGGAGTTAACAGATAATTGCTTCATTGTACATCTCTGGTGTATAATCTATGTTTTGGCATTGATTTGTTTGTCTAATTCGGTGCAATATGTCTTCTGTCATACAATTTTTATATTTTTCCCACAAAGTTTGTGCTTGCGAAAGTTTGTGCTTGAAATTATTTACCAATAAAGACGAAAATATTGATGTTGGTATACAAATTCACTGGATTGAGATTTGAAGGGGAAGTACGTTGAACACAATTAATTAAAATGTTCTTACACTTGATATTAAGCAGAAATCAATAGGTACAAAATAAAAATTTATCAGATTTATTATTTCCATTTAATTTGTATAACAAATATAAGTACTATTCAATTATAAATACTTTCGAATTCAATTTAATTTAACACCAATCGGTGCACAATGTTTTTGGTTAACCTGTCTTTAGCTAACACAAATAGATTAGACGTTTTCCCAACACGTGAACACGCAACATATAGTTGCCCATGAGAAAAACATGGATTTTCCAAATCTAAACCACAAATGGACATTGTTTGACCTTGAGATTTATTTATAGAAATGACGAAAGCTAAACGAATTGGAAACTGTAGCCTTTTGAAGGGTATGGTAGAATCTGATGGTATCATCGGAATACGTGGCAGCAGGACCACTTTTCCTTTAAACTTCCCAGCCAAAATGGTTGCTTCAAGAATGTTTCCGGTGATCTTTTTGATGACCAAACGCGTACCGTTACATAATTGAGGTGGATTCAAATTACGGAGGAGAATAATAGGGGAACCAATCTTTAATCGAAGATTATGTGGTGGCATTCCAGGGATATCTAATGAATTTAAAAATTCAATCGGAAAATTTACACTTTCATTTTCATCAACAACAGTATCGATTGATTTAAAAGACATCATATCGCCTGGTAATAACTGTTGTATCTAGAAGTTAATTTCGTCAACATCAACGATTTTGGCTGCCAAAATCGCCCGTTGACTAAGCCATTCATAATTCAAATAATTATTCTGTATATCCGGGAAAATACTCTGAATCAATTCATTTTTATCCTGAACAACAGTGCAAAAATTGTCTGGTAGTTTAATGCATTGCGTATTTGGTTGCAGTTCTATTTTACCGTTCCCAATATCTAGTAGTTGTTCGGAAAATATTTGTGCTGATGGATCATTTTGCAATTGTACTCGCATATTTATGGTCAATCGAAGTGTTTCAACACTTCGCCATAAGAATGATTGTTTCAAACATGCATTAATCTCATCCGCGAAAGTAGAGCGAGGTATAACCGGTAAGGTCTGCCGGAAGTCACCAGACAAAAGTAAGATAGCACCACCGAAAAGTTTATTATTGCTGTTTAAATCTTGCATAGTTCTGTTTAATGCTTCAAGTGAATATTTGTGTGCCATTGTGCACTCATCCCAAATTATTATAGAACTCTTCCGCAACACTGCAGCTATTCCACTATTCTTTTTGATGTTACACATTGCATCTGGTTTATTATGAACGTCCAATGGCAGCTTGAATGGTGAATGTGCTGTTCGCCCACCATCCAGTAAAGTAGCCGCAATGCCTGACGATGCTACTGCTAATGCGATTTTTTGTTGCGACCGTATTTTGGCAAGAATCAACGATATTAAAAATGTCTTACCGGTTCCACCGGGTGCATCCAAGAAAAAAAACGCCTTGTTCAGCAGCAACAGCCAGCGTAATCCGATCATAAATAATTTTTTGTTCTGCTGCCAGTAATGGTTCACTGTTCATGATAATTGTTGCTAAACTTTCATGGTCATATTGATTTTCTCGTTGTAAATCGGTATTGACTAAGTAGGTGGCTGGACGATTAGGTGATGGCATACCATAATGATTAATTGGTAAATTTGAAATAAGAACACATAAATCCTCGATCAAGACCAATGCTTCATTGTACATCTCTGGTGTATAATCTATGTTTTGCCATTGATTTGTTTGTCTAATTCGGTGCAATATGTCTTCTGTCATACAATTTTTATATTTTTCCCACAAAGTTTGTGCTTGCGAGGGATAACATGTCGTCAAAATAATTGCAAACAACTGACGAATGTTATTCGGTGTTGATGTCAACGCAGCATCAGCAAGCGTTAAGTCCCAATGGTTATCGTCTTCTAGCAATTTCAGTTCACGACATGCATCCTGGTATGTATTGAATACTCGACCATTAACTGTTCGTAAAAATTCAAAAGACGTTGGTCCGGAAACATTCACCAATAACAAACGTAAATAGAAGCACTCACGTTGCTTTGGATGTACCGTGTAAAGTCTCCCCAATGTCTTAGCTTTGAATATGCCTGTAATGGAAGGATGTGGTTTTCCTTGTTTCCGTGGCAGCACAACGCGTGCAACGCGTGGCCGGGTCAGCTAGCTGATTGTTGTATTCTTAATATATATAAATCTCGTCTCGTGTCACAATTTTTGTCCTCAATGGACTCCTAAACCACTTAACCGATTATAATAAAATTCGCACACCATGTGCAGTTCGATCCAACTTGAAAGATAGGATAGTTTAAATCTCAAATTATAGTCGCAATTTTAATTTATTGCTAATTATTTGTCTGTTATTATTTGACAGTCACAATTATCTACAATTATTACAACAATCAAATTTGTAATAAATTAGCAATAAATTAAAATTGCGACTATAATTTGAGATTTAAACTATCCTATCTTTCAAGTTGGATCGAACTGCACATGGTGTGCGAATTTTATTATAATCGGTTAAGTGGTTTAGGAGTTCTTTGAGGACAAACATTGTGACACGAGATTTATATATATTAAGATTTAAAAGTAAGTAATCGCTTTATTGTTAATCATGTGAATCATAATTATTAACAAAAAACAGTTTTATTTTCATTGTAGTGCTTTGTGATATACAATGTTTTTTGTTTGATTACCTGGCGCATAGACAAACAAATCTGATGGTTTTCCAACACGGGAACAGACAACATACAACTGGCCATGTGAGAAACATGGGTTTTCCAGATAAATACCACAAACACTTAATGATTGCCCCTGGGACTTGTTTATGGTCATAGCAAAAGCAAGCCGAACTGGAAACTGTAGTCGTTTAATGTTAAACGGCACATCAGTGGGAATCATTGGGATGCGCGGTATGAGAACGTCTTCTCCTTTATACTTTCCTTTCAGTAAAGTTGCTTCTATTACGTTGTTTAGTAATTTTTTATCGCTAACCGTGTGCCGTTGCAAAGACGTGGTTGGTTGATATTTAGCAACATTATAACTACCGATCCAACCTTTAATTAAAGATTGTGAGGTGGCAATCCTGGTAAATCCAGCGAGTTTAAAAATTCTGGTGGATAGTTCACTACTTCATCTTGGTTAGTAGCCAAATCAAATGATTTATATATCCTCGATTCGCCTGTAATTTGTTCTTGAATTTTTAAATTTAATTCATTTACATCTATGTTTTTTGCAGCCAATATAGCTCGTTCGCTCAACCAATCATGGTTTCTGTAATTTTGAGAAATATCTGGAAACACCTTCTGAATAAGTTCATCTTTTGATCGAGTTAACTGACAAAAACTTTGAGGAAAGTTAATGCAGCCAGTCAACATGTCTATAGGAAATTTGCCATTACCAATGTCAATGAGTTGTTTAGAGAATATGTTTCCAGATTGGTCATTTTGCAACTCGACACGCATATTCTTGCTTAAATAAAGTACTCTGACATGTTTTCACAAATTGGAGGACTTTAGACATGCATTGAGTTCATCAGCTGGTGTTGATCGTGGAATCACTGGCAATGTTTGACGAAAATCTCCTGTTAATAAAATCATTGCACCACCAAATTGGTTATGATTGCTACGTAGATCTTTTCAGGTTCTGTCTAAAGCCTCCAAAGATTTTTTATGTGCCATCGTGCATTCATCCCAAACAATTAATTTACATTGCTGCAAGACCTTTGCCATTGCAGAGTTCTTCGAAATGTTGCAGGTTGGAGTTTCACTGCTTTGCATATTTAATGGCAATTTTAATGCTGAATGTGCTGTTCGACCACCGTCAAGCAAAGTTGCTGCGATTCCCGACGAAGCGAGTGCAAGTGCAATTTTATTTTGTGAGCGAATCGTTGCTAATATTAATGAAATCAAGAAAGTTTTTCCTGTACCACCAGGTGCATCTAAGAAGTAAATCCCTCCAGTTTCATCATTTGTTACTTTCATAAGAGTATCTAATACGTACTTCTGTTGTTCATTCAACAGTGCAAGATTTGTTTGAATTAATTCTTTCAAAGTGTTGAGATCATACAGTTTTTCTCGATTCAACTCTTGGTTAAAAGCATCATGCATTGGACGATGGGGCGCGGCCAGGCCTAATTGAATTAATAGTTTGTTTGACATCATCAAGCACATGTCCTCAATTGAAATCAATGCTTCATTGCAAATTTCTTCACTGATTTGTATATTTGGATTTCCCATTCTATTTCGTATTTGATACAAAACATCATCACACATATAATCTTTGTACTTGATCCACAAATCAATTGGGTTTGATGGGAAGCATGTAGATATGATTATAGAAAACAATGTTCGTATTTGATGAGCGTTTGATGATATTACAGCATCACTGAGAGTTTCATCCCAATGAGCGTCATTTTCTAGCAATTGCAAACGTTGACAGGCTTCTCTGTAAGATCCACACAATTCACCATCAACAGTTCGTAAATGTTGGAATGATGTTGGGCCACGTACATTGACTAATAGCAGTCGTAAAAAAAACATTCATTGCTTGGATACTGAATAAATTCGACCAATGGCATCGGTGGAATACACATCTGGGTATCCTGGAACTTGTTTTCCTTGTTTCCGTCGTATAAATCTCCTTGAGGATTGATTCCAAGTATAATATTTTGGCATTTCAGAATATAGCAATGTTTGTGCAAAGTCATCGTTTTGGCATGTCTCAAAAAAACTGGTTAATGTAGTAGATGGTGGCTGAGCAGCTCTTTGTACTGCGTTCTGTGCTGTAAAATACACTCTTTGTCCATTTTCTAAATGCACAGCTAGGGTGTCTCTCATGAATAGGAAAAGAAAATATTCGCCATACTGCTTCATTACTACTAACATAGCGGCCCATTTGGTATTGGGTAACTTCATCATTGGAATTCTCTGCACCAATTCCAATCACAGCCATGTCACTCCCTTTGGTTACATATTTGCAAATGTATTTAATAGGTTTCACTGAATGGCAAGATTCAACGTTGATGTGTGCTTTGAAGGTCTTTGATAAAATGGGTGAATATGGAACAATCTAACGATTATCTATTTCAATATCTTGTTGATTTAATTTGACAATTGTTGATCTTCCATTGTCTGCTGTCGATCGTCGACGATACAGTGGATAACCGTCATTACCAGTAATTGTTTCCGATATTAATGTCCGTGGATATCGTTTTGAACATTTACCATCCATCATACATGGTGAATTTTGATTAAGAGTTCCACAGGGACCATGTATCATATTATTGATAACTACCTCATGCAATCCAGGATCTACTTGTACATCAGGGATTGCAGCTGATATCACTACATCAACTTCATTTGGCCTTATCTTTTCAACCAACCAAATCAAAATGTGTGCATGTGGCAATCCTCGTTTCTGCCACTCCACAGAATACATCCAGCAGCGTGTCTCACCAAACACATAATGTTTTACGATGAAATCCATTAAAGATTTCAATTTTTGTCTAAAGACTCTGGCTGTAATATCATGACGATCAATGGGTGATTGCCCAGGGAATAACTCCTGCTTGATTTCTATCCAGTGTGGATTGCATGTAAATGTGATGAACAAATCTGCTGTACCATAATGACGAACATACGACATGGCATCTTGAGCATATTCGTGCATATGTCGAGGGCTTCCGATGTATGTTGCTGGAAGAATAGTCATCCGACCAACATTCTGTGCATTTCCATCAGTATTAATCGCATCTCGAAGGTGAATATACTCTTCAGATCGGAGTTTGGTCTGATTCAACCTGATGAATGTTAATCTCTCCGTTTCATTTTTAACATACATGTCAACAATATATTTGTGATATAATCGCCGACATTTCAATATGTGATTGTCTTCATTTTCCCGAATCATTAGGCGGTATGAATAATAGTTCATTGAACTGACTTTTTTGTTAGTTTCAGAACCTGTAAATAGATTTTGTTTTAATAACATTAAAATATAAAATTAAAATACATAATATAGTGACTGAGATATTAACTAATATTTTAATTACCTGTAATGGGATTTATCATTTTTATTGAGAAATCATAGCCATCTTCACCTTGCCAAAATATAATGGGATATTGCAGTGCATCATATGAGCGGTGTGTTTCCTTTATACGTTGTAATTGATCATTCCGACAATGTAAAACAATATCACGGGATTCCAAGTTTTCTCCAACTACAACGATAGCAACTTCATCAATAGTTGGTGCATTAAAACGTCTTGCATGTTGACCCGCAGGTGTTTTATCAGCTCTGATTACAATTTTGTGATTATCTGATGGCATCAGATCCAGGGCAGTTTTAAACAATATAATCAATTGATTGTGTTCATGAAATAAAGTTTGTAATTGTTCTACAATAGACCTCTTTACTAAATTGTTATGTGCACAACGCAGATTAGTTTCTTGTGATGAATTGCACATAAAATAAATTTGCAGGAATTTGTAGTTGCTATCTGACACTGGTAACAGTGAACCTGCTCTGTGATATATTTGGCCTTGTATCGGTAAATTTAAAAAAATGTTATGTTTGTACCAAACACTATAAAATAAAATAAAATAAAATAAATAAGCAATGTGGGGTATAAATTTATGGATTGTCAGTGATCAAACTTAAATAATATTTGTTCTTTAAAATTATATCTGTCTCCTAATTAGTTGTAACTAATATCTATCATCAAATATATTGGGTTTCAAAATAATAAAAGTGTCGCTAAAACTGAATCACCAAATAATATGGGGACTAAGTGATGATTATATCTTAATGATTAAGACATTGAAGATTAGTAACACATCTTAACTTAGGTGACAGAACATAAAATAATTATGTTTAACTTCTATAATACATACCTTGAAAGTTGGCATAAAATTTCCCGAACTACGTTTGTTGACCCAAATGAAGTCATTTGAAAGCAATTGTTATATTGTTGGATATCTGTCAAAAAGTGTATGGAATCTGTTCCTATTCCTGAAACCAATGAGTACAATGGCTCTGGTGGTGGTTCCAATGGTATCAATTTCTCTTTACCATTTGCGCAACACAATCCATTAGCTTCGTTTTTAAATTTCAATGCCTTACAATATGAGCAAACCGAGTTCATAGAACCAATAACAACACATTGGTAGTTACTGTAGTCAATTGACACATCGTAACTGAAAGCAGCTCGATTCAAACTTGCGCGATTATTAGTTGAATGTAGCGCTCGCGCTTCACGCGTTCGTGATATGCGAATTCTTTCACGTTCATTTCGGTCGTCACGTTCTTGTGCAGCATGATTAGATCGGTAATTAGTTTGCTTTGTAGCATTTCGGGTTCTTCTACCTAAATTGCTTCGTCTAATAGGAGGCATATCTATATTATAATAGTTTCGGAACGCGACATTAAATCCTCCATGTATTCTGTGCTCCAACGCACCCACGCACACTGTTTTGATCGATATTGTAGCGATACCGATTTCCTCATGCCAAGAAAATTAAATTAAACAAACAGACTCGGCCACCCTGAGTCCTACTGAGAAGATAAACAGATGGCGACACGCGCGCAACTCCGCTTATCGGACAGCTATTTACGCCCCCGGCCCATTAAGAAGGTCGTTAAAAGGGTCAGTCGTCGAAAGATTCACTGACAGAGGCACGTGTTCGCATGACCAGCTGCAGAAATTTCTAGAACGCTCTTGAAATCGACATCCCGGGAATCCCAGAGCGATAAATTCTTTCACGGACAACGCCTGCCTTTTGTAAGCATGACCGGTGTTCCAGAAGGAATAGGAAAATTCTCTACGCTCACAGTGACGCAAAGAGTTGAAACTTCCTTCACTACTCACGTCACGATTGGCTGAAATAACATAATGCGCCATTTCTTTTGGCCAATAGCGATGCAACTATCATAAGGAGCTAGAACATACGAGAAAACGAGTGGGGGGTAAAAGTTAACCTAATACGATTCGACTTATAAAATTATCAGAAGGGCCAGATCATCAGACGGGGCCGGAGGCATTCAAGGCAGGGCAGTCGGGAGAGAAACTTCTCTGGAGGGGAGAGCTATTCACCGATCAGAGGCAAGTGCGCTTCTGATGGACTTAGAAAAACTTCGGTGTGGGCTATTGTAAAAGGGCTGAGTAGAGTGGGCAGAGAAAATTCTCTGAAGCGGGAATCAGTTGCAAAGTGAGGCGAATGTGTCTCTGCAGGATTTCTAGACTTTCCAAAGTTGTAATTGTGAATCATCACGAGTATCAGAAGAATCCGTGATTGGTTACAACGCTCTTGAAATCGAGAGTGACTCCGAGTTCTACCAGAGTACTACCAGCTACTACCAGTTCCGCTCCGAGTTCAACCAGACAGACTACCGGACGCCGTTATAACGCCTCGACCGCGCCGCCACCCCACTTGGTGATGTCATCAGACGGCCGACCAGCTGACGTGCGTGCCTGAGTGGGTGCAAGGGCATCGCCCCGGTCGCACCCTCTGTGAAGGTTGCCGCCGCCCCTTCGGCCGCAACGCGCCCGTCTAGGGCCCACAAAAAAAACTCTACCAAGGCAATATAATTCAGGGTATTCATCCCTGCGTAAATTCTGTAATGCGGTGTCGCGCTTTGACACATTGACCTGTAATATTTTTTACCATTGTAATTATAAGTCTTCCTAATTTTAAGCTTTATTCTGAATACTAACCTTTTCATCTTCTTTTCTTTCCACCTAATTTTCAGATTTCTTATTCTATTTACAAGTGTAACTTCCCTGGGGCATTTTAAATTATTTTTGCCCAGGAATAAAAGTGATTTTTTTACCAGTGATCAAAGTGTTTCTTTCATGTTACCAGTATCTGTTTAACGATTCCTTCCATCACCGACTGAGCTATTAACCGGACCGCTTACCGGGCGTTCTCTCACGAGACGACCGGGAGTGTTACAATTGGCTTTCCCACCGTGGGGCTCGACGGCCTAATAATTGAGGTTTTCCACGCCCAATTTTAAAGTTAAATTTAACTAAATTTTTGTTATAAATGGATGGAAGGACATTGTTACGAGAGAAACAATTTGTGAACTGGTGATAAGTTGCTTTATTATTGTATTTTGTTTGTGAGTGTTATTGTGTTGTGGCTCGTGTGTTGTGACTATCGTGTGCGTAATTCACGCGAAACAGCCAAAATGCTGGACGAATCAGGTATCGATGTGGCAGGAGATGGGAGTTCAGGGGAACAATCACCGCCCGAGACCACCATCAGTGACTTCGTGCAAATTCTCATGAAACGGATTTTAGAAAGTGACAAAATACACTCTGAAAGTAACGAAAAACTCAAGGAATCCCTATCGGAACAGATTAACGAGAAACAATCAGAAAGTAACGACAAACTCATGAAACAGATTGCAGAGGTTAAGGAAACCCTCACGAAACAAAATTCAGAAATTTCGGAGATTAACAAAAAACAATCAGAAAGCAACGAGAAACATTCTGAAAGAATAGAAATCCTCTCGAAACATTCGCAAAGATTTGACCGGCTGGACAGCTGCTTAGCTGACCATACCGCAAAATTCGAAAGATTGGAGGCAAAATTTAATTGCGAGATTGGAACATTGCAGAACCAGCTCGAGGGTAGATGCGGGGAAATTGAAAATAGTGTAGTAAATCTGGGTGAAGAACTAGAAGGTTCGAGGGCCGAAGTAAAATCGCGTCTAGGGAATATTCAGGCAGAAATTAGCCAGAAGCTCCTGGCATGTGATAGCAAGGTAGAAGCATGCTGCGAAGCAGTTACGGGAAAGATTGTCGAGGTTAGAACGGAAATAAATGGTAAAGTTACTAGAATCGAATCTAAACTTGACACGGAAGTCAGTCAAATTCATGATAAATTTGAAAAATTAGGCACTTTTGACGGGGAAAATATCAGGGAGAGGGAAGAAAAACTAAAGAGGGAAATTGACCAAAATTTAAAACGATTAGTGAAAGAGGGAATAGAGAAGGAAAAGGGAAATAATCCGATGGTAAATTCACTAGGCGGGTCTAGTCTTAGATTCTCGTGGGCTCCTCCGCAGAATCTGTGCTTCTGGGGTAAACAGGACGAAAATCCAAAGGTTTTCCTCGACCGAGCAGAAAATTACATGGATTTAACGAAGGCGGTACCGCCCGATTTGAAACCCAAATTTATGCAGGAACTATTACGCGGAAATGCAGCACATTGGCTTACTGCACTTTCACCATTTCCGCAAACGTACGGGGAATTCCGTACAAAATTTCTTGCGCGTTTTTGGAACGAACAACGGCGATACGAGGCAGAGAGAAAAATTTTAGAAACAAGGTGGGATAAAAGATCCAATCAGTCTTACCTCGATTACGCCATGGAAAAAATTTCCGCTGTTAAATTATGTGACCCCTCTATTAATGAAAAGAAAATTATTTGGCTCCTAACTGCGCATTTTCCTACTTACGTGCAAAATTTAATTAGCAGTGTAGGATGTGAAGATCTTGACCGCTTCCAAGAGCTGCTCGCTCAATTTGACAGGACACGGGTAATTCATTACGAGGAAAATTATGATCGAAATCAAGGGAATGGCCAGAACCGGCAACCATGGCGTCGGGATGACCGAAATCGTGGGAATGACGCTAACGAACGGCGCCCGCCCCCGCGTGTAAATGAGAATCGGAACGGGAGCGCAAATGACGGAAACGGCCAACGCGACTCCGCCAGGTCGGGGCCGTTAAACTAAAACCGTTCGGACCTTCAGGGTATCGGGGTTCCGAACGAATTGTGTCAGAGGTACCATTCATTAATGTAGTATCCATCAATTATGCATTTTATGACCTGAACGACGACGCGAACGCGCCCGTCATAGAACGTGCACGAAAATGTCCAGTAGTCGAGTTCCTTATAGGAAATTTCAATGTGTACGCTTTAGTCGATACCGGTAGCGAGGTTAGCGCGATTTCCAAGAAATTGTTTTCAAAATTGCTCAGTGGACAGATTCCAGTACCAACTTTGCCGACGGGTAGATGTTTCGTCGTAGGAATTGGAAAAAAGAAAAGCAAGCCCATTTCTATGCAAGCCCTAATATCAATCAACTTTGAGGGAGTTTCATTCGATGTGCCGTGCTTAATTATTGAAGATTTAAGCTACGATGTAATTCTTGGGGTAGATTTTTTAAGGGAAAATGACGGGATAGTGGATTTTTCTAGAAATATTGTGAGTTTCGGTGAGGGCAGGGAAATTAATATTAGGGATGACGAGGACAAGATAGACATTGGCATTTCATGCGGGTCCTGGGAATTGGGAGATGATGTGCGTGAGATTATTAATGGTTACTCACTAAGAAATGAATTATTAACCGACTACGAGCGCCATCAACTGAATGAAGTGCTGTTTAAATTTAGAAATGTTTTTGATCGTCCTACGCATCCTATTAAAGACTTTAACTTTCGGATTCGTGTCACCGACGACTCACGTTTTAAAGTAAAGAATTATCCCATTCCGCAGTCTATGAGGGGGGAAGTCGATGAAACAATCAAGAATATGATTGAGGAGGGCATTATCGAAAGAGCTGTGACGGCTTATTTAAACCCGATTGTGGTAGTTAAGAAAAAGGACGGCAAAGTGAGGATTTGTTTAGACGCACGACGAATTAATGAAGTCACGATCCCAGAAAACGAGGCACCTCAAAACCTCGACGAAATTTTGTGGAAATTTAACAAAACTAAGATTTTTTCGGCCTTAGATTTTTCTAGTTCCTACTGGCAGATCGCGATTCACCCAGATGACAGAAAATTTACGGGATTTCTGTATAACGGCCTGACTTACATTTGGAAAAGAATGCCTTTTGGTCTGAGGAATAGTGGAGCGGCATTTATCCGTTGCCTCGACGAAAAATTAGGAGACAAAATTAAGCAGTTCGTCACGCCGTACATCGACGACATCGTGATTTCCTCACAAAACTTCCAGGAACGCCTTTGTCACCTGGAACAATTACTGGAATGCCTGTCCGAAAATGATATGAAATTAAATTTGAACAAATCGCAGTTTTGTACTTCGGAAATTTCCTTTTTAGGATACCGTGTCAACACGGATGGCGTGAAAATTGATCCAGAAAAGGTTAAGGCTATTGATCAAATATCACGACCACGAAATACAAAACAATTGAAAGGATTTTTAGGTATGTGCGTGTATCAGTCGAGATTTATTCCAGGTTATGCGATTCTCACCGCACCGTTAATAAATTTATTAAGGAAAGGGACTAAGTGGCACTGGACTGACGAATACGAACAGGCGTTTAACAAAATTAAAGCGGCATTTCGTAATGCGATTATGGTGAACCACCCGGATTTTTCGAAACCTTTCTACCTCCAAACTGATAGTTCTAATGTTGGGATCGGGTGTGTGCTCACGCAAATGGGTGAATTTGACACCGAATACAAAATTGTCGCGGTCGCTAGTCGTGTGCTCAGGTCTAATGAACTTAAATTTTCTGTTACCGAAAAGGAGGCACTTTCCATAATTTGGGCTCTCCAAAAGATGCTGGGATATTTGGCTGGAAGAAAATTTTACATTGTAACGGACCACAAAGTCCTGATTTTCTTGAAACGCTGCCACTGCACTAACGCCAGGTTACTACGGTGGGTGCTTTGGCTGCAGCAGTTTAACTTTGACATCAGGCATATTCCAGGAATCAATAACCCTATCGCAGACTTTCTTAGCAGGCTGCCCTACACTTCTAATCACATGATTCAAAATGATACAGTGTATCACATGAATGTGATTAACCTAAATGTGACCCCTATTCCGGAAATGCGGCCCGGAAACCTCCAGAAATTACAGGAGCAGGATGCCATCATTGGCAAAGCTAAATTATTTATTCAAAATTCTTTAGATCAGTCTGATACACTCTTCGAAAAATTGAATCAGAATCCCGGGTTAGTGAAACTCTCGAGTAACCTCGTGATGTTTCGGACAAAAGAACAACCCTGTGAATATCGGATCTGGATCCCGAACGATATCACAGACAAACTGATTATTCATGTGCACCAAAAGCACGGGCATTTTGGCGGGAACAAAATTCTCAAAATTTTAATGACATTTGCGTATTGGAAAGGAATGGCTAGGCATGACAGATCTACAGTTTCTAAGTGTGTGACATGTCAGCTAACAAAATTCCCCAACAGGCATTACGAAGGACCCATGCATCACATAATTCCTTCAGCCCCAAATGAACTCGCCTGCCTTGATTTATACGGACCGTTACCTACGGCGAGGTATGGCTACAAGCACGTTTTGGTCATAAGTGATTCCTTTTCTAAATTCACACAAATTTATCCGATCACTAGGCCCACTGCGCAAAATTGTTTAAATCGCCTTACCAGGGAATTTTTTCGAACTGCCGGGAAGTATAAGAAAATTCTCAGTGATCATGCTTCTCAATTCACTGGAGCACTCTGGAGACAGACACTGGAGAATGAAGGGGTCTCTGCCATTTTCTCTTCTATTAGGCACCCACAATCCAATCCAAGTGAGCGGATTATGAGGGAAATTTCCCGTCTGTTCCGTGCCTACGTGACACAGAACCATAAAGAATGCCCCCTACTAATAAAACTATGATTCCTACTAATAAACTATGATACCTACTAATAAAAAATATAAATGAGTGGATCAATACTGTTGAACATGACTCCATCGGCATGTCACCTTACGAGGCGCATTTTGGAAGAAAACCGGAGCATGCCTTTCCCTTGCTAGCCCGATTATCAGGACAGCAAGTTCCAAATTATGAAAACCGGTGTAGGATCATTCTGGATAATCTCACCAAGAATGCCAGGAGGAGAGAAGGCATGGTTAAAAATCCTTACCAGTTCAAAGTAGGAGACAAGGTACTCGTCAGGACCCCCCGAGTAAGCGACCAGCCCGCGGGCCTGTTTCATAAATTTTTTCCTCTTTTCAGTGGTCCATTTACGATTGAAGCCATCCCGCATCCAAATGTCTGCCTTCTCAAAGATATGAACGGCTTGCCAGCCGGAAAATTTAACTTTTATAATTTGCGGCCTTTCAAAGAGTAAATTCCTGACTATTAGAAACCGTCGAACTCTGCACACAATTCCGTCATCCACCCCGAGCTCACAGAACATCTCTTAATTTTTCTTTGTATTTTTTTTAGATTTAATTAGAAATAGCATTTAATTCTTAATTCCCAAGGTTAGATTAGATTTTATTAAGATTATGGGTGATAGTATTCATTTCTGGTATAGCTATTTTTTAAAATTTTTTTTACTTAAACAAAAAAAATTCTCGCTTTTCGAAATTTAATTTCTCGACCTCCAATTTTTTTTTATTCGGAGGGGAAGGCTAATGTAGCGATACCGATTTCCTCATGCCAAGAAAATTAAATTAAACAAACAGACTCGGCCACCCTGAGTCCTACTGAGAAGATAAACAGATGGCGACACGCGCGCAACTCCGCTTATCGGACAGCTATTTACGCCCCCGGCCCATTAAGAAGGTCGTTAAAAGGGTCAGTCGTCGAAAGATTCACTGACAGAGGCACGTGTTCGCATGACCAGCTGCAGAAATTTCTAGAACGCTCTTGAAATCGACATCCCGGGAATCCCAGAGCGATAAATTCTTTCACGGACAACGCCTGCCTTTTGTAAGCATGACCGGTGTTCCAGAAGGAATAGGAAAATTCTCTACGCTCACAGTGACGCAAAGAGTTGAAACTTCCTTCACTACTCACGTCACGATTGGCTGAAATAACATAATGCGCCATTTCTTTTGGCCAATAGCGATGCAACTATCATAAGGAGCTAGAACATACGAGAAAACGAGTGGGGGGTAAAAGTTAACCTAATACGATTCGACTTATAAAATTATCAGAAGGGCCAGAGCATCAGACGGGGCCGGAGGCATTCAAGGCAGGGCAGTCGGGAGAGAAACTTCTCTGGAGGGGAGAGCTATTCACCGATCAGAGGCAAGTGCGCTTCTGATGGACTTAGAAAAACTTCGGTGTGGGCTATTGTAAAAGGGCTGAGTAGAGTGGGCAGAGAAAATTCTCTGAAGCGGGAATCAGTTGCAAAGTGAGGCGAATGTGTCTCTGCAGGATTTCTAGACTTTCCAAAGTTGTAATTGTGAATCATCACGAGTATCAGAAGAATCCGTGATTGGTTACAACGCTCTTGAAATCGAGAGTGACTCCGAGTTCTACCAGAGTACTACCAGCTACTACCAGTTCCGCTCCGAGTTCAACCAGACAGACTACCGGACGCCGTTATAACGCCTCGACCGCGCCGCCACCCCACTTGGTGATGTCATCAGACGGCCGACCAGCTGACGTGCGTGCCTGAGTGGGTGCAAGGGCATCGCCCCGGCCGCACCCTCTGTGAAGGTTGCCGCCGCCCCTTCGGCCGCAACGCGCCCGTCTAGGGCCCACAAAAAAAAACTCTACCAAGGCAATATAATTCAGGGTATTCATCCCTGCGTAAATTCTGTAATGCGGTGTCGCGCTATGACACATTGACCTGTAATATTTTTTACCATTGTAATTATAAGTCTTCCTAATTTTAAGCTTTATTCTGAATACTAACCTTTTCATCTTCTTTTCTTTCCACCTAATTTTCAGATTTCTTATTCTATTTACAAGTGTAACTTCCCTGGGGCATTTTAAATTATTTTTGCCCAGGAATAAAAGTGATTTTTTTACCAGTGATCAAAGTGTTTCTTTCATGTTACCAGTATCTGTTTAACGATTCCTTCCATCACCGACTGAGCTATTAACCGGACCGCTTATCGGGCGTTCTCTCACGAGACGACCGCGAGTGTTACAATATGATTGAATTTGAACTTTGTAAAACGGTAATAAAGTGCACATTGACTTTTTGACGTTACGAACATGCCTACAACAATGAGTGCTTTAGCTGAGTGAGAGATAGCTAGTGTGAGATAGTGAGAGATAGATAGAGATAGCTAGATGATAAAGCTCAAATTGACTCTACGTTTTAGTTAGAAAACGTTTGTATGGGAAAAAGAAAAATGCTGTTTTTAGGGTTTTTCCGGCAATTATTCGAATTTTTCTCGACGTAAAAACCATCCTTGGACATCAACGAACATTTTAAAAAAAGAATTGCCCAAATTGGTCCAGGCGTTGTTGAGTTATGCGGTTACCAACACATTTTGCGATTCATTTTTATATTATATATATATATATATATATATATATATATATATATATATATATATATATATATGTTACGTTAAGGTTATATTGGTCTTGCAGGAATCAGTGTGTACTTCCCATAATCCAGCTTCTACTAACTTTGAAATATTATGCTACAGGAGTATTTGTAATTTGCATTGGAGATTTTTGTGGGCTAGATAAGAGTACCGCAAGTAGGATAATTAAAATTACTAGCCAGGATAGCCAAATTAGCCCGAAAATGTATATTCTTCCCAAAAAGTGCAGTGGAAGGGAATCATGTACAACAAGAGTTTTACGAGAAAACAGCTTTCTTAAGAGTAATTGGTGCTATTGACTTCACCCACATTAAAATAAAATGCCCAGGTGGAGACAATTCAGAAGAATACAGAGGGAGAGATGGCACATTCTCATTGAATCAAACTGTGTGCAGTTCTGATTTAAAAATGCAGAATATTATCGTTCTCTAGCCTGAAGCAGTATATGACCAAACTATTTTTAATAAATCTTTGCTTAAAGCAGTATTTGAGTTACTTACTTTCAGTGGGAGATTCTGAATATGCCTTGATTAGTTTCTTACTGACTTCTTTTGCAAATCCGCAGACCAGAGTACAAAATCTTTATAATGAATCACATGAATGAACAAGGAATGTTGTTGGAAGGAGCTATGGTGTTTGGAAAAGACGTTCTCCCGTTTGATTAACACATTAAGGTGATAACACGACAGGCTTGAATCTGTCATGGTTGCATGTGCTGCTTTGCATAACTTGGTAATTCACAGAAAAGAGGAAGAACATCCGACCGATGATCAAGTAACACGATTAGTTGAGGAAACTATCATAGCTGAGCGACACATGCAACAAAATTAAAACATTTAAAATCGACAAACAAGAGACAATTTTGAGCAATGGTTTGAAAGTCTGTTGATATAAATAAACCTCAGTAATCTAGTAAGATTTTTAATAGTACACTAACATTTCAATGACTTTAATGTTTCAAGGTTGTAAGTCAGGAAAATTGAAAAAAATGAGTATTAACGTTAGAGTTCTTTCAGTTAATAAAAACACACAAAATATTCTTAAGAAAAAGGAGAAATTCTGAAAATAACCACTATATTTGACTGAATTTTGTGAGTAATTAAATTATTTATTGCATACTTGCAAATGTAAACAAGTTTCGGTCTATTTTGGGGATATTTTTAGGATATTTTTTTGTTGTTCTTAACCACTGAATTGTTGAACCATTCTTAATTGTTGACTCTGTAGAGGCATAATTTCAATTTGGGCAAAGTATTATATTCCTTCAATATTTATTTTTAATATTTAATGATCGTTAATTCTAGTAGTAATACAAGACTTGTGAAAAGATGATTGACAGTTTAATGTTTGGTTTGTGAAACAGTCCATATCATTTATGTACATATTTTATACTTATGAAAAGGAACAGTTTTCAATTCAATTATCACAAGAAAGTAAAATAACAATAAAATATTCAGACTGATAACAAATAAATCCAGAGCATACTAGAAAGAAAACAAGCATTAGTTTTAAAATTTTTTAACTCTTCTTCCTTAATTTTAATTGACAGATCTAAGTCCCGTATTTGGAGCTCGAAAAACTATCTTCTTTGTTTTTCTTCATGTTCTTTCAGCAGCAAAGCTTTTGTTTGTTCCATTAGATCAGTTTTTGCTTTAAGCCAAGATACTCCATTTTACCTTGTTCTAGCACGTAATTGCATTTCGGTATTTATCAATTGCGGGATTCTTCTGCTTTTGCCAAGCGCCTGATTTCTTAGAAGCTGGTTTACTTCCTGCTCGGATTTATCACTTGTGTCTGAAAAGTAGACATTCTCTGAACGAATATTTTGCACAATAATGAAAGATGCTTACTTTCCATCAACATTTTAGAAGTGTATTTTTCCCAACTATAAACTGAATTTATGTCATTTTTTCTGACATGAAACTTGGACCGTCCGCAGCACTTGGTCTGTCTACTGAACTTTTTCAACCACTGCACTTGGACTACCTGCTGCACTTGGTCCGGCCACTGCACTTTGTCTGGCCACTGCACTTCGACCGGCCACAGCACTTACATCTTTAACAATAACAGCGGCAGTTTCTTCAAATAAAATTTCAATGGGCTGTGAATTCAATAATTCATCAGCTAATGTTCTGTATGAATCAAATTTGCTATCACGCCCTTCAGCAGACAATTTGATTCAACCTAACACTTTCTCATGCAAAATACTATGCTTTTCGGTTGCCTGTGCCCCACCAGTTTGCAATCTTTGTTGCCTCCACTGAGCAGCATAGTTCCTTGTTTCTGTCTTGGGGGATTCATACTGCGATTTCAACAGTCCAGGAGTCCTCAGAACACTTGTTTTGAATTTCAAAGCAAAGTTTTTCCATGCTTTGTCCTGCAAACAATAAATTAAAATGTAGTATTAATGCGTTAAATTCAAATTAAAATATTAATGTAAAATTTCACCTTTTGAACGTTATAAATAAATAATAGGGTTTTTAATACATAAATTATAATTAACTAAACTTACATTTTTACTTGAAATTGTGGCATCGGTGATTTTATTTTCAATCACCTGTCGAAAACTGAACACAAAGTCCACAAGTCTCATAGTATCTTCCCTGGATAAAATTTAGTTCAACTTCGTTCATTGACAGAATAATGAAATAATAACTATTATTTACACTAATAATTTAAATATATAAATAACTACAACGAAAAATAACAACAACAATAATATTTTATTACGATATGAAAACGAAACAAAAAACTGCAGGAAACCAACGCACTCTAAATCTCAGTCCGTTCACGTCCGCAAAATATCGAAGTATGTCCAATATCCCATCGCATCTCTTAAAGAAATAAAAGAAACACGTCAGAGAAAATAAAGCTCTTCCATCGACAAACGATAATTGCCAGTTGTACCAACAAACTTCAACTCTGCTTATTCGACGGGTATGTAACACACTTGAAGTAAAGTGTCGTACAACTGGTCGCCTTAATTAACCCGAGGTTAAGAAATACATGAGGCTTGTTAACCGCAGTTTTATTCTCTTTTCGTACAACTGGCCCTAAGTAAAATTAGTGAGCGGAATGAAATTTTTTGATAGGCGACTTTACTGCATGAATTGGTACAAAAAGTAGGTGAAAAGATAGTGGGTCCTCATAGAAAAGATATTCGTAACGAAAACGGAGAACGTATTGAAATATGTAATCAGTTCTCTCTCTATATAACAATTGGTTTCTGTCAATATCAAAATACACAAAAAGAACATTGTTTGAGCTAAGAAGAAATTCATCATCAATAATAGAATACGTTATCAGTAAACAGAAACTAAAACTAAGAATCAAGTTACAAGATTGTATATAGGAGTAGAATCTGGCTCAGATCACTTCCAATTAAGTTCGTCTGTCCTTTCTAAATATGTAAATTTTGTAGATGAAAATCGTAGAAGAAAATGTGTAGAGAAAATACTACTCAATTACAGAATGTGTTTAATGTATATAAGTTTCAGAATGCTTCAAAAAGGTTTAATCCTATTAGACGTAGATCTAGGTATTAATATTATGCCAGTGGGAAAAGCCAGAAAAATGTACCTAAATCCTACACATTATAAAGAATTCCGCAGAGACAATTATTGCCTAAAGGAAAAAGCACAGGATAGATGTAAATGATGGAATGAGGAACATGAGATATTGGTTTAAAAAAAGAGAAAAGCTTACGAAAAGTGGTTGTCTACAAGATGTTATCAAGATAGACAAATATATGATAATGTAGAGTAGATGTTAAATCAAATGTGACAAATGTGGCGAATAAAAAATGAACATTGGAGAAACAGATGTACAGAAGTAAGTAAAGTGATGGGAACTACAAAAAACCAATTGTTGAAAGTCTAATTACATATGAAGCTGAATTAAGAACTATTAATGCAAGAATAGAAGTAGGATCAAAGGAACATAAATGAAATACTGGAGACGGTATTATCATGTTACAAGAAAGAAAAGAATTAAAAATCAAAAAATAATAGAAACAATGAACCCTGGAAAATCAATCTTGGGGCACATAGAAACAAAGGCTCTATTACGGTATGGGCATTTAAGGTTGGACAGTGAACGACTGCCAAAGAAGGTGTGGGAATACCATCCTGAAGATAAAAGAAATAGACGAAGACCACGAAAGAAGAGGGAGGAACGCGTACGATCAATTATGGCCGCGCGAGATGTAGAAGATGAAGCCTGAGGAAATCGAAAGAAATGGAGATTAGCCAGTGGGAAACGGTGACAGCTGTACAATACTCGCATTACTACTACAACTACTACAAACAATACTACCACTACCACCACCACCACCACCACCACCACCACTACTTCACAATTATTCATACTACTGCGGTCTGGGACAAACATGCGCCCACCGGCGTATAGAAGCGGGCCGGTTAAACCGGTCTAAATGTTAAACCACACTCCACACACTGTCGCCGGAGCTGCGTTCGCGAGGGTAAAAGCCCCGCCCACAAGCCAATCGCGCGCCTTGTTTCTGGGCGTCGCCCCCACAACGCCACGTGCCTGTTACGTCGCAAGCGAGTGCTTGGAGAGGTTCTGGGCACCGCTATCGGGGAGAGAAGGAGAGTTCTCTGTAACACTCAGGTTGACCCGCTGGAAACAGACCTGCTTAGTGATTGTAAAGGGCCAAATCGACATCGTATTTGATCCAGCGGTCGCATACAAGTAGCAAGTGTGTGCGAGATACGAGGAAAAGACTAAGAAATACGAGTGCCTCTGCGCCATGCTTCAAACCCAGCGCTACCGAGTGGTGCAGCTTCACCCTGTGGTGGTGCGAGCCTTCGGCGACTGGTGTGGGGACACTGACGCAATCATAAAGAAATTCGTCTAGGACGACAAGCTCAAAACATTACGTGAACGCATTGCAAATTACACGAACTATAAATACCACGGCAAAACAGTGTGCTGAGAGTAATGTACAAAATGTAAAAAACAACTCATAATTATCCATAGAGATATGAATAGTTGTGTATTTAAGATAAGTTAGATACTAAACATACCTACAGTAATATATCTGATAGCAATATACCGTAATAAATTATATTAATATGTGTACATACGAGAATGTGAAATTTCACACGTTATCTCTAACACAAGAGAAGAGCCGTTAATACTAACTCAAGATTTCAAAAAAAATTATCTTTCAAAAAAATTTCTCTGTTACTGGAAGAAAGTTATTAGCCCAGGAAAAGTTTCTCTTTTAAATTATGTTTGTTTTACATTTTATTAGGTTGGTGTGTTCTACTCGAAATATATCACAAGAGATCATTATTATAGGCTGCTGTTAATTGATGTTCACTGGAGATTTAATATCAATAATACCCTTTATTATAATATAGACAATCGTGAGCTCCGCACGTGTTTGCTGTGGCCAAGGAGCAATGTCGATTACCTGAAGCGCTCTCCGTCCACTCCACCGCTGACCTTGGAGATTACGCGTGGCGTAAGGCAACTGCAATCTGCCGTCCATGTCATTCCGTCTCAGGCGCCTTAGGTTTTCGTTTGCACGCCCATACGACGCCCGGAAGCAGTGAAGTCTCTCCACTCTCCACTCTACAACAGGTAAAACATTTTTTAAGAACTAATTTTGCAAAACAGACTTTGCCAGAGACCAAAGTCTCCAACTTCAATTTTTCACTTATTGAAAATCAGTGATGTCCACGAAAGTGAGACCTGCACCATTCTCTTACACATTATTTTCACTATTCCACAACATAACTTAATCAAAAGTATTGAAATATTTTTGTAAATATTGAAAATGTCTCGGGGGCTTTGTGTAAAGTACATCCCAAAATAAAAATTTTGATTTCAAATTTCACCGCGTCCGCGACATCTTCAGCAATTATACAATATCAGTTTTGGAGCAAATCAGCAGAACGGTCTATGCGCTAGCGTTTGCACAGCCGAACGGACGGAGAAACAATTCCACATGTAGCACTCAATCTGTTTCTTGGTACCCACAAAAAATGAATTCTGGCCCCCCTTGAGTCAGAATTCGTTTTTTAATATTAAGCTACTGTATTAATCCACAACTTTTCTTACTTGGTCCCGGCAATGAGAGATTTTGTGTCGAAAAGATTCTAGGCGCACGATTACATCTTTTCCTAGATTCGTAAGTGAGAGAACACAAAAATTGGACCATTGACAAGTTACTTCTTTTAGTCACAACGCCAGAGACTTCGAAGGGAACTGAAGTTGATAATTATGTTGAAAAATTTTCCCATCTTCCGACACCATTCCGCCATCTGTGTATAACACCAATCAATATATAACAGACATATTTTCAAATCTTAAAACATTTTGTTTCACACTCTATTTGTTCTGTATTTCTCGAGATTTATTAAGCTTACCACCCGGTACAAAAATCTAGTAGTTCCCCTCAATTCATGTACATTAATTACTTAAAAGCTGCTAGGCGATATATTGATTACCTAAGCGTCGGGCCAATCAGGACCCGACTCGAATCCACTTGACCGCTGAACTTGGAGATTACGCGTTGCATAAGGAAACTGCAATCTGCAAACAATGTGTCATTCCGTCTCACGCGCCGTAGGAATTTGCCAAAACTCTTACACGCTTGGTTCACTATATCAGATATCTACTATACGCGATACTGATGAAAACACTTGGTTCTCCTCAAAAATTAATATTGTAGTCTCAAAGGTGCAGCAAAATACAAAAGAACACAACTCAAAATTTCTACGCCGTTATTTAGACCGAAAATAAAGCACTTTTAACCGTTTGTTGTTTAACTTACAATAAAACAAATTGGAAACTATTCTATCGATATTCCTTCATTTGTTACATTTCATTCTATACTCTTTGTACCCCCAAATATTTTATTACTCTCTTAATACTCTCGAATGACAATTTCACTCTTAGATCACATATGTACATTCGTTATCTCATTGTTGTTAGATGTATCCTAACCTTTATGATTTTTTTATAGAAGTTCGCCTCATAGTGCATGTTCATTGAGACTTTGAATTGAATGAATTGCCATTAATGTGGAAAGACAGTTTTTATGTGTTATATCACATACATATTCTACGACTCTGTCAGATATTTTAACAGCATATTGCCTCTAAATACGTCTTGAAGCCTTCAGGAGCGAATGAAGAACCCATGACGAGCGGACAAATTGTCCTCATTGCCTTCAGTCCATTTCATTTATTATGAACACTGAAATATTTATAGTTTTTCATTTGGAAGCTATTTAATACGTTTGCATCTCCGGGCGAGCAGAAAAGAATTTTTTCTTCAAACGTACTCTTCCTATCTTGACCATAGCAGATGTAAATTGCTGAATATGCCCTAATAGTGGTGTTCATTTCTATCACCGCGGTGCAGCCTTGTGACTTCCTTAAACACATTTTTTAAAATCTACTACACATATAAGGGAAGGTATAGAGACTGCCCGAGGAGAAAACAACAAAAATTGGAAAATTAGATTTTAAGACATTTTAAGTATATTTTAGCTAATAAAGCACTTGGATACTCGGAATGGCTGAGCCGCAATAAGCACTCCAAAATTGGGTTGAAAAAATCTTTCAGAGCCAAAATTTGCCTAGCAGAACCAAAGAAACACTCCAGAAATAAATAAATTTTTGAATATTTACAAAAGAAATGAATACATTGGTTTACAAAGTACGTTTCAAATATTACCACGGAAATTAAAAATCCTAGGTGATTGTGCAAATTGGATCTTTCCGAAGCATTTGGCATAACTGAACTCGCTTTGCCTTCAATGGCGCGACTTTAATTGTCGCTGGTGTACACTTTCTACAGATGTTCGAAATGTCCTTCTTTGATGCACAAATCAGCCCGTCATTACGCGGAAGCTGTTACTGACTCCAATACTCTGCGGGTCCTCCCGGTCTTCTAACGAACAACAGAAATTCGCTTTACAAAAACAACTCTGTCGTCAAAATGTTTAAGTGTATTCTTGATATATTCAACGACCCCCAAAATGAACATCAAGTCGGGTAACGACGGGAGAGTGGATTAGATGGAGCTAATTAAGAATTATTTGTATCATTAATTATTCAACATCAAGTTAACTGTGTCTCGTCTGCTATTAATTCCATCAGCAATATCACGCCTTTGGAGTAGCGAGGAATAAAACTGCAAACGAGATTCTCTCTCATGGGGTTTTAAGGGTTACAAATTGCAAATTGATAAGAATACAAACCTTTAATGTAAAGGAAGTTCAGTACTGCACTCTTTGCAATATCCAATCGAGACGATACTCTTATCCCTCTGGTTAATGGAATTTCTATCGTTACAAAGTCTCTTGCTTGTTCCGTAGCTCGAGGAAGCGGCGTTCGGAGGTCGTAGGTAATGAACCAGTTTCTCACAAGCTACAGAATGCGTTAATAAATGCTGTTTTAAACTTCAATACTAGTAGTATATTAATGTACCGCTCACAAAAACCGTGAATAAAAATTATATCTGCGTATATCTCCTTACAGTAATTTCAAGCCTCTTAATGCGAATTAAACGCCGCCAAATCAAAAGTTAGAACACTGGCAAGTGAACCCACTTTAGACACTGTTTCAGTGTTACTCGCCATGAGCCTCAGGGGGCGCTGATTAACGTGCTGCATTCGAATCTGGCGGGCTGTTCGAATCCAGTTTCCGCGCTCCTGGTAAGTACCAACAGCTTCACTTCTGAACTCCACAAAATTAAAAATGCAAATAACGATAATAGAGATACAATTTACTACGTTTATAAAAGATTATTAATGGCAAAGTTTTTAAAAGTAAATATTTTAATTTTCGACATTCGAAGTATTTTATCTCTAATAGTTGACCTGTCTGTTCGTTTTGGGAGTAAGTTTACAAAACTTCTCTTAATGCAGTCAACCCTAATGTAAAATGTACATATCACAGCATAAAACAATAAATTATATTCAATATGTTACGCATTCGGATATCATTTGTATTCTGGATGCCTTCATGCCGCTCGTTGCGTGTGATATGCAAGTGAATATTCATGACACAGATATGGTATAATATTCTAGGGAAGTTCATCATGTAGTAGCTAGACAAATAGATTGCAAAAGAAAATTATTCAGAATACTGAAGCGTGCATTTAAATGGGGAGGATAATTACCCGGAGCATTAGAACTAACAAAGGTTTAAAGCAAGGATGTAGTTTATCGCCACTTCTCTTTAATACATATATGGAACCAGCTTTGGAAACCTGGTACAAGAAATGTTCTCAAATAGGAGTTCCCATAAATGACAAGTGCATTCTTTGCTTTTTGCAGATGATCACGTAATTATGGCATCAGATAAGGAAGATATGGAGTATATGCTTCGCAAATTAAAAGAAGAACACGAAAAATGGTTACTTAAAACCAACCTTAAAAAGACAGATTATTTATGCATAGGGAGATGCCTCTAATATTAATGTCGCTGATGACGAGAGAGCTAACGTTTCGAAATTTAAATATCTTGTGACTGTAATTACTGACGATGGGAAAATTGATGTAGATGTATCTACTATACTCGCAATGGGGAGCAATGCAATCAAAGCTCTGCATGGCCTTATATGGAATAGGGTTTTAAGGCAAGACACCAAACGACACATATTCCACAGTATCGTGGAAAGTATTATATTATATGGAGCAGAAATGTGGCCGTTAACAAAACGACGTAGAGACAGAATACGGTCGGTAGAGCTTGACTTTATGACAAGATCTTTGCAGATAACAAGACTGGATAAAATAAGAAACGTAGTAGTGTGGGAAAGAGCTGGGGTTCAAACAACCATAACCAGAAGACTAGAAAATAAAGCTCTTCAATGGTATGGACATGTCCAAAGGATGCGAAATGAGACATGGCCTAAACAAATTTTAAATTGGATACCTGAAAGAAGACGTAGAAGAGGTAGACCTAGTTTAACCTGGAAGAAATAAATACATGAAGTTATGGAGGAGAAAGGATTGGAAGAGGGTCAATGGGAGGACCGAGAATTATGGAAATCGAAAACGGCAAACTCTAAGGGTAGAAACCGTCGAAAAAAGAAGAAGAAGAAGAAGAAGAAAGAAAATTATTTGAAGAATGAAAAAACCATCCACTTTACCCTGTAAGCCTCTTTTCATTTATTTACTAATCTGTAATATGAACTTTAAACTAACTTAATGATGGGAACATATTTTCATGGTATACTAAAACTAATAATTGTAACAGACGTCGTAGGTGTCATTATGAATATATCACTGCAAGAAATTCACTTAGCATACGTGAATGTTTAACACGTATTGCCAAATGACATTAAAAATTGAAGTCGGTACACATTTATTATAAAAAAGTACCTTCTTTCTGCTGCATTACCATTTCTATACAGTTAGAAACTATATAGAGCATCCAAACGAAAAATAATATTAATTTTATAAAAACAATGTTACATAAATAAATTAGTTGATATTTCTATAGTATATTTTATTAAAAAAACTTAACATGAATGTAAATAATAATTTACTTTTTCTTCCGTGTCAATGAGATCCGCACCATTATTTTTTTGAGCAGTTTCCTGATGAAATGCGCAACTGCTGAGATGGCCCTTTGTTTTCTTATGGGCATTACAGTAGCTTCACTATGCGCACGGTTTGTTGAACGCTTCTTCAGGTTGTAGTGGTAGAAGTAAAGCTGAAGTGGGATAACTATTTTGTAAGAAATGCGGAAGAACCAAATCTGCAGTTCGCTTATCGTTACAAATAACTCTAAAAAACTATCTAAAGCAAATGTCTATTTCTTCGATGATTCTAATCTCGTGTTTTTTTAAATTTTATATTTATTTATTCCGAGTATCTTTTTAAAAATATCTTTTACTCATCTTTCAAATGTGGAAGGTTGACATCAAAATGTTCGTTAAAATATTATAGGTAAAAAAACTGGAACGAATTCTGGATCTGAAGAAATCTTGCGCATATATTGTGCCCCATACTTCACATACTGTTTTCACTGTTTTTATGACTAAAATTCTAAATCTAAATATAAAATAACATTTTATTTCAGTTTTTGTCCGAAACTTTTAAATACCGATAGACTTGGATAATGCGGTAACACCTCGACTTTAAAACGTTTTTTGGGTGTATTTTGCATTAATACCCCAATACATATTTTAAATACATTATAAAACTGCTAGTTGTTTCATTTTGGAAATAATAACTTATGCTTAAAGCTACGGAAATCTAATCTTCAATAAAACCTATCTATTTATGATAAATTGTTCTTTACTGTTTCGTATCCTCCGCATGAATCATTTAATATATATTTTAATTTTTCATTTACTGCGTAGTTTCTTATCAAAGAAAAGGTATTGAAATTGTTCAGCAGCATGTAACGATTATCGTGCGAGTGTTGCGTATAATGCAGCCCTGATATTGCAAAAGTGAATATGCTCCGCTTGTGAAAAAAATTTTTGATTTAGAAGATCGTGCACCCTCTTGGGTAGCTTATTGTACAACTGCTGGCTTTCGATGACGGGCCGCCGGGTGAATTCCCGGACAGGAAAGATTATAGTGTGATCTTCCTTGCAATACCCAGTATATGTTGCAATGGGACGATTAAAAAAATTACATCTCGAGTTAAAAATTCCAGAACATGGAGTAGGGATGCCCTTGTGCTAACCACACGTACCTCATACTTATTGACGCAATGCCGGGACACTGTTGGTCGACCCTGGACCGTGACGGGCTCTCGCAGCAAGTAAACAGTTACAATATTGTATGGTCGCACCTCCGGTTTTGAGGTTGTTGAAACTGAAAAGTCGGCTCGTCATACAGCACTACCACTTCCCCCAAGACTACCCCTCTCCCCCGGTCTATCTACCCTCTTCCGCTCTATCTGTTCCTCCCTCTTAGCACCCTTCGTGCACAGAAGTCCTTCTCACCCCGTATTGGATGTCCATTCTATCGCCCTTGACATCCATTTTCTTCGAGTACATCTCTTGTTCCGTTCCCGCGCTTCATACAAAAATCAGAAAATAAACCAAATTTCAATTCCTCACATAGAAATTGATTTTTTTTCCGTCTATCCAAAAGTGTGTAAAGTACTAATAATTTTATTTCATGAATTTCAGAAGCATCAAGATAGAGAATGTGTAGTCGCAGAAGCTCTGGTGCAAGTGGCACACAAGATGGCGCGGATGCCTTTGGGGACGCCCTTCAACAGGTGGGGCAGGGGCTGGCACGGCTACAGGAGGCCATGCGCCAGCAGAAGCAGGAGGCGGAGCGAAAGGCTCAGGAGGATGCAGGAGGCCCTGAGGCTGCAGAAGTGGGAGGCGGAGCGCAAGGTTCAGGAGACTGAGCGGAGGATGCAGGAGGGCCTGCGCCAGCAGAAGCAGGAGGCGGGGCGCAAGGTTCTGGAGGCGGAGAGGAGGATGAAGGAAGTCCTTCACCTGCAGAGAGAAGAGGCGGAGCGATGGTCTCAGGAGGCCCTGCGCCTGCAGGAAGAAAGATTGCGCGAGATGGATCGTAAGCTGCAGGAGAAGGACGACGCCGTCCGCTCCCTCCAGCAGCGGCTACAAGAGACCCACGTGAGGATGACCTCCCTGGAAGAAAGAACGACGTCTCTTGAGGGCTCTGCAGGAGAAGGTCTGCAACGTCTAGAAGGCCGTGTGAACGAAGTAGAGGCCTCTCTTCAAAGCGCGTTGCAGACGTTTATGCCGCGAGTTGAAGCTCTCTTGCGGCAACTAGAGCAGCCTCAATCGACATGTGCTACTGTTGCCACCGCCTCCGCCAGCGCCCGCCAAGAACCGGCGTCGGGAGGGGCCGCAGCGGGCGGTGGGGAGGAGCCCCCTCCTCCACCTCCACCCCCACTCCCTCAGGCGCCGGCCACCAGGGCGCAGCAGCAGACGAGGAAGAACGCGCGAGGCGGCGGGTGGAGCTCCAGCTGCGGGAGGTGCACTTAAAAATTGAGGAGGCCTTAAACTTGCCCTCTCGTCTGGGAGAGCTGTTGTGTATCGCGGCACAAGAAGGTAGACTAAGTGACGTACGACAGTTCATAGACATCGGTGTTAACGTCAACTACACTGATGAATTTGGTTTCACTCCTCTACTTAGAGCAGCCGTGAATGCCATGGCGAATGTGGTGTCACTCCTTTTGCAACGAGACGCCGATGTGAACGCTGTCAATTTAAATGGGTCTTCCGCGTTGCACATAGCTGTGTGGCACGACCGTAGTGTTCGGTGCGTGGGGCTGCTGGTGCGCGCGGGCGCCGACGTCAACGCGAGGAATATAGATGGAGAGACTCCTCTGCACTGGGCGGAGCAGAGTAACAATGAGGAAGCGGTGCGCGCGCTGCTCGCGGCCGGCGCCAGGAGGGACCTCAAGCCTTGGGGAGGATATAAAAAAGGCAGGACACCGTTCGAAACTACTACGTCCCCTACTATTCAGGATCTCCTGCGACTGTAACGTCGAGAATGAATGGGGACATTCCCCCGCAATACACAGTGTAGGCTCTGCCTCAAATTTAATTATCAAGATGACATTTGATATTTAACTTTTCTTGTACCGTATTCTCAATATTTAATGTTACAAGTTATAATTTAAAAAAAATTTAATAGATGGCAGCAATGGCAAACGTTGCATTATTGCGAACGTCAGAACAAATAGTCCACTTTGTGACATTTAAACGGAATTTGAGTGAATAGAACGTACTCTGTGAAGACTATTTTGCATAAATCGAAATTGATTTTCTTATTTTTACAAAAAAGGAATATTCTACCGTAACCATGCAAAAGGTCTTGCATGTTAATGTCCACCCTTTCCCTATACATTTTTCTATCCCTTCCATTACGAAGAGAAGTTGTTACTGTAACGCTTTTATTCGTTGAAAAATATATAAATAAAAGTTCTTACTTACTCAATATCAAACTAAATAAAAGCAAGTACGGTATTCAAGCGAGAACTCTCGCCTGTAAAACAGCACACTTTTCCTTATCCTTCTATTTCCGTAATTGCAAAGAATGTTGTTAACGAAACCTATTTATTTGTTTAAAAATGTATGAAGGTAACTTCCGATGCACCATCAGAATATCAAATAAAAAACAATGCAATAAATGTTGAAAATAATTATTCAGTATTATTGAGAGACTTCTTGCATCAAATAACAAGAGAAGCGCTACACCCAGCACTTCTCTTTAAAAGGAATCGAGTACCCCCCTTCGCCTTTCGGGAGCGCCCTTCCCGTTAGGGTAGTTGCGTTTGTTGCAAGTGAAGAAATGTCACAAGCAACCCGTCTATTCTGTCAGACTCTCGTAAAAAACTTGCAGAGAGAAGATTCCTCATTTCCTAGTACCTGTGTAAGAGAGAGCTAGCAAGGTGAAGGCTTCGCTGGCTATCTCTTCCCTTAGAACAATGAAGGAGGACATGCTCCAATGTAAGATCCGTATCGCGACTATCGCAAGGAGAGGGTCGGTCACCGCGGAGATATCCGTGGGAGAACTGTCAGTGGCTGATCCGAAGGCGTGTCAGAATTATCTCGTCGCGTCTTGAATATTGAGATTAAGAGGACCAAGGCTTTACAAAATACTTGATTTTCGTCAGTTTGAAGTCTGTTTTGTCATTCTTTGCCATGAGCTGAGAATACAACGTTTGATAAATAGCTTGGTATCGTTTGTTGGGATTGCGAGGATGCCCACCTCAAATTCTTTATTTTGAGTTTTGCAGCCTGGTCAACGATTTCGATCCCTATTATCCCAACGTGACCTGAGATCCAACAAATAACCAAGTTATAACGAAGAACCAGTAAGTAATAGATTGGGTGTTAAATAATTATTGTCAGAGGTTCACAACAAGAGGCAGTATGGGAGAAGAATGCGTATCCTACATTAACATTCAGGGAGGAACCGTCAGTGTCCATGGATGTATAGCCGGGATAAATGGATTTTGTCTCCTGGAATTCAGCCCGAAAGTTACAGGGGGAGTTAGGGATTTGGGAAGTGTGTTAATCTAAGGTCTATTTTAGGCCGGAGAAGCTTCCATGCGGGAACAAGATTTTGGGGGAATTCATAGGGACGTGGAGTTTTATATCGAGTATCCACAAGAGCGTGAAAAGACGGATGCCCGGAGGATGGGGTGACGATGGTCTGACATGTTCCATGTCCTGTGTTCCATGTCCTGTGACTTGGGTGAAGACCTGCTTGGCGCGAAGTTGTATTTATGGCTGATGCACCATTGGAGCCGATTACAATATCTCGCCTTCGGCGCAGAGATGGATCATCAGCCTCGGTCAAAAGGCATTCAATGCGATTAGTGCGGTAGGCGTCTGTGCTGATCCGTATACCGGCATTGTGAATGGGATTCAATGAATGGAGGGCCGATGGAGATGCTAACCCATAAACAATACAAGAACAATTACAAACGTGCAAGGAAGTTTAAAGAAGCTCGCAAAATTTAAACCGTTTAATTTTCCAAAATGTTACCAAAAAAAAATTAAGAGGCATTAGTTTCTAAATGCCCCATATATAATATTTGAAAGCAACAAATACAAAGAAACATCTCACATGTAGGAACATGATTCGTTCAGGAATTTCCACTCAGTTCGTCTCTGGTAAACACGAGCCAACCAAACATGTTGCCTTCGAAATTAACGTTAAATTTTATTTGAGGACGAACAGACACCCTCTCTTGGGCTTCAGTCGTGGCCGGGTGTGCAATCAGTGGATATCCTCAAGGAGACTCTTCTATCTACTCGAGATGGCGCCACTTAGTAACATTTCACGCGAATGCGACAATATGATATCTTAGCACGTAGCTCAGCTCATATATAAAGTAACGCTTGCAGGCAACGTAATACGACGGGAGATGGCTACTACTGCAAGTCACGCACCATATAAGAAACTAAATGAGTTTGTATTCCGTGAATCAGTCACCTAAATTGCATCCGCGCCATCAGAGCGAGCGTTGCGTCTGATTCGCCTGGAATGACGGAGGCGCATTCGAGAGCTGCCCTGCTGTGAGCGCGTGAGCGAGATCGGGCGCCTCCGCTGACGAGATAGATCGGTCAAGGCCGCTTTGACCTGAGGCGAACGGCGCATCTGAGCGGGGGGCAGATTTTCTTCCGCCAGAAGGGGGCGCGAGCCCCCCTGCTGCGACCCCCCTCCTCGAGTCCGGTGCGTGCCGCCGCCCCCACCGCAACGAGAACCTGCTGCAGGCCGCCGCTCCAAGAATAGCTGAGCAACAGGGGTTAGTAGACTCTGTGTAACAGACGGTAATGATGGCTGCGAGAGTCATTCAGTGTTGAGGAAAGTAGCACATGGCTTTTAAATGTAGAAATAAATTCAATTTGTCGAAATTTTCGATCTGTAAAGGGTATAGTTATTTTTGTATTTAGTTATGAAGCTTTGTTTTTATTTGAACACTTCCATTTACAATTTCCGTTGCAAAGGTTTTTCTGGAATACACTCGTTAGCCCGAATTGCGTTCTGGCTAAGTAGCTTCCTGTTGGCACCCCATGATCCCGCTTTACATTCGGCAGGAAAGCAGCGAAGAGTCAGGTAAGTTTCAGTGTGATAGGCATCAGAAGTCGCAAACCCCAGTTGGTCGGTACCGCCCAGACGGCTGCCCGCACAAGACTTTAGCATTTTCTGAGTCTTTAAATTCTGAGTCATTATTTCAAAACGTCCAAGTCAACCAAGATCTAAGCAACTATTGTCAGCGCAGCGTAATCTATCTATGTGCATTAGCATGGCTAATAATATCAATACAGTATTTAAAATATAAGCAAATTACATCAAAATAATTACGAATATTTGTGAGATGCCATTTTTCGTATGATAAGAGTTCCGATAGAACTTCATTTCATCACAGACTTCTTACATCTACACTTCAGATAAGATAAACACGATTGCTTTTCAATGAACCGGGCGTCCGCGGTTTCTCGGAAGAGAGACTATGATATAAACAGAACAAGAGCAACTATGTGCTTTTCAATGAATGTGGCATTGTTGCAAAATTTTTATTAACTTCTGTCGCCTTGCTAAAAATGAAATATATCAAATAATTGAGGGAACACATTAAGTTTAAGGAAGTAAAGCGAAAAAGATAAAAGTAAAATAAATATTTTAAATTATAATTAATATTAAATTAATTATGGGGGTCAAAGCTGACCAAGTCCTTGGTGTGACTGGACGAAACCCATAGGGTAATACCGTTAAATACCACAGATGCGCCCCAGTAATGAGATACCCCGACAGAAGAGAGACTGACAAGAGCAAACAAGACAGACGGGCGAGAGCGGTTCCCGCCGCCTTCAAACGGGAGCCTTTTCGCTAAAGGAAGGAAAACTCTGACAGTAAACCAAGGGGGAAGGGGGGCTCCGGAGGTGTAGTGAAACAAGCTTCCTTATGGGGAGGACACCCCAATTACAAATCCTGTCCTCCTGGGTGGGGGTTGAGAGTCGGGCCAGCTCCTCGTCTCTCAGAAGTACATATCAATGCTAAAAAGCCTAAGTAAGGATCAAAGCCAGACTTGAAATATAAACCACGACAAGGCAATCGAAACAAGACAATGCAATTCGGAAAATGGAATGTACGAGGAAATAACACAAAATGCCTTCACGTTTTCAAAGAGTTACGCAGATTACATTGGATATTGCAGTCCTCACCGAAACAAAAAAACAAAGCATAGGGAAGTGAAAACCAAGAACAAAATATTCATTTCTATTGTGGGGAAATGAAAATCAGCGAAATGTGGTGCTTCTATCACAGTCTACAAAGAGTATAAAAGTTCATCACAAATTGGGAAGCTATTTCTCCCAAAATTGAAATAAGAAAATCAATTTTTTATTCTACGTGTAGTACTTTTATTAATGTTCTCCCCCACTGACCATGCTAATGTGCAACTTAAAGATGATTTTACATAGAAATGAATACGGCACTAAGTGAAATTTGTGACTAGAGAAAAAAATTCATAATGAGCGACTTCAATTGGCGAATTACGTTTTTGGAGAAATTCGGCCGAACGGTATATATACGATGTACTAGTGTAGTGCACAGACGAACGAACGGACAGAGAGACATGGACGTTTTACCCTCAATAAATTGTTTGCATGCATGATGAACAAAATATGGATCCTGGGTAAACAACGTGTAAAAAGAAATATTTCCTATATTTAGCAAATGAATTTATCCACCTTTTCCTTACTAGAGCCACACAATATGGGATGTGTCGAAAATTCTTTTCCGTTAGTAAGTGAAAGAAAGTAAAAATTCAGCAGCAGAGGACAGTGTCGCCGATGTCTCCATCTCTCCCAGCCACATCCCGCTCATGACGCGCATCTGGCAACGGACGGAGCGGAAGAACAGAGGCGAATGTGGCCGAAAACAGTTGCCAAGCGGAGCTCTACTCGCCTGCACCTGCCGCAGAGGCCTCTCCACGGACGGCGGCCCTCGGAAGAAGCCTGATTACTAAGGGTACGTTTATGTTGTACCGGCGATAAACGATGAGAGCGAAGAGAGAGTTGTTGCGAAATCGCAGCGCTCATGTGTTCATCGCGAAACAGCGCCGCTCCGAATCTGCCAGAGACATCTACAGGACATTCGGCCAAACTAACTCGACCATTGCATACCAACATTGTGTAAATCACCCACCAAACTTCTTTACTTGGCTTAGCGACTTTTGGTTACGCTTTAAGTTGAACCGCAGCAGGGGTCAACCTGAACTTCATTCCCCTACGCAATGGAAGCATTACAGCCTACGAGGTCCATAGGTATTTTTTTCGCTGGATAATGGCAATATTGATAAAGAGAGAGATTTCAACCTCACTTAATTCCCCAACATCATGCGGCAAACAGCTGTGAGTTGCGCACGAGAGAGTTGACGCTAGCGCGTACTTTCGAAGTTTTTGTTCTGCTAGCGAATTCAATTGTGGTTTGCTTTAGAAAAGTATTGTTATTTTATATTTTGCTTTGCATTTTCATCGATGCGTCGTGATTTGACGGAAAGCCCTTCAATGAATGTGCTAAGGAAGACAATTGTAGAATGTAAGAGAAGTAAAAAAGATTCACGAAGAGAAGAAAGAGTTGCTCAGTTTGATATCCTGGCTGTGGCGATGATTGTAGAGATAAGCTGCCTTGTCTATAATTATTAAGTTGGTTTGCTTCGAACATGTCATAAGGATAAATAATCACTATAAACATCAGTAATTGAATAAGTACTTAATTTTTTCTTGAAAATTATTTTAGATAACGTGAATTTTGCAAATATTTATTATACCAATATAAAAATGATTATACAATCTAACTTTATGCAAATTAGTGTTTACTGAAAATTAAAAGTAGCTTACTTGTAAGCATATTTACATTGACAATAAAAGAGAAGCAGATTTGTATATATTATAAATATAATATTTTGTGTTGGGGTTAGTGATGTGTGTCAAATTTTATCTGTTAACATTGTTTTCAGTTTGGTGCATTCTCCGTATTTAGAAGGGGAAGTATAATTTTTTATTTAAAGAAAATAATTAATTTGAAGCAAGATTTTTGTCTTATTTTTGTTTCTTCTGTGATATAAATAATAGTATGTTATGCAATATACATCATGAAGTAAATAAAAAGAACCTTGAAGAAGTTTATTTCAAATTCTTATTATTTTTAAAATCAAGAAAGAATTCTTCACATTTTAGTATTGTCTAAGACAACGATTTTGTTGTGGTTAGTGATTATTTACATTTGAAATACTCTATGGCCATTTCCTATACTTTTACATGGAGAAGCCTAGCCTCTTGATGAAAGAAATTAGGAAGTATGTGAATGAGTGTTTATGAAATAATTACGGAATTGGGTTTTGTATGGAGAAAAGGAAATCTATGGTGTACTTTAGGCCTATGCAGATGTCCAAAAATTTTGAATATTTTCTTCTAAATTACATGAAAAATAAAAACAGTGAACACAAGTGTGAAAATGGCCAAAAAAAAGTGACTATGTACAGAATACATCAAATATTTGCAGTGCTCTGTTATTATGTCAATATCTATTATTCAAAGTCCCATTAGTCTGTCAAATTTCATCTGTTAACATAGTTTTCAGTTTGGTACATTTTCAGTATTTAGAAGGGGAAGTATCACTTTTTATTTAAAGAAAATAATTAATTTGAAGCAAGATTTTTGTCTTATTTTTGTTTCTTCTGTGATATAAATAATTGTATGTTATGCAATATACATCATGAAGTAAATAAAAAGAAATTTTTAAAAGTTTATTTCAAATTATTATTCTCTTTAATAATAGGAAACAATTCTTCACATTTTAATATTGTCTAAGACAATAATTTTGGTATTAATTTAATCAATCTTATTTGAATTCTCATTATATGTCTCCTATTGTGCATGCAAAGAGGGTGTGTGATATTGTGGTGATATGATTGTGTTTAATTAAAGTGATTATAAAGTCTGAATACTACACATACAAAAAACCATCGAAAGTTCATAATCATTTCCAAAAAAAATATTTTTTAGATGTCCTCAGTTAATATTGACTGAACAACATAACACTCCCTCCCAATTTTTTTTAAAGTTTTTCATGAAATTTAATCCAAGTTTACATGGAAGACTTCTGAAAGGATTTTGTGTTTTCCAAAAATCATTGTAAGTTAATATTTTGTATTCTTAAGTAAAAATGAACTGAATTTCAAAGAAAACACATTATCAGGGAAGTGATAAAGGCAATTGGTAAACTAGTTTTACTATAAAATGATTCTTAAATCTTAAACAGAAATAAACGGGAAGGCTGAGTATTCTATATGGTGTAACAACTTAATATTTTGCCAAATAGCGGCATGGGACTATCTGATCCCAATCATTTCAATTTTGATGTAATTACAAACGTGTAATTCAAATGTTGTTCAAGGAAATGTGATATTATTTGTACTATCAAAACAAAAAATGTAAATAATTATCTTTTAATAAATTTTCTAGTTACAAAAATCTGTTTCTGGAATTTCATCTTTCTTCTATTCTTCGGTTAATTCACTGATCTTCAGTTTACTGTTCTTCAGTTTATTCACTGATAAAACATTCACAATTGTTTAATAACATTTAAAAAAAATCATTTTACAATTTCTGTTATAAATTATGCTTCTATGGATTGCACCCACATTTTGAAGGTGCCATAGAAGCACATAAAAATAAATCATCCCAATCTATCTGGATGAATGTCTCACAACTACAAGAAATTCTTTTCTAGTTTTGTAAGGTGTTGTGGATACAAAATACAAATTCATTAAGAGATGGAGTAGAGTTATGACTCTTTAGAGACTCTTAGAGTCTTTCAACAAAATTTCTCTGGTACTTACAACCAGGTATTAGCGCAGGAAAATTATCTGTCTCGAAATATATCTGTTTTTTCACACTTTGTTGGTATGAGTAGTCTTTTACTCGGAATATATTAAACATGCAACAAGTGATCATTATTATTGGCTGCTGTTAATTTATGTACACTGGAGATTGAATGTCATAAAAACATTTTATTATAACGTAGGCAATCATTAGCTGTGCGCGTGATTGCTGTGGCCAACGAGCAATGCCAATCACCTGAGGCGGTCTCAAGACCACTCGACCCCTGACCTTGGAGATTACGCGTCGCATAAGGCAACTGCTATCTGCCGTCGATCTGTCATTCCGTCTCAGGCGCCGCAGGACTTCGTCTGCTCTCCCACACGACGCCCGGAAGCAGTGAGGTCTCAACGCTCTCCTATCGACGTCAGGTAAAACATTTTGTAATGAACTAATTTTGTACAACAGGCTTTCCAGAGACCTCTGGAAGTCTCTATCTTCAATTTCTATTTTTTTTTCTTTTAATTTTCTGAAAATCGGTGATGTCTACGAAAATGAGACTTGCACAATTCTCTTAAACGTACTTTTCACTATTCCACAACATAACTTAATCAAAAGAATAGGAACAACTTTTTTCTAAAATACGAAAATTTCTCGGGGATTTTATGTAAAGTACATCCCAAAATAAAAATTTCGTTATCCAATTTCACAGCCCGCGACATCTTTAGCAATTAGGGAATATCAGTTTTGGAGCAAATCGGCTGAACGGTTATGCGCTAGCGTTTGCTCAGACGAACGGACGGAGAGAGAGAGATATGTTGCTGTCAATCGGGTCTTTGGTATCGAGAACTAACAAAATATGGATTCTGGCCCCCTTGAATAAGAATTTGTTTTCCAATATTTAGCAACTGTATTAATCAACTATTTTCCTTACATGGGCTCGACAATAGAGATGTTAGTTCGAAAATTTGCCGTTTTCAGGCGCACAATTACAATACTTTTTCTTCTTACGTTAGTAAGTAGGAGAATAAAATATTGGTACATTGACAAGTTATTTCTTTTAATCACAAAAACAGAAACTGTGATGGGAACTGAAGTTCATAATTAAGTTTAAATGTTGCTCATCTCTCGTCACCATCCGCCACTTATGGTCAGTCACTACATGACATTTTCCTCTCAGAAAACATTTTGTTTCAGACTCCAATTGCTATATTTTTCTCGAGATTTATTAAGGATACTACCCGGTGGTTTAATGTTGAAGTTCGTGACGATTCATGTCTATCAATTACTCAAGAGCTAATCACGTCACTTCAAAAAACCGCCTACCACGAATCGTGGACGTGCTTCTGGTGGACAAGATGCAAGGCGATAGGTTGATCACCTTAGCGGGAACGGCCAATCAGGACCCGATTCGAATCCACTCGACCGCTGACCTTGGAGATTACGCGTCGCATAATGAAACTGCTATCTGCAAACAATCTCACATTCCGTCTAGGCCTTTTACAAAACTCTAACGTGCTTCGTTAACTATATCAGAGATCCTCTATACGCGATAAAGGTGAAAGCACTTGTTTCTCTTCGAGAACGAATATTGTTGCCTCAGAAGTGACGTAAAAATCACAAACAACGATGCGCCGTTTTTTAGCATAAAAGTAATACTTATAACAGTGTGTTTTAACCTTTCAATAAAAAAAAACATTTAAAAGTATTTCATCGTTGTCCTTTCATTCGTTACATTTCATTCTACAGTCAGTGCCCCGAAAATATTTTAGTACACTCTTGATACTCTCGAAAACAATTGAACGCGTGAAAACCTTTCGTACTTCCGTGACATTGCTCTTATTAAATGGTATTCTAACGTGTGTGATTTTTTCAGAAGTTCGCCTCCTAGTACATGATTGCGACTTCAGAAATGATTGAATTTCCATCAATGTGATAAGATGATTTTCAAGTGGTATATCACACTCGAATTCTTCGACTCTGTAAAATACTTTGAAGCACTTGGCTTGATAGGAAGCGTTACTTAAGCCTATCAAATCGAATAGGTTTAATAAAGAGGCTAAAAAAATCTCCTCAATGGTATATCAACAGAGGTGGATTTACGCATAGGCACAGTAGGCACGTGCCTACGGCGGCAAATTTTCCAAGGGCGGCAAATTTTTAAAGGCAAAATTTTCTTGATATTTTCTAAAACAAATTTCGGTTCTGTACAAACTATAACAGCATAAATCATATTTTTATTTTAAAAATGATTTAAACAAGTCTAAAGCCGCCCCCTAAACCTTTGATTTATAACTTTATAAGTTTGAATTTCAAATGGGGACATTTCCAATGTTACAGAATACATGAAAAGAATTCGCCAACGACTTCTGATTGGTTGATTGAGCAGAAAGAATTACATTCTTAGAGTAAGGAGTTTGAATTAGCCAATCAGAAATCGCTGACGGATTTCGCCATGCATTCATATTGCGCTATATGGAAAGTAGCAACATCTATTACTTCTTGAGTTAGTTCTAGAAGACGGATCTGGAAATATTCCTTTTCTTTCTTTTGTTACTATTGTTGTGTATCGTTTATTGTAAGAGCCTGCTGAGTAAAAATGATATTTTGAAGTTTTAAAATGAGTGGTTATCGAAAAAGGCTCAGGGGAAGTCAATATGCAAAAATCCGAAAAGAAAAGGAAGAGAAATGTCAAAATGAAATTGATAAGACAAAAAAATATGAAATCTTTAAACCTATAAGTGGAACTGATCACTGTTGCAGTTCATTCGACAATTCCATTACTGAGTTAGTATAAACATATAGATTAGATAATATATTTAGTTTTCAGCTTGTATATTTTTTCCATGTACTAATAACTTGTGATAAATAAATGTTAACATTAATATATTTTAATGCACAGTTTTGTTGCCAAAATAATCTCAAAATGCAAAAAATGTTTAGCACAATGATTAGAAATTAAATATTCTTGACTTGTATTTGTTAAAATGAACTATATCTTAATATAGAATTTAAATAAATTAGCATAAAATATGTTACTATAATTATGGTACTAAATTTTATTTTATATAATATGTAATAATACATATAATATTTTGACTCTTTTATTTTTTAAGGGTTATCACTGAATATAATGATGAGACTGCAAAGTTCCAAACAGCTAAAAATGAAATGGTTCCTCGAGTAATTGAAAATGTAACTGCGATTGATTATGAGTCGACGATTCAACCGATGTAAATAGTTTAAGCATTTTTTGTATAATTATTTAAAGCTTTATGTACATAAAATCTTTCTAACATATTTGTTTATTATATTACAATTCATTATTATAATAATTTATTATTTTCTTTTTTAATTAAATAGGATTTCTACCGAATGTATACAACTGCGAGAAATTGATGAAACCATAACTTCGACTGATCGTTTTTGTTGGAAAAGCGATCCAGCTTTGTGGTCTATTAATGAAGATACCCGTGATTATGTTGTCAAGCGTACAATGATGGCAAAGTTTGTTACTTAACGTCGAATATGTTTGAGTATACGCATATCAGTAAAGAAAAAAAACCTCCCAAGTGGCTTCTTTACTCTGAGAGCATTGGAACTGTTTTCTGCGGTGTTTGTCTATTGTTTTCAAGCAATTCAGAAGTTAGAACAAAATTATCATCTGAGTGATTCAATGATTGGGAAAATGCGCATACCAAATTAAAAGAACATGAGAATTCTACATGTCATAGAAACTGTACGTCCGCATTAAAAAATAGACAGCGGACTGAAAACCAAGTGAATAAGCAGCTGCTTGAACAAGTTGAAACCGGGGCAACTTATTGGAGGAATGTTCTTGAGCGTGTCATTTAAGTAATAAAAACTCTTGTTTCAAGAGGGCTTCTTTTGAGAGAACATGTCGAAAAGTTTGGAAATAATCAAAATGGTAATTACATGATGTTGAGTTAATTTCGAAATATGAACATTTCTTAGCAGATCACATACAAAAATTTGGTAACCGCGGAAAAGGAAATGCATCGCATTTATCCACCACGACGATTGAAGAACTAATAGGTATATTAGCTAAAGCACTTAAAGATGAGATTCTCCGAAACATTCGAAGTGCGAAGTATTTTTCCATAATTGTGGACTCTACGCCAGACATGCCACACATGGATCAACTCGCTATAGTTATTAGACATGTGGGAAACACCAAACGCCAACAGATGGTACACCAAAAGAGTCATTTTTGGAATTCCTTCCACATAAATCAAAGGAGATGTTCGACGCTGTATGTAATTTTATGGAGATTAACGAACTGTTCATTAATAATTGTCGTGGTCAATCCTACGACAGCGCGTAAAATATGTCTGGTCTTTACACAGGTCTTCAAGCCCGTATGAAAGATGTAAATGCTCTAATTGAATTCATCCCCTGTTCTGCTCATTCTTTAAATTTAGTTGGTACAAATGCAGCTGAATCATGCACTGAAGCATGTACTTATTTTCTACTTCTACAAAATTTATATAATTTCTTTACTTCATCTACATCAAGGTGGAACATACTTTAAAATTTAGTAGATGAAGGATCCAGTATATCCTCTTTGAAAAGTCTTTCAATAATGCTTTGGTCAGCTCGAGATGATGCATGTCAGGCTCTAAATCATCGTTGGCAAAATGTTTTAGATGCCCTTCAAATTATATCTGATGATTCTACGCAAAAACCGTCAGCGCGTGCAGAAGCTAAAGGTCTTATTGTTGCTTTAAATCGAATTGAAACTGCTATTACGACCACTGAGGTTTGGGGATTCATTTTAGACCGCTTGAATGCGTCGAACAAACAACTGCAAAAAGTCGATATCGATGTAAGTTCCGTGGTTGGTATTTACACTTCGCTTGTAGAACTTTTAAAAACGAACAGAGACAATTTTGAATTTTTTGAAGAGAAGGGTAAGAAGCTGTCAAATACTGAAACGTACTAATCGGAAAACAAATGAAAAAGGAAAACTAACGAGAATGCAGCAGTACTGACCGCACGAGACAAGTTTAAAACCGACACTCATTTGGTTATTGTTGATAAATTACTTGCAGAATTGAATAAGAGACTTGAAGCGTATAAAGATGTATATGACAAATTTAAGGCTGTCATTGAAATAGAAAAATTATCTTTGATAGAATTGGAAAAAGCAGCGATATTTTTACGTTCACAATTTCCCCAAGATCTTGAAGAATCGCTTGTTTCTGAGCTTATACATTTAAGCTCGTATTTAAAAATCCTTGACGAAGATGTTAAGCCAACGAAACATGCAGCTTTTTTAAAATGGTTACGGAAAGAACAATTAGAATGTATTTATCCTAACGTTGACATTGCACTTCGAATCTTTTATGTATTCCGGTGGCCAATTGCACAGCAGAACATTCATTCTCTTGTTTAAAAAGGATTAAAAATTATTTGCGCTCTACAATGAAAGAGTATCGACTGAACTCCTTAGCGTTATTTTGTATCGAAGAAAATTATTTCAACGTTTTAGATTATACTATAATTATTGATGAATTTGCTCACCAAAAGGCACGTAGCAAAATTTTACATCAATACACAAATTAGCTATAATTAATAAAACGTTATTTTCACTGTATAAAAAACCCATCCAAGGAGTTAAATGTTTTATTCCTTGTTTATAATTATAAATCGAAAACTATAAATACTGTTACAAAGTCGTAATATTCTAATCGTTCAGTTGTTGTAAATAAAAATCTCTCAAATTAATATTTAATACAAGTTATTTATTTGTCTACTTCATTAGAGTATACCTTATGATTTCAGAAGTATATGAATCTGAAAGTAAGGCCCGTTGACGAAAGAAAACATGTTGCAATTCTAGTTGTCATGTTTTAGTAACCTTTATATGTTAACGTTTCAGTGTTGAATCGTTAATAATGTTGAACGTTACTTGCTATGACGGTACAGTTTACATCCAAAATTAGCTAATCCAAAAAATTTATTTAATTTATGAAAACAATGTGCAAAATGTAATGTTACTTTTAAAGTTAAAACGTTCAAATTAATGAGGAATTGTTACTGAAGCGTTACAATTTGAAATGTAACATTAATTTTAAACAGGGGGCGGCAAATTTGATGTGCCTACAGGCGGCAAAAATATTAATCCGCCCCTGTATATCAAACTCGTATTCTATGACTCAATCAGTTATTTTAACTGCATTTCGCCTCAAAATATGCCTTTCAACCTTGAAGAGCGAATGAAGAACCTACGACGGGCGGAGAAAATGTCCTAATTGCCTTCAGTTTCATTCATTATAAACCCAAAAATATGTCTAGTTCCCTCATTTGGAAGCCCTTTAATACTTTTGCATTTCCGAGCCTAAGGGAAAGAATTTTTTCATCCTACGTACATTTCCTATCTTGACCATAGCGGATGGAAATTGCTGAATATGCCCTAATTGTGGTGTTCATTTCTTTTATTGCGGAGCGGCCTTGTAAACTTCCTTAAACACATTTTTTAGAATCTTCTTCACAGATAAAGGAAGGTATAAAGGGTGTTTAGGGAAAAAACAATGAAAATTCAAAAATGAGACTAAGATATTTTTAGTAAATTTTAGCTAATAAAGCACTTGAATACTCAAAATGGCTGAGCCGAAAATAAGCACTAAACATTGGTTTGAAAAAAATATTTCTTGCCCGAAATTTGCTTAGCAGACCCATAGAAACACTCCAGAAATAAATAAATTGTTGAATATTTACAAAAGAAATGAATACATTGGTTTACAAAGTACGTTTCAAATATTACCACGAAAATTAAAAATTCTAGGTGATTGTGCAAATTGGATCTTTCCGAAGCATTTGGCATAACTGAACTCGCTTTGCCTTCAATGGCGCGACTTTAATTGTCGCTGGTGTACACTTTCTACAGATGTTCGAAATGTCCTTCTTTGATGCACAAATCAGCCCGTCATTACGCGGAAGCTGTTACTGACTCCAATACTCTGCGGGTCCTCCCGGTCTTCTAACGAACAACAGAAATTCGCTTTACAAAAACAACTCTGTCGTCAAAATGTTTAAGTGTATTCTTGATATATTCAACGACCCCCAAAATGAACATCAAGTCGGGTAACGACGGGAGAGTGGATTAGATGGAGCTAATTAAGAATTATTTGTATCATTAATTATTCAACATCAAGTTAACTGTGTCTCGTCTGCTATTAATTCCATCAGCAATATCACGCCTTTGGAGTAGCGAGGAATAAAACTGCAAACGAGATTCTCTCTCATGGGGTTTTAAGGGTTACAAATTGCAAATTGATAAGAATACAAACCTTTAATGTAAAGGAAGTTCAGTACTGCACTCTTTGCAATATCCAATCGAGACGATACTCTTATCCCTCTGGTTAATGGAATTTCTATCGTTACAAAGTCTCTTGCTTGTTCCGTAGCTCGAGGAAGCGGCGTTCGGAGGTCGTAGGTAATGAACCAGTTTCTTCAGAATGCGTTAATATTTGCTGTTTTAAACTTCAATACTTTAGGATATACATGTACCGCTCAAAAAAATTGTAAATAAAAATTATGTGTGCGTATAACTCCTTATTGTAAGTTCACGCCCGTTTCATGCGAATTGCCCTCCGCCGAAGTCAAAAGTTAGAACACTGGCAAGTGAACCCACATTAGACACTGTTTCAGTGTTACTCGCCATAAACCTCAGAGGGCGCTGATTAACGTGCCGCATTCGAATCTGGCGAGCTCTTTCAATCCAGTTTCCGCGCTCATGGCGAGTACAAACAGCTTCACTTCTGAACTCCACAAAATTAAAAATTAAAATAACGATAATAGAGATGGAATTGACTACACGTTTATAAAAGATTTTTAGCGGTAAAAGTTTTTAAAAGTTACATTTTAAAATTTTGAGATTCGAAGTATTTTTTCCTTAATAGTTGACCTGTCTGTTCGTTTTGGGAGTAAGGTAACATAACTTCTAGGTCTCATAATGCAGTCAACCCTAATATAAAATGTACATAAAACAGCATAAAACACTAAATTATATTCATTTTGTTACCCATTCTGAAATCTTTCAAATTCTGGATGCCTTCATGCCGCTCGTTGTGTGAGTTATGCAAATAAACGTTCATGGCACAGATATGGCATACTATTCTGCGGAAGGTCATCATGTAGTTCCTAGACATTTGGATTGAAAAGAAAATTATTTGAATAATGAAAAAATGCCATCCACGAGACTCTGTACACCATTTCTCATTGAACATGAATTCTTACCTATAGTCTTGTAAATTTATTTACAAATCTGTAATATTTGTTTAAACTAACTTAATGATGGGAACATATTTTCATAATACTGAAATTTATAATTGCAGGAGGCGTCCTAGATGCCATTAGGAATATATCACTGCAAGGATTCCACTTACAATACATGAACGTTACTTTAAAACGTATTACCAAATGACAATAAACCATAAGATTAGGTACACATTTTTATAATGAAAGGACAATAATTCTGCTGCATAATTGTTTCTATATAATTAGAGACTTTATCTATTTTCACTGTTTTATGACTAAAAATTCTAAATTTAAAACTAGCATTACACTTTATGCAAGTTTTTGTCCCCAATTTTAAACATTGATACACTTGGATAATGCGGTAACGCCTCGACTTTTAAACGTTTTTTGTGGGTATTTTTCATAAATACCCAAATACATATTTTAAATATATAAAAAAACTTCTATTTGTTTCATTTTGTAAATACTAACATATGCTTTAAGTTACGGAAATCTGATCGTCAATAAAACCTCCCATTTATGAAAATTTGTTCTTTACTGTTTCGTATCATCCGCATGAATCTTTCAAGATATTTCTTTATTCTTTATTTACAACAAAGTTTCGTATTAAAAAAAGGTATTGAAATTATTCTGCAGCAACTAACGATTTTCGTGCAAATGTTGCGTGTATTTCTACACTGATATTGTAAAAGTGATTATCCCTTTCTCCGTTTGTGGTGAATTATTTGATTTAGAACATTGTATACCCTCTCGCGTAGCTTATTGGACAACCTGCTGTATTTCAATGACACGACACCGGGTGAATTCCCGGACAGGAAAGATTATAGTGGGCGCCTTCTTTGCAATGTCACAGTGTATGTTGCTATGGGACGATGAGAAAACTTACTTCTCAAGTTGAGACGGCCAGAACATGGCGTATGGATGTGCTAACCACACGTCCCACGTTCCTATTGCCGCGAAGCCGGATACTGTTGGTAGAACCTGGACCGTGACGGGCTCTCGCACCAAGTAACGACAGATATAATATTGTATAGTGACAGCTCCGGTTTTGGGGTTGTTGAAACTGAAAACTCGGCTCGGCTTACTGGGCTACCACATCCCCCAAGACTATCCCTCCCTCCCCGTCTATCTACTCTCTTCCGCTCTATCTGTTCCTCTCTCTCTTCACCCTTTGCGCACAGGATTCCTTCTTATCTCGTACTGGTGATTTCATGGCCGTTCTTTCTACACCTATCGCCCTTGATATCCATTCTCTTCGAGTAAAGTTCTTGTTTTGTACTCATAAAAAAAACAGAAAATGAACAAATGTTTAATTTGTCACCAAGCGAGGGTTTACTCCCCTTTTTATAAAAACCGTGTGATGTTCTAATAGGTTTATTTAATGAATTTCAGAAGCATCAAGAAAGACAATGTCTAGTCGCAGAAGATCTGGTGTCATTGGCACACAAGATGGCGCAGATGCTGTTGGAGACGCCCTTCAGCAGGTGACGCAGGCGTTTGCATATGTACAGGACGTCCTGCGCCTGCAGAATCAGGAGGCAGAACGCAAGGTTCAGGAGGCTGAGAGGAGAATGCAGGAAGCCCTGCACCTGCAGAAACAAGAGGAGGAACGCAAGGTCAAGGAGGCCATGCGCCTGCATGAGGAAAGATTGTGCGAGATGAATCGTAACCTGCAGGAGAAGGACGACATCTACCGCAGCCTGCAGCAGCAACTACAAGAGACCCACGACAGAGTTACCCCCAGTCCCTTAGGCGCCGGCCACCAGGGCGCAGCAGAAGACGAGGACGAAGGCGCGAGGCGGCGGGTGGAACTCCGGGTGCAGGATGCGGAGATCAAGATGGAGGAGGCACAAACCTCTCCTTCCTGCCTGGGAGAGCAGTTGTGTGAGGCGGTAGACGAAGGAAGTCTTAGCGACGTACAATTTCTCATAGACTCCGGGGCCGACGTCAACTACATTGACCAAAGTGGTTTAACCCCTCTTCTTCGAGCAGCTGTGCATGCGCACGCGGACATGGTATCGCTCTTTCTGCAACGAAGCGCCAGTGTAAACGCCGTGGGCGTTAATGGAAATTCTGCGTTGCACATGGCTGCATTAAACCGGGGGTGCGTGGAGCTGCTGGTGCGCGCGGGCGCCGACGTCAACGCGAGGAATATAGATGGAGAGACTCCTCTGTTCTGGGCGGAGCAGAGTAACAATGAGGAAGAGGTGCGCGCGCTGCTCGCGGCCGGCGCCAGGAGGGACCTCAAGCCTTGGGGAGGAGGTTGGAAAGACGAGACGCCGTTTGAAACTACTACATCTCCTAACCACGAAGCACCGACGACGAGAGGGGCAGCAGCGGGCAGTGAGGGAGAACGCGCGTGGCGGGCTGTGGAGCTCCGGGTGAGGGAGGGGGAGTTGAATTTGGAGAGGGCACGAACCGCTCCTTCCCCCCTGGGTGAGCAGTTGTGTAAGGCGGCAAATGAAGGGAGACTAAGTGTGGTACGACGTCTCTTAGACTCTGGAGCCGATGTGAACTACAATGATCGAAATTGTTCCACTCCTTTGGATAATGCAGTCTGGAAGACGCACGTGGACGTGGTGTCGCTCCTTCTGCAAAGAGGCGCAGATGTGAACGCTGTCGACCCGCTGGGATGTTCAGCGTTGCACTTGGCAGCGGTGAGGGATCGCAGCGGTCGGTGCGTGGAGCTTCTGGTGCGCGCGGGCGCCGACGTCAACGCGAGGAATATAGACGGAGAGACTCCTCTGCACCGGGCGGCGCAGAGTAACAATGAGGAAGCGGTGCGCGCGCTGCTCCTGGCCGGCGCCAGAAGGGACCTCAGGCCTTGGCGCGGAGGTTGGAAAGGCAAGACCCCTTTTGAAACCACTACGTCTCCTATTATTCAGGATCTCCTGCGACTGTAACGTAGAGTATGGCCGTGGGGACATTCAACTGCACTACACAATGTAGGCTCTCACCGCGAAGAGTGTAATATAACAAAAACAGAAGCTCATAGTTTCATCCACAAATGTATAAATATTGAGAATCCTCTGGGATCGATAGTGGGAATATGCATATCTAATCAATTTAAGCCATCAAGATGACATAAGATACTTAGAGCTTGTTTGAAGCGCAGTTTGAATGCTTAATGTTAGGAGTAATAATTTTAAGAAAATTTAACTGAATGCAGTACTGTCAGGAGAATTTATATTACTGTTAACGTTAGAAAAAATAGTCCCATTGCGACATGAAAACTCTCTGACTCTCTTTTAGTACAGATCATTATCTGTGAAGCCTTTCTAACCAAAAAACGAAATTGATTTTTCCTATATGATTTTCTATTTTTAGGAAAAAATTTATAACTACTAACGTACTCATGCGAGATGTCGCGCATGTTAATCTCCACCCTTTTTCTATACATTTATCTCTTCACTTTCCATTAAGAAAGAAAGTTTTCAAGAAATATGTTTATTTGTAGATAACTATATTAATGTATTTTCTTACATACTCTATATCAAACTAAATAAAAAAAATACCGTACCCTGGCGAGATCTCTCGCATGCTAAAACCAACACTTTTCCCTATCCTTCTATTTCCTTTATTGGAAAGAATGTTGATAACGAAAGCTATGTATTTGTTTAAAAATGTATTAAGGTAACTTCCAATATACCAACACAGTATCAAATAAAAAACCGGCAAAACTTGCAAATAGAAAGCAATTCATGTTGAAAATAATTATTCAGTATTATTGGGAGGTTTCTTGGAACAAATCACAAGAGCAAGCTAAAATCAGCTCTTCTCTTTAAAAGGAATCGAGTACCCTCTTTGCATAGTGGGAGCGCCCATCCCGTTAAGGTACAGTTGCGTTTGTTGCAAGTCAAGAAATGTCGCAGGCCAACCCGTTCATTCTGCAGTGGAGCCACCTGTGCGTTACTTCTGGAAACAAACTCGCGTAGCTGCAGGGGCTATGAGTTACGGTCTGCCACAATAGATTATGTTTGTCCAAATCTCTTGCCCAACTTTCCTGGAACTAAGAAACAAAAACCGCAAACAGCTCAAATAACTGATCAAAATTAAAATTTAATTTAATTGTCTCTCGGACAATGCCAGAGAAATCGCGGGGCTCGGGGCACCGGAAACAAGTATCAAGAAAAAATAATTGACACCCGAAGGCTCTCTTTCACTTGTGACACCCCTGCGTCAGCTCATTCGACATCAAGAAGATTGTTTATTGCTTATTTTCTATACCGACAAATGACTGCCTAAAACGGCTGCCAACTGTTTTAATGTGCTAGAAATGCGCACAAACGTTTTGGCGATTCTAATACGATCAGTGGTTGTCGACGATGATGATGATAATGATTAAGGGTTAAGAGCGTTTCAAAAGCTAAGGTCATTGGCGCCTGCGTCGATTTTTTAAAGAGCATTTCGTACTGTACTAGTGCCAGAATCAAAAGATTTTTTCCAACGTGAGGAGAAAAGTAAGACTGAACTTAAACATGTTCAATTAATTAACGGGTTGGCGGAAAAGAGACAGATACACACTTAAAAATCTCCAAATATAAATGTGCACTCAGCAGAAATCAACAAGGCAACTACTCTTTCTACTCTACTCTACATTTCACGCGAATGCAACAATTTGATATCTTAGCACTCCGCTCAGCTCACATATAAAGTAACGCTTGCGGGCAACGTAATACGACGGGTGGCGGCTACTACCTCAAGTCACGCACCGTATATCTAACTGAATGGTATTTGCTTCCCGTGAATCAGTCACCTAAATTGCACCCGCGCCATCAACGCGGGCGTTCCCCCCGTTCGCCTGGAATGACGGAGTCGCATCCGAGAGCTGCCCTGCTGTGAGCGCGTGTGCGAGATCGGGCGCCTCCGCTGACGAGATAGATCGGTCAAGGCCGCTTTGACCTGAGGCGAACGGCGCATCTGAGCGGGGGGCAGATTTTCTTCCGCCAGAAGGGGGCGCGAGCCCCCCTGCTGCGACCCCCCTCCTCGAGTCCGGTGCGTGCCGCCGCCCCCACCGCAACGAGAACCTGCTGCAGGCCGCCGCTCCAAGAATAGCTGAGCAACAGGGGTTAGTAGACTCTGCGTAACAGACTAATGGTGTCTGTGAGAGTCTTTCAGTGTTGAGGAAACTAGCACATGGCTTTTAAATGTAGAAATAAATTCAATATATCGAAAAATTCGATCTGTAAAGGTTATAGTTATTTTTGTATTTAGTTATGAGTTTTTGTTTTTATTTGAACACTTCTCTTTACAATTTCTGTTGCAAACGTTTTTCCGGAAGTAGCATCCTGTTGGCGCCCCACGATCACCCTTTAGAACAACATTCAGAAGGAAGCAAGTTTGTCGGTGCTGCCCAGACGGCTGGGCGCCAAAAAAACTTGAAGGTCCGCGATTTTCAAAATATTTCATACTGCAATGAATGTACTTCATCACAAACACAGTGTTCTTCCCTTAAAAAAATAGAGGAATTATTTGAAATTGTTTGTGGAATTTAGGAAAACGTTGTTTATGTAAAACGTTGTTTGTATAAAAAAGTTCTGAAAATTAAAATACTTTTATAATTCTCGGTAGGCATTGTGGAACAAAGAGATCTTAATTCTTACCTATTCAAAGTGATTGACCGCAAAAGCATATATTCTGTACGAGTTATGCATGTGTATTTATTCATATATCTGTTAATCCATTCATTCATCAATCGTCAATTCAATCTTTTTGATTTTACGGTTTAAACGTGCATTTGTGTCTTTGTCACATTCTCTTAACTGAACTTTAATACAAAATTTTAATGTACCAGGTCCGAGTGAAGTGCATAATATAATAATTATTATTACAAATTAAATTATAATAAATGCAATAATCCACCATAATTCAATCCCAATATTGGAATATTGCATTGAAACAGCTACGTAGAATTGAAATATTGGATTTTCTGCGCTACTAAAATCTGAGACAGTATTTCAAAACGTCCAATTCAACCACAAATTGAGCATCGCTCTGTTGCCAACGCAGGCTTATCATATAAATGTGCATTAGCATGGATAAAAATGTCAATACAGTATTAAAAGTATATGCAATTTACATCAAAATAATTACGAACATTTGTGAGATGCCATTTTTATTATGATAAAAGTTCAAACTCGATTTAATTTCATAACCGACTTTTTACATCCACACTTCAGATAAGATAAACACGATTGCTTTTGAACCAAAAGAGCGTCCATGGATTCTTGGAAGGGAGAAGATGATATAAACGAAACAAGCATTTCTCAAGTGCTTCAAAATCGATGCGGCATTGTTGCGACATTTTGATTAAGTTTTTGCGGATTGCCTAATAGAAATATGCCAATTAATTGAGAATACCCAATGAGGTAAAAATAAAATAGCGAGAAAGATATATCTAGTATTTAAAAAAATATTTAACATTAAATAAATTACTGGGGGTCAAAGCTGTCTAAAGCCTTATAGAAGAGAGACTGAGGTGATCAGAGTATTGTCAGAAAGTCCATTCGGCCCCCCTAGTAGTGGACCCTGGGTTCTCTCTGAGGAATTCTTTTGGGAGCCGCCAATGAGAGACGGAATAGGGCCAGGCTCCGGCCTTAAAACTGGAGCATTTAGTTTAAGGGAAGGAATATCCTGACAGTACACCAAGGGGAGGGGCCTCCGGAGGTGTAGTGAAACCAGCTTCCTTAGGGGGGGACACCCCAATTACAAACCCGGTCCTCCAAGGCAAGGGTTCAGAGCTAGGCCAGCTCCTCGTCTCTCAAAATGGCATATCAATTCTAACAAGGCCAATCAAGGAACAAAGCCCGACTTGATATATAAACGACGACAAGGCAATCGAAAAAGAACAATGCAATTTGGAACATGGAAAGTAAATCTAACACATATTATAAAAAATTCTGCGGAATTAACTATTGGCATCAAAGGAAAGGCACACAAAAGATGTAATTGTTGGAAAGGAAAACTCGAGAAAATGGTTTAAAAAAAGAGAAAAGCTTACCAAAGATGCTTGTCTACAGGATGTTATCAAGATAAACAAATATAACTATAAGAAAGAGTAGATGTTAAAAGAAAAGGGTCGAGAATAAAAAATGATCACTACGGAGATATATCTAAAGAAGTAAGAAAGTTAATGGAAAGTACAAAAGCAAGAGAATCATGAGAATTCGTCAGTACAGACCGGAAGAATAAAAGAGAACATTGGAAATAAACCCAATATACCTTATAAAAGGGAGAAAGTATTACGAAGATCTAGTAACAGAATAAAACAGAGTATAAAAACATTTCGTAAGAAACTAAAGAAACTGAAGAAAATGATTCACAAAAAACAAGAGAAGGCAGTAAGGCCCTCATGGCAATGAAAAGTGGCAGCTTGCCGTGGGCCTGAATGTATCCCAATTGAATTAATAAAAATGCTCCTTTAGGTGCCATCGGTATCATGGGACAGATACTCAATGAATGTTTGGAAGGAGATTTAGCTCCTGATGAATGGAAATTGGCACATATTTCATTTATTTATAAGAAAGGAAACAAGAACGAATGTGAATATTATAGGGGAATTAGTGTAACCAGCACAATTGGGAGACTTATAGATGAATATTAAGAGAAAGATTGTACACAGAGATTGAGGAAATGGAGTAACAGAGTGGCTTTAGCGCTCAGAGATCTTGCATTAACAATAAAACAAATTATAGAAAAAACGTCAGAGAGATTCATATTATTTGTCGATCTGAGAAAAGCATTTGACTCTGAACCTATAGGTAAACTGTGGGATACTATGGAAAATGAGAATATAAATACGGTGTATATAAATGCTATCAAGCGTCTGTAGGCAAATTTTCAAAGCTGCGTAAAAGTTGGTTCAAGTAGTTCTTTAGCTTTTAAAATAACCAAAGACATAAAGCAACGTTGTTGTATATCCCCTTCTCTGTTTAAAAAATATATTTAACGATTTCTTCACCCCTGAAAGATAAAGTTTAACGGCATGGGAATACCAACTGGTTCAGATTTTTTATATACCCTGATGTATGCAGACGACCAAATGGTCCTAGCCAGTGATGAGGCTGATATTTGGGTTCGTAGGCTTCCGCGGCCGGAGTCAATGCATTTTTGCCTATCCTGGATGAGCCACGTCTCGGTCAAATGTGCTGACGTTTCGGCCATCTTGCTGTTGCCGTCTTCAGACCTATACGGCTGCCAAGATTTTTTTTTTTTGTGTTTCCCCTCTCCAGTTACCCTGGAGGGGCGGGAATTTATTTGCATCAGGAATACATAATACCTGCAGCCGATGAGGCTTTTGCAGGTTGTAAAGGCAGTATCTTAAACAAACTAACTTATGCTAACTTAAAAACTAATTATATTTCCTCTTATGGAATTGTTAGTTTTTTATTTAGTTATAATGATTTTCGGGTTAGTTCTCTATAATGTTCTTGTTTCTTCTTTTTTGTATATTTTCACACGCATTCATTCTTGGCTATTTACAATCACATTCATTCATTCATTTATACCCACAGCACTATTTACACTGCATTTTGATCGCCACGGCGCCGGAGGAGAACAGCGGAAATATCGAAAAAAGAACGGTGTAAACGGCGGCCACGTCATTGGCCGTCCGCGGGGGGGGGGCGTCTCCGCTGGGCGGGACCGGATTGGCGGAGGGCAACGGCCGTCTCCAGGTGTAGCTAAGACGGAGCCCATTACCTCTATTGAGGTTCGCGGGCCTCCTAGACATTTCCAATGCCTCTTTGATCAAACGAGGCCCCCACCGGTCTTCTGTTGTTAAGGTGCGGGTTTCGTGATAATCGATAAGAGGACCCGATTGTGCGGCGTGTTGCGCCAAGGCCGATTTGAGGATATGTTGAAGCCGGTCACGTCGCATGTGCTCCCGCATACGCTCTTCTACCGCCCGCGTTTTACGTACCGCCGGATATCCGCCCTGTGTTTTACGCTCGCAACAAGATCGGGAGGTGCCTGATACAGGTTAAAGATCGTCTGAACCCTCTTCAAAACGCCAGCGTTTACGAAATCCCGTGCAGCTGTGGTCTAGGGTACATCTGACAAACCGGGCGCACCGTAGACAAGCGCATTCCCCATCAGGCGAACGGAGAAATATGGCAGCGGTGCGCAAGCAGGGCTTCTTGGCCGCGGCCCTAGAAGGCCAGGGAGAGAAATAACCAGACTTCTGCGCTCTGGGACCAAGGTCTAAAATTTCAACCATACTCCACACACTCTTTGTCGGCGGAGCTGCCTGCGCGAGGGTAAAAGCAGAGAGTGCTGACAGTAATGTAAAAAATGTAAAAAAAAACAAGTGATAATTATGCGTAGAGATATGAATAGTTGTGTGTTTAAGAAAAGTTAGATACTAAACACATCTACCGTAATATATCTCACAGCAATATACCGTAATAAAATATATAATTATGTGTACATACGAGAATGTGAAAATTCACACGTTATCTCTAACACAAGAGGAGAGCCGATAATACTAACTCAAGATTTCAAAAATAAATTATCTTTCAACAAACTTTCTCTGTTAGTGGCAGGCAGGTATTATCCCAGGAAAAATGCCTCTCTCAAAATATGTTTGTTTTACACTTTATTAGTTTCACTTTTTTTACTCGAAATATATTAAACACATCACAAGACATCATTATTATTGGCTGCTGTTAATTTATGTACACTGAAGATTTAATATCAATAATACCCTTTATTAGAATATAGAAAATCATGAGCTCCGCACGTGTTTGCTGTGGCCAAGGAGCAAATGCCGATTACCTGAGGCGGTCTCCGTCCACTCCACCGCTGACCTTGGAGATTACGCGTCGCATAAGGCAACTGCTATCTGACGTCGATGTCATTCTGTCTCAGGCGCCTTGGGATTTCGTTTGCACGCCCACACGACGCCCGAAAGCAGTGAAGTCTCTCCACTCTCCACTCTACAACAGGTAAAACATTTTTTAAGAACTAATTTTGTTAAACAGGCATTGCCAGAGACCAAAGTCTCCAAATTCAATTTTCAGTTTCTGAAAATCAGTAATGTCCACGAAAATGAGAATTTCACCATTCTCTTAAACATTATTTTCACTATTCCACAATATAACTTAATCAACAGAATTGAAAAATTTGTTTTGTAAAAATTGAAAATGTCTCGGAAGCTTTATGTAAAGTACATCCCAAAAAAATCCGAATTCCGCTCCGCGGTATCTTCAGCAATTATAAAATACTAGTTTTGAAGAAAATCGACTGAACGGTTTATGCGCTAGCGTTTGCACAGACGAACGGACGGAGAGACAGACATGGACATGAAGCTGTCAATCGGTTCTTTGGTACCGAAAACCCACAAAAACTGGATTCTGGCCCCCCTCGAGTCGTGAATTTGTTTTTCAATATATAGCTACTGTATTATTTTTGCACAATTTTTCTTACTTGGTTCCGACAATACGAGATTTTGTGTCGAAAATTCCCAGTTTTTAGGCGCACGATTACAATATTATCTTTTCCTTCGTTTGTAAGTGAGAGAATACAAAAATTGGAACATTGATAAGTTACTTCTTTAATGCACAACGCCAGAGACTTTGATGGGGAATGAAGTTGATAATTATGTTGCAAAATTTCCCCATCTCCCAACACCATTCCGCCTCTTGTGTATAACACCAATCAGTATATAACATACATATTTTCCAGTCTGAAAACATTTTGTTTCACACTCTATTTGTTCTGTTTTTCTCGAGATTTAAAGATTACCATCCGGTAGAAAAGTCTAGTAGTTCCCCTCAATTAATGTCCATTAATTACTTAAAAGCTGTTAGGCGATATGTTGATTACCCTAAGGGTCGGGCCAATCAGGACCCGACTGGAATCCACTCGACCGCTGACCTTGCAGATTAAGCGTTGCATAAGGAAACTGCAATCGGCAAACAATCTGTCATTCAGTCTCAAGGGGCCGTAGGACTTTGACAAAATTCTGACACGCTTGGTTCTCTATATCAGATATCCACCATACGCGATAATGGTGGAAACACTTGGTTCTCCTCAAAAAATAATATTGTAGCCTCAAAGGTGTAGCAAAATACAAAAACACACAACTCTAAATTTCTACGCCGTTATTTAGACTGAAAATAAAGCACTTTTACCCGTTTGTTGTTTTCACTTTCAATAAAACAAATTGGAAAGTATTCCATCTGTATTCCTTCATTTGTTACATTTCTTTCTATAATCTCTGTACCCCCAAATATTTTATTACTCTCCGAATACTCTCAAATGACAGCTTCACTTTTATATCACATATGTACATTCGTGATCACCTTGTTTTTAGATGGTATCCTAACCTTTATGATTATTTTCTAGAAGTACTCCTCATAGTGCATGTTCATTGCGACTTCAGAATTGATTGAATAGCCATTAATGTGGAAACACAATTTTTATGTGTTATATCACATACATATTCTACGACTCTGTCAGATATTTCAACTGTATTTCGCCTCCAAATACGCCTTGAAGCCTTCAGGAGCGAATGAAGAACCCATGACGAGCGGAGAAGAGTTCCTCATTGCCTTTAGTCCATTTCTTTCAAAATGAACACTAAAATATTTATAGTTTTCTATTTGGAAGCTCTTTAATACGTTTGCATCTCCGGGCGAGCAGAAAAGAATTTTTTCTTCAAACGTACATTTCCTATCTTGACCACAGCAGATGTAAATTGCTGAATATGCCCTAATAGTGGTGTTCATTTCTATCATCGCTGTGGGCCTTGTGACCTTCCTTAAACACATTTTTGTGAATCTTCCACACAGATAAAGAAAGGTATAGAGACTGCCCTGGGAGAAAACAACGAAAATTGGAAAATTAGATTTTAAGACATTTTAAGTATTATTTAGCTAATAAAGCACTTAGATACTCGGAATGGCTCAGCCGCAATAAGCACTCATATATTGATTGGAAAAAATATTTCTTGCCCGAAATTTGTTTAGCATAACCATAGAAACACTCCAGAAATAAATAAATTGTTGAATATTTACAAAAGAAATTAATACACTGGTTTACAAAGTACGTTTGAAATATTATCACAGAAATTAAAAATCCTAGGTGATTGTGTCAATTGGATCTTTCCAAAGCATTTGGCATTACTGAACTCGCTTGGCCCGATTTGAATTGTCGCTGGTGTACACTTACTACAGATGTTTGAAATGTCCTTCTTTGATGCACAAATCAGCCCGTCATAACACGGAAGCCGTAACTGACTCCAATACTCCCAAGCTCCTCCCGGTCTTCTCACGAACAACAGAAATTCGCTTTACAAAAACAACTCTGTCGTCAAAATGTTTAAGTGTATTCTAGATATATTCAATGACCCCCCAAAATGAACATCAAGTCGAGTAACGTCGAATAAGGGCGTTAGATGAAGCAAATTAATAACTAATTGTATAATTAATTATTCAATATCCCGTGTAATTCACTGTGTAATTGTGTAATTAACCGTGTCTCGTCTGGAAAAAAATTCTGTCAGAAAATATCACGCCTTTAACGAAGCGAGGATCAAAACTGCAAACAAGATTCCCTCACTTGTGGCTTTAAGAGCTACAAATTGCAAATTAATAAGATTACAAACCTTCAATGTTAAGGAATTTCAGTACTGCACACTTTGCAATATCCAATCGCGACGATACTCTTCTTCCTCTGGTTAATGGAATTTCTTCCGCTTCTATCATTACAAAGTCACTTGCTTGTTCCGTAGCTCGAGGAAGCGGCGTTCGCAGGTCGTAGGTAATGAACCAGTTTCTCACAAGCTACAGAATGCGTTAGTAAATGCTGTTTTAAACTTCAATACTAATAGTATATTAATGTACCGCTCACAAAAACCGTGAATAAAAATTATGTCTGTGTATATCTCCTTACAGTAACTTCACGCCCCTTTCATGCGAATTGCACGCCGCCAAAGTCAAAAGTTAGCAGACTGGTAAGAAAACCCAAATTAGACACTGTTTCAATGTTACTCGCCATGAGACCCAGGGGGCGCTGATTAGCGTGCCGCTTTCGAATCTGGCGGCTGTTTGAATACACTTTCCGCGCTCATGTCGAGTACCAACAGCTTCGCTTCTGAACTCCACAAAATTAAAAATGCAAATAACGATAATAGAGATACAATTGACTACGTTCATAAAAGATTTATAACGGTAAAGTTTTTAAAAGTAAATTTTTAAAGTTTCGACATTCGAAGTATTTTATTTTTAATAGTTGACCTGTCTGACCTGGGAGTAAGTTAACAAAACTTCTAGGTCTCCTAATGCAGTCAACTCCAATATAAAATGTACATATAACAGCAAAAAAATTATATTCAATATGTTACGCATTCGGATATCTTTTGAATTCTGGATGTCTTCATGCCGCTCGTTGCGTGTGATAGGCAAATGAACATTCATGACACAGATATGGCATAATATTCTAGGGAAGTTCATCATGTAGTACCTAGACAAATAGATTGCAAAAGAAAATTATTTGAATAATGAAAAAATGCCATCCACTTTACGCTGTAAGCCTCTTTTCATTTATTTACTAATCTGTAATATTCACTTTAAACTAACTTAATGATGGGAACATATTTTCATGGTATACAAAACTGAAATTTGTAACAGACGTCGTAGGTGTCATTATGAATATATCACTGCAAGAAATTCACTTAGCTTACGTGAATGTTTAACACGTATTGCAAAATGACATTAAAAAATTGAAGTCGGTACACATTTAATATAAAAAAGTACCTTTTTTTGCTGCATTACCATTTCTATACTGTTAGAAACTATATAGAGCATTCAAACGAAAACTAAAAATAATATTAACAAAAGAACGGTACATATAGAATTAGTTGACATTTCTATTGAATATTTTATTAAAAAAACTTAATACGATTGTAAATAATAATTTACTTTTTCTTGCGTGTCAATGAGACCCGCACAATTATTTTTTTGAGCAGTTTGCCTGATGAAATGCGCAACTGCTAAAATGGCCCTTAGTTTTTCTTCTATCCTAGCTTCACTATGCGCACGGTTTGTTGAACGCTTCTTCTGCTTGTAGTGGTAGAAGTAGAGCTCAGTGGGAGTAACTATTTTGTTAGCAATGCGGAAGAACCAAATCTGCAGTTCACTTACCGTTAAAAATAACTTTAAAAATTAGCTGAAGCAAATGTCTATTTCTTTAATGTTCCTAATCTAGTGTTTTTTAAAATTTCATATTTATTTATTCTGGGTCTCTTTTTAAAAATAACATTTACTCATCTTTCAAATGTGGAAGGTTGACATCAAAATGTTCGTTAAAATATTATAGGTAAAAAAACTGGAACGAATTCTGGATGTGAAGAAATCTTGCGCATATATTGTGCGCCATACTTCTAATCCTTTTTTCACTGTTTTTGTGACTAAAATTTTAAATCTAAATATAAAATAATACTTTATTTCAGTTTTTGTCCCAAACTTTTAAACACCGATAGATTTGGATAATGCAGTGACATCTCGACTTTAAAAAGTTTTTTATGTGTATTTTCCATTAATACCCAAATACATATTTTAAATACATTATAAAACTGCTAAATGTTTCATTTTGGAAATAAGTTACGGAAACTTAATATTCAATAAAACCTTTTTATTTATGATAATTTGTTCTTTACTGTTTTGTATCTTCCGCATGAATTATACAAGTTATGTTTTTATTCTTCATTTACTGCGTAGTTTCTTATTAAAGAAAAGGTATTGAAATTGTTCAGCAGCATGTAACGATTATCGTGCGAGTGTTGCGTATAGTGCGGCCCCGATATTGCAAAAGTGAATATGCTCCGTTTGTGGAAAAAATGTTGATTTAGAAGATAGTGTACCCCCTCGGGTAGCTTATTAGACAAAGAGCTGGCTCTCAATGACGGGCCACCGGGTGAATACTCGGACAGGAAAGATTATACTGTCATGTTCCTTGCAATACCCAGTATATGTTGCTATTAGACGATGAGAAAATTTACTTCTCAAGTTGAGATGGCCAGGACATGGCGAAGGGATGCCTTTCCTCTAACGACACGTCTCTGGTCCTATTGCCGCAATGCCGGGACACTCTTGGTAGACCCTGGACCGTGACGGGCTCTCGATCCAACTAAACACAGATATAATATTGTATAGAAGCAACTCCGGTTTTGGGGTTGTAGAAACTGAAAAGTCGGCCCGGCATACAGCGCTACCACTTTCCCCAAGACCACCCCGCCCTCGCCGTCTATCTACCCTCTTCCGCTCTATCTGTTCCACCCTCTTAGCACCCTCCGTGCACAGGAGTCCTTCTCCCCCCTTTGGTACTGGAGATCCATTCTTCCGCCCTTGATATATAATCTCTTCGAGTACATCTCTTGTTCCCTCTCTTCATACAAAAATCAGAAGATAAACCTTATTTCAATTCCTCACATAGAGATTATTTTTCCCCCTTTTATCCAAATGTGTGTAAAGTACTAATAATTTTATTTCATGAATTTCAGAAGCATCAAGATAGACAATGTCTAGTCGCAGAACCTCTGGTGCCAGTGGCACACAAGTTGGCGCGGATGCCGTTGGGGACGCCCTTCAACGGGTGGGGCAGGGGCTGACCCTTCAGGAGTTGGTGCAGGAGCTGGCGCAGCTACAGGAGGCCTGGCACTAGCAGACACAGGAGGCGGAGCGAAAAGTCCCACGGAGGCTGAGGGGAGGATACAGGAGGCCCTGCGGCAGCAGAAACAAGAGGCGGAGCGAAGCGCTCACGAGGCTCTGCGCCTTCAGGAGGAAAGATTGCGCGAGATGGATCGTAAGCTGCAGGAGAAGGACGACGCCGTCCGCTCCCTCCAGCAGCGGCTACAAGAGACCCACGTGAGGATGACCGCCCTGGAAGAAAGAACGACGGCTCCTGAGGGCTCTGGAGGGGAAGGTCTGCAGCGTCCAGAAGGCCGTGTGAACGAAGGAGAGGCCTCTCTTCAAAGCGCCTTGCAGAAAATTATGTCCCAAATGGAAGCTAACTTGGTGACACTAGAGGAGCATCATTTGACATGTGCTACCGTTGCCACCGCCTCCGCCAGCGCCCGCCAAGAACAGGTGACGAGAGGGGATGTAGCAGGCGGTGGGGTGGAGCCCCCCTTCTCTTACACCTCCACCCCCACTTCTTCTTGCACCGGCCACCAGGGCGCAGCAGAAGACGAAGAAAGCGAGTGTCGCCGGATGGAGGTTCGTGTGCGGGAGGCGAAGTTGAGGAGGGTCAGGGCACAAACCTCTCCTTCTCCTCAGGAAGAGCAGTTGTGTAAGGCGGCAAAGCAAGGAAGACTTAGTGACGTACGACGTCTCATAGACTCCGGGACTGGCGTCAACTACACTGCCCGAAATGGTTTAACTCCTTTACATAATGCAGCCTGGAATGCGCACGCGGACGTGGTGTCACTCCTGCAACGAAGCGCCGATGTGAACGCTGTCAACTGCAGTATGTCTTCCGCGTTGCACTGGGCTGCATGGAGCGACCGTACCGGACAGTGCGTGGAGCTGCTGGTGCGAGCGGGTGCAGACGTCCACGCGAGGGATAAGTATGGAGAGACTGCTCTGCACAGCGTTGCATGGTGCGACCACAGCGGTCGGTGCGTGGAGCTGCTGGTGCTCGCGGGCGCCGACGTCGACGCGAAGGATGAAGATGGAGCGACTCCTCTGCACTGGGCGGCGCTGAGTAACAATGTGGAAGCGGTGCGCGCGCTGCTCGCGGCCGGCGCCAGGAGGGACCTCAAGCCCTGGGGAATTTGGATGAACAGGACGCCGTTTGAAACTACGATGTCTCCTTATATTCAGGATCTCCTATGACTGTAACGTCAAGAATGAGCATGGGGACATTCCGCTGCATTTAAACAGTGTGTACTATGATCCCGAAGTGAGAAATATTGAAAATCATTAAGACCACATTTTCATTTAGATTTGTAGAGTTGAGAGGCCTCTGGGTGAACAAAAATGGGAATATTCAAATCTAGTCAAATTTAGATTTCAAGATGACGTCGCATCATTAGGGATTTTTGTTGCGCAGTATTATTGCTTAATGTTACGAGTAATAAATGTAACGAAATTTAATTGATGGCAGTACCAGGGGGTAGTTTATATTTATGTTAACTTTAGAGAAAATAGTCGATTTGCGACATCAAAATCGGATTTGACTATCTTTTTGTATTTAACATACTCTGTGATGCCTCTCTTGCCAAAAAATAGATTATTTTAGTTGATTTCTTATTTCAAGGGAAAAAATTACTACACTCGCGTACCCTTGCGAGAATTCTCGCATGTTGATCCCCACCCTTTCCCTATACATTTCGTTATCCTTTCCATTAAGAAGAAAAGTATTTAATGAAACATGTTTAATTGAAGAATAATATATTTATGTCATTTCTTACATACACAATATCAAACAAAATAAAAAAACTACCGTACCCGTGCAAAAACTATCACATGTTAAACCTTACACTCTTCTCCATCCTTCTATTTTCATTTTTAGAAAATTTGTTGTAAGAACACGAAGGAAACTTCCAATGTACCAACACAATATCAAATAAAAAATGCAATTGTTGTTGAAAAGAATTATTCAGTATTATTGAGAGGTTTCTTGGAACAAATCCCAAGAGCAGGTCTAAAACTTGCTATTGTCTTAAAAAACAATCGAGTACCGTCCTTTATCTTGTGGGAGAGCCGTTCACGCTAGGGCACAGTTGAGTATAATGCAATAGTGTATTGTGTGGTAATAACCCAAATAATACATGATAGCCATTACACTACCTTTTTCTATTGACATTAAGCTAAGGAAAGGAAGACCCTGACAGTAAACCAAGGAGGAGAGGCCTCCGGCGGTGTAGTGAAACCAGCATCCATATCGGAAAAACACCTCAATTACAGATAAGGTCCTCCAGGGCAGCGGTTGAGAGTCGGGCCGGCTTCTCGTCTCTCAGAAACACATGCCAATGCTTAAATGCCCAATCAAGCAACAAAGCGGACTTTATAAACAATGACAAGGTGATCGAAAAAGGACAATGCAATTTGGAACATGGAATGTACAAGTCATTACAATAAAATTCCTTCAAATACAGATAAAATCAGAGAGCGAAATGTGGTGTTTTTTTGCAGTGCATAACAAGTATAAATTTACATTACAAATTGGGAATATATTTCTCCCAGAATAGTAAAAGTGAAAATAAAATATTTAGTCTACCTGTACTAATTTTAGAAATGTACTGATGATATGATTGAGCAACTTTAAGATGATTTTCTGTAGCAATGACCAGAGCGCCAATTGGCCAGCGCCACAGGGCCAGTTGTACGAACATTGAATAAATCTGTATAAATTCTATCACGCTGTTAGTGCTTACATGTGTTGTACGAGCTCGGGATACACATTAACTCGAGGATAACCCGGAGCTAAATTACCTTTTGATCTCGCACGCAGTTAACGGATGGTTAACACCGGGTTAACCGGTACACCTCATATTGTCGGCAAAATCTGTAGCATTTAATGACTGAAATGTACGAAATTCTGGAGTATTTGTTTTCTGACGAGAGTGAAGAGAAAGAAATACTCAAGATATATTTTAAAAGACGGAAGTTGACGATAGAGCGAAGAAGGTCAGACTTGCTGAATGAATACGATGATTTTGATTTTTTGCAAGACTCAGGTTAAGAAAGCAAACTGTTCTAGAGTTGTTGATGATTATAAATGACGACATCGAACACAATAAAAGCAGGTAAGTCCGCAAAATATTAGTTTTTGTATAAAATGTGTTCTATTTCTTATTATAATTGGAATTTACGATAGGCATGGTGCAGTATACATATGTTACGTAAACGTTTATTTGTCTTGCAGGAATCAGTCTGTACCTCCTATAATCCATCTTCTACTAATATTAAGATATTATGCTATGGAATAATTTGTAATTTGAATTGTAAACTTTTATGGGCTAGATAAGAGTACCGCAAGTAGGACAATTTAAAACACTATGCAAGAAATAGCCAAATTAGCCCCAAAATGTATTTTCTTCCCCCAAAGTGCAGTGGAAATGAATCGTGTAAAAGGGTTTTATGAGAAAGCAGCTTTCCCAAGAGTAATTGGTGCTATTGTCTGCACCCACATTAAAATAAAATGACCAGGTGGAGACAATTCAGAAGAATACAGAGGGAGAGGTGGCACATTCTCATTGAATGTACAAACTGTGTGCATTTCTAATTTAAAAATTCAGTATATTGTTACTCGCAAGCCTGGAACAGTACATTACCCAACTATTTTTAATAACTCATCGCTTAAAGCAGTATTTGAGTTAAGTCATATGAACAACTTGGTTTTAGCGGGAGATTCTGGATATGCCTTGATCTGTTTCTTACTAACACCTTTTGTAAATCCACAGACCAGAGAACAAAATCTTTATAATGAATCACATGCAACAACAAGGAATGTTGTTGAAAGGTGCGATGGTGATTAGAAATGACATTTTCCCGTTTTGATTAACACATTAAGGTGAAAACACGACAGGCTTGAATCTGTCATGGTTGCATGCGCTGCTTTGCATAACTTGGCAGTTGACAGAAATGAATAAAAGCTTCCAAATGAAGATCAAGTAGCAAGATTAGTTGAGGAAACTAATGTAACAAATTGAAAACACTTAAAATCGACAAACAAGAGAGAATTTTGAGCAATATTTTGAAAGTCTGTTGATATAAATAAACCTTAGTAATCTAGTATGATTTGTAATAGTACGCTAACAGTTCACTCACTTTAATGTTTCAAGGTTATAAGTCAGGAAAATTGAAAAAATTAGTTATTAACGTTCGAGTTCTTTCAGTTAATATAAGACACACAAAATATTCTTTACAAGATGGTGAATTTCTGAAAATAACCACTATATTTGACTGAATTTTGTGAGTCAATAAATTATTCATTGCATACTTGCAAATGTTAAACAAGTTTTGGTCTATTTTGGGGATATTTTTAGGATTATTTTGTTATTATTATTCACTGAATTGTTGAAACACTCTTAATTGTTGATTCTGCAGAGGCATATTTTCAATTTTGGCATGATATTGTATTGCTTCAATATTTATTTTTAATATTTAATGATCGTTAATTCTAGTAATATAAGTAATAACAAGACTTGTGAAAAGATGATTAACAGTTTAATTTTGTGGTTTGTGAAACAGTCCATGACATTTATGTACATTTTTGTATTTATGAAAGGGAATAGTTTTCAATTCAAATATCATGAGAAAGTAAAATAACAATAAAACATTCAGACTAATAACAAATAAATCCAAAGCATACTAGAAAGAGAACAAGCATTACTTTTGAAATTTTTTGAACTGTTGTTCCTAAATTTTAATTGACAGTTCTAAGTCCCTTATTTGGAGCTCGAAAAACTCCTTTCTTCTTTGTTCTTCATGTTCTTTCAGCGTCAAAGCTTTTGTCTGTTCAATTAGATCAGTTTTTGCTTTGAGGCAAGACTCCATTTTATCTTCCTCTAGCAGATAATTGCATTTCGGTATTTTTCAATCCCGGAATTCTTCAGCGTTTGCCATAGTTCGGATTTCTTAGAGACTGGTTTGTCTCCTGCTCTGAGTCATCACTTGTGTCTGACAAGTAGACATTCTTTGAACTAACATTTTGCACAATAAAGAAAGATACTTACGTTTCCTTAACATTTCAGGAGTGTATTTTTCCCAACCAGAAACTAAATATATAAGTCATTTTTTTCTGACAAGAAACTTGGATCGGCCCTCTGCACTTGGACCACCCGCTGCACTTGGTCCGGCCACTGCACTAATATCTTGAACAAAAACGGGGGAAGTTTCTTCAAATACAATTTCAATAGGCTGCGAATTCAGTAATTCATCAGCTAATGTTCTGTCCGAATCAAAATTGCTATCAAGTAATTTTACAGATAATTTGATCAAACCTAACTCTTTCTCATGCAAAATACTATGCTTCTCGGTTGCCGTTCCCCCACCAGTTTGCAATCTTTGTTGCCTTAATTGAGCAGCATACTTCCTTGTTTCTTTTGTGAGGGATACATACTTCGATTTCAACTGTCCAGGAGTCCTCAGAACAGATTTTTCCGTGTTGAATTTCAAAGCAATGTTTTTCCATGCTTTGCCCTTCAAAAGAAAATTAAAGTGTAGTATTAATGCGTAAAATTCAAATTAAAAATTAATGTAAAATTTCACCATTTGAACGTTAAAGGTAAATCAATAGGATTATTTTAAATATGTCAATAATAATTAACAAAACTGACCTTTTTACTTGAAGTTGTGGCATCTGTGATATTATTTTCAATCACGTGTGGAAAACTGAACACAAAGTCCACAAGTCTCCTAGTATCTTTCCTGGATAAATTTTGATTTCGATTTCGTTTAGAATCGTTCATTGTCACAATAATTAAATAATAATTTATATTTATAAGAACTACAACGAATAATAACAATAATATTTTATAACGAAATGAAAACGAAGCAAAAAACTGCAAGAAACCAACACAAGCTACATCTCAGTCCGTTCACATTCGCAAAATATCGAACTATATCCAATATCCCATCGCAGCTGTTAAAGAAATAAAGGAAACACGTCAGAGAAAATAAAGCTTTTGCTTCGACAAACGACAATTGCCAGTTATACAAACAATCGTCAACTCTGCTTATTTGAGGGGTATGTAACATAGTTGAAGTAAAGTGTCGTACAACTGGTCGCCCTATTTAACCCAGGGTTCAGAAATACTTGAGGCTTGTTAACCACAGTTTTAGTCTCTGTTCGTACAATCGGCCTTAAGTAAAATTAGTGAGCGGAAAGAAATTTTTATGATGGGCGACTTCAATGCATTAATTGGTACAAAATGTCGGTGATAAGATAGTGGGTCCTCATAGGGAAGATATTCGTAATGATAACGGAGAACGTTTTGAAATCTGTTCAGTTCTCTCTCCATAAAACAAATGGTTTCTTTCAATATCAAAATACACAAAAATAACATGGTTTGAACTAAAAAGTAATTCTTCATCAAGTATAGATCACGTGATCAGAAAACAGAAAACTAAAACTAAAAATCTAGTTACAAGGTTGTACATAGGAGCAGAATCTGGCTCAGATCACTTCCAAATAAGTTCGTCTGCCCTTTCTAAATATGGAAATTTTGTAGATGAAAATCGTAGAAGGAAATTTGTAGAGAAAATACGACTCCAAAACAGAACGTGTTTCATGTATATAAGCTTCAGAATGCTTCAAAAAGGTTTAATCCAATTAGACGTAGCTCTAGGTATTAATATTATGCCAGTGAGAAAAGCCAGAAAAATGTACCTAAATCCTACACATTATAAAGAATTCCGCGGAGACAATTATTGCCTAAAGGATAAAGCACAGGATAGATGTAAAAGATGGAATGAGGAACATGAGGTATTGGTTAAAATAAAAAGAGGAAAGCTTACGAAAACTGGTTGTCTACAGGATGATATCAAGATAAACAAATATATGATAATGTAGAGTAGATTTAAATAAAATGTGACCAGAATAAGAAATGAAAGAAATTGGAGAAACAGATGGAAAGATGTAACTAAAATAAAGTGAAGAACATTAAACCAATTGTTGAAAGTCTAATTACATATGAAGCTGAATTAAGAACTATTTTTGCGAGAATAGAAGTAGAATCTAAGAAACGTAAATGAAATATTGGAGACGGTTATATCATGTTACAAGAAAGAAAAGAATTAAAAATCAAAAGATAATAGAAACAATGAACCCTGAAAATCAATTTCAGAGCAGATTGAAACTAAGGCTCTATTACGGTACGGGCATTTAAGATTGGACAGTAAAAGACTGCCAAATAAGATGTGGGAATTCCACCCTGAAGATAGAAGAAGTAGACGAAGACCACGAAAGAAGAGGGAGGAAGACACACAATCAATTATGGCAGCGCGAGATGTAGAAGATGAAGCCTGAGGAAATCGAAAGAAATGGAGATTAGGCAGTAGGAAACTGCGACAGCTATACAATACTCCCTTTACTACTACAACTACAACGCCAACTTCAACGACAACCACTAATACTACCACCACCACTACTACCACCATCACCACCACTACAACTACTACTATCACAATCACTAACACTACTACTATTACTACTACTTCAACTAATTATTTTTCGTATCATTCATTCATTGAGTTTTTCTCGTGGCCCGTAGTTGGTGTGAAATCCGTGTGTAATATATATATATATATATATATATATATATATATATATATATATATATATATTTGTGATAGAGATGCGAGGAAAGGGCTACAAAGATGAGTGCCTCCGCGCAATGCCCCTGGCCCAGCGCTACCGAGTGGTGGAGTTTCACCCTGGGGTGTGGGAGCCTGCAAGGACTGGTGTTGTGGCACTGACGCCACCGTCTTAAGAAATTCGCCTCCTGCGACACGCTCCAAATATTACGTGAACGCTTTGCAAATTACGCGAACTATAAATACCACGGAATAAAAGAGTGTGCTTAGAGTGCGTAATGTACAAAATGTAAATATTATGTATAGTTATGGATAACGATATGTTAAAGTTGTGTGTTTAAGACAAGTTAGATATTAAGCAAAAATACCATAATATAAATGATGGCAATATAAAGTAATAAATTATATAAATATGTGCATATACGAGAATGTAAAAATACAGACATTATCTCTATCAACAGAAGAGAGCAATTATAAAAACTGATGATTTCAAAAAATTAAAATCATCTATCAACTAAATTTCTCCGGTACTTACAACCAGGTATTAGCGCAGGAAAAATATCTGTCTCAAAATATGTCTGTTTTTTTCACACTTTGTTAGGTTGAGTAATCTTCTACTCGGAATATTTTAAACATAAAACTAGAGATCATTAGTATTGGCTGCTGTTAATTTATGTACACTAGAGATTGAATGTCATTGATAAATTTTATTATAACGTAGACAATCATGAGCTGTGCACCTGTTTGCTGTGACCAAGGAGCAATGCCAATCACCTGAGACGGTCTCAAGACCGCTGACCTTGGAGATTACGCGTCGCGTAGAGTAACTGCTATCGGCCGTCGATCTGTCATTCCGTCTCAGGCGCCGCAGGAGTTCGTCTGCTCTCCCACACGACGCCCGGAAGCAGTGAGGTCTCTACGCTCTCCTATCTACGACAGGTAAAATATTTTTAAAGAACTAATTTTGTTCGATAGGCTGTGTAAGAGACAAAGGTCTCTATCATTAATTTCTATTTTTTGTTTTAATTTTCTTAAAATCGGTGATGTCGACGAAATTAAGACCTGCACCATTCTCTTAAACGTTCTTTTCACAATTCCACAACATAACATAATAAAAAGAATTGAAACTTTTTTTTAAAAGTCTCGGGGGCTTTATATAAAGTAGATATAAAAATTTCGATTTCCAATTTCACGGTCCGCGAAATCTTCAGCAATTATGAAATATCAGTTTTCGAGCAAATCGGCTGAACTGTTTATGCGCTAGCGTTTGCACAGACGAACGAACGGAGAGACAGATATCGACATATTGTTGTCAATCGTTTTTTTCGGTTCCGAGAACCAACAAAAAGTGGATTCTGGCCCCCCTCGTGTCAAAATTTGTTTTCCTCTATTTAGCAACTGAATAAATCCATGTTTTTCCTTACTTGAGCCCCGCAATAAGAGGTTTTGTGTCCAAAATTTGCCGTTTTCTGGTGCACGATTACAATACTTTCTTTTCTTACGTTAATAATTGATAGAATACAAAAATTTAAACATTGACAAGTTACTTCTTTTAGTGACAAGTTTACCTCAGCGGGAACGGCCAATAACGACCCGACACGAATCCACTCGACTGATGACCTTGGAGATTACGCGTCGCATAATAACACTGCAATCTGCAAACAATCTCTTATTCCGTCACACGTGCCGTAGGACTTTGTCAAAACTCAAACACACTTGATTCACTATATCAGAGATCCTCTATACGCGATAATGGTGAAACCACTTGTTTCTCACCGAGTATTAAAATTGTTGCCTCAGATGTGAAGTAAAATCCTCAAACACACGTAAGGCCATTATTTGGCCTTAAAATAATAATACTTATAACAGTTTCTTGTTCTCCCTTTCAATTAATAAATATTTAAAAGTATTTCATCGCTGTCCCTTCATTTGTTACATTTCATTCTACATTCACAGTGCCCTCAAAATATATTAGTACATTCATCATACTCTCGAATGAGAATTTCACTCTTGGAACACTTTTGTACGTTCGTGACCTCAGTGTTTTCTAATGGTATCCTACCCTGCATGATTCTTTGTAAACGTTCGCCTCCTAGGACATAATGATTATGCTTTCAGGACCGACTGAATTGCCATCAATGAGCTAATAAAATTTCCAAGTGGTATATCACATTCGTATTTTTCGACTCTGAAAGACCAATTTAAAGCACTCTCGAGATTTATTAAGCTTACCACCCGGTAAATAAGTCTTGTAGATTGTGGCAATTCATGACTATCAAATACTCACTAGCTGATCACGACACTTTAGAAAACCGCCTACCACGAATTGTGGACGTGCTTCTGGTGGCCATGCTGCTAGGCGATATGTTGATCAGCTTAGCGGAGACGGCCAATCACGGTCCGACTCGAATCCATTCCATAGCAGACCTTGGAGCTTACGCGGCGCGTAAGAAACTTGCTATCTACAACGATCCGACATTAGTCTCACGCGCAATTGAAATTGGTAAAAAGTCTAACATGTTTGTCGCACTACATCAGATATCCATTATACGCGATAATGGTGAAAACACTTGGTTCTCCTCAAAAGTTAATATTGTTGCCTCAAAGGTACACAAAAATACGAAAACACACAACTCCAAATTTCTACGTATTTAGCCTGAAAAAAGTAATAATACTTTTAACAGTTTGTTGTTTTAACTTGCAATAAAACAAATTGGAAAGTATTCAATCGGTATTCCTTCATTTGTTATATTTCATTTTATTCTCTCTGTGCCCCCAAAATATTTTACTACTCTTGACACTCACGAATGACAATTTCACTCTTAGACCACTTATGTACATTCGTGATCTCATGGTTGTTAGGTGGTATCCTAACCTGTATGATTTTTTTCAAGACGTTCGCCTCCTGGTACATGTTGATTTCGACTTCAGAATTGATTAAATTTCCATCAATGTGCCAAATGTTCAAGTGGTGCATCACACTCATATTCTTCGACGCTAGAAGATACTTTTAAGCATTTCGCTTCCTAGGAAGCGTTAATTAAGCCTTCCATATCGACTAAATTTTCATGAAAGAGCTAATGAAATCTCCTCAATGATATATCACACTCGTATTCTACGACTCCATCGTATATTTTAACTGCATATTGCCCGAAATGCGCGTTGAAGCCTTCAGGAGCGACGAGCAGATCCTTCAGTCAATTTCATTCATTATGAACACTAAAATACTTCTAGTTCCCCATTTGGAAGCTCTTTAATACTTTTGCATCTCAAGACCTAAAAAAAGACTTTTTTTCTTCAAACGTATATTTACTATCTTGACCATAATGGTGTTAATTTCTTTCATCGCGGTTCGTCCTTTTCACCTTCCTTAAACATATTTTTGGGAATCTACTACTTAGATAAAGAATGTTATACAGGTGTCCAAAAAAATTGGAAAATAAGATTTTAAAACATTTTAAGTATATTTTATCTAATAAATTACTTGGATAATAGGAATGGCTGAGCCGCATTAAGCACTCAAATATTCGTTTAAAAAAAAATATTTCTTGTTTGAAATTTGCTTAGCAGAGCCATAGAAACCCTCCAGAAATAAATACATTTTTGAATATTTACAAAAAAGGAGTAAGTTTGTTTACAAAGTACGTTTCAAATATCACAGAAATTAAAAATCCTAGGTAATTGTGAAAATTGGAACTTTTCGAAGCATTTGGCATCATTGAACTCACTTTGTCTTCTTTGGCCCCACTATAATTGTCGCAGGTGTACCCTTACTTACTGAAGATGTTCAAAATGTCCCCCGTCTTTGATGCGCAACTCAGGCCATCATAACACGGAAGCCCTTACTGACTCCAACCCTCCAATGAAATGTACATAAACAGCATTATAAAGTAAATTATATTCATTATGTACGATTCTGAAATATTTCAAATTCTGAAAGCCTTTATGCCGATCGTTGTGTGTATTATGCATATGTTATGTATTATGTATGTTATGCGTGTATTATGTATATTCTGGGGAAGTGCGTCATGTAGTACCTAGATATTAAGATTGCAAAAGAATATTAATAGAATAATGAAAATATGCCGTCCACGTGACCTGTAATCCTCTTTTCATTGAACATAGAATCTTACCCACAGTCTTGTAAATTTATTTCCGAATCTGTAATATTTGTTTAAACTAACTTAATGATGGGAACATATTTATATAATAATAAAATTTATAATCGCAAAAGACGTTCTAGGTGTCATTATGAAGATATATCACTGCAAGAAATCCACTTACTATATATGAACGTTAAAGTGTATTACCAAATGACATTGAACAATTACAGTCGATACACGTTTATTATCATAAAAGTACATTTTTTCGGTTGCATAATTATTTCTATACAATTACCGACTATATTGTGCATCAACACGAACGAATATTATTAATTTTAACAAAACAAATATACATCAAGAATTAGTAGACATTTCTAATGTATATTCATTTAAAAACATTAATACGATTGTAAGCAATAATTTACTTTTTCTTCCGTGTCAATGAGACCCTCTCCATTAGATTTTTGTGCAGTTTCCCTGATGAAATGCGGAACTGCTGAGATGGCCCTTTGTTTTGTTTCTGGACATTACAGTAGCTTCACTACGCGCACGGTTTGTTGCTCTCTTCTTCTGCTTGTAGTGGTAGAAGTAGAGCTGAGGGGGCGCGTAACTATTTTTTTGCAATGCGGAAGAACCAAATCTGCAGTTCGCCTACCGTTACAAATACGTTTCAAAAACTCGCTAAGGCAAATGTCTAGTTTTTCAATTGTTCTTAATCTCGTGCTTTACAAAAAAACATTTTAATTTATTTTGAGTCTCTTCTTAAAACAAGTTGGATAGATAGTTGAAATCAAAATGTTAGCAAAAATATTATAGTTAAAATCACTGGAAAGACTTCTGGATCTAAAGAAATCTTGCACATATATTGTGCCCCATACAACACATTCAGTTTTCACTGTCTTTTGACTAAAAATTCTAAATCTAAATCTATCATTACACTTTATGCCAGTTTTTTATCCCGAACTTTTAAACACAGATACATTTGGATAATGCGGTAACGTCTCCACTTTGAAACGATCTTTGTCGGTATTTTGCATAAGTACCCAAATATACATTTTAAATATATGAAAAAACTGCTATTTGTTTTATTTTAGAAATACTAACTTATGCTTAAAATTACGGAAATCTGATCTTCAATACAACCATCCATTTATGAAAATTTGTTCTTGTTTGTTTCATACCCTCCGCATGAATCATTCAATATATATTTTCATTCTTTATTTACTACATAGTTTCGTATTAAAGGAAAGGTATTGAAATTGTCCAGCAGCAAGTAATGATTATCGTGCGAGTGTTGCGTGTAGTGCGGCCCTGATATTGCAAAAGTGAATATGCTACGTTTGTAGAAAAAAATACTGAGAAAAAAAGAACACCCGTTTTGGTGATGACATGGCCGTCTGTTTACAACTACCGCCCTTGACATCCATTCTCTTCAAGTACACTTCTACTTCCCGCTCCTGATATAAAAATCAGAAAATAAACCAATTTTTAATTTCTCACGCAGAGATATAACTCCTCTTCCCTCTATCCAAAACTGTGTGAAGAAATAATAGGTTTATTTCATGAATTTCAGAAATAGCACGTAAGCCAATGACCAGTCGCGGTGGATCTGGTGCTAGTGGCACACAAGATGGCGCGGATGCAGTTGGAGACGCTTTTCAACGGGTGGGGCAGGCGCTGGCACGGCTACAGGACGCCATGCGCCAGCAGAAGCAGCAGGTGGAGCGAAAGGTGCAGGAGGCAAAGAGGAGGATGCAGGAGGCCCTGTGCCAGCAGAGACAAGAGGCGGAGCGGAGGATGCAAGAGATCCTGCGCCTTCAGGAGGAAAGATTGCGCGAGATGGCTCGTAAGCTGCAGGAGAAGGACGACGCCGTCCGCACACTTCAGCAGCGACTACAAGAGACCCACGTGAGGATGACCGCCCTGGAAGAAAGAACGACGGCTCCTGAGGTCTCTGGAGGGGAAGGTCTGCAACGCCTAGAAGGCCGTGTGAACGAAGGAGAGTCCTCTCTTCAAAGCGCTTTGCAGACGTGGAGGGGAAGGTTTGCAACACCTAGAAGGCCGTGTGAACGAAGGAGAGGCCTCTCTTCAAAGCGCTTTGCAGACGTGGAGGGGAAGGTTTGCAACACCTAGAAGGCCGTGTGAACGAAGGAGAGTCCTCTCTTCAAAGCGCTTTGCAGACGTGGAGGGGAAGGTTTGCAACACCTAGAAGGCCGTGTGAACGAAGGAGAGGCCTCTCTTCAAAGCGCTTTGCAGACGTGGAGGGGAAGGTCTGCAACGCCTAGAAGGCCGTGTGAACGAAGGAGAGGCCTCTCTTCAAAGCGCTTTGCAGACGTGGAGGGGAAGGTTTGCAACACCTAGAAGGCCGTGTGAACGAAGGAGAGGCCTCTCTTCAAAGCGCTTTGCAGACGTGGAGGGGAAGGTTTGCAACACCTAGAAGGCCGTGTGAACGAAGGAGAGGCCTCTCTTCAAAGCGCTTTGCAGACGTGGAGGGGAAGGTCTGCAACGCCTAGAAGGCCGTGTGAACGAAGGAGAGTCCTCTCTTCAAAGCGCTTTGCAGACGTGGAGGGGAAGGTCTGCAACGCCTAGAAGGCCGTGTGAACGAAGGAGAGTCCTCTCTTCAAAGCGCTTTGCAGACGTGGAGGGGAAGGTCTGCAACGCCTAGAAGGCCGTGTGAACGAAGGAGAGGCCTCCCTTCAAAGCGCGTTTATGCCCCGAGTTGAAGCTCTCTTGCGGACATTAGAAGAGCCTCAATCTACACGTACTACCGGAGCCACCGTCTTAGCCAGCGCCCGCCAAGAACCGGCGTCTGTAGGGGCAGCGGGCGGTGGGGAGGTGTCCCCCTCCTTTTTCTTCACTTCCACTTCCTCGGGCGCCCGCCACCAGGGCGCAGCAGCAGACGAGCAACAACGCGCGAGGCGGCGGGTGGAGCTCCGGGTGCGGGAGGTGGAGTTGAGAACGATGAGGGCCCGAACCTCTCCCTCTCGTCTGGGAAAGCAGTTGTGTGAGGCGGCGGGAAGAGGAAGACTAAGTGACGTAAGACGTCTCATAGACTCTGGGGCTGACGTCAACTACACTGATGAATATAGTTCCACTCCTTTACATAATGCAGCCTGGAATACGCACGCGGACGTGGTGTCGCTCCTTCTTGTACGAGGGGCTGACGTGAACGCTGTCAACTTCAATGGGTCTTCCGCGTTGCACGGCGCTGTGTGGAGCAACAAAAGCGGTCGGTGCGTGGAGCTGCTGGTGCGCGTGGGCGCCGGCGTCAACGCGAGGGATAAAGATGGAGCGACTCCTCTGCACCGGGCGGCGCTGAATAAGAATGAGGAAGCGGTGCGCATGCTGCTCGCGGCCGGCGCCAGGAGGGACCTCAGGCCCTGGGGCGGAGATTGGAAAGGCAAGACGCCGATTGAAACTACTAAGTCACATATTATTCAGGATCTCCTGCGACAGTAACGTCAAGAATGAGCAAGAGGACATTCCACTGTATTAAACTGTGTGGACTATGATCCCGAATTGAGAAATATGGAAAATCAATAAGACCACATTTTCATTTAGATTTGTACAAAAGTTGAGAGGCCTCTGGGAGAACAAAAATGTGAATATTCAAATCTATTTAAATTTCAAGATGACATCGCATCATTAGGGTTTTTGGTTGCGCAGTATAATTGCTTAATGTTACGAGCAATAATTGTAACGAAATTTCATTGATGGCAGTACCGTAAGGGGAATTTGTATTTATGTTAACTTTAGAAAAAATAGTAGATTTGCGACATAAAAATCGGATTTGACTATCATTTTGTATAGAACATACTCTGTGATGCCTCTCTTGCCAAAAAAAATAGATTATTTTAGTTGATTTTCTCATTTCAAGAAAAAAAATTAATACACTAGCGTACCCATGCGAGAATTCTCGCATGTTGATCCCCACCCTTTCCCTATACATTTCCTTATCCTTTCCACTAAGAAGAAAAGTATTGAATGAATCATGTTTATTTGTTAAATAATATTTTTATGTAATTTCATACATACACAATATCAAACAAAATAAAAAAACTACCGTACCCGTGCAAAAACTATCACATGTTAAACCCTACACTGTTCTCCACCCTCTATTTCCATTTTTTAAAAATTGGTTGTAAGGACATCTGTTTATTTGTTTAAAAATGAGTGAAGGTAACTTCCAATGTACCAACCCAATATCAAATTAAAAAATGCAATTGTTGTTGAAAACATTTATTATTCAGTATCACTGAGAGGTTTCTTGGAACAAATCACAAAAGCAGGTCCAAAACTTGCTATTGTCTAAAAACACAATCTGCCCGGGTGGCCGGTGCCAGAAGAAGTGGGGGTGGAGGTGTAGGAGGAGGGGGGCTCCACCCCACCGCCCGCTACATCCCCTCTCGTCACCAGTTCTTTGCGGGCGCTGGCGGATGCGGTGGCAACGGTAGCACGTGTCAATTGTGGCTGCTCTAGTTGCCGCAAGAGAGCTTCAACTCGCGGCATAAACATCTGCAACGCGCTTTGAAGAGAGGCATCTACTTCGTTCACACGGCCTTCTAGAAGTTGCAGACCTTCCCCTCCAGAGACCTCAGGAGCCGTCGTTCTTTCTTCCAGGGCGGTCATCCTCACGTGGGTCTCTTGTAGCCGCTGCTGGAGGGAGCGGACGGCGTCGTCCTTCTCCTGCAGCTTACGATCCATCTCGCGCAATCTTACCTCCTGAACTCGCAGGGCCTCCTGAGCCCTTCGCTCCGCCTCTTCTCTCTGCAGGTGAAGGGCGTCCTTCATCCTCCTCTCCGCCTCCTGAACCTTTCGCTCCGCCTCCTGCTTCTGCTGGCGCATGGCCTCTTGTAGCCGTGCCAGCCCCTGCTCCACCTGTTGAAGGGCGTCTCCAAACGCATCCGCGCCATCTTGTGTGCCACTGGCACCAGAGCTTCTGCGACTAGTCATTGTCTATCTTGATGCTTCTGAAATTCATGAAATAAAATTATTAGTGTTTTACACACTTTTGGATAGAGGGGAGAAAAATTAATCTCAGTCTATGTGAGGAATTAAAATTTGGTTTATTTTCTGATTTTTATATGACGAGCGGCAACAAGAGATGTACTCGAAAAAAATGGATGTCAAGGGCGGTAGAATGGACGTCCAGTACAGGGTGAGAAGGACTCCTGTGCACGGAGGGAGCTAAGAGGGGGCAACAGATGGAACGGAAGAGGGTAGATAGACGGGGAGGGAGGGGTAGTCATGGGGGAAGTGGTAGCGCTGTAAGGCGAGCGAAGTTTTCAGTTTCAACAACCCCAAAACCGGAGTTGCAACTATACAATATTATATCTGTCGTTACTTGGTGCGAGAGCCCGTCACGGTCCAGGGTCTACCAACAGTGACCGGCTTTGCGACAATAGGAACGGGGGACGTGTGGTTAGCACAAGGGCATCCTTACGCCATGTTCTGGCCTTCTCAACTTGAGAATTAAGTTTTCATCGTCCCATAGCAACATATACTAGGACATTGCAAGGATGACGCACACTATAATCTTTCCTGTCTGGGAATTCACCTGGTGGGTCGTCATTGAGGGTCAGCACGTTGTCCAATAAGCTACCCGAGGGGGTATACAATCGTATAAATCAAATAATTTACCGCAAACGGAGCAAGGTAAAATCTCGTTTGCAATATCAGGGTCGCACTACACGCAGCACTCGCACGATAATCGTTACTTGCTGCTGAACAATTTCAATATCTTTTCTTTGATAAGAAACTATGTAGTTAATGAAGAATAAAAATATATATTTTAAATGATTCATGTGAAGGGTATGAAATAGTAAAAAACAAATTATCATCAATAGGGAGGATTTATTGAAGATCAGATTTCCGTAACTACAAGCATAAGGTTGTATTTCCAAAAGGAAACAAACAACAGTTTTTCTTAGATATTTAAAATATGTATTTGGGTAATAATGCAAATTACACACAAAAAACTTATTAAAGTCGAGGTGTCACCGCATTATCCAAATCTATCGGTGTTTAAATTTTTCGGACAAAACTGATATAAAGTGTTATGCTCTCTTTAGATTTAGAATTTTTAGTCATAAAAACAGTGAAAACATTATGTGAAGTATGGGGCACAATATATGCGCAAGATTTCTTGAGATCCAGAATTCGTTCCAGTGTTTTTAACTATAATATTTTAACGAACATTTTGATGTCAACCATCCATATTTGAAAGATGAGTAAATGTTATTTTAAGAAGAGACCCAGAATAAATAAACATAAAATTTTTAAAAGCACGAGATTAGAAACATTGAAAAACTAGACATTTGCCTTAGGTATTTTTTTAAAGTTATTTGTAAAGGTAAGCGAACTGCAGATTTGGTTCTTCCGCATTGCTAACAAAATAGTTACTCCCGCTGAACTCTACTTCTACCACTACAAGCAGAAGAGTTCAACAAACCGTGCGCATAGTGAAGCTACAGCAATGTCCAGAAGAAAACAAAGGGCCATCACAGAAGTAGAGCATTTCATCAGGGAAACTGCAAAAACATATAATGGTGCGGGTCTCATTGACATGGAAGAAAAAGTAAATTTTTATTTACAATCATATTAAGTTTTTTAATCAAATATTCAATAGAAATGTCAACTAATTCTCTATGTACCGTTGTTTTGTTAAAATTAATATTATTTTCGTTTGGATGCTCTATATAGTTTCTAACTGTACAGAAATGGTAATGCAGCAGAAAAAAGGTACTTTTATTATAATAAATGTGTACCGATTGCAATTGTTTAATGTCAAATGGCAACACGTTTTAAAGTAACGTTCATGTAATGTACGTTGATTTCTTGCAGTGATATATTCATAATGACACCTACGACGTCTGTTGCAATTATAAGTTTAAGTATACCATGAAATTATGATATCATCATTAACTTAGTTTTTAATTTCATATTACAGATTCGTAAATAATTTTACAAAACTGAGGGTAAGATTCCATGTTCAAGGAAAAGGGGCGTACAGGGTCAAGTGGATGTAATTTATTCATTATTCAAATAATTTTATTTTGCAATCCAAATGTCTAGGTACTACATGACGGAATTAACCAGAATATTATGCCATATCTATGTCATGACTGTTCATTTGCATAACACATGCAGCTAACAGCATGAAGTCATCCAGTAATTGAAAGATTTCAAAATACGTAACATAACGAATTTAATTTAGTGTTTTATGTCGTTATATGTACATTTTATTTTAGGGTTGACTTCATTAAGAAATCTAGAAGCTTTGTCATCTTACTCCCAAAACGAAGAGACAGGTCAAATATTAGAGATAAAATACTTCGAATGTCGAAACTTCAAAATTTTACTTTAAAGTTTTTCTGAGTGAAAAAATATTTTATGAACGTGTATCGATTCGATCCGCTATTAGTAATATTTGCATTTCACATCTGAGGCAACAATATTAATACTCGAATAACAAGTGGTTTCACCATTATTGCGTATAGAGAAGTTTTTCTGCGTAAAAAACTTTTATAAACGTGTAGTCGATTCGGTCTCTATAAGCGATATTTGCATTTTTAATTTTGTAGGGCTTAGAAGTTAATCTGTCAGTACTCGCCTTGCGCGCGGTTTAAGGCGGGTAACACTGAAACAATGTGGAATGTGGGTTTATTTACCAGCTAAATTTTGACTTCAGCGGCGTGCAATTCGCATTAAAAGGCCGAGAAATTACTGTAAGGAGATATACGTGGACATAATTTTTATTTACGGTTGTTGTGAGCGGTACATGAATATCCTAATAGTGTTGAAGTTTGACACAGCATTTTTAAACGCCTTTGAAGCTTGTGAGAAACTGATTCATTACCTACGACCTCCGAACGCCGCTTCCTCGAGCTACGGAACAAGCAAGTGACTTTGTAATGATAGGAGCGGAAGAAAATCTATTAACCATGGGAAGAAGAGTATCGACTCGATTGGATATTGCAAAGTGTGCAGTACTGAAATTCCTTTACATTGAAGGTTTGTAGTCTTATCAATTTGCAATTTGTAGCCCTTAAAGCTACAAGTGAGGGAATCTCGTTTGCAGTTTTGTTCCTCGCTTCGTTAAAGACGTGATATTTGCTGACAGAATTTATTCCAGACGAGACACAGTTAACGAGATATTGAATAATTAATTATACAATTAGTTATTAACTGGCTTCATCTAACGCCCTTATTCGACGTTACTCGACTTGATGTTCATTTTATGGGTCACAGAATATATCCATAATACACTTAAACATTTAGACGACAGAGTTGTTTTTGTAAAGCGAATTTCTGTTGTTCGTGAGAAGACCGGGAGGAGCCTGGGAGTATAGGAGTCAGTCACGGCTTCCGTGTCATGACGGGCTGAGTTGTGCATCAAAGAAGGACATTTTGAACATCTGTAGTAAGTGTACACCAGCGACAATTCAAGTCGCGCCATAGAAGGCAAAGCGAGTTCAGTAATGCCAAATGCTTCGGAAAGATCCAATTGGCACAATCACCTAGGATTTTTAATATCTGTGATATTTGAAACGTACTTTGTAAACAAATGTATTCATTTCTTTTGTAAATATTCAACAACTTATTTATTTCTGGAGTGTTTCTATGGTTCTGCTAAGCAAATTTCGGGCAAGAAATATATTTTTCAAACCAATGTTTGTGTGCTTATTTTCGGCTCAGTCATTTCGAGTATCCAAGTGCTTTATTAGATAAAATATACTTAAAATATCTTAGTCTTATTTCCGAATTTTCGGGTTTTTCTCCCCTGGCAGTTTCTATACCTTCCTTTAACTGTGTAGTAGATTTTCAAATGTGTTTAGGGAAGGTCACAAGGCTGCACAGCGATGATTGCAAATGAACATCTTTACTCGGGTATATTCAGCAATTTACATCTGCTCTGGTCATGATGGGAAATGTACGTATGATGAAAAAATTATTTCCTTTGGGGCCGGAGATGCATAAGTATTAAAGAGCTTACCAATGGGGGAACGAGACATATTTTAGTGTTTATAATGAATGAAACTGAGTGAAGGAAATTAGGACATTTTTTCGCCCGTCGTAGGTTCTTCATTCGCTCCTGAAGGTTTAAAGGCATATTTGGAGGCGAAATGAAGTTACAATAACTGATGGGTCGTAGAATACGAGAGTGATATACCATTGAGGAGATTGTGTTAGCCTCTTCATGAAAATTATTCGATTTGGAAGGCTCAATTAAGGCTTCCTAGGAAGCAAAGTGCTTAAATGTATTTTACAGATTCGAAGAACACGAGTGTGATATACCACTTGAAAATTATCTTACCACATTGTTGGCAATTCAATCAATTCTGAAGTCGCAATCATCATGTACTAGGAGGCGAACTTCTAGAAAACAACCACACACGGTAGAATATCATGTGATAAGAGTAATGTCACGAAAGTACACAAGGGTTTCACGAGTGCAATTGTTATTCGAGTGTATCAAGAGTGTACTAAAATAAGTTGGAGTCACAGAGACTGTAGAATGAAATGAGGCGAATGAAAGGACACCGATGAAATACTGTAAAATGTTTTTTATTGAAACGTTAAAACACAAACTGTTATAAGTATTATTATTTTTAGGCTAAATAACGGGTGGGGGTGGGTATGGGTGTTTGTGATTTTTACTGTACCTCTGAGGCATCAATATTCGTACTCGAAGAGAAACAAGTGCTTTCACCATTATCGGGTATAGAGGATCTCTGATATAGTTAACCACGCACGTTAAAACCGTGCGTGACAAGCTTTTACGGCTCATGAGACGGAATGTGAGATTGTTTGTAGATTGCAGTTTCATTATGCGACGCGTAATCTCCAAGGTCAGCGGTCGAGTGGATTCGAATCGGGTCCTGATTGGCCGTTCCCGCTAAGGTGATCAACCTATCGCCTTGCATCTTGTCCACGAGAAGCACGTCCACGATTCGTGGTAGGCGGTTTTCTGAAGTGACGTGATCATCTCTTGAGTAATTGATAGACATGAATTGTCACGAACTTCAACATTAAACAACCGGGTAGTATTCTTAATAAATCTCGAGAAAAATAGAACAATTGGAGTCTGAAACAAAATGTTTTCGAGAGGAAAATGTCATGTAGTGACTGCCCGCAAGTGGCGGATGGTGTTGAGAGATAAGCAACATTAAAACTTAATTATCAACTTCAGTTTCCATCGCAGTTCCTGTTTTTGTGATTAAAAGAATTAACTTGTCAATGTTCCAATTTGTATATTCTCTCACTTATTGACGCAAGAAGAAAAATTTTTGTAATTGTGCGCCTGAAAACGGCAAATTTTTGGACAAACACCTCTTATTGCCGGACCCATGTAAGGAAAATAGTAAATTACGCAATAATTTGACCGGTGAACCAATTTGGGGACGAAGATTGTGTGGCGGCCTGCCTGGTAAGTCCAAAGAGTTTAAAAATTCAATTATAAAATTAACTATCTGCTTTTCATCAACAATGGTGTTAATTGGCTTAAAAGTCATTAGATCGCCTGGCAGAAAATTTTGTATTTGAGTGTTAATTTCATCGACATCAACATTTTTTGCCGCTAAAATTGCACGCTTACTGAGCCTATTATGGTCTAAGTGATTATATTAATATCTGGAAATACACGCTCAATCAGTTCATTTTTTAATGACCAATAGTGCAGAAGTTGTCTGACAATGTGATACATTGCGTATTTTGAGGTAGTGTGATTGTACCGTTTCATCAAGAATATATATCAAGAAATTGATTTGAAAATACTTGTTCCATCGCATCATTATGTAAATGTACTAGCATATTTATAGTCAATCGAAGTGTTTCAACGTTACTCCATAAAAATGATTGTTTCAAACATGGGTTAATCTCATCAGCAAAAGTGGAGTGACGAATGAAATGTAATGTCTGCCGGAAATCACTAGATAGTACTAAAACAGCACCTTCGAAGAGTCGATTATTGCCGTTTATATCTTGCATAGTTCTGTGAAAAGCTTCAAGAGAATGTTTATGACTCATAGTACACTCATCTCAGATAATAATTGAACTTTTTTGTAACACTGCAGCCATTCCGCTATTTTTAATATTACACATTGCGTTTAGTTTACTGTGAATGTCGAATGGCAGCTTCAAAGCTGAATGCGCCGTTCGTCCACCATCTAAGTGGCAGCAATGCCTGACGATGCAATTGCCAATGCAATCTTTTGTTGTAGCCGTATATTTGCAAGGATTAATGACAGGGCCGGATTTATGCATGTGCTGACAGTGCTGCAGCACAGGGAACTCCACCAAAAAGGGGCCTCCACCAAATAAAAAATTATTTTTTTTTAATTTTGGTCTATTTTTCTGCAAAAACGTTTTAATTTCATTGTTTATGTAGTAATTTGTATTTTTTTAAATTTAGATTTCATGATGCATTTTTAGTCTCAAGAATATCTACTTATTTAGTATGTATTCAAAGTTATTTATGATTTATTCAGTATTAAATGTTCGTTTGGTTCCATTAGATTCTGGAAATTCTGCAAACGTTCAGTTAACAGCTGCTGAAGAATTTCGAGTGAAAAGTTACCTTCCAGTAATCGACCAGTTTTTAGTTTATTTAGATCAAAGTGTCTCTGCGTATGAAATAATTTTTCTCGGTTTGGTTTTTTATCAAAATTAGGCAACCTTAGTTCAGAAGAAGTAATCAAGCACGCAACAAACCTTAGTAAAATTTATGTAGACGACGTCGATGAAAATCTTGGAATTGAGTTGATCCAATTCAAAGAATTCATTAACCAATTCATACAAGATGAGGAATCTAAAAGCGCCTTAAGTCGGGAACATTTTATCTATAACTTAATAATTGAGAAGGGAATACAAGACGCGTTTCCGAATGTAGAAATTATTTTAAGAATTTATCTTGTGTCAATGATAACAAATTGTACAAAGGAAAGATCATTTTCAAAATTAAAACTTCTAAAAATAGATTGAGAACTAGTATGACAGAAGAACGACTTAATTATCTTTCTATTTTGAAAATCAATTTTGATATTCTAAAAGAATTATCTTTCGACGATGTAATTGAAGAGTTTGCTTACAGAAAAGCAAGAAAAGTTCCTGTAGTTTAGTTATTATAATTAAGTTGTAATGTGTTGTAAATATTCGGTTTATAAATAAAATATTGTACGCAAAAATTATATGCAAAAAATTTTTTTTAATTAAACATATTTGACACAGATTTAATTTTGTCAGCAGCCAACTGCATATAATATATATGGGGGGGGGCCTCCACCAAAAATCAGCACACGGGCACCCACCATGTTAAATCCGGCCCTGATTAATGACACTGAAAATGTCTTACCGGTACCACCAGGTGCGTCTAAGAAAAAAAATCCACTCTGATTTGCATCAACAGACAATATGATTCGGTTGTAAATAATTCTTTGTTCACCTGTCAATAATGGCTCATTATTTGCAATGAGTGCAGCTAAGTCAACGTCGTCATATTGTTTTTCTCGTTGTATATCAGTGTTAATTAATCAGTTGCTGGACGATCAGGCAAAGGCAGGCCATTGTGGTTGAGTGAAAAGTTTGAAATCAAAATATATAAATCTTCTAGTAGTAGTAATGCGTAATGCTTCATTGTACATCTCTGGTGTGAAATCTTTAGTCGGACATCGTTCTGTTTGTCTCACTCGGCTCAAAACATCTTCAGTCATGTAATTTTTAAATTTTTTCCAGAATGCTAATGATTCTGTTGGATAACATGTCAGAATATTTGCAATTAGTTAACGAATATTATTTGGCGTAGATGTTAAAGCTGCTTCAGCAAGTGCCAAATCCCAATAGCCCATCCTCCAGCAGTTGTAGCTCGCAACATGCTTCTTGATAGGTATCATATACTCTACCTTTAACTGTTCGCAAAGATAATGGTCCAGGAACATTTACCAATAACAAACGCAAAAAAAACACTCACGTTGTTTTGGATGCACTGTGTAGAGCCGTCCCAATGTTTTAGATTTGAATATACCTACTATTTACGGATGTGTTACTCAACGTTTAAGTGGGTCCCATCTTTTACTTCATTTGTTTCATGTAAAATAGCGTGGAACATGGTTATATAGTAATGTTTTGGCAAATTGGCCGAAAACGTCAAGCTTTTGGCATAAGTCAAAAAATTCACTGAGTGTAGTTTTCAATAGTTCTAAAGCTCTTTGGATAACATTTTCTTCAGTGAAATATACACGCTGACCATTTTCAAGATGCACGGTAATATGCTGTACAGGTGGATCTCGACCGTGGATGGAAAAACTAAAAATACGCCAGATAGCTTCGTTACTGCTGATGTATCTGCCCATTTGATTTTGTGTTATTTCATCATTTTTATTAATATCTCGCACTTCAAACATAGCCAAATCACAGCCTTTATTTACGTATTTAAAAATGTATTTAATGGATTTGACGGAATTGCAAAACTCAACATTAATATGGGCCTTATACGTTTTTGAAAGCAATGGCGAATATGGAACCACCCACTGATTATCAGTTTCTGGTTGATTAAAATATGATGTTCGCATTGTGAACACATTGCCAACGTTGTCGACGATACAGTGGATAACCGGATATATCCGTAATTGTATAATTGATACATTCCTTCGGAAAACGTTTCTTACATTTGCCATTTTCCATTACATGGTGATGTCATGTTAAAACTACCACATGGTCTATGGATCATGTGACTGGTAACAATTTCAAACAATTCTGGGCCGGTTGATAGATCCGGAATTTCAGCGGTAATGATTACATCAATTTCTTCCGGGCGTATTTTAGTTTCGAGCCAAATCAAAATGTGAGCATGAGGCAAACCTCTTTTTTGCTATTCAACCGAATACAACCAACAAATTGTCGTACCGAAAACATCACGATAAATTCAATCAAAGACTATAATTTTCGCTTAAACAAACGTGCAACGATATCAGGACGATGTATAGATTGTTGGCCTGGTAACAGCAAGGTTTGTATTTCCTCCCAATTTGGATTACATGTAAATGTAATATATACATCGGGACGGCCATTGTTGACGCTGCGAAAATAGCTGAATGAGGTTGGGAGAGCAGAGCATTGTTGTTGAAAAATGAAAATAACAGTGGAACATCGCCTCTTCCATCGCAGTAGTTCTTTCGTCAGACAAGAATGTTCTGGAAAATAAACGACACACAATTTAAAGATATTGTTACTTTGCGAAAGAAACAAAGAGTATAGAAGTTGTCACAGCTACCTCTGCCCAAACTAAAACTGCGCTTTCCTTACGAATTTCGTGGCCTTCATCTACGTATTTCAATTACATGTAGTGCCTGGCACATCCTGGTCGAATCTTGAAGACTTTCCAAAACGCTTTTTATGAAGCTTTCCGCACTGCTTGTCGTGACAAAGGCGATCAGCTGTCTGATATAGAAATTCTCAGCATTTCCCCCTTGCCGAATTTACGCGCGGGAGTGGAGAATCTTTCCCCAGGAGCTGGTGCGATCTTTCGGTGACGCTACGCACTGATAGAACAGTTGACATCGAATTCAAGGAACTTGCACGACGAAATGAATGTTTGGAACCACAGAGAAGAAATTCTCGCGGTTTTTTGGAGAAAATTAAGAAGAAGGCGAAGGCGCCAAGTTTAAAATGCATGGTCTTTTCCTTTGAAAAGCCTTCAAAGAACATCAAACGCCCTGTTAACGAAGCCAAGGCGCCAAATTCGAAGTAATTTGGCCGGCAATGTGTCAACAGCCATAATGACGTACGTAGGTCATTGCATCTTGGATGTACTCTTGCATGTTCCGTGAACTGCAAATGTTGCTAGAGGGTAAAATAAATGCCTTACCAATGTTGTTGATGTTTAAATTTTCATCGTTGTTTCCTATAATAGTATCCCGTAAATGAATATAATCCTCTGTCCGTAGCTTAACTGGTTTGAAACGAAGGTATCGCAAACTTTCACTCTCGATCTTAGCATACATGTCTACAACATATTGGTGGTAGAACTGACGGTATCGAAGAATATAATTGTTCTGATTATCTCTTATCATTACCAGTACGCGTAGTAATCCATTAATCCTTTTTATTCGTTTCATTGCCTGCAAAATAAGAAATATTTTTTAATTAAGATTGTGGTATGTTAAAAAGTAACACTAATAAATTTTTAAAAAATTTAATCCCTACCAGTTGCCGGATTAACCTGATTAATGTTAACGTGGTATCCATCTTGACCCTGCCAGATTATCAGTGGATATTGTAGAGCATCGTACGAACGATATAAGACTGATATCACCTTCCTCTGAGCTTTCCGCTTTCTTGGGCAAGAAACTAGCGATTTTGAATTTAGCTCAGAGGCGTCATTTAGGCTTGAGGATCTTTTACATGCTAGTAAATCTACTAACATGGGACAGCATACTTCCCCTCCGAAGGAAGGCGTACGAAGGCGCCCTAAAAATCCACGGCTTCGATCGGGTTTGAACCCGCGAGCTTGGGTATAACAGCCCGGTACGTAACCGTCACACCATCGCCGCCGCCTTGGAGCATGTCCTCCTGCACTGTTCTAAGGGAAGAGATAGTCGGCGAATCCTTCACCTTGCTAACTATCTAACACAGGAACTAGGAAATGACGAATCTTCTTTCTGCAAGCTTTTTACCAGAGTCTGACATTTACAGCATTATCTTAGAGAAGAGTATGCCAATCTATATCTTATAATTGGAGATTTTAAAGTCTTTATGTGGCCCTTTTCAGCCACCCCTTTTAAATTATAATAATGTTTAAATCTGTCTTACATTTCACGTTGGAAAAAACGTTTTGTCTGAGACTGACAGTGCGTTTTGCTGTTTAAAAAATAGACACGTGCGCCAATAACCTTAGCATCTGAAACGCCCTTAAGCCTTAATCATTATCATCACCATCATCGACAACAACCGATCGTATTAGAATCGTCGGAAATTTTCTGAGCATTTCTAGCCCATGAAAAACACTTGACAGCAGTTTTAGGCAGCCATTTGCCGGTGTAGAAAATAAGCAGTAAACATTCTTCTTGATGTCGTGTGCGCTCGCGCAGGGGTGTCACAAGTGAAAGAGAGCCGTCGGGTGTCAATGATTGTTCCTTGACACGTGTTTCCGGTGCCCCGAGCCCCGCGATTCCTCTCGCATTGTCCGAGAGACAGTTTTTATGGCAAGTTAATGTTCTTGATATTGAATTGTTAAATATTTTGATCAGTGTTTTGAGCTGTTTGTGGTTTTTGTTTCTTAGTTCCAGGATAGTTCGGCAAGAGATTTGGACAATCATAATCTATTGTGGCAGACCGTAACTCATAGCCCTTGCAGCTACGCGAGTTTGTTTCATGGAATCTCGCACCGGTCGCCCCACTGCAGAATGGACGGGTTGGCCTGCGACATTTCTTGACTTGCAACAAACGCAGCTGTACCCTAACCGGAAGAGCGCTCCCACTGCGCAAAGGGGGTACTCGATTTTTCGATACTTCCTTTTAAAGAGAAGAGCTGACTTTAGCTTGCTCTTGTGATTTGTTTCAAGAAACCACCCAATAATACTGATTAATTATTTTCAAAATCAATTGCTTTCTAATTGCAAGTTTTGCAAGTTTTTTATTTGATATTGGGTTGGTACATCGGAAGTTACCTTCATACATTTTTAAACAAATAAATAGGTTTCGTGAACAACATTCTTTCCAATAAAGGAAATAGAAGGATAGGCAAAAGTGTGGGTTTTATCATACGAGAGTTCTAGCCAGGCTACGGTATTTTTTATTTTATTTGATATTGAGTATGTAAGAAAATACATTAATATAGTTATGCACAAATAAACATATTTCTTAAAAACTTTCTTTCTTAATGGAAAGTGTAGAGATAAATGTATAGAGAAAGGGTGGAGATTAACATGCGCGACATCTCGCATGACCACGTTAGTGTATAATTTTTTTTCCAAGAAATAATAAAATCAATTTGGTTTTTTGGTAAGAAATATTTCACAAAGAATGTTCTGTACTAAAAGAGAGCCAGAAAGTTTTCATGTCACAATTCGGCTATTTTATCTAACGATAAAAGTAATATAAATTCCTCTGACAGTACTGTTATCTGTTAATTCTTTTTAAATTATTACTCCTAATATTAAGCATTCATACTGCGCTTCAAGAAAGCTCTAAATATCTTATGTCATCTTGATGGTTGAAATTGATTAGATATGCGTATTCTTACTATCGGTCCCAGAGGATTCTCAATATTAATACATTTGTGGATGGAAGTGTGAGCTTCGTTTTTGTTATATTACACTCTTCGCGGTGAGAGCCTACATTGTGTAGTGCGGGGGAATGTCCCCATGTTCCTTCTCTACATTACAGTCGCAGGAGATCCTGAATAATAGGGGACGTAGAGGTTTCAAAAGGGGTCTTGTCTTTAAATACTCCGCCCCAAGACTTGAGGTCCCTCCTGGCGCCGGCAGCGAGCAGAGCGCGCACCGCTTCCTCATTGTTTCGCTCCGCCGCGTAGTGCAGGGGAGAATGCCCATATTGATCCCTCGCGTTGACTTCGGCGCCCGCGCGAACCAACAGCTCCACGCACTGACCACTGCGGTCCCTTATCGCAGCCAAGTGCAACGCGGAACATCCAACCCGGTCGACAGCGTTCACATCGGCGCCTCGTTGCAGAAGGAGCGACACCACGTCCACGTGCGTCTTCCAGACCGCATTATCCAAAGGAGTGGAACAATTTCGATCAATGTAGTTTATATCAGCACCAGAGTCTATGAGACGTCGTACGCCACTTAGTCTTCCTTCCTTTGCCGCCTTACACAACTGCTCACCCAGGGGGGAAGGAGAGGTTCGTGCCTCCTCCATTTGTATCTTCGCCTCCTGCACCCGAAGCTCCACCCGCTGCCTCTTGCGGTCCCCCTCGTCGCTAAGACTTCCTTCGTCTGCCGCCACACACAACTGCTCTCCTTGAAGAGAGGGAGAGCTTTGTGCCCTCTGACACCTTAACTTTGCCTCCCGCACCCGGAGCTCCACCCGCCGCCTCTCGCGTTCTCCCTCACCACCCGCTGCTGCCGCTCTCGTCGTCGGTGCTTCGCGGATAGGGGACGTAGTAGTTTCTAACGGCGTCTTGCCTTTCCAACCTCCTCCCCATGGCCTGAGGTCCGTCCTGGCGCCGGCCGCGAGCAGCGCGCGTACCGCTTCCTCATTGTTACTCTGCTTCGCCCAGTGCAGAGGAGCCTCTCCATGTATATTCCTCGGGTTGACGTCGGCGCCCGCGCGCACCAGCAGCTCCACGCACCGACCGCTGCCGTAGCTACTCGCAGCCTTGTGCAGAGGAGTTTCTCCGTGTATATCTCTCGCGTTGAGGTCGGCGCCCGCGCGCACCAGCAGCTCCACGCACCGACCGCTGGGGTCCCTCATCGCAGCCCAGTGCAACGCGGAACATCCAAACTCGTCGTCAGCGTTCGTATCGGCGCCGCGTTGCAGAAGGAGCGACACCACGTCCGCGTGCGTCTTCCACACCGCCTGATCCAAAGGAGTAGAATAATTTCGATCATTGTAGTTTACATCAGCCCCAGAGTCTAAGAGACGTCGCACCACACTTACTCTCCCTTCATTTGCCGCCTTACACAACTGCTCACCCAGGGGGGAAGGAGAGGTTCGTGCCCTCTCCATATTCAACTCCCCCTCCCTCACCCGAAGCTCCACCCGCTGCCTCTTGCGGTCCCCCTCACCGCCCGCTGCTGCAGCTCTCGTCGTCGATGCTTCGCGGGCAGGAGACGTAGTAGTTTCAATCGGCCTCTTGCCATTCCAACCTCCTCCCCAAGACTTGAGGTCCCTCCTGGCGCCGGCCGCGAGCAGCGCGCGCACCGCTTCCTCATTGTTACTCTGCTCCGCCCAGTGCAGAGGAGTCTCTCCATCTATATTCCTCGCGTTGACGTCGGCGCCCGCGCGCACCAGCAGCTCCACGCACCCCCGGGTTAACGCAGCCATGTGCAACGCGGAATGTCCATAGATGCCCACGGCGTTTACACTGGCGCCTCGTTGCAGAAAGAGGGACATTATGTCCACGTGCGCATGCACAGCTGCACGAAGTAGAGGGGTTAAACCTCTTTGGTCAGTGTAGTTGACGTCGGTCCCGGAGTCTATGAGACGTTGTACGTCGCTAAGACTTCCTTCTTCTGCCGCCTCACACAACTGCTCTCCTTGAAGAGAGGGAGAGCTTCGTGCCCTCAGACACCTTAACTTCGCCTCCCGCACCCGGAGCTCAACCCGCCGCCTCGCGTTTGGTTCCTCGTCAGCTGCTGCGCTTGAGGGAGTGGGGGTGGAGGTGGAGGAGGGGGTCTCCTCCCCACCGCCCGCTGCAGCCCCTCTCGACGCCGGTTCATGGCGGGCGCTGGCGGAGGCGGTGGGAACGGTAGCTCGTGTCGATTGAGGTTCCTCTTTTTGCCGCAAGAGAGCTTCTACTCGGGGCATAAACGCGCTTTGAAGAGAGGCCTCTCCTTCGTTCACACGGCCTTCTAGGTGTTGCAACCCTTCCCCTCCAGAGCCCTCAGGAGCCGCCGTTCTTTCTTCCAGGGCGGTCATCCTCACGTGGGTCTCTTGTAGCTGCTGCTGGAGGAAGCGGACGGCGTCGTGTAGCCGTCGGAGGGGCTCCTGTAGCCGTTGAATGGCGTCTCCAACTGCATCCGCGCCATCTTGTGTGCCACTCGCACCACATCCTCCGCGACTGGCCATTGGCTTACGTGCTGTTTCTGAAATTCATGAAATAAACCTATTATTTATTCACACAGTTTTGGATAAATGGGAGAAAATTCAATCTCTGAGAAATTAAAAATTGGTTTATTTTCTGATTTTTATGAGGAGCAGGAGCAAGAGGTGTACTCGAAGAGAATGGATGTTAAGTGCGTTAGTTGTAGACAGACGGCCATGTCATCACCAGTACGGGGTGAGGATTCCCGTGCACGAAGGGTGCTAAGAGGGAGGGACTGATAGAGCGGAAGAGGGTACATAGACGGGGAGGGATGGGTAGTCTTAGGGGAAGTGGTAGCGCTGTAAGCCGAGCCGAGTTTTCAGTTTCAACAACCCCAAAAACGGAGCTGCGACTATACAATATTATATCTGTGTATACTTGGTGCGAAAACCCGTCACGGTCCAGGGTCTACCAACAGTGACCCGCTTTGCGGCAATAGGTATGAGGTACGTGTGGTTAGCACAAGAGCAACCCTACTCCATGTTCTGGCCTTCTCAACTTGAGAAGTAAGTTTTCTCATCGTCCCATTGCAACATTTACTGGGACAATGCATGGAAGATGCTCACTATAATCTTTCCTGTCCGTGAATTCACCCGGTGGGTCGTTATAGTGAGCCAGCACGATGTCCAATAAGGTACCCGAGGAGGTATACAATGATCTCAATCAAAAAAATAACCCCAAACGGAGAAAGGTATATTCACTCTTGCAATATCAGGGCCGCACTACACGCTACACTCGCACGATAATCGTTAGTTGCTGCTGAACAATTTCAATACCTTTTCTTTAATACGAAACTATGTAGTAAATAAAGAATGAAAATATATATTGAATGATTCATCCCAAGGGTATGAAACAAAAAAGAACAAATTTTCATAAATGGATGGTTGTATTGAAGATCAGATTTCCGTAATTTTAAGCATAAGTTAGTAATTCCAAAACGAAACAAATAGCAGTTTCTTCATTTATTTAAAATATGTATTTGGGTACCTACGCAAAATACCGACAAAAAACCTTTAAAAGTCGAGGCGTTACCGCATTATCCAAATGTATCGGTGTTTAAAAGTTTGGGACAAAAACTTACATAAAGTGATTTATATTTAGAGTTTTTAGTCAAAAAAAGTGAAAAAAGTATGTGATGTAAGATGTCTTGAGATCCAGAAGTCATTGCAGTGATTTTACCTATAATATTTTAGCTAATATTTTAATTTCAACTATCCATCCAACTTGTTTTAAGAAGAGACCCAAAATAAATCAAAATAATTTTTGAATAGTACGAGATTAGGAACATTTGAAAACCTAGACATTTGCCTTAGCGAGTTTTTTAAAGTTATTTGTAACCGTAAGCAAACTGAAGATTTGGTTCCTCCGCATTACTAACAAAATAGATTCTCACCCTTAGCTCTACTCTTACCACTACAAGTAGAAGAAGAGTTTAACAAACCGTGCGCACAATGAAGCTACTGTAATGTGCAGAACAAAATAAAGGGCCATCTCTGCAGTTGCGCATTTCATCAGAGAAACTGCACAAAATATAATGGTGCGGGTATCAACGACACGGAAAAAGAAGTAAATTATGTTACACTCGTATTAAATTTAAAAACATATATAATAGAAATGTCAAGTAATTCTTTTTGTACCGCTCATTTGTTAATATTAATATTATTTTATGTTTTGATGCTCGATATAGTCTCTAATAATATAGAAATAGTTACGCAGCAGAAAAAATTGTACCTTTATTACAGTGAATGTGTACCGACTGTAAAAATTTAATGTCATTTGGTAATACGGTTTAAAGTAACGTTCATATATTCTAAGTGGATTTCTTGCAGTGATATATTCATAATGACACCTAGAACGTCTTTTGCAATTATAAATTTTAGTATTGTGTGAATATGTTCCCATCATTAAGTTAGTTTAAACTAATATTACAGATTCGTAAATAAATTTACAAGACTGTGGGTAAGATTCCATGTTCAATGAAAAGAGGATTAGAGGGTCACGTGGACGGCATTTTTTCATTATTCTAATAATTTTCTTTTGCAATCTTAATATCTAGGTACTACATGACGCACTTCCCCAGAATATACATAATACACGCATAACATACATAATACATAACATTTGCATAATACACACAACGATCGGCATGAAATCTTTCAGAATTTGAAATATTTCAGAAGCATACATAATGAATATATTTAGTTTATAATGCTGTTTATGGACATTTCATTGGAGGGTTGGAGTCAGTAAGGGCTTCCGTGTTATGATGGCCTGAGTTGCGCATCAAAGACGGAGGACATTTTGAACATCTTCAGTTAAAAAGTGTACACCGTCGACAATTGAAGTCGAGCCAAAGAAGACAAAGTGAGTTGAATGATGCCAAATGCTTCGGGAACATCCAATTTGCTTAATCACCTAGGATTTTAAATTTCTGTGATATTTGAAACTTACTTGGGAAACAAACTTATTCATTTTGTGTAAATATTGAACAATTTATTTATTTCTGGAGTGTTTCTATGGCTCTGCCAAGCAAATTTCGGGAAAGAAATGTTTTTTTCGAACCAATTTTTGAGTACTTTATGTGGCTCAGCCATTTCTATTATCCAAGTACTTTATTAGCTAAAATATACTTAAAATGTCTAAAATCTTATTTTCGAATTTTGTTTGTTTTCTCCCCGGGCAGTCTCTATACCTTCCTTTATCTGTGTTGTAGATGCTAAAAATGTGTTTAAGGCAACATCGCGTTGATAAAAAATTAACACCATTAGGGTATATTCAGCATTTTACATCTGCTATGGTCAAGATAAGATATGTACGTTTGAAGAAAAAAAGTAGTTTTTTAGGTCCGGAGATGCAAAAGTATTATATAGAAAATTTATATAGAATATTTAATATAGAAGTATTATATAGAAAAATTAAATAGAAATATTTTAGTGTTCATAACGAATGAAATGGACTGAAGGTCGTCTCTCTCGAAGGATGGCTCGTCGCTTCAGAAGGCTTCAACGCGCATTTCGTTCAAAATGCAGTTAAAATATCTGATAGAGTCGTAGAATACGAGTGTGATATACCATTGAGGAGATTTCATTAGCTCTTTCATGAAAATTTAGTCGATATGGAAGGCTTAATTAACGCTTCCTAGGAAGCGAAATGCTTAAAAGTATCTTCTAGAGTCCAAGAATATGATTGTAATATACCGTCTGAAAATTTTTTCAGCACATTGATGGAAATTTAATCGACTCTGAAGTCGAAATGAACATGTACCAGGAGGCGAACTTCTTTAAAAAAATCATACAGGTTAGGATACCATCTAACAACAATGAGATCACGAATGTACATAAGTGATCCAAGAGTAAATGGTCATTCGAGAGTATTAAACTATTTTGAGGGAACAGAGAGTATAGAAATATATGTAACAAATGAAGGAATACCAATGGAATACTTTCCAATTGGTTTTATTGAAAGTTAAAACAACCAATTGTTAAAAGTATTATTTTTTTCAGGCTAAATAACGGCGTAGAAATTTGGAGTTTTCTGTTCTCGTATTTTTCTGTACCTTTGAGGCGACAATATTAATTTTTGAGGAGAACCAAGTGTTTTCACCATTAGCGCGTATAGTGGATATCTGATATAGGGAACCAATCGTGTTAGACTTTTGACAAACTCCTACGGCGCGTGAGACGGAATGGCAGATTGTTTGCAGATTGCAGTGTCATTATGCGACGCGTAATTTCCAAGGTCAGCGGTCGAATGGATTCGGGTCGGGTTCTGATTGGCCGTCCCTGCTAAGGTGGGCAACATATCGCCTAGCAGCTTGGCCACCAGAAGCACATCCACAATTCGTGGTAGGCGGTTTTCTAAAGTGTCGTGATCAGCTCTTAAGTATATGATAGACAAGAATTGTCGCAATCTACAAGACTTATTTACCGGGTCGTAAGCTTAATAAATCTCGAGAATGCTTTAAATTGGTCTTACAGAGTCGAAAAATACGAGTGCGATAGAGCACTTGGAAATTTTATTAGCTCATTGATGGCAATTCAATTGGTTCTGATGGCATAATCATCATGTATTAGGAGGCGAACTTCTATAAACAAACCTGCAGGGTAGGATACCATTAGAAAACACTGAGGTCATGAAAGTACAAAGTGTTCCAAGAGTGAAATTGTCATTCGAGAGTATGAAGAATGTACTAATATATTCTGAGGACACAAAGACTGTAGAATGAAATGTAACGAATGAAGAGACACCGATGAAGTACTCTCAAATGTTTATATATTGAAAGTGAAAACAAGAAACTGTAATAAGTATTATTATTTTCAAGCAAAATAATGGCCTTACGTGTGTTTGTGTATTTTACTTCACATCTGACGCAACAATATTAATACTCGAAGAGAATCAAGTGGTTTTACTATTATCGCGTATAGAGGATTTCTCATATAGTGAGACAAACGTGTTAGAGTTTTGAGAATGTCCTACGGCGTGTGAGACGGAAGGAGAGATTGTTTGCAGATTGCAGTGTCATTATACGACGCGTTATCTCCAAGGTCAGCAGTCGAGTGGATTCGTGTTCGGTCCCGATTGGCCGTTCCCGCTAAAGTAAACTTGTCAATAAAAGAAGTAACTTGTCAACGATTAAATTTTTGTATTATATCACTTACTAACGTAAGAAAAGAAAGTATTGTAATCGTGCGCCTGAAAATGGCGAATTTTCGACACAAAACCTCTTATTGCCGGGCTCAAGTAAGGGAAAAAATGGATTAATCCAGTCGCTAAATGTTGGAAAACAAATTTTGACACGAGGGGGGTCAGAATCCACTTTTTGTGGGTTCTCGATACCAAAAAACCGATTGACAGCTACATGTCCATGTCTGTCTCTTCGTGCGTTCGTCTGTGCAAACGCTAGCGCAGAAACCGTTTAGCGAATTTGCTCCAAAGCTGATATTCCATAATTGTTAAAGATGTCGCGGACCGTGAAATTGGAAATCGAAATTTTTAATTTTTGATGTACTTTACATAAAGCCCCCGAGACATTTTCAATTAAAAAAAAAAAAAATTGTTTCAATTATTTTGATTTAATTATGTTGTGGAATAGTGAAAATAATGTTTAAGTGCAGGTCTCATTTTCGTGGACATCACTGATTTGCAGAAACTGAAAAATTGAAGTTGGAGACTTTGGTCTCTGGCAAAGCTTGTTAGTTCTTAAAAAATGTTTTACCTGTTGTAGATTGGAGAGTGTAGAGAGTTCAGTGCTTCTGGGCGTCGTGCGGGAGAGCAGACGAATCCTGCGGCGCCTGAGACGGAATGACAGATCGACGGCAGATGGCAGTTGCCTTACGCGGACCGTATCTCCAAGGTCAGCGGTCGAGTGGTCTTAAGCGCGCCTCAGGTGGTCGGCATTGCTCCTTGGCCACAGAAACACGTGCACAGCTCATGAGTGCCTACGTTATAATAAAATGTATTAATGACATTCAATCTCCATTGAACATATATTATTAACATCCACTGCGAATCACGTTTTGTGTTATATTTAATACATTGTGAGTAAAAGACGTTTAACTAATGAAGTGTCAATCAAAAATATTTTGGGAGAAATTTTTTTCTTTGGTTAATACGTACTTGCTTTTTCTCGGCAGATTTTATTCACAGTTGATTTTTTTAAATCTTGAGTTTGTATTATCTGCTCCGGTCTGGTGTTAGAGGTAACGAGGTAACTTTAATATTCTCGTTTATGCATTTATTTATGCATTCTCGTTTAGGCATAAATTTATTACTATGTATTGAGATCAGATATAATATGGTAGGTGTTTTTAATATCTAACTTTTCTTAAACACAACTATTTATATCTTCATTCTACGCATAATTATTTTTACATTTTGTACATAACTCTCAGCACATTCTTTTGCCGTGGTATTTATAGTTCGTGTAATTTGCTATGATTTCACGTAATGTTTTGAGCTTGTCGTCCGAGACGAATTTCTTGAGAATTGCGTCAGTGTCCCCACACCAGTCGCCGTAGGCTCCCACCACCACAGGGTGAAACTGCACCACTCGGTAGCGCTGGGCCAGTTGCATTGCGCGGAGGCACTCATATTTTGTAGCCCTTTCCTCGCATCACTAGCACAAACGCACTTTGTATGCCACCGCAAGCGCTGCATCAAGTACGATGGCGGTTTGGCCCTTCGTAACCACTAAACAGGTCTGTTTCCAGCGGGGCGACCTGGTTGTTACAGAGAACTCTCCTTCTGTCCCCGATAGCGGCGTCCAGAACCTGTGCAAGCACTCGCTTGGAGTAGCAGGCGCGTGGCGGTGTGGGGGCGACGCCCAGAAACAAGGCGCGCGATTGGCTCTTGGGCGGGGCTTTTACCCTCGCGCACGCAGCTCCGGAGACAAAGAGTGTGTGGAGCATGGTTTACCATTTAGACCTTGTTCTTAGAGCGCAGAAGTCTGAATAATTCTCTCCCTGGCCTTCGAGGGCCGCGGCGGAGATGCCCTGCTTGCGCACCGCTGCCATATTTCTTTGCTCCGTTTACCTGATGCCCGACTGTCCAACCTTAAATGCCTATTCCGTAATAGAGCCTTACTTTCTATCTGCTCTAAGACTGATTTTCCAGGGTTCATTGTTTCTACTATTTTTTTTTATTTTTAATTCTCTTCTTTCTTGTAACATGATAACTCCGTCTCCAATATTTCTATTATGTTTCTTGGATCTTACTTCTATTCTTGCATTAATAGTTCATAATTCAGCTTCATATGTAATTAAACTTTCATCAATAGGTTTATTGTAGTTCCCATCAATTTACTTACTTCTTTACATCTGTTTCTCCAGTGTTCATTTTTAATTCTCGTCAGATTTGATTTAACATCTACTCTACATTATCATATATTTGTCTATCTTGATAACATCCTGTAGACAAGCACTTTTCGTAAGCTTTTCTCTTTTTTTTAACCAATACCTCATATTCCTCATTGCATCATTTACATCTATCCTGTGCTTTTTCCTTTAGGCAATAATTGTCTCCGTGGAATTCTTTATAAAGTGTAGGATTTAGATAATTTTTTCTAGCTTTTCCCAACGGCATAATATTAACACCTAAAGCTACGTCTAATTGGCATTTAAACGTTTTTGAAGCATTCTGAATCTTAAATGAATTAAACATGTTCTGTTTTCGAGTAGTATTCTCTCTACAAATTTTCTTCTACAATTTCCATCTACAAATTTTACATATTGAGAAAGAACAGACGAACTTAATTGGAAGTGATCTGAGCCAGATTCTGCTCCTATATACAATCTTGTATAATAAAATGTTCGTTCAGAGAATGTCTACTTGTCAGACACAAGTGATGACTCAGAGCAGGAGGTAAAACAGCCTCTTAGAAATCCGAACTATGGCAAACGCTGAAGAATTGCGGAATTGAAAAATACCGAAATGCAATTATCTGCTAGAGCAAGGTAAATTGGAGTCTTGGCTCAAAGCAAAAACTGATCTAATTGAACAAACAAAAGGTTTATCGCTGAAAGAACATGAAGAAAAACAAAGAAGAAAGGAGTTTTTCGAGCTCCAAATACGGGACTTAGAACTGTTAATTAAAATTAAGGAAGAATAGCTCAAAAACTTTCAAAACTAATGCTTGTTCTCTTTCTTGTATGCTCAGGATTTATTTGTTATCAGTCTGAATATTTTATTGCTATTTTACTTTCTCGTGACAATTGAATTGAAAACTGTTCCCTTTCATAAGTAGAAAATATGTTCATAAATGTTATGAACAGTTTCACAAACCAAAAAATTAAACTGTCAATCATCTTTTGACAAGCCTTGTTATTAATTATATTACTAGAATTAACGATCATTAAATATTAAAAATAAATATTGAAGCAATACTTTATTTTGCGCAAATAGAAAATATGCCTCAACAGAATCAACAATTAAGACTGGTTCAACAATTCAGTGGTTAAGAACAACAAAAAATACCCTAAAAATATCCCCAAAATAGACCAAAACTCGTTTAACATTTGAGAGTAGGCAATGAATAATTTATTCACTCACAAAATTCAGTCAAATATAGTGGTTATTTTCGGAAATTCACCATCTTGTTAAGAATATTTTGTGTGCCTTTTATTAACTGAAAGAACTCGAACGTTAATAACTAATTTTTTTCAATTTTCCTTACTTATAACCTTGAAACATTAAAGTCAGTGAAATGTTAGCGTACTATTACAAATCATACTAGATTACTGAGGTATATTTATATCAACAGACTTTCAAAATATCGCTCAAAATTGTCTCTTGTTTGTCGATTTTAAATGTTTACATTTTGTTGCATGTGTCCCTCAGCTACAATAGTTTCCTCATCTAATCTTGCTACTTCACCATCAGTTGGAGGTTCTTCTTCTTTTTTGTCAATTGCCAAGTTATGCAAAACAGCACATGCAACCATGACAGATTCAAGCCTGTCGTGTTTTATCCTTAATGCGTTAATCGAAACGGGAAAACGTCTTTTCTAAACACCATCGCACCTGTCAACAACATTCCTTGTCCTTGCATGTGATTCATTATAAAGATTTTGTACTCTGGTCTGTGGATTTGCAAAAGGTGTCAGTAAGAAACTGATCAAGGCATATCCAGAATCTCCCACTAAAACTAAGTGGTTCATATGACTTAACTCAAATACTGCTTTAAGCGAAGAGTTATTAAAAATAGTTGGGTAATGCACTGTTCCAGGCTTGCGAGCAACAATATACTGAATTTTTAAATTAGAAATGCACTCAGTTTGTATATTCAAAGAGAATGTGCCATCTCTCCCTCTGTATTCTTCTGAATTGTCTCCACCTGGGCATTTTATTTTAATGAGGGTGCAGACAATAGCACCAATTACTCTTGGGAAAGCTGCTTTCTCATATCTGGATCTCTCTGGATCCAACACGCGCCCACGGGCTGGTCAGGGACTGCTGTAGTGACACTGACGCACCCCTAAAGAAAATCGACGAAAACATAACGGACCGCATTGTAAATTACGCGAACTATAAATACCACGGCAAAGGAGAGTGTGCTGAGAGTAAAGTACAAAATGTAAATATTATGTTATAATTATGCATAGCGATATGAATAGTTGTGTATTTAAGAATATACCTGATCATAATATAAAGTAATAAATTATTTTAATATGTACATATACGAGAACTAACTGAAGATTTTTAAAAAAATCATCTTTAAACAAAATTTCTCGGGTATTTGCAGGCAGGTATTAGCCTAGGAAAAATATCTCTCTCAAAAAATGTCTGTTTTACACTTTATTCGTTTCACGACTTTTACTCGAAATATATTAAACATACAAGAGATCATTAGTATTGGCTGCTGTTGATTTATGTACACTGCAAATTGAATGTCATTAATACATTTTATTTAAACGTAGGCACTCATGAGCTGTGCACCTGTTTGTTGTGGCCAAGGAGCAATGCCAATCACCTGAGGCGGTCTCCGTCCACTCCACCGCTGACCTTGGAGATTACGCGTCGCATAAAGCAACTGCTATCTGCCGTCGATCTGTCATTCCGTCTCAGGCGACGCGGGAGTTCGTCTGCTCTCCCACACGACCACCACTACCACCACCACACAAGATGGTGCGGATGCGGTTGAGGACGCCCTTCAGCAGGTGGCGCAAGCGTTGGCGCATCTACAGGAGGCCCTGCGCCTGCAGAAGCAGGCGGCAGAGATGCCTCCCTCCTCCACCTCCCCCCCACTCTCTCAGGCGCCGGCCACCAGGGCGCAGCAGCAGTCGAGGAAGAACGCGCCAGGCGGCGGGTGGAGCTCCGGGTGCGCGAGGTGGAGTTGAGGAGGGAGAGGTCACGAACCTACCCCTCCCCCCTGGGTGAGCAGTTGTGTGAGGCGGTAGAAGAAGGAAGACTAAGAGACGTACGACGACTCATAGACTCCGGGGCCGACGTCAACTACATTGGTCGATATGGTACCACTCCTCAGCTCAGAGCAGCCTTGCATGCGAACGCGGACGTGGTGTCGCTCCTTCTGCAACGAGGCGCCGGTGTGAACGCTTCCAACCTCTCCGAACTTCCTCGTTGCACCGGGCTGCGTGGGAGGACCGCGGCGGTCGGTGCGTTAAGCTGCTGGTGGACGCGGGCGCCGAAGCTGCTGGCGGCTGCGATGGTGTAACGGTTAGCGTATCGGACTGTTATACCCAAGCTCGCGGGTTCAAACCCGTGGATTTTTAGGGCGACAAAATCCTTCGTACGCCTTCCTTCGGAGGGGAAGTAAAGCCGGCTGTCCCATGTTAGTAGATTTACTTGCATGTAAAAGATCCTCAAGCCTAAATGACGCCTCTGAGCTAAATTCAAATCGCCTGTTTGTCGCCCAAGAAATACCTCCTTTCTCTGCTAGTTGATGAAAGGAGCGTAGCGAAATTTGCGTGGTCAGACGGACGAGCGGGCCTGATGGCCCGTGTCTCGCCACGTAAAATAAGGCAAATTCAATTCAATTCAATTCTAAAAGTCGACGCGAGAAACTGCAATGGAGAGACTGCTCTCCACCGAGCGGTGCGCTGTAACAATTTCAACGCAATACGCGCGCTCCTCGTGGCTGGCGCCAGGACGGACCTCACAGCCTGGGACGGGGATTGTGTAAATAAGACCCCGTTTGACATTACTAGTTATTCTTGAGTATGAAAAGTCCTGTGACTCTAACGTCAAGAAGAAGCATGGGGACATTCCCCCGCACTACACAGTGTAGGCTCTGACCGCGAAGTGTGTTGTATAACAAAACAGGACGCCCACAGTTTCATCTAAAAATTTACAAATACTGAGAACCCTTTAGGAGGAAGATATTTTGCTCTGTTGAGAGCTTGGTCTCCTGAGTAGTGTCGGGAATTTTCAAATTTAATCAAATTGAAATGTCATTACGACAATACTACGTTAATTTTTTTAGTTCGTAGGACTGTCTGAATGCTTAATGATCGGAGGAATATTAGTAAGAAAATTTAATAAATGGCATATCTGTGTCAGGGGAATTTACATCACCGATAACGTCAGAACAAATAGTTTCAAAATGAAAATGGCTAATAAGAATATATCTTACGATGTGAAGCTATTTCTGTCATTGCTTTTCTTATTTCCGGGGCAAATTTCATAAATGAGGGATTGTAACGCCCTGATGAAGTGCTTTCTAAATCCACCACCATGTCATTCCTCCGAATCTGGGGAGTAGGGGCGTGGTAAAGAGCGCTTTGTCAGGATATAACATGGGCAGCACCCTTGCCAGCCTGACCAGAGCGCGTGTTCAGAATTCTGTCTTCGGCGCTGCGGTCCGTGCGGCTATGGTCGGGCAGGGAACGAGGTACATCCGCCTACTTTCACATCGCATTATTATTTTATTTTTTTCCTTATAAATCATACTGGCGGTGCTCTGAAAGACGAAAACGTTTTTTAATCCTTTTTAACAGATATATTTAAATTTATTTACATTCAAACATTGTGTGCGCTCCAATAGCTCAGTATTTCTCGCCTACCATTATTCGTACACTAATTGAATTGGAATACAAAGGATGAAGAGTACCAATGTAAGTGGTGTACGGGGAAGATTAAAGCAGCAATGAGCAGCAAGCAAGCGAGACAATTAGTATGAGAAAACATGGTGCACGCCTTCGAAACGTTGTCTATTTGCGAACCACAGGGTCCGTGCTGATTGCGGAATACCGGACCCCCTCCCCGACATTCTCTTCGCTTTTGGACCGTGTCATGGTGTGACAGGGGTGGCGTAACTCTGAGACATTCTATAGGAGAGCAACTCGCTGAGAGGGATCGGGACTTCTTACACCCTACAGGAAGAAGTTTCCTCAGGGCGTCGTGAGCAGGCGAAACACACACCTACACGGTTATCCTAAACCTAGTTTATTGTCTATAGCTAATACATGTGCACGTGGTTAATGGAAAGCTTATGGCTTTACATGTTTAAATACAAATACAATGACCATTGGGTCGTTCGCCACTTTACTGTAGTGTCTGAGTACATCAGCAGAGTGAGACCGTTCGTCACGAGAAGGCGCCACCAACCAAGCGGTTCGCCTCTCCAGAGGAGACGAGCAGAGAAGTACATAAGAACTTAGCAACTGAAGAGCTACAGAGCCGCAGAGCCTCAGTGAACTTAAGAGAGTTTAAGAGAGCCCTGGAGGGGTGTCAGTCCATTATATGGACTCGGGTCACGTGACAGCTGATCCGTGCGCAAACATGGGTGAGGCCCACGTGCCGTGTGCAAAGGAGGAGCGCAAAATTCAAAAACATGGTGACCCCAAAGGATGAGCGTCCTGTTGTTGTCGGTTTCGCCCCCCGGTGCATGGGTTGGATCTGCGGCTCTCCATTAACCATGAACACATGAGCACATGTATACATGTATACATGTGTACATGTAATACGATGAACCCTATTGCTTATCAACGAAGAGAGCGTCCGTGGTTTCACGAAAGAGAGATAAGATGATCACAACACGTACTTCTCAAGTCCTTCTCGAAAATCGATGTGGAATTGTTACGAAATTTCTGTTAAGCTTCGCAGATTGCTTAAAAAGAAATACGTCAATACATTGAGAATACACAGTGAGTAAAAAGGAAGAAAGCGAGAAAAGTAAAGATAGGATTTATACTGGCATTTTCAAGAGGACATTATAATTAAAATTAAATTATTTTTCATATCATTTATTCAATATTTTTATTGGCCGGTAGTTGGTACGAAACCTGTTTATATTTCATTAAATTCAAGAAAACATTACGGAAGAAATACTCTTTAAAAAAAAACTGTACAAGTCTATTTTTTGGGAAGAGCTAATTTTGTTCAACAGACTTTGTCGTTGACAAAAATATCTTTCTAAAGTTTTTAAGATCTCCCAATTTTCGGAAATTCGGGGATGTCAACGAAAATGAGATCTGCACCATTCTCTGGAACGTCTTTTGCACTATTCCATATCAAATTCATGGGGTATCAGTCAAATAATTTAAATAATATTCTTATGATTAGTTTTTTTCCGACCATATTATTATATTTCTGAGTCGATAGTTACCTGGAAAAGTTTTGATAATGAAAGTTCTGAAATTTCTGTGAACATTTTATGGAATGTTTGTGAAATGTGGTTAAAATTTAGAATTTACTCTGTCATTAAAACGCCATTTTCTAAAAAACTACTGCAATTTTTTCTGAGAAAATTGCTATATATGGCGATGTTTTAATGTTTTGTATCCAAAAAATAATATTTCCGTTCTAGTATTAGAAAATATAAAAATAAAAAATTCAAAAACATGTATTTTGGCGGGCGATAGGTGGTATCTGGCAAGTCCGAGCAGCTAGGCGAGAACAAAGGAAATAGAAAACTAATACGGGAAAGTCTGTGACATTCTCTAGCACCACTGGTTTTATTTAAATGTGGGATGCGTTTTTCGATAGTTTGAAATAGGATGCTGCTTGTGTGTCTGCTAGGTTTTGGTAGGAAGTATCTGATATGTGGACCATTTGGTTTATTATTGTATTGACAATGAATTCGAAATGGAGTTGTTTAGTACTTATGAACATGTTAGCATCCGTGATTAATTTGATGTATTTATTTTGAATTATTTGGTGTTTATTGACATATGAAGGGTCTGTATTTGTCCATATTAGATATGCGTAGAACATTAGTGTCCAAATTATAGTTTATATATTGTTGTAGAGTTTGAGTGTGACAGGAATATGTGTTTGTTGGTTAGTAGCCGAGTGGATGTGTTTGTTTCTTGCCTGATTAATTTTGGCATATATTTACGTTTTCTAGGTTAGGCGTGTTTACAGGTGAACTCCTAAGTATTTATGGCTTGCGATGGTCGGGTTCAGGTGATAGGAGAACGAACATGTGTTCGGATATTTTCTGTTACTCGGTTGACATTGCCCCTGCTTGTTAGGCAACTTTTCATGCACTGGTGTTCGGCGGGATCACGAAATCTCTTTGTGGATTAATTTGTTAGTGATTGCGGGCGCGGTAACTATTACTCGGGCAACTTTTCTTGAACGATGGATTGACGATTTTGGGTGGAGTGGGGATATTAGTTACAGAGTCGGCCACTAAAGTATTTTAAGTAATGCCAATGTCTGTGAAATGAAAGTCAAAACTGCATCTTGTGATTAACTTTTTCGGGAGTTTTAGGTGACTTCCTTGAAGGACGTGGACCTGACTCAGCCATTTCTTTCGATATTGACAATAAACCTGTACAGGGGTTCCGCACTATGAAAGCAACTGGCTTTGACTAGCTTCTGTTTCGCGCCAACGAAGTTTTAATACTTGGAAGGTTGTCATCTGTGCCCGTTGCGAGCTTTTGTCTTCAACTGTTTATTGCACAAGGAAGGGGGATCAAGGTCATCGTTCAAGAAAAGTTGCGCGAGTAATACAAAGGTCACTAGTCCCGTAAGTGTAGTTCGTGTTGTTTTGTTCTCGGGATGTATCGAAGATCTTCTTCCGCTGGAAGTCGGGATTCGACGCAGACCAACATGCGCTGGCCCACGTACAGTCTGGGGACGAATTCACGCAACCTGCTGCTCTCAAGTTTGTCCATCGTTACTCCGATTGACACCCGGCGAAACCCGGAGTAGTATGCTAACAAGTGGACCGCGGACGGTGGGCGATCTTTGCTTCCTCTTCCTTGTCCTATTATAACCCCTCACACACACACACACATAAACATGCATTCCCTACCGCACAGGCCGGGAGACCGGGCGGGAGCTTAGCGTCTCAGCTGGGGCGGTGCCCCGCTTGCGGGAGACACCTGGTGGGGGGAAAACGCGCTAGACGACGGTGATCCGTGAAAGATCACCGTCACCTTCCGAGCAAAACCGTGCACTACAATTACGGGACTTAAGACCTTGTTATCACTCCCGGAATCACTAACAATCAATCAATTAATTAATCGCATCCAAGTATCTCCCACTAGCGGTGTTGGCACATTGCCGGCCAAATTACTTCAAATTTGGCGCCTTGTTTTTTTTAACAGAGCGTTTGATGTTCTTTGAAGGCGTTTCAGTGGAAAGGATTATACATTTTAAACTTGGCGCCTCCGAGATTTTTTTTTCGATAATTTTGGCGCCTCCGATAATTTTCCCCAAAAAGCCGCGCGAATTTCTTCTCTGTTGATCAAACATTCATTTCTTCGTACAAAGTTCCTTGAAGTCGATTGTCAACTGCTATCTATTAGTTCGGAGCGTCACCGAAAGATCGCACCAGCTCCTGGGCAGCCCCACGTAAAATCGGCTTTGTCGAAATACTAGGAATAACTGATTTTCTATATAAGACGCCTGCGCGCATTGTCACCACAAGCTAATGTCGAAAGCTGAGTAAAAGCGTTTTGAACGTCTTCAAGGTTCGACCCAGAGTGTGCTAGGCACTAGATGTAATAGAAACACGAAACAAAAACCACGGAATTCATAAGGAAAGGTTTAATTTCGTTTGGACAGAGAACACACTTGTCTGACAAAAAAACTACCGATAGAAGAGGTGATGTTTCGTTGCAGTTTTTTATTAAAATGCTCTCCCAACTGTTCTTCGACTATTTCACTGCCTGAACAAGCGGAGTACCACCCAAGTCGCCAGCCGGGCCAAGCTCTAAGCTCCCGTCAAATGTAATATTTTTGTGCACGGAAGTGTAAGTAAGGGGATAGTATAGGGCAAGGATGAGGAAGGAAAAATCGCGCGCGGGAGCGCTGCCGGCCGCTTGCATTCCCCTTCAGACCGACGCTGAAATCAACCTCGCTGACATGCTAGTGTCGACAATTCGCTAGTGTCGACCCTCACTGATGGGACTACAACCCTCGGACCAATGTCCGGATGTATGTACAAATACATCTATAAGATTACCAGTGAATGCAACGCAGCGTGCGATTTGAGGAAACGGCAACGTAGCCTAGCTATCGCATCACCAAGCAAACTTAGTTCCTTACGGTAAAAGAAGAGTACCGATTTTGCAAGTTTCTCTAAGTGAAAATTACTGCTACCTAAACACGTGATATACACCGTAATTACTAGTACAATAAAACATTTCATTTCGACAACTTGTGTTTCAATAATTATTTGTTCAGTTCTACAGTAATTGCAAAATCCTTTCTTTACACTACAAATAAGCATTTTATTTACTTTTTTATTTTTCTTGCATCCCGAATTTTGTTCAAATTATCCGAAATTTCGGATATTCGGGGTTCGGATTAGCGACGTTCTACTGTACATCGAAATCATTTCCAGTGACAACAAACAAGATGCGTTGTTTGTTGATTAAAAACAGTATATCAAAATGTGTAATCAGTGTAGGAGTGCAGTTCAATGTGTTTCTCTGATATTTATACAAAAAAATATATTACCCAAAACTAAAAAGACTGATTTTTGACTAATCTGTGACAATGGCAGTGCCAGTGTGATTAGCAAATCTCTATTACTGATAATGAATTATTTGAACGGTTTTACCTCAATAACACGGCACGTCCGAGAAAGATGCGAAATGCAGTGACATAATGCCAAAGTGAAGGCGGGGCTCAGGTGCACAGTTAAAAAATGTCACTGTAGAACGCTGTGAGGAGACGGGGTGAAATGGCTGCGTGCCCCCGAGTGTAACAATTCTGACGCCCTCAGTCGCGCTTTGAGCTTCGTCATGGCAGTGCTCCTCACCCATGGGCTCGTACGTTTATGCCATGTCAGATTTTTTTCTTCGCGGTTATTTCCATTAAAAATAGAAGTTAAGCATAGTTGTATCACATTAACTAAAATGATACAATATTCACGAGTCGTATTCCGTCGTATTTTGGCTTCTTTTAATCGTTTTGTAATTTTCCTGATAATTTAGCATATTATGGACATAATTTCTCTGTAATTTTCGAATTTTTGCCATAATTTTCATCATTTTGATCGCATTCGCAATTTTCGCAGCTCGCAATTCAAATATTGAAATATTACAACGTTTTCAATCTAAAAGCTTAAGAAAATTTGTAAATGCTCATTGTACTAACGAACGCCACAATACTCCGAGACTTACAAATGACAACAATAAAAGAAGAAATTAACATGACCAGCACAAAATACTTACAACGACTACATAACCATCAAAATATTCTTGCCATTAACTTACTAGACAAAAGTGACACCACCAGACGACTTACTTTAGATCTGACATATCGACTATAAATTGTTATATTATTTTCTGTTTTATTATTATATATGCTTATCATCGTGCATTTTTAGTATGTTTAGTATGTTAGTTTAGTTTAGTTATCAAATATGTTTAGGGTGTGTTAATCTGAAAAAATGTAATATTAGAAGTACGGTCAATGAACCTTACTCCTCTCATGTTATTAACAATTTATGTAATTTTGCCAAATGTTTCTACCCAAACAAATTGCAAAATAAAATATTATTATAAAAAATTTCGCATACTTGCTTCTTGCTGTCGTTTCAACGAGATTTTTTCATCTACTAATTGTTATCTAATTTCTTACAATTATTGTATCTGATTGTTAACTGTCTTTCCTTTATATGTTTGTTAATTAGGAGGGTAATATATACAGAAGGAGAAAAAGCGTAGAAAGAACCGGATGTCAACAAAGTGTTAGTTTCGTTTTGTCAGTTTTTTTGTCAAGATCAACAGACTCTTTAAATAACTTTGGCAGGTAGAAGTGTCTTCAGAAGGCGCTAAAAGAGAAAGGGAGCACAGTGAATGTGCTAAATTGTAAAATTATATTTTCAATATAACAGTTACTTAAACAGCGAAAATATTTTGATTTCATTATCCCAATCTAAAAATGTTCAAGTCGTATTTACTGTCATAAATGCTTGCATACTTCTAACGCGTTTAAGTCATAAACATCCGGGCCCTAATAATGGGTACTGAGGATATCCTAAACATATCCTAACATCCCAGACATATCCTAAACTCAATGGACGGCGTCCGTACCTCCAAAACCAACCCGGAAAGTATTATCCGTTCACCGTAGGAAAAATTCTGATGTAAACAAATGCACGTGTGTTAGGATGGTTCTCATTGGTTTGCAGTGTGAGCTCTGCCGTTGTAGAAATTCTGACGCTAAAGTAAACAGTTCTCTCTGTAAAAACTAATTTATCTTCCTTCGTTCGTTAAATTAACCTTGCGTCTAAACTATTGCAACGGTTTCGAGAAAGGAGACGTTCGTGGACTGACATCGACGTGGGTTTGGCGCGGCTCTTTGGACCGCGCCGCCGATCTGCCTGCGAGGCCCTGCTATTCACATCGTTTTAGAATGCCTCAGAGTGTGGCTGGCCCTTCAATAAATAACCACAAGTGTGGAAATTTCTTTAAGGTAGCAAAACGCAATTCGTTCTGAACGTATTCAATTCGTTATAAATCTGTCGTTACCGGTTAAGCAAATCGCAGAGTTAACTGGAATATCCGTATCCAGTGTACTGACACTCCGGAAAGAGCTCACCGACAAGGAACAACTACAAACACCATAGAAGAAAAGAAGGGGAAGAAACCTATGATTGAAGCATACGATGACAATGTAGTCCGTGTTGGTCGATCAAAAGTACATTTCTTGCGTCAAATGTGCAAAAGCGCAGAAATGAAACACCAACTCTTGTGAAATTGTTGCAGCTTGTGAATTTTAATCAAGAACGTCCGAATTTTAGGGTAACCAATTTATACAAATTACAGACATCCGGTTATTGACAACCACTTCCTGAAGCAAACTGATCGTAAGTAAAGTAGTTGCATGAACATGACATTTGTATGACAGCTTTTTTTTTTCATTTGAATTGGCGGAGTGTGCTACTCGCGTCATCGAAAGTAATGGGCTAGGAGTTGTCCAATTAGAAGCATAGTGTGTCGCAAATATTTCTTCGGTATGTTTACATTTTTTCTTAAGGTGAACGGATAATAGGTAGTGTCCGGTCCGGTGGCCGAGGTCATTAAGACAGTAGTGGCGTAGCAATCTAGGACCGAAAAATCGCTGGTTCGAGTCCCGCCTCGGGCATGGTTGTATTGATTTGAATTGAATTGGCCTTATTTTACGTGGCGAGACTCTGGCCATCAGGCTCGCTCTTCCGTCTGACCACGCAAATTTCGCTACGCTCCTTTCATCAACTAGCAGAGAAAGGAGGTATTTCTTGGGCGAGAAACAGGCGATTTGAATTTAGCTCAGAGGCGTCATTTAGGCTTGAGGACCTTTTTTACATGCAAGTAAATGTACTAACATGGGACAGCCGGCTTTACTTCCCCTCCGAAGGAAGGCGTACGAAGGATTTTGTCGCCCTAAAAATCCACGGCTTCGATCGGGCTTGAACCCGCGAGCTTGGGTATAACAGACCGGTACGCTAACCGTCACACCATCGCCGCCGTTAACAAAAAGTACGCCGTATTAACAAAAAAGTAGGTAGTGTGGAGCTGGCGAGACTAACTCATCCAGATTGTGGATAAATGTGCGTATCGCCGTACTCATGCCTCGGCATCACGTTCCTATGAGACCGATACGAGGCCAACCGTGCATAATCCGCCACATCATGTATAGCCGTGTATACATCGTCCGCCATATTGAAACCAAGTACACTGCTGGCCAAATGTCTCTTGGGTCACCTGTACTTTAGGCCGACGCTGCTGTTGTGTTATGATTATGTGGCCCAAAGTTAGATCACGTGGGCAATGATCACGGAGTGCGGGTTCCAAGGCTGTATTTAACTGTACATCAGATGCAAACACGTATTTGCACAACAAGATGTTCATTCTTGAGCACATTAAAGCCACAGGCACTAATATTCAATGTACAGTTATTTGGTGTTTTAAGGTCCCATCAACATCTAGGTCATTAGCGACCACTATTGCATTTAATGGTAAGGTAACTGTGAAGATGACATGATGTGGTGATGATAGAGGGCGAAAAGCCGAATATAATTGTGATTATGTGTTGTTGTTTGTTTTTTTGTAGTTTTTAATTCGCTTATTTTGTGTAACCGGTTGCTTCGTTTCATTGTGGATATTAAATTTGTATACAATTTGTACCTAAAAGGGAGTGTTAGTAATATCCATCGATATTTATTATTTTCTATCCCAATGACCCACTTGCTTCCCTCATTGATACACATGTTTATTACATTCTTTAACCCTAACTACTGGCGTGGGATCTGTAACACAAAATGGCGGCGGGTCATATCAACCCGATCATTTAGGTCAAGAAAATAACGTCCTTTGTATGGTTTTGGAGATAAATGTGTGTTTAAAAGTATATATATATATATATATATATATATATATATATATATATATACTTTATATAAGTGTAAATACGTGTAAATAAGTGTATATACTTTATATAAGTGTAAATACGTGTAATAATAAAAACAAATCGCCACATTTACATAAAAATGAATACAAATAATTCACATATACTTGTTTTTCTGCCTACATTCTAATTAGGCGCAGTAGTGCGCCGCTGATAGGAGCTACCTGGTTGGCCGACGAATAGGTCGGTGCAGGATCTCACCATCCAGCGGGAGAATATCACCGCCACCTCCCATGATAAAAAAAACAGGGTATACACTTGCAGGAATAATGACCGGAGCATTTGACGCACCCAGTATCAACCATCAACCCATCAATCGAAACGCAATAGGTTCCCATTCAACTACGCTTCACAGACATCGAATTTGCCACGAAGCCATGGTAGCCGCTGGATGCACAGATATCGGCGTTGCTACGGAGCCATGGTAGCTAATGGATACGCAGACATCGGCACATCGTCACAGCCCTAGTAGCCGTTGGATGCACGACTATCGGCCATGGTAGCCGCTGGATGCACAGACATCGGTGTTGCTACGGAGCCATGGTAGCCAATGGATACGCAGACATCGGCATGTCAACACAGCCCTAGTAGCCACTGGATACACAGATATCGGCGTTGCTACGGAGCCATGGTAGCCGCTGGATGCACAGACATCGGCCATGGTAGCCGATGGATACGCAGACATCGGCTCATCGACACAGCCCTAGTAGCCGCTGGATGCACGGCTATCGGCCATGGTAGCCGCTGGATGCACAGACATCTGCCATGGTGGCCAATGGATACGCAGACATCGGCACATCGACACAGCCCTAGTAGCCGTTGGATGCACGGCTATCGGCCATGGTAGCCACTGGATGCACAGACACCGGCGTTGCCGCGGAGCCATGGTAGCCGATGGATACGCAGACATCGGCATGTCAACAAAGCCCTAGTAGCCGCTGGATGCACGGCCATCGGCCATGGTAGCCAAGGATGACCCTTTCTCCAGGTGTTGCGAACCTCTGTGTGACGTTGGCGGAATTGGGCTGGCGGGCGGGCGGGCCGTGCCTCGTGCGGGGGCGGGTGGGGGGCGGGGGCGGTGGGCGATCGAAGCGGCGAATGCGCGTCGCCCGCCGCGTCGCGCCCGCCCGCAGTGCCGGCCGAGCCGCCGCCCACGCCGCACGACCCCGCTCCGCGCCGCGCCGCTCCGCGCCACGCACCTCACCGCTCCACTCCGCCTCGCCCCGCTCCGCCCCGCCCCGCACGCAGGTGAGTAACAGAACGGGCCACGGGACATACGTGACGCCCACTGTTTTCTTTTGTGACAATACGAGCACGGGTGGGGAAAATAGGAAATATACGCATGAAAGGGGACAAGGTGTGGACTAAGTGCTTGAAACGAGAAACCGGTACTATTTCAAATACGTTAGTAAATATGAGAAACACGCTTTTGTTGTGTGGCTATATGAATGAGTGAAAACCAGAACCGTGTAACATTACATATATACGGAGAAATCTGTTTATTTAAGTCAATATCACTGTAAAGTCGTAGTGCTTTGTTTCATCATTAAAATCACGTCATTCCTATTGTTCATTAAAACCACGAAAATACATTGCCACTGAAATATACCCTAAAATAAAAACTTTTTTCTCACATTTTATAAAATGTCACTCGCACCGTTGTTATTTTCACCCATTCATATAGCCACAAACCAAAATGGTGTTTCTCGTATTTACTGATGTATTTGAATAGTGCTGGGGTTTTGTTTGTTTCAAAGCATTCCGATAGGATATATATTCCAAAAGGATTGAGTATCCGTTCAAAAGGTCCCATTAGTCAAATGCTGGATTACCGCACGTGCCCCATCGGTCCGCACACCCACAGGTCGGCACGTGCGTTGCTGATCAGTGTTTACCTCGCAGAAACTCTCCTGCCCGTCTCGCGACTTTCCGGTATGCGAGGGCGTTACACCCACGGATTTCTTTCCGGGCAATTTATCCCCTGCAGAACAGCTATCTTGGTGTATGAGCGTAGGTCGATACGGGTTACTATAAACTCGCACGGCGGTAGTCTGATTTCACGTTCCTCTCTCCGCTCATGGAGACATTCACAGTGCCGTCTGTTGTTGTGAATGGACATTAGCGCAGCATTGCTTTCGCGCGACAAATAAAATTGTGTATATTTCTTTTAGAAAAAAATAGTGTCCATGGTTTCTGCCCCAACCTTGTGGTGTTTTGCGATTTGTAGCGGTGTTTTGTGAGCACGCCACCCGCATGGTTTGATTGATTCATTGAATCATTAGCGATTCCGAGAGCGACATTCGCTTTGGTCTTTCAGTGTATCCCGAAAGTGTCCGGTATCTTTAGAGTATGTTCTTATCACGGGAGATGCCGGTGATCTTCTCCCCTGGCAGGCGAGATCCTGCGCCGACCTTTAGGTCAGGTTGCGGGGCTTTCCCAACCAGGTATCTCCTCCACCCGCATGTAGCGAGCTCGCCGCCCTAACTAGGATGTTGTGTTCTCTCCAGTGCTGTTTATTTACTTCTGGATTTCAGAGGTAAAAAGTAATACTATGCGACGTTTACCTAATTCTGACTCTGTGACGTGAGTTTGGACATTACTATTCGTCTGGAGATTTCTGTATTATGCGCGCACGTTTTAAAAGCCTAAAAATGCCTACCCCCACTCCTTAACTAACATTAGTTGAATTAAGCATTAATTAAGCTTAAACGAGCATAGTTGACAAAATTTGATAACCATAAATGTTTGCTTTCACGTAACAATTTTACATCGAAACATAAGGTATAGAGTTGATACAATAGTCCAGTCCTCAAAATGTACAATCCTCCCACTCCTCTTACAGGTGCATAGCATTATAAGCGCGCGTTTTCTTAAGCTCCGGAATACTTACCCCAACCCCTTTATTAATATTAGCCGAATTACTTGTAGAATAGCTGTACGAAATACATACACATTACCGAATGTTTAGGGTTCCTAGTACCCTCAACTAACTTATTTCAAAAAATACATCTGTTAAGACAATAAAACGTGAAAAATACTGCACACAATATTCAATGCTCCTTAAGGTTAGACACATTCACATTCATTTTTCTTGTAGCCAACATAAAATTTACGACTTAATAAGCATACACCCCAAACAGGTTATTTTGTCAGTTCCACGTTGTAGAAGACATTGTGGGGTTCACCCGTAACCCGAATATGAATTCTTGGGTTAATCATAAATGATTGCAACGTGCTTTGTAAACAAAATCTGATAACCACAAATGCTTGTTCACACTTACTAGAAATTATTTTGCATGAAAGCATGAGCTACAGATTTGTTATAAAAGTGCTGTCATCGAGATAAGCAACCCTCCCATTTCTCTCCCATCTAGCGAAATACGAGCTTAAAAATGTACGCGGATAACAGTAGCAGTGCCTTGCGAGCTCGCCACCCGCATTAAGTTTTCTCTCTGGTTCTGTTTGTTTATTTCTCTCTCTTTCTCACTCCCTCTTTCTCTCACTCGTTCACTCTTTCTTTTCTTCTTTCTTCTTTCTCTTTCTCTTTCTCTTTATCTCTCTCACTCTTTCCCTCTCCCACTCTCTCTCTCTCTCTCGCTCTCTCTCACACACACACACACACTCTTTTTCTCTCTCACACACACTTTTTCTCTTTCTCACACTTTTTCTATCTTTCTTTTTTTCTCTTTCTCTCTTTCTTTCCTTCTCTCTCTCCGTTTCTCTCTCTCTCTCTCTCTCTCTCTCTCTCTCTCTCTCTCTCTGAGACAAAGAGTGCTGTGTGATGTTCACCTAATTTTACAAGATCGCTGTTTCAGGAGGTGTATCTACTTTCATTACCTAAAGTAAAAGTTTACGAAACAAAATGGTGATTCAGTTGAAACAATTATTATAATACAATAATATTTAACAATATATAGATTATTATATATTATCAACCCCAAAGTTATGATCATTCAAATATAAAACGTTGTATTACGTACTGTAACATCTAATTACAATATTCGAATAGTTAACTAAATGAATTCTAAACTAACTGTTTCGTTTGACAATTCACATATTTAGTATTGTATTAAGAACATTATACGTTATGTTTCTAACTTTAAATAAATATAAACCAGAGTTTTAAATATCTAAGTCAGCATATCCAAGTGTTCGTAACCACTGTTTCAAAGAAGCACACTTGTTAGTAACATTTGATACGCACAATGAATTTTATATATATATATATATATATATATATATAATATATATATATATATATATATATATATATATATATACATTAAGTCTTATCCGTATTTAATTCATTTTCTCAATTCTCTAGATATATTTCTAATCTCCCCATCATCTGATTTAAGTAAGCCGTCTGTTCTTCCCATCCCCTTCCCACCGTCCAACAGCTTCGTCTGCTTTTTCTGTCCCTACCACTCCTTCCATTTCTTCTCCTTCTTTCACTCATTTCTTTTGCTCTATTTACCTCTCTAACCGACGCCCCGCGTCTCTTGAAAACAATCCTCGACAAAGAAAATGCATTTAACTAAATTCAAAACCACCATGAAGAGTGTAATAATGAATTGCTTATGTTTTTCTAAGCTCTTTTTCTCGATCGCCTTACAAATATTCCAGCAAAATTTGTTTTCAATTGCTGCAAGCACAAGAGTTTTTGGAAACATACAAACGCGTTAGAAAAGAACGGTTCTCTAGGCCATAAAACACACAATTTCTTGAAAATTAATACTTGTAGTAGATAGGGCTTATGTTGCACTATTTTCCACGCAATTATCACCAAAATTCAGACATTTGTCTTACCGTGAGATTAAATTAATTGCCTCCTGTGACTTAGAAGACTGCTGCCTGATGTTTGACAGCCTCCTGTAACTCTGCGTTACTGTAATAGCCTTAATGCTGACCGGAGAAAGATGAGTTTATGAGTAAGAAAATGTGGTGGAAATGGAAAGAAATATACACTTACACATCTATTCGTTTTTAAATTAAGTGCCCGGTGTTGCTAATCTATTTATCATAGTCGTCTATTTGTCACGAATGCGAACGAATGTCGTGAGATGTAAAATGAAAGTATTAATATCACTTTCAAACCCCGCTAGTCGATCGACTTCCGCCATTCTCACTCCGCCTCTCTCGACCCGAACAACCGCGCCGCGCTCCGACCCGACCCGACCCGACCCGGCCCCACATGACCCGACTTGACTCGACTTGCCCCGACTTGCCCCGACTTGCCCCGACTTGATCCGACTTGACATAACTTGATCCGACTTGTCCCGACGGGCCCCAACGTGATCCGATTTGACCCGACTTGACTTGATTTAACTCTACTTCATACGACTTGACCCGATTTGATCCGTCTTGATCCGACTTGACCCAACTAGAGCCGACTTGGTCCGACTTGACCCGACTTGATCTGACTTGATCCGACTTGATCCGACTTCAACCGACTTGGCCCGATTTAATCTGACTTGACACGTCTTGACCCGACTTGACCTGACTTGACCCGACTTGACCTGGCTTGACCCGACTTGGCCTGGCCCGACCCGACTTGGCCTGGCCCGACCCGACTTGGCCTGGCCCGACCCGACTTCACCTGCCTTAATCCGACTTGACCCGACATGACACGATCCGACCCCCCCCCGCTCTGATATATCTACCCCAATATTCTCTATCCTGCCCGTCTTAGACCCTCCTCGCCCCGGCCATTTCCCGTCCAGCCCTACCATTCTGAACAAACCATTGCTGGTTATACAGAACCCTTGAGAAAATATTGTATTTAATTAAATTTAAAGAAACAAAATAAAAAAATATCTACCGCGATTGAAGTGCCATAAACTCAAGTGAGTCTTCGTGTGAACGGGAGTTTTATAATTCGAATTTCCCGCTTACAAACAATAGAAACGTTATCACACACCGTAAGTGAACCATAACCAGGAAGTGCAGACAATGGTGAAAGAGGCAGTTTCTAAACAGCGACCATTTTACCTCGTGTTGAGGATTAGAAGCTCATATGTATTGCAACTGTGTAAAATCAATGACTATTTCAAGATTCTTTCCTTAGTGCTATTTCTAAGCTCAAATATGTAAAATTTCGTCCGTAGTTTCAAAAATATATAAACAATATATATCATACTTATGTATATAATGTGTTGTATGACTTAGAAAAAAATTAATATTTTAATACCCCAGCATTTCAATGTGTTTCTGATGCGTGTTTAACTTCGAACGCCTGAAAACCGCCAAGAAATTACAACGTTCTTGTGTAACTCTAAATGGTCAGTTTCTGTTGAAAATTTTTCATTGACTCTGATATTAATTAATTTTGGAATGAAATGATTACTTAATCTTTTATAATTTTCATATCAACAGCATGACTTATTGCGTTCGTCAAATAATATATTTTGAACACGTCTACGAATCACACACGATATCTTTCTGTTTCTCGGCTTATCCCCTCCCCTTTCACGCACTACAATCAAGAAACATCCTACGAATCAAGAAACCAGTCGTAAGCTTAGGACTTGAACTTGGATGGGGCGTCGTCACGTTGAGGGGAAATATGTGAAGATGAAACACCACAAACGAACGTATACGTCTGGGCCGGATCTCACGTATCTACCGGACAAGAAAACGTGCTAAGCTTTCGGGAACAATAACCATTGAAGTCGTGGTGCCAGGATACACAGAATAATATGTGCTCTTCGGAGATGTTGAATGGACTGTACTGTTGTTTTGTGGTTCGTGCAAAACAGTCTGAAGCCCAAAGATAGCTCACGTGGGCAGTGTTCACAGCGTGGGGGTTTCAGAGTTTGCTTCAATTATACATGAGATGCAGACACGTATTTTTACAACGATATGTTCATTCGTGAGCATATAACAGTCACAGGCACAAATATACAATGTACAGTTATTTGGTGATTGTGTTACATATAAAATACATTTCACAAATCACAAGTAATCGCTTTGAGATATTAAAATGAATTGCGTAAGGAAACATGCCGTATGTTTCATATAGAGTTCGAACGGCAACTGACGAACTGGGGCCCACAGGTACACAATTGCTGAACTAATTTTGCGACGGACGCGCTGTCGCATAAGATTCACCGCGCATGAGGCACTAGGTGGGGACAGAGAATTAACGTATTAAGAACGAGTATTCAATTTGTTCCAGAACGATTTCGAAGGTTTCGGCTGCTAGAAACGGTTGCGAGTTTTTCGTGTAGGCCACGCAAGATTTACTGGCAGTTGCTGTGATGCCACATCACCCGCGACGAGGACACGTGTGGCGTAACTGATATCGCGGAGGGCACCTACTCACGGCGATAGAAAGCGAACGTTGATTTCCGTTAGCTGTAAGAAGAGATATGCAAATAAAAGATTGGGTTTGTCCTCGCAAAACACATATAAAATAAAATGTAGAGGTAAGCATTATACGGCCGATCCGGTGACCGAGATCGCTAAGGCAGTAGTGCCGTAGCGATCTCGGACCGAAGGATCGCGGGTTCAAGTCCCGCCTCGGGGCATGGTTGTATTGTGTTCGTCCTTTCACTCCCTATCATCATCCATCATCTCCTGTCATCCTCACAGTTACCATACCGTTACAAGCAATAGTGGTCGCTAATGACCTAGAAGTGATGCGACCTTAAATAACAAAAAAAAAAAGCTTTTTACGGGGAGCATCAGGATTGAGGAGTTAGCTTACTGGCCTCTGAACTGTCAGTACGCGGCTTCGATTCGGGCGTAGTGCCTGGATATCCGAAGGGCAGAAAATTTATACTAGTCACATAACACTTGTGTCATGCGACTCACGGGAACCCTGGTGAGAACCCTGGGAAGAACCCTGGCGTTGTGCCCGGCAAAATTAAATCCCTCTGACGACAACCGCCCTAACGAGATCTCATTTTTCCCCAGACAGTTCAGATATTTTAACTGAGACCTACATCCGGCGAATAGAGTGAGAGTCATAGTCCAGACGCATTAGGAGACTGTCCGCGAGGTGCGCCTGCTTGATAAAGGTCCCCAGACCTTTGTCGGATGTATGTATTGAATTGAATTGAATTAATGCCTTATTTTACGTGGCGAGACTCAGGCCATTAGGCCTGCTCTTCCGTCTGACCACGTAAATTTCGCTACGCTCCTTTCACCAACTAGCAGAGAAAGAAGGTATTTCTTGGGCGAGAAACAGGCGATTTGAATTTAGCTCAGAGGCGTCATTTAGGCTTGAGGATCTTTTACATGCAAGTAAATCTACTAACATGGGACAGCCGGCTTTACTTCCCCTCCGACGGAAGGCGTACGAAGGATTTTTTCGCCCTGAAAAATCCACGGCTTCGATCGGGTTTGAACCCGCCAACTTGGGTACAACAGTCCGGTACGCTAGCCCTTACACCATCGCCGCCGGAGGTAGGCTTCTGAAACAAGGTATAGGTGTTGTGGTGCGTTATCGTTGGCATTTTTCATGAAATAATTATAAACGTTGTCATTGCCAACAATAGTACTATTGTTGTACTATACTATTGTTGGCAATGACAGCGTTTATAATTCTTTCTGAAACCAGCCTGACTCGAAAACTCAGGGGAGGCAACGTGAAACCGCCGTGAGTAATTAAATCCCAAGTAAACCCACAATGAGTCACGAAACATCCGTGTGTGGAAGATAGCACCAAAGAAGAAGAGAAGGGTTAGGCACTATTCCGTTTGGACGTGGGACCGAACATAATCAATCAACGCATCTTCCTTGTTTCGGCTTGTCCTGGCTTGGTACCGGTCACCGCGTGATGAATGAGTGCGATCCTAGTGATGAATGCGATCGGTTGGCTGTCACGTTTTATCTGCGGCCCGCGGAAATGTATCGCCCCCCCTCCCCCCACCGCCACGCTCTGCTGCAGGTGAGTGTGGAAGTGGCGTCAGCTGCAGGGGACTGCCGAACACTTCCAGCGCTGCACAGGAGCCAAATCAGTGGAGTTTCCGTTGCTGGGTTCTCTATTACGTAATCAAATCAGTTCAATAATCAAACTTTCATGTCGATGGCATTCGCGGTTCAATTGAATTGAATTGATGCCCTATTTTCCGTGGCGAAACTCAGCCCATCAGGCCCGTCTGACCTACGCTCCTTTCACCTACTAGCGGAGGAAGGAAGTATTTTTTGGGCGAGGAACGGGCGATTTGAATTTAGCTCAGAGGCTTCGTTGAGGCTTAAGGATCTTTTATATGCAGTAAATCTACTAACATGGGACAACAGGCTTTATTTCCCCTCCGAAGGATAGCGCACAATGGATTTATTGCCCTTGAAAATTTAGTAAAGATAGCAGTTTGTTAGAGTTTTGCGTATAGTTTCGGCAATAGGTTTCTTTTATATATTGGTTAGTGTTCAACTACTATGGCCATTCATGCCGAAAGTGTAGAGCGTGATTTTTATCACCGGAAGTGGAATATTTCTTATCCCGCTGGATGGCGGGATCCGACCTAAACGTCGACTTCTCACTTCTGACTGGCCTGCCGATATATGTGGTATTGTAGCATATAAGTATAAGTGCGTGTGTGTGAGGATAATATAAGAAAGAGCAAGGAAAGATCGCGCGCGGTCTGTGGCCCGTTTTTTAAACTACTGCTCCATCATTGGCGTGTGTTTATCGGAGAAATCTCGTGAAACCACCGATGAGAGCAGCCGGCCACTAGAATTCTCCTGACTGCGGTTGAATGCGACGTAGCTATCTAGCTGGTGTCGTAAATTCTACGTCTGTTAGGTCTAGGACTTCCCGGTCAGAGGTACTGCAGTGACATCAGTTGATGCTCCAAGCCACTTAAGTCTATCGGAATGACTTTGCGTCAAAGGCTGTGATGCTGATGTTTCGTTCTTTTCATGCTCTTCCTCAGAACTATAGTAATGTCTTCATTTCGCCCTGAGGAATTGTACGATGTACGATGGTCGAAACGCAGGCATCACTACTCATCATACACGAGGAATTATTGCTTACTCATCCGGACTATTATTTTTTATGCACGGCAACATAACCTTTCGTGCATTTCGCCGGTCTTTTCCGTTCCGAATAATGGACTCGTAAGGTGACCAGACAGACACTTGCCGACACAGCCCCTTATGTTGAGACTCTGTCCCGTATATTGTTTTCAGGGAAACGGAAGTGAAAATGTCTCATTTTTTTCTGACCAAGCCTTCTAAGCATAACATGCCGTCAGCAATATTAAATTTATCATAGCATATTTCGTTTGCTTGGCATGTTTTTATAAACACTTAAGTGTGACAAGACTTTGTGCTTATGTGCCACGTAAAAAGAATGTTTAGAGAGTCGATTGTAGTTTCTAGGAAACGAAAATGAAGCAATGGCGTCAATTCTATTGGTATATGCTTTATAGATAACGATATTATCATGGAGAAATTCAATAAACTGATCCTTACCCTTTTGAGAGTTTCTGTGTGATGCAACCTTAATTAAAAAACACTGACCTACTTCTTTAATCAATGAAAGTGCAAATTAAACGAATCCGTTTTTTATTTCTAATGACCTTTCTAAGAGATTCTTTGGTTTGCGTGAATTGAATTGCATCCTTATGTCGTTCGAAAATCTTTCACAGTTTTCAGGAGATATGTGAACTGTGTATTAGTTGACGTTTTCAGCTTTACATCGTCCATATAAGTCATATGGATAATGCGATATAATACTTTCATTTTCTGATTTGCCAGTAAATCCGTACTCTGTGGCGTTTGACATAGTGTTCGAGGGGTTCATGCACAAAATAAACCGCAGTGGACTTAGTAAATCACCTTGAAATATCCCACGTTTTGTAGGTATGATATCAGTCTGCGGGTTGAATAAGTGTTCTCACATGAATCTTCTAGGAAGGTATCACATGTTGCACGATTGTGACCGTAGACGTGTTGACATTGTAAAGCCGAAGCACTGTTAATAGCCAATCATAGGGAACAGAATCGAAGGCTTATTTAAATTCCACATATGCCATATACAGATTTCTATTCTTCTTAGAGGCCAGGTTACATGCAACCTAATCTGTTATTAGTTGTTATTTGCAACCTTCAGAACCTTTTCTGCAACCCTTTCTCTCGCTAAAAAATTCATGTAACTGCACGAGTTGAATTTTACTGGAACAGTTTTGTTCTGCTTTAATCCAGGACGCTTCACTATTGAAGAGTGTTGAAGTTGCGACCTGATTGCCCCAAAATGTTTCAACTTATTGCCGAGTAGACTAGACAATTTTTGAATATGTAGATTCCTTATATTCCATGGCCTGATAGAAGAACATTTCCCTAGTAGAAAACAGGACATCATTTCTGCGATTTCTACTCTTTGTGCATTCGGACAGGCAAGCTACTGCTAATGTAACAGATAATATCAGTTTAACTGTGTATTGTTTCACAGTATTATTTCCGATATTATTATTATTATTATTATTATTATTATTATTATTATTATTATTATTGTTATTATTATTATTATATACTTATAACTTGACTAGCGTAGTGTCTCTCATAAGGTGGTTTTCTTGTTAAGTTTTGTGTTGTACTGGTTCTTAATAAAAATAGATTTTAAATACGAGTGTAATACAGTTGCTTATGTCATCCATCATTGTCCAATGAATGTTACATGAAAAATTACCGTTTGAAAAAAAGGACATTTTAAAAATGTCAAATTGTCTTACAAATTTACTTTTAGTTAGCCTTAATCGAGTGAATCATTCGTAATAATTTTTGTTATGCATGAAAGGCAGTATAATATTGCACACATTATCGTAACTACAGAACCTTTCAATTTCGCAAAAAAAAATTATTATTATTATTATTATTATTATTATTATTATTATTATTATTATTATTATTCTAAAATATGTTACTGTGAGTGATACTTCTAAAGATAATGACATTACATTTGTCTTATAAAAAGCTATTGAATGAGCTATTGAACATCTAAAAACTCTCTAAAAGCGTTTTATATGCCTAAAACAACCCAAAACGTCTTTTCAGATAAATTCTCAGACCATTTAGTAAGTATTCGAATAAATTATTTGTTTTTTACCAATATGCTGGGACGTTGAATGACAGCTCACAGAATGGTAGACCAAATGTGGTCTAGTGCCAATTAACGGACGTGCGGACGGACAAATTCACATGCGGACATACACACACGGATTCACAGAGAGTTTACTGCAATACTGAATGCAACATAGGATATTTCAATGTCTCGTCAAAAATGGTAAATTGGTCACCACAATCATGACAGCCAGGAGGACGAGGGAGGCGCTTATTCGGAAACCCCTGAAGGCTATACTACCCGTAATACAGGAGCGTTTAGCGTGAAAGCTATTCACAGTTCAGGAGACTCAACAAGTAATAGATCCCATAATAAATTGTCTACTTTAATATTATTTTCCTCGCTTGTTCAGTGTATTTTCAGGATATTTAGTACTGGTCAATGGCAGTATGTATTACATTCATTGTCAGAATTATTGTATTTGCATTCAAAGCCAGAATTTTGTCACAAATGTAATTTGTAACCATAGATTAACACAAACATTTGTCTTTATCTTGGTATGACTTTATAATTTGTGCATTTAAATTAATAGGTTTGTTTATATTGAATCATATCATATTTATTTAGAAATAATTACCGCAGTAAGTTTTCTTTCAAACGAACTTTCAAGTTGTACAAATCCACAAAAATGATGAACTAACTATTAGCCAAAAGCTCGAAAATAATAAAACACGAAAGTACACATCTATTAATGCACACAATCCCTGAAGGAAAATTTTCTAAAAAATATAAACAAATTAGAATTCTCGAGATAGTTCTAAATCCATACCCGTTTAAAGCTTCCCTCGTCTAAGTTGCCGTTTGGGCATGGGCATAAAAAGGGCGGCCTGTTGTTAGTCTCATCATATATTTTGTATTACGTTTTCATAATAATTAAGAAAACCAAAAATCTACAATGTCAACATTTTAAAATTGTTCATGTTGACACTCCTTAAAAATCATGGGAGAGGAATTATAATTGTTACTACTTTCGTGTATTTTTGGGTAGTAATATTGACGTATAAAAAAATAATTATTGATGTATATACATTTTAGGGAGATGTCTACGAAATGGAATTAATTCTATATAATTTATGTTCGTTCAACACTCTTAAAGGCAAAATTCTCAGCAGAAGGGAATTATTCAAAGAAAAATAATTAAAATATGATTAATACTTATTTTGTTCCTTCAGGAATCGAATTATCTTATATTTTGCTTCCTATATTTTTAATATCAGAGATATTTATGCAGGATCAGAAAAAGAACACCTACATTCTAGATGCATTTGTGCGTTCTTGCATTTTATAAAAGCACCTAGGAAATATGATTCTAATACTGGAAGCTATATTTTATCAAACGCGAGCTATCAACTGTCAACTAACGTGTTTACGTGACAGTATATTTGCGTGCAGCAAAATATATTTACAGAGATTTAAAGATACATATGTAAATGGTGGCAGTCTCATTAAATATCTATCTAAATAGGTTGTGTGGAGGAAAATTACACCCTAGCAGGCATTATCACTAGGACTCCTCAGAATTTCAGGCAGTCATTGATGCACTTATCTACATAATCTTCTACCTAAATAGGCTGTGTAGAGGAAAATTACACCCTAGCAGCCATTATCACTAGGACTCAGAATTTCAAGCAATCATTAATGAATTTATCCACATAATTTTCTACCTAAATAGGTTGTGTAGAGGAAACTTACACCCTAGCAGGCATTATCACTAAGACTCAACATTTCAGGCAGTCATTGATGCTCTTATCTACATAATCTTCTACATAAATAGGTTGTGTAGAGGAAAATTACACCCTAGCAGGCATTATCACTAGGACTCAGAATTTCTGGCGGTCATTGATGCTCTTATCTACATAATTTTCTACCATAGGCTACCTAGGAGCTGTCCTGGGCGCCGTCGGGGTGGAAGGTCCCATCACGACGTTGAGTTCACTGGAATATTGTTAAGAAAGAAGGACGACCCTTTGACCTGGGAGACCAACGCACATGGGTACTACCGACATGTTAGGAAAAAGCGTCACCCAAATTGTCAATACGCTCAAGGGTGTCCTCATGCACAGATGAAAAAAAAATTAAAAACAATAACAATATTAAATCGTCGGTATGACACATTTATTTTCTTGGCCCAAATTCTCCTATTCATTAATGTAATGTGCTTATTTTTTACTAAGTTTGTGCAATTTGCAAGTGAGTTTCTGAAAGATCTAAATGGTGTTTTTTAACGCTATGAAAGGGCAATTTTAATCCACTTTCTTTTCACCGTCTTATGTACGAAAGTTTTAATTAAGGTACGCTTGAGTGCATTGTTTTATGACCACGAAGTACCTGTCCCTTGGGTCTAGGAAATTACACACAGTGTCCCAGCATTAATGGGATGATCGTGGCGATGCGAGAACAACTCGTGCAGGCAGGACATAGGGGATATCACGACATTTTGTCAAGTTCATTTTACATTTAAATTCTTCGTTTTCAGTGGTAAAGTTTTCCAGGTCAGTTGTTCGGTTAAAACAAATTAGGTATTCCTCTTTCATTACTCCTTTTACTTTCTCGTATACGTACGTATATAAGGAGCAAGATACGTAGCATAGAGAAAGGTGTCATCTAGTGTACTTCCTATCATACGGTGTCATCTAGTCTGCCTCCGAGTTTTAATACGTTGAGCTCAATGCGTGAGTTACAGATTTGTGTGGATATTTTTACCCGTGGTACTACTCATTCAATAAAAATGGATTTGACGTATCATTAGCATTATTGAAACATTTTTAATGATTACGAAAATTAATAAAACTACATTTTTGGAGGAAACCAAATATGTATTTCCCTCCCAAATCATGCCTATTATTTTAGTAACACCTCCACGTTTAACTCACCCTCCGTATCAGCATTGTGTGGAGAATTTATTGATTTATCAGTGATTCCGGGCGCGTCAACTGCTAAGGTCATTAGTCCAGTAAATCTAGTGCATGTTGTTTTCTAAGGAGTTGATGGTTAATCTTCCCCCGCTGGATAGTGACATCCGGCGCCGTCCTACCTTCGGCTAACGGCTCCTGTCCGGCCTCCCGGCATGTGGAGTTGTGTAGCGCATGTAAGTGTGTTTGTAAATATGGGGTGAGGATAGGAAGAGGAAGGAGAGATCGCGAGCGGTCTGTGACCCGTTTCCCTTGGCGATGATCAGAGAAATCTCGGAAAACTGCCCATCTGAGCACCCTGTCGCTAGAATTCTCCTCCAGACTGCGACAGAATTCGACCAGGCTGTGTAGCTAGTGTCGAAAACCCTGTCACCGTCGGGACTCGAACCCTAGGCCCTGCCGGTCAGAGCCGTGTGGAGAGGGGTCCCAGAGACAGTCCGCTCTTGTTGGTCGGGCCGGCGTAACACGAGCGGCGTGGCGTCTTAAAGGAAAGAAAAGTGAGGGGAAGCCCTAGGTGTGACCGAGCCTGCGTTGCCTGTAAGCCGCTCCCACTCCTGGATGCCTGTTAAGGTAAACGGGTTACTTGCACCCCTACCTCTCGTGGCCTGCCTTGGCACATCCTGCCAGAAGGCTACACGCTCTCTGACAACAGATATCTCCTTGCTAAACGGACGCATAGGGGACATACTCCTGTTTGAATTCGAAATATTTATGTTTACGTTAAACCTAGTGTCATATCTGCTTTTTTTAGCAATGGTATGCCTGGGATCTTTTAGGACCACAAGCTTTTCTGGCAACTGAAAGTAGTAAACACAAATGTGTATGACGGTATGCTAAGTGTGAATAGCAGATTTTATGAAAGCAAAATAAGTTATTTTTATAACGAAATAAATATTAATAATTAATATTAAACATTTCTTATAAACAAAGAGCCAACCGTACGTAGATTCCATTGTTAATACATAATGTTGCAGAAATATTTATAAGAGTTTGTGAAGTTTTTTTGCGGATAAGTCAAATATTGACAGTATCGGACACTATTGTTTTAAGTTCTCAGCAAGATGTACCAAATTATAATAGGAAGATTGTAGCATATCCCTTTGATCTACCCGAAAAAAGAACAATAAATAACTAATAAAATTGGAAAGATATGTGAAAATGGTTTGGTACCTGCTTAATAAGTGCACGAGAGCATACCTAAAAATTATTCTAAAAATATTCAGAAAAAAGATTAACAAATTAAATATGGTGGTGTCTAAATAGGACTCAGATGTGATTCGAGGGTTAAGAGTGTGAAATTATTATTTTTGCACGAACAAAATTGAGGTTTTTTGTTGAGAACGATATTTTGAATTCTGATATGAAAAACGATCGACAATGTAAAATAAACAATTATTTTTCAAAATATCGATAATTTGATATTTTACAAATTATAAATATTTGGTTTTTGCGATCGTATTAAAATGTTTTCATCATGAGTCATTATTTTCTTAATATTTACTCTTCATAAGTAATTAAACAAATGCGGTCGATCGAAAAGAAAAGCAAGAAGAGGTACAGTTAAAAATATCTTCATAATCTTTTTCATTCTATTCAAAGTAGGTGTGCCCTGCAATGAATGTAAGAAATGTAAGTACGCTTTGCTGATGCAGATCACCTGACGTAGTCGAGTGGTGCATTGATTCCAACGGCAGAAGTGGGCCACGTTACCTGGAGTGCAAGTACCCCCTTCCATTCTTCCAACACATCAAAGTAAAGCAAACATTGCAGCAAAAAGTCCGTAAATTTTAATTGCGTTTTAAAAAAATCTCTAAACAACACTGGCGTGACGTATGACCAATTGAATTGTTTTAAACAATGCAACACGTAGCTGAAATAGGATATAATTTATCGAGCCACATTGCTCATACTATTTATACATCTAAAACAGTAGTTTTTTTTTCAAGTTTGTGAAGATTGAATGAATAAAAGTTTAATGTACACCGCAAAGATATCAAATGAGTAGTAATGTTATAATGTGACTAAATTTTGTAATGCATTTTTTTTTTGAAAAATTTCTTGGAAACTAGTAAATAATCACAAGAACATGGAAGTAAATCAATTTTGTTCACAAAAGTCCTACAAATTTACGTAGTAAAATAATGACAAAATCGAGGGTGAAACTTTACTTTGAAATCTTCACTAAAAAAAGCGAGTGATGCTTCAAATAGGCACCGACTTTGTCGCACCAGCTACTTCTTTCTTTTGAGTCAGCGCTACCTTTGCAGTTTTGTTCCACCTCCTTCCTGTCTGCCAACTATCGGCGACAAAAGAGCTACATCTGCCCTCTGCGGTAACAAGCGGCTCATAAACTCTATGTTCAATAAGGATGTTCAATTAATTCAATTCAATGTGTAGCTAGTGTCGATAATTTTGCCAGCATCGGGAATCGAAGCGTAGGACCTCCCGGTGAGAGGCTCTGCAGTGACATCAACTGATGCCCTGAGCCACCGATGTCTCCGGGCGGCTTCGTCTTTATACGAATGTACGAGTATCTCTTCTTTCTTCGGCTTCCTCTCCAGGAGCGGAGCGGTAACCATTAGCTTAATGAGTAACAAAGGAGCGCGGAGACCTGGAAGACGGCCTGAAGCTTCTTGCGAAGACAAAGTTGTAAGGATACGGAAGTCTGAGCTCGAAGGTTTTATAACTTTCCTAAAAATAAAAAATACTTTTTTTCGATCGCTGTTTTTTCGTGCATTGAAAAGCAACATTTTCAAAATGTAAGAAATAAATATTACCGATCAAAACTCCTTCTGATACGAATGTTTATTCACAATGTTAATTGGCTCCAGTAGCAGAAGTTATTACAATTGAATTGAATTGAATTTGCCTTATTTTACGTGGCGAGACTCGGGCCATCAGGCCCGCTCTTCCGTCTGACCACGCAAATTTCGCTACGCTCCTTTCACCAACTAGCAGAGGAAGGAAGTATTTCTTGGGCGAGAAACGCGAAACGATTTGAATTTAGCTCAGAGGCGTCATTTAGGCTTGAGGATCTTTTACATGCAAGTAAATCTACTAACATGGGACCGCCGGCTTTACTTCCCCTCCGAAGGAAGGCGTACGAAGGATTTTTTCGCCCTTAAAAATCCACGGTTTCGATCGGGTTTGAACCCGCGAACTTGGGTACAACAGTTCGGTGCGCTAACCGTTACACCATCGCCACTGCAAAATGTATACAATTCGTCGTGTATATTTTTTTTAAAGTACGATCAGTCACAATATTGGCAAATATACCAAAATTTATATTATTTATCATTTTTCTTCAAAGTTAAGAACATCTGACAGTGGCATAAGACATCCTAATAATGGGTTTTAAAGGTATAACACTGATGAGATGCAACCTTTTACCATTCAAACCACATTAGTGCCTAAGAAGTACACAAGATGTTTTCAGAAATTGTTATTCTCAAATGGAATTGATTGTACATTAGGTCCTGCAAATCAAAAATGGATATTTTCATTTGGTAAGGTATTTTTGCGTTCTCACTACATATTTGAAATTTTCCCTCAATACGTCATCAGGTTTTGTCGTTTGATTCCTTGCTCAGAGGGATTCAAATGTAACAGAAGTGTCGATCTTTTTAAAATTCCAGTTTACAAAAATATCAAAAGTTTAACATCTTTGGTTCTCCTCTATGCCATTATTATCGAAACTAGATATGATTCTATTAAGTGAAATTATTCCCCAGTATTATCACTTTAAATGATTTTCTTCTAAAACACGTTTTTCTCAAAAGAAGCTTCACAGTTTTTTAAATTTTTGTACGAATAGGGAGCACATACTAACTTATATAAAATCCGTACTATTTTCATTAAAATGTTAAAATTAAAAAAATATCACGAATATTTATGAGGTCTTTCTTCTCAAGGGGATCTTCCTTTACCTAGGCCATGGTAAAACTAAACATCATATACATACACTTCAAAATACTCAAAAACAGACTTTTAAAAAGATATAAAAAGAACTTAGGAGTAAAAAAGTCGAAGATATATTTAGTGTTTGGAAGCTATTATCGACTTTATTCAATAAAATGTGTCCTCTATAGCCACTATCGACTTAATATGTCCTAAATATTGTTCTTAATCTTTTAGTTCTCTTATTTATATATCCAAGACGGAGTTACATCATTTCTTTAAATTTATATTATTATCGGTCATTTTCAACAAAAAATGCTTTGTCATTGTTAAAAAATGTATAATTCGATATATTATTCTACTATAGATTGATTGTTAGTGATTCTGGACGAGTCAACTACTAAGGTCATTAGTCCAGTAGGTGTGGTGCATGTTTTTCTCTGGAAGTGGCTGTGATCTTTCCCCGCTGTATGACGAGATCCGGCGCCGACCTACCGTCAGCTAGCGGGATTTTCCCAAACCAGGTATCTCCCACCAGCGGGGCACCGCCCCAGCCGGGACAAGCTCTGTGCGGCAGTGTAGTGCATATTAGTGTAAGTGTGTATAAAAGGTGAAGATATGACAAGGAAGAGGAAGGAATGATCGCACGCAGTCTGTGGCCCGTTTGTTAGGGTACTGCTCCGGCATTCGCCTAATATAGATCGTAAAATCCACAGAAAACTACCGATCTGAGCGGCCGGCCGCTAGAATTCTGCTCGAAGGGATGGGAGGGTGGGGAGGGAGGGCGGACAAGGGAGGGCAGGGCGAGGGGAGAGAAGGAGAGGGTCGGGAATGGGAGGGGCAGAGCTCCGTTAGCGGAGAGCTCCCGTGGCAGGGCAGAGTGGGGTGGGGATGGGAGGGAGACGAGGTGAGGGAGGGCGGGTAGGGGATGGGCGAGGAGGGGAGGGGCGGGCAGGAAGGGGAGGAGAGAGGCGGGGGTGGAAGGTGCAGAGCTCTGTTAACGTATCGCTGAAGTGTCGGGGAGGGCAGGGCGAGGGGAGAGGGTCGGGAATGGGAGGGGCAGAGCTCCGTTAGCGGAGAGCTCCCGTGGCGGGGCAGAGTGGGGTGGGGATGGGAGGGAGACGAGGTGAGGGAGGGCGGGTAGGGGATGGGCGAGGAGGGGAGGGGCGGGCAGGAAGGGGAGGAGAAAGGCGGGGGTGGAAGGTGCAGAGCTCTGTGAGCGGAGAGCTAGCGTGTCGGGGAGGGACAGGGCGGTGGCTGAGAGAGCGTCGCATTAGGCGCACGAAGAGTAGAAGTGTCGGCGACAGCGTCTGTAAAGACGGTGAAGAGCTGAGAGAAACCGGAGAGCAGGTGGGTGGAGGGCTTATCGCGTGCAGACGCGTGCGCGGGGCGGAGACAGGGAAAGGTCCGGAGGCGAGGACAAGATCGAGAGCGGGTGGGGGAGGGAGTGGGGGGAAGGCGCGAGCAGCGGGGTGAACGGTATCGATTTCGAGAGTGGGAGTGCTACGTGGAGTGAAGATAGAAGCGATGTCAAAAGCGGGAGTGGGGGAGTTGGCGAGAGTGAGAGGAGACGAAAGCAGAACTAAACCAGGGAGTAAGAGCGAGAGAAAGGTTGGCTGGCGGCGGGGAAATAAATTGTTGGCAGGAACGGAGAGATGGGTTCGAAGAGGCAGCGGGGTCGGAAAAAGGGAAGCCGGAGAGACGGTGTAGAGGCGGAAGCGGTGGTGGGGGGTAGTGGTGGACAAGGGACATAGAAGCGGGGGGGGGGTGAAGTGAGAAGTGGAAGTGGGACGTGGGAAGCGGAAAGTGTATCCGGAAGTGAGGCGGAAACGTGGCCAACGCAGGGGCGGGCGAAGCGGGAAGCGGAAGTGGGTGGCGGATGCAGGGAGCGGAATCTGGTCTAGGAAGTGGGGTGGAAGCGGTGCCGAAGCGGGAGGGCGGAAGAAGCAGGAGATAGGTGGCGGACGCGGGAAGCGGAAGCTGTATCTGGAAGTGAGGCCAGAACGTGGCCAACGCAGGGGCGGGCGAAGCGGGAAGCGGAAGTGGGTGGCGGATGCAGGGAGCGGAAGCTGGTCCAGGAAGTGAGGTGGAAGCGGTGCCGAAGCGGGAGGGCGGAAGAAGCGGGAGGTAGGTGGCGGACGCGGGAAGTGGAAGCTGGACCCGGAAGTGGGACCGGAAGCGGGGTGAAAGAAGGAGCGAACTGGTCGTCATCGCGTATGAGTCGGAGAAACTACGGAAAACTACCCATCACCGAAAACAATGCATTGACATCATTTGATGTGTATCATGCATCTATTACTTCTAGGCTGTCCGGGTGACGCCGCGTCGTTGGCAGATAGGCCGACGTTTCGCCTGTCATGTCGCAGGCTTCTTCAGGGTAGTGAGGGGGTGAAGTCACTACCCTGAAGAAGCCTGCGACATGACAGGCGAAACGTCGGCCTATCTGCCAACGACGGGGCGTCACCCGGACGGCCTAGAAGTAATGGACTCGAGCCGCGGAAGCCAACGTGTATATCATGCATCTCGCAGGAAGAGGTATTCAGCAGTTTTCCGCGGTTTCCCCTATCAGCACCAGGCGAATGCCGCAACAGTGCCATATTTAACGGGCACAATCGCGCGCAATCTGTCTTTCCTCTTCCTTGTTCTATCTTCACCCCTTAGATAGACACAGTTACACGAACGTATACCACACCACCACATACGCCGGGAGATCTATCGGGAGCTTAGGGTGACGCGTCCGCAATCTCCAACAATCATGCAATGATCCACCGGTTAAGTTGGCTCAGGGCCATCAATCATTCCCTGGTTTGTGTGCCTCAAAGTGAGTGTGTGAGGGTGGAAGCTGGGGCGGGGGCGGAGGCATTGCCAGAAGTCTAGGCGAAGGGGGAGGTGGGGGCGGACCGGGTGCGGTGGCGAAGGCGGTGACGGTGGTGGGAGCGGAGGTAGGTCGGAGGCGGGGGTGGAGGCGGGGACAGGAGCGGAGGTGGAGGCGGGGATGGAGGCGGGGTGGAGGTGGGGTGGAGGTGGGGTCGGGGGTGGAGGAGAGGCAAGAGACAGAGGCAGGGTCAGAGTCGGGGTGGAGGCGGAAGCAGAGGCGGAGGCGTGGGCGGAGGCGGGGAGGGGGCGGAGGAACAGATGAGGGCGGTGGCAGGGTTGAGGCGGAGGCGTGGGCGGAGGTGGAGTTGGGGGCGCAGGCAGGGGTTGAGGGGGAGGCGTGAAAGGGGCGGGGGTGGGGAGGGTCTGAGGCGGAGATGGGGACGGAGGCAGGGGTTGAAGCGGAGGCGCGGACGGAGGCGGGGAGGGGCGGAGGCGCGGAGGCAGGGGTTGAGGCGGAGTTGTGGGCGGAGGTAGGGGTTGAGGGGGAGGCGTGGGAGGGGCGGGGTGGGGAGGGTCTGAGGCGGAGATGGGGACGGAGGCAGGAGTTGAAGCGGAGGCGCGGACGGAGGCGGGGAGGGGCGGGGCGGGGAGGGGCGGAGGTGGGGAGGCGCGGAGGCGGGGAGGAGCGGAGGCGGGGAGGCGCGGAGGCAGGGGTTGAGGCGGAGTTGTGGGCGGGGCCTTGTCCGGGAGCGGGTGAGCGCGGGAGAGCCAGCCCCTTCCGCAGCCTCTCTTCCTTTGTGCGCCGCAACGCAATCAGCGGCCCATCCGCGCCGCCCAAACATTTGCCTGCCGCCGCTAACGCGATTTGCACGCAGCCTGCTGGCGCCCGGCACAACCTCTCTCCGGCAAAATGGCAGCGGAGTTTCGCAGTCGGCTGGCGACGGCTGCTCAGGAAAATCTAAGCAAGTCAATTCTCCTCGTCGCCTTAGAAGGAGCACTAACCACCGGTAGGAGGAAAAGTGAACCAGAGCACACTGACTTATATAGTATGAACATCGTTCTATTGCATAGCCTATTGTATAACATCTAGGTAATTAGCAACCACTATTGCATTTAATGGTAAAATAACTCTGAAGATGACGTGATATGGGAATGATAGAGGGTGAAAGAACGAAGACGATCTCACTCACTCTCACTCTATCTCCCTTTATCTCTCTTCCTTTTTCTCCCTCTGTCTCCCTCTCTCTCCCTTTCTATCCCTCTCTCTCCGTCTGACTCTATCTTCCTCCCCTCTCTCTCTCTGAGACACACATCGCACACCCAATCACTCATTCACTCACTCAAACAGTCATACACTCAATTAGTCTTTCACTAGCATACACACTCAATCATTCATTGACTCGGTCGAACACTCAATCACAAGCAAACACACTCAATCCCTTTCACTCGCTCGCACACTCATTCACTCGCTCGCGCACTCAACCACTCATTCACTCGCTCGCACACTCATTCACTCGCTCGCGCACTCAACCACTCATTCACACGATGGCACACTCAATCATTCGCACACTCAATCAATCGCGCGTGCACGCACGCACGCACGCACACACACACACACACACACACACACACACTATTGGGTGCCGCCTCCGAGAGCAAAAGCGGGCGGTCCCTGCAGCGGGCAATCAGCCGCACCCCTGCCGTCCGCTGCAGCGCTCTTCAGGCCACTGCAGGTAGCTCGTCGCAGCCCGCCCGCCGCAGCGCGCGGGGGGGGGGGGGGGAGCAGAATGCAGTGGCCGTGGAGGTGCAGCGGGGACACAAGTGGCCGGGGGAGGGGAAGGGAGGGGAGGGGAGTTGGCTGGCGGAGGACTGTTGGAGGGGAAGGGGTTGGCGGGGCGGGGAACATGCAAATTGGAGGGTTGAGGTAATGAAGAAGGGAGATGAATGGGGCGGGGGAGGATGGATCTGGGAGACGCGAACAGAAGACACCGCAGAAGAAGATACTTAAGGGGAAGCACGGATGGGCTGGACGAGGGAAAAAACGATTGATTCATTCGTTGGATTGATTAGTAATTCCAGGAGCGCCAAGTGTTAAGGACATTCGACCCATAAGTATAGTGCATGTTTTTATTGGAGGAGGTGGCGGTGATGTTTCTCCGCTGCGTGGCGATATCCGGCGCCGACTTACTTGCGGGTTTCCCCAACCAGATATCTCCCACCAGAGGGTCGCCGCCCTATCCAAAAAATAGTCTAATCTCTTAACTTGGCTCCCGGCATGTGTGGTAGTATGTGTGTAAATATGCGGGATCGCGCGCGATCCGTGGCCCGTTTGTTGGGGTACTGCTCCGGCATTCGCCTACTCTTGATCGCAGAAACAGCGGAAAACCACCAATCAGAGCAGCCGACCGCTAGGATTTTCCTCCAGACGGCGGCTGAATTCCTCTTAGCTAAATATCTAGGGTCGAAAATCCTGCCATCGCAGGATTTTGAACACTATGACGTCCCCGTCATCGGCACTGCAATGTCTTCAAATTGAAGATGCCCAAAGCCCCCTGAGCAGGAGGGAAAAGAACAAGAGTTGGGAAATACCAGAGAGCGTAAGGGTAGGAGATGCTGTGGACATGAGTATGGATTAGGAGAGGAGGGGCTGTATGTATAGTTAAGAATAGCAGGGGCAGGTAAATGACAAAACCAACGGGCTCCAAGATGTGAAAATATTGGTGAGGATGAATGTGTGAATGGACTGGACGAGTTTGGGGGAAAGTTCAAGAAAAAGAAACTCACAAGCAAAGGTCTTACATATACTGATTCGATTAATTTTCGTACTGAACAATTTACGACTTTTTAGGGTGAGTTGTAATCGTTTATCTCAACTCAATCATAATTTGTGAATGTTAGATAAAGTGGTTACAAATGACTTCAAAATTAGATTTCCCATCTTTTTTTCTTGTATACAAATTCTTAATTATCGTCTCCAAAAATCGAACTCATCCGAACTCAAATAAATTTTGCATCTTCTGATAAGATAATTACCTGATATCAGTCATAATGAACTCACCATCTTTCTTTGACCATAAATTACTAACTTGCAATCCCCAAAAGACAACAATTAGTTATTTCTTCAACGTGGCGGTCAAACATTTTATTTTACGATTGCATAACACTTTACAACCAATACTTTAAGAGTACATGTTTTCGAAAGTAATGACTAGAGGATGGATTGTGATTACCTAAACCATTAACAAAAATGATCACTAAAATGTATTTTAAAAATATATTTAAAATACTATAAAAGCAATTAAAAATGGCTTAAAAATATTATCAAAAACAATTCGGATGAACAGCTCAAACTGTTGGACATGTTACTGATGTAATTTAAGCTTCTTTCATTCCTCCGCTGGAAAAAAAATGTTCAAACTAATCGACTTCGTTTATGTTCCTTTTCGGTGGAAGTGGTGCTGGTGATGAGAGACGGGCCTGACGCATCTCGGGATAGGAATCTGCTGGTCGGCGAACCGCGGGTAGCAACGCCGTCTGGCGAGGGGATGCAATGGGAGGGGGGAGGGGGGAAGGGAGGGGGAAGAAGGTGGTGCAACAGCTGACGAGCGGCCGCCGCCGCATCGCACGTGACGTCACACCTGCGACAATCGATTTTGCCTCCCCCCTCTCTTTGTCTATCTTTCTCTCTCGCTCTCTGCCCCCGTCGCGCATTCCTCACAGCTTTGGTCCGTGGGACGCACGGGAACAGCGGCGTAGTTTAACTTCTTTCACCGACCGACCCACTAAGGCGGCAGCCACAGTGGAACCGATTTCGGCCGAAATTTCGGTCGGCCGAACTGATGTCACCGCACTGCCTCTGACCGGGAGGACCTAGGGTTCGAGTCCCGACGGTGGCAGGATTTTCGACACTAACTTGTCAGCTAGGTCGAATTCAGCCGCCGTCTGCAAGGGAATTCTAGTGGTCGGTCGGTCCGATTGGTAGATTTGCGTGGTTTCTCCGATCAACACTCGGCGAATGCCGGAGCAGTACACTAATAAACGGGCATAGGTCCACGCGCGATCTGTCCTTCCTCTACCTTGTCCTATCCTAACCCCTTATACACACACACTAACACGCGGGAGACCGGTCGGGAGCTAAGAGCTTGTCCAGGGAGAGTTTGCTCAGTGCATCAAATGATGTCACTACAGTACTTCTGATCGAGAGTTCCTAGGTTCCAGTTCCCACATTGGCAAGAATTTCAACATTAGCCCGTCAGTTAGGTCGAATTCAGTCGCTGTCTGGAGGAGAATTCTAAAGGTCGTCTACTCTGATCGGTAGATTTCCGTGGTTTCTCCGATGAACACCAGGCGAATGCCGGAGCAGTACCCTATCAAACGGGCCACGGACCGCGCACGATGGCTACCTTATCCTTATCCTATCCTCATCCGTTCTTATACACACCTACACTAGCATGCCTTACACTACCACTCATGTCGGGAGACCATGTGGCAGGTTAGAGCTTGTCCCGGCTGGGAAGGTACCCCCTTGGTGGGAGATACCTGGTTGTGGGAAAACTCAATTAACCGACGGTAGGTCGGAGGCGGATCTAGGCATCTAGTGGGGGGAAGTCACCGTCACTCCCCAAGGGGAAAATGCACTACAACTACAGGACTAATGACCTAGGCAGTTGACGCACCCGAAATTACTAACAATCCAATAAACCAAGTGGGACGGTGTGTCTCTGGCGGGAGATACCGGACTGGGAAAAACCCCGCAAGCCAACAGGTACCGGTCCGCACACGATTCTGCCATCCAGCGGGGAAAGATCACCACCACCTCCCGCGATAAAACATCCACTACACCCACGGGACTAGAAACCGTAGCAGTTGACGCTCTCGGAATCTCTAATCAATCAAAATTCGCTCGGTAGAAGCGAAACATTTTCGCTCGATGTATCGGATTTGTTGAAACACGTGCTGCAAACGGAAACTGACACAGTGTACCCAAACGACCTCTACCGACGGCGTCCGATAATATCGGGTGCCAGACAAAGATCTGTTCCGTTTGATGTTGTCGATTCCATTCGCCCGAAATCACCTGGAGAGTCAGAATATCTGTAATAATAAGGCTACCTGCAATAGTAGTAGATGGTCTTGGGGGTGCTTGTCGAAAATGTTTGACTAGGAACTGCGTTGGGAATAGTCGGACCATTTTCGGAGAAATATTTGGGTGGTTTTGTAAACGACATTAATCAGACTATTTCGGTCGCAGTCGTCCGGTAGCTAATGATCAATATTTCGGCCATGTGAATGGATCTTGAGCGTGTTTCTAGCAAACTTTTCAAAAAAGAATCATTAGAGAATTATGAGAATATTTGGATGATTTTGGAGGAAAACGCTTCAATGTTTTTTTTTTCTCGCACAACAGCTTACGCAGTAGAGAGAAAGTTATTAATGCTGCTCGAAAACCGGAAAATTTTCCGTAGAAAAACTTATCACAGAGCCTTGGTAAAAAAAAGTGTATAAATCCAGTTCCTAATTTTATAAAAAAAATTCTCTAACTCATGGGGTAGCCAGAATTCATGTTTTGTGAGTCCTTGATACCGAAAAATCGATTGACGGCAAAACGTCTGCCCGTCCGTCTGTACACAGTGCTAGCAGGTAAATCGTTCTGGTTATTTTCTCAAAACAATATTCCCCAATCGGTTTGCATGACGTCGCAGCTCCTTGAATTTCAAACCATATTTTAATTGGGGGGGGGAATTTACATAAAACACCTGGGACATTTTGAATAGTTTGAAAAGAATTGTCTCCATTATTTTTTATTTTTTTTATATAGTGTGAAAAATGTTTAACAGAATGGTACAGGTCTGATGTTCGCTAAAAACTCTAATTTTTCGAAAATTGCAACATTCCACATTTTTCCGGCGTCTTTCTACTACGACAGTTACTAAGATAGATATTTTCCCCCTAATGAAATCTGATCCTTAAAGACAGGTGGTGAAATAAGGCCAGGTACAATTTTTCGAAAATTTGAGTACTTTCAGCGTAATATTGCGTGGAATTACAGGCGAGAAAGAACATGCTCTTCTGGCACCACTAGTATGTTTAATGAAATAAAACGGATGGCTTCTCTCGCAGTCGTCCGATAGGAAATAGGGATGCAACATCGATTTCGATGTTTTCAAAACATCAATATTTCTATAAAAATATCGATGTTTTAAACACCAATGAATTGAAGCCGATGTTTTTTGAATATCGTTGTTTTGGGCTTGATGTTTTTATGTTTTCGATGTTTTGTTCGTGGATGCAAAATGCTAATAAAACACATTTTCTACAAGTTAAAATATGAAATAATACCTGATAGGTGTCCGAACCAAGCAAACGTGGTATGCACTACTCATGATGAAAAGAGAACGCCTCGCCCGAGATAATCCTGAAGTCTTGGTATTTCCATCGTTTTCCTCACATTTCGCACTTCGAGAGACATTTTAAACTTTGTTTTCTGTTAATTTTTAATTATAAATTAATATGCACGACCATTGTCAAATGAAATTTTGTTGCGCATGAATTTAATCTTAGAGGTTACTAAACCGACTTTAAAACAGCGATGTTTAAAAACATCGATGTTTAAAAACATCGATGTTTTTGGCCGGTGTATTTTCTACATCGATGTTATAATTTTAAACAACGATCTTTATTAGCATCGCTGTTTCGTTATCGATTTCGTATCACTAGTAGGAAACAACCATTATTTCGGCTGCACTGTGACCTTTGCCTGACTCTCCACGCAAATTTAAGGGACGAGCGAACGTTGAACTTGTTCACATTTCACTTGCCCTTCAACGCGGAGCCTTACGAGCGGTAGCATTCCAACGCGAGTAAAGAGAAAGAAACTTTGTTGGAGCTGGTAGGAAACTTGATATTCCCCTTCGACTTTGAAAGGCATCTCGGAACACGGGGGGAAATACCTTGGACGACTAGGTACGGCATCCCAGGAACAGTGAGAAAAGAAACTTTTTCAAGGCAGCATTTAGATTTATTTAGTCAAAAAACAATAAAACTGTATGTGACGTATGGCGGAGAAAATCATCTGCGCACATTTTCTTGAGTTCTAGAGTTCTCTTCTCATTATTTTAATTATAAAGGATTGACAGACAAGTAAAAGTTAAAGATAAATAAATAAATAAAAATAAAATTAAAAAGCCGATCAGATGGCCGAGATCGCTAAGGCAGTAGTGCCGGAGTGGTTTCGGACCAGAAGATCGCGGGTTCGAGTCCCGCCTCGAGCATGGATGTATTTGTGTATGTCTGTATGTGTTGTCCTTTCACCCCCATTATCATCATATCATCATTTCAACTTCCATACCCCCAGGGCTAACAACCGTGGGGGATAAAAATCGGATCCAGCTAAAATGCTGGTCCCCCCCAAAAATTGTCGCAAGCACCTGCCACCGTGATAATAAATAAAAACTGAGCCACGGTAAATGCAGGATGCTTGCATGCGTGGTCCTAGTTGGCCGATTAACGAAAAAAAAAGAATTGAAAAACGCGCGAGATTGGCAACATTTGAAAAACTATACATTTTCGTCCCCTAGTTATAGAAAACTTATTTACAAACAAACTGCATAGTTTATTTTTTGCATTGCTAACAAAATAGTAACTCGCCCTTACCTCTACTCCTACCACTACAAGCAAAAAGATAGTTCAACAAAACGTGCGCATATTGAAGCAACATTTACATTCAGAAGCAAAACAAGGGTCCATCTCAGCATTTGTGCAATGGATCGGGGAAACTGGACAGAAACCTGATTGATATGGGGGGTCATTGTCCCGGAAGCTGAAGTACATTATTTGTTACAAGCATATTAAGTATTTTAAAAAGAATTCACGTTGAAGGGTTGAAAACCAAACAAGTTTCTTTTCCTTCGCCTTTTTTAACAAAAAATTATTATATTTTGGCTGCAAATGACAATACATCCTAGTTACGTGGTATTCAAATTACTCTCAAACGTAATACACACAAAATGACAGTTCCCTAACTGTAATTTTGACCTGCAACTTCAGCAATAGTAAAAAAATATTATTATAGATCATATCTTACCGCTTTTTAGGTTATTAACGAATCTAAATGAAAATATTTGAGGAATACGACGTTTTAATCAATAACTTCTGGTCTCAGCATGGCAAATTAGTGAACTCAAGTTATTTTTTTAATAAAAAGAAGAAATTGTGACTCTCCTCATAAAAATAAATGTCACTGGTGTTTTTACTTTGTCTTCCTGATATTAGTTTTGTTTACATACTTTTTATTCTCTCCTAAAAATTTGATTATTTTGACCGAGGTGATTTTGAAACGAACGTGACGGCTTGAATCACCGTGTACTTGAAAATCATATTTGACCTCCTGCCCAAAGAGTTCTGAACTAGTACTCCTCTACCTTTGTATAGGAACTAGCACGACTGCTGATGTTGACAGCTTTATGGTCAGTTCAGTTCTACGATCTGCAAAATGTGCATTTTCGAAGTAAGATAAAACTAATAATGCTGCAATATATAACACGCTTTTTTGCAGCACGTTAGCGAGTCTGATAAAGCCATAAATATTATCATGAGACATATTTAAGTATACAGACGGACGACTGGATTAACGGTCCGTCAGGGAGATAGAAATGCACAAGAATTTAGACACGCAACAGACTGATAAATAAAAATGGCTCTTTCACTGAATGAAGGACTCTCAATTCATAATTCCAAATAACGTTCGAGATAGATATTTTTCACGATCAAATAACACTCAATTTTACATATCCAGTAAAGCAAGACTTCATTCAGAAAAATAACTAATAAACGGATATGACTAAGGACCAGTATATATTCTTGTTTTCAAATAGAATATTTTCAACTGATAGCGAAACTTTCGCAAAATTATCAATTTTAAGTCTGTTTCAAATATTTTCTATATTTACATGTATTATGAATGGGTGAAAACCAGAACAGTATAAGTGACATGTTATAAATTTTGAGAAATCTGTTTACTTAATTCAATATCACTGTAAACTCGTGGTTCTTTGTTTCATTATTAAAATCACTGCAATTCAATTGTTCACTAAAACCACAAAAATACAATGCCCCTGAAATAGCATAAAATATCCCTATAGCCTAAAATAAACACTTTTTCTCAGAATTTATAAAATGTCACTTGTACCGTTCTGGTTTTCTACCATTCACATATTAAAAATAAAAATATATTTTCCCCTATTTCCTATATTACTAATTTCAAATAATCACGTAAACGGATCAAAAACCAGGCAGTCTCTGTCCAAGTGAAAGGTGTCTATGTTTTTTTAGATATTCAGAATCTGGAAAAATACAAACATATGAAAACGGTTTCGATTTAAATATAAATGCAAATGTTCTGTTATTTGGCCATTTCTCAATTAGTGTTTTGAAACAATTTTCTAATACTTGGCGCGTAACTGCTTTCGAAACAACTGACGTCGAGGAAGAAGCATCAGTATTCCCATGTGCCATTTCAGAAAATCCAATTCTGGCACGTCCAGGACACAGTCGACTGCCTCAAGAGCAGACTTGTGCTACTGTATCGCACTGATAGTAACAGTTTACATTACAAAATTTCTTTATTATTAGTAATAATTGTTAGCACAAAAAATCTTCTGCACGCTCCTACCTATAGACATAGTTGCAGACGAAAAACCTAATATTAATTGATTAAGAGATGTCGAGAATACATATTTCTGTAGATTCAGAAATATTAATAAAAGAAAAATTATCTTCCCTCAATTACTGTTACTTCGTGGACAAAATCTCATGAAACCACTTCCTTTCAAATAGTGCCCTGTTAATAAAAAAAAATCATTACAACAGCAATTTATTGTGACAATCGTTGCATTTACCATTTTCTATTCATAAATCCTCAATTTTCCGAACAGTTTATTCGGCAATATCACGGCAAGATAGTAAAATTACGAAACAACATATTAAAATAGATAATACTTTTCTTCCCCAATTTAGCAGCTGATTTTTTCTTTCAATGAGGCAAATAATCCAAATATTATTAATGTTTACGAGGCTTTGATGACGTCACTGGTTTACAGTTGATAGGGAAAGATAGTGAGTGTTGAAACTAGCTAGACACTAACAAGAGAGAGTAATGTCATCTCTGAGTGAGTAGAAATTGCCCTGAAATTGAAGTAACCAGGCACAAGTACACCGTGGCTGTAATGGCTGGAATTTCCCGGAATTGAGTCGTTATACTGAGATGAGCAAAATACACCTCGGCCATTTCCAGCTAGTCTCCCGCAGAGATGATGGCGAGAGAGGTCCACAGGTGGCCTTGGACTCGCAGTGGTCCCAGATTAAGGTAATAATATGGTTACAACGAGAACCCGGATGTTCAGGCATTTAGTTTATCTAAAATAAGGGGACAAGGTATTTATTTTTGTTAATTAGTCATTTAAAAAGGCATTTATTCTAGCTGAAATAGAGGTGCAAAAGGCTTGTAAACAATGAAAAATCATAATTAAAAGGAGTTATTGTAAAACTAAAATAATAAAAATGAATCACATTTTTATTCTAACTCTAAAAGTTATATTCGCATTTAACAAGTAAGGAAACGATACCACATAGCCATCCGGTACAATGGCTACGAATTTGATATACTCGCAATGCTCTCTTTGAGTTGCTATTGTGGACTCAGTTTTGAATCGTAAAATGGGATCAGTGAAACGGAATTATAATTTTCGTTCTTCGCACTGGCTTAATCGCCTGCTCTTATCGTATATAGAGAGCTGCTCTCAAAAGGGATCAGAGGACAAACTCAAAATTGGTTTTGATTCTTCGTAACTTAACAAAGCCAGTTGACATCAATGAAAAAGTCAAAAATATTGACTGGTATCATCGTATTTTTCGTTGGGATTTTTAACACAGTCACTACTTCCACCCAAAGACAAAACTCGACTGTGCCTTCGTGTTGACCAATCTTGCAGGTCCAACGTAATCGAGATCAGACATGAGAAGAAAAAAGCTAAGTAATGATGTATAAGTATAGTAAAGGAAATAATCTCCACAAAAGTTTTAATAATTTTTATTAATAATTTTCCAGAGTTAACTTTCCGACCTTTCTTCTCTTCTCCCCCCCCCTTTTCCCTCACATGGTAGGCTTCCTCTTCTCCCATTCCAAAAGATGGCTGCCACCTAGCTGTAACCAGCATGTTTTGCCGTTTTCACACTTTTTGACCATGTTGAGAACATTCATGGGAGATCCACGTTGGTTGGGCAGTAAGTACTTTCTATTTGTATTTATATTATATTATTTGTTTGTTTTTTCACTAAATTCACTGTACACCCCCTCTTTTTTGTGTTCAACTTGTGTTAATTTTTACATTTCTCCATTTTGCTAGAGATCCACTGAGGATGGGAAAAGTGTTTTCCCGAAAGTTAACTCTGGAAAATTATTAATAAAAATTATTAAAACTATTGTGGAGACTATTTCCTTTACTATACTATGAATTACCACACGATATCTGCTACCACCACGGAATTTATGATGTAGAACATCGATAAAGGCAGAAATAAGACAAAATGGCAAAGATAGGCATCAGAAGCTAAAATATGCAAAATATGGCAAAACGAAAATCTTGTAAAACAACCCCAGAAGTACAATTAAGTGAATCCAATTGTCAAAAGTCATAAAATAGTAACAATAATAAAAAGGCACTTTGGCTAACTTCCGGGCGCTAGTTATAACATATAACCTAACACTTTCACCCTCATACCTTCCCCTGGGGTCGTGGAACCCAAGCATCATTTTTGTATTGTATTTTCCAAAACAATCTTAGTATATGCACACTCTTTTGAATATACCTTTGCGCATTTGTCACGCTACTATCTAACATTTTACTTATAGTTCTCTGTAGTATTATCGATATTTTCAAAAACAACAATTGGATCACGATTTACTCCCATGAATTGCCCTATTATTTTCCCATTCTTATTTTAAATGTTCGGATATGAAAACTAATGTTCTTGACACGGTCTGTATTTTATTTTTCCTTTTCATTTTTCGCGCAATTACCTTTGATATAATACCTCTGAATCAGTACAAATGAAAACTGGGGGCAACATACGGATAAAATGTTCATTTTTTAAATAATTAGAGTGATAATATTCGAAATATCTTATATGCGATATATTTACATAAAATAATGCTATAACAATCCTTATCTTTCGGTTTACATCTCTCAGTTCTCATTAAAGCTTAGATTTTGATAAGATCAGAGGTATTTAGCTTAATAGAAAATGGTAGATGGGTTAATATCTAATAGTAGGTATTCCAAATGAGAACGAAAGTGGATTGCAATAATCTGGTAATTGTTATCATGATAAGGATAATTAATGAATTGGAATTTTAATTAAATGGAATTTGTTACTATCTCCTAAATGTACGTATATACGGAATAATATAGTAGTATAGAGAAAGTTCTGTAACGGATGCGCTAGTTTTCACAGACGGACGGAAAAACAGGCAGACGGACGAACAGACAGACGAACAAACGGACAGACCGACGGACCGACGGACCGACGGTCCGACGGACCGACAGACAGACCGACAGGCAGACCGGCAGACCGGCAGACCGACAGACCGGCAGACTGACAGACCGGCAGACTGACAGACCGGCAGACTGACACCGGCAGACTGACACACCGGCAGACTGACACACCGGCAGACTGACACACCGGCAGACTTACAGACCGGCAGACAGACAGACCAGCAGACTGACAGACCGGCAGACTAACAGAGTTGCTTTTTCGACTTGCTTATTCGATATTGAATGCTTACATAAAAGGTGAGATATTCATTTTGGTGAGAAAAATAGGGGTAAAAAGAGGCCTTGAGGAAGTGGAAAATAAAAATATTGAATACCGCAAGTTATGATAAGGTTAAAGAGTATTTTAAACAGTTCTGTAAATAAGGACTTTATTTATTAACCATTCCTGATGGTTTGGGAGACGTATGGCCAGCATTTCGAATTCCTTTCACCATATCTAGCAAACTGTCCAAAGGCTTATCATAATAATAATAATATTAATAATAATAATAATAATAATAATAGTAATATAATAAACAACAACAATAATAAAAATAATAAAATAAACAACAATACAAATTGTAACTATTATGTTTGTATATGTAATTGTATAGTGATAGGGGTAGCTGATGACGACGATATAAAGCGAACATAAATATATCATTTAAAAAAAAACAATTCAAATAATGATTCACAAATAGGAATGAAAGTGTATTTTCTTGCGGCGGGGCAAAGGTCATTCAGCGTCATCTCTTTCACCATATCATTGCCCCCGATGCATTTCGCCGGGCAAACATTCTCCCAAAGCCACAGCGCGAAGTCCGAGCGGAAGCGCTTCGGTGCGTCACGTGGTCGGCGGCGACAGCTTTGTCCGGAGCGCCGCCAATTACGTCATTAGCAGCAGCTTAATGTAGTGGCCGCCCCCTCCGCAGCGCTCCTTTGCACTGCTGCGCACGCCCACTGCCACCGCCGAAAAGCGAGGACGCCGGCGAGGCGGTTTCCACGGGCAATGATCCTAACTAGCGGCCTGCAGCTGCGAAAACCGAAGCGGAACAAAACCGCAAAAAAATGGGTTTCCGAAAAGTACGACCCATACTGATTGAAAGCAACAAAAAATACTATTTTTTAACTAGTTGTGCAAAAATGAAATTACTTTCGCGCCCGTTCACAAAATTACGCGAAAAGTGCTCAAAGTTTCGAAAAATTATGCATGACCTCATTTCAAAATATATCTTTAAGGGATAGATTTCATTATGAGAAAAATCTCTTGTAGTTGCGATAAGACGCAGAAAACATTTTGAATTTTGCAATTTTCGAAAAGCCAGTGTGGTTTTGAATAAGGAGACTGGGTATGAGATGGGAGGTACTTAACATGAATCCCCCGGGATATTTTCAAAAATTCCAAAAAAATGGCTCCATCGTTTTTGATTAAATTGTGTTGTTGGATAGAGTGAAGGACGTTTAAGAGAACGGTGAAGGTCGCATGTTCGTTAATAATAAATTTGGTGTCAAAACTACTTTTCACAACGTGCACACATTACAGAAAACATTAGCCAACACTAAATACCCAATCCCACCTACCTTCGTATGCGGGATGTATGCTCTCACATGCTACAATTGCGAACATACATAAGACGAATCTGCCGAAATTCACTTAGAGAATCAAGGAACACGAAGAAGCATGGAAATACAACACTACCACAGTCTCACACTTGCTAACCATTTAAATCGAAACACACATTCAACAAACAATTCTTCAAGTTCAATAAGTTATGAGGCAATACTGTTCGTAGGTAATCGAAAATTTATTTATTAATATGTTATGTTCAGTTATATTCCGTTATTTCTGTTATATATTACTAATTATGTTAATTTCCGTAATCTAGAAGTTGAAAATATCGACAAAGAAAAAAATTAAAATCCCTTTACGTACATAACCTCCTGCAAAACCAGAACTTAACATGTGTCAACCAGCAAATCCCTGAACTCTCGTCACCTCTGCTAAAATTAGCCAAGCCTGTACACCCCTAACTGCACCCACCTTCGCCTGACGCCCCGTCCTCACGCCTCCGCCAGACTCGCGTCTCTCGACCCCTCGGCCGCGCCCCCCCCTTCCACCCCCACTTGCTTCCGACCGACGCTCTGTCCTCTTAAACGAGACGCACTCTCAATAAACCAAAGAAGTTCGTTTTCCATCGAGTCGCTGCAAAGATTGTATGCATTGCTTACGCATTTGGCGTAGGCCCTACTACGTTAACATTTCGTAAATAATTTGTATAATTTATACTTCATTTAATTTTCGTGTAGTATTCATATAGCCCTGATGATCGTTACGCAATCGAAAATAACTTAAGTTTAATTATATATGTATGTATGTATATATATATATATATATATATATATATATATATATATATATATATATATTGAAACACAGAATGTGTTCCCTTACACTAATTAAAACATTAGTGTAAGTAATCAATATATATTTTGGACTGCGCGGTACGTACGCCAAGCGCTGCGAACAACGACGGGAGCTAGCAACGGTCGCTACCGCCACCGGTGCCACCGCCGGGAGGCCAGCGTGAGAATGTCAGTTACAAACTGGGCAGCGAGCACGTGAGGGCAGTCGTTAGGAGAATTGCGAAGGGGACAGACGTTAGCGGAGCGGCGAAGAGTTCGGACGCGTGGCGAAAAGCTCGCCGTTAGCGCATGGACAAAAGGGAACATGCGATGTGTTCGTAAAGCAATAGTAATTGTGAAGCAGTAAATAAGGGAAGTAGACAATGAGATTATCATTAGAATAAAAGATTCGTGTTGATAGAACAATCGATCGCGCTTGTAGTAATTAGTGTAGTGGAAACTTTACCGAAACTGTAGGGTACGGAACTGTGATCAGCACGCGTGCTAGGCGCGGGTTGAGTAATTGAATCCATTGACGGAAGGTGATTCGAGAGAGGTGCAACGCCGTGGTATCAAGATCCGAGTCGGGGAGGAGTCACAAGGTCGCCAGCCCAGGACGACCGCCACGCCATCAGCCGCCGACAGCCCACAGCTGCTGTAGAGGTCGGCAACCCTGTCGATACGAGCTGTTCAACGATCATCGAAGGTATTTGGTCGGGGCCCCGAAGGTATGATAAATGCATATTACACCTAATCTTGGTACCAAGGCAGAGTGTATCAATGTTGTCAGATCATGTAATTAACAAATTTGATTTGCAAATAAATCTTGTTCATGATTGTATTTCTATTTCTGATTAACTTTCCCAATATTATACCAACTTATCCAGGGACCCATTCACGGAAAAGATACCCTCCTTTAGTGTTGTATTGCAGTGAAATACCCGGCATCACAAGGTACGTCACAATATATATATATATATATATATATATATATATATATATCATTCTGGACAACATCTTTTATTTAATGGCGGGCAGACGTTTTCTTGGATCCTTTGTGTCGCATGACATGAGCTGTCTCGTAAGCAGTGACGCACTATTAAAATTCATTGGGTTCAGGCTGTATGGAAGCGGGTAAATTAACACCACCAAATATTTGAATATATAAGTCAAAATCGAAAAAGTTTCATTGTTTTAGTGTTTTTTTCTGCAGCTTTAGATATCAAACGCAACCAACTATTAGAGTAGCTAGTACATCTAATTTTGATCACTCAATGCTTAAGTTAGTTACGCATGCTTCAAGTTAAGTTTGTTTGTTGTTTGTTTTTGTCATTTTGTTATTTAAGGTCGCATCAACCTCTAAGTCATTAGCAGCTACTATTGCGTGTAACGGTATGGTAACTGTGAGGACGAAACGATATGATGGTGACAGTGGGTGAATAGGACGAACACAATACATCCATGCCCGACACGGGACTCGAACTCGCGATCCTTCGGCCCTAGTTCACTCCGGCACTAGCACCTTAACGATCTCGGCAATCAGACCGGCAAGTTTAAGTTGTTACTTCTAGGCTGTCCGGGTGACGCCGCGTCGTTGGCAGATAGGCCGACGTTTCGCCTGTCATGTCGCAGGCTTCTTCAGGGTAGTGACACTGTAAAGCTCCGCCTCCGGTGTTATATCTTTTTCAGCTTAGGGGTCGGGTAACGCAAGAGCGCCGTGATTGGCGGAGAGGTCCCTCTGATTGGCTCGCGGTCTGGGCCAATCCGGGCCTCGCACCCGCCGTCCTAGAGATCGGACGGTGGAGAACAGTCCCCGCGCCGTCAGGAATCGGTGGAAGAATATACTTCCAGGCGTGGTTTAGATTAAGGCCTGCATCCGCGTTGATGTTGTGCGGCCGTCTACTAATTTCTATTGCCTCTTTTACACGTCTAGGCCAGTATCGGTTTTCCCTGTGCAGGAGCCGGGTCTTATCGAATTCAATAGCATGTCCTGTGACCTCGGAGTGGAGAGCTATGGCCGAACGGTGGGTTTGGTTTTTGTTGTAATAACTAATGTGCTTTACTGTGTCACTACCCTGAAGAAGCCTGCGACATGACAGGCGAAACGTCGGCCTATCTGCCAACGACGCGGCGTCACCCGGACAGCCTAGAAATAATGGACTCCAGCCGCGGAAGCCTACGTGTACAAGTTTAAGTTGTTTTCTGAAGCGCTCGAAAATGAGTTATCTGCGATTCGCAATTGAGGTTGTGAAAGAGCAATGCTTTACAATGCAGAGAAATACGTATTTCGAATGTCATCCGCTAAAGGGCGCTTAAATTGCACCCATGCAACAGTAGTTCATCTTTTCACGATTATTACTCGTAACTCTGAACGAAGTATGACGTTACAACTCAACTGCATTACACTTAAGTAAAACACTTAGAGATCAGGTTCATAGTAAAATGAATAAGGCTGGGAGAGATGGCTCAGGGCATTAACTGATGTACTGCAGTCCCTCTGATCGGGAGGTCCTAGGCTCGAGTTCTGATGGTGACAGAATTTTCGACACTAGCATTTTCGACACTAGATTTTCGACTTCAGCTAGGTCGAATTCAGTCGCTGTCTGGAGGAGAATTCTAGCGGCCGGCTGGTATGACTGGTAGTTTCCCGCGAATTTTTCGACAAACATCAGGCGAATGCCGGAGCAGCACTCCCACAAACGGGCCACGGACCGCACGCGATCTTTCCTTCCTCTTCCTTGTCCTATCCTCACCTTGAACACACACTTCCATGCACACACATACCGGGAGACCGGTCGGGATCTTAGAGCTTGTCCTCGCTGGGGCGGTGGGATAGACCTGTTTGGGGAAAACCTCGCTAGCCGACAGTAGGTCAGCGCCGGATCTTGTTATACAGAGGGAAATTCAAAGAAATTTCCAAAAACGTGTTTTGGCTCTGCGATCTTAATGATTATGCCACGAATTATCCCAATGCCTCCTAAATTGATCTATGTAGTTGACATTTATTAAACACCAGTATCCAAACAAATTTTTAGCAAAATACGCCATAATTTTCGTTCACGACGTTGGCAACACTGATGTTGACATCTTTTAGAGAACAATTGAATTACCTAGTAAATTGCGCTGCAGATTGATTTTAATTTAGATTCGAATTCACGTATCTTTAAAAATAAATTTTCGAATACCTACGAACAGTATTGCCTCATAACTTATTGATCTTGAAGAATTTCAAGTGAATACGGAGAAACAATAACTGTGAGTAATTCTAGAGAATCAATGAACCTTATGTTCGACTTCTCATTTTTACGTTCTCACATGTATGTAAATTCCTATTTTGAAATGAATGTCATCCATAACTTATTTTTATTAAACTTAACTAACACCTAATTCACATAAACATACAAAACAGTTGCCTTCTAATGTTGGATTTGCATGCAACGCTATATTCGCGATTATAATGTAGACATTGCAATAAGACCAATTCCCGTATGGAGATAACACACAATGCCATTGGGTGTTGGGAACTTTTGAACGGGAGTATAACATTATCTGCAACTACGATTCATTGGTAAGTCCAATGCCGGATACTGAAAGAACATAGTTGAACAAAGCTGGGCTTGCAAGACATTTTCAACACATGTAACTAATTCTACAACAGTTTACAGCATCGACGACGCCACATTTTACTAGTTAAAAATATTTTAGCGAACTCTCCGATTTAGATTTTAGTAGTGCTCATAAATATTTGAGTAAATATGTCCTTTTTCTCCCACTTGTTCCCCTTGTCCCATTTTGTCCATTTTGTCCCCCATGCCACATTAATCCCGCTTGTCTCATGTGTTCCCTTTTTCCATTTGCCCCCTTGTCTAATTTTGTCCCTTTGATCCATTTCGCGCAAACACGCGGCGAGCTGTTGTCCCATTTTACCCCTCGTGACCAATTTTGTTACCAGTCCCATTTGGCGTCTGTGCCATGTTGCTCCAGGGTGTCCCATTGTCCCATTTGACCCTTGTCCCATTTTGTTCCCTTGTCTCAATTTGTCCCCTTGTTCTATTTTGTCATATTTGCCTTCATTGTCCAATTTGTCCTTGTTATTTTCATTTTGTTCCCTTGCCCTCCTTTCACCACTTTATCCCACTTGCTCTTCTTTATCCTTTTGGTCCTTCCACACACTGCGATTGTTATTTAAAACCGGTACCAACACCCTGTACCAACAACTCTTGCCACAAAACATCGAGAGTAATGACAATTCTTAATTCATGGAAGTGTTAAATGTTTATTTCAAATAACTATAGCAACTAGAAATGACAAAATAAAACATTGTCTGTAACACGTTCTCTAAAGACTAATTTAGAGAACTTGTTACATAAATAACTATTAATGACTGTCCTGGTGAAATATATTTTTCTATTATTCTTTTTTAACAAGAAAAATTGAATTTTCATTTGTTGGATAAACAAAGTTTGCTTCAATGATTTTTTCTTCATCCTACCTCACAAGAAGTAAAATGACCTTTTTGGTGAACATTCCACTTCGGCAACACTGACCTCGCTCTGAGCGAACAATATGCGTCGGGGGAGGGCGGTCGCGGGGCGACGCGGGCCTCAGGGGGCGAGAGTGCCCGCCCCGGCCCCCGCTCCCGCCCCCGCCCCGCCCCCGGCCGCGGCCTCGCCCGCCCCTGCAGCGCGGACCGTGCTCCCGGCGTCGGATGAGTGAGTACCTCCCCCCCACACACACACACGCGCGCGCGACCAGCCGACCGCCCCGGGCCGCGGACGGCAAGAGAACATCGATATTTTCGAGAAGAAACGTCGATATTATAACATCGATGTTTTGCTTTCGATATTTTCTTCGGATCGATGAACTTGTTCAGAAACGCCGATGTTTTCAAAAAAAATATCATAGATAACACCACGAGTGAATTTTGTCAATAAATTCCTGACTCGCGAAGCAAGGAGGGGATTTATCTGAGAATTTCTAAAGCACGACTGGTATGTAATAGGACTATTCCACGAGTGAAATTATGTCTAACAGAGTTCGAAAATGCGCCAAATATTGAACATAACTGAAAGCGTATGTTAAAATCTGAGGTTATGTTATCGCACATACGCTGTTTATTGGACATCGAATCACTACCTCGGGCGCGATATTGGGGTGACTTTGACGGAATGGGTGGTGGGTGTATTGTGAAGAGTGAAGACATGTCTTGTTAGTTTTGAATTGTGTTTTATCTGTACCAGTATTTTCGTTATCATCAGTGATTCCGTGAAACTTTCAAGTCAGCGTGACTTGACGGCTTCCCGTCAGTCTATTTTTTAATTACCCACAAATCATGGACTCTAATTAATCCATCCAATAAATTTGTTTTCTTTCGAAAATTCGCAGTTTTCCAGTGTGATTACAATACTGTCTCTCCTTACGAAGCAAGTGTGAGAAACCAAAAAAAGAAACTTGAAAGGTGGATTTAAAAATTGAATCCCAAGAGAATGTGTAAATATTATTGAAAAGTGTAGACAGCCGGCCGCTCCTATAATTCAATGTTTTTAATACTGCCTCCCTTATAAAAGACTACCAAAATATTCTGCGTCGCCCGTTTTTTTTTTTCATATTCATTTTTTATGAAAAAGAAAACGTCTCTGTGTCTCTCTCTATATCTTTCTCTCTCTTTGTGTACGTCCCCGTCTCTATCTCTGTCTCTCTTCCTCTCTCTTTGTCTCTCTCTCTCTCTGCGTCTCTCTCTTCGTCTCTCTCTCTCTGCGTCTCTCTCTCTGCGTCTCTCTCTCTGCGTCTCTCTCTCTGCGTCTCTCTCTGCGTCTCTCTCTCTCTGCGTCTCTCTCTCTGCGTCTCTCTCTCTCTGCGTCTCTCTCTCTCTGCATCTCTCTCTCTCTGCGTCTCTCTCTCTGCGTCTCTCTCTCTGCGTCTCTCTCTCTCTGCGTCTCTCTCTCTCTGCGTCTCTCTCTCTCTCTGCGTCTCTCTCTCTGCGTCTCTCTCTCTGCGTCTCTCTCTCTCTGCGTCTCTCTCTCTGCGTCTCTCTCTCTCTCTGCGTCTCTCTCTCTCTCTGCGTCTCTCTCTCTCTCTGCGTCTCTCTCTCTCTGCGTCTCTCTCTCTCTGCGTCTCTCTCTCTCTGCGTCTCTCTCTCTGCGTCTCTCTCTCTCTGCGTCTCTCTCTCTCTCTGCGTCTCTGTCTGTCTGTCTGCGTCTCTATCTGTCTGTCTGCGTCTCTATCTGTCTGTCTGCGTCTCTATCTGCCTGTCTGCGTCTCTGTCTGTCTTCCTCTGTGTCTCTGTCCGCGTCTGTCTGGCTCTATCTCTCTCTGTCTCTCACTCTCTGTAGGTTGTTCTTTCTCTGTTTCTTTCTATCTCTATCTCTTTTAGTCTCTTTGTCCCACTGTCTCTCACTGTGTGTCTCTTTGCGTCTCTCTCTTACGCGCATCGCTGTCCTCCATTTCTCTCTTTTTTTAAGCGATTGTTGTCCTCCGTCTCTCTCTCTCCCTTTCCCTTTCATCGTCTCTCACTGACCCTGCCTGTCGATTCTATCTCTCTCTGTCTGTTTCTATTTCTATCTGTCTCTATCTCTGTCTCGTATGTGTCTGTTTCATCTCTGTCTCTCTCGGTCTCTGTCCCTCTTTCTCCATCTCTCTATCTCATCCCTCTTTCTCCATCTCTCTGTCTTAATCCCTCTCTGTCCATGTTCTTCTCTGTCTCTGTCTCACTGTCTGTGTCTATATCTCTATGTCTCTCTGCTTCTCAGTCTCGCAATACCTCTCTCTCTCTCTCTGTCTATATCTCTTTCTCTGTCTCTGATTCTCTCTCTGCGTCTATGTCTGCATCTGTCTACCTCTGCATCTGGCTGTCTCTGGCTGCCTGTCTGTCTCACTGTCTCCATCTCTGTCTGTCTTTCTCCTTCTCTCTCTCTCTCACTATGTCTCTATTACTTACGCGCGTCGTCTCTCTCTCTCTCTCCGTCTCCGACACTCTCAGCATCTCTCCGTCACTCTCCATCTCTTGCCGTCTCTCTCTCTGCCTCGCGTGAGCTCTCTCTCTCTCTCTCTCTCTCTCTCTCTCTCTCTCTCTCTCTCTCACTGTCTCGCGTGCGCATACATTCGGTGCTCTTGAGCCTCGGCCTGCGTCACGCAGCAACTATCACCTACAATGAAGCCCGCAGGTCGGGAGGAGTTTTGTTCTGCAGCGCCATGTATTAGAGTTACAACAAAATCCACAGCACATAAATATTTTCGGTGAAAAAACACGTTGATGTGCCAACTTTCATGGAGGTGGGTCATACAGGGAGTGGGAGTTAACCGCTTTTAAATATTCTGACAGCCATTTTTATATATACAGATTGGCCAAATGGTCTTATTCCAATCCTTTTCTAAGGCATATATACGTATATATTGTAATAAAAACGGGTATAAATCCTGACAAAAGGAAAGACGTATTGTTTCTATCAATTTTTAAAACCACAAAATTATAAATGGTTTGGATGTGTTCTGGCCCTGTAATCTGAAAATAATGGCGTCTCAAGTGACATTTCAGTTGTGGAATAAGGAAGTGAAGTAAGAAAACGGTGAACCTAATTTCATACAGAAATATCAGAATTTTTCAATAGGATGTTCAGAACTCATCTATGCAAGAATAGCGTTAGTTGTTTTTTTAATGATCATATTTTCCTTCAAATTTTATAAAATGTATTCAATTTCACATTATAATATTAAACTTTTGTTATTTTTAGTACTAAATGCACCAACATATAAGTACATAATAACAAGTTTCTTTTTAAAGTGATATTTTATTGCACCCAAATTTCAATTTGTTTACAAAAACATGTAAAGGTGTTTGTAACCAACTTAGTTTTCAGAGGCTTACACTTCAAAAAGTGGAAAATCGTTAGCAAATTCTTTAATACTTTGTTTTAACAACGATTATAGTACCCCGTGATATCTAAAATGCGACTTGAATGGCCTGCAATATCTAAGAGACTGTCGACAGCTGTTTTCGATAACTCATCCCTACTTCCGATGTTCGAAAAACTATCTAAAATTTTTTCAGTTCTTTACAAAATTGATATACTTTAACATATTAATTATGATTTATCAGTGCCTTCACCCGTGTCTCGGCTCAGCAACCACTAGACTTCCTTTCCTGTTGTGCGAGATATATAATTCCGATTAGATATTGATTTTAGTGGCGCACCCTGTCAGACCTTCTCTAACACGCAAGTTAACAACGTTCAATTTTAACCCTGCGCACACACGCTAGTAAAGGCTATTCGAGCTCATGCGGTGATCTCTCAGATGCATCATATTCATTTTAGCTGATCTTGCTTCACAAATTAACTAGTAGGTCTTTCATGTTCAAACACGCATTCAACACCTTTTCTGAAACCGACATTTTAAAACTTTATGAAACTAGAATGTTCAGCTACATTGAAAACCAGATATATGTTAGAACGTTTTATCTGTGGTAAACTACACGTCATAGTCTGCGGTATGCTGCGCCGCGCACGGTTTGGTTGAGACTATTCTGATGAGGACAACATAAATCCTATTGTCACGAACATGAATTCACAGGACATTCAAACACAATAACAGAGGGGTTCTGAGAATGTTCTCAAAATTTCTGTGATGCTCTGTCAACGGAAGATAAACTCAGTCAACTGAAAGATCGATCATGTGTGCTGCTGGGTGAAGAACTGAAGTGCAGAGGTTATATTCAGCCGTTTTGGGAGGTGGATGGAATTCATACAATGACAATTGGCACTGGTGGAATAGAAAGACTTGGGTTATCTACCTGCAACACCAGTTTGGGAGGTGTATGCGACATGCCGTTGCCGCGGATACTTTTAACGTCTCAGGAAATAACATTTTTACGCAATATTGCATTCTCTTATTATTGACTAAATACAAATTAACGCAATGAAGAAAATATTTGTGAATATTTTTGTACATAGTTGATCAATTCTACAGTAAGAAATGCAATATGAACCGCTCTGACACAAAATCTAAATCGAAAATAACGTAAAAAAAATTGAGAGATCAATGGCAGGTTGATGTATTGAACACAACAAAAATATCTTAAAACATACAATATTTAAAAATATTTTTCACGCAACGCCACTTTTCTGAGAAGTTTAACGCTTAGTGATAAATCGCAGCGCGCTAAAACGCCCCTAGAAAAAATTAATGATTTACTTCAGCCGATAAATCGAAGCAATTTTCAATCATAAAAGGACTCTGCACTTGGGTGTCTGACGCGTTACGCGCATTTCATTACGACACTATTTATTATACAACAGAACATACTTTCTCACATAAAAAGATACATTGTTTTTCAAAGAATGGTACATGACTTTTCTAACAGGAGTTTTACTTTCTTGTTATCGCATACGCAGTAGAGAAAAGGCTACAAAATGCTAACGCTACGAAAAAACGACGAATTTTTGGCATAAAAACTTACCAGGTTCAGGTATCGAAAAGCTAAGTTTAGAAAAAATCCCCTTGCACGTGGTATAGCCAGAATTCAAGTTTTGTAGTGTACTTCATACCGAAAATCGATTGACGGCAAAACATTTGTCCGTTTGTCTGTATGTGAACAACGCTAGCAGCTAAACCGTTCAGCCTGTTTTCTTCAAAATTGATATTCCCAAATCGATCTGTCTGATGTCGCACCACCTGGAATTTGAAGTCGGTATTTTAATTTTGAAAGATACTTTACATGTAGCCCCTGGAACATTTTCAAACTTTTCAAAAACAATGGCTCCAAATTCTTTGATTACTTTTTGTTGTTTGGTTGTTGGAAGTTTAAAAAAATGGTGTAGTTCTCATGTACGTTTAAATCCCTAATTTTTCAAAAATTGCAAAAGTTCTGTCTTCCTCCAACTAAAATATTAAGGACAGAGATTTTTCTCTGAATGAAATCCGTTCTTTAAAAACATATTTTAAAATAAGGTCATGTAGAATTTTCCGGAAATTTGAGTCCTTTTATCGTAATATTGCGTGAAATGAAAGCAATTTTTAATATTATTAAAACAATTTTTTCTAAAAAACGGCACCAAGTTTTTTGATTATATTTTGACCTCGGATAGCATATAGGACGGTTAAGAGAAGATTTCATATTCAGGTGCAGGTTTCATGCGTTAAAATCGCTGATTTTTGAAAATTGCAAAAATAAAATTTTGTTGTCTTCCGACAACTACAATTGTCAGAATGTATATTTTTTTTTCTTAATATAATGTGTTCATCAAAAGCAGTTCTGTAAATACGAGTTACGAGGAATGTATTTGAAATCTCAATCTTTCAAACCTTAATTGAAATTGGCCCAATTAGGTTTCCTCCCTAAAATATATGATTTAATTAACATGAAAGAAAAATTAAAAACACTTATTTCCATAAATTTACACGAACTTTAATTTATATTTCGATCTTGTTCACGCTGCGAAAATAGCTGAATGAAAGTTTGGGAGAGCATAGCATTGTTGATGAAAATGAAACTGACAATGGAACATCGCCTCTTCTGTCGCAGTAGTTCTTTCGTCAGACAAGAATGTTCTGGAAAATAAATGACACACAATTTACAAGTATTGTTACTTGGCGAAGGAAACAAAGAGTATTGAAGTTGTCATAGTTACCTCTGCCCAAGCGAAACCTGCCCTTTCCTTGCGAATTCCGTGCCTTTAGCTACGTGTTTCTATTACATACAGTTCCTGGCACACTCTGGGTAGAACCTTGAAGACTTTCCAAAACGCTTTTTACGAAGCTTTCCGCACTCCTTGTCGTGACAAGGCGTTCAGCCGTCTGATATAGAAATTCTCAGCATTTCGACCGTGCCGAGATTTACGCGGGAGTGTCCGGTGGATGTTCTCCAGGAGCTGGTGCGATCTTTCGGTGACGCTCCGCACTAATAGAACAAGTTTAATTCGACTTCAAGGAACTTGCAAAAAGAAATGAATGTTTCGACACCAAAGAAAGAAATTCGCGCGGGTTTTAGGAGAAAATTAAGACTATCTCGAAGGCGCCAAGTTTAAAATGTATGATCTTTTCCTTTGAAACGCCTTCAAAGAACATCAAACGCCCTGTTAAAGAAGACAAGGCGCCAAATTCGAAGTAATTTGGCCGGCAATGTGTCAACAGATCTGAACATCAATATTATATTACCACAGTACGCTGCCTTGGGGTACAATGCAGCGATATTTGAGAAATTCATCGTTAAAGGGTGACGAGTTAAGTGGATTTTATTTACTTATGTGAATTCCGTCTCATTTTTGGAACATGAAATGCACTTTGAGCTGTATGAAACCCTGTTTTAAGTGTAGAATGTGTTTACTTTGCACACCTAATATTCTACTATTTGTAATGAGTTTTATGAAAAATGATGATTGTGTATCAACTCAGACAGAAATTCGGTAAAAATCGTATGACGTAAGGGTTACGAAGAACGAAAAAGTATGTGCTGTTTTATCACCATTAGTTTAGAATACATCTTGTTTAAGACGAACATCTCTATCTTCAATTCCGTAAATTTTCAATATCAAAAGCCGCAATTTTTGAAAATACAGAGTTCGTCATCAACAAGATTATATCCACCTTTTTTACCGCCCTGTGATACATACGAAGATAAATTTGAAGAACAAAAATGGAATTGTTTTGAAGGAAAAAAGTGTTTACAAAAATAAAAATTGCCTACATATCACACAATATTACAACCCATATATTCGAAAATATGTACATGTTTTTATTTCACGATCTGCCTTAATAGAATATATATTTCATGCAGAAAAAAGGATCTGTCTTTAATGTTGTGGAAAGCCGTCGAAAAAAATTAGAAGTTTGCAATTTTCGAAAAATCTGGGATTTCAACGAAAACGAGATATGCTCTAATCTCTTAAGCATTGCGCTATCTGAAAACAAAAATAAACCAAAAATGGAGCCATTTTTAAGAACATTTTGAAAATGTTGGTTCTTAATGTACAGCACTTCTAATAATCAAATTATTTTGATAAAACTCAGAGGACCTCGAGTTCATTTAAAATATTAAATGTGGGGAAAATCAGCTGAACCGCTGAGGCGCTAACGTTGTCCACAGACGGACAGACGGAGAGCCATGCCGTAAATATTTAGGTATCAAGGACCTCATAAAAGTGAATTTTGGCTACACAACATGTTAGAGGAAGTAAATTACTGCACTTAGGAACAAGAAATATCATCTCTTTTGTTACCATCGCCCGAAAATATTCTGGCAAAAAAAATCACCAATTTTCGCCCCGCGATTACAATAATTTATCTTTACTACGTATGTATAAAGGCTATAGATTACAAAAATCTCCAAATAATGAATGAGGATGGTTATTACCACCTCTTTTGTATTTCGGTACCGTTCTCGCTTGTTTATATTTCTCTCACACCCAAAAAAAGACAATGTTTTGTAGCTGTTACGTATTAACTAGCATTTACTTACTCGTGCAAGAAACAGACATGCCATTCACTAAGTTCCCCTCAGGTTTCCTTTATAGTTGATGCTTTTGAATTTGAATATGAATGGTTCAATATATATTTGAACAGTGAATATTGAATATATATTTCAATAGCCAATATTCAACATATACTGAATATAGATATATTGGTATGAACAGATGATACCAACTAACCATCACCTTGCATTTTCTTTAACCCCTCAGGCGTGTCGACGGCATATACCGTTTATGCTTTTGAATGCGTCGCCACAGTTACTCGAGATATTTCGCGAAGCGATTCAAGCACTTCAATGTAGTTTCTTAGCTTTTTATATTCCGATTTTCATGTTTTTCACATCACTTGTTGATTTTTTTTTTTACGATGTTGTGGTTGCCGACGTAGATTTTTTGTGATAGTTCTACAATGGCGGAATTGACAAAAAATATGTAGACGTAAATTCAGGTAGTAAAACAAAATGTTTGATTAAGGAAGTGAGTAGAGTGCTGTAACAACATAACAGAAACAACATAACAACAATAAGAGAAAAGAAATATACTGTTGCAAAATTTGCCATGGAAACACACCCTTTTGTATCGTTCTTTGTTATGAAGTACTCCGCTGCCGGAAAGATATGATTTGTTTATTTTTAGGTTAATGTGCTTATTATTTGTGATCATATTCAATAAAGTAAATGAAGTAACATACTTTACTCTAGATACTTTAATTATTTCAGACATTTTCGTTTAATAGTTTAGAAGATATATAATTTTAATGTAGCTGAAAACGGAATTGTAACTGAGGCAAATTTAAAAGTCACGCTGTAGCAGCTAAGGACGGGCAGCGTAAGTCGTGCCTGAAGTGTTATGCGAACAGACGGTGTCTGCTATGCCTCAAGTCCATAACCGAGTTCCAAACGTTCCGTAACCGAGCACCAAACAATATTACGTGAAACGGCCTTCGTAAGTTTAGTTCTGACTGTCCTTACATGAAAAGTTCTTAGCTGAAAACCTTCCCGGAAGAAAGAGCGGACGGTGACCTTGTCTCAGACGATTGCGAAACAAATGGAAACAAAGCGCGTGTAAAAATATCCTCTCTGAAACCAACTTGGGCGTGGAGAGGGGGGGAATGCACGTGGCTGTCGCGGCTGTCTCCACTCCGTCCTCATCGCCCCTCCCGGCTAAATACTTTCTTCCCCATTGAGTTTATTCGCAGAGAAAACCTCGAGCCGTTTTCGAGAAAATGAATTGCCTACATTTCACGCGAAAACTTCTAAGTTTTTCAAAACGTTTGTTCTAAATTACCGTCCCCACTTTTACTCTCAATTGTCCCCACACTTTTACTGTCAATTGTCTTCCCACTTTTACTGTCAATTGCCCTCCCCACTTTTACTCTCAATTGCCCTCCCCACTTTTACCATTCATTGTCCTCGCCAGTTTTACTATTTTCCTCGCCACATTATCCCCACTGATGCGTCTCCCCACGTCTATTACTACCCTATTACTCTACGCTTAATTGTTCTCATTACTTGTACTATTAAATCTCCAAACATTTTCTCTTAATTCTCCTCACTTTTTTCTTAATTCGTCTCCCCACATTTACTCTTGATTCTTCTCCCCACATTTACTCTTAATTCTTCTCCCCACATTTACTCTTAATTCTTCTCCCCACATTTACTCTTAATTCTTCTCCCCACATTTACTCTTAATTCTTCTCCCCACATTTACTCTTAATTCTTCTCCCCACATTTACGCTTAATTCTTCTCCCCACATTTACTCTTAATTCTTCTCCCCACATTTACTCTTAATTCTTCTTCCCACATTTACTCTTAATTCTTCTTCCCACTCTTACTCTTAATTCTTATCCCCATTTTTTCTGTCAATCAAGGTTTCGCTAACAAGAACCCACAAAACATGGATTCTGACTACACAACGTGGTAAAGTCATTTACTATACATGGTAAGAAGATTTATTTAATTTTTAGTTACCAGTGGCTGCCAATAAGAGTTTTGTTTTATTAAAAATTCGCCGTTTTCCGACGCATGATCACAATACGTTCACTTCTTACGAAGCGAGGGCGAGAATGTAAAAGTGTGGGGAAAGTGTTGTGCGGGAGGACGAGACACAGGGGGCGGCGCAAACACCGTGCGGTGAAGTGCCTCGTTGGGCCGGAAGGGGCGATCGGGGGAGATGAGCAGAACAAATGAGGCAGTAGAGGCTTCCTGAAAGATGATTGTGAAACTAAATACCAGGGCAACGCCGCTTAATCAGCTAGTTATTTATATTAAAGGCAGCAACCATTCAAAATACTAGTTAATGAAATAACTAGTATTTTAATAACTAGTATTATTATTTTTATCCCGCATGACCGTAGGAAAGGCGTGTAAAGTATGCTACCTGAGAACATTTTTACAATCCAAAAATGCCAAACCTATGCTCCAAACCGAGTGTAACACTCGTTCAGACGTGAAGGTAGTATGTTCGGGTCAGTCGCTAATCAAACACTCAACCATTCGTTATATCTATATATTAACAATAGCTGCTAGTAAAACAGAACGGAGAATTTAAATAATTATTTGTAAATAGTTGAAAGAGGAGTTCTGCATAGTTGCTGTAGAAAAACAATGATTACTAATCAATTTAGTCTCTCGCTTTATGTTTCGTTTTCGTAAGTTCGCAATCGTGAGCAGGTTGAGTTCGGTGCCCGTACTTTTCTTTCTTTCTGCGTCGAATATTAGTTCACGTTGTTTACATTGGAATTTAATTATCATCAAAAGCTTTGTGGTTCAAATTTTAAGTTATGGCGGTTTTCTCTCTGGCCCAAAAAGAAATATTGCTGGCAATAGAATGATTTGTACAGCATAACTTTTAGGCCGATAGCCAGTACTTCCGGTTGGGATGAATTTCGCAGCATTTTTTTTATAAATTACTCCCCACAATGCTCGATGAGGTTTGTGACACTTAGGGCCGCTTTCTCCAAAAACAATTCTCCAAATCATGTTTATTCGAGAGTAACTTCTTAGGGCATTTCACCAACATTTTACTGGAGTGTTACGAGAGTAAATTCGAGAGGCAAAAAAAGTACAGAGCAAGCTCGGTTTTCAACGTGCGAGTACCTCCTAATGTTATGGCTCGATGATTAAGAATGATAGTATTTGAAGACGATACTAGTGATGATTCATAATATTATCCTGATTGACCTTATTGACCAATCAGCTGTTAACTTCATCAGGTACATTATAATTTGTAGAGGACTTGTAAATTTCATTTTCACCCATGTGAATACGAAATAAAGGAAGTAAGAATGAGATTACAAAAGAAAAATAATAACTACAAAGACTAAGAGTACTGAGAATTTTTTTTTATTTAGTAAAAAAAGTAAAAACTGTGTGTGACGTAGTGGGGAAAAGATTTGCGTACGTTTTCGTGAGGTCCAGAATCCCTTCCCAACATTTTAACTATAAATAGTTGATAGGTAAGGTAAATAAAATTTTAAGAAAGTAAACCAAACCAAATTTAATAATAATAATAATAATAATAATGATAATAAAATTTTAAAAAGCGCGAGTTTAATAACATTTTAAAAACTAGACATTTTTGTTCCCAAGTAAAAGAAAATTTATTTGCATCGGTAAACAAACTGCAGATTTTTACTCGCATTAAAGTATTTTTGAGGGTGCTTCACCTTGATCGATCCAACAAACGTACTATCTAAAATATTTCTAAAGACTAGAATGAATGTGTGTCTCGGAAATGGAGTCAGACAAAACATTTTTGTTTCTTAATTACCACCGCGCACTACAAAAGGAATCGTTAGTCCAGCGATTCCAACAGTAGAAAAGGCGGGAAAGAATCGTTGATTCATTCAATCACTCGTTGCCATCGCGAGCGGCAGCCAGGTGCACCGTGACGTCACCAGCGCACGCGGTCGACGCGACGCAACAAGTGGGGCTGGTGCGACATGCGCATGCGCGGGCGACAGGGCGCGCGTGCGCATCGGGCCTGCGCTTCGACGCGTCGGGCGATTTTGCTCAAGCTGCCTACAGGTGCGCGCTAGGGAGACGACGACGCCCACAAAAGAAAAGATGCTCGATATTTTGAAACGTCGGTGTTGGTAAAACGCAGTGGCGTACCGCAGTAGGGGAGGCAGGGCCGGTAAAATTTCACAATAAATAATAATATTAATTATAATAATAATAACAATAACAATAATAACAATAATAACAATAACAATAATAACAATAATAACAATAACAATAATAACAATAATAACAATAATAACAATAATAACAATAATAACAATAATAATAATATCATCTTGTTTGAAAAATTTGAACCATTATATTTCATATTTTTGTCGCACCTATGATTCGGGCCAATTAAAATGAGCACGGAATCCTTCATTACTTATTCTGTGACTTCTTTAAATGAATATGTAATAATGACATCTTGCTCATAGTACCGACTGGTAACACCAACTGTTCCGACTTCTAGGGATTAATCGTATTGAGTTTGTGCTTGGATTGTTTACGACTAATATTCAGTGAGAATGACTTCTATCATTTACAGAATAGTGATCAGTATTTCGTAACAACGCCTGCCAATTACAGTACAGATAGGCCCCTTCAGGGAAGTCCACGAGTGACGCTTTGACGATTCAAAGAGAGTTTCTTTGACGGATCGTCGGTCACATTAACTCCATCGTATAAATGTACGCACTTTTCAGACTGTGATTTTCGTGCTCATAAGTCCGTGTAGTGATTATTAAATTATTTAACTGTGTTGAAAAATTGTATTGTTCGTGTTTACATTCGACTGTGTGAGTATCAAATATTTTATTTACGTTTATTATTTATGTACTTGTGTATTCGACTATCAGCTACGTTGTTCATGCTTTAATTGTAGAAAACGTTTGGAAATTGTCAGGCATCGTAGTATGTATAGCACACTTGAATATCATAGTATTTGTTTGAGCATCGACTTCCTTTATATCGATCGAGGAATACCAATTTTGGAAAAAATCCGCCGAACGGTTTAGACGCCAGCTTAGACCACAGACGGACAGACAGACAGAGAGACAGACAGACGGACAGACGAACAGACGGACAGAGATACGGACAGACAGACAGACAGAGACGGACGGATACAGTTTATATCCAAAATTAGCTAATCCAAAAAAATTATTTTATTTATGAAAACAATGTGCAAATATGTTACTTTCAAAGTTAAAACGTTTAAATTAATGAGGAATTGTTACTGAAACGTTACAATTTAAATGTAACATTAATTTTAAACAGGGGGCGGCAAATTTGATGTACCTACAGGCGGCAAAAATATTAATCCGCCCCTGATCGCAAGCACTGCTTGATATGGTCGCGATCATGCGTCATCTAACGGCGCGACCGAGAATGACGTGAAATACCGTGACATATTCCAGGAGTGTGTGTGTGTGTGTGTGTATATATATATATATATATATATATATATATATATATATATATATATATATATATATACAAATATCAAAAAGTTAAATATCTAAAATGTTTATCTAGAAAGTCACCTGCCCCAAAAATGAAAACGTGAAGTGCATGTCTTCTAACGAATTCCAACCGAATCAGTTCGCCTGACCCTTGGTGTCCCTCAAGGACCAAATTCCTTTGTGATAGACCAGTTGAAGCGGCTCAGAGTGTCAATTGATGTTACTGCATTGCCTCTGACCGGACGGTAATAGGATTCGAATCCGACGGTGCCAGGATATTCAACACTAGCTAGCTAGAGTTCAGCCGCTGTCTGAAGGAGAATTCTAGCGGCCGGCTCCTCTGAGGGATAGTTCTCCACGGTTTCCATGATCAACACCTGGCGAATGCCGGAGCAGTACCCTATCAAACGGGCCACGGACCGCGAGCGATCTTTCCTTCCCATCCCTTGTCCAATCCTCACTTCTTAGTTACACACACTAACACTTAAATATACTACACCACTACACAGGCCGGGAGACCAGTCGGGAATTTAGTTTTCTCCGGATTAGATGGCGCCTCGCTGGTGGGAGATACCCGGTTGGGAAAAAACCGAAAGCCGACGGGTAGGTCGGCACCAAATCGTGTTGTTCACAAACAATTTTTGCGAAGATAAAATGTTGATAAAATATGCAGTACACTTCCGAGACTAATGACCTTAGCTGTTGACGCGCCCGGCATCACTAATCAGATCTCTGCGTTAGGCGCGTAGTAAGCGGTTTCGGTCACTTTCCAACACTAGTATCACTCGGCTCTGAAGAGCTGTGTAACGCGCAGCCCACTTTATCCGCCTCTTCATCCTTTTAAACTCATCCCATTGACATCTGTCAGAATATTTTAATAAATACACAATGTAACATGTTCACACAATGTGTCACGTGTTGAGTTATTAGTTAAAATATTATAGATTGTTCTCTTTTTCACCGAATATTCTTCTTTTTTAAGCCCTTGTCATCCATTTCATCGATGAGAAACTGGTCTCGTCATCTTTTGATACACTGCCTCTCAACGCACGTTGTTAGAAAATTCTTTACCGTAACGTACTAAACAGTCCCAGAGACTTCTTGCTGGATTTATAGAGTCGCCTGACGTCTGGTGGTCATGCTAACGACTACTAATGTTTTTCCCGGCGCCTCTGAGCGCACGTGGTTAGAAAATTCTTTACAGTAACGTTCTAAACCAACGACTACATATATCTCTAACTCGTTGTTCTGAACTGTCCCAGAGACTTCCCACCAGATTTATAAAGTCGTCTGTCGTCTATTCATTATGCGAATAACTACTGATGTGTTTCTCGCAAAACAACGGATCTGATTGACTTCAGATGAAAGGAATTTTAGGAATTTTGTGTGTAACATACTACACACAGGATATCAAGAGGTTATTCCCTTCAAATTCCTTATAGATGCCCTGCGGTCATTTATGACACAGAAGATTAGAGTGTGATTTGGGGTGTTAAATCTGGGATGTTTGCAACAACAGGTGTTGAAAGTCGTCGAGAAAACGTCATGATTCCATATATCCAAAACAAAAATCTTAATTTTTAATTTTGATCCAATCGCCTTATAACCGTGACCATTAAATACATAAAACAGAAGTAAGTGCAAAATTAAACTGAGCAAAGACTGAGTATACATTTACTTTGTTTTTATGAAGGGGCTTTCTATGTTTTTGCTCTCGCTTACAGACATTTTAAAATTATTTCACGACGCCTACACCTCGTGTATTATTCCTGATGAATTAACGTTGTAATTAATACCCTCAATGTTTTACACATTATTTTATTCATTTCTACTCTTTAAAAAAATAATAAATCACTTAAACTATTGAACGTAATTGCTTAAACAAAACACTTCTTATACTAAAATTGTTACATTAAAACCATATTAACTTAGCAGTGAAATACAGTTTTATTTCACTGAAGTTTACGAATAAGTCAATGTTGCACCATCACAACAAACATGATATGTTTAAAAAGTAATTAAAATTGAGAATTTTAACACTAATATTAACATATAATTATCACAATTTAAGTGCAAATAGGTATTAGAACTTGTACGTTTAAGTAAATATAATATTTGTGCAGTCACACCTCTAAAGGTGATTATTAAGAGCTGTCATGTGTATAATAAGACATTTGTTAGTTGGGCCGATATAATTATTTTGATGAGTCTGGACCTATTCTCACGCGCACGTTATTTTAATCTCCAGAATCCTTATTCACTCACCTGCATCAACAGTTGAATTATAGAATAGTACGAGTGTCGGAATATCTACGAGTGAATAGTAGCCATTCTACGCGAGTAGAAGACCATACTCTCTCTACGACATTGAAATTGATGTTTTAATAATACTAACTGAAAACATTTCAAAAGTTTTAATTTTGTAAATAATGTTACATTCATTGCACTTTTTACTTCATTACTTAAACAAATTATATCAACTACAAAGAAGTAATCAAGACAAGTATTACAAACACAAAAAGTCTAGAATTACTTTTCGGAAAAATTAATTGTGAAATTAGAACAATCATTAATATTTATTATCGAGAAAGTTGACTCTTGATTTGTGCAGATTTCATTTAAAGTATAATTACTTGTAGAACAAGATGTTTCTTGTATACGAGTATTTTGAATGATAGCTGTATTATGTTCGACTGATTGCAGTTGAGTGTATGCGGTAGACATTTTGTTTGATATAGAATCATTCACAAAGCCTTTCTAACAATCAACAACTCGCATACTGTTTTGTGGTTCATCTGTCGTAATATGACAGTTGCGACGTGCGGCAGAGCGCTCAGAGCTGTTGCCCTCTGTAGGCGACTGCAAGAACCCTCAGTCGTATATAATGAGCTAAGATGAATGTGATTGGTCGCCAAACGTGCGAGAATAATATTCTGGAGTTGTCACAATGTGGATTTTGAGTCCCCAATCTTTAAAGAAAATATTTTACCACGGAAAGGAACAAGCTTTATCCACTTTTCCGTTAACAGCGCCTAACAATATGAGTTTTTTCTGTTGAAAATTGGCAGCAGTTGCGAGGAACTAAAGTTATTCAAAATACATATGAACGGAAATATACCTGAATAAAAATTTTTGGCTCCTGGAATATAATTTCATACATGTTATCTAAGAATACATTATTAGTATACTGTTTCATATTTGAGCTATCAGGTAATATTGTAATGATAAGGAAAACGGTATTCTGACTTAACTTATTTTCCTTGTAGCCTCTCTCACTGTAAATAACGAACTATCTGAAAAAAACAGAAAACTACGAGTACTTAAGTGTCTAAACTCTAAATAATGTTAATTGTGTTTATAGTAATTTCCGATATGTTCTGAATAACCCGAGGCAAAATTATTCAAAAACGAATTTCTGGACATCTTCTGAATCATGTTTATGGAACATTAGAAGGAACATTTCATTACCAGAAATGCATATCTGTCCTCTATTAACCGAATTTGGTGTTATTTCAGTAATAAACTCTAAACTAAACATTAATGTGAAGTGCCTCACATCGTTTGAACTGCATAGTACAATCTACAACATTAGTCTCTTTTCAACTCAAAATGAACTTTTTAAGCACACGCAAATATCATGTTACGTTAAATTAATTACTTACCTTTTGAACATTAAATTTTCTTTCCTGGAGAAATAAAACTTTTGTAAGGTTAAATAAATCTCTCATGATAGTCACATAATGGGCCAATATTCACTTATTGTAAAAAACTGTACCTGGATCAAAAAGTCATTTATTTTCTCTCATTCCAACGACATTCTTCACTGCACGTTTACAGGTCAACACAAAAGCCTTTGCATGGTTTTGGGCAGTCTACCTGACAATTTCTCTCTTTTATTAATGAATTTCTGTTACACGGATCCACAATGTCTTCACTCTATGTTATTTTCCATCCCCATTGGAAACATGACAATTGTGATAAATGTTTATGATAATTGATTTGGCTCTGAAAATGCATCTTACAAAATCTCAGAGATTTTTTTGAAGCAGTACGTGGACACTAAATACTCTAAAGGCTATTATTTATTATATATTATATTTAATATCTTCTCAAAAAAAACTCAGGAGAGTTGACTGTATTTTACATATATATATATATATATATATATATATATATATATATAAGAACCTAACAGCACAAAATCCCGCAACTGTGCTACAGCTGAATAATGATTTTTTTGTGAATCATATCGGGTGAGTTGACTCAGAATCAACGGATGTCACTGACCGAAAGGTCCTAGGTTCGAGTCCCGACGGTAGCAGGCTTTTTGACATTAGCTAGATAGCCACGTCGAGTTCAGTCGCTGTCTGGAGGAGAATTCTAGCGGCCGGCTGCTCCGATAAGTACTTTTCCGTGAGTTCCCCTATAAACGCGCTAATGTTGGAACAGTACTCTCACAAACGGGCCACGGACACCGCGCGATCTTTCCTTCCTCTTTCTTCTCCTATCCTCACCCCTTACTTACACTCACACACACTAACATGCACTACACTACCACACATGCCAGGAGACCGATCGGAAGCTTAGAGCCTGTCCCGGCTGGAGTTGTGAGGCACTATGACTGCCAGATAGTTTGGAGACTTAGTTCCTTCCAAAACGTCGTGAATCAATTTCCCAAAGTATTAGTTTAAAAAGTCGAAAATCAAGAATTAATCACTTTTACGGAAATATTATTGTATTAGGTCGGCCTAAGAGGGTCTTCTCAAATTTTTAGAAGCGTGAACAACTGTTAACTTCAATACGTCCAAGCGAAACTCTAACTTGTGGACAACGGCATAGCCGAGCGGTGCCTAAAGCAAGGCATCGCAACTACTTTTCGGGTCCTTTGTGGCCCCCTTCTCCCCCTGCCCCCGCCTGTAGACAACACGAAAGATACTCGCGAACTGAAGTGTACCAAGCCGACAGATCTAGTGAGATAACATTCAAAAGCCAGAATACTGACTAGTGGACAATATAAGTTCAAAGACCGTTAATGAATGATCATCAGCTTCTGGTAAATATAATATCAATAAACAACAGAGATAAACTGAACCTAAACTACAAATTGTTTATAAATAAAAATAAAAAGGAATAATATTTTATTATGCAAACACACTGATGGGTACTAATACGGACCGTCAGATAATAGTGCTTCTCGTGAAATGTACTAACTCATTCATTTCCCCCTTGCATTTATTGTGTGTTCAGGCGAAGAACTCAACTCTTATTATCTCCTGAGCAGACAATGGACACCAGAGGCAAACAATGAGCAGAGGTCTTCGGAGATACTATTCAATCGTCCTTATCAGTGCACTATTCAGATTTTTTCGAATGAACTGCACACAAGAATATTCAAGACTAAACTGATGGTAATGATTTCCGTGGTAGGAACTAGCGCCATATTTCTTAAGATTGAAAAATGTCTATAGAGCGTCCAAGTTAAGAATGAAGCCACGGTCTTATGAGCTTTTTCGGTTAATAAACATCCTCCCCGTTTTTAAGATTCGAAAACTGTTTTAAATATTCATTAACATAATTTTTCATAACAACAATTACATTAGTAAAATATTTCCTCGAATACATTATATATTTACCACAAATTGTGGTGAATATATTTAGAATTTATTAATTTTTGTAGAAAGGGATACGTTCGGGTGTTGGATCAGCCATAGCTGTGGAGCCACGTGCTTCGGTTGAGTTATCATACTGTGCTCAGATAGTTCGAGTTCCAGTTGTCTATCTGTGTTTGTTCGCCTGTGTTTAGTTGTGTTTTGTTTTTGAGATTTATAGTCAATCACGTCAAAGTTAAATGTAATTTCGTTTCATTTCATCATTTTGGTTTTTACGTTGTGATAAATTTATTAATTTACAATTTTTTAAATTTAATTTCTTTGCAAACTTAATTTGCACTTAGTTTCTTTGCAAACTTAATTTAGTATGTGTGAGCCACCAATCGTAAAGCGCCAGTGGTAAAGTACGCCATACTGGGAAAACAAATGGTTATTAATGTTTATAACTACATTAAACTATAATAATGTTTTCGATTGGGATTCCCACTAGCTGCCTACCGGGAGATAACTGTCCGCTCTCCTGGCGCAGGCAGCTCGGATTTCAGTGAATCAAATCAGTTTGTTCCCATTGGTCCAAATTATTTTTTCGACAAAGGAATATTGTGAATATTGTTTGGTAATCAAAACTTATTCATCAACTGTTAAAAAGGTAACAAGAGCCTTGGCCTTTTCGCAACTGGGTGTAGTTGTCTTGGATTTTGAATATTTTATTGAAATAGTGGTGCACTTTAAAATTACTACTCGCGCAACTTTTCTTGAACGATGACCTTGCTTCCCCCTCTCTGGCTCAATAGACAGTTGAAGACAAAAGCTCGCAACGTGCACTGATGACATTATAAACACATCTTTACTGGTGCGAAATATAAACTATTTTTTGTTGAAGATAGTACTTCTGTCCGGGATTTTCTCCAAAAAATGTAAAGAAATGACCAACGCATGTGAATATCCATCACAGAATATTCCTCGAACTCCTGAGAAAGTTAGAACGCAAATTATTGAGAAATTTAGGAATGTATGACTTATTCTTCAGAGATTGGCATTTCTTCATAAAATCAAGTAGCGGATTTCGTAACTAATACCCCCACTCTACCCGCATTTCTTCAATCCATCGTTCAAGAAAAGTTGTTTTTTTTAATACCAGGGCGTATTTTGTCGTACAAGAGATCACGTACTTTGTCAATAAAGGAATTTTAATTTTTTTGTTCGGTAATCAAAGCGTATTATTTTTCTACTGTTAAAAAGGAAACATTAGTCTTGCAACTGTAGGTAGTTGGCTTGAATTTTGGATATTGTATTGAAATAGTCGTGAACTTTAAAGTTAATATTTCTTCCTGATTTCTTATGACATTTCGAAGCACAAAGGACGTGAGAAGCTGAACAGAAACGTTTCCTTTGTTGAAAGTCTCATAGGAATATTTTTAGATATGAATAAAGGGAAGAAAATACGCTTTCATAAATTTGGAATGGTTCCAGACAAAATACTTTAGGGCTACACTAGCCCTCCGCCCAATTGCTGAATTCGTTTCACCGAGCGCGTAATTTTCGATTGATACAGTACAGCAGAAACGCTCCTCGTTTGTCATAACACACTGTACTTAATTCTTAACCTCGGACGAGCCATAGACGATATTTCCAAAAAATTAATTGGATTGTTGGTGATGTAGATACCTTTTTTTATTATGATAAATTACTAAAGATATTGTCTGGCATCAATACTTTTTAATCAGCTTATGATCATTTCGATCGCGTTGCGATCATCCTCAGAGCTTGCAGCTTCTGGGCCGAAAAGAAAGTTCTGGGCAGAACTGAATGATCGAAATGATCATAAGCTGATTAAAAAGTATTGATACCAGACAATATCTTTAGTAATTTATCATTTCAAAAAATTGTTAGACGAAAAAGTAATATATAATTGTTGGCACATTGCCGGCCAAATTACTTCAAATTTGGCGCCTTGTTTTTTTTAACAGAGCGTTTGATGTTCTTTGAAGGCGTTTTAGGCAGGGATTATACATTTCAAACTTGGCGCTCCGGAGATCTTAATTTTCTTGATGGTCTTAATTTTCCCCCCAAAAAAGCCGCGCGAATTTCTTCTTTGTTGAACAAACACTTATTTCTTTCGTACAAAGTTCCTTGACGTCGATTGTCAGCTGCTTCCTGTTAGTTCGAAGTGTCACCGAAAGATCGCGTTAGCTCCTGGGCAGCTCTTCGTTCGAACCATCTGGCATTGTCATAATTCGGAGAATCCGCCAGCGACGCCACGGGCTCGCATTGTCATCACAAGCTAATCAGAAAGCTGAGTAAAAGCCACGAAATTCGTAAGGACAGTTTAATTTCGTTTGGACAATGACAATTTCTTCAATACTCGTTAATTCTTTCTCCAAGTAACAATCTTTGTCAATTGTGTGTCGTCTCTTTTCCAGAACACTCTTGTCAGACAAAAAACTACTGATAGAAGAGGTGATGTTTCGTTGCAGCTTCTATTAAACTGCTCTCCCAACTTTTCTGCGACTCGCCGCCTGAACAATAACTTTCTGAGAACTGCAAAACGGTATGGACGAAATATACTCTGTATGAAAATGCTCGAACTATTTGCTCTGACTATTTCTGAGGAAAATGCTATGTACTATTTCTATTGGAGTGATGTGCTGGACAAATAATTTTGGATGTAAACGTTCGGACGAACATTTCTCAAAGAAAAGAAAATCGTATGAATTTGAGCCCATAAGAGAACGTTTTTTTTAGTATATCTTTATTAGTGAACGAATGTACATAGTTCAGTATTATGTATACTACATCATATGTATTTTTATGACTTATATTTAACTTAAATGCTAATCTTACAACTAAATCTAAATACACATGAATAGGAAACTCACAGAGCACCTATGTGATTAATTGAGTTCTGAAAATATGCTGAGGAATGAGTCTAATGGATATCTATTTTTTATTCTTGTTGGGAGCTGGTAGGTGGTGGCTAGGCCGTAATGGGTGGTTTGGGTTATTGTGTTTATTTTGGAGAAGAAATTGTTAGATAGGAGCGCCATATGGTCAAGTATAGGGGGTAATTTAAATTCTTTATGCAGTTGAATGTTTGAGATGAACCAGGGTGCATGAGTGGCAAGTCTGAGGAAATTATTTTGGATGATCTGTAATTTATTTATATTAGTTTTAGAAGCATTGATCCAGATAGGGCATGCATAAAGCATTAGGGGTCTAATTATTGATTTATAGATGGTGATGGCATTGTTTAATGAGAGCTTACTATTGCGATTTAAGAGTGGCTTTAGTTGAATTAATTTTATTTTGGCTTGCTGTGCTTTTACTGTTATATGATTTTTCCAATTTCGTCTGGAATCAAGATTCAGCCCTAGGTATTTGACAGATTCATTGTGCGAGGTCCATGGAATTGGGTTATTGTTTATTAGGAGTGGTGTTAGGGTTGAAATTTTCTTAATGAGAATATTTTGGCGCATGATTTTGTAGGATTTAGTTTGATTTTCCATTTGACAGACCATTCATCAATTTTATTTAAATGTGTTTGAATTTGTTTACAGATTAGATAAGTTGAATGATTGGACATGAAAATTGCGGTGTCATCTGCGAATTGGGCGACGAGAACGTCATGATATGTAGTCTCAAACACAAGTAAAATGTTCAATATGTTCTTATCTCTACTTGAATCCCGTGCATATGGGAAATGTTTCCCAAATTCGTGTTTTGGTCTTAATGTTGTAATAAAAATTAGTAAACTTTTTTATTATGATTCGATTATTTTTTATATTTATGTATTACTCTGTTACCACGTAACATAAGATTTCCCAACTCCATGTTGTAAACTTGTGTCACATTTCAAGAACACTAACTCAACTCAATGAGAAATAAAAGTCATAGCTATTCATCTTGCTATGAATATTTCTTCACATTCATACTTTATAATTTATCACTAAGCTCATTTGTGTTATTCATTGACGGAAAAAAGATCTACATGAATAAAGTCTAATATTTGAGGACTAAAAAAACTTCATCTAATACGATATACATTAGGGGGCGAATTTAATGAAATGTCATTTTTTTCCTTTCCTTTAGAACATGCTTTTTAGACGTGCATTTTATGTTATAATAAAAGCAAATTACCCATTTTTATATGGCGTTTTTGCATTTCTCGTCAATTTCATTTTTGCCTTTTCCCATACATTTTAAAGCATTTTCGGTGATTTAATCGATTTTAATATCGTTTTAATGGTTTTTGCTTCAAATAATAGTAACGAGATGACACAAATCTTCTCCTCAGAATTACTTAGTAGCGTATTCTATTTCTTCGCTCACATATTGTAATGTCCGCCGTTGCAGGTAGTCTAAAGTTGCAAGCTGAGTTCACTTGAACGAAAAGAAGCAGCCTCGACTACGTCAGTAACATTTTAAACAGCTTGAATTTTCATACGAACTGGTTTTGATCAATTTTTCCCGTCATTTTCTTTTCTTTTAGGGCATTTTTAAAACATCTTAGTGCATTTTATGGATCATTTTCGGCGAGGTTTTAGGTCATCAAAATCCCTATATATTATATATTTGTGATGTCCTTTCATTTTAAATAAAGTGTCATATATTAAACTTTTATCGATGTTTTTTTCTGTAGACCTACTGTCCGGTCATATACATTACGAATGTCCAATTATTGCAGATATCGAAAGAAAACTACGCTGCCTCCCGCCATGTGAGAGGTCTATGCTTTTGTTAGACACCCAGGAACTCGGGATAAATCCAAAAGCATGGACACAAATTCGAATTTGAGTGAAAAATGCAAATATTCGATTGTGTTTTTCCTATCATTAGCATACTTCCCGTACCGAGTGAAGCCTTTCTCAAAGTGCTTCTCTGCTTACGACACAGCTGTTGCCATGCGACAAAAAAGGCTCCAAGGAAGAGATCAGTTGCTTTTAAATATTTATTGTTCACGTGTTGCGTTATGCAATTCGGTTTTTTTTATATTCTTGGTATTCTGGTAAAGAGTTTCACAAGAATACTCTATTTGTTGTTCTTGAACAGTGTGTGTGTGTTACTTTTTGTAAAACCATTTTGTGAGCTCTTGTTCAGTTTTGCTGTTGTTAGCCATTAGTCATTCTTCACACTGCAGATGTAAATTTACCATGTGTATTCCTGTATGGAGGTGCAAGTCTACAACGGATTATTTGATGACAGGATGGTTCTAATGTTCGAGTCGACACCAGCTTAGAAGTCAGAATGTAAAACTGACTACAAGCTATTTAGGAAAGAAAAGTCTATATCTTGCGGAAAAGAAATGTGTTACTGATCGTTTGCAATTATTGTTTCTTCCCTATTTTGTCTTCCGCCCTGTCCTCTGGATCGGATGATGAGTTTATTCTCCCAACAAACTGATACGTCCACGTGAATGTCACAAATCATTTATAAAACTTGTCCTGCGGCAACCTTCACGTGATAAGGACGTTGACAAAACATTACGTAAGGTTTTGGTACGTAAAATTATCGTATTATCAATTTCTAAAGTCTTAAAATCTGTAAAACACAGAAATGGACGTAGCTGATAGACATACTTGACTGTATTGTGTCTTAGTTGAAATTATACGTTTCATTTACTTGAACTTTGGAGTTTCCATTTATTTACAAAGAATCCTTAAGAAATATACGATTTGTATTTAGTGAAGATCTTGGGTGCGTTATTCATCAGCACCCGCTGATAGATTAAGTTAAAGTCAAGACCCAACACTGAACTTCTTCAGCAGTAGCGTAAAGGCGGCTCCACACTTCCGGCATTCGGCGAATCCCGAGTAAAGCGGACGGGTTGCTTGCGATTCGCCGAGCGCCGAACATTCGGTATTCGCCCTATCCACCGCGTGTCGGTCTTTAGGACACATCCAAGGGAGGAACATTCGCCGAACACAACAGCTGTTCGGATTGGACGAGCTGCTCGGCGAATGCCGAATGTGTGGAGCCACCTTAAGGTAGTGAGTACGGGCTCGCCTGCAAACCTTTTACCAGGAACCCCCCTCTATAAAAGTGCATAGCCAACACAAGTAGTTTGGTACCTTATATAATAAAGGCGGTGGTGATGGTGTAACGGTTAGCGTTTTGGACCTAAGTTCGCGGGTTCAAACTCGATCGAAGACGTGGATTTTTAAGGGCGAAAAAATCCTTAGTACCCATTTCTTCGGAGGGGAAGTAAAGCCTTCTGTTCCATGTTAGTAGATTCACTTGCATGAAAAACATCCTCAAGCCTAAATGACGCCTCTGAGCTAAATTCAAATGGCCTGTTTCGTCGCCCAAGAAATACCTCCTTTCTCTGCTAGTTGGTGAAAGGAGCGTAGCGAAATTTGCGTGGTCGAACGGAAGAGCGTGGCCCGAGTCTCGCCACGTGAAATAAAATCAATTCAATTCAATAAAAATCTTCTAAAAACAGGCCCTCTTTTACTTGGGTCCGCCTACTTTGCGGGCTTTGTGGACCCAAACGTTACGTCGCTGTCCTTTAGATCTTTAGCGAATACAGAGAGCATAACGTAGAAAGCCTTCAACAGAACTGGCAGGAGAAACTTCGCAGTTACCATGGCACGGATCGAAGTGGACTGTCGTTCTTAAGAAGCAATTCCACAACGTGAGCTGAAGCCGAAGAATTGTATAGCCTTTATCTCCAGCACTGAAACGAAACCGATATACAAATAGGAAAGCTCCAAGGAGTTACAACACAATCTCATCAGCCACTACCACAACCAAAATGCGTTTTCGAAGAATCTTCACAAGAAACATGAGAATAAATCCACAAAAATGTTCAAAATAAGTGGCAGGGAGCGATTTACGTAATATTTCGCGAATTTCGATAACGTTCTTCAGCCCGTTTTTCTTCCAAAGAGATCTAAAAGATCATATTTATTTACCGCATTATTCCTATTTTTTTGTAAACTAGTAAAACATACATATACACATGTACACACATATATATACACTCGTAAATACACACACACACATATTATACATATATATATATATATATATATATATATATATATATATATATATATTTTATACATACATATAACAAAGTCGAGTTAGTAACAACATTTATAACACAAGAACGGCTGGACCACCTGTAATTATCTCAAATTTGTTGAACTCATGTCTGCTCCGAATAGCCGAATAGTTATTAAAATATCCTAAAAATTCACTAGATGGCGCTGTAAAACAAAAGTAAATATTAAATGTTAATTGCAATCCGCAACACTCAGAAGGCTTTTTTTTAAATCTATATCGTTAATGAACTGCTAAACGAAGCGTTCTAGGGCATTAAAAACTAAAATGTTGAGGTCGAAGGTCACCGACGAGACCTTTCTCACATCGTAATCTATAGGATGAGATTTTCTTGAACATTCTATTACGTTTTTGCTGGTCCGGCGCTTCTCCATATTACCCCACCTGCTCAGAGACGTGTGGAAGCTGCAACTAAATGTGTTGGGGAGGGACAGAGAGAGACAGAGACAGAGATAGAGATAGACGCACAGAGATAAGAGTCAGACACAGAGACAGGGACAGAGAGAGAAGGAAAAAGAAAGGGAGAGGGAAGGCGAAAAAGGGAGATGAAGAGCAGAACAACGTCTGCCTGGTTCCGCTAGTTTTATATAAACCACGTATTTAAGATTATTTTTAATGTAATTGATTCATGTTTTAATACAACACTACAATTATTTTTCATTTTATTTTACAGTACATAGCTATAAGATTAAAAATGTTTATATTACGCATTGCTACTGCCCTCCAGCGAAACTATTAGGTACCAGATCTTCCGTACCGCCTCTGGCGGATTATATTAGGAACCAAACTGCTCTTAGCGACAGGGGGAAAATAATTGTGGTGCATCTACCATCATCTTATTTAAATTATTTAGTGTACACATTTGTCTTGTATTAATATTTATCAAAGTTAAAATACTTTGCAAAGACACTTAGAAAATCCTGAAGACGACCCTGTAAATATTTCGTATATATTTATCGACAAGTTTTTGTGGCATAGATGTCGTCAACATGGCGTTGAATTCATACTCAGGAATTCATTTGTATGGATGCAAAATTCGTTATTAATATTCGCTTCAGCCAAAAGAAATAAACACTATTAAGTTTGTTTGTTTGTTTTTTAAGAAAGAGTGCGTGTGTTTGTATTTGCGTGTGTGTGTGTGAGTGTGTGTGAGAGAGGCGGAGCAAGCAATCTGCAAGAAGTCGATGCCTCTATTACGAAACGAGAACAAAATTAAAATGGCACAACATTTTGCCGCAGGATTCTAAGCTGCGATACAAATTCTAGAATCCTAGAATTTAAATTTAAAATTTCAAAATATGTCTTCTCTCCCACCAAACGGCTTGCACGGGCGGTTTCACTACACAGATGAATTTCCCCTAACTTTTTCTTATGAAAGCTTTTTTTGAGTTAGAATTTCTACCTGTATTTTAATGTTCTAATTTAAATAGACTTCATAGTATGTCTTTAACGATCAGCCAAGCAGCTTTACTTTTCCATGAACTGTGTGATGTTTTCGGAAATTTGTAGTAATTACATTGAAACACAAATATATGCAAACGCTTGCTAAACTCTTGTCATGAAACTGCAATATCACAAAATATAATTTTCTAAACATACATTTTCGGTATTTAATAGCAAGCAGTACGCCAATTGATATATTATTTCTTGTACAGCATACTGCTCATATTTGTCCTATTCCAACTTTTTGTCGACTGGAGTTTTATTCCCATACGAGTGTTCTCGACCAACATTGCAAGGTTTTATAATATGAAACAATTTATATTTATAAGAGTTTATTTTACTTAACAAAGTAAATAATCTTAGTTTAAGAACAATTCGTTTGTCTCAGCACAGGAAGATGAATCAACACATGTTCAAGATAACTTGAAAATGAGTAAGCTGGTAACAAGCATCACATTCACAAGAAACAAGAATTGAAGGATACCGCCTCCATTGTGTTCTCCTTTATGTTCTGAAAGACTATATTCATTTTATCTCTTACTAGCACAGTCAACGTTGTTCACTTTTATCGGAATCCATCTTAAAATAACTATAGGAACAAGGAGGTTCAAAAGTTCGTTGTGGCTGAATAGTCTTAGCAAATAGCAATGGAGTTCTGAACAGATATTCGGAAATTTATAGCTCGGCGTTGATAAAAACACAAGCCTGCGCAGTTAATCTTACGAAGAATATTTATCAGATACATTGCGCTAGATCTTGATATAAAAATGACTACGCCCGTGGGAGGAAGGGGAGGATATTTTCAATTATTGAGTTTCATTTTTATCCACTCTTAATAGATATGTTTGATCGTTATGAAATCGAATGAACCTTTGAAATCTACTATTTCTGCAAATATTCGATTATCATTTTCCACCCTAAATATATGCCTATATACCCATTAAATCGAATGAATCGTTGGAACCTGACGATTAAAGCATTCAACTCTATATGTCATTCTGAGACGCATAAAATAGTTACTAGCTCATTGCTTCGAGTTGTTTCTTTTCACCAACAATGATTCCCACGCGATATAAGTTACTGAATTGACTCGACTTAAAAACTTTCTTTCTGACATCAGTAAATTCTGTTATTACTAAACCTCAGGAATATATTCCGATAGTCCGATTTGGTGCAATTTACAAATATGGTTATATTGCATTTCTCAGTGGTTTTCATTTTCACGTCCTCCCATGCCCATGGGATTGGAAAGTCAGCAAATCATCCGGCTCTAAGAAACATAATACATACGGAACACATTTCTATTTATGCTCATATATTGAAAAAATATTCGAATTAAGAACGGTTTCATTTTCATCCATATTCTGTCCTTTGACAAACCACCCTTACAGAAGTGTTATTTAACATTAACATTAATGATTTTAATGTTTCCATAACATTTCACATTAATGAATGAGTGATTCGGAATATAGTTTTAAAAGCATAGATGTTTTAAAGACTATTTCATTTGAAAAATAAAGAAAATAAAACCAAAATGTACCGTGATGATCATATATTCCTTCGTTATTTCGGAGGCTTTTCCCTAATTATTAAAGTAAAATTTAGAAGAACGATAAACAAATACACCGTTCACCGTCTAAGACTTTTTACAAACTAAATTCTACATGAAGTACCAGTATAACATAATACTAGTATTGATATTTAAATTGTAGCATATTGTAACTTAGATATTTAAATCCGTTTGTTTCGTTTGCAATTTAAACGTAAATAGTTTAATCGAAATAAAACTTGTAAAATGTCTCCACAAAATGGTGCAAAATTGTTATACAGAGGTAAAAATTAAAAACTATTGAAAAATCAACGAGAAAACAAATTGGCGACCGTAGACATCAAACGGACCAGCCAGGACTGTCAGGACTGACGGACAGAACAGGACAGGGCAGGCGGACTGAACAGGACAGTCAGAATACGACGGTCAAGAGACGGTCGGACAGGACGGCATAGACGGATAGGACAGGTTAGACAAACGTGGCAGGCGGACATAACAGACAGATTAACACATAAGACCAAGGAAAAGGACCGACGGACAGGACAGACCATACGGACAGGATCTGACAGCCGGGCAAGATCTGACAGATGGACAGGATACGAGAGGACAGGCGGGTAAGACACAACTGAATACATGGGCATGTCAGAGGAAACGCACAGAACAGTTGGGTCTCACGACGGGTGGAGTGACACTTATAGTGACACTGACACACAATCGTTTGCAGAAAAACAGATTTCAGCATCGGAGACTCCCAAAATGTGTATTTCCGTCAACATCTCGACAGGGACTTTTTGCAGGATCACAGTACACACACGCTCGCACATTCACTTTCCTCACACTGTCTCTCTCCCCCTTTCTCTCACTCACCCCCCTCTTTCTCTCACTCACCCCTCTCTTTCTCTCACTCCCCCTCTCTCACCCCCTCTCTCTCACTCACTCCCCCTCACTCTCTCACTCACTCCCCCTCACTCTCTCACTCACTCCCCCTCACTCTCTCACTCACTCCCCCTCACTCTCTCTCACTCACTCCCCCTCACTCTCTCTCACTCACTCCCCCTCACTCTCTCTCACTCACTCCCCCTCACTCTCTCACTCACTCCCCCTCACTCTCTCACTCACTCCCCCTCACTCTCTCACTCACTCCCCCTCACTCTCTCACTCACTCCCCCTCACTCTCACTTACTCACTCCCCCTCTCTCTCACTCACTCCCTCTCACTGTCTCACTCCCTCTCACTCACTCCCTCTCAGGCTCTCCCCACTCTCTCTCACTCACTTCCCCTCTCTGCTTCTCTCTCTCCCTCTCTCTCGCACTAGGCGCAGAAGTAAAGCGCGTGCGTGCGCGTGTGTGCTTGCGCAGGAAGCGCGAGGAGGAAGAGGCGGCGGCGGCGGCGCTCGCGCGGGGGCAGCATGCTGCGGCCCTCGCCCAGGCCCTCCGGCGGAGGCGGCGGCGGTGGAGGCGGCGTGCACCTCGGGGGGCGCGCGCCGCGCCGGCGACGGCGTCGCCCGCGAGGTTGCGTGGCGGCGGCGGCGGCGGCGGTGACGACGCGGTGCTAGCGCCGGCGTCGGCGGCGTCGGCGTCGGCAGTTGCGCGCAGGACGCCGAGCCGCGTGGAGCGCCACCCGCCGCGGCCGCACTTGCTGTCGCCGACCGCGCCGCGCGCTCGCGGACCGCACGAGGACGACGACGATCCGGACGACCACGAGGACCAGGACGAGGACGGCCGTGGGATGACGCACTCGCCACACGATGGCGGCGGAGGCGGAGGAGGTGCCGGCTCGCAGGTGGATCGCCGCGCCGAATCGCCCGCGCAGGACAAGCAGGTGGGTGTGCCACAAGGCTCGTTTTCGTGACCTTTCTTTTTTCTTCCTGCGCGAATTGTTATGCCGATTATGGAACGCGAGTCTTGTGGATTTCGTCGTTGCTTCGACCACTGAGCACAATGCTGAGAAACATTACTTGAGCAATTAAATATTCGTGTGCAAGTGCTGCGTTCTTCTTGCATTATGCCACAAGATGTTTTATCCATATTCATAGTTCGGTGGCAGACGACAATTGATAAAGAGTGTGAACTGCGGTGATTCACGTGGGGAAGTGTCCAATCCCTACATATTAATAAATGGTTTCGTGTGCATGTGCAAAATGCGCATGAGCAAAAGACAGTATTTGTGACAATTTCTCTAACACTGAATACTTACAAGAAGGTTGGTGTCACGGGTTGTGAACCATGAGCGTCACGATATTGGCAGTTTTGTGAAAAATAGATGCAGACTTTACAGCCGTCTGGCTGCTTTCAAGAATAAAAATAAAAATGTTTGAATTTATTGTTGACGTACCCGTCTGCAAGAAGGACGAATCATAGGTACTTTCTTTCATTAGTATATGAACAAGTGTAACAGTTGATCTTCGTCATCCAAGATAATTATGAACATATCGACCAATCATCATCCACTCTTTCAGTAATAATTCCCAAGCAATCATATTTTTAATGAAAATACTAAATTTGTCTTGTTTTCTTTTAATTAAATTATTTTTTGGTAATCTCGGATTAATTTTTACAAGTTTGTAAAAAGTTATCAAATGCATTAATTAGCTATTCAGAAAAATAGCAATTCTTAATTTTCTATTTGCCAATGTTAACATTTCGCTACTTCTAACGTAATTATCAAAACTGCTTTCCTTTTTGAGGCAGCTGTTGTAAAACTTAATACTAAAATTACGTCCCTTTTTAATTTTTAAGGGCAAATAATATGTCGACTCTAGCACATTCACAAAATAACACTAAAATGTATTATGTCAATTAGCGTTCAATGAAATACTGCCAGCTTCCATGTAGCAGTAGGGGCAGCAACTCCGACTTCTTTCTCTTTTGCATATGGGATTTATACTTGTGCTACTATTGTCAGGTATAATTTCAACAATTTTACCAAATTCCTAGATTTTTATTATTGAAATGTATTTCCCCTCTTAGACTTAATGTTCAGAACTTTTTCTTTCTAATATTTGTGGGCGAAAATTAAGGTTCATTTAGGGGGAATAAAGGAATAGTTATCATGGATTTGTCGCCAACCGATAGTCTGCAGACTCAGAGAAAAAAGATACAGTCGAATTTGGGAATTAAAAATCATTTATAATTCATGAAAATAATACCAAAACCATATATCAAGAAATATTTCTATTATTAAGGACAAATTTCACCGTATATAATAGTAGTGGCTAGTGGCCTGCAACAGCAATAATGCTTCTGAACAAAACTACACACAATGGTTTTCCAAAATTTAGCACGCACTCTGTTTAACAACAAGAAATAAAATTCTCTCGTGTAACACTGTAATGAAAAAAACTTTAACAAATTAGTGGAGCTAAAACAGCACGAACTTTCTCGCCTGTATTTTCATTTCAAAACCTATATTTAAAGAATATATTTTATTAAGAGGAAAATCTTTCTTGTAAGACGCCGAAAATAAATTAAATTTTTGCAAATTTGAAAAAGTCTACCCACCAAAAATCTAGCCGCTAGCGATGTTCACAGAAGAGACAACGGACGGACAGGGACGTTTTGCCGTCATTCGATTTTTTGGCAACAAGGACCTACAAAACATGAATTCTGGCTACACCACGTGTTAGATTTTTTTCTAAACTTAGCAATAGGATTTATCCACGTTTTGCTTACCAGGGACGGCAATATGGCAATATGTTGTTTGTTTGTATTTGTTTTGCCCAAAATTCGTCGTGTCTTCGTGCAACACATAACTTTCTCTCTACTGAGTAAGAAAAAGATCCTGTTCCTTAACGCACCCCGTAAATACGTCGTGTGCGTCATCTTCCTTGGAACTTTTCTATCGCATGATGTTAGCTGTGCAGTAAGCATTATCGCACGAAAAATGAGAATTCATTCGGTAGCCACAAAAGAATAGCGGAATAACAAAAAAACATTTGCACTTCTTGGTCAAAATCGAAACTGTTTCATTGTTTGTTTTTTATCGAGTTCAGCGTATGTAACGAATCTTACTCACTTCTCCCAGATCGAAGGTTGCATAGTTTTCTTTCAATTTCTGTACGGTTTATTTAAAAATTCAATTTCGATGCAAATATGTTTTATACTATCCAAGGGGGGAGAAAGTCTTGCTTTCAAATATTGCCAACTGTGCTTCCTGTAGTTCAACTATGAATAGTAAAAGAGAGAAGTAGATTGTAGAGATCTAGAAAATGCGTGCGTATTATAATTCTCCCACAAACGTCACATTCAGATTTGACAGTTTTTTGACGATAAATTGAACGGGAATCGAATACATGACTCTGGTAATGAGATAAAATTGTGGAATAATCATAACACCTACAATGCTGTGAAATGTCACATCTGCTCCGATATTACCTCAGCCTCTTGGGGAAAATAAGAATTAAACATTTATTAAATCCTTAGATTTTGGAATATAATAGCTTATGGTTCGCGCTTGCAACTAAGACTTCAAAGACCGCGAAGTCCTGACTGTGACAGATATTCTACCCCACTACATAAAAATAAAAAGAAGAAGAAAAAAAAGAGCAAAAGGAAATAAATATATAAAAAAATTAAAAGTAAATAAACAATTAAAAAATATTTTAAATATATCTAAAAGTAAATAAAATAAAAAATAATAAAATATTAATAAACGATTACGACGATAATAAATATAACATAAAAATAATATAAAATAAGATACAATATATTAAATACATAATATAAAAATAAATAATAATACGCATAAATAAATGAACTAAATATGTAATATACAAATAATACATTAACAAACGATAAACGAAAGATAACGATAAAATATTATTAATCGTGTCGACGAATGTCACTCTCTAAATATGAATTTTGTAAGCAAGTCCGATGGGTCATCTCTGTGATCGATTATGGACGATCGGAGCAGTGGAAGAAACTGTCGATAAATGGCATAAACAAAAATGCTTCATGAGCTTTATTTTTTAAGTTGGGTCCCTTTCCTTTTTGTGAGATAAGTAGAAAATAAACAAGTTGGAATGGTACACTTAAGAAAAGAACAACATTTTATCTTATATGTCTAAAATATATATAAATGATCTTCAATCCCTTGACTTCAATTAAGGTTTCAAACATTTCTACCAAAGTAATAGTAATAGCAGAAATTATAAGAACAACAAAGCAATTATGATAAAAAATGTGATACTAATGACAATAATTTAAATTATTAACTAATACTACTGTAATAGCGATCCTGATGAAAAGAACGAAAGTTTAGACCCTTCAATACGCGCTGGGGTAAAAAGACATAGTATTTCATTTTATCCCAGTATCGAGTATTTCATTTTACGTTTAGTTGATACGTTCTCTGAGTAGACGTACGAATAGCAAGCACGTGGACATGCAGATAAGATAATGTACTTAAAGTAATCAGAAAGAATTCACTTAACTCGTCTCTTAGAAATGTACCGTACATATATAGCCTCGAAACGAAGTAAATTATAATGGGAGAACCACTCACAAATTCAATCTCTCAATGAATGCTTTTCGTGATAAGAAAATTTAACATAAAACAACTGCATTGTTAAATACTCTGTGATTTACTGTTAAAAACCATATAATCTACCATGCTCTTCTGCTTTTGACAAGAATCAGGTGAAATATGAGGTGTGTTGCTTGTATGCCATTTTATAACTGGTGGCGAATTTTCGATACAAAAACTCTTATTGCCGGACCCTGGACAGAAAAAATTGGATAAATCCAGTTGCTAAAGAAAGAAAACAAAATCCTCTAACACGTGGTGTAGTCAGAATCCACGTGTTGTAGATACCGAGTATTCGAATGACGGCAAAACGCCTGTCTGCCTGTAATTACATTTTTCTACCTATTTGCATTTACTTGCAAAAGTTACCAGTGTTAGTGTGTGGTAAAATGTATATCCCAAATAAACTGGCAACACGCGAAAGCAACCACCGCTGCCACAGCCTCCGCCATCGGTGGATCGGATTATTTATTAACTTTTCATTGTTTTACTTTCTCGCACAGTGTTTACGCAGAATATTTAAAAGCTAAAATACGCTTCGGATATGTTCGTGAATACCCTGAATACCTTATACGCTGAACTCAAAGTCCGAAATATATTTTTATTTAAATTATGAATAAAATATACATTTTTCACACTTCCTTTATTTACGGGATAAAGTGATATTTGAAGCATAAGAAAGGCATATATGAAGACATTACATAACAATATCATTATACTATTGCGAGGAAGTGTGTGCTATTGTAGCATCACTAGTTTTTATTTTATTTACGACAAAAAACAGTTAAAAACTGCATAATATGAGGGTGTTTATAGTCGGATATGTTCGTGAATACACTGAATACCCTATACACTGAATTCAAAGACAAAAATATATTTTCATTTAAATTCTGAATAAAAAATATATTTTCACATTATCTTTATTTGCGGGATAAAGTAATATTTCATGCATAAGAAAGGTATAAATTAAGACATTACATAATGATATCATTATAATATTGCTAAGAAGTATGTGCTGTTGTAGCATCACTAGTTTTTATTTTCTTTACGTAAAAAAAACAGTCAAAAACTGCATATTATGAGGGGGCATATATTTGGATATGTTCGTGAATACACTGAATACTTTATACAGTGAATTCAAAGACAGAAATATATTTTCATTTAAATTCTCAATAAAAAATATATTTTTCAGACTATCTTTATTTGCAGGATAAAGTGATATTTGAAGCATAAGAAAGGTGTAAATTAAGACATTACAAAATGATATCAATATAATATTGCGAAGAAGTATGTGCTATTGTAGCACCACTAATTATTTTCTTTACGTCAAAAAACAGCCAAAAACTGTATACTATGAGGGGGTTTATATTCGGTGCACGATTTCCTAAATTCTGGGATCTCTAACCTATAAACAAGTTAAATAATGAATAAAGGTGAAAACAAGCGTTTTTGGTAACAATTGGTAAGAAAATTTTGCAGTTTTGAAATGAAAATTATTTGCAAAAGAAAATCAGGTATATGTTGAGTTGTTATCTCTCATCATGACCTTTGTGACGAAATCGACGTACTACCGCGAGCACATCGAGAATATTAATTAAAGTGTTCCACAATTACTTCTAGAAAAGCCCACAAATCGCGAAGTTACAAGTTACACTCTTATTATGCAAGTACTGGCCTTATCGCACGTTCTCATAAGGTTCATTTCTATTACTATTTGGTGTTGGTCCATTTATATTATTATTTGCATGTATGTTCTTCCCTAACACTGTTTGGATATAGGTCCATTATTTTTGCTGTTTGGGTGTAGGTCCATCCCTATTTTACAAGACATAGTTTGATATAGACTATGTCTATATGATATGAGACTATATTGGCCATCAAATATGAAAATAATATTTCTACAATTGTATATATTGCATTAGTTTTCATTTGTATTGTATAATTTTAAAGACTTAATAAGCCTGTATCAAGTAATACATCGATTCTTCAGCTTCCAGATCAATGGCCCCTTCTTGATCAAGTTTTTGTCCAGTTTCTCTGATCAATTGACTAAATGCTGAAATGATCCCTTATTTTGCTTCTGGCATAAATGTAATTTTACTATGCGCACACTTTGTGTGAGAACTCCTTATGCTCGTTCTGGCAGAAGTGGAGCCGGGATTACGAGTTACTATTTTGTTGGAAAAACTAAAAAGATCAAGTCAGCCGATCGTTTACTGATGTTATTAAGTTTTCTCTAAGTCGGGTGCGAAAAGATCAAGTTTTAACGTTTGTTTTCAAAAGAACAACAAATCTCTGTCGGTATTTTTATTCATCATTCAACTAATTACGGTTAAAGATTGAAAAGAGATTTTGGAGCTCAAGAAAACGTACGCTGATTGTATGCCTCCCCAGTACGTAACATACAACTTTTACAGTCCTTTGTAGAAAATTAATCGAGTATTAACTCAAAATATTCTGGGAAAACGCGGATAATAGGTCCATACGCAGGCGCGAGCAAACAGGTAAGGGTAGGAGTCCGTTGCTCTCTCCGAATATTTTGAAAGGAACGCGGTCGCCTTACCTAAGATGACATTTTATTTCCTTAAATATATTCAATTCTTGATTTCCTCTTTTTTGTAATAATTTGGGTAATTTTGTTCTATTTGGAAACGAGGCACTCCAAGCCATCTAGTTACCCTTTAAATGGTTTAGAATAAAGTTAGTTTATTTATTAACTAGTACAATGTGGCGTCGCCGACGCTGTTAAGTTGCTGAAAATAGTTTCATGTATTAAAAATGTACTTCATACTTCATTTTTTTCCTACATAGGTTTGTACAAATATTCTTTCAGTATCTGACATTGGACTTACCAAAGAATCGTAGTAACAGGTAATGTTATACTCCCGTTCAAAAGTTCCCAACACCCAATGGCCTTGTATATTACTTCAATGCGGGATATGAACAGGTAATATTGCAATTTCAAAATTGTAATCACCGTAACAAATACTTGCAGCCATTGATTATGCAACGAGTTAGATTTTAGTACAGCTTCATTTTTACGCTTTTTTGCTAATGTGCACAAAAATTCACATTGCAAATTTGCATTGATACAAATGTAAATATGCTGATCATTCCCAATTAGTTCCCAAAATTACATCTCAACATATTTTACAACTACGTTTGATTCTTCCTCGGGTTTGCTTAACACTTCCATATTTTTCTCCCCTAATTTTTCAAGAGATTAAAACTCCACACACTTAGTCTAATTTGTGTTCACTTCTACTTTTGCAATTGCTCTATTAATCGTTTTGTATGCGACTCTATATTCATCAAAAAGGTACTGTTTTGTATGTGTATGTGAATAAAGTGTTAGTTAAGTTTACTAAAAATTAGTTGTGGGTTACATTCATTTGAAAATCGGCATTTGCACTCTTAAGAATGTAAAAGAGAGAAGTATAACGTAAGAACGTTCATTCATTCTCTAGCATAACTAACGGTTTTGTTTTTTTCGTATTCACTTGAAATTCTTCAAATTTAATAAGTTCCAAGGCAATACTGTTCGTAGGTTTTCGTAAATCTATTTAAAAAAATACGATACGAATGAAAATTAAAATGAAATCTGCAACGCCATTCACTTGGTAATTCAATTGTTCCCTTAAAAATGGCAACACCAGTGACGCTAACGTCGTGGAAAAAAAATTATGGCGTATGGAGTGAAAGCGACCTTTGGGTACTGGAGTTTATTCAAAGCCACCTACATAGATCTCTTTAGGTGGCGTTGGTTTAATTCGCGCCATTCTCACTAAGATCGCAGCGCCAAATCAATCTTTGAATCTTGTGGTCGGATCCGACAATAAATTATCAGTTCCCACCAGGAGACCAAGATGCATCGAATGACACCTCGTTTGTCGCGACTGGTGTACGACAAGTGGGGTAACCGTGAGTAACGGATCCACAAATACGTACACTCAGAGTTACTCAAATACTGTATAGGGATGTGTATAATTCATTATTACTTAATTATATTTGGAGTATGTTTTATTTTCTAGTAAAATACGGAGTTTTTTCCCTTTTACACATATATTCACTGCAAGTAATGCGAATTCAAATGTTAATAAAAATTTGGAAAAGGGGGGTCGCGAAATGTAGTTCTCCCCCTCTGGTTTTCACATTTACATCATGTTTTCAAATTCACGATTTGGGTAGAATTGGAATCACACGGGAGACGCAAAGGCACACCAATGAAATATTTCGTTACGATTAAATAATAATTATGATTTTGAAAATTAAATAAAACCATTTGATATCAACGAACGTGAAAATCTCGTATCATTTTACCAATAAGCTCAGATCTTTAAAAAATCATCTTGTTGTGTGCAAAATTTACTATCATAAATTCAGTGCTCTGTGAAGTCCGGAAACGAGGTAATTGTTTGTCACGGTCTTTGAAAACACCCAAGAATTTACGTATTGTACACACTGCAGTCTGTGAGATTACAGGAGGAATTTTTCGATTTATTTCTTGGGAAATTTGAAACTCCCTGGCTTTCTGCATCACACAAATTAAATTAGTTGCTCCTATGAGTATTTGATAAAGTTTTATTGTACTAGTTGGATCATTGATTGTTTTGGTAAACTAAAATGTGAACATTATGATCAAGATATGCAATTTGTTTTAGAGCAAAATAAGAAAAAGCGCGAGGAAATGTAAATGTGTAAGGTTCGTGTTTGATGAACATAATACAACTCTTCACATTGTGATTAAAAAAACTTTTAAGACACAAACATAAACATTTGAACAAATGTTTCATCTTCCTGAGTAGAGAGTTATTCACGTAAAATTATATAAAATTATGCGAAATTATTTTTGGAATTACATTTATATGTATATAAGTAAAATATGTTCAAAATACATTGATGTGACAATTTATTACAAGGCAATTTCCTTTTACATCTTTAAAAATGTCTCAAAACTGAAATAAATTTTTATCATTCCATGGACTGTAGTGTGTAGTTTGTGTAACAAAAGACAATGTGTGTGCAGGAAAAATATTCACATTTAAATGTGAGAAGACAGTTTTTCGTTGTTGAGGTGAAAACACCGAATGAAGTTCCCTTACCGCTTGTGGTGAGAAGCGCAAGTTGTGTGCACAAGGGCTACCGTGGGAAACGCTCGTATGGACAGTTTATCTGAGGCCGTTTGTTATCTGAGCTCTACAGAGCAAATCACGTCGTAAGCCTTATTCTCGCAACCGTAAACAACTTCAGTATATTACTATTACTCGCACTAAGCTTCATAAGCATCCCATTAAATCAGCTATAACACACTTTTTTATCTTGTCTCGATGAAACCATTTCAATCAGTATGATATAATGGATCAAATACCGTCTAAATTCTTAAAGATTCCGAGTACAGATGAATCTCTGAAACAACTAATCATATAACATTCTAACGTACGTTTAAAATCAGCATGAAACCTAAACAAATTTAGACATCGATGTGACCAGGTTCATTGACTGAGTCTTTTAATATTTGCAGATTTAGTTCTTAAATTGCACTGATTTGCCGTGTATTGTGCAATATTTATTGATTATCCATAAACGCATTATATTACACGGTAGAAAATAATAAAAATTTCCAGATTCTCAGTGAAATAAAACCAAGTTCTATGACTATTGTAATGTGAATATCCATGTACATACAGCTCACTCTCAAACAACGCTCATCATCCCAATCGAAAATCAAGACTAAACCAAACAGTTTGAAATTCAAAAGAGATATTACTCTATTGTGTTGGTTTTAATGTGCAACTAGCAAGTAGAACTTAGATCGCAAGCAATGGGTCCCAGCGAAGTGAAGTTGTAGCTTATAAATGTCAAAATATGCAAATAAATTCAACTGATTTTTCAATTGTCTATATTTAATATAAATCGCTAGTAAATATTTCTTCAAATTCTTAATCCTTACCTAAGTTTTGTCTCCAAACTTCCATAACCTGAAAGTAACACATTTTTAAAAATCATATTATATTTTGATGGTGTAAATGTCATTCACCAGAAATTAAATGCAACTAGACTTACATTCTCTAAAGTACCTTCATAGTTCTACAAACTATTTATGGTGAAAATAGTTAATATAGCCACAGAAACTTATATAAAAACAATGCTACAGTGTTATTCTTCTTGATATTAGGTAAATAGAATAAGTATTTCTTCTTAGGATTGACTAACCAGTGGTATTCACTAGGAAAAAACAATTAAATTCAGAAAACCCTCATTAACATGAATTCAAAGGCACTGAAATAATCGAAGTTCGTATTATAAAAATTCGTATTATCCGAGTAGTATAAACATCGGTATTACCGTAATCCCTTGCCGAGGCTGAAGGTTTGTTCGTTTTAGGGCAAAATTCGTGTTAAGCAAGTCCGTGCTAACAAGTGTTTACTGTATTTAAAATTCATCGCACGATCGCAACACCCAACATTACGTTTACAGACACACAAGTGGTCAAATGCTCAAAAGAGATGCATAGTCATTTGTCCACATACTACATACAAGCTTACATACTTGCGTGTCTTACTTAAACGGAACATTACCACAAAAAGGCCGCCAATCCCAACAGCAAACTCGTTTCAAACACCAACACTAGACGCTTTCCCTAACATGTTAACACTGAGCTTGGCACACACACATACGAGGGTCGTTTCAGAAGTCATGGCAAATATACGGAGCATTATAAAAAAAAACGCCGGAGACCTAGGAACGACAAAAAGTACCTGCATGTGAGAAGTGTTTGTCCTGGCTGTTGCGGCCCACGGCGGTGAATCTCGTAAAATTCCCGGGGCTGCCTTGTGAACTAGTTGCGCACACACTGTTCAACGTCGTCGTCCCAGGGGAAGGTCCCCCATTTTTTAAGGGACCAAAAATGGCGCAATCGCAGGGAGAGAGGTCTGGACCCTGTTGAGGGTGGGCGAGACCGTCCCACTTGAAGTTCTGCAAGAGTGCCGTGATGTACGAGATCTTTCAATGTCGTGGAGTAGAATGAACCTACGGGCCATCTGGTACACCAATCTCCCTTCCGATTAGTTTCATTATCATCCAGATGAAAAATTAATTGACACAAAGAGCGTGCCACAGTCACATTAAATGTGTTGGAGTGGCAACACAAGCTTACAGTTGTGTACTTTCGGCCCTAAACTATGCGTACATGGTCTTGTTTGTTTATTAATATCACGAACACAAGCAAATATATGTTTCAATTTGCTTGTGTTCGCAATTTCAAATTTATATTTCAAATTTCATATTTCTAAGACTATAATAAATAATATTACGGGTATTAAAAGAAGTAAATGTTATTAACATTAATTCATAGTTTCATTACATTTCTAAGTAATAAAATGTGTTTCTAAGACAATGGGGGTGTCTATATAACTAGTATCTTTTGATTTGATATCATTTGAAAATCTGTCAATAGAATACATTTCATTTTAATCATTAGTAGGTTTCATATTGAATCAATGATACTCGTAAATGTAATAAGTAATAGAGTATAAAAATGTAGAAAAAAGGATATTAATTACTATCCAAATGTGACTATATATTTTATAAAATGGTAAAAATTGTATATCATTCAATAAAAGTACTAATAATATTAAAATAACTAATAATACCCTCTTTTTCATGAAATAATTAATAATGCAAGTGCTCTATGGCGTAGCAATTGCACCTATCACCCCATAATTAGGTTTTGTACTTTTATTCCCTTTAGTGGTATTTTGTCGCTTGTTTAAAAGATAAATGAATTTTCCAAAACAGAAATTTTATCGGTGGTCAACCATAATTCCCTAGGCAATCCACTGATAACCGGCAACTGAACGTTAATGGCACAATGAGATCGAGTAGCCCAGAGCTTTCCAAAGCAATGTGTGTCATATTTTCCTGCGTGCCAAATATAAATAATGAGGGATTTTTTTTCTATTTTCGACATACTTCTATCACACAATTTGAATTCTTATGGGTCGAAAACAAAATTGGAATTCAACGATAGTTAAAAATAGACCACTAACCACTAACGACCTATCAATTTATTATTAATTTATTTTTGTCACTTCAATACCTGTGAAGTATTTTTACTTTATAAATGTAAAAAATGAAATACTGCTCACGTATTTTAGCTTTAATAATCTGAAGTGGAGGTTTCAAGTTTAAATGATATTTCTGCCAATATTTAAAAATAGAATACGACAGTCGAATGCGAGTTCGAGAGAGCCGACAAAAGTTTAATCTTTGTTTCGTAACTCATTCTGACGCAGAACCCATTATAAAGATTTGCCAGAATTCAGTGAGCATGCGGAGTTACAAATAGTTCCTACTATCATTATGTTATTACATAATTACACACTTCTCTAATCATGAAAAATGTGGACATCATTGAGTCTCTTTTTATCTCGTCGGATTTTTCTTTCAAAAAGGGAGTGGGCATATAACAATTACAGACATCTGATGAAGATAGAAGATATTCCTTAATACCACTTTCGAGTATTTACAAGATACTTTATCATTCCGAGCGTACAGAGATTAGCCTTGTGGTGGAGCGAAAAGCTTCGGTTCAGTTGACAACTGTCTTTGATATTGAAAAGGACAGTTTTACACTAAATAAAGCGAAATTTTATTTGCACGTGTGTCGGTGTAAGTTGTGTGAAGAATTTACTTCAAGTTTGTTTGTGTTTTTATTTGAAAGAAGAATCGTCAAACTGAGGACGACTAATCTGCAAAGCGTCTTCAACACAGGGCCATGGATGACTTTTGTGGCTCGTTTACGTCGTTCGCCGACGATTCTTCGTTTCCTTCAAGTAACTGTTTTCCCACACAATCGCACATCACCCCATATCCCTATCTCACGGAGCAGTTTGGAGTCAGCCAACCTGGGAATGCATCAGACGACACGCAATTGAAGTCTTACGACAATCCACTACAGCAGTTAAGTAATACGCAATCGTCATCGCTTAACAGTGTGGAACTGCAGGAGGCAAGTTCTAATGAGTGCTTGGGGCAGTCTCACCGCGCCCAGAATCATCCAAATGTTTCATATTCTAACCAGCAATTGATGTAAACCACTAAGTAATCAATACACGAATATTGTCCAAGTGAACTTCCTTCTGATGTTAAACCAGATTAATTAGTGAATAATGAAAACATCAATACCACCAGCGTCTTCTGTAATTAAGCATAATCTACTTCATTCAAAATTATCTTTCCTTTAGCTAAAATGTTTACTTTATTTTGACATTACATAATTTAAAGCTGCATGAAAGTAATATGATTGATTGCATGAGTAAGTGATTTTAAACTATAATCATCTTTATTGTTTGTTTCTTTTAATTAAGATTCATTACGTAAAACTTATATTCGCATGGCATGGTCGCTTATAGCATGGTCTACTTCCGTAAATATTAATCGCGCAACATTTTTGAACGAAGGATTAAAGAAATGCGGGTAGAGTGGGGATATTTGTTAAGTAATGAGGCACTAGATTAGATGAAGCAATGCCAATCTGGAGAATAAGTCATGCCTTCGCAACTTTCTCAATAATTTGTGCTCTAACTTTCTTAGGAGTTCGAGGTATCTCCTGTGATGGATCTTCACCTGCTTCGGTCATTTCTTTAGATTTTTTTTGGAGAAAATCACGGACAGTTCTCGTCTTAAGCACAATATAGTATCTATTTCGCGCCAGTGAAGTTGTGTTTAAAAATGTTGGCATTAGTACACGCTGCGAACTTTTGTCTTCAACTGTTTATTGTGTCAGAGAGGGGGAAGCAAGATGACAATTCAAGAAAAGTTGCCCATGTAATACCCATGCCCGCGCTTATCGCTCTAACGTTAGGTCAAATTGCACCATTCCACCACTGTCTGGAGGAGAATTCTAGCGGTCATCTGCTCTGATCGGAAATTTTTCGTGGTTTCTTCGATCTACACCAGGCGTATGTCCGAGAAGTATCTGTCCCTGGCTATTTCATTGGCTGTCCCTTTAAATCCAAATTATTAAATCAATCAATCATAGTCTTTCAACTGCTCAAAGCATTTTTTTCTCCTGGTTTTCTTTCTGTATGCCTGTCGTTTATTTTCCTTTTTGATACATTACAATGTGACAGAATATCGTATATTGTTTCTTTTCTATAAATAATTGAGAAAAAAGATATTTCTATCTCGACTACACATGAAAATAATTTCCCCCCAAAATCCTCGAACATTTCCCCATTCTTTCCCCACGACGAAACAAAATCCCCATGTTGGGGGTCAAAACTGCCCAATCTGGCTACGCAGGCTGTGTGCTATCCATTGCTGCCCTGATCCCCATTCTTGCCCCGCAGAGAAACGAAATCCCCATCTTGGGGGACAAAACTGCTCAATCTGGTTACGTAGGCTGTGTGCTATCTATTGCTGCCCTGAGCTCCATAAAATCCCCATCTTGGGACACAAAACTGCCCAATCTGGCTACGCAGGCTGTGTGCTATCCATTGCTGCCCTGATCCCCATTCTTTCCCCGCAGAGAAACGAAATCCCCATCTTGGGGAAAAAACTGCCCAACATGCCTACGCAGGCTGTGTGCTATCCATTGCTGCCCTGAGCTCCATAAAATCCCCATGTTGGGGGTCAAAACTGTCCAATCTGGCTACGCAGGCTGTGTGCTATCCATTGCTGTCCTGATCCCCATTCTTTCCCCGCAGAGAAACGAAATCCCCATCTTGGGGGACAAAACTGCCCAATCTGGCTACGCAGGCTGTGTGCTATCCATTGCTGCCCTGAGATCCATAAAATTCCCATCTTGGGAGACAAAACTGCCCAATCTGGCTACGCAGGCTGTGTGCTATCCATTGCTGCCCTAAGCTCCATAAAATACTCATCTTGGAAGACAAAACTGCTCAATGTGGCTACGCAGGCTGTGTGCTATCCATTGCTGCCCTGAGCTCCATAAAATACTCATCTTGGAAGACAAAACTGCTCAATGTGGCTACGCAGGCTGTGTGCTAACCATTGCTGCCCTGAACTCCATAAAATCCCCATCTTGGGGGACAAAACTGCTCAATGTGGCTACGCAGGCTGTGTGCTAACCATTGCTGCCCTGAACTCCATAAAATCCCCATCTTGGGGGACAAAACTGCTCAATGTGGCTACGCAGGCTGTGCGCTATCCATTGCTGCCCTGAGCTCCATAAAATTCCCATCTTGGGAGACAAAACTGCTCAATGTGGCTACGCAGGCTGTGTGCTAACTATTGCTGCCCTGAACTCCATAAAATCCCCATCTTGGGAGACAAAACTGCTCAATGTGGCTACGCAGGCTGTGCGCTATCCATTGCTGCCCTGAGCTCCATAAAATTCCCATCTTGGGGGACAAAACTGCTCAATGTGGCTACGCAGGCTGTGTGCTAACCATTGCTGCCCTGAACTCCATAAAATCCCCATCTTGGGAGACAAAACTGCTCAATGTGGCTACGCAGGCTGTGTGCTAACCATTGCTGCCCTGAACTCCATAAAATTCCCATCTTGGGGGACAAAACTGCTCAATGTGGCTACGCAGGCTGTGCGCTATCCATTGCTGCCCTGAGCTCCATAAAATTCCCATCTTGGGGGACAAAACTGCTCAATGTGGCTACGCAGGCTGTGTGCTAACCATTGCTGCCCTGAACTCCATAAAATTCCCATCTTGGGGGACAAAACTGCTCAATGTGGCTACGCAGGCTGTGCGCTATCCATTGCTGCCCTGAGCTCCATAAAATTCCCATCTTGGGAGACAAAACTGCTCAATGTGGCTACGCAGGCTGTACGCTATCCATTGCTGCCCTGAGCTCCATAAAATTCCCATCTTGGGGGACAAAACTGCTCAATGTGGCTACGCAGGCTGTGCGCTATCCATTGCTGCCCTGAGCTCCATAAAATTCCCATCTTGGGGGACAAAACTGCTCAATGTGGCTACGCAGGCTGTGCGGTATCCATTGCTGCCCTGAGCTCCATAAAATTCCCATCTTGGGGGACAAAACTGCTCAATGTGGCTACGCAGGCTGTGCGCTATCCATTGCTGCCCTGAGCTCCATAAAATTCCCATCTTGGGGGACAAAACTGCTCAATGTGGCTACGCAGGCTGTGCGCTATCCATTGCTGCCCTGAGCTCCATAAAATTCCCATCTTGGGAGACAAAACTGCTCAATGTGGCTACGCAGGCTGTGCGCTATCCATTGCTGCCCTGAGCTCCATAAAATCCCCATCTTGGGGGACAAAACTGCTCAATGTGGCTACGCAGGCTGTGTGCTAACCATTGCTGCCCTGAACTCCATAAAATCCCCATCTTGGGGGACAAAACTGCTCAATGTGGCTACGCAGGCTGTGTGCTAACCATTGCTGCCCTGAACTCCATAAAATACCCATCTTGGGGGACAAAACTGCTCAATGTGGCTACGCAGGCTGTGCGCTATCCATTGCTGTCCTGAGCTCCATAAAATTCCCATCTTGGGAGACAAAACTGCTCAATGTGGCTACGCAGGCTGTGTGCTAACCATTGCTGCCCTGAACTCCATAAAATCCCCATCTTGGGAGACAAAACTGCTCAATGTGGCTACGCAGGCTGTGTGCTAACCATTGCTGCCCTGAACTCCATAAAATCCCCATCTTGGGGGACAAAACTGCTCAATGTGGCTACGCAGGCTGTGTGCTAACCATTGCTGCCCTGAACTCCATAAAATCCCCATCTTGGGGGACAAAACTGCTCAATGTGGCTACGCAGGCTGTGCGCTATCCATTGCTGCCCTGAGCCGGAGCGGCGTGCTGAGCTGTCGCGCTGTCCGCAGGTGGTGCAGCTGCTGGCGCCGCCGGGGGGGAAGGCGGCGGAGGCGGCGGCGACCGCGGGGGCGGGCGCGGGGGCGGAGCGCCTGGTGGCCAAGACGCGCGTGGCCGTGGGCGGCGCGGGCGACGAGGGCGACGCGGACGAGGCGACCGCCAGCGGCCCCGCCCCGCCCCCCGACGGCGGCTGGGGGTGGGTGGTGGTGTTCGCCTCCTTCATGATCCACATCGTCAGTGAGTACTTTTTTCCCTTAATTTAATTAAGCAGTTGTATTACATCAGGGAATGATCCCAGTGTTATGTGTGAGCGTTTCTTGCAAAATTCGGTGTTCTCTTCCAGCCATGCCTGCCCAACCGTATAGTAGTGTCGGTTGATTGATGATCCATATCGTCAGCGAGTATCCTCTTCCGTTCTTTTGATTAAGGTGATATGTTTATACCAGCCGCTAGATAAACACTCAAACTTTTATTACGTCTATAGATTAACAATAGTTGCTTTTAAATTCAAACGGAGCATTTAAATAATTAATTGCAATTATTTAAAAGACTATTATTGAACAGTTTCTCTAGGGAAACAATGTTTACTAATAAATTTTATACATCGCATGATTTTTAGTTTGCCTAAGTTGGCAAAATCTAATATAGGCTAGGTTGTCTTCAGTACCCGTACTTTTCTTTCTTTCTGCGTTGAATATTAGTCCACAATGTTTACATTGAAAGTTAGTTGTCGTCAAATAGTGCGTGGTACAAACGTGATGATTTCTCTCGTACCCCACAAGAAACTGTGCTGACAGCATGATTTGTTTAGCATAATTCTTAGGCCGAAAGCAACTATATCAGGTTGCTATTAGAAAAGTATTTTAATATGATTTTAAATTCACGTAGCATTAGTTACTTAGTAAATACAATTTTCTTTCAATTATTTTGCAATTTATTCCGGTGTTCGGCATTGCCTCCCTTCTGTTCACTGGGGTTCTCCGGATACTGCAATGGCATTTGTATGCCACTGTTTATTTCGTAGAAAAATATTACTTTTTTATGGTTCTTTTCAACATCTACTACAAAAATAGTTGCATGTTGCAAAAATAATTGCAACTAGTTTGATGGATGGGTACAATCCCTTTGGCGTCGAACTTACTGGAGCACTCATCCCTCAGAACACACACAAAAAATGATTAATAGAGTAAATTTTAGATTTGATTTATTTAGTCAAAAATCAGTATGTGATGTGTGAAAACTGTATGTGACGTATGGTCAAAACGATCATCTGCGCGCGTTTTCTTGAGTTCCAATATCCCTTCCCAACATGTTACCTATAAATAATTGAAAGATGAATAAAATATTAAGAAATAAAACAAACAAAAAGGACTATTAATAATAAAATTTAAAAAATGAGATTATCAACATTTCAAAAAATATATATTTTATTTTCTGAGTTACAGAAAATTTACTTGCTTCGGTAAAAGAACAGCAGACTTGGTTTTTCTGCATTGCTAACAAAATAGTAAATCACCCCATCTCTTCTCTTATCACTACAAGCAAAAGGAGAGCGCAACAAAACGTGCGCATTGTGAAGTTACATTGAATGTGATTGGAAACTAAATTGAATGTGAGCAAGAACACTGTGAATAACTTCCTTCCCTTCCTAGTTATTAATGCTATATGGTGCTAAACCACACCCTGTCTTCTAGAGCATTTTACTACTACATTTACCTATGGAGTAGAGAGAAAGTTATATAATGCGAAAAATGACGAATTTTCTGCAGAAAATTTCTTATTACAGGGCCTTCTTAACAAAAAAATGGATAAATAAACTAAATTTTAGAGGAGAAAATCTTCTGTCAGGTGGTGTAGGTCCACGTTTTGTGGGTCCTTCATACCGTAAAATCGAATGACATCAAAACGTCTATTCGTCAGTCAGTCTATCTGCCTGTCTGTCTGTTTTTCTATCTATCCGTGTGTGTGTGTGTGTGTGTGTGTGTGTGTGTGTGTGTCCGTCTGAGAACAACGCTAGCGGCTAAACCGTTCAGCTGAATTTCTCCAGAATTGACATTTCTCAATCGATCTGGCTGATGTTGCGGTTCCTTGAATTAGAAACTGATATTTTAATTTTAAGGGAATTTTTTTCATGACGCCCGGGGCCTTTTCAAAATTTTCAAAAGAATGACAATTTTTTTTTGTTTATAGTTTGTTATTTGGTAGCGTAAAAGAACTTTAAGAGAATGCGGGGGTCTAAAATAATATTTTTTCCCTTAATAAGAATTTTTTCCCTTAAAATGAAATTCGTTCCCGAGAGATGTATTTTTAAATAATATCATGTACAGTGTTTGAAAATTTGAGACCTTTTTGCATAATTTTGCGTGAAAAGACGGGTGAGAAAGTATGTGCTGTTTTAGCATCACTAGTTGTTGTTTTTTTATCACTTTAACGTAACTTTAGATTTTCGGGTATACGCAGAGTCTTAAAAGTAGGTTAACAGCTTATACTCTCAAGTTGCTTCATTCTGGGCAAAAACTGTCTAATTTTGACACGAAAACTATTTCTGTTCTTCGGTGACCGGATGTGTATCGGCCACAGTTTCCTGCTTCCGGAAGGTAAGGAAGCCAGTTCAGTCGCAACTCTGGGATTCCAAAGTGACAGAACAAGAAAGTATCTTCAATGCATTTGCACTGGGGGAAGCCGACTATTACTGGCATCCTTCAGATATTTAATATTTCTGTTGATTTGCAACTTAATCTAGTGAACACATTTGTTAACTGTAGGAAATATATTACTATAAAATACTCAGATCAGAACTTAAGCAACAAGAAGGGCGGGGACCATGAATATAAATATATATATCATAAAATTGATACACTGAATATAATTGAATTATAACAAAGGATGGCTGTTTTTTGTACTGTTTATCAAAAATAATTTCACCGACTTAGAGAACCTCTTATTCAGTACTTATATATTATATATAACAGTCTAAGTAAGTACCTTTGGTTTCTTTGATTACACACGCGAAAACATGGTTTTATCTCTATTCTTGAGTTAATCGTTTATTACCAAAGACAAGAATACTTTATCAGGTGCAGTAACCGTGTCTGATGTGTCAATCAACGACAATATTAATTTCTGCGGACACTCAGACACAATATAGATCAGCAAGTTTCTGGTGCTGTACTCGAATTTCCAGAGAAGGTTATCTGAGCAAGACAAACGGCCTGTGTAACTGTCTCGCAATAGCCCTTATCAGCTCTGAGAACGTCATCAGCACTCATTCAGATCAAGGTTCCCTCGTTCAGTTGCTATTCAGTTGCTATGCAGCGTCATTAGCAAAGACAGGGTTATAAACGTAAAGTTGTTGAGCTACAACCGCACATACTTTATCGTATTATTTCTAACTGCTCCGCTATATTGTACTACTACATGAACCTGCAAAAGTGTTTTTAAACTAGCAATCTTTTTTCCGCACCGAGAGTCGAACTCAGGTCCTCCCTAGCTAACTCCGTCCGCGATCCACACCTCTACGCTACGGAAAAGCCGTGAGTTTCGAACTTGGGCCGACTCTTAAAAATGCAATTTTCTACTTCATTCTTTTAAGCGTTCCTTGTTTCATACATGGAAAACATTTAAAGAAAAAAATTGGAGCGGTTTTTGTAAAAATGTTCTTTTTATAATTTGCATTAATTTCAACCAGACGAAAACTACTATTTTTTTTAATAACACGCATGGCCTTTTTAAAGAGTTGATGTTTTAGAGCATAAGCCAAAAACATTATGTTCAATTTTGTAGTTTTGAAATATAAATGTTGGCAATTTTCAAATGTACGGAGAGTTTGCCGAAAATGGGACTAGCACCATTTTTACCGTCTTTTCATACAAATAATTTGAAAATAATGGCAATAAAAACGACATTAAGAAATAAAGGGATGATTATTCCAGTTTTCTCTCTTCTTGATGACTGTTGCATATGATCTCATTCAATACGATCAAGATCATCATCAGCAACAAGGTTTGGGCCTAGTGGCCCGTTCCGCTCTCAAGAGTCTCTTTCCATCTTGTGTGGGGTCTGCCTCTGGATCGTTTCCCCTTTGGTTTGTATTCGAGGATAGTCTTGGGAAGCCGATCAAGATAATACCAAAAATTTGGCACTATGTATTCAATGTGTCACGAACCCGTACTTCGGTCAGTACCTACAGTTCAATTTCCAAAGCAAATATATTTTAGTATTTTATTTATTTATAACAACTTCACGTTCGTTCAAAAGACTTAATTCCTTCTCTTCCGGTTTTTGAATCCCCTTTTAGATAATTAAATATCAATTACTTCTGTTTGTTTTGAGTCAGATAGGTGGGCCTATCATACCGTCGCATTGAATGCCGTGATTTTGTGTTACACAGCGCTGATACCACTCTCATATTTTACAATATAATTCTTGTTGGAGTTCGCGTTTTGTGGTCAATACACAAAAACACATTCCAAGCCATCTACAATTTTCCTACACTTCGGCATACACGTTGATTTCATAATTTAAAATAGTCATTTTTGACAGTCTCTTTTGCGATGTACCTATTGTATACAATGATGTAATAAAACATTAAATTCTTACCGTCATAATTTTATTTTGCTACGAGATACAACTCAGAGCATTTTACATGACAGGTTAAGGTGCTAACTCTGCGGTTGTCGAAGAGGATTTTATGTTCCTAATTAAACTACTACTTACTGACAAGCAACGTAAACGCCCGTAATTTTTTCAAGATACAACAATACAACTTTTAAAATTTTTGTTACCAATTATTACATTATTTTACATATTTACATGGAAAGAAGAACAGTTGATAACAGGAACAAACTATTTTAAAGATACTTCGACTTCAACTTACTTTTTGTTCATTAATTAAATATCCTCATAAATATCTTTATATTGTCGATTACTCTGTGTGTTTTTCCAGAGTAATAAATGGCCTTATTGCAATATAGCAGTATCTCTCATTACTCGAATCTTATCGGCAGTCCGGTTTTAGCGTCGAAATAATTAGGATTCTGATAAAGCTAATACAAATTCTAATAATTTGGTCAATGGACGTTGAAGTAATCATTGCACGCGCTAATAAATGATGATATGTCTCCCATGCCGTACCTGTCAGAAGTATTCTTGACTAGGTAGAGTGAAAGAAGACACTCTTGCCTTGAAAAACTTATTTTTGTAAGAAATTAAAATCTTTTAATAAATAAATCAAATAATTGAAGGCGATATTCAGAAATAATTTGTCAATATTTCAGAATTCTGCTTTACCAAGCCCTTTATTTTGCTTCTGGACTTAAATATATGTTCAGTATGCGTACGTTTTGTTGAGCTCTTTAGTTACGTTTTTGCTACAGAGTAAGAGAAAAAGTTACGTAATTGCTACTAGAAGAAAAACTCATTTAATATGGCCACGGTAAAGAAAAAGTGGATAAATCCAATCGCAAAATTTATGATAAATGACTAAATTGGCAAAATTTAATAATAAAATGGCAAAATTTAGAAATAAAATCCTCTAGCATGTGGGGTTGCCAGGATTTATTTTTAGTGGGTCCTTGATACCGAAAAATCGATTGACGGCAAAACGTTTGACTGTTCTTCCGTCTCTCCGACTGTCTGTGCACAAAGCTTGTGGCTTAACCATTCAGCCGATTTTCTCCGACAATGATGTTCGCCCATCGATCTGGCTGATGTCACGGCCAGATGATGAATTGGAACCGATATTTTAATTTCAGGGGTACTTTACATGAAGCCCCTGGGACATTTTTCAAATTTTCGAAATAAAGTCTCCATCGTATTTGGTTAAATGTTGTTGTTAGATACTGAGAAGGACATTTAAAAGAATTTTTGTTTAATTTATTTCATTTTTGGACGTTTATTCATCATTCAACTTTTCGTAGTTAAAATTTTAGATTTTGGATTTGGAAAAGAGATTTTGCAGCTCAAAAAAACGTGCGCAGGTGGGGCTTCTCCCCAATATATCACGTAAGCTTTTACTGATCTTTGACTAAAAAAAACAAATTTAAGTTTCTTATTAAGCCAAATTCTATATCAGGAAGTTTTCAAATTTATTTGCTAATAAACTTTTTCCAACTATTGAAAACAAGTTAAGAAAACACTTTGAGGAGACAAAGTAAAAATGGTCTTCTATATAAAATTCATACGTAAAATATCGTAACAGTTCCAAAGAATATTTTTAACTTGTTTGAATTAGAATAAATTTCCTTGAGGCATGAGTTTCGAAGGGGAAGACCAAGTCAGTGTTTCAAGATGATGTTCAAGCTTTAGCAACAATATTTTTTAGTAGTTATCTGAAAATGATTGACCACATATATTCTTGTCTTTTTTCTTTCACTACACAATAAGTCAATGGGTCAAAATCACAGATTAAATGAAATAAAGGGAAAATGTAATATTAAACATTATTTTATTTCTTGAAATGTAAGAAAAGATTCCAAATATCGTTCTGTATTCCATTATTTAAATAATTTCGTTTTATTTAAAGTTTATATTACTACAGTTCAGCGTAGAACAGATTAAAATGAGCTCTAAAACAGAATGTGAGCAAATAAAATGCATTTTAAACCAGTTAGGACTTTTTTTTCTCAGGGTAATCAGATACTTTTGTGTCCATTAGATTCTTACATTATTAATTAAATTTGTGAATTCCTAGAACACACATACCATTTCTCGAATCCATAATTACGGTATGCAATTATGTATTGTACGGTATGAATGTATGGATTTGGCGCGAAAGACCGTGAACGGGCTCAGGCCTACCGGCGACGTCCCTGCCTCTCGGCCATGGGTGAAGGGGGTACGTGTGGTTAGCACGTAGACATCCTCACGCCGTATTCCGGCTTTCTCAGCCTGAGAAGTGAATTTTCACATCGTCACACAGCAACATATACTGGGACGTTGCAAGGAAAACGCACACTATAGTCTGGGCTCGACCCGGGGCCGCGTAGAAGAAAGCGAGCACGCTGACCACGAGCTAGCGACGAGCCAATAATTACGATATATTATTCAGAATTCGTTGTTTAGGTCACTTCTAAAGACAGAGACTTCGGCATAAGTTTGAAATTTGGGCTGATAAGGCGGCGATAGGAATGGTCTCGGGCATTTGGAAATGGGTTCGCCAAAAACTCCTTTTGTTCGCGATGCGTACATTTTCCTTGCTTGAGTGACTCAGGGCATCAAATGATGACACTGCAGTACTTCTGACCGGGTGAACCTCGGGTTTGAGTCCCAACAGTGGCAAGGTTTTCGCGTCTAACTAGTTAGGCGCCGTCTGGAGGGGAAATATTGAACCGCCGTCTGGAGGGGAATTCTAGCGGCCGGCTGCACTGGTCGATAGTTTTCCGCGATTTCTCCGATCAACACCAGGCGTATGTCGGAGAAGTACCTTTGCATACGAGTCACGGACCGCGCGCGATCTTCCCTTCCTCTTCCTTGTCTTATCGCAACCCCTTACTTACACACACACACACACACACACACACAAACATTCGCTACACAACCACAAATTTCGGTGGACTAGTCGAGAGCTTAGAGCTTGCGGCTGGGGCGGTGCTGTTGGGAGATACCTAGCCGGGGAAAACCTCGCAATCACACGTGTAGGTTCGCCCCGGATCTCGCTGTCCACCGAAGAAGACAACCGCCACCTCCAGCGCAAGAAACATGCGGACACTTCCTGGACTAACGCCCTTAGCAGCTGAGGCGCCCGGAAACACTAATCTAACGACCAGGCGTACATTATCATTAGCACGAATTCATGGAAACGGTCACGTGTCCACTCTTGAGATCATTCTCCATATGTGAGGCGGCAATTATATTGATTCACGTTGCTACAGTGTTATGTTTACTTCGCAGTACTCAATTGTTTTACATAGTCATGACTTTCTCCGGTACGCGTACGCCAAAGTATTTTGCAATACGCATGCCGAAAAGTAACGCTTTTACATGAACAAACTACTAAGTTCAGTACTAGTTTCCATCATGAGTGCTGAAAAATTGGGGATACCATACGGTACTTTTGGTCTCTGAGTTGCTTAGTCTCCCACTATCGTGAACGGATGTTAGCAGTCATTTCTTGAGCAAGATGTTTATTCCGTAATGGAGAATTGACGAGGAAGTGGCGTTCGGAATGGAGGGCGATAAGTGATAACAGAAACGAGGGTAATGGGAGAGCCAGGAAATGTGCCTTATTAAATTCTCAGTCGTTCTCCCTGGACCTTCCTCCAGCTTGCTAGTTTCCTTTCCGAGAACTTCTCTCATTGTTTACTTTCTCGCCATACTTCGTATGAAGAGAAAATGTTGTTTGTTTGGCGAGATAGGTGAAGTGACGGACTTCTCTTAAAGGGAAGATCGCGCTCTTAAACTAATGCTTCTACGCTACTGCTTATAGTGCTTCTGCGACTACTGCGATATTTTTTATTATAAACATTTTCGGGTTTTACAAAGTTCAGTTTACACTCTACATTTGTATTGTTGGCTTAATATAAACGTAACTCTAAAAATTACATTTCTGGGGGAGGAATTCTTTATGGGGACACATCTGGGAAGTTACATTTCGGAAAACGTTGTAAGAAAGGTTAAGATGGAAACCTATTTTGACTACGGATGTCATGTGTGTGATTTCTGCATAACCAAAGGGGACTATTTTGGTGATTTGTGATAAGCTATGATAAAACTTTGAATATAGATACGTGATGATTTTGGGTCGAGTTAGAACCATTGTGCAGCTGTTGATTGAAAATAAACCAAGGTTTACTTCTAATTGTACGGAGGAATTGGCTTCGAACAATCTGTAGTTTCTTTGTGTCCGATCTTGCGGCATTTATCCAAACAGAACAAGCATATACTAAGAGAGGTCTAATAATGGTTTTAAACTTAGTTACGGCTGTGTTAAATAGAAGTTTGGTTGACCTGTTTGTTATGGGATTTACGTGGTGCATTTTTGCTTATTTTATTATTTATATGTTGTTTCCAATTTAATTGTGTATCCATTAATAACCTTACATATTTCATGGATTTGTTACGCGGGTGCCAGTTAATTTCTTCCTGATTTAATGTAAGTGGAATGGAAGGGTTATATGATCTGAGAGTGAATATTTTACCGCAGTTTTATTTGGATTTACGAGTATTACAAAATACTACGATTACTACGATATTTCTCAACATTCTGTTTTTTTTAACGAAAGCTCTAGCTTTTGCATAATTACACTAGTGGTCGAATAATTCTTATTACAAAACTGATATCAGTTTCATCGCCTCCATCGGTGAGGCAACGGTGCAACATTGGATTCTACGGCTTCTTGTTTTTCTTCTCCTTTCCGCTTTGCTTCTCGAATGTGGGGCTCCCAGGGAACCAGATAGCCCCCGGTCAGGCACCGCGAATTCGGCAGCTACGCCGCTTGAGACACGCCCAACCTATTTCACTCGGACCACTCCCGCAGCGAAGGCCATGGACCTGGATACCACAACTTTCGACAGCACTTGATCTCGTGTGTAGGTCCTTACAACAGCCATCTCAACGTTTCACTCAATATGAGAAATATTGACTTATTATTGACTTATTAAATATGTATGCTATAATATTGACTTATATTGTCTTATTAAATGTATATGCTATAATATTGACTTATTAAATATATATGCTATAATATTGACTTATATTGACTTATTAAATATACATGCTATAATATTGGGTATTGGTTTTGTTCTGATCTGTCGTTGGTATTCCAAATAAATAATTAGAGGTGTGTTCGTTGCCAACAATATTGTTATTCAACTTACATTTTATGTTTATGTTACTAAATCTTGCCTGTTTTTAATTTCATGCATGGTTGAGCGTAGATTTACAAAACTAGTGTAATATTAATTGGTTTATTACTCCGTCCCTTTTCCTTCTTGCATTTGTACGATAATTTCTCTTGTTTTAAATTGTGTATTAATAACCTCTCAATTAATCATTTGTTAGTAATCTATTAGTCCTTACATGAATATTTTAATATGTGTTTACGATTTTGTATCAGAAACTGAGGATGAAGGCGAAAGTATCGAAAGGTGATATTTTAATAAACAATACTGTTGGCAAAAGCAACACATCTGATTACTTTATAAGGAAATTATCAATAAATTATCAGAGACGCGAGTACACTATAATAAATTTCCAAATTGTGTACCTTGGAATTAGATATAATAGTATTAAATATTTTTTTGACGAACGTTGTTTTGAGCAAACAGGCATTGTACATTTTCTTGCTTAATCTTGCACATAAAATACTGAAGTTACGGGAGCAAAGCAGATATGTTTTAGTTATTTTCTAAAAAACTCTTTCTTCGGCTTCTCTCGCAACGCAAATTATGTTAGTAGTCCTACTGTCTGAAGTTTAATTTCGCAAATTATGTAAAATTATTTCATCCAAGACAATTTATAGTGATGGGAGTAAAATTTCACCAAAACATACAACAGTAGCAAGTTATAACATTGCACTTTTATTTAACAAAATAATACCTTGCCCAAACCTATCCAAATAAAAATATAGAGATTCCTCTGTGACACTTACCTCTGCAGCTCTGTTGACCGCCACGTGTCAGGGGTCAAGATCCGAAGATGGGGAATTTTCGACACCTGATACAGACCTGAAATGAATAGAATTCAACCAATTTCATTGAGAATTTCAGGGGAAAGGTGCTGTGATTGGAAATTTTGCTGCAGTTTTTTCTCTTAATACCCTGTCAATTTCCTAGCTGTACTCTAATAAACGGGCTACTGATCGTGCTCGATCTTTCCTTCCCCATCCTTCTCCTTTCCTATGCCCTCACGCACCCACCCACAAACACATTTACATCAATGCACAACACTTGCACACATCTCATGCGACCAGTGCAGAGCCTAGAGCTTCACCCGGCTGGGAGGTTCCCCGCTTAGGACGATACTTGAATTGAATTGATGCCTTATTTTACGTGGCGAGACTCGGGCCATCAGGCCCGCTCTTCCGTCTGACCACGCAAATTTCGCTACGCTCCTTTCACCAACTAGCAGATAAAGGAGGTATTTCTTGGGCGAGAAACAGGCGATTTTGAATTTAGCTCAGATGCGTCATTTAGGCTTGAGGATCTTTTACATGCAAGTAAATCTACTAACATGGGCCAGCCGGCTTTACTTCCCCGTCGAAGGAAGGCGTACGAAGGATTTTTTTCGCCCTGAAAAATCCACGCCGATTGAACCCGCCAACTTGGGTGTACCAGTCCGATACGCTAACCGTTACACCATCACCGCCGCGATATTACTTGTGGATACTTGGGGAGGGAAACCCCTGTAAACAGAAGTGAATGTCGGCGCTGGAACTAATCACCCGGCGGGAGAAGTACATTGCCCCTCCTGGCCCACAACCATTCACTACTCTTACGGGACTAATGCGTTAGTTTGCCTGGTAACATCTATATATCAATCGGCGTCTGCACCGGGCACCGGATCTCATAATCCAGGAGAAACACTACCACATCGTCGGATGTAACATATACCACACATAAGGGACTAATGAACTAAATAGTTAACACGCCCAGAATCGAAATACAGGGAGTGCAGGAGGAAAACGTCAAAACTTCGAAAATAAACTCTTAAGACAATTTGTACAAATTTTTGTCTAATAATCTCCTTTAAATGTCGAATGGCTCAGTCGTAATAAGCCCTGCAAATTTGGTTTGAAAAAACACTTTCGATGCAAAAATTACCATTTTAGAAACATAAAAACATGTAAAGTGTTTATTATTTACGAAATAAATAATATTTGTTCAGGAAGAAAAAATAACACAACAGTTCGACTGCTTTTTTCATTTCTGTGTTAATTTTTCTTTCCGAACAAATATATTCATTTCCTTTGTAAATCATAAACAATTTGTACGTTTTTGGAGTGTTTATATGTTTATGTAATGCAAATTTCTGCAAAGAAAGAACTTTTTCAAACCAACTTTTGATTGCTTAATGCGGATCAGCCATTCGAAATATCAAAGGAGTTTATTAGACAAAATATGCTTAAAATTGCCTTAAGGCCTTAGTTTTGAAGTTTCGACGTTCCCTCTCTAGACATTTTGTATACTCCCTCACTCGGGAATGAGGGAAGAAAACCGTGGTTGCGGCTGTCTTGGAGTGCAGTAGTGGCAGAATTACCGGATGCGGCATGCGGTGTTCGGCAGTCGGGCATCGACCCGCTGCCGGTTTGAGCGAACATGAGCAGAGCGGCTCGGGCTGGAGTGTGACCGGGCTTAACTTCCCTCGAACACGGAGCCGCGACCTGGGGCCCACGTAGGGTGGAGCGGACACGCCTGGCAGACTGCGTAAACGGAGATGTGTGTAAACGTTATTGTGGTAGTTGCCTCCTTCAATGATTTGGTTGTCTCGGAAGCTTAGTGGTTAGAGTAGCTGGGCGTAAACCAGAAGACCCGAGTTGGAATCCCGGTCGGGGTAACCAATTCTTTGAAGAAATTTAATTGCTTATTCCTTGTGAACAACCGTTGCCCATCTTGTAATGGTCTGGTAGCGTGAAGACTTTACTTTCGGGGAATGTTAATATTCGTCACACATACTAGTAAAGAAAGTACAGGAAGTAAAACTCATACGAACATCTTCGGTAAAGGAAACAACCGGCGTTTATTCCTTGACAAGAATTACGGGACTTCAATATATATATATATATATATATATATATATATATATATATATATATATATATTGAAACCCATAATATGTGTTTCATTACACTAATTAGATCATTAGTGTAAGAAACCAATTGCTATGTTGGACTGCGCGGTGCGCGCGCCGAGCGCGGCGCGCCGGGGCCGGCGAACAACCGCTGCCACCGCCGACGGTGCCCCCGCCGCCGGGAGGCTAGCGTGTGAATTTCGGTTGGAACTGGGCACCGCGCACGTGCAAAAGTTCGTTACGAGAATCGCGGACGAGAGCCGTTGGCAGAGCGCTGACCAGAGAGACGTTAGCAGAGCGGCGACGAGTGCGGACGTGCGGCGAGAGTTCTCTGCCGGTGTATGGACGCATATAACATTGCGACGTGTTTTACGTGCTATTAGGAACCGCAGAGTAATTGACGTGTAAATAGAACATTAGAAGTATCAGTATAGTGAAAGATTAGTGTTGGTAGAATAATTGATGTTGTTCTTATTAGTTGGCGCGGTGGAAACATTCTTGAAATTGCGCGGTACAAAACTGTGACCAGTATACAGAGTAGGCGCGGGTTGTGTAATTAAACCCACTGACGGACAGTGATTCGAGGAAGGTGCGAAGCCGAGGTGTCAAGATCCTGATCGGGGAAGAATTGTTGGAGCATCAGCCGTGGGCGATTACCACGCCATCCGACGCTGACGGCCCGCAGCAGTAGCAGAGGTCGACAATCCTGTCGGCACGAGCGGTTCTACGAACATCCTAGATACTCGTTCGGGGCCCCGCAGGTATGAGAAATGCGTTTCACTCTTAATCTTGGTACCAAGGCAGAGTGTAAAAACGTTGTCTGATTATGTAAATAACAAATGTGATTTAAAATAAATCTTGTTTATAATTGTACTTCAATTTATGATTAACCACCCCAACGTTGCACCAACTTATCCAGGGACCCATTCACGTAAAAGATACCCTCTCTTAGTGTTGTATTGCAGTGAAAATACCCGCCACCACCAGGTATGTCACAGCTGGCGCCCGAACAAGTGGAAAACGTATAGTTAAGAAATGTGGCCTTAGGAAAGTTGGTGAAATGTTGGAAAATAATGTGCATGTAATTGATGTATAGTAATGCAGGGTATAGATGAGAAGCAGGCAGTGCAAAGTGTATTTTTATAGAGTACAAAAAAAAAATAACAATACATGTGTTAGCAAAGACATGCACAAGTCAAGTAAGCATAATGAAATGTTGATAATTACAAAAATGTTGCTGCGTAATTAATTGCGGGCTGACATAGGCAATTATTTGTGAGCATCCAATATATAGTTACTATTGTAGTACTGGGGTTATGAAAACTACACATATACATATTACAAATAATATAATGTAATAGAATTTCAAATTTTGTAAGACATATTAATAATATTTGAATTGCTTGGCAACTTTTAATATCATGGAAAGTAAAGAAATGGGGAAGTAGTAATAATTCTTGTGAGAATATAAAGGTGGTTAATAGTGTTGTACAAATTGTGCACAAATTTTTTTTTTTGCTGGGAACGTTCACTCAGTAGTGCATTATCTATCGGTGATGATAAAGTTTGGGGAATTTAATAGAAAAGATACCAGGTTGGGAAATATATAGTAGCATTGTGAATGTATATTGTGAATATTTATATGATACTATTGAGGAAAATTCAGGGAGAAGATATGACATGTAAATGTGAGTGATGATTATGTACATAATAGAGCAATAAGTGTATTGAAAAGTAATTCCAATTAATAAGGGATTTACTATAATTTGAAAGCATTTATGTAATAGTGTTAATAAGTTTATTAGCAGTGTATATGTGTAAATGGTAATAGTATATGTATTGTATGGAGTATGTTTATGCATTGGTAGGTGAGTGGAGATTTATATGATTACTGACCTAGTGTTATTGTGTTTTTGGTGGTGAATGAGGGTTGTTCGTCATTAATTAGCAATTGAAATAGGAGTGAATTAAACCATTCACGAAGGATATACAGTGTTGTGGCGGGTATAGTTAATTCATAGGATAACTGTGGTATCGCTGGTAGGTGAGGCAAGAGGAAAATCTGTGCGGTATTGTAGTGTAGTGGGAATCGATCGGTCAGCTCAAAGCAACAGAATGGAGGCGCAAAATATAGCGCTGGACCGGGAGGAGAAGGCGGATGAAGTAAGGGAGATAGATGTAGGAATCGATAATAGCGTGTCATCGGAAAGCAGGGATAGTGGTATTGGAAGTCGGTTGGATGATACGTCAGGGGACAGCTTCAATAAAGATGTACAAGTCACATCAACCCCAATGAACCAGGCAGTAGGAAATCCAAATCGGGGGGGTGGAGAAGATAATAATTCAGGTATTATGCAGATGTTGATGAAGATGTTCGAACAACAGAGCATGAAGATAGAGGAGCAGATTGGGAAGTCAGCTGAAGAACGGGATAGGAAGGCAGACGAACAGAATAGGAAAATGCTCGAACAACTGAATGGGAAAATGGAGGAAACGGACACGAAAGCAGAAGAACGAAATAGGAGGCTAGCTAATGAATTAAATGAGAAGGTGGAAGAACTGGATGGGAAATTAAAGGAACAGATTAGGAAGTCAGCTGAGGAGCAGAAAATATTCACAGAGGAGCAGAACAGGAGGTTAGCTGAAGAACTGAATAGGAAAGTAGAGGAACAGATTGGGAAGCTGGCAGAAGAACAGAATAGGAAATTAGATGCAATAGGGGGGCGAATAGGACGCGCCGAAGAACAAATTGTGTTAACGAAGAATGAGATGGCCAAAATCGCGGAGCGGGTAGAAAGTCACAAGCAATGGACTGCCGAAGAATTAGGGAAACAGAAGAAGGAGTTAAAGTCCCAAGTACTTAATTTGGGGGGAGAATTAGAGAATAAACTATACCAGCAATTAGATGATAGAACCGCTAAGCAGGACGAGAAAATTGAAAGGATACAATTGGTAGTCAAGGAAGAAATGCTGGAGAATAAGAGGGAATGCGAGGAGAAGGTTGTGTCATTACGAACAGAGATTGAACAAATAAAAGAATGCAAGGCATCCCCAATCGCAGCAAGCGGGACGGTACCATTTACCCCCCCAAGATCATTAAAATTTTCAGGAGACGGGAAAGAAAATCCATGCATATTTATGAAGGCAGCAGAACGACATCTAGATGTTATCAATACTTCGGAAAGGTGTAAAATACAATTGTTATATTTAATGTTAGAAGGCAACGCAAGGATATGGGCCGACACATTTGATAAGTTTCCCGAATCAGTAAAGGCATTTAAAGATCGATTCCTTGAGCGGTATTGGAATGAGGAAATTCAAATTAATTTTAAAATCAGCTTAATGAATAATCATTACAACCAGTCAATGGGAAGTTTGCGGGAATACGCAACAAGGCGTATTATGGAATACAAAACGCTATCCCCACCGATGAGCGATCAGGAAATAATATGTGTACTGACAAGACAGTTCCCAGTTACGGTGCAGAATCTTTTACGTAGTGTGCAGCACACCGACCTGGAAAGATTCCAGAATGTGTTAGGAGGGTACGACTTGACATTTGCAGGCGTACCAAAGAACAGAAATGAAGGGAATGTTAATATGGTTAGATCGGAACGTAACCAGGGGCAAGGGAATGATAGGAGCAACGATTACCAGAGAAACCAACGCGGAAGAGGGGGAGACGGATGGAGACCAGAGCCGGGGAACCAGAGACCGGACTGGAACAGATCTAATTCAAACCGTACGGAGACGCGAGGCGGGGGCGGGAATGCACCCGACCGATTAGCACAGCCTAGCACAAGTAGTGATCAAGGACACTATTTAAACTAATAGAGTCCGCGGTGATAGGTGGCCCCATTGCGGACGCGGAAATCGATGACGTAAACGCGGTCTCCATAAACGCTATGCAGCCGGTAACCTACGATACCCAACCGTGGCGGAGATGTAAGAACTCAGCGGTCAGAATCAGGAAATGTCCCACGATATCGATAGAATGTGAAGGTATAATTAAAGAAGCTTTAGTGGATACAGGGTGCACGACTACAGTAGTATCAGAAGAAATGTATGAGGAGTTAAAAGCAACAGGAAAAGAAGTAATGTGTTTGCCTATGAATAGGGCGTATGTGATTGGGGCAACTCAGAAGAAGTCAAGCCCCATCACAAAACAAATCATGTTTCAAGCCAGGATTGGCAACCAAGTATACGAGATGGTGGCCCTGGTAGTCAAAAAATTATTGTATTCGGTAATCATAGGGACGGATTTTCTGGTCGATCACAGAGCAAATATAGATCTAGAACGGCAGGTGGTAGAACTGGGGAGCCAGGCGGTAGGATTTGACTTGGGGATGGACGAAGAATACGAAGCGTGTACGGGCGTAATGGCAGAAGATTCATTAGAAGAACAGCTGAGGCAGCAAACGGAGAAGCAGATTGAGAAATTTGCGGAAGAACAGAGCAAAGAATTAGGTAAACAGAAAAGATCCGAGGAGGAACAGAATAGGAAGGCGGAGGAACGGAATAGAAAACTAATAAAAGAACAGAACGGGAAGGTGGTTGAAAAACAGATTAAGAAGCCGGCAGAAGAAATGGGAAGAATCACAGAAGAACGGAATAGGAAGCTCATCGAAATATGCGAAAAACCGTATGGGAAAGCGGAGGAACTGGATAGGAAAGATGAGGTGCTAAAATTTCAATCATGCCATCAAATAGATGCTAGGGTAGCGGTAACAGATAGAAACGAGGGGATGACGAACCAAATCCATGAGGAAGTCAAGACAGCGGAGGGCAAAACGGTGGAGGTCCAAATCGAGACCGAGGAGGATGTTTATAAAGTGAAAGTGAAAACGGAAGAATTGAAGTTAATAATGGAAGAAGAAATGGAAATGAAAATAGAAGAAATGGAGCGTATAGTAGAAGAAGAAATCGTGGAAAATATACAAGGGTGCGAAGAGAAAAGAGTACAAGAAGAGTTTAAACAGGAAGAAGACGGGAAAACGTCGCCAAGTGTCAAGTATGGGGTGACACTAATTATGCCTCCAAAGTCGATGAAATCTCTGGGAGACGGGGCGGAAAACCCTAAGGTAGTTCTGCGAGCAGAAGAACGGCACCTAGCATCAAACAACATATTGGAAGGATACAAGATCCAGTTATTACACCCAATGTTAGAAGAGAACGCCAGGACATGGGCAGAGAATTTTGGTATATTTCCGAAATTTTTGAAGGAATTTGAAGACAAGATTTCCGTACGAAAGCGGAATGAAGAAACCCAAATAAACATCAAGAGCGACCAGAGGAACAGCCATTACAACTACATTACGGGAAGTCGTAGTGAATACAGAACGAAGAGCATTATGGAACCAACAACATTATTTGCCCCTATAAAATATCAAGGAATTAGTTGCATGTCAACGCGACAGTATCTTGTTACCGTGCAGAGCCTACTGAGCAGAGCAGATCATACCGATTTAGGAAAGGGTTTGAAGATATTGGAGGGGTACAACTTCATGTTTGCAGACGCCCCAACGAATGGGAGTGAAGGAGATGTAGGCAGGTCAAGAATGGAGCGAAGTCAGGGGCGAGGGAAGAGTGATGGTATGGTCAACCATTGGTACAAACGTAGAAGAGGTCGTAGCTGGAAATGGGATGATACTTATCAAGATGTGTTCAACACGCTGGAAGCTATGTCCTACAACTGTGAGTTAGGAAATCACGGTCAGCAAAATGGGGATGAACTGTCGCACAAGAGACAAGACATAGTAGGACATTACAAGCTTCAAATCGGAAACCTGGTTCAACATGTATGGAAAATAGTGAAGTGTAAATAAGTGTAATATTAGTGTTAATATAAGTAATCACATGTTAAGTCGATTCTAGGTTATAAGTGCATATAGGATGTTGGGCAACATGCAAGACAGTGCGACCATCGGCAGTGACGATGTTATTAGTGTGAATTTTTCCACAAGCGGGAAAAATTCAAAAAAAGAAAAGGGGGGTGATGAAACCCATAATATGTGTTTCATTACACTAATTAGATCATTAGTGTAAGAAACCAATTGCTATGTTGGACTGCGCGGTGCGCGCGCCGAGCGCGGCGCGCCGGGGCCGGCGAACAACCGCTGCCACCGCCGACGGTGCCCCCGCCGCCGGGAGGCTAGCGTGTGAATTTCGGTTGGAACTGGGCACCGCGCACGTGCAAAAGTTCGTTACGAGAATCGCGGACGAGAGCCGTTGGCAGAGCGCTGACCAGAGAGACGTTAGCAGAGCGGCGACGAGTGCGGACGTGCGGCGAGAGTTCTCTGCCGGTGTATGGACGCATATAACATTGCGACGTGTTTTACGTGCTATTAGGAACCGCAGAGTAATTGACGTGTAAATAGAACATTAGAAGTATCAGTATAGTGAAAGATTAGTGTTGGTAGAATAATTGATGTTGTTCTTATTAGTTGGCGCGGTGGAAACATTCTTGAAATTGCGCGGTACAAAACTGTGACCAGTATACAGAGTAGGCGCGGGTTGTGTAATTAAACCCACTGACGGACAGTGATTCGAGGAAGGTGCGAAGCCGAGGTGTCAAGATCCTGATCGGGGAAGAATTGTTGGAGCATCAGCCGTGGGCGATTACCACGCCATCCGACGCTGACGGCCCGCAGCAGTAGCAGAGGTCGACAATCCTGTCGGCACGAGCGGTTCTACGAACATCCTAGATACTCGTTCGGGGCCCCGCAGGTATGAGAAATGCGTTTCACTCTTAATCTTGGTACCAAGGCAGAGTGTAAAAACGTTGTCTGATTATGTAAATAACAAATGTGATTTAAAATAAATCTTGTTTATAATTGTACTTCAATTTATGATTAACCACCCCAACGTTGCACCAACTTATCCAGGGACCCATTCACGTAAAAGATACCCTCTCTTAGTGTTGTATTGCAGTGAAAATACCCGCCACCACCAGGTATGTCACAATATATATATATATATATATATATATATATATATATATATATATATATATATATATATATATATATATGTTAAGATTGATATAAAAATTTAGTTGCAACAATCTGAAGCTTAACCATATAGATTGTGAATCCTCAAGAAAAAAAAACTTCATATAACAGAACGTATATGATTCGAATACCATCAATGTCAGATTTTCGACACGAGCTGAATAGCCCTGTCGATTCGTAACATTACCTACACGAGTAAAAATACAGAAAACCAGTAAAAAAAGTTGCAGGAAGGAAAATTCACACGTATTCTTGCAGTGAAGACAACAAGGGTCATTTATTCCGATCAAGGATTACGAGACTACAAAAAAATAAATTAATTTGTAAGATTAATGTCAATTTATGGGTGCAACAACCAGAAGCTGTAGCCTGTGAATTGAGTGACCCCAAATACTGCTTCGTATTGATTATCATCCTTGCTTCGATTCCCAACAATAGCGGATATTCGACACGAGCTAAATAGTATTGTCGGTTCAGAACACATGATCCAAGAAAATATTAGTGCCATGAAGCTCTGTTTCAGTGAACTGCTTCTAACGATTCCAACGTATTCATGAACAGAACATTAGGAACGCGTCTCGGATCTGTTTCGATGTATTCACGCCCATTTATATAGCTGGCCTGGTGACACAAGGGATCAGGGAACTAGGTACAAGTACGCGTTGAATCAAGGCTGTAGCTTCGTCTCCCGTTTAAGACATTGGCTCAGTCATTACAAGGCCTAAGCTCCCTACTGGCTTCTCGAGATGTGTGGAAGTTAGTGTCTAAGTAAGGGGTGAGGATAGGACGATTGTTAGTGTACTGCACTGGCATTTGCATGGTGTTGATCGGAAAAACATCACCGGAAACTACCGATCAGAGCAGCCGGTCGCTATAATTCTCCTCCAGCGGCTGAACTCGACTTAGCTATGCAGCAAGGGTCGAAAATCGTGCCCCCGATGGGTCTCAAACTCTAGGACCTCCCGGCCAGAGGCATTGCTGTGACATGCTTATAGTATCCAAAATGTTAACTACCTAATTCCTTTTTGGATATCACCACTTCGACCAAAAATCTGACTTGGTGCTGTCTGATTCTTTCCGTCCGATTTTATCACGTCACGCCACGCCACGCCGCGCCGCGCCGCGCCACTCCGCGCCATGCCAGGCCACTGCCAATACGGTTCCGATTTCAAGGAGACGAATTATCTCGGAAAACCCGCGGCTCGTCGTATCACCGTCTCTATGGAAGTGCGAAATCGGGTCTCTCCGAGGGCGTTATACAACGGCCCACGCCGGCTCCTCCGCCCCCACGTCATTCCCTTTCCACCCCCACCCCCGCTCCTCCCTGCCCCCCCCCCCCAACGCCTCGCGCCACGTCGCCCCTCCCCTCCCCGCCCGCCCCGCCCCGCTCCGCTCCAGCCCGTTCCGCCACGCGCCTTCCCGTCCCGCCAAGCCCCGCGCCGCCCCGCCCCGCGCCGCCCTGCCCACCCTGCCCCCGCGCCGTCCCGCCGCTGCCCGCTCTACCCCGCAACGCCCTGTCCTCTCCCGCCCCTCTCCGCCCCGCCCCGCCCCGCCCCGCCCCGCCCCGCCCCGCCCCGCCCCGCCCCGCCCCGCCCCGCGCGACCCGGCGCTCGGCGCTCGCGAAGGAGGAGTTACGCAAAGGTCGAAATGGAAGCTGCGTCCATCGCGGGCTCAACCTTGGAAGCGCAGCCCCAGCGCACGGCCTGTGGCCCTCGCGTGGTTTCCGAGTTAGGGACAGCGGAACGACAAAAAAATACGCGATCCAATAAATAATTAAGGGAATATTTACAAGTTTATAAGAAATATTATTACTATTATTAATTTTGTTTGCACGCAAATAGGCCGACTAGGACCACGCATGCATGCATCCTGCAGTTACCGTGGCTCGGTATCATTATCGCGGTGGCAGGTGCTGGTAACTTTTTAATTGGGGACCAGCATTTACCTGAGTAAGATTTTTATTCCCCAGGGGTGTTAGCCCTGGGGGTATGGAAGACGAAATGATGATGATAATGAGGGGGTGAAAGGACGACACACTCATATAGACATACACGAATACACCCATGCCAGAAGCGGGACTCGAACCCGCGATATTCTGGCCCGAAACCACTACGGCCTTAGCCATCTTGGCCACGTGATCGGCATTATTATTATTATTATTATTATTATTATTATTATTATTATTATTATTATTATTATTATTATTATTATTATTATTATTATTAAGAATCTAATACACTACAGGAAGACGAAGTTACACTGATCGCAGACACGAACTGATTATATCCTTTTTTCGGGCGCGTCAACGGGTAAGGTGTTTTCCCGTAAGTATAGTGCATGTTTTATGGTCATATGTGGCGGTGACCTTCCCTCGCTGAATGGCAAGAGCCGGCAGCGACCTACTAGCCGACTCGCTGGGTTTTCCGCGACCAGGTATCTCCCAACATCGGGACACCGCTCCAGCTGGGGCAAACTAAACTCCCGGTATGTTTGGTAGTGTTGTGCATGTATGTGCGTTTGTAAGTAAGAGGGGTGCGGAAGGGGAAGGAAATATCGCGTGCTGTCAGTGACCCGTTTTTTTGGGAACTGCTTCGGCATTCGCCTGGTGTTGATCGGTAATACCTCGGAAAACTACCGATCAGGGCAGTCGGTTAACATGGACTCGTAGTTGAGAGGGAAACGACAAAATTTATTCCATATGATAAAAAAAGTATTTATTTTAATGTTTGTGTAATATTTTATTCTAAGCATACGCGTCATTCATAGATTTCTTTCAATATTTAGATGATCGCTTGTTTTAGACAGATTTTATTCAAATAAAATGTCAATGAAATTACATTCTCAAAACACTTCACATATATGATAGCAATGAAGATTATTTTGTTTCTTACCTTACCGTGGGGTTAAGAATAGAAAATAATTTTCAATACAATCGTGAAATATAAATATGCTACGTAAATGTAATTATTTTTTAAATGTAATTTTATCTATTATTATTGTTATTATTCAGAATTGAGCACGCTAAGAAACGATGTACAATTTAACAAGGGCTATGTACAATTTATAAGGGATCTTTGGAAAACCGAAAACGTAATTTCGCTACAACACGATAAGGAATTATCCCATACGTGTTTAAGGTGAGAAAGATGTACTTTATAGAAGCTACGCATTGTGGTTAGGAAAGCCCCACCATGTCACAACACGCAAGCAAACATCCATACCCAGAGCAGATTTCGAGTCAGTGTCTTCGAGCCCAGACTGTTCCGGCGCTACTACCTAAACTGTTTCGCTTACCCTGTTCGTCGAGAAATGCACTAAAATTACTTTCCCATCAGTATTTGTTATATGATACCATTTCTGTTCTTGTTTATTTCAGCAAATCATACGTTTTATATAAACGTGTTTTGTAATGTTGACATTTTACATAATTGTGAAATTTTACAAAAGCTTAAAATAATGTGGGGGGGGGGACTTCCCACACAACCAAATTGATCTACGTCTAACCTATGCCTAAATGCAAATGTAAGGAAATTGTCAAAGATTGCTGTCTTGTTATTCAGTGGAACCGTTCAAAATGAATGATTATGTAAATTGAACATTGGCTTGGGATCTAGACTTGATAGTTGGCAAACTAAATTCTCAAGTCCAAGTTCAATGTGATATGAGTAGAACGACCTTTCTTGAAGAGCAGGAAGTTGCAACTAAAGTGGAACGTTTTGAATAGCTCAATGCAGCTTATAGGATCATAAATTGCAATGTGGGTAGTGGGCAGTGGGCAGTGGACGTTGTACTGTGAGCAGTGGGATATGAGCAGAGAGTTGTGGATGGTGGGCGATCGGCAGTGGGCTCTAGGCGGTGGGCAATGAACTGTGGTCGGTGGGCAGTGGGCGAAGGGCAGCGGGCAGTGGGCGGTAGGCAGTGGGCTGTGGGCGGTGGGCTGTAGGGGGTAGGCGATGGGCAGTGGTCTGTGAGAGGAGGACTGTGGGCGGCGAGCTGTGGGCGATGGGCAGTGGGTTGTGGGCGGTGGGCTGTGGGCTGTGGGCTGTGGGCGGTGGACGGTGGGCTGTGGGCGGTGGACGGTGGGCTGTGGGCGGTGGGCGGTGGGCTGTGGGCGGTGGACTGTGGGCTGAAGGCGGTGAGCGGTGGGCTGTGAGCGATGGACTGTGGGCGGTGGACTGTGGGCTGTGGGCGGTGTACTGTGAGCAGTGGGCTGTGGGCGGTGTACTGTGGGCTGTGGGCAATGGGTTGTAGGCGGTGGACTGTGGACTGTGGGCAGTGGGCTGTGAGCGGCGAGCTGTGGGCTCAGGGCGGTGGAGTGTGGACTGTGGGCAGTGGGCTGTGGGCGGTGGACTGTGGGCTGTGGGCTGTGGGCGGTGGAGTGTGGACTGTGGGCAGTGGGCTGTGGGCTGTGGGCAGTGGGCTGTGGGCAATGGGTTGTAGGCGGTGGACTGTGGACTGTGGGCAGTGGGCTGTGGGCGGTGGACTGTGGGCTGTGGGCGGTGGAGTGTGGACTGTGGGCAGTGGGCTGTGGGCTGTGGGCAGTGGGCTGTGGGCAATGGGTTGTAGGCGGTGGACTGTGGGCAGTGGGCTGTGAGCGGCGAGCTGTGGGCTCAGGGCGGTGGAGTGTGGACTGTGGGCAGTGGGTTGTGGGCGGTGGGCTGTGGGCTGTGGGCGGTGGACGGTGGGCTGTGGGCGGTGGACGGTGGGCTGTGGGCGGTGGGCGGTGGGCTGTGGGCGGTGGACTGTGGGCTGAAGGCGGTGAGCGGTGGGCTGTGAGCGATGGACTGTGGGCGGTGGACTGTGGGCTGTGGGCGGTGTACTGTGAGCAGTGGGCTGTGGGCGGTGGACTGCGGGCTGTGGGCTGTGGGCAATGGGTTGTAGGCGGTAGACTGTGGACTGTGGGCAGTGGGCTGTGAGCGGCGAGCTGTGGGCTCAGGGCGGTGGAGTGTGGACTGTGGGCAGTGGGCTGTGGGCGGTGGACTATGGGCTGTGGGCGGTGGAGTGTGGACTGTGGGCAGTGGGCTGTGGGCAGTGGGCAATGGGTTGTAGGCGGTGGACTGTGGGCAGTGGGCTGTGAGCGGCGAGCTGTGGGCTCAGGGCGGTGGAGTGTGGACTGTGGGCAGTGGGCTGTGGGCTGTGGGCAGTGGGCTGTGGGCAATGGGTTGTAGGCGGTGGACTGTGGACTGTGGGCAGTGGGCTGTGAGCGGCGAGCTGTGGGCTCAGGGCGGTGGAGTGTGGACTGTGGGCAGTGGGTTGTGGGCGGTGGGCTGTGGGCTGTGGGCGGTGGACGGTGGGCTGTGGGCGGTGGACGGTGGGCTGTGGGCGGTGGGCGGTGGGCTGTGGGCGGTGGACTGTGGGCTGAAGGCGGTGAGCGGTGGGCTGTGAGCGGTGGACTGTGGGCGGTGGACTGTGGGCTGTGGGCGGTGTACTGTGAGCAGTGGGCTGTGGGCGGTGGACTGTGGGCTGTGGGCGGTGGAGTGTGGACTGTGGGCAGTGGGCTGTGGGCTGTGGGCAGTGGGCTGTGGGCAATGGGTTGTAGGCGGTGGACTGTGGGCAGTGGGCTGTGAGCGGCGAGCTGTGGGCTCAGGGCGGTGGAGTGTGGACTGTGGGCAGTGGGTTGTGGGCGGTGGGCTGTGGGCTGTGGGCGGTGGACGGTGGGCTGTGGGCGGTGGACGGTGGGCTGTGGGCGGTGGGCGGTGGGCTGTGGGCGGTGGACTGTGGGCTGAAGGCGGTGAGCGGTGGGCTGTGAGCGATGGACTGTGGGCGGTGGACTGTGGGCTGTGGGCGGTGTACTGTGAGCAGTGGGCTGTGGGCGGTGGACTGCGGGCTGTGGGCTGTGGGCAATGGGTTGTAGGCGGTAGACTGTGGACTGTGGGCAGTGGGCTGTGAGCGGCGAGCTGTGGGCTCAGGGCGGTGGAGTGTGGACTGTGGGCAGTGGGCTGTGGGCGGTGGACTATGGGCTGTGGGCGGTGGAGTGTGGACTGTGGGCAGTGGGCTGTGGGCAGTGGGCAATGGGTTGTAGGCGGTGGACTGTGGGCAGTGGGCTGTGAGCGGCGAGCTGTGGGCTCAGGGCGGTGGAGTGTGGACTGTGGGCAGTGGGCTGTGGGCTGTGGGCAGTGGGCTGTGGGCAATGGGTTGTAGGCGGTGGACTGTGGACTGTGGGCAGTGGGCTGTGAGCGGCGAGCTGTGGGCTCAGGGCGGTGGAGTGTGGACTGTGGGCAGTGGGTTGTGGGCGGTGGGCTGTGGGCTGTGGGCGGTGGACGGTGGGCTGTGGGCGGTGGACGGTGGGCTGTGGGCGGTGGGCGGTGGGCTGTGGGCGGTGGACTGTGGGCTGAAGGCGGTGAGCGGTGGGCTGTGAGCGGTGGACTGTGGGCGGTGGACTGTGGGCTGTGGGCGGTGTACTGTGAGCAGTGGGCTGTGGGCGGTGGACTGTGGGCTGTGGGCGGTGGAGTGTGGACTGTGGGCAGTGGGCTGTGGGCTGTGGGCAGTGGGCTGTGGGCAATGGGTTGTAGGCGGTGGACTGTGGACTGTGGGCAGTGGGCTGTGAGCGGCGAGCTGTGGGCTGAGGGCGGTGGACTGTGGGCGGTGGAGTGTGGACTGTGGGCAGTGGGCTGTGGGCAGTGGGCAGTGGGTTGTAGGCGGTGGACTGTGGACTGTGGGCAGTGGGCTGTGAGCGGCGAGCTGTGGGCTGAGGGCGATGGACAGTGGGCTGTGGCCTGTGGGCGGTGGGCGGGGGACCTCCTATCGCCTGGGGCCGTTGCGTAAGCTCTCCCGCCAAGCGCCGCCTCCCGCTGGCGATTGTGAACGGATCCGCGCGCGCGCAGGCCCCGACGCACCCGAACGGATCGGCCAGCACTCCATCCACGCAGTTCTGCGCCGCGCTGCTATCCATTGGTAACACTAACAAGAGGTGCCAACAAGTGGCAAACGCCTTCTTATAATAGGAAGCAGCAGGGACAATATGTTCAAGCGAAACTAATAGTACCTTTTAAAAAACCAAAACAATATTAAAAGAAATTATATTAATAATATATTAACAATTACTGGACGAAGTTTGACCGCAATTCAACATTTTTTTTTAATTTTTATCGTCATGGAGATTCTGTTGTCGGAGAGTGTACCTGAATCATTATTGCATATACTCTTTTTAAAATTTTGTTACGTTATATACGTTAAATTAAGTTACGTGATATACGAGAATATACAACTTCGTCATTTGCTTCTGTTCTGTACCTCAAATCCCTGCCATGCTAATGAAATTTGAAAACCAATGAAAACCGGGAAATGAATGGGCGCCCTCAGAGTTGCCAGATGCCTGGTACAAACATCCGCCGATAGATGGATGCAAATCCGCACAAATCCGCCCAATAAAAAAATTCAACATTGCAAACGGGGAATTTCAATTTGCATTAAAATAATTGTATTAGAAGTTTTCTTTGAGATAGTGACCTTAGGAAATGCTTGATTAATTTTTCGTTTGTTTTTGTTTGTGAACACAGTAACAACTAATACAATTTATGTAAAAACGTATACCTTTTGTAATATCTTAATATTTAAAGTTAGTTATGACTATTCTTATGGCTACAACAAATGAGAGGAATACTTCAGGGGATAATATAATTTCCTCACTTTCCCATTTCCACTCTCCTTGCTTCTCTTAAATATAAATAGTACTTCTCTTAAATATAAATAGTAAATTCTCTTAAAAATAGTACCACAAAAATGCTTACATATGCATAATACTTATTCCCTACGGCTTAATGGAAAATGCTGGCAGTGAAATTGTACTTCCAAAAGATGACTAGTTTTAAATGGCGTGTTCTAAAATTAACCCGAAATACTGACAATGTAATATATTGTATACTCATCTGGTGTATAACAAATGAGTATAACTCTCAGAACACACCCTATACCAGAGTTCTAAACACTAACATTTCATACTTCTCAAAGTAATTTTGAACGAATTAACAAATGATTAATAAAAATTCATGTATAAAGTAAAAAACTAAAAAATCAAACTCACTGCCAACGTTGTTGTGCTTGTTTTTGAAAATTTCATCGTAATCTGAAAACCCGCCCAAAACCGCACATGTTTTGGTGCATTTCTGTCCGTTGGGCGGTATTCCGCGAAATTAGGTTTGGTTCCGCGAGAAAGGGAGCCATTTCCCAATCCAAAAATCGGATTCCACCCAATCTGGCAACCCTGCCCCCCCCCCCCTTGGCTAAGAATTACAACGTAAACTGGTCTCGTGACAACCGCCAGCACAGCAAAGTCCTTTAGAAGTCAAATGTACTGTCTCCATTACCCTTTGTTTAAGTGTAATTTAATGTTAAAAGAAAAAGTAACTTCAGTACAAAAAAATTGTAAAAGTTAATAATGTGAACGTGCGAATATTATTATACAATTATTATTATGTTTGTTTTGGTTGTAAAAGAGTTTGGAAATGGAGATCAGCCGGTTATTCACTTTCGAACATAACCCATCAAGCTTCACTTCAATGTTCTTCAACTCAAATTGGATGTATGCCTCTTTGCTCACGACGACGTGCTATCATTGAGATAATCAAGACCCATCGCATTTGCTTACTCTTTCATCTTTAGAAATAAATGTAGGGAAATTATGATAGATGCTTCAATTAGTTTAGAGATAGTTTGGTGGATTAGCGCGCATTCCTCTTCTGTGGGCAAGTTTCTTGTTAGAGTATTATTCGCGCAAGTTTTCCCAATACACGAGTTCCCTAGTTCTCACCCTGCGCTGAATAGCACGGCACGTTCAGATACTTAGGTTGGACTCGGAACGGCACGTACCATTTTACAGTGCTGTCAACAATCACCCCATACTTTCAAAACAATCGTAGCATTTCTCGTGTCATGCTTTGACGAGTTAAGTTCATCTCCACAGTTGGTACGCCCTCTTAAGACGTGCCGTAGCCAGAGCCTTCCTCTCCCCGCACCCCCCCCCCCCCCTTTGTGAAATATCAAGAAAACTTGAGCGTATAGTACTGCTCTGGCATTCGCCAGGTATTTATCGAAAAAATGGTGAAAAATTAACGATCACAGCACCTGGACTCGAGAATTCTCTACCATTCAGGGGCAGAGTTTACTTTACTGAGTTAGTTAGCTATCTAGTGTATCAAGTTACGTTGTTTATATTTGTAATAAATGTTTGACAAGAAACAAAATTTGGTTAAAAAACAAAGTAACGCTCCTCGTGAATCGCAAAACTTAACTAGAAATTTCATTTCCAATGTAACTCCTTTTTTCCACTTTCGTTAAAGGGCTTTGAGAAAGCTCTTCTTCAGTTATCGTTTATGGATTCCAATATTGACAGAACTTGAAAAATGAAGATTCAAGACGTGTTTAATGTTTCAAGTGGAGGTTGAACTACAGGTAGTATACGCTTAGTAACTGATTCATTAACACGTAAGTATTTCTAAAAGAATTCATAAGAGATCTGTTAATAATAATGTTATTTAACAAACATCTTCCATTACAATAAGGTTAAGATATCATACTGTCAACAGAATTTATTTGTGAAATGCTATTCTATTATTCAGTTATTCTTTTATTGAATTATTCTTTTATTTTGTTATTCAATTAATCCTTCATCGTGACTTCAATTACTTGTTTTACGTACTGTGTTTTGGTTCTTTGCATTATTAAAGAAAGTCATCAAGAAGAAATTATTATATTCTATTTAATTTTTCTAATTGTTCAGAAATGTTTTGTGTATAAATTGTACACAAAAAGCATTAGAATTGACAGCTCTAGAATATGCTCTAGAATAGGGACAGAGCAATTTGTAATTGCTAAAATAAATAAATAACAATTATGAAATGTTTTAAAATGAGTGTCGTAATACTAAATTTGTACTTTCCGAGTTGAGCCAACATTGCGACCAACGAACGATGTAGAGTTCTGAGAGTTCTTTTACGATGCAATAACGGCCCTAGAGAGCAATCGCAAGACTTGGGCTCCGGAAGCCTCAACTTCACCTCATAACATTTCCCGTCGCCAGGGAGTCAACGTTCCGAGACACGCGGCGAGGCGAGTTGTACGTCGCGGCGGAATGGCTGCGTATCTTATCAGCTAGTTATCGCGCCCACGATAATTGAATCGCACTTCGCGTGCCAATGCGACTCTAAATGAACGTCGGTGGCGTGCGTCAAGTGTTTACTTGTGGCTTTGAATGCGGATCGAGGGACGTATTTTTTAAAAGATTTGTGTTGTTTCCTTTTTCGTTCGTCACAAAATATTTAGGAAAGTTGTTCCATCCAAGAAAATGCACTGTTTTTCTCCTGCAGAGTTCTCTACGTACCTTATTTATTTGTATTACCTTCTGCAGTACATAGTACTCGTATACAGAAATTACGTAGTTCAAGAATACGTGTCAAGGTTTTCAAGTGTTGGGGGAAACTGATTTTTTTTTCGTTCAAAACGTCCAGCTGCCTGAACGTCTGGCCTACCGCCCGTCTATTTAACCGCCCGTCTATTTAACCGTCCGTCCGTACGTCCATCCATCCGTCCGTCCATCCATCCAACCGTCCGTCCATCCAACCGTCCGTCCATCCAACCGTCCGTCCATCCAACCGTCCGTCCATCCAACCGTCCGTCCATCCAACCATCCGTCCATCCAACCATCCGTCCATCCAACCGTCCGTCCATCCAACCGTCCGTCCATCCATTCATTCATTCAACCGTCCATCAGCCCAGTCGACTGTCCATCGGTCGGTCCGTCCACGTATGCACCCGACCGTCCGTCCATTCTTTTGTCCGGCCGACCGAAAGTCCATTCGTCTTGCCATCTGCGCGTCCATCCACCTGGTCATTCGAATGACCGACCGTCCTTTCCTCAAGCCGTCCGCCCGTCTTTTCGTCGGTCGTCCGGCCATCCACCATTCTAGCGTCCATCCGTCAGTCTAGCGGTAAACAATACTAGCACTTAAACTGCGCACAGGATTTTTACCAAAAAGTATATTCTCCGATTGATATGGTCGATGTCACGTTCTGACGGATGAAGATTTCAAATGTAACCAACATGGGTATTAATTCTAATTTGTGAAGTTTTACGTGGCTACAAACACTGTCCACGCGTTGCCTTTGAAAGACATGCAAATAAGTAAGAACAATACTTGTCATGTGAATGTATTAACTCACGCAATTGTGTTTACTCCCGTCATACAACTTGGCTTGCATTACTGATTCACGCAAGTCCAAACACTCATTAACTCAATGTGTACTACTCATCATGTTTCATTGCTTACTTCATTAAAATATTATGACGTAGCCATGTTATTTGAGCTGTTTACCTAAGAAGATATTTCGTGTAGCGATATAACAACAGAGTAGTTTGTCAACAAAATAACGGCCCACAATGTAGTGATTACAACAACGCGATCACAAGGATGTGAAACTCAACTCCATAAATCATTCCAAGTTAATTTTAAGGAAATTATTAATAATTGTTAATATATATATATATATATATATATATATATATATATATATATATATATATATTCCAAAGTTTACTTCGTTTGTTCTGAAACTCTATTACAACACTTGTTTCTACATCTAATACTCGAAGAATACGAATCATGATTCTATTCTTTCAAATTACGCAACCCGACAGACTCTCTTTCTTAAACTCTCAAATCTAATGCAAAATACAGTTATATCTATCTGTAATTAATAAACTCATTGACAAACACATCTGGACTGAATTAATGAAAAAATGAATAATTTGTAACTGTTGTAGCTCATCATTTCGAAACCTTACAAAATGAAGTTACATGCTTTTTTTTTTCCTATTATCAGCAGTATTTCAAACACATCAACTAATTCGAATAGGACTGATAATTAAAATGGCATGTAAGCAATACGTATTATTGACTATGTTATACAAGTGTGTGTGTATGTATGTGTATGTATGTGTATATATATATATATATATATATATATATATATATATATATATATATTCCGAATCTTCGGCTGTTCGTTCATACGAAATCAATAGCTCAGTAGCAACGCCGTTTCCTCTGCATCATTGACGTGGAGGACCTAGGGTTCGACTCCTAACCCAGGCGGATTTTTAACATAAGTCATGTACCTAGCACCGGTTGATATGGCTCACGGCATCAGCTTATGTCGGAGCAGTGCCTCGACCGGGAAGTCTTAGGGTTCGAGTCTCGGCTCAGGCAGGAATTCCGACTCTAAGTACAAGGTGGTTCAAATATGACCGGGACTGATTTTTTTTCAAATACCCCGACATACGCATTAACTGCGCCGCCTGGAGAAAATCTAGCCACAACCCCCCACCTCCCTCCTTTGCAGGTTAGAACCTGTTCAGTCGCGTCTGGGTCTTGCTAGAACGATGAGTGAACAAAAGGTGCCGCGGTGCGTGGAACAACGCATTATCATCAAATTTCTCGTTGGAGAAAACGTTCAACCGTCGGAAATTTTGCAGAGACTCAAAAAACAGTACAGGGAAGAATGCCTCTCACGGACCCGTGTGTTTGAATGGTGTAAGCGTTTCAGAGAGGGACGAGAGCGCGTTGAGAATGAACCTCATAATCGTCGGCCGCGAACATCCATAACCCCAACAAACATTGATCGTGTTAATGCGGTTATTTGTGAGAACAGGCGCATCACTATCAAAAAAGTTGCATCAGTAATTGGCATCAGTGTGGGTAGTGTAGAAGACATGATAAAAAAACACCTAAAATATAGAAAAGTGAATGCTAGGTGGGTTCCACGCACTTTGACGGACGAGAACAAATTGATGCGCATGCAAGCTGCCAGTGTTCTTCTAATGCGGTTTGAAAATGAAGGAGATGCATTTTTGAAGTCCATTGTAACCACTGATGAAACGTGGGTTCACTATTTTATTCCTGAGTCCCAGCAGGCATCACGTGAATGGCGACACGCCTCTTCTCCAAAACCCAAGAGAGCGCGGAAGATCCGTTCGGCGGGAAAAGTGATGGCAACATTTTTTTGGGACTGGATGGGTGTTATCCATGTAGACTTTCTTACAGAAGCTAACACCATCAATGCAGCTTATTATTCAGCACTTTTGGAAACAGAAATCAAAGAAAAGATCCGATCCAAACGGAAGAGAGGTGGGAAACGGGTAGCATTCCTTCAAGACAATGCACGGCCTCATACTGCTAAAACAACCATGGCAACCATCAGCAAATCGAAGTGGGACCTTCTACCACATCCGCCGTAAAGTCCAGATTTGGCCCCAAGTGATTTTTACCTTTTTGGACAGCTTAAATCACATTTGCAAGGCATGCGATTTGCGGATAATGACGCAGTCATCCACAGTGTTCGGGAGTGGATATGCCGACTACCAAAAGACTTTTATGAAAAGGGCATTAGGATGCTCCCAGGACGTTGAAAAAAATGTATAGAATCTGGAGGGGAGTACTTTGAAGAATGACATGTACAAATAAATTTTTGCTAATAAAGTATTTCGTAAAAAAAATCAGTCCCGGTCATATTTGAACCACCTTGTAATTAGCTAGATGGAATTCAGCTGCTGTTTGAAGAATTCCAGCGGCAGGCTGCTCTGATCGGTAGTTTTCCATGGTTTCTCCGATCAACACCGGGCGAATACCGGAGCAGTACTCTAACAAACGGGCCACGGACCGCGCACGATCTTTCCTTCTTCCTCGTTTTATCTTTAACACTTATTACACATACACTTGCTTGCACTACACTACAACATACCATGTTGGGGGATCAGTAGGGAGCTTAGAGCTTGTCCCGGGTGGGGCTGTTCCTTGCTAGTGGGAGATACGAGTACCAATAAGAGGGAATCTCGGAAGCCGACTTGAAGGTCGACGCCGGATCTCGCCATTCAGCAGGGGGGGAGGGGGGAGGAACAGAACTTTCTTTGAAGATACAAAACGCTCTACACTTTCCGGATAAGGGCCAGGGATTTTATGTGCCCAGAATCAACAAATACTCACCAGAATCGATGCCACCACCAGTTACGTTTTATGATTATTTTTTCTTATTCTTATTCATATCTCTCCGTATTACTAAATATAATTTAGAGCGTTTGTGAGTACTTTAAGCCTTTATATAGAAGGAATTTATACTTAGGTACACGCGTACCCTTTAAAAATTTGCATACTTCATATGAGAAAAGCATATTTTGCCAGTATCTAATGTGTGTCTGTAATGAAACTATAGACATCTCTCGAGAGGCCGGAAACTGCATATGCGCATGTTGGAAATTGGTAATATACAGTGCCGCTGAAAAAAACACATCACCTTCTCACAGTTGTAATCTGCAATATAATCCAGAAAATACACCTTTTGATTTCCAAAAATCGAGCGATTTATGAAGATAATGGAATCAGAAACAACATATAATCTACATAAAATATATGATTACCTATTTTTACCAACAAGTGTTTAAAAACGTTTGAAAGTAGATTGCATTAAAAATACAGAATGTCCATTTCCTTTAGGTGGTGCGCTTTTTTTAGCAGTACAGTATTTTCTGAAGCTATGTTCACTAAAAAATTAAACTAGAATTGAACTACTTGATGTATTTGAAAATATGGGGGGAGGGGGGACGTACTCCCTTCATCAGTCACCTATGCTTCTGCGATCTATTCGTTCCAACACATGACATGTCCTTTGCGTATTCCTTACAGTGTATTATTTTAATACATACAAAAATACTTGAAATGTCAGTCCTTGATTTCCAAATAAATGCGTATTTGAAATCTTGAATACTTAGTGATATAAAAGTTCACGCAACTTTTTTAGACTTTTTTCTGCCTATGGCGAAAAATACTGAAGGTTTCCTGGACTGAACAAATTTCAAACAATGTAATTTTAGAAAAAGGGAAAGAGAAGAGATCGCTATTAAAAACCATTTGCAACAGGAAAACAAAATTCTTTGGACACATTTTTAGGCATAACGAACTCTTAAATACAACTTTGGAATGCTTTGGAATACAACTTTGGACAAGGCACTTTTGTCCTTTAGGATGATGATGATGATGATGATGATGATGAAGTGTCTGTAGCTGTATCCAGGACTAGTAAACCCAATCCTAATAGGATTTTCTTTGAAAGAGTATTTTGTTGGGCAAAACTTCGGATCATTTTTTAGAAAAATGCATTTTTAAGTTTATTCGATTTTGAACAATCTTACTTCGATTCCGACATCAATGGCTTAGATCTTTAAGGCTAGTGTCGAAAACCCTGCCCCCGTCCGGACTCGAACCCGAGAACCTCCCCGTCACCCCACCGCAGTGACAATAGTAATGCCCTGAGCCACCTGGGCAGGCAGATGGATTTGAAATGGAAAAATGGCGCGTTAGCGCGTTGCCCGCGCAGGCGCGTCGCAGGAGTGGGTCTCGCTGCGCCTCTATCGCCGCGCCGCCCCCGCTCCCGCCTTCGCCGCCGGTTGCATCGTCGACACCAATAACGCCTCCGCCAACATCCTCGCCAATGCCCTACCGTCGTCACTACCAACGCCTCCGCCTCCACCAACGCCACGCCAACGCCCCCGCCAAAGCATCGGCCGACGCCTTCATCTCAGCTAACGACAACGCCGCGGCCGCCGTGAACGAATCCGCTGATACCGCCTCCGCCAACGCCTCCGCCAACGCCTCCATCAATACCTCCGCCAACGCCTCAGCCAACGCCTCTGTCACGCCAACGCCTTCGCCAACGCATCGGCCAATTCCTGCATCAATACCAACGTCTCCATCAATGCCAACGCATCAGCCAACGCCTCCGCCAACGCCACGCCAACGCCTCCGCCGACGCCTCCATCAATGCCTTCGCCAACGCATCGGCCAACGCTTCAGCCAACCCGTCCCCCAACACCGCCAACACCCATACCACATCACCGCCACCGCCTCCGCCTCCGCTAACGCCTCCACCACAACACCGCCATCGCTGCCTCAGCCTCCATCGCCGCTAACCTCCGACTCCGCCTCCGGCGCGTGGTGGCAGGCGCCGGGCCCGGCTCGCCTTGGCGTGCACGCGGTCGCCACGCGCGGGCCTGCGTCTCGCCGCGCGGCTATGTTTACCACGCTCCCCCTCCCCTCCCTCCCCCTCCCCCTCCCCTTCCCGTCCGAGTGGCGCAGGCGCAGAGTGCGTCGCACGGATTCCTCGGCCACGAGGCGGCGCCGTCGCTGCCCGCCGCCGCCTCGCGCACCACGCGGCCTCTCTCCCGGGCGTCGCCCGCCCCCGCCCTGCCCCTCGCCCCCGGGCACACACTAGGGAAAGAAATAAGCTGCAGTGCGCATCTGAATAGATTAGATTAGATTAGATTAGATTATGTTCGATTAGATTATAGAAGATTTGATTAGAGTAGAGTAGATTTGATTAGAGTAGAGTAGAGTAGAGTAGATTTGATTAGAGTAGAGTAGAGTAGAGTAGATTTGATTAGAGTAGAGTAGAGTAGATTTGATTAGAGTAGAGTAGAGTAGATTTGATTCGAGTAGAGTAGAGTAGATTTGATTAGAGTGGAGTAGATTTGATTAGAGTAGAGTAGAGTAGATTTGATTAGAGTAGAGTAGAGTAGATTTGATTAGAGAAGAGTAGAGTAGAGTAGATTTCATTAGAGTGGAGTATATTTCAATATAGTAGAGTAGATTTCATTAGAGTAGAGTAGATTTGATTAGAGTAGAGTAGAGTAGAGTAGATTTGATTAGAGTAGAGTAGATTTGATTCGAGTAGAGTAGAGTAGATTTGATTAGAGTAGAGTAGATTTGATTAGAGTAGAGTAGAGTAGATTTGATTAGAGTAGAGTAGAGTAGATTTGATTCGAGTAGAGTAGAGTAGATTTGATTAGAGTAGAGTAGATTTGATTAGAGTAGAGTAGAGTAGATTTGATTAGAGTAGAGTAGAGTAGATTTGATTAGAGAAGAGTAGAGTAGAGTAGATTTCATTAGAGTGGAGTATATTTCAATATAGTAGAGTAGATTTCATTAGAGTAGAGTAGATTTCATTAGAGTAAAGTAAATTTCATTAGAGTAGAGTAAATTTCATTAGAGTAGAGTAGATTTCATTAGAGTAGAGTAGATTTCATTAGAGTAGAGTAAATTTCATTAGAGTAGAGTAGATTACATTAGAGTATAGTAGATTTCATTGGAGTAGGGTAGATTTAATTAGAATAGGGTAGATTTTGTTAGAGTAGACCTTACAATTATTCTTTAAAAAAAACAACGTTCAGTGAAGTAAGTCCAAAAACGGGCCCTGATGCAGTAAGTAGGGATGCAAAATCGACAATAAAACATCGATATTACGAAACTTCGAGCTGAAAACATCGATGTTAAAAAAAACTCGACTTCAATAAATCGATGTTTGCATAAAAATATCAATGTTGTGAAAACATTATTCTCTTATCCTCAGCAGCAAGCTCAGCGTTTTCCTACAAAAAAAAACTCGTCGCGACTCACCTCTTGATGTGTGTTCTCAAGGATGGGCGTAGAGTGGTCCCGTGCTTAGAATTGATTCAAGAGTAATATACTAAATTACGAGAATGCACCTTAGCGAAAAGGGAGTTTTGGGACTAAGCTCATAGTTCACCTACCGTAGTTAGTTGAAAGAGAACATCCTCAGTGTGGGCCCAGGGTGATCTGAGTATTTGAATCTAATCTACGAGTATTTACTACACAGAACATTGAAAGAAATTACAAGCTATTATTGACGTTTCCGCAAATTTTAGGCTCCAATTACATTGCAAGTACAATCTTTGTGTGACCGTAGTCATGGGAACAGTTTAAATAATCATTTTTATTTATAATTGATTCAAATGTATTATATCTATAAAGCTATTTTGTTACATACACCTCTTCGTCACATTGCTCATTTTATTTGGTACAATTTGCTTTACTGATACAACCTGCTTAATCCCTTGCTTGCCACTGTTGAGAAAGAAATCCGCCAAAAATCATACAAAACTCAAATTACATAGTGCCGTACAGTCACAAAGTAATCCGATAATCTCCATGTGAACGTTTGCCAGGGATAGGTCCCTTCTATTAAGGGCAAACGAGATAGTTCGTCACGCCTTGGTCTGTCGGTGGACAACTGATCATTAATCCGCATCTTTTTAAAAAAATCAGATAAAAAATATGAAAATTCTTTTTTAAAATGTGCACAATCGCCTGAGATGCCACACTAAGCCAATAAGTTAGTAAGTCAAGTACGTAAAATGCACAACCGCGTGCAAGATAAAAAGATTTTAAGTGATATTCACGTTTTGACGAGAAATTAAAATTAATACACACATAAAATTTTCAATCGATTGGAAGTATCGATGTTTTTTAAAGGATCGAGCGTCCCCTTGTCATTAGAGCAGAAAGCGTTCTTCCCGGTGCCAATGCGTAGGAAGAGCGAAGTGTTAGTGGGTCATCGTCGCAGCCAGGAGCCTGCACTGTTTAGTTCTGCCTCCTCTTGGCTCGCGACGCCAATTGCCTCGCCAGGGATGCGCCGTTCAGTGTTGCCAACCATGCCATTTACCACCTAGATCACAGTTTGTTGTTTGTTTGTTTGTTTTTTGTCCAATCTTTCGCACGTTAATGGTCGAATTCAAAATCTCTCGATACGTCGGAATGGTCTTACATATTTCTTCTACAATAAAAGTTCCCCCTCTAAAAACATCATTATTTGTTGATGCCGTTCAGTGTTGCCAACGATGCCATTTACCACCTGGATCACAGTTGTTGTTTTTTTATTTTGTCCAATCTTTCGCACATTAATGGTCGAATTCAAAATTTCTCGATACGTCGGAATGGTCTTACATATTTATTCTTCAATAAGAGTTCCTCCTCTAAAAACACCATTATTTGTTGATGCCGTTCAGTGTTGCCAATGATGCCATTTACCACCTAGATCACAGTTGTTTTTTGTCCAATCCTTTCACATTAATGGTCGAATTCAAAATCTCTCGATACGTCGGAATGGTCATACATATTTCTTCTACAATAAAAGTTCCTCCTCTAAAAACATAATTATTTTTGGTGCATAGGAAAATATGACATCTCAAATATCGAGGACTCTGTTTGAAGTCAAGAACTACGACTACAAAATAGTATACGTTTCAGAGATATATTTCAAAAACGTAGTTCATTAGACGGCAGACATACTTGCATTAAGAGTGATTACAATGTTTTGTCTTTGGATGCGAAGAAATTGTCTCCTCTGAGTATAAAATGTTCTCCTGCAAAATTACATTTTTTTATTATCTTTGATCCAAAAAGCGTGAATCAAACGATAAGCCCTATTTGGTTGGGCACAGAAAAAGTATACTTCAGAGTTGCAAATACTTTGAACAGCCCTACTCGAAAAACGTGCCAAACAAAATTTATTCTAAATGTTTTTGAATATGATAATATAAATATCGAGATTCGTCAATGAATCACTTTTATAACTAATACTGAAAAATGGGAAAATACGATAATGGGATTTCAGGACAATTTCAATCAAGGTACTTGGTAGCGAAGGCAACCATTTCCGAACATTACTAATTTTTCGCGGAATATTCTTCTTTACAACTTGCATTCACGCCAATAAATATATATCGAGATGACCAAAGTCTACATATAAATCTCAGCTTCGTTTTTGAGCCATCTGTACAGAGCAGGAAGTTGAAAAACACTCAGATAACGTTTCTACTTTTTTTGAATGTTGACCCAATAACCTTTTGCCTAGCTCTGGAGTGTAGCTGTCGAGTAACGGCCAGTTTGTGCAGAAGGCATGGCTCCTCGTGATAACGCACTTGAGCAAGGGTCAAGAACCTTTTTAAAAACGAGGAGCCATTCCAGTATGATTGCCAAGATTGCCATCCTCATTTCTGGCCACTTTCAAAAGAAATCCTCATTCAAAGCTGCCTTAACATTCAAGCAAGGCTAGGCATAAGCGGAGCACTGGAAAGTTAACAGAACCTGATTCTTTTTATGGTACTTACCAAAAAAAACTTACAAAAAAGGTTGCTTTTTTTAATATAACTTTTTAAGGTCGGTTTTTTTACAGTGGATTTGGAACTTTGGTTGTGGAACGTAATTAATATTAGTTATGGAACTCGCATATGGACACACAAACATCTATGCCTCGGGCGGGATTCGAACCTGCGACCCTTGAGGCACGAGGTAGATCAGGCTTAGCAACCTCACCTATTCAGGCCGGCAAATATAACTTTATATTTGATTTCTTTTATACTTTTGTCATAAAAGGCAAGGAAGATTAGAAATGAAATACATAGGTACCTGGTATAATTTTTAAACGATATACAATTAACAATGTTTTGCATTGACAAATGACGAACTTCTCTGCATGGAACGGATAACCTCACAAAAGTTCACATACTCCATTATTTCCAGGATTTTTGAGAATATTTTATGCGTAGGTAATACGAAGAGAAAATCTTTCTAGTATTTTATCGCTGAATTTCATTCATAATATGTATTATTTCGTACTCTGTGTCATGTATTCTATCTGATGAGATTTTTCTCTGATATATTAAAGAGTACCGGTGTTTAAAATGTTGTAGAAAAACGTCAGATGCGATGAACTACAAAGAGCACAAAGTTGTCAATTCAAATCCTTAAAAAACTGTAATTAATTATTTTCTGAATTCTTCTACAAATCAAGATTTTTTCCTCTATTAATAGAATGAGCTGTTTCGTGATATACAGGTTGGGAACTGTCAGGACCCTAGTCATATATTAGATATATTTATGTTTTGATAGTCTATATTTCTATACTTGAAATGGTGGCGCGACCAGTAAGCCATTCATTTTGTACTTATTGGGCAGTTTGAAGTGATTTGTCGTGTTCATTCAAAGTTCCTTGGAAGTTAGGGCTGAATACCAATATATACCGATTATTATGATTATGATTATGATTATGATTATCATTATTATATTATTATTATTATTATTATTAATGTAAGTGTTGTAATTTTTGCAATTATTGTCACTGAACTGCCACCGGGTCATACCCATTTGCAGTCCTAATAAATCTCTCTCTCTCTCTCTCTCTCTCTCTCTATATATATATATATATATATATATATATATATATATATATATATATATATATATTGATGGCAGTAGTGGCCATCGGTAGATTATGCTAAACAAATGGTGAACACAGGAATAAGTTGGATTCTGAACTGTGTGCATCAGAGAGACGCCTCTGTAAAACTTGATTGTCATAAATTGTTTGAATGAACTGGGTATAACTAAAATATTAAAGATATATATTTCTTTCGCTTAATGAAATCTTTTCCTTAAAGATAGGTTTTGAAATAAGGTCATATACAATTTTCCGAAAATTGTACTGCTTTTCGCGTAATTTTGCGTGGGAGAAAGAACGTGCTGTTTTAGCACCACTAGTTTTCCTTTTTTTGTATACTCGCAAGTGAACGAATCGTACGTATCAGCGCGCGTGAACGAATCGTACGCGTCGACGTGCGTGAGCGACTCGTGCCGCAAAATGCATTTCAGCCAGACTGTGCGCTCGCCTGTGCAGTTCCCCATTGCCTGGATGTTCTAGACGCTCATTGGCTGCACTTGACACAAAACGCGCATTGTTACACCCTTCTCCTGATGTCACGGCTGCCAGCGCCGCGCCGGAAAGCGTATCGATATTTCTGACGTCGCGAGTATCGCGATATTCCCGGTCTCCGACGCCGCCCCGCCGCCTCGAGGCGTGACTCCAGAAATACGTGACGGCAGACAGAGACAGGGCAGCGGGGAGGGGAAAGCGAACGGGGTGGGGGGAGACGAGGAGGAGGAGGCGGAGGATGCGGTCGCGGGGGGAGGGGAGGGGATACGTGGGAGCGTCGCGTAGAACTGTGAGCCCAAGCGGCATTCAAGGGGTCCCCGCCCATTTCGAATACGCGACATTTAGCATAGCGTTGCATCACAGCAGAAGGCGTGTATGGTTTAGCATATTATCTCCAGGGTTGGGCACTTAAATTTGAAATACGTTCTTTAAACACATTTTGTATTTGAAAAACTGTATTTTTGAGTTTTTGGGGTATGTATTTTAGAGGTTTTATCAAGGACCCTCAAAACATGGACTCCCAAAACACGGCATATCACGTGTTAGATTTTTTTTAACAAAATATCAACTGGATTTTTCTATTTTTTCGTTACGATGGCCCTGTATTAAGATTTTTTTTTGTTGCCAAAATTCACAGTATTTTCGCGCAGCATTACATGACTTTCTCTCTACTGCGTAGGCGGTAGCGAGAACGTAAAAATCACCGATCTTTCCTTCATTTCAATCTTCGACGCGCTCATCCTTCGGCTCATTTCGAGCCAATGTGCGGCGCGGCGCGAGACAAAAATAAGCGGGCGAGGGTGGGTGTGGAGGGGGCAGTGACTCAGCCGACGCCTCCAGAACGACCGAGTGGCCTCGGCAAAGCCCGAAAAGGACATCCGCGGAATCTCCCCCACCCCCCCATCCCCCCGCCCGCCAATCGCTTCATATGTTTACTTGTTAATGCTCGAAATGTCAAAAACAGGACGTGGAAGGTCTATTTGTGGAATCCTACTAGGAAATATAGAAAAGATATTTGTTATCTCGTTCTGTGGATTTTCATGGAAGACATTGAGAAGTAGTAGTAGTAGTAGTAGTAGTACTAATAATAATAATAATAATAATAATAATAATAATAATAATAATAATAATAATAATAATAATAATAATAATAATAATAATAATAATAATAATAAGTCGGTTAGATGGCCGAGATCGTTAAGGCAGTAGTCTTCCCGGCCCAGAAAATCGCGGGTTCGAGTCCTGCCTCGGGCATGCGTCAATTTGTGTTCGTATGTATGTGTCGTCCCATCGTAATCATCATCATTTCATCTTCCATACCCCTAGATCTAACAACCCTTAAAACAATAACTGCAACTGATTATCTAAAGTGTATACGCGTGTATGGCATTCAGACTTCTAGGGACTTGAAGTAAATGATTACAGACTCTCCGGTTAAAATATTTACGTTCAGTTCATGCAAACCTATCAATGAAGACCTTTATATTGCAGGAAGCAAATGTAATACATTTTGAATAATTCTGAAAAAAAAAAAACTGTTCTAAAATGTCTGAATATTGAGCCTAATACGCCAGTTCTTCCTTCTGGCCTTGGAGACACGCTTCCGGTTTCATGCAATCCCTTTTAGCGCACGCGTGGCGCTGCGCCGTCTAAGCCATCGAGCAACGCTAACGGGTGACTCAGTGAACAGGTGCTCCGTCTGGGGTGTGCTATCGTTCGCAGAGCGGGTGGCTGAGGTATTAGCAACGCGACGTGACAATTGAAGAGAAAATTCGTGCGATACTTTGTGGTACGTAGTATCACGTAATCGACTCGTTCGTGGGCCTAATCAGATTGGCAGTGAAAAACCTGGAATCAGGTAAGCGTTCTTTGGTTCGGAATAAAAATTAGTGGCCCGTTTTTTAAGGTTCTGCTGCGGCGTTCGCCTGGTATTGATAGGAGAAACCTCGGAAAACAATTGATGAAATCTATAAATTTCCAGTGGAGTATCTACGTAGGGGTACAGATATGCTCCTACTATTGACAATCCGTGTTGGTCTAGATTTATCGGTCTAGGAAACTGCATAGGCAGTTGTCTTTCAGTGAAGATATTGCAACAGATTATAGATGTGAAACAAAATCAGTAATATTTACTTTTCAAATTCGCAAACGCACACTTGGCCGTCATAAATAGCTCGGTGTAGTCTAAAAATATCAATGTCAGTTAGTGATGCAGTCATAGACAATTGTTTTTTACACCATGATGAATTCATATCTACGTCCGAATACAATCTGCACCACTTCACCCTTCTGATCACTACGACACTCCCGTGAATTATTTTCATAGAGTAAACCTTGCTGGTAATCTGGGTTAGGACACGTGTTTGCATGTAAATAATTTGATATTTCGTAAAGTTGGCAGCAAGTGTTGACGCCCTAATGAACCGGAAGCGTCACGACTTTGAGAAGCCACTTCCGCCTTCCGCAGGTGGTCAGCGCTGTAGCGTGCTTGGCGGCGGTCCGGAGAACTACTGACGCATGCGGCGGCTGCCAACTGCTTTCTTTAGGCGACCGGCTGAGATCTTGTTAGGGGCACCGCACAGTTGTTCATGTCCGTGCTTTAGTTGGTCATCGAGTCCCGGTGACCGGTGTCTGGGATCTGATAAACTACTCGAAGAAAAAAGAACTGTTGCAGTATACCAGAACCATGATACTGTACCAAGGTAACTTGTTACAGTATCATGGATCTGGCATATTAAAACTGTTCTTTTTTTTCGTGTAAAGGTACTACAACACACACTTTCTCGCGTTATAAAAAAAGATACGTAATATATTGAAATATTGCAATTTCTCCCTCACTAACACCTAATCTATGGTGGAATTAATCGAATCCATCCAATTCAAACCAAGCGCATGTGGTGCAAATCTGCATTTATTTCCGTAGAACAGAAGTAATTTCTTACTTTAACAAATGAAACAAACACGAATAAATTTAACTGTTACAGTATTCGCAGCACAACAATAAAAGAAGAGTGAATAATATCACACAAGCTTGCCTTGATTATATCGAACTGATATTTCCAAATTTTAATACCATAATCAGCGATCAAATGTAAAAAGTGCATTGGATAGTTCTACGTTAAATCTATTATTTGCCTGAAATCTAAATATTTTCATAGGAACATTATATATATCATTAGATCCTCACTTAATCTATCTTCGTTGTAACTTTTCGCCCTTACTTCATTAGAAGAGAAAGTATTGTAATCATGCCCCGGACAACGGCGAATTTTGACAGAAAAACTCTTATTACCGGGCCCTGGTAGCAAAAAACTATAAATTGTTGTTAAATCATATTTCTGTTTATATTAAATTACTTCTCTTAACACTGTGTAGTTAGAATCCTTGTTTTGTGGGTCCTTATTACCGAAAATTGATGCAATACGTCCGTCTGTCTGCCAGCCCGTCCGTCCACGTACAACGCCAGCACCTAAATCATTCAGCCAATTTTCTTCTTCCATATTGATTTTGTCCAATCGTTTTAAGTCATCTCAAAGCCTTCTGAATTTTGGAGGACACTTTATGTGAAGCCTAAACATATTTTCAAAATTTTCTAAAAAATGGCTTCAAATTTTTTGAATATATAGCATCAAGAACGCTTCAGAGAATGGTGCAGGTCACATTTTCGTTAGAATCCTTGATTTTTTTAATTACAAAAGTTAAAATTTGTTTTGGTGACTTTCTACAACTACAATATTGAAGTTAGAAATTTTTCCTTAACAAATTCTGTTCTTTAAAGACTAATCTTGAAATAAGGTACAAAGTTCCTAAATGTGAGTAATTTTTGCGTAATTTTGCGTGAAATTATGGTAACTTTTCATTTTCTAAAATATTTTTTCTCAATTACGGTTCCCAATATTTTCTTTAAATTTTCTCTTCTATTGTATCAAAGAACGGTAGATGTACACTGTTTAGTACAATCATGTAAAAAAAAAGGGCGTGATAAAAAATAGACTAGAAAATTTTAACTCTATCAAAGCAACTTATCGTGAAAAAAAATAAACTGTGCGTGTAAAAAGTGTGTAGCTTCAGATTGTTGAAAGTAACTTTCTTCTTGAAGAAAATGGAACCCAATATTTTAAAATTAATGTATGGAATTCACATAATACTTCGAATTTACTAAATATGGAACTATACTTCTGACTGCAAATGTGGTCGATGTGAGTTAATAGTTATTTACAAGTTGCTAAAAGATACCGTTACGTTCAAATTAAATGAATATTCAGGAGCATGGTTAGTGCAAAGTGTCCAATTACTAACTTAGATTTAATGTCCTATTAGCTCATCTATTATACTTTTTATCTTTACCGAACACATTTTGATATTTTTTTAAACTGCCTGTGTATGATTAATGGATATATTGACTTCAACAGTATCGTTTATTATATCAGATAATGTACATAATGTTTCATGTCACATTTGAATTATTTACATATGATAATGAATGATTTTATCTATATATCTTTATTCCATTGGACACAATAAGAAGCTATTTAACATACTCCAAACAAGTAAGTAAATGCATCTTAATGTGATCGACTCAGACGAAAATAATTTATCCTTTGATATTTAGATACGTACACACACTGAAAATGGATAATAAAAGTAGTATATTTAAATACTTTACTTGCACGTTTCTGAACCGGGACCACTGCGCGGGTAGGTAAATAAGCGTACGAGCTGAGTGCAGTTTCCGTGGGCGTAATGGAGAAGCTGCCGCTGTGCCAAAGATCTGCACGCGCGGACTCAAGCACTAAAGACGTGGACGGCACCGCGCCGCAACCAAGGAGGTTCGTGACGCGACGTGTCCCATGCTCAGAGCAAGGCCCGCTCAGTGTTGACCCAGCCAAAGACCCCACGACACAAGCCCAACCCCACGTTTCCTCTTACACATGCACACCTTACATTAAACCCTCCTGGGTACTGACCCTGTGCAAGAGAACTTGGCCCCGTCTTCCTGTAAGTAGTAATCATACATTCTCTCTGCATCAGGGTTGTCCAACTGGCGGTCTCTGGTGGCTTTTATTGTGGCCAGCGAAAGGTCGTTAGTCAAAACTGGAAGTCCTTTTGCATCCATTTGGGCGAGAATTGGGGGGCCACATTATGAATTGAATTAATGCCTTATTTTACGTGGCGAGACTCAGGCCATTAGGCCTGCTCTTCCGTCTGACCACGCAAATTTCGCTACGCTTCTTTTACCAACTAGCAGAGAAAGGAGGTATTTCTGGGCGAGAAACAGGCGATTTAAATTTAGCTCAGAGACGTCATTTAGGCTTGAGGATTTTACATGCAAGTAAATCGACTAACATGGGGCAGCCGGCTTTACTTCCCCTCCGAAGGAAGGATTTTTTCGCCCTTAAAAATCCACGGCTTCGATCGCGTTTGAACCCGCCAACTTGGGTACAACAGACCGGTACGCTAGCCGTTACACCATCGCCGCGTGGAAATGCGCATTATGCGCTAGTGCCCTGCCGGGGTCAACACCCCTTTAATTTTCAAATAGGTTAAGTTTACAATTAAGATTTTTTCTAGTAAATTCAGAAATTCATAATGATCCCAGTGTGTTTTACTGCGTTATGCGTGCTACCGCTTGATATCACCCATGATTGCATCCCCCCTCCACCGGTTCTGAGCAGTTGGGCAAATGCCGAGATGTACAATTAGAAGTCAGGTGTGGATCGCCTGAGTAATGAAAATATGTCTCCCTACCAAATTAAAGGTTTTAGTTGTGGCACTTGCGACCTGACAAGTGGGACACCCCTGCTCTACGTATTGCGACTCTAGCTATGTAGCAGACTGGAGGAGAATTCTAGCGGCCGACTCCTCTGATCGGTAGTTTTCCGCGGTTTCTCTGGTCAACATCTGGCCAATGCTGGAGCAGTACCCTAACAAACGGGCTACGGACCGCGCGCGATCTTTCCTTGCTCTTCCTTGTCCTTTCCTCCCCCCTTTCACACACACTAACTTGCAATACACTACCACACAGGGAGACCCAGGAGCTTCGAGCTTGTATCAGCTGGGTTAGTGCCCTGCTTGTAGGAGATATCTGATCAGAAAAACCCGCTAGCCGACGGTAGGTCGGCGCCGGATCTCGCAATCTAGCGGGAGAAGACCGCCGCCGACACTTCCCGGAGAGAAAACATGCCCTACACTTACAGGACTAATCACATTAGCAGTGGACGCGCCCGGAATCACTAATCAATCAATCATCTGTAGCTGTACTCGACGAAAGTAGCGTCCTCATCTTTTCACCCTAGAGTTTTGCCCCGAATTTTAAGAGAGAGTTGAAAAGCCGTACACTTCCGCCACTCAAACCCCCCTCGCCGCCCCCTTCCACCATGGCTCCTCCGTCTCCCCAAACCGGCCTTCTCCCCAAACCATCGACCCTACGCGCTCCCGCATCGGAACGCTGCTCCTGCGAATGGGTCGCAGACGAGAGCTCGGCTTCGGCGCGTGCGAAGTCGTGGGCAGCAGTCGCCCGCAGTGAGGCGCCGCCAACGCTGGGGCGGAGCGCCGCCTTTGCGCTGGCGGCTTGGCAGAGGGCGCGGGCGAAGGCTGTGCTCGAAGGAGGCGGAGGTATTGGCGATGAATTCGGGAATTCTCGGAAGAAATGGAACAGCCGTCTGCCTGCAATTGGGCAGCAACCCTTTGGTACATGTTATCGGCATGGCAGTAATGCAGTGACACGACTCACGATACGTTTCGCGATTCCCGACGCGACTCCCGACGCGACTCCCGACGCGACTCCCGACGTGACTCCCGACGTGACTCCCGACGTGACTCCCGACGCGACTCCCGACGCGACTCCCGACGCGATTCCCGACGCGACTCCCGACGCGACTCCCGACGCGGCTCCCGACGCGACTCCCGACGCGACTCCCGACGCGACTCCCGACGCGACTCCCGACGCGACTCCCGACGCGACTCCCGACGCGACTCCCGACGCGACTCCCGACGCGACTCCCGACGCGACTCCCGACGCGACTCCCGACGCGACTCTCGACACGTCTCAAGACAAGACACATGAATCTTCGCATGACACGACACTATGTGACTTGGCAGGACGCTACTCGACACAATTCCACACTATTTGACGCAAGGGCACGACACAACAGGACACACACTACACATGAGATGAGAAGTATGATGGGTTAAAGCAGTTCCTGTCAACTTTCAACGTGTGAAAGGTAAAAAAAATTGTTCGATCTGACCGGAAGCACATTTAGGTTTCCTCCCGACTGATAATACTCGCCTAATAATTTCTACAGCGTATCCGGTAGTTAGCGACTCAAGCTAAATTAGTTGCATCGAACGATGTCACTGATGGAGATACTGTAAGGAGAAAAAAGGAAGAAAGAAAAATAAAATAAAATAATATAAAATAATATAATATAAAATAAAATAAAATAAAAAAAGAAGAAAATGTGACAGTTAATATTCTATTTTTTGTCATTAGCGTTTGCGATTGGCAATGTCAGATATTGAGTAAGCTGAATGAGGAATTTAAAAATAGTTCTACAGACTGCCCGACGGATACTCGTAATCGTAAAAGTAAATCGTTCGTAACACGTTCTACCTTCCTAGCACAGCTCCCATTACACGCGTCATTCTCACCGACGTGCTAATGTTTATGTAATCGTCACAATTAGCAAGTTAAAAACGCTCCGCTTGCAAATTTAGAATGAAGCTCATAGTTATTGAGGTGAACATTTCTTCCTGGGTCGAGTTCATGTTTTCGGCACTTTGCTTTCCCCGTAGTAGAAGCGCTCTTTTATGGCTAATAAATACCGCTATGGTTTTTAGTCTCGTCTTTATCAGGAATGTTTCATTCCGGAAGGTGGCGATGTTCCTGCCTTTGGATGATGAGATGCGGCGCCGACCTACAAGTCGGGTTTTGGGGGACTTCCTCTTCAGGTATCTCCCCCAGCGGGGAACCGCTCTTGCCACGTCAAAATCTAAGCGTCCGACGTGTGTATTAGTGTCGTGCATGTAAGTGTGTGTAAGTAATGAGTGAGGATAGAACTAAGAAGGGGAAGGAAAGATCACGCACGGTTCGTGTCCCATTTGATGAATTGAATTGAATTGAATTGAATTGAATTGAATTGAATTTATGCCTTATTTTACGTGGCGAGACTCGGGCCATCAGGCCCGCTCTTCCGTCTGACCTCGCAAACTTCGCTACGCTCCTTTCAGCAACTTCCAGAGAAAGGAGGTATTTCTTGGACGACGAAACAGGCGATTTCAATTTAGCTCAGAGGCTACGTCATTTAGGCTTGATGATCTTTTACATGTAAGTAAATCTACTAACATGGGGCAGCCGGCTTTACTTCCCCTCCGAAGGAAGGCGTACGAAGGATTTTTTCGCCCTTTAAAATCCACGGCTTCGATCGGGTATACCAGTCAGATACGCTAACCATTACACCATCGCCGCGCGCATTTGTTAGAGTAAGGTTACGCTTTACTACAGTTTGTCTGGTCGGTGCGTAACGTAAGAAGTGCCATCAGAGATAATAAAGCGCCTTCGTCCTACTCTGAATGCTCATTCATAATCGTTAACGTAGATGTGAGGACATAAATACGTAAATTTAATATGAACGTGAACTTTCATGAATCATATCAAATGATTGTGAATGTAAATGTGAAGTCAGACACTCATCGTTATAATAAACTAACGATTCAAAAAAACTCGACTAAGAAATTCTGTAAACTAACTTAGTGCAGTGAACAAAAAGAACGCGATCATACTACAGTGGCAAGGGTAATGTGTGCACTTACAATTTGCATTCTGACGTTATTTGCGTGTTGATGCGGTAGACGGTAGTCTGTTGGTTTTGAGCCAAGTTATACATACAGCCGTGCCTTGTGTTTGTTCACGTTCACGTTTAAGTTTACCCTTCTGAATGGTTCCAAAGAACAATATGGTATCAACCATTTGAATTCGTTTTTTTTACATTTCATCGAGAATGAATGGTGACACTGGTGATAATCTGATCGCACCCACCTTAATACATTTTCAATTTCAGATTGTATAAAATGAGGTCAATTGCTCTGATTGGAAGTTTCCTCGGACAGTCGGTCTTCGGTACCCAAACTGCTTAACCACGCTGCTTGAATTCACGGAGGTTAAGTAGCTCGAGACACCGTCGGGACCAAGTCCCAGACCGATAAATATCAAAGCAATGATATTACGACAAAATGACTACGTTTAAGGAGAATTTATCCATTGTTTAATGAATTATGACTAGGGCCCGGAAGTTTTGCAAAATGCCTTTCTGCCATCTACTATTTTAAGCCTTTTAACAATAGGGACCACTTAATTGAACATCTGAAGTGGTTTTAGTAGATTTTCATTTTGTCTAGTTTAGTTTCTGAGGCCAATTTTTGACATTTTGTCTAATGTTTGTCCTTTTTCTCGTTATTTTGATTTTTTCTCCTGGAATCGATCGTGTTCATACTGGATATACTCGTATACCTGCAAGGCTGGACAACACGAAAAAGCGATCGGTGTGTGGAAGTAGAGCTGTCTTAAAAATCTAAATGACAAAGGAAGATGATAGTCAAGACTTTTTTTTCATTGATGCAGTTAGTCTTTGTTCGCTCACGGGGTATCCCATCCTACTTTTGAGCATGGCTTCCGATCCGATTTGACGACAATTCTCCTTTACCCTTCTCGGTGCTGGTGGTTACCCAAGTGCGAGAACGAAAAATATAAACTCATTTTCGCCTATGTCATTCCAAGATTCAAAAGGAAGTTCACATTAGCATTTCGAAGTCACGAGTAAAACAAATTCGTAGCCATCATACAGGATGGTCGTGCGGATTAAGATTGCAAAGAAAAAATCGTTAGCTTACACGTTAAATGCTAATGCAGATTTTAGAGTTGGAATAGAAATGAGAAGCATTTTAATTATTATTGTTTTGCAATAATTGCTTTCAAATGCGATTTTTCATTGTTTGCGTGCCTTTTTGCGTCTCTAATCAAGCTTCAATAAATTCCTTTTAGCGTGTCTATGTTAGTAAAAATAAATACCTTTCTGCCTACCGTTTTTAGGTAAAATAATTTCCTGCGTTTTCGGCCTCTGGAAATACGTTCAAGAAGAATTACTCCGTATTCAAAGCCGAATTAAAGCTTGGAATATTGTTATGAAGGAATACCACAAGAATACTGGAAAGCCTCGCTAATACATTACATCGCTTACACTACATTACCTCTCGTGACGTTTCTGCGAGTATTCTCGCAGATGTACTCCGAAGACAAGCCAAAACTCATGAGAGCTGTAGAGCCAGCGAAAAAAGATGAAAAAAAATGAGAACACCTTCAGTTTGTCTAGGCAAAATACACTACATTACCTCTTGTGACGTTTCTGCGAGTATTCTCGCAGATGTACTCCGAAGACAAGCCAAAACTCATGAGAGCTGTAGAGCCAGAGAAAAAAGATGGAAAAAATGAGAACACCTTTCAGTTCGTCTAGGCTAAATCCATTTTAACTCCCGGGTGCATGCACAGGGTACTTGGAGAATGTGGCATCTCCACTGCTTTTGTACGTGTTCTGTTGGGCGCATTTTCTGGCACAAGTACACTCCCTTGGCGCCAAGTAGCGCTCTTCAACTTAATGGACAATGTTGCAAATGTTGCAACAGTGTTTGTGGGCATTTTATACCACAGTTCAATTTGGTACCAACAGTGACTGGGTGCCAGTTCGTAGCAAGTACAAGTTTTATATCCGTAGCATGTACACGTTTTGACCTGTGAACGACCCCTTGGACAAAGTACACATAGAAGTATGCAAACTTCTCTAAGAATTATTTACATCGGTTTTGAACTATTTAATAGACATTATGAAGTACCGTTTTTGTCCTGATCCGGAACCAAAATGTATCTCTGTACCCCGGTAACGCCTGTATTCCGCTGCTTTTAACTTACCTAGATTTTTGTTTCTCCCATATAGGTGTAACGTCATAACATCCTCTCACAACACATTAGAAACAATCGTGTTGTTATACTCAACAGGAAGTACCATGAAAAATGCATTAAAATTCTAATTCATAGGTTTGAAATGTTCATTTGGGTTACTTTATCTCCTCCAGACATAGTATATCAGTTCTTTGAACGATCAAATAATTAAACAGCGAGATTCTTTTCTACAAAATATTGCAATTACTGAAGTGTAATTTATCATAATTCGATGAAATTTTCTTTTTTGACATATAATTTATTAAGTTTGGTGGCTGAGAAGACACTAAAAGTTACATTTACACAACTGAAATAATAGAGTAGCTGGTAATTTCACTTACGAACAAGATTTCAATAGATCTCCTATGATTTTCTTACTAAATTACGTAATATTTTCTCAAAATTGCTCGTTTTCATGTAGTGTAAGGTAACGTGCACAGGTTTGTGACGTCTTCTGGTCTACTCACACCACCAACTTCCCATCAGGAAGAAATAGAGTGTTCCTAAATTGACTGTTTCAAAATATAACAAAATATATCTTTCAAGTTGTTACATCTCAAAATTTCTCTCAGCTATATCGCCCTTGAAAGAAACAAATATTCAAGTACTTCAATTATCAACCAAAATGAACTGACAACAAATTATAACTGATTAATCAATAAATTACATCCGACCAATCTGTAGAGGACTTTCCGTCATTCTGACCGTTACTTTTTAATTTCTCGCTATGGAGTAGAGAGAAATTTATGTAATGATGCGCTAAAAACGGCAAATTTGTGGCAGGAAAACTCTTTATTACAGGGCCCTGGTAACGATAAAGTGGATGAATCCAGTTGCTAAATTAAAAAAACTCTTTTAACACATGGTGTACCCAGCTGATTTTCTCGAAAATTGATATCTGTCAATCGATCTAACTGACGTCACAGCTCTTTGAATTTAAAATCGAAATTTTAATTTTGGAGGGATACAAACATGAAATGCCTGGAACATTTTCGAAATTTTCAAAAAAAAAGCTGCATTGTTTTTTATTAAATTTTGTTGTTGAATAGTGTAATGGACGTTTTAGAGAATGGTTCAAGTCTCATGTTCATCAAAAACCCTGATTTTCCAAAATTGCAAACTTCAATATTTTTTTTGTTTTTGTTTTTTGCAATCTTCTTACAACTAAAATAATAAAGGTAGACATTTTATCCTTGATGAAATCTATTCCTTAAAGAGATAATTTTAAATAAGGACATGTAGAATTCTGCGAAAACTTCAGTACTTTTAGCGTAATTTTGCGTGAAAATACTAGCGAAAAAGTACGTCTTGTTGCTGAGCGTCGTCATTGATAAGTGTCTGCCTTTGACTAGTCGACAGCGCAATTAAAAACAGCACTTTCTGAGAAGCTGAAGCTTGGACTTCCTGGTGAAACGGAAATCCTGAGGAGGGCGGCATTCCAATCGGCAAATTTTAGATAAGGGTATGTTGCTGACAGCTCCCAGTGCGAACTGCAAAGTTTACCTCCGATTACATTTTATCGGAGAAGTTTCCCTCCTTCCAAGAATGGCCCACTTGCGCCAATGGAGAATGGAGTGATTCAATGCGAATGAAACAACTTTTAAATTTGTTTGTATGTAATGTCTTCGGGATTCTATAATTTATTATTATTATTATTATTATTATTATTATTATTATTATCGGGTTGTATTCATTAATACATTTACCGTTCAATTCCGGAACACTCAGGATTTTTTTTATTTTTACATCTAAAAGGCATTATTTTATGAACATGTCCAACGATTTACGTAAATTATATCGATCCAATTATCACCAATAGAACATAACGTTATCTTACTTTATTATGGATATTTACAAATTATGAAAATGGTCTATTAAAATTTTTAAGGTCCGAATAAAATTAGAATGTAGTTGACTCGACACGACGTGATGCCGCTAGCGCCGTAACCTAGGCAACAGCGAATCAGAATTTCAGCATTTGCTTCGGTATTTACACATTGTTGTCACTTAAAATTAGGGAACAAATGTTACAGCGAACAAATGTTACAGCAAACATATGTTATAAATTACGAACAAATGTAACGAACAAACTATTTTCATTCATAACTACAATCTAATTGTATTCATCGTATAGAGATTTACAATTCTTATATTTACAGGCAGTTTTTGTTTATTTGTTACGTCATTTACACTTAATTAATTATCTATGGACACCATTATTTTTTGACGATCTATTTTCTCACGTCAACTGAAATATTCTCATTCAATGGTGAAAAAAGTAACAAAATATATTTTAATTACGAGATATCTCAATGGGTAAATTCGTTTACTACTTCTTGATTAAAATCTGATACAGTGAAAGACCTGTTTCACTTGTATTGGTAGTGCATGCAACATCGCGATATTGCCACACAATTTCTAATTGATAATTTTACATTGATTCTATTTGACTAGTGGTAGTGTTAGTGGGAACATTTGACTGACGTTTTGATAACAACAAGTCATTTTGTATTATATGTTGCTGCCGTGTAGTTGCGCTTAAAAGCCTGCAAATTATTTAGTTTAAAACGTCTAGTGAATCAGAGGTTGAGTTTGGCGTTTCCAGAAATAAGAGAAAATGCGAAAATGGTGACCTCGACATTACTGCTGCACCTTCTGAACTCTCTCGCACAGAGGTGGATTTACGCATAGGCATAGTAGGCACGTGCCTACGGTGGCAAATTTTCAAGGGCGGCAAATTTTCAAAGGCGCAAAATTTTCTTGATATTTTCTAAAACAAATTTAGGTTCTCTAAAAACTATAACAGCATAAATCATATTTTTATTTTAAAAATATCATATTAATATTTAATACAAGCTATTTATTTGTCTACTTCATTAGACGTCTACTTCATTATTTGTCTACTTCATTTGACGAAAGAAAAGATGTTGCAATTCTAGTTGTCATGTTTTAGTTTCCTTTTAATGTTAACGTTTCAGTGTTGAAACGTTAATAATGTTGAACGTTACTTGCTATAAAGATACAGTTTATATCCAAAATTAGCTAATCCAAAAAAATTATTTAATTTATGAAAACAATGTGCAAAAATAATGTTACTTTTAAAGTTAAAATGTTTAAATTAATGAGGAATTGTTACTGAAACGTTACAATTAAAAATGTAACATTAATTTTAAACAGGGGGCGGCAAATTTGATGTGCCTACAGGCGGCAAAAATATTAATCCGCCCCTGCTCTCGCAGGCGGACTGGTAAACCAAAACCACCTGCGGCAGGGTAGGGAGCTGTCCGCGTGGTGGCCACGGCTGAATCCTGTATGTCAACTGCCACGAAACGATTCAATGTTAACATTTAACTTATAAAAGTTACCGGAAGTCGTAGAAAAAGTACCGTGTGAAACTCGATGTGATGGGTGTTATTACACTCGTGTGAAGTTAACGATACTCTCTCGTATCGTAATATCACACTCGTGTGTTAATACCCATCATCACATCACCGTTTCATAATGTACTTTGTATTTCCAATGTAATGTAATACATAATGTACTTTGTATTTCGCGGAAACACAAAGGAGATCGGGAAAATTGCAGTTGGCAATGTTGGCAAGCCTGGGGTGCAGTGCGCCGGAACGCCACGTGTTCCTTGGAAGCGAAGAGACAGGGCCGTTGCCAAATCGCGTCCTTTGAAAGAGACACGAAGTTCATTAACATGCCTCTCCTGAAGCTCCTAAGAACTACACACCACGCGGGCTCACTTTGAAGAGAATCGACCGTGATAACATAGTGTGCACGCACCAGCTCCCGGCATATTGATACAAAATGGCGCCTTATTTGTGCAACGATAATGAAAGATAAACCGACGACGGCGGCGGCGGCGGCGTTTGGATCTCAAGGACATGAAGACAAAAGAAGTATATCTTGAAAATTTGTTTCTTCATAACTGGCGTCAGTATACGGAAAACAACTGACAACTCAACTCTGTCAATAGCAAAAGCATGAACACTATTCTCCCACGAGGTAATTACGTGATTGATTATGAATCTAACATGAAAAGAACACTTAGTATTTTCAAAGTCAAAAAAGGACAATAGTAGTGTAAGATTTGTTTGTTCCATTATCAACAGGCATTTGTACCTCAATTTATTAAATATGAGTCTAAATCGATTTACCGAGCCAAGCGATACCTTTTCAACTCGACCGGTTTGCGTATTGCCTGACTACAATTTGTTTACTACGCAGTTACAACAAAACTCGTTCTAGGCGTAATGCTAAAAAACGACGTATGTATAATCTTTTTCAAGATGGTGGCCCCTTTCCAGATTCCATTTTAAATGTTCAACTTTTTCGACGATTCTAGCCGGACGGAACTCTGTCGTTCAGCGTTTCGTCTGTTGGGAAATATGATGGTTAAGCATTTACTCAGAAGTGCAATTCAAGACTGATAAAATCGTTCATTTTTCTTTTTTTGACACGTGATCTGTTACAAAACCACTAGTTCATTCATCATTCTTTCGCCCACTAATATCTTACGCTTTCACTGGCTGAGGTGGCCCAGTACATCAACTGATGTCAATTCAGTGCCCCTGACCTGGCGGTTCTAGGGTTCGAGTCCCGATGATGGCTGGATTTTCTACACCAGGGTGACAATGAGATTAGTCGCTGCCTGGAGAACTCTAGCGGCCGGCTTTTCTGATCGGTAGTTTTTCCTGGTTTCTTTCATCAGTTCCAGGCGAATGCCGGAGCATAACCCTAACAATCAGGCCACGAAATGCGCGCGATTTTTCCTGCCTCTTGTCTTATCCACACTTCTTACTTCGACATTTTTATGCATTAAACTACCACACGTGTCGGGAGACCGGTTGGGAGCTTAGAGCTTGTCCCGGCTTGATCGGATTTTGCTTATCAATTTTAGATTAAGCTTCCCTAAAAGCGTCTTGCAGGTTTCTACAGTTTCGGATATCTCATCTCTTCCATCCTCATGCATTCGATTCCGTTCCCGATTTCCCTAAATTGATTTTCACAATTAAGATAATTGATAATAGTTAAAGAATCACTGGATGAGAGAAACACTCAAATAAAAAAGGATGATTCCAGTAAAGTTTTTTAAAAATATGTGTTTCGAAGATGTTTCAACCTCATTTGTGAGGTCCTCAATTCAGTTTCTGAAACGATAATATTACAAACCAAAATGTTAAACAAACAATATGTTTTTATCAGTTCAATTTGCATCTGTATGATTCACAAATTATAAAAAACTATGTTAAATATAAAATGGAGGCAGGTTACCTGTATGAGGTTATGTACACGTGTTACAATGAAATGTAAGCACAATGATTGCACATTGTGGATTAGAAACTTACCATAGTATATGTAACTATGCTATAAGACAGCAAGTCACGAGAATTGTACATATTGGAAGGCGATGTTCTTGAATCTATTAGTTTAAGGCAGCCTAACATGCTCACCATCATAGAATAGCCGAAAGTATGCGTAAGTTCGTGCTACCAACATAAATTTAGTAACTCGAAGAAGGCCCTATGAGTCAAAGTCAACAAAGAGTTAAGATCTCACATACAGAAAAAATAGAGAGGAAATAGTAAATTTAGAATGTGCTGGATAGCAATGAGACCGTGATGATTCGTATATGTACGAGTATATAAAAATAATTAAGAACGGGGGGTATGAGAAACAGAAAATTAAATTACCAAAAAGTTGAATTGATAAAAAGTTAAGACGCTAAACATGTTAAGAGGGAAAGGACATTTTATAAACATTGATTATTTTGTCATAAATATTGTTCAAATTGGAAGAATCTTTTTCGTTAGAATGATAGATAATTGTGTTACCATCCTTCCCATTCTTCTATCTCAACCTCTTTAATTCCAATTCTCGCCCATAAGCTACCTCTTTAGATAAATTATAAACATATTTGGTCCTTAAACTGTAGGTTAGAGATATATTTTTTTCTATTCATACTAAGTAGTATCGAGTAGTACACTAAGTAGTACTCATCGACTCATTTAGTTTATTGTTAGTAAAGCTAGAAGCGCTTCTTATAACTTAAACCTTTCGGTGGTGAACTATCAATCATCAAATGCACGTAGCTTACTACAAAGTTCTTCACTATTCTTTTAATGACACGGGAAACGAAATTACATCAATATCACGAGAGTTTACATTCCTTATCTGTTTTCTCGCCTGAACGTTAAATAAACTAACACCAGCACAAACTGTGACAAACCAAAACATGTCATTTTTAGTACTATAAGCTGCATTGTACTTATTTTCAACCATAAAGTTCTTACTTCACTTTAGAGTAATAAAGGAACAAAAATGCATGTGCTTGCGTGTTTATCAAAAGCTTGGAGGCTAAAATTCCGGTTGCTACTTTAGAGCTCTTTGAGCTCAATAGTTTCACATCCAAATAATACTTCTCATTGCGTCAATATCAGTTTCGTAATGATGGCCACATTCTGTTGCCGAGCGAACTCCAAAGAGGTGTATGTCTATACATTTCTGGGCAAATAATAGTAGTGTTGGTTTGCCATGGCGTTCCATATGAAAAATGATCGAGAGTGATTGTAAGTGTGCATTGGATGAAGGAGAAAGGATTATCGAAGACAGGATTCTTGAAATGTGATACATGACGATATGAAAAACCAAACACGTAATGATTTTTAAAAGCTGGAAAGCTCGCACAATCGCGTATTTTAATAACCATATGTGTCAGAAACTTAATATTTGTATGTTTTGTTGCAAAATATTAGCTGAACAAAACGTATGCTGCATTTTTCAATCTGTATACTCTAAACCGTCAATCGGCGCCTCAAACTAACGTAACCCTGCATATTTATAATTCCGCTTTAAGGCCATCGCAAACATATGCTTGTCCTGTTCTTGGCGGTTCGGCACTTAAAAAAACTGAGAGAAATTCAAATCATCCAGACGTCGGTCATCGCTCCATGGTATATCTTCAATAACAGCTCTACAGGAAATTTAACATTAATAGCATATTTCAAAACGAACAAAAACATTCTACTCCTGGTACTCGGTGCTAAACTCTACCAATTCTAGTGGTCCTACTAGAATCTAACCCGCCTTCTACAAGATTAATTCAGACCACCATAAATAGCAAAAACGCTTAATTTACACCTTCCGTCCCTCACAACTAAATAGGATCTCTTAACAATTTTTAAATTGTATTTCACTATTTTTATGTGGTTATTTGCGAACATAATACGAAATTAATATTTTTAATACATTGGTTTCAAATTTTACTTATCATCGGTATACTACAAGAGTGACAAAATCCTCATTTTTAGCCAATGGAATTTCTAGCCTGAAGGAAGAAATGTTTTAAAATGCTACATTTTACTAATACTAACACTTCTTATACTAAATAGTTCATAACGTTCTCGGAATCTATAGTAAAGCACTTTCTCCTTTCTCGTGAAATAAACCACTCAGCTTGTATTAAATCCGTTGTTCCGCAAAATGTCAGTTTTCAAAGGTGTCACTTAACTTCGTGCTCTGATCATACGAAACTCAAGAGCCTCTTTTTATAAACACTTTTAAACGAACGAGTCAATATGGGTCGTCACACCGATGTTCTCAAGAGAACATTCTTCATCACCAAACAATACATTTTATCTGCCCCTTGTTTCGATCTCTAACGTCGTTTACACTTCAGTACACATCTCACAGACGCCGTGCTGCTTCTTCCTGGTTGTGTTTCGTAAATCACAACTCGTATGTGAACTCGCGATAAGGGTTATGAACGCTCCAGAACTCCAGAATTTGTGTAATTGCAGCAACTCCCCACCGAAACTGCCAACGTTCCGGGAAGATGAACAGAGTTGCAGACAGACAAATTATGTGCAGTAATTTGGTAGGTCGTTTTTTAGAGATAACAGCTGCGAAACGTCATCGCGTGCTTGAAAGGTTGCACTCTGACCGGCGTTCTGCAGCTTCTAGGACGATTAAATAACCGAAAACGCAATTACCGCTATCTTTTGAGGTCGACTTAAAGTTTCTCTTCTGAAACTGCCACTACACTGCAACCCGCCTGGCCTCTTAGTCAATGGCGGCTGATGGGTTGGATAATATGAGGCACATATTTGGAATCTCCTGAGTATTTATTGACTTAAGGGTAGGCAATGACCGATTTCCAAGAAAAGTTTTTAATCACTGTCCAAGAAACTTCTATGTCAGAAATTTTGTGTCCATGAAAATTTTATGACAGACAATGTTTGTGCTTACGCAAAGAAATACTTTTAAACCTATTTGCAACAAACCGACAATAAATTTAAGTAAACGGATGAAGTGTTGATGTTCTAAGATTAGTTAATAGAAGGAGAATTCTGCCATACGAAATCGTATTAGAACCCTACACCCCCACCCACCACCAACATTCTCGTCCACATACATACAAGTACATTGCTGGAATGCACCAGCTAAAACGGTCTCTTGAAAGTCCGCTTTACGACCCATTCTAAATAGATTGGTTATTCGCTTTCGACGGCACATACAATTCAATTTGTCCTTACCACTTGCGGTGGGTATGCATAACGAGCCTATTTAGTGTGAGATAAATACAGTCTGCAACTTTTCCTGAGATTAATTTTTCTCACGCCACTCTGAACCCCTTCTCTCTTCACTCTTCAATGCCACTCCAGCGGATGTTTGCCCAGTGGTCTCAACATATAACTGGATGCACAACTGCAATATTTTGAGTGTTGGAAATCGTGACGATCGTTTTTCGTTAGGTTGGCTATGATGAATGTCTACCTACAGATTTTCTTACGATTTAAATGTCTTGTGTGCAGGGTTGCCACATTCTTCCCTCAATCTTGTTCCATCCTCTCCTTACACACACATGCACTATTCTAAATACACACGTTGGGAGGTCATTCGGGCGCTTAGTAGCGATACCCTGCTAGAGGAGATACCTTTTTTTTAGTATTATGGAAAATTATAATCGGAATTTCTCTTTCGGAAAAAAGAAAATAAGAGAAATTACATTCGTAAAACTTCCGATTTGGAACTTGTATCCCGAAAATTGATAGGTAACCATGTCAACTTGCAGGAAATTTCCCCAACCACGAACCTCCCACCAGCAGGGCACCGCCCAATCCGGGACAAGCTCTCAGCTCCCGACAAGTGTGCGTGTAGTGTGAGTGTGAGGAAGTAAGTAAAGCATGAGGATCGGACAAGGAGAATGAAGGAAAAATCAGACGTAGGCACATCAGTAAGCCGGTGTAATTTTACAATCTGGACTGACGCATCCACGGGAAAACCGAACTGATATATTTTTTTGTATACGTAAGCTTCCGCGGCTCGAATCCATGAATTCTCGGCTATCCGGGAGACGCCGCGTCGTTGGCTGGGGTGCCGACGTTTCGCCTGACATGTCGCAGGCTTCCTCAGGCCCTTCGTCACTGCCCTGAGGTGCCCTGCAGAGGCTCTGTCCTGAGGAAGCCTGCGACATGTCAGGCGAAACGTCGGCACCCCAGCCAACGACGCGGCGTCTCCCGGATAGCCGAGAATTCATGATATATTTTTTGCTCTTACCCCATCGCAAGTTGTTCTTTACTCATCGCACATGTAATATAAGTTTATGTATATTGACTTTGAGGTATTTTATGCAATAGGCTCATTCCCTCCTCTAAGGAAACATGCATGTTCTACCACTTCTCGGAACGTACCACTACGTGGCGTTAAACATTTTTCATATGATGACAACCTACGACATTTCGATTAATTTATCTTTAATTGTAGTTTCGAATCTACTCCCTACGATTAGGCACCCGGACCTGGGGTTAGAACCGGAGAGACGATTTTTCCGATTCGCCAAGCTCTTTGAATATTGTCACTGTAATTACGGGTATTTAGTTCGCTGACTAGCCCGACTGCGGGACGGAATCCTCAAGGCAAGCACTCGGAGAGTCATCGATTGCGGCGAGGCGCAGAATCGAGGAACGCACCGTGTTGCCTCGCGTGGTCGACTGTTTGGCGAACGATTCACAACTGTTGGCACAGCACTTCACCGAGGAGGCAAGACCATTGTCGTTCCTCTAGCTCCCCCTCTCCCAGTCTCCAAAGACCTGAGCTGCGGCCAGCTCGAGAATGTTTCTTAATGACATCAAGACTATTCGGCCAAGAGCGCATTCTTCAGCTGTTAAATGGACTCGCGTAGTACGCATTGTCAGGTTTGCGTAACATCCGATTAAGTGCTGCAGGTGAAGGAATATCTTTTAAAAAGTTATTACCGTTGCGAGAGACGACTTGAGAAGTAATTTTTCTCCATTTTCGCAAGTAAACGTCCTCACGCTGAAAACTACTGATTTTACAAGTGTATGAACTTTCTCGCATTATTGGTAACGGTTTCGTAATATCAGACGACTTGAACATACATTTGTGTACTTTAAAAAAAATGAAAGATTATAGCAAAATAATGTTTATGTAATTGCATGGGTGCATTTAGATCAAGTCATTAAAAAATATTCTTATTTACATTATTTCGTAAGAAAATAATGGAAGTCGTTTTTAAGACAATGGTGTTATACATTTAGATCTTATATTCACGTTTATTTTCTTGTCCCATAGATCAGGCAATTTTCATTATTTTCATTTTATTTTTATTAAATGATGCAAAGCATTGGAAAATATTTTTGATATATATTTCAAGAAGCAACATGTAGCAACATTTAAAATTATTCATTTTTATCTAGTTGGCTTATTAAAATATGTTGTTTTGCTTTGGAAGTACGTTTAACAAATAGTTTTAATGGTTGCAAACTAAGAAAAAGCCGAAAATGACTTTTATCTTCCTTTATAAATACAGAAAAAGTATCTTCATATTATTCTTGATTGTTGAGTTCATATGGAATACTTTGAATCAATTTGGCTAGCGCCAATACCATCTCGATCGTGAATACATTTCATTTCTTCGAAGTCGTGAAATATAACAGTACCCAAGACGTAATTAACAAATTGAATTGTTGTCGCAGAATTAAACTACAAATAAAGATTTTTAAACGTTACGACTATCGGAAAGTAAAGTTTTGAATAAGATATGTTTTGTCAATAACGGCTGTTGCATTGCCTCCATTCGAATTCCCCATCAGGTGGAATCTGCTGAATGATCTGAGAGATTTTCACAACAAAAAATCAAACATTAATGAGGCAATACTTTATGAAAAATTGTGTGGCACATTGTCTACTGAACATTGTCTACTTCCGTTTCCTTCCCTGACAAGAGTACAATATTTAATCATCTACTAGTATACCTAGAGAAAAAGTTTACATAAGCATGGATATATGTAACAGCAAACATGCAACTTTAATATCTTGGAAACAGGAGGCGTTTGTTCGACATACTAAGTGAATGTGTGTGTTGAATCATCGCTATGCAAATAAACAGAGAAGCAGGCAGGAAATTGGTCTGTCATGCGTGCCTGAATTATGTTATACGGTTCCGCAATGAAAATAAACTCTCTTCTTTCATAAATTCTCAATATGGGTAACATAAAATGAATACGAAATGAATATGGGCTTGATACCAAAAATTAGTAGTAAGGTAATAAGCCGACTAGATAAAAATCATGAATAATTTTAAAGCTAAATGTTGCTTCTTAAAATATATTACAAAAATATTTTCCAATGCTTTGCATCATTTAATAAAAATAAAATGAAAAATGTTGAAAATGGTCTGATCTACGAGATAAGAAAATAACCGTGAATGTATGATCTAAATGTGAAACACCATTGTCTTAAAAACGACTTTCATTATTTTCTTACGAAATAATGTAATAAGAAAATTGTTTAATGAATTGATCTAAATGCACCAAATAACATGACATAAACATTATTTTGCTGTAAGGTAATGTTGCGTTGCAATTATTTCGTCCTCTTGTGACATGATTTAGATTTTTGATTTTTAGATTTATTTAGTAAAAAAAGTTAAAAACTGTATGTGACGCATGGGGGAGAAGATAAAAAAGAAACAATAATATTGGTTAATCACTAATATTATGATAAAAATGTGTGATAGTCAAGCATATTCAATTATTGAAATTCATTCAAATCCACTGTTAAGATAATTGCTGTATTTACTATATTAGCAAAAATAAATAAATAATATTATATTGATGTGATACGATTATTTACGTGTCGAAGTAGTACTTGTAAATGATTATTTTCACACATGTTCCATAAAATATTTAGAAATCTAATTCTGACCAAAATCCGTCTTGAAAGCCAAAATATTTCGAGACTGTTTCAAATCGAAATTCTTCATTGTATAGAAAAATTGTATACACAGTAACACTTAAAGTTTCCAAAGTGGTATATCATTTCCAAAATAGCTGAAGGAAAAAATGCCCGTAAAATCATTTCTTTCTCCAAATTAAATAATTTATTTTAGCCCACTGTTCCTGTAGTTTTTTATTATCTCCTGGTTACTCGTAGCACATTACAAACTATACCTTTTTACATTTTTAGTTGCTAAATACTCTACTCTCCCATAATAAATAATGTGAGAATTGTCCAGTTTATTTCAAAGTCAGGCCAAGACTTCTGTGTGAAGTGGAGACATTAGCAGATGTGAACATTTGTACTGGTCAAATAAATCTTAAATACTAAACACACTTTCTAATTACGCCAAGAATGTTTTATTTAAACTCTGAACATAATCACACAATGAAAATTAAATGTGTAATAAGATGTTTGTTGGACAAATTTTGTTGTATATTACTAGCCATTTCCTTCTTTATCCTTCCCAGCATAATACCTTTGTATTCTCTAGTGAAATGAAAAACACAATTTTATTGCTACAAATGTTATTTGAACGGTGTTGGCAACCCAAAATGTGTACATTTCCGGAGAACCTTCGAGAGGTGATCTTGTTACTTCATCTGACGTTGTAATTCGTTACAGAAACTTCGAGACCTGCTTGAGCCGGCTGCCCAGGGGAAATCACAGCAGTTTCGATTCGCGTAGTTACCGAGAGAATTCTATGAAAGAGTATGAAGTCCACTTGGCCTCCCGTATTAGTATTTGCTTGGGAATAAGATGAGGGCAGTTATTGAGCAAGGGATGATATTCTTTCCTAGAAAGGGATACATGTAAAGAACAGATTTTGCAAACTTGCACACTTAATAACCCGCGTAAGAAATCTTTAACGAACTACAAATTAATTAATTCAAGAAGATATTACTTCATAAGAAATCGAGATGCCTTTCTACGTTATTAAGTAAACAGTTTACACTGATGGTCCATTTAGACAAAGACAAACAAATATCTTGAGAACTTCGCGTTATACTACGTAAAAATGTTTGAAAAGAAAAAATACGCTCAAGGGGAGAATTCAACTGCTCTATGATGAGCCCATCCATGTTTCATATTAATGAAGGACACCTTTCGAATTTTATGTAAGTACCTTAATTTGAATAGCAAATCAGAATTTTCTTGCAAAATAGATAATAGGCCTCGATTTTTTAAATTCATAACAGATATGTTTAAAAGTATAATTATTGTCCAACCTATATGATTATTACAATTCTCTCCATGTATTAGGGACAATCAGGCTAAAAGATATTCAGTAAATATTATCTTTTAATTAATGATTCATTGTCAGCCGGCTTTTTACTGTGAGGAATTCGAGTAAGAGTTATTTCTCCAGTGCGGATTACCGGCCCACAGATGGATAGTCAGATGTTGGGGTTGCCAACTTTCAGCCTTCTGACCTGCTGGGTATCTTTTCGGGTCACCATCCCTAGGCAGACTGCCTTCACTGGGCTAGGAGTTCTGCCTACCCCTTTGAGGTCCTGTTCGTCATGCGAAGGTTTTCTTCTGCATCCTATCCTTGAGGTCATCTTATATGGGTCCTCCTGGTGGCGTTGAGGTCGTTTTCTATCTTTCCTCCACTGACGCTGAGGTCCTCTTCTGGAGTACTTCTTCGTCTGACCCCTCTCCTTTGACCTGTCCGGCAAGGGAGGCCCTACCAGTAGCTACGCTACCGCCGGCATAGCTCTCAGGATCATAGGGGTACTCAAGCTCCACCACCAACGACAAGGTCATGTACTCCCCAGGTGGAGGAAACTGGGAGAGGAACGGAGTGGGAAACGGAGTGGAAACGGGTGGGAAACGGAGAGAAACTGTGAGGACGGAACAGGCAGTAGCCTAATCCATGAAGTGAAGAAGAGGAAGAATTAATGATTCACTGCTTCAATGTTTTTAACGCAATGCAGTCAAACATTCAATTTCAAATTGATAAACATGTAAAACGTAATGTATTACAGACAGACGATGAAGAGCAGCCTTTGCGAACCTTTCAATAAATGGGTAATAATGACTAAAAATCTTCTTTTTACTTGATTGTCCCTAACGTATGGAGAAAATCGTAACAAATATGACAGAAACAATTACATATCTTGACTTGAAAACAATGGCCCTCCATTCCATGCGAAGTTTTCTAAAATGAACCGCAATTTTTATTCATTGTTTTCGTGGTTCATGACAAGCTTATCTGCATTCGAAAGACGTGGCAACCATTCAACTAAACTAAAATGAAAGATGTAATTCACGTAATTATAATTTGTACAACACGATAAACAAATCTGTACATTTCATGCAGTCTCGCGCCATACCTTATGTTTTGGCACAAACATATGGAGGTTTCAAGCTACTTTATTCTGACCCTTGAGAATTCTTGGCTGAGTCATCCCACAAGATGGCGGTACGTCGTCGTTCGTTTGTGATCGTGTTTCTAGCGGTGCAGCGTCAAAAGTACGGCGCAGAACCAAGGATTATTCTCAGCGTTGTGTTGTCAGAACTGCGTAAATTGTCATCCAGAAATCTTCGATACTAAACGCGCGCAGAGTGCGAAAGAAAACAATGCAACCTTCGGCCTCTGAGACGGGTATGAGGTTTCGTTTCACACCCAGGAACTTGGAGAAAAAACCCAAACGCAATGAAACAATTTCGATTCGATTGATTGTTTTGGTGATTCCGGGCACGTCAACTACTAGGATCATTACTCCCGTAAGTGTGGGGTATGTTTTTTCTCGGGAGGTGACGGTGATCTTTGCCCGCTGTATGGCGAGATCCGCCTAGCCGCTAGTGGGTTTTTTTTTCTCAACCTGATAACTCCCACCAGCCGAGCACCACCCCAGCCGGGACAAGTTCTAAGCTCCCGATCGGTCTCCCGGCTTGTGTACTTGTGTAATGCGTGTTAGTGTAAGTGTGTGTGTGTGTGTAAGAGGCGAGTATAGGACACGTAAAGGTGGGAAACGCTGGAAGGCAGGAACGAGGTGGTTCGTGGCCCGTTTGTTAGGGTACTACACCGGCATTCGCCTGGTGTTGATCGGAGAAACCGCGAAGAAATACCGATCAGGAGCCGGCTGCTATAATTCTCATCTAGACAGCGACTGAATTCGACCTAGCTGACATGCTAGTGTCGAAAATCGTTCCATCGTCGGGTCTCGAACCTAGAACCTCCCAGTCAGAGGGATTACAGTGACACCAGTTGATACCCTGAGCCATCTCACAATTTCGATTTTGATTGAAAAACGCAAATAATTGATTAGCGTATTCCACCTATTCCCACACTACGAATACGGACTGCATTATCATACTGATTGCGTCATTGCTTACGACAGATCGGGCGTCATGCAATAGCAAGGCTCCAAGGGAAAAGGCCGCCCTTTATCAATATATGCTTTTCACTTGTTGCGTTATGAACAGCAAATTTTAGCAGCAACTTTTAGATACTCTTTGTATATAAATAATTGTCGTGCAGTGTGTATACTACACTTTATTATTGCAGCAATCGTGAAGACTCGTGAATATGTAATTGATTTCAGTGTTATACGAGGTAACTTTATTTGTTGTACTTCAGCAGTTTACGTGCCAGTTTTGGTAAAACATTTGGTGTGGTTTCGTTCAGCGGCATTTTTGCTTCTGCAGACCAAAATAATTATTTATTTATAGCATGACTAAAATAGTGATGAGATGGTAGTCATCTCATATCATCATCGAAATTGCGATAATTAATCACAAAGGTTCTGCAAACTCAATATCAATTATGATGATTGATTGATAAGGATTTCACGGTGCGTCAACTGCTACGTTTATTATTCTCGTAAATGTAGTAGTTTTTATTGCGGAATTTGACGGAGATTTTTTTCCGCTGGGTGGAGAGATACGGCACAGACCTACACGCTGGCTTGCAAGGTTTTTCCAACCAGGTGTCTCCCACCAGCGGGCCACGTTCTAAGCTCCCGACATTTGTGATAGTGTAGTGCACGTAAGTGTAAGTCCATTTATGAGGTAGGGCTGAAGGATTTTCAGCCCTACCTCATAAATTCTTCGTTGAAGAAAATTGCCTGCTGGCTATTAACGGGAATACTCCTTTGGAATGTGATGTAATTAATACGTGATAATTGTTGTTCCGGACTTATTCGCTAGGCACGAAGCAATGGCGTGCTGCGCCGTTTTGAATTGCGCTAAATGAAACGACAGTTTTCTTCCGGTCATTCCCGGCCTCTTCTTATTATATCTCTTACACAATGATGCCGTGAGAAATATGGTTAGTCTCATACTACGTGGGACGTATGGATACAGAGTCCAAGCATTTCGATGAAGTCATTGAATGTTACAAACGAAAATTATAATTAAATTCAGTAGCATGGATTGATTTTAATAACCGTTTTTAATTAGTTTTTTTTTCGCAAATGTAAACGCATATTTCTACACAATTATAGCAATTGGTTGCATTACTTGGCCAACTTCGCGACCTCAGAATAACAAGGTTCTGTGTGATGTTTTTGGTGAAAAAGATATTTTATTATGCTCAAACTCTCTGCATTGTCAGATCTACATGATATTAACACAATTTTTGAATCAGACTTGTAGAAACTAACCTGTTAACAAAATTCCAGAGCATTTTCCGTATCATAATTAGAAACTTCACAATTTCAATTTTTTTAAATATATCCTCCCCCCAGAATCATCTCCTTTTAAGTCCCCGTAATTCCAAATAAAGAATGCAAAAACGTATTCATTGTTACGTATGTTCACACTTTTCATACTAAATATTCTCAATATATGTTGAATTTCCAAAAATATTCAAAATAGTATCAAAATTTGACTCATTATTTTTTGTTTGCTTTACTCTCTGCTTGTCTCCTAATAATTATGAGATGTTTCCTAATAAAATTTGTTGTCTCCTAATAAAATTTAGAGATAATCTTAATAGGTAACAAAGTATACAGTGGTGGAAAAAGTAAAGTAATCTTGGGACTCCACGTATTCATCACAGACCGACAATTTGACGTCACAGCTTCGGAGACAGAATGAACGTGCCGAGCTGAAGTAATCAGTAGAATTTTTCCACGACACACCTCCTCCCCCCCCCACATGTTTCACGCTGTTGAATGCAGATCACATGCACACACCACCCCGCACCACAGGTATAATAAGCCCAGTTGTTCAGTCCACGAGGCATGCACAGTGGTTGAGTATACAGGCATTAAGAATCAAAAATCACAAATACAAAATTAAAATAGTTATGCAAATTATCGTTTTAACTCTGAACGAACTACCATCATTTGTTCCACTTTTACGCTATGGCCGAGTGAGTTATTTCTGCTCAGATCGACAAAGAGCACCAGCTGAGATAGCTCAGGGCAGCAGATGTTGCCACTGTATCATTTACTTGGAGGTTCTAGGTTCTGAGACCCGATGGAGACGAAATCATTGATAGATAGCTAATTGGAGTTCAGTCGCTGTTTGGAGGAGAATTCTAGCGGCCGGTTGATTTGATCGGTAGATTTCCGTGGTTTCTCCGATCAACACCAGGAGAATGCCGGAACAGAACACTAACAAACGAGCCACGGACCGCGCACGATCTTTCCTTCCCCTTCCTTGTCCTATCCTCACCCCTCACACAATCTTACACTAACTAGAAGTACACTACCACACCTGTCGGAAGACCAGCTGAGCTTGTCCCGGCTGAGGCGGTGCCCCGCTGACGGGGAGATACCTGGATGAGGAAAACCCTACTATCCGACGGTAGGTCGGCGCCAGATCTCACCATCCAGCTTGTGACGATCACCGCCACCTCTCATGATTAAACATGCAATGCACTTACGGGGCTAGTTGCCTTATCGCTTAAAACATTTATTGCAATGCGACTAATGACGTTAGCAGTTGACGCGCCTAGATCACTAATAAATCAATGAACCGACGTGTAGGTTGTCTCCGGATCTCACCATCCAGCGGGGGAAGCACCACCGTCGCCTTCCGTTATAAAAAAAAAGAAGCATGCCCCGCACTAACGGAACTAATGACCTTAGCAGTTGGAGCGCCCGGAATCAATAACCAATCACAACATTCGAATAGCCGACCATTTCAGTGCAACTTCCTCCCACTGTGGAGGCGCGTGTGGCGTTTACACATGAAAAGCACATCGAGAGAAGCTGGCGGGTCCCGACGACCTTGTCCCTGTTTTAAACACTGCGGAACAGCTAAGGCGCCTGTGTTTGTGTTTTGCGCTCTCCCCCGCTCCCCCCCTCCATTCCCGCCTCCCCCACCCCACCCCTCCCCAACACCTCCCCGCGCGTCGGTGGAGGCTAAACGCTGTTGATTCTGCAGACGCGTCGCTTTTAACAACGCGAGAATCTCAGCGAAGCCGCTGGCGGGTTGGGTATTATTTCGAAGTTGAAAGAAAAACACGACAATGATATTAAAATATAACACTAAACTGTTTGAAAAACACTGTATTACAAGTATGAAAGTGTTGATAATACTGGGAAACTTCCTAGTACGTTATTAATTATAGGCGTGCGCACGGGGGGGGGGCAGGGGGCCCGTGCCCCCTTCAATAGGGGCCCCATAGTCCTTCGTAATAGAACATTTTATTTCTATGTATATGTCCAACATTTATTGATGTCTTCATTTCCGTCTGCAAGTTCCTTTCGAGCTTGTGAGTAACAACTATAAACATATAAAAATAATTATTTACGAGTACAATTAAACAGACATAGATACTTATGTGGCACAATAGCTCGTACTTAAAAAAATAAAACCAGAAAAGAAACTATGCCCGAAGAAAGGATAGTCAAAGTTGCCTTGAACTGCAGGCCAAAAGGGGGAAGAAATGTGGGAAGTAAAAAGATGGAGAATGCAGTTTTCAGGAGCAGGAACAGACTGAACAAGTCTCACCTTTGCAGTTGATGATGGTGATGATGATGATGATGATGATCAATCAGTAACTTCCCCCTTCGTTAATCTGACACATTTGGGAATTGATACACGAGTTTTGCATTTGGGGAAGAAACCCTCCAAACCATCTGGCAACAATGTATTTGGTTGAACATAAAATTAACATTGTCTGTATTATTTTTATCACTTAATTTATAATTTCGTTTTCTTTGTGGTATATTTTATTGGCGGCGGCGATGGTGTAACGGTTAGCGTTTCGGACTGTTGTACCCAAGCTGGCGGGTTCAAACCCGATCGAAGCCGTGGATTTTTCAGGGCGAAAAAATCCTTCGTACGCCTTCGTTCGGAGGGGAAGTAAAGCCTGTCCCATGTTAGTAGATTTACTTGTAAATCTGCACGTAAAAGATCCTCAAGCCTAAATGACGCCTCTGAACTAAATTCAAATCGCCTGTTTCTCGCCCAAGAAATACCTCCTTTCTCTGCTAGTTGGCGAAAGGAGCGTAGCGAAATTTACGTGGTCAGACGGAAGAGCAGTCCTAATGGCCTGAGTCTCGCCACGTGAAATAAGGCTTCAATTCAATTATTTATTTTTTAATAAAATATGGTAATAACTATATAATTAATTTTGTAGTTAGTTGTATCCCTAATTGGAAATTATTGCGGAAAGTGATGCAATTTTGATATCAACTATGTGGCTGGGTCGACAAATGTACTTTGAGGATTTTACTCTATGGAAGAGCTAACTTGAAGTTTATAATTACAGAAGTAATAGTCACAGTGCTTAGAGAATCAACAATCTAGACTATGCCGTTGACTCATTAGAAAGAACTGTAAGAATCTGGCTTCGTGTGAGTAAGCACACAAAAACTGCAGCCGGGTGACCGAGGAAGTTCTAGGGTCCATGTTCGATAGTGGGCTCCGAATGTGACATAACTATTATTAACCGGTTTTACAGTATAAACATAAATATTCGTAATATCGTAGAATTAATAGATTGGCGATTATTTTCTGTTATTTTCGTACTCCTTTAGAATACAATACGAAGATATCGTTGCATCGTGCGTTTATAGTTGGTAAACCAAATATTAGTGAGTGTTTTAAGTTCAAAGATTTACCGGTGATGGCGTGCCACAAAGCACTAGGAATCATCCATCAAATGGTGGGAATATCATTTCCGTAGTCAAGAACATAATAAAACGTAAGCAATCCCAGTAATTTTTTTAATATTATACATATGCGTTAGCCTGTGAGGCATTTAGTAGAAGAATAAAAAAAAATAAAATTTATTTAAGAGCTGAAGGAGAAACAAATTGAACCTAATACATCATATGAAAAATAAATTCTATTGATTTGCTAACGTTGAACTTCATTGTTGATGAAAAAGGGAATTGTAAAATTATATTCACTCATATTCAAAACTTCTTGCAAGAGGATGAAAGAAATATTTTGGAAGTTTTATTTTGATTCTGTTTGGGTGAGGGTTATGTTTTCCTAACTGGAAATAGAGTGCTGATGGAAAATTAATTAAACAAAATAGTTTGAGACATTGTCTCTGCCAATTAGTGTTTATTTATGTATTGCCTACAACAATACAGTAGGCAAAGACAACGCCTCTTACTATTATAGTTGGAATACCGAAGGCAAATCGCCGGTAAACCAATAAATTAATTAAAACTTTCTTTTAATAAAAGTTTATATTCAAACATTACTTACATAATTTTAAGCGTAGTGTCGGTGAGAGGTACACTACCATTGGTAGTCACGAAATAAATTTATTTTATTTCGAAAATGTTACTAGCCTGCTACACATGCAAGCGGAAAGATCTGTTACATTTCAAGGATGTATTCTCTCTTCAGGTCAGATTAACATAAACAAACCTTCACTTCTTAAAGCGATATGCAATAATTTGTTGTTTTTTTCAAAATGTAAAGAAATAATTATTTGGGAAATTTTCTAGGTAGACAACCTTGACACAATTTATTTCATTGTTGTTTATAGGTTTTAGAAGTAATGTATTCAAATAATCCGTTGTTCTAAGAAACCTTTTTCTTTCTTCCCACCTTCTGCCCTCCAGACTCTCGCTATTTCGCTCTGCCTGCACTCAGTCGCGTTGAAACATTTATCAGCTGCAAGTGCTCGAGGGCTGAGGAGTAAGGAGAGTGTACCGGCTCTCAAGATAAGTGAAGTGAAGAAATTGGAACCACGGAACCACAAGGCTGAATATAGGGACCTGAATTGAGACATTCAAAAGGTGACATATCCATTTGACAAAAATCGAGTTCTCCTGCTTTTACCTACAATTTTATTTCCAGGTAAAACTCTGAGATGTTTTACAATACAATAAGTTGAACTCTATTCGTTGAGTTAATGACGGTGTTGAAACAGTGAAATTTAATTTTTCATTTTTTTTTTCATTTCACATCAAAATGCAAACGTTTGAGAGGAGATGAAATAAATTTGATATTGTGAAAATCGGTGAAGTGCCTACTCTGTTTTCATATTAAAAAGTTTTTTGTTTAATTTGTTATAATTCAAACGTGCGTAAATTTCATTTAAATGGTTGTTTTTTTTTTTTTGGAAACTTTTCACTAGCCGCTTCTAGAAAATATTTCCATTTGGAGAAACAAAACCATCTGGTCATGAAAGAGGTCCAGATGGCAACCCTGTTTAGGTTTTGAAACAACTGAAATAATTATATGAGTCATTGCCAACAATATTGTTTATTACAATACCAGCTTTCGATGTTCAGTTTTCTAGCACAAGAAATGAAAAACAAACTTAAGCCCCTTGGCTCGCCCGAGCCCACGTAGTGGTGTGTTTTTTTTCTTTGTTTTTTGTTTTTTTGTTGTTGTTTTTCTTCCATACAGCAGGTGAGGAACGGCTCAACTTACATTTTCATGTTTTCTGTTTCAAATTTTACGTGTTCTAATTCAATTTCATTCACATTTCTTGTAGTATTAAATGACTTAGCACCCCGCTTTCTTTCTTTCAGTTCTTAAAATGTTAAATATATTTTCTAAAAATTGTAAATTATTAGCAATCTTTTTATTATACTTTTGTTGTCAAATAAAAAAATATTCACGTTTTAATGTTTTTGTTTTGTTTTATTCTTGTACTAGAAAACTGATGATGATGGCTTAGCCATCGAAAGCTGATATTGTAATAAACAATATTGTTGGCAATGACGATTCATATAATTATTTCATTGTAAATGCCAACAAAAACTCATCTCAATACCAATATCTGAAAAGACTGCCAGATCTCGAAGACGGTTCCAGGTCTCGTAGACCGTTGAGTTTCTGAAATCCTGAGATTCTCGGCGTGGCGTTGTGTGTGTTGTCACAAGAACGCGGCTGGTGACAGCGTCTTTCGATTTCATCACATCCTCTGAAATTTAAAAAAAAACGGCTTTTGCGACATCTTCAGAATCTGCCCAAGGATCCTGCAGTTGCTCAGTCGAGTGACCCACACGAAGAAACGAATCAGAGGTCAGTAGGGGGGCGGGTTTCTAGACCTTAAAAATTGGGGAATGTCTCTGCATCTATGGACGTTAAATTCGTAAAAATATTACCAAAACACCCAAAGTATTATTTGTTTCGGTTATGAAATTTCTGGAAGTATATAAACTTTTCCGCAATTTTTAAATATTAGGAGTTCTTAATTATTAAAAAAGATCAGGATCGGTTTTCCAAAACGAAACACAAAATTCATCTAGTGATCACGTGAGTTAAGACTGTTGACCACGTGCATTTACCAATCTTTAATAAGTGTTCTGAGATCACTTTCTGGAACTACCTCTAAGATTGTTAATTATGTTCAATGTTTAATTATGTTTATAATAAACCACAAAATTATTATAATTTATATGAAAAAACTTTAAACCCTTCAAACCCATTCGTCACTTTTGAAGTGACATTCGATGACGTTATAAAAAAATGGATGCTGTGAAAACGCGTCCCTGGCCTGTCTCCGGGCGGGTGGACGCGCTGGCAGCGGCGAGTCGCGGGTCGCGGGGCTGACGGATCTGGCTAATCCGGCGGTGAGGGCAGTCGAGGGAGGGGGGAAGCTGCGGTTGCGGCACGTTGCCTCGTCCCCATGGCAACGCCGTCGGCCCGCCCACCCGCCACGTGCTCCGCCGCCCCGCCGGCCCCGCCCCCTTTGTCACCCGCGCCTCGCTGCGGAACTAGAAGCCCCGATCCGCCCTGCTCCGCTTCGCTCCAGTCCGCTCCTGTGGGTTCCGGGCAGGGCCGCCCACACCCGACCCTGCCCCGTCGCCCTCAGCCCTTTTCACCCCGTCTGTCACACCCTCGGCCTTGTCCGGCCTCTCGACCCTACCCCACGGCCTTCGCAAACTCGCCCTCTCGCGACCTCGCCCTCTCGCGACCTCGCCCTCTCGCGACCTCGCCCTCTCGCGACCTCGCCCTCTCGCGACCTCGCCCTCTCGCAAACTCGCCCTCTCGCAAACTCGCCCTCTCGCAAACTCGCCCTCTCGCAACCTCGCAAACTCGCCCTCTCGCAAACTCGCCCTCTCGCAACCTCGCAAACTCGCCCTCTCGCAAACTCGCCCTCTCGCAAACTCGCCCTCTCGCAACCTCGCAAACTCGCCCTCGCGCAAACTCGCCCTCGCGCAAACTCGCCCTCGCGCAAACTCGCCCTCGCGCAAACTCGCCCTCGCGCAAACTCGCCCTCGCGCAAACTCGCCCTCGCGCAAACTCGCCCTCTCGCAACCTCGCCCTCTCGCAAACTCCCCCACTCGCAAACTCGCCCTCTCGCAAACTCGCCCTCTCGCAAACTCGCCCTCTCGCAACCTCGCAACCTCGCCCTCTCGCAAACTCGCCCTCTCGCAACCTCCCCCTCTCGCAACCTCGCCCTCTCGCAACCTCGCCCTCTCGCAACCTCGCCCTCTCGCAACCTCGCCCTCTCGCAACCTCGCCCTCTCACAAACTCGCCCTCTCGCAACCCCGCCCACTCGCCATCTCGCCCTCTCGCTATCTCGCAATCTAACCTTCTCACTCTCTCGACACCGTACCCTCTCGGTCTCACCTAACACCCTCACCTTTCATCCTCGCCCTTGCTCGCAGCCTCGCCCCCGCCCTCACCCTTCAACTCCTCGCCTACACCCACAACCCACCGCCGGCACCCTCACCTACACCCTCGCTCTTCCCAAGTCTCTCATCGACCTTGTCGCCCTCGCCCCCCCCCCCCCCCCGACAACGTCGTCTCCCCCGCCAGCGCTCTTGTCCGTCTCCGTGTTCCACCTGGCGCCCTGCCACCCGCATCACGCTTCACAACACTGATTTAGGCAAGTGTGTGCGACAGGTCCGCCCAGCCCCACTACCCCTAATCGGTCTCATGGCATCTGTTGCACACGCTCATTCCCGACTAGTTCCATCTCGGGCGAAATAGTAGTTGATGCAAGTACTCTATAATGTTACTCTTAATGTAATGAAATCGAGTAACGTCTGGAGCGAGTGTTCAGATTTGTACAAATGCAATAAACCCACATTATAAACGAGTTGCATACGCTATTTTTTGTACAGCATTATAAATTTACAGGAGAATCAAACTTAATTTTACGAAATAACTTTCGCCTGACATTTCCAGGATTTGATACCTGTGAGAAAAAATTGTGCTTGACTGTTCGGTTTATGTCTACCTACCCACGAATCTTGCGCTGCGATTGGCTCAATGTGTGATGACGCAATCAATCGTGCCGTAAAATCTAATACGTCGTCATTTATGCCGTAAAATGCCCGATTATGAACGATTTCTTGCAACAGAAAAGGTAGTTCATAAAGCCGGTATACACAAAATACGACATTAAAGAAACAATTCCGATTATTATATTAATTAATTTATTTATTTACGTCCAAAACAGTTAAAAACTGTGTATGATGTGCTGTGTAAATCATGGCATATTGACAAAATACCTTCTACCTTCACATTTCTATTTCTTCGCATCTACCTGTACAAAATCTGACCACTACAGGCAGGCGCAGCCTGTGGGGCAAGATGAGAATTAAATTGTAAATTCGTATGTATGTATCCGAAATTTTGGGTCGAGTGTACAGGACTGCTAACGGTGTTTACCATCTCTAGGCCTATTTTAATTCCCACGCTTGGGGGTAAGAGAGACATGTGTTGAACATGACGTATTCCCTTCACCTTAACTAGCAAATTCCGCCTGCCTGAGCTTTTCTTCGACATGCATCACGCAAACTGCGACGATTTTAAAGGAAAGCTACAACTCTCGCCTCGCCCGGAAAACGATCCCGGGACCACCGTACGGGAAGCTATTGCGCTACCCATGAGCCATCTTAGAGGATAAATTATAAATTTAATGGTACAATTAAAAAAAATATATTGATTTAATGTTGAACTATGATCAGGATTGTCAGATATTTTGGAGTGTTTCCCAAAAATTATGTATCAATTCCGCAAAGTAGCAACTTAAAACTAGGTGCTAAAACAGCCCGTACACTACACGTGCTTTCACGCAAAAATTACTTAAATTTTCGAAATATTGTAAATTTCCTTATATCAAAACCTATCTTTAAGAAACAGATTGCACTAAGCGAAAAAATCTCCATCTTATTATTTTAGTTGTAGGAAGACTCCAAACAATTTTTAACTTTTGTAATTTACGAATTTTCTTTTAAACGAACATGAGGCCTGCACCATTCTCTTAAACGTCCTTCACACTACCAACAACAAAATTTAATCACAAACGAAGAAGCTTTCTTTAAAATTTGTAAAATGTTTCAGGGGCTTCATGTAAAGTATCCTCAAAATTAAAATATCGGTTTCGAATTCACTGGACCGCACCATCTGCCAGATCGATTGGGGAATATCAATTTTGAAGAAAATAGGCACGACGGTTTAACCGCTAGCGTTGTTCACAGACCGACAAACTTTTTACCATCATTCTATTTTTCGTTATCAAGAACCACGGACAGAACACGTGGCTACACCACGTGATGGATCTTTTCTAAATTTAGCAACTGGTTGTATTCACTTTTTTTTGTTAGCAAGGCCCTGTAATAGTTTTTCTGCCGAAAATTCGCCGTTTTTCGCGCAGCATTACATAACTTTCTCTCTACTCTGCAACGAGATAGTAAAAAGATGAAAATCATGAGTTGATCGTATATATAGAAACAAAATGTTTTACCACGTGCGCACGCCAGTGCTGACCATCCATTTTGGACATCACCTGGCTATAAAAATCCACTTCGACCACTGGTGATACAACAGACTTATTTTTTTAACCTTTTTCATTTATTTCTTGTTTGGCCGTGTGGCCTTTCAAGGGCTTGGTAGTTTCACTTTTAGGAATGGGCATCTTTGGCTTTTTGAACTATATATCGCTGCTCCGTTTACAAGGTGTTGGTTTGGGATGGACTTAGTTTAGTACTTATTTAGCATTTACATGCTTTAATATTAGACTGTTTGATTTGGTTTTATCATGTTCTTACGGGGGGGGCGAAACTTATCTTTTGAGAATATGGATTTCATTCGGCAAGTGTACACAATATAATATTTTTAAGTTTTAAGTATAAGAAAGAAGATAAAAGGTAAATAAATGAGAATGTATTATAATGTTGATTGCAGCCACAAATACAGCAGTAATTTTGGAGTTGGTTTTCAGAAAGAATAGTATAGCAGAAAATAATTAACATGATTATTTCACTCGTGAAATTAAAACCAATAGTGTTTATAGATACAAATCTATACATACAAATTGCCTCAAGCAGATCGGTGTATCTCAAAAATGTATCAATTTTTCTAACCGGTTCTCCCTTCTGACCAATCAAAAAGTGTGACTCATCAGTCTTAGGAGACGATATACATCGATTGCAATGACAATATGCAGGAAACCGCGTATGTACTATAACCTGTCTGATTTTAACCCAGCTTTCAGTTATTTTCAATATTTGAGACACTTTGAAATTCCGAGTCGTGCTATGTAAATTCTCAGATAAATCCCCTGCTGGCTTCGCGGGTCGGGGATTTATCGACACTTTCCAACGCATTCGTATTACCACTCGTAAAATTAAAATCAACAGTGTTTAACAATACATACAAAATGCCCCAATCAGGGCGGTGTATCTCAAAAAGTTTATCGCTTTTTCTATCCGTTTCTACCTACTGTTCAATCATACACTGTGACTCATGTACCTTCGGAGGCGGTATACATCGATCGCTGAGTCGATGTCCAATAAACAGCATATGTACTATAACATAACCTCTGATTTTAACATACGCTTTAAGTTACATACAATATTTGGCGCGTTTTGGAATTCTGTTTGACATAATTCCACTCACTCTATTAAATACCACTAGTGTTTTGGAAATTATTAGATAAATCCCGTCCTCGCTTCGCGAGTCGGGGATTTATCGACAATTTCCAAATCACTTGTATTATCTACGATAATTCGCCAAAAATAATGAATTCTTAGCCTGAACAACTCAATTCATCAAAGCAAACGATTGTTTTTACTTTCTCTCCGGCGTACATTCAGAAACGAATCGCGTACTCATCATCACACTGGCAAAAACGTTAAAAAAAATGCATCGCTTGCATGTGCGCATGCGCAACTGTTATTGGGGCAGCTGCTGCCTGGAGCGGCGGCGGCGGCGCGGGGGCGGCGCCGCTGCATTCCAATGAGCAGATAACAGGCCGGCACTCGTCCCTCTTATCCAGCCCATGTGGCGCCAGCAGCCCTCGCCGCTTTCGCACTCCAGCAGCACGTGCGGAGATCATCATCCACGATTACGCGGGCGGGCCCGGCCTCGGTGCGCGACAGCCGCGGGTGGCCGCTACGGGTGCGACTAGGGTTGCCAACAACGTTGATGTGAAAGGGAGGACACTTGAAAAGCAAACAATAATAATAATAATTATAATAATAATGATGATGGTAATGATAATAATAATAATAATAATAATAATAATAATAATAATAATAATAATAATAATAATAATAATAATAATAATAATAATAATAATAATAATAATAATGCTCGCGGCGATGGTGTAACGGTTAGCGTACCGGACTGTTGTACCCAAGTTGGCGGGTTCAAACCCGATACGCCTTCCTTCGGAGGGAAAGTAAAACCGGCTGTCCCGTGTTAGTAGATTTACTTGCATAAGATCCTCAAGTCTAAATGACGCCTCTGACCTAAATTCAAAATCGCCCGTTTCTCGCCCAAGAAATATCTCCTTCTGCTAGTTGGTGCAAGGAGCGTAGCGAAATTTGCGTGGTCAGACGGAAGGGTGGGCCTGATGGCCCGAGTCTCGCCACGTAAAATAAGGCATCAATTCAATAATAATAATAACAATAACAATAACAATGATGACTGCGTAGATCTCTCAAGACTTAGACACAGATGCGGCATCAGAGGCAACATGAAGATAGATCTTGGCACCGACAAGACAGCAACTGACAAAACAATACAGTTCTTGAAGGAGGCCAATATTTTCTTCAAAATTTAGATTTAATATATGATTAATTTTAACGTCAATCAGTAAAAAGGCCTTAGATGCCAAGCCTTCAAAAATAATAATAATAATATAACAATATTAATAATAATATAATATTAATAATAATAATAATAATATAATATTAATAATATAATAATAATATTAATACTACTAATAATAATATTAATACTACTAATAATAATATTAATAATAATAATAATATTTTTTTAATTAAAAAAGCCCGGTCAGATGACCGTGGACGTTAAGGCAGTGGTGCCGTAGTGGTCTCGAACTAGAAGACCGCGGGTTCGAGCCCCGCCTCGTGCATGGGAGTATTTGTGTTTGTATGTGTGTATCGTCCTCTCACCCCGCATAATCATCATTATTCCATCTCCCATACCCCCAGGGCTAACAACCCTGGGGGAGTAAAAACGAACTCTGGCCCCCACTAATAATGTTTAACCAAAAATATCACTGGGCCTTGGAGGGTGTAACTGCAGGGTAGAGTAGCCTACATAAAGGCGAATTCCCGCTGAAAAAAAGTAAGAAAATTTTAAAAATATACATTCATCAATACATTCCTTTTTATAAATCTTTAATTTAGACTAACATCCGTTCCATTTCTTTCTTCTCTCCATTTTCGATTCAAGTGAAAAGATTTGTTCATAAAATGCATAAAAAGATGATTTGAGCGTCTCACTACCACACATGCGTGTGTCAACGTTAAGAAAAAGGATGTTCATGTTTTCTATTCTAAATTAAATAAACGACACAACGTAGCAGCTTTTAGTCAAGTGATAAAAGAAATGACAACAAATTTTTAAAATTTACTTAAATGCGGATATTTAAAATTCAAAGGAGGACGAGAGGATAATTGTCGTCTTTGGAGGATTGTCACCCTAGGATGCTTGGCAACCGTAGGTGCAACAATGATGCCGATGTTTTCTAAACTTCGATATTTCTATTAAAAGTACGGCCAACCGGATACGAACTGGACATGGGAGATGTGCGGCTTCCTTACGCGAATAGGGCGTGGTACCGTCTCCAGACTGTGAGTGCGGTGCCCCCCCCCCCCAGACAGTGCGTCACTTGGTGCAGAGTTGTGATCTCAGAGTTTGTCGTGGGGATCCGGCGGATACAGATAATCTTCTCCTCCATACGCCACATAGAGTTTTTACCGTTTTTTGACTAAATAAATCCAAATTTAAATCTAAATCTATGCCAGCGACGACTACGTAGTGGATTGAGACAAGCCCCTCTAGGGAGTAAAACCATTTTTGTACCCCTCTGAAGGCTGTTTTACTGGTACAATGCCACATTGCGGTGCATTGGACTGCATTCGCTGAATTATAGTTCCTGTGCGCTTGCCATAAGTTAAATAAAATAAATCTATTGAAATGTTGATGTTTTAAATATCGATGAATTGAAGCCGATCTTTTCTGCTCGATGTTATTATATTACGTTGTTATTAGAAAGGTACCGCAATTTTAATCATGCCACAGACGTAGTTCCATATTTTTTAATAAAACTAATCAAAGAAAACATTTTATTTTCAATAAAATATTTTTAATTAATATGAACTAAATAATAAACTTAGAACAAAGGAAAATTTTACGCAATACGTTCGTTTCTCCGCAAATAGCAGCCATTTGCAAACTATTCAGATACCTAATGTACATGACAGTATTCCTGTAGATTTTGTCAAATGCGCACTTGGCAGCAAAACACGAAATTTAAATGTATGTGTAGAATATGTCAGAACTTTTGTGTCTGGAACATTTATAAATGTCGGGAAAGACCGGGAATGAGTTATCAATGTAAATAATAAAATGTGATTTCTATTAAAGTTAATGACATTGCATTACTGACGTCTACAGTTATATACTACTTCGCGTATTTTCATAACTCTTTTAATTCATGGAATTTAATTAAAACAGATAAAGTTATAATATTTAATATTAACCTGAGTTGTAAATTTGTTTGGACATAATGTTATGGCTTAATTAATCCCTTACTTTCCTGGGTCCCCTTAATCGCAATTCAGTCCTCAGCTCACGAATTATAAGAAATTTAAACAGAAGAATCTCAACAAAATCTTCTGGGAATTCCGTTCTTTTAGATTCCGATCTAATGTAGAGGCCAAGATGTGAACAACACCCATTTCCAAAATTTTAATTAATCAACGTTCTTTTATATTTTAACTAGCTTTGACACATGGATATAACCCAATTATTGTGATTATAATGTGTGTGCGCAGCTTAAAAGAGACGGTTGACAATTACATTTCTCGGCTCCTCTCGGTTCCTTTCTCCAATTTTTTTTTATTTTCTTATGTCATATTTCACTAGGAAATGAAAGGTACTACACGAAGGATGAGATCACAACTTAAATGATACAATTAATACAATTGGTTTTATGTTGAACCATTCGAAGGTTGGATAATATTCGGAAAGTCCTCAACAAATGTCATGTAATAATTTCCCACACTGTCGACTTCAAAAGGGAAAAATAAAGAATTTATCACATTTATTCAAATAAAATGTTTACGCAAGGTTACGAAACCTCTTTCGAAATTTTCGGAGGAACCACGGCTTCCTGGAGTCTCCACAGTGTGGTTCTAACGGTGTATTATGTTTCTCAGGTAATTCGGATAATAATTCGGATCTCAATTAATGAATTTTTTGAAGTTACTGAAGGTGTCCGTTTATACTCTAGTTTAGAGACACAAGCCGGTTAGTCGTTTGGCGTAACTCTGAAGTACAATTAATTGCCTATTAATTTAAATACAGGTTGTTTCGTGTATTTCATCGTGACATCAATTATTATTTTCGACAGTTAATTTTTTTCTTTTTCATTTTTATTTTCAAATAAATAAATAAATAAATAAATAAATAAATAAATAAATAAATAAATAAATAAATAAATAAATAAATAAATAAATAAATAAATAAATAAATAAATAAATAAATAAATAAATAAATAAATAAATAAATAAATAAATAAATAAATAAATAAATAAATAAATAAATAAATAAATAAATAAATAAATAAATAAATAAATAAATAAATAAATAAATAAATAAATAAATAAATAAATAAATAAATAAATAAATAAATAAATAAATAAATAAATAAATAAATAAATTACACACATTTAATACTCCCAAGATTAGACCCATAATCCTAGAAACAAAAATGTTCCAAGGTCCTAAAAAGGTTGTGAAACACTGCTTTAGCCTTTGTGACACGACGGGGCCTTGGGCGACGTGGTGCAGGGCCAAGGCCGTTGGCGTCAGCCACACCAGAGGTGCCGCGCAACTCCACTAGGCTGCGCTGGCGGCGCTCCAACGCCCCTTCCCCCTTGCGGCATACGAGTCAAGGGGAGGCCGTGGATTCCGTCGCCCGTCGCTTCCCCTGCCCTCCCTGCCCTCTCGCCCCGCAACCCGAACGTTCTTCTCCCAGGCGCAGTTCGAAAGCAATAGTACTTCACCGATAAATGGCCATGTAAACAGACCGGCGTCAATCTATTGACGGCACTGCAGCGCCTCTGACCGGAGGTCCTAGCGGTCGAGCCCGGATGGTGACAGGGTTTTAGGCACTAGCTAGCACGACAGAGGTTCCCTGAGCCACCTCAGTCGTTAACGTGCTGATGTTTCGAAGGTCAATTCCAAACATTTCTACTTGTGGTTCCACGGTTTGGTGTTTCAGAGATCACGTGATGGTTGCTATGGCAACCAAGCCGCTTTGTTATATTGACTGGTGTCGTCTTACGCGTCACAAAAGCCTGAATCCTTCAGAGCCACACACAATGTCCCACCTATTGCAACATATGCAGGGAGTTGTACTGGTGTTTATTATTACTAACACATATCTAGTATCAATACTGATTCTAAACATACGGCTAACATACTAAACAGTTTTTGAATTTGTTGGAAGGAATTGATAATTGAACTTTCTTACACTAAGTTGGAAGGAAGAGTATTTTTTTAATAAAGAAGACTAAAAGAATATCAGTGCTGGTTAGGAATACTGTTGTAACTCAAAAAAAAATCGAAAAATTGAGAAAGTTAAGTCAGTTCAAAAATATTTCGTTGAGAAGTTAGTATTTTTCTCAGACATTATACCAATTACCGTTTGATAGATGCATGGCTACTTCATCGATCGCCTTTTATTTTTATGGAGAAAAGTTCTCAAAATATCCAGAATATTATAAAACTCATTTTCATAAATAGCCAAGAGACAAAAAAATGAAATAGGTTGAGAATCTATTAACAAGAAGCAAATGAAGTTGGGGGAGGGGGATTAAGTTGCACTCCCCTGTACAAAACAGGATTTTAAAAATCTAATTCCTTGTTATTCCGGATTTGTGAAGTCAGCCATCAACAGAAGCAACAACAAAATTGTCTTTGGAAAAATTCTAATCTACTGTTTTTACAGTGACGGGGTGACATTGCACCGCATCTGAAAGAGACAGAAAATTATCTCAGAATGACATCCAATATTTCTCGGAAAATAATAATGTTCTTAGATGAAATATACTAATTATTCTCCGTTCTTCAGTATGTTGTTTAACATTAAAATATAAAGGTACGTTTTACCTTCTTATGTACAATTTTATTTATTTAACTCACAGCAAGTCAGCCCAAAAAACACGTAATACTGTTAAGAATGCATATTATTTCACATTTATATAACTTAATTGAATGCAGATGTTTCAAATGTAGTGAATGTCGGTATCAGGTACGAATAAACAGGCTGATTCCAATTTTTATGGGAGAATAGAGACCATATGATGTCCTGTGTATCAGAATTTTAAATAGATATCCATTTCGCAAGTTGTAACTCATATAGGCTGAAGCAGTCTCTAATCGATTACAATCAAATAAATTTGTCAAATTTGAAATTAATTTCATGAACTTGGGATTATCCGACTTTTTATCGTTTCAGAGATAATCGAGATCTCATTCACCTGATACGATGACATGTCTCCTTGTATTGTCTATGTACAAGTTACACTCATTATGCCTGCATTCTTTATATTCTTTTATCCGTGTAATCATTGAAGTCCTGAAGTTCCAGTGTTCTAAATTATCGTGTATTTCGATTTCAACAAAGTCACAGAACAGTGAAAATATATCGAAAAACTTTTTTTTTAAACTTTTTTGTTTTGTTTTTGTTTCTTAAAATCAATTTAACTCATTAAAGTGTTTGCAAAAGTAAACAAATTTTAACTCATATCGAGCAAAAAATACAGTGGACAAATTTAACTTCATCAACTTGAATTTTATATACGTGGAAAGTCAAGTGTTTGGACTCTGCGAGTATTCTGATGGTATTTCATGTACGATTGGAAATGCCAAGTTACCCGAGCATGTGGTGTTTCGCGCTGAGTTTTCTTACCTCCTGCATTAAATAGTTTGGAATATTGAAATATTACTGGTTTTCCACTGATGTCACTGCAGTCTCTCTGACCGGAAGACCCAGGTTCGAGTCCTGATGGTGGCAGGATTTTCGACACTAGCTTGCTAGCTAGGTCTTATTCAGGGAGTTTTCCGTGGTTTCTCCGATTAACACCAGGCGAATGCCGGAGTAGTATCCTAACAAACGGACCACGGACAGCGCGCTATCTCACCTTTCACTTCCTTGTTTTATGCTCACCCCATAAATACACACTAACAGGCATTTCACTACCACACATGCCGAGAGGCCGGTCGGGAGCTGAGAGCTTGTTCCGGCTAGGGCGGTGCCTCGCTGATGGGAGATACCTGGTAGGGGAAACCTGCTAGCCGACGGTAGGTCGGGGACAGATCTCGCCATACAGCTGAGGAAAGATCACTGGCCCCTCCCGAGGAAAAAAAACAAGCATTACACTTACGGGACTAATGACCTTGGTAGTTGTCGTGCCCGCAATCACTAAACAGTCAATCAATCAAATCCAACTCAACCATTGGTCACGAGTTCTTTCAGAAGTTAGCGACGGGAACAGAGGAGATTTCCACTTGTCACTGAATGCTACTTCCTGTTTCCGTCAGACGTCTGCGTGGTGACTCCACCCCAAGGGGGTGGGGCGTACGCCTCGAATCGCAAGACGCGCACACTCATTTCCTTGATGGATCCCTCGCCCACTGCCTTGCATCGTGATATCGCCGTCTGTTTGGCGGATCAGCAGGGTCAGGTTTCCGGGCTGAGAGCGTACACATGCGTGTTTTGTGGCTATTTTCGTCTCCTTTCGATCGCGCGGAGTATCGGATTGATACAAACAAGTTTCTGTGGGAAGAGTTGTCCAACTGGCGGCCTGTGGTGCCATGTATTGTGGCTAGACACGTTCGATTCCTGTACAAGAATCGATCCCAGATTCGAAAACTTGGAGTCGATTCTAGAATCAAATCGGAAGAAAAGAACTGATTTCCAAAGAAATGGAGCCAAATGAGATCACCGTTCTACGGATGTATCGATACCGGAATCGATTAATTACTATTTAATAAAACACAACTAATTTACACAAGGTGTAAATTACATTTTAATAACAATAATATTACTTCGTGGCCGAAAAATTGATGAAAGAATACAATTGAAATAGAGTAAAAGAATGTATCAGTGAAACACTATATTATTAGAACTTAAATGAAAAATATAATATACAAAAATATAACATAACATCAACAATTGAATCCCACAGGAATCCCAAAAGAATCGATTCCAAAATCGAATCGACAGAATCGCCTGACTGTGGCCTGCGAAGTGTTATTAGTCAAACATTAAAGTCCCTTGCATGCACTTCTGGCGATTACATTGTGTGCCTAGTGCACGCGCCCTGTCGAGTTCAACACCCCCTTAATGTAAAAATAGGTAAAATGTAAATTTAAGGATTTGTATGAATTGAGTATGAAAATGTGAAACTGCATTTGGAAAACAGAAAGATATTCTTCAATTTTGCGGGTTATTTACATCAACATTACATTTATTATCAAAAATGGTTCCATATTTTATTTTCTACGCAGCATATTTATTGTATATTTTTTTTGGACATCTTCTGTCATCTTGAGTTTCAATTTAAAATTTATTTCCACATCGAGAAAGAAGGTAACGATTTCTCGCAGAATGACTATTGTAAATTGTGCATACTTTTATTTCTCGCCAGAATTAGGCACAGTGAAATGGATACTCGTAGAATGAATACTGTGAACTGGGTCCTGGAATCTTTGGCGATGTAGAGAGAAACTGAAAGAGACTCAGTTCTTCTCTACATTGCCGAAGATCCTTTCGATTGTGTTAAGTACCGATTGCTCTACATTCTTTGCTCACTTAATGTGTCGAAGTTCGGAGCACCATTTACTACTTCCGGTGCTGATGGCAATTAACAATTTATTGGGTGATTTGGCCAAACTCGATGCCCAAGTTCTTCACAAACCTTGAGATTGAAACAAACGAAAAAGAAAGCACTTACAACACTGGGTACCCTTTGATTCCGACTGGTGTTCAGTCATCTCCAAGTCTCTTGTGATGTTGAATCACGATTTGGGGTTCAACCTGACAGCTGCCTTAATTCAGTTATATCGAAATCCGAATGTAAAAACGAAGATTAAACGCCCACAACTTGACATAATCAAATATTAATAATAATAATAATAATAATAATAATAATAATAATAATAATAATAATAATAATAATAATATTCACACACAATCACAGGAAATGCGTTTGCAAACCCACCACCCACAATATGAGAAAAATAACATCTAGCGCTATAGCGTAACAATTCTCACAGTACTTGCATCAACAAAAGACAGTACCTGTGCAAAGTATTACAATTTCCAAACCATAACAACACCCATTACTCGACAGTCATCGTTCACTTTTACAAAAGAGAAGAATATACGAATTCGATAGTATCCTAATTATCTAAAGATCATATTCAAAACTTTAAAACAATTGTAAACATAAGTCTGTGTACTCTTCAGTGTATCTTTATTTTATATTAATATTATATTATAATATATCAAATAATATAATGTAATATAATAGTAGAGTATAATAATATATATTAATATTTGATAGAAGACTGTGATATCATGGAAACAGTTTCCAGCGCTGTTTTCAAAATCAACAATATTATATAAAAACACTTGCACTTAAAAATTATATTTTACTTATATACTCTACATATACTAATATACTCTTCTGAAAATATGTTTATTTTATTTTGGAAAATATAACAAACAGTATGAACTACTAATCTATTTTTATGCTCATTAATATTAATATTTTATCTATTGAATTTGGGGAAAGTTGAAACACACTCCAGAAAAATGATTCAATTCTAGTGTGCCTGTTTTTTCTTCATTATTGTCTACAATAAGTATGAACTAACTTTATGAAAATTTTTCAAAATCAATATATTTGAACTTCATCATTGCCTTCAAGGTAGAATACAAACACACTAATGTACATGCTGTATATACCGTGGTCTTAATATTTATAGAAGCATATATTAATTTTAATAATATAACTACAGTCTTTACTCTAGTACATGTATTAAATCTGATTAACCAACTTTCTCCGACAGATATGCCTCGCACAAAAAAATCGCTTTATTTGAGCCATTCACTTCTTAAACATTGAATAATTCTTCCCGTAGTTTTGATGACTTCCTTGGTACTAATGCATTTTCTGCTTTCGCATTTGCTTCCAAATTCTCTTGGCAAAGAGTCCGTAACTTTTCTAAAACATGACGTTCAACCTAATTACCATTCGTAAACAAATATTTTCCTTGCGTAGCACGCACGACGTCATAATATTGATGCGAGATTACAACATAATATGCGAATTAACTTAGCTTCCTGAAATCTTAATAATACTGTCGGACAAAAAATAGCGTTTTCAACGAGTTTATGTTTCTTTTTACACTCATAAGGAAGTATTACTGAAGTCACTCCTATCGTCATTCGTTCAGTAATATTTTCTTGTTCGTGAAAAAAAGGACAACTTTATAAACTAGTTGCATAGTCTACTATTGTTTGACTGCATCCACTACTACTAAACTTAATGTATCATCAAGTGATGTGTATACCTCGTTAAAAACGAAATGAAAGCCAGAAAGGCTGTCGAAAAAATAGTGTATGATACATGTGGTAAAAGTGATTTTATTTTGCTCATAGAATTTCGCCACTCGCCCTATCGGACTCCTGTCGCAACCATTCCTACTCGCAAACTATGATATCACTTTTACCACTCGTATCATAAATAACTTCTTTCGTCTTGGTTAAAATGACACCCGCAGAGAACAGTCTCTTTAAAATGGAGATACATGTTTTTGGCAACTCCCTCGCTAGCACATAGAGGATACTTCAGAGACAGCTGGAGATTAGCAAGTATTCGTTGCCAAGCAAATGGAGCTACTGGGCTGAGGGAAGTCATTAGTGTTGAGAACCTTGTGGAGGATTATATGCGTATGGCACACAGCCTTCAGAGTGTCGAACTATTAAATCCGAAGTAAAGGCGATACTCACAGTAAATTATGTAGAGTGCTCAAACACGAACGCACCCAGCAACACACACACACACACACACACACACACACACACACACACACACACACCAGAGTGCTTTGCATAATAAGGCAAATAAAATGTTTCTTAATAATTTAATACCCAGGTATTCTTTTTCTACTTTTTTGATACTTAATAAACAAGTTTTGAAAAAATGTTTTATTGCCCTTATAATACTGTAACACGTATTGCGTAATATTTATACGCAACATCAGATGTGAACAAAAAGTATTATACTTATGTTGACATCTATCAGCGGAAATAGTGTGTCTCCTTATAAATGGTGCGCCTTGACTACCAAGGAGACCTGGTAGAAATAATCTTGTTACTCAAACGGATACAGAGCACATAATTTAAACCGCAAAGTATATGAGTATGATTGTTACTTATAATATTAATAATTTAGCACTCGGGTATCTTTTTTTTCTTTTTTGATATCAATAAACAAGTTTTCAAAAACATTTACCTAACTTTTAAAATATTTAAAAATAAGTAATTTTTTTAATGTAAAACAAGTTATCAAAAAATGTAACTTTTTTGAAAACTTGCCAATAAAGAAAAAAGGATGCCTGAATGTTTAATCATTAATATTATTAATAACAATCATACTCATAGTACAATATATTGTTTATGTTTGACTGTTTATTTATGTTTGTTTGTTTTTTTATATTGTATATGTTTGACTGTTTAAAAATGTTTATTTCATTTCCACGGGAAAAGTTACTGTACAGAAGTTTGGGATCGATTACGTGGTTAACATTTAGGAAATTCAACTCACGGTGAATCGATTCGGCAAAATAACTGCTTGCTAAGTATTCCAAGAGAAAAATCTTCGTTCGGAAAATCAATAAAATGATAACATTTAGTAACAAATAACGCCATGCCGCATAGGAACAGTGTGCGTACGCCCTAACGGTATACTTAGGGAGCATTCGAGTATTAATCACAATGCTTTCGGACGATAGCCGTATAGTGCTTCATGTAAATTTGAATTAAATTGTTAGCTTATCCCCACGCTACTTACGGATCCAATTGGTGCCAATTCTTCCCCGAAAATGGAGCTAATTCGTTGGTGGTGCAGCTAGGGCCTATGGGAACCCAGTGTGTAGTTTTTGATTGTTCCGCAAACAAATAATAAAACTGAATTACTATTTTTTCTTTAATGCTCTTCCGACGTTACAATGGGAATTCACAACATATTTCTTTATCTGATTGTTGTGTGGCGATTTCACGGGGTGCTGTTCGCCCCAAGGATATTTTTAAAATTTTTGAAAAATCTACCCCATCGTCTTTTATTAAATTTTGTTGTTGGATAGTGTGAAAGACATTTAAGAGAATGATGAAGGTCACATGTTCGCTAAAACACCTGATTTTTCGAAAATTGCGATAGTTCAAAAATTTGTCGAAGTGTTCCTACAACTACAATATTAAAGATATGTTTTCGCTAAATGAAATCTGTTCCTTAACGATTATGTTTTAAAATAAGGTCATGCGCGAGTTTTCAAAAAACGTGAGTACTTTTGCGGGAAAACGCGGGCAAGGAAGTACATGCTGATTTAGCACCTCTAGTTTCATAATATAATCAGTTCGGCAAAAATAATATAATCAGTTCGGTGTATCTCATAAATTTCCCGAAAGTCTAAAAGTTATAAATAATACGAAAAAGTGTGCTGTTCGTATGAGTATCACTAGTTCATAGAATCAGTTTCTCTTTGTTAGCTCTTCTTATAAAATAGGTCATCTTTAAATATTGGAGCAAATTCTTTAAAGAGACCACTTTTTGCCACGTGGAGGTCTTTGTCCACTCAAGACATCTTACGTAAACATGCAACAAGTGTTTCTTTTTATGTAACCAACATTATCGCTGTAGTATCTTCTCTGTTATCTTAATAATCGGTCTTCATCTCGTGAAAAGGCGTTAGCATGTCTTTGTGATGTATAATGTTTCACTGAAACTCCAGTAATTCTAGATAGGAAACATTTCGGTGTTAATATGAAATATTACACAGCGCGACAATGAAATTTGCCGCAAAACGATGTTATTGTTGTGTAGTTTAGTGCCGTGATGACAGTGGTGAAAACCATTGTTCACTATTACCTAAACTTCTGAAAACGCAATTTTATCTGCGCTCGGTGGAGTGCTATTTACGCTGCCGCCTCGCTTATCACATTCTTTTATTTTAGGAATAGTATTGTCTAGTGGGCGGAGAAGAGAGGGGTGGGAGATACAGTCACTTGGGCTAGGTATAAGAAAGTTGCATCTGTCAATCAATAGTGAGGTCACTCTGTATATATTCTTAAAGTGTCCACATCCGCTTAGATGAAGAGCATTGTGCTATCGTGTGTTTCTTTTTCGCAGCGATGTCTAGGACGCGTGTATATATTCACGAAATTCTTTGGGTGCGACGAATTTACGACTAAGCCTCAAAGACATCCCATAACTTCGTTCGTCAGACAGGCGTACGAGTATATTTTGAATGAGGAAGATGGGGATACGTGTTGGTCACTACAAAACCGTTGTTTACGATGCTCCCGCCATTTTAGAGACCGGTTGCATGGAACCTATGCCATTGTCCGTACCACAGTTGTGGAGGGAACCTATATATCACAGCAGGTTGCTACTTTTGTTTAACGAAAGTAGAGTAATCTCAAGTCAATCAAAACACAGTTTCTTATCCAAATTTGGAATCTGCAATGCGCCCAGTTCCATATTCTGACTCTCTGCCAGTTACAAAACTATCATCGGAACCATCATTAAAAAGACGATGGTAGTGACAAACCAACAGATCACAAAGATCTTGAGTACACGCCATCCACAGCACAGCTACACACACAGCCATTATTGTAAAGCAGAATTTAACGATCGTGTAAGAGGTCTAAATCTTCAAAGAGACAAGTATAATTACATGGGGCTCGTGTTCAAGAAAATTATCTGTTACAACCAAACACTATGTATTGTAATGACATATTGTAATGTATTGTAATGATATAAATGATCTGCTTAAAAAACGGGATAATTCACAATCCGAAAGAATGGTGCCTATTTTCTTCTAGGAATGCAGGCTGGTTACACAGAATATTGCTCGTTCTTGTGTCACTGGGTTAGCAGGGTAAGGAAAGACCATTGTGTAGTCAAAGAGTGACTTTTGGGAGAAATTTTCAATCATGGTGAAAACAAATGTGTTGCATGAACCCCTTGTTGACAAAGGCAGTGTGCTGTTACTACTACTCTAACTGGAATTGGGCTTTATGAAGAATTTTGTGAAAGCAATGGACAAAGTTGGTCACGGTTTTCAATTTTCACTATCTCAATTTCCTGCGATTAGTTCTGCAAAGTTAAAGAAAGCATTGGGTCTTGGATCCATGACCTGATAAAAGATATTACCATTGAACAGTTGCTGACGGATACTGAAATGGCACCTTCGCTTGAATTGAAAGACGTATGTTACAATATCTTTGGAAACGTAATGTCTGAGAATTACAAGGAATTGACGAAACACATGCTGGACTGTTACAAGGCTATGGGGTGCAACATGTCTCTGAAATTACATTTCCTTCATTACCGTTTGGATTTCTTTCCACCTAATATTGGAGATGTGAATGACGAATAATAGTGTGCCACTTCATGAAGATATCATGCCAAGGAAAGTCGATGGTCAACAAACCTTGGACAGACCTTTTCAGGAAACCTTTTACAGGTGGACACTTCTACAAGACGTTTGACCATCCATCCCCAAAAGTTTCAAACTTCAAGCTTTAATCAGTGTTCTCGTGCTGTTTTCATTTTATTTTGTAATATAATCAATTAATGATACAAAAAAATAAAACAAAAAATTGTTGTAATACAAATTTTGCAACATAATCTGTATATTAATCAACTACAAGTTTCTCGAAAGTGGTATATGTGAAGTAGCTTTTCCAGGAAATATTGGAACGTGATGGAACATTTCTGATTTCATTTTCGCAATCAGCGTATGAAATTTAGTAAAAAATATATACTTTGATCTCGCGGCAAGACACAAATTTAAATGTTGTTGCACTGTGTTAGTAGTATGATGAAATTCTAATTAGACCTGAAATACAACAAAGACTTTTTCTCATAATGTTTATTTTTAATTACATTTATCTAGTTGATTTTTTTTACATAGAAACGGTTTTTCTGAATTCAGAAAATCGCCTACAAATACTGTAGTTTCGCCATTGCTGCACTCGTGAGATACCTCTTAAATCTGAAATTTGTAAATGCTCTGGAGTCAATGCCTTTCCAACGACTTTTACTAAATACGTCTTGAGTCACACGATACTGTTTTACCGTTTACCATCGAGTATTGATCACTTCCAACGTTTCATGTGAATAACACAAAGAATACAAACTTTTGCGTCGAAACTTTGAAAATTATCCGTTGCGATTTGCGATTGATTATTTGATGTTTCCGGGCACAACTGCTGGGACCAATAGTCCCGTAAGTGTAGTACACTTTTTATCTCGGGAGGTGGTGTGTTCTTTCCCAGCTCAATGGTGAGATCCGCCACCGACCTACACGCAGGCAAGCGGGGATTTCCCCATCCAGGTATCTCCCACCCTCGGAAACCACCCCAGCCGGATTAACTCTGAGCTCCCGACCGGTACACGGCATACGGGTGGTAGTGCAGCGCAATCAAGTGTAGTGTGTGTAAGAAAGGAGTGAGGATAGGTCGAGGATGAGGAAGGAAAGATCTCGTTTGTTAGGGTGTTGTTGATCGGAGAAACCGCGGAAAACTGCCGAACAGAGCAGCAGGTCGCTGGAATTCTCCTCCAGACGGCGACTGAACTCGATCTAACTACGTAACTAGTGTCGAAAATCCTGCCACCGTCGGGACTCGAACCCTCGAATTGCTCGGTCAGAGGCACGGCAGCGACGTCTGTTGATGCCCTGAGCCTCCGCAGCGGATGTGCCACTTAGCTTGATTGATTAGTGATTCCGGGCGCTTCAACGGTTAAGGGTATCATTCCCGTAAGTGTACTGCATGCTTTTCCTTGGAAGGTGGTGGTGGTGGTGGTGGTGGTGGTGGTGGCGGCGGCGGTGATCTTCCCCCACACTGACCTTCCCTCGTAGGGTTTTCCCCAACCAGGTGTCTCACCAGCGTGATACTGCCCCAGCTGAGACAAGCTCTAAGCACCCGACAGGTCTCCCGGTATGTGTGAAAGTGTAGGGCATCCTAGTGTGCGTGTGTATGTGTGAGAGAGAGGAGAGAGAGAGAAGAGAGAGGAGAGAGAAGAGAAAGAAGAGAGAGGAGAGAGAGAAAGAGGAGAGGAGAGAGAAGAGAGAGGAGAGAGAGAAAGAGGAGAGGAGAGAGAAGAGAGAGGAGAGAGAAGAGAGAGGAGAGAGAAAGAGAGCAGAGAGAAGAGAGGAGAGAGAGGAGAGAAGAGAGAGGAGAGAGAAGAGAGAGAGGAGAGGCAAAGAGAGCAGAGAGAAGAGAGAGAGGACAGGACAGGGAGAGGATAGAACAAAAAAGATGAAGGAAAGATCGCGTGCAGTCCGTAGCTCCTTTGTTAGGGTACTGCACCGGCATTCGCCTGGTATTGACCGGAGAAATTACGGAGAACTACCGATCAGAGCAACCGGTCGCTATAATTCTCCTCCAAACAGCGTCTGAATTCCACCTAGCTTCCTAGCTACTGACGAAAATTCTGCCAACGTCGGAATCGTATCTAGGACCTCCCGATCGGTGGCACTGCAGTGGCTTCAGTTGATGCCCTGAGCCATTTCTTCCGGTGTATATCAATAACAAATATCCGTATGGCGATATGGACAGAATATGGACAAATAATCCGAATTCAAACCATATTTCATATTATCTTTTACAGAATACAAAGACTGTTATCAATTTACGTTCACAATTTTTGTATGCGCATAAAAACTATTAAAATATTCGAAAACCTTAACCTCTATTCCAAACTACTCGACGCGCGCATATCAGGCACCACCTGTGTGCATTACGTACTCGTGTTCAACGACTTCGCCTTGTCGCTCGATCGTTCTGCCAAAGCCAATCTCATCGACCCGGTTTCCTTCGCACATGCCTCCACCCTTCGGCGAGTTTTTGTTTTTAGTTCGCCGCCTCTCCGCTAGAGCCGCTAGTGCCGTTCCTCGAGATCACTCCCTCGCGCTGCCCTCAGCTCAGCAGCTCGCTGTTTAGATATTGCAGCCCCCGACCCCGCCTTCCTCTCCTCTTCTCCGGATGTTCCTAGAGAGCGCACAGGCTAGCCAACTTCGCAACATCAACAGCTGGCACGAAACATCTCACGAATGGTGTTGCTGAGAGAGGACGTTGATTGATGGTAACGTCGCTTCTTCTGGGAAACAAAGAGTTTTCGTGCAGAAAAATTGAGAAAATTTTGTGCGCGTTTGGAAAACGTAACTTGGCAAAGAGATAATTTTTGTGATTTTCCCAACAATGGGAAATGCAGAGTCTTCAAGTTTCGAAAACCATAAAAATATTATTAACACGTTTAACCGAGGGTTTGAAGTTTCAAATCGTACTATCATTTGGGTTCGGCACATCAAGAATTCTTCGAGTTTATATATATATATATATATATATATATATATATATATATATATATATATATATATATATATATAATACAGTTTCATTTCCGAAATCGTTGAAAACTATTAACACATCAGATTCTAATAGATGAGACAAGGTTCATTTTTCGTGAATTTTAAAGTCAATATTGGAGGTCAAATTTATGAGACATTTAAAAATCGAACAATTCGAACAACGTTTCAGTCGTAAAAATTAACGGCTATTGAGATGTATATCCATATAGTTGAATTTATAGAACGAACAAAGAAAATCAACGTAAATGAAAATCAATCAATATTTGTTTATATGATTTGTTATGATTTGTCACGGGTATTCCCAAAAAAATTAAGACAATCTAACTACTCTATTTTAAAACAAAAGTGATTTTATTAGCAACCGATATACTAAAAACTACGTTTCGTAACAAGTTATGGCAGTATTATCAGGTAGTCTGAGACAAAGAAAGGAGTAAGACACAATTAAGAAGCCACAACTGAACAACATAGTTAAGCAAAAAACGCCAAACAGATTTCATTGCACTACCAAATGGTAGGAATCGATGTTTTCACTTATTTTTAGGTTACCGTCATCTACCCAGTAGATGTCTCTAGCTATTTCAAAGTTTCGCGTGCAAATAGATACTAAGTGGCGATTTAAAAAGTAAAAAACACCTTCAAATATCAAATACAAAATTCGATTTCCTGCGTTTGAATCTTGCGATGCTGCAAAAACAATTCGTGAAATTTCGGTTTTCGCGGTTCGATAATATCAGCGAGTCGACCGATAGTGCATCCTTCAGCCGAATAAAGTGTTTTACCCCGGCGCGGCGCGTTTCGTCTGTCGGCTGCTCGCAAACTGCACTGCAGACGGCCTTCTCCGAAATGCATGGCGGCAGCACTCACGCCCCAAGCGGCGGACGCCGTAAACTGGGCCCGTAAACCCCAATCACCCTCCTACCACCCCCCTCCCTTCCACACGCGATGTCAGCACCGCTACCGCGTGGCGATACCAAGAGCAGTTCGACCGCGTCTCGCGACAAGCACCGAATGGGCTGTGGCTTGGAGGTCGTGGCGTCGCTCTTGCTTCGCCCTTCATTCTCTTCCTGTTCCTCTTTTTCTTGTTTACATTCTCGTTCACATTTTCTCATTTTCCATTTGCATCCCTCATCACCTTGACCTCGCTTTCTCTTATCCTTGTCATCTACTTGCACTGCTGCTCTTCTTCTTCTTGCCCCTTCGCTTTTTCTTACTCCTCTTCTATTTGTCTACAACTTCTCCCCCCGTCTTCTTTCTCGTCCTCGTCTTCTTCTTCTTCTTCTACTTCCTCCTCCTCTCCTTTTTTTCTTCCAACTCCTCTCAACCTGCTACATCCGAACAAGAGGCAAATCTTTTGGCAAAGTTTTTCAATGGCATATCAAGTAACTGGACATTCACAGTCCTTCGTGGATTCATGTTCTGTAGTAAACAAATATAATTGGTAAACACTGGTAATGTAACATCATAAGACCAATATGATGTTTTTCGGGAATGATTATATATCTTGTATTTAATTATCAACCTATTTAAGAGATCCAAAGGATGAAATCTGCACAATCTTCATATGTCTTGGTAAATGTTTCGTAAGTTTAATGCTGGGTAATTTGGGTGAGTTTTTGGACATTTGTAATACTTTTGGTAACTGAAGTGGACTTCTTGGTATTGTGTACAATTAAGTCATAGTGCAGTGTTTTATTTTAAACAAACCACGGGGCTTTGGCAAGTAATCATTAGAACTAATGGAAACAAAATATTCTCGACAGCAAATTGCTCTTTATTTTCTTTTTACGTTGCAAAAATAAGAAACTTCTTAACACAACATTTCAGCCTCAATGATTTTTCACTGAAATTACCTGATATTAAATATAATGTTAATTTACATAATGGGGCTTGAATTCGAAACTCTTCAAGGTCGTTTTACGGTCGTCACAGAAAAGTAACGGTCTCGAGAAGTTCGCTTTCTGAACTGGAAATATTCTATAATTTAATATTAAATGTTTTAAGTGAACAAATGATACAAGTTCTATTCCGAAACCTTGCATACGTGTAAATAATATATTATAATACTTTCAAACTAATTTTAATTCAAAATAATGGGACATAAATTTTATGGGATTTGTGTTTTCATTTTCGAAGTATTACTCAACAGTATTTCGCTACGAAAATTAAAATAATTTTAGTTTTTGAATATTTCGTGCCATAATTCAGAAGAAAAAAAATACTTTACTTGGTTCTGACATTAATTAATAGCAAAATTCGTATTTTTGGAAAGTGGGCGTGCTATGTATATATTTTTTTCACGGCCAAAAGGTGTTAAAAAATATTGTAATAACTTGTATATAATCTCAATAGTTACAATAAGATTTTTCACGTTTACAATGATTTCTGTTACGTAAACGACCAAGTAAAAATCAGTTTATCTCGGTCATAGCTTTTCTCCGTTCAAATTTATAAAATCATAACGAAATCTTCGCGAAAATCTACATTTAACAATAGGTAGACGTAGAGCAATTATTGAAAAAATATAAAATTTGTTTTGTTGATCGACCGTATGCACTATATATCGTATGCAATATATTTGTCGATCGAACGTCTGATAGACTCGTTTTACGATGCACTTTTATAGCATTCGCCTTTCATGTTTGGACTTCCATTTCTCCTTAAAAAATTGAAAATCTATAAAAATCATTTTATGGTTATTATTTACAGTGTATACACGATCTTTTCTTTACTTTTCACTTACAGAGTTTTCTTGCCAAACGACCTACGTAGTTAACGAATAAATTCTGGGCAACAGAAAATATTTTCAATATATTATCTCAAAATTCAAACGTGATATATTTTGGTGATGCTGATTCTGTTTCTGGAAGAAATTAAGTTCTTCTTCTCCTCGTCCTTTAGTGGTCGACCGACATATCTTCTTCCTTGTATATAATTATATATTGCTCATGGAATGCTTGAGGTATTCATTCTCTTAACGTGCATGAGCTGTTTTCCTCTATATGTTGTTATTAACTCCCTATATTATTGTAATAGCAATAAGAATGAAGTTCGGAAGAAATTAAGTTTCCAATATGAATGTTTATTTCGTGGCGCTAAGATAATTAGTCCCGTAAGTGTAGTGAATATTTTAACACAGAAAATATTTCCCCTGCTCAAACGAGAGAACCGGTGCCGACCTACACGTCGGCTTGAGAGGTCATTCATACTCCAGGTATCTCCCCCAACGGTGAACCACCCAACTGGGACAAGCTCCAAGTGCTGTAGTGTAGTGCATGTGAGTGTGTTTAAGTAAGGGGCGAGAATGCGACAAGGAAGACGAAGGAAAGATCGCGCGCGGACCGTGGCCCGTTCGTTAGTGTACTGCTACCGCATTTGTCTGACTTTGATTGGAGAAACCTCGGAGAACTACCGATCAGAGCAGCCGACAACTAGAATTAGCTTACAGACAGTGGCTAAACTCGACCTATTTAGCTAATGTCTAAAAATTAATCATCGTCGAGATTCAAAACCTAGGACCTCTCGCACTAAGTTGCTGCATTGATGAGAGCTGTTGTCCTGAGCCATTTCAGCTGGTGTGAATGCCAGAAACGCTGTGCTACTGGTTTTAGAAATATGCCAAGAATTAGAAGAGCACTCTGTGTCAATATGTGTTAAAAAATTATTCAGGAGTCCCAGTACCTGTCCACACCAAACAGCCATTTTTGCTATGGGTCAAATCCGTAACTCAGACTGTAGAAGAACTACAAGCTGGCAAATGTAGTGCATTATTCAGTACACACAAGTAACAAGATCATTCGGCTGAATATCAATTTTCACGTCACTGCGAGATTTGATCTTTCTCGCGCTCTCCCCGTTCACCGCCCGTTGATAACCTCCTGTCGGCACGCAAATTGCCCGCTAATCCGCAAAACGCTCTAGTAGTACATCGGAGAGCCGATCGAGGGTGCACACATCGTCTGCGACCGCTAAAGGCGTTCATAGCCCTACCGCTAGATGCCCCTGCTGGCGGCGCCCAATCAGTGCGTCTGGCGGGAAATGAACCAGCGCGTCTGGGGATGACGTGGAGAAGCGTCAGGCAATGAGGGCGAGGGAGGGGAACCTAATGGAGTTTCACAGGCGCCATCGCTTCGTGATGGCTTGTAATTACGGAAAACGAATTGCTTCAGACCATGCCCTCCGCAGAGAGAAGTACTACATAGAAGAATCGTATTTTCAACAACTACAACTGTTTGATTGAAGGGCAGTTTTAAACTTCAACTGCTCCTAGTATTTGCATTTAACTGTTGAAATTTCTGTTAATGAGTTTGTACTACTGAACAATGTCTTCAAAGCGTTTTATATTATAACGATTGGCTGCAGCTGGTGAGAAAAAACAACAGAAGAATAGAAATTATGTGCATTTTGTAAAAACCTATCCTTATTAATGTGAATGCTGACTTTATATTCTTGTTGTTTTTTCCTTTTTAAGTATATTTTCGTTTAGACTTTCGTGTTGGCCGGGTCTGAATGATACGCCTCTCAGTGTCGGATAATTTTTACTTTCTCTCTACCGCTTACGCAGTAAGGAGAAAGTTATGTAATGCTGCGCGAAAAACAGCTAACATTCAGCAGAAAACTTATTATAGGACCCTTGTAACAAAGAAGTAGATAAATTCGGTGGTTACATTTGGGAAAACAATTCCCTAACACGTGGTGTAGCTAGAATCCACGTATAATCCTTGATACCGAAAAATTTATTGACGGCAAAACGTTTCTCATCGTCTGTCTATACATCTGCGAACAACGCTAACGGTTAAACCGTTCAGAATGAAAGTATGGTTGAGAGAGTTCTGTTTTAGCACCGCTAGTTTACGTTTGGGTGCGAAATCAATTGCATCAAGATTCCTCAAATAACAATAAATGTTGACATATTTTTTGAGTTGTAATTAAGACACTTGTATAATGAGGACGCGAAGTCTTTTTATGTAAGCACCATTTTTTCACTAAGGTTGACATGCGAACATAAATATGCAAACATTTTTTTCTCTACCTCCCCCTCTCTCTCACTCTCATTCTCTCTCACACTCTCATTCTCTCTCACACTCTCATTCTCTCTCTCACACTCTCATTCTCTCTCTCACACTCTCATTCTCTCTCACACTCTCATTCTCTCTCTCACTCTCTCTCACTTTCATTCTCTCTCTCTCTCATTTTCTCTCACTTTCATTCTCTCTCTCTCATTTTCTCTCACTTTCATTCTCTCACTCTCTCATTTTCACTCACACTCTCTCGCACTTTCACTCTCTATCTAAGACACTCACACTAACTTCCACTCGAGTACACACATGGACAAGAGCCCAGTATCTGACTAAAGATTTATGAATCAATTTTTCGTGATTATTATAGTTACCATAAGAGATTAATGACATTTATTTGGCTACACTTACGTAATTGCAAAATCATAACCATAAAAATTGGCATTAAAATTTTCCTGCTTGTATTATTGAACGTTGAATTAACAAAAAGAACTCTTTTCAAGTTTATTTTGTAATTTTCTTCACCCAAAGTCGCATAGTTTCTTAGTAATCACCGTTTGGACATTTGCTTCACTTTATTGAATGACTACACAACAGTTTTTATATATGCTCGTAATAAGAGCCATTCTTAACGTTCAATTTCAAACACTCAAATACTCAAAGCGTTACTTGTGATCTCAAAGTTAACAAAAGACGAAATGTCTTTTCATTTACAAGTGTAAAAACATCATTAATTTTTCCACTGGAAGCTTCTCTTCGTGGCATGATTTTCAGCTCGCTTTTTGTAGAGAACTTGGAATCGGCTTTGCCACATTCATTGCATTTGCATTTTGATTAGACAATTTTGTGGAGTGGAACAAATGAACAGGCCCAAATTATCGATCCAATGGTTCCCAAAGAGATTTTTGAATCGCTATTGGTCTGCCCCTGAGGCAACACTTCGTTATTTCGTTTCGTGATTTCATGTTAATTAACGCCCCCAATAGAGGATTTGCCTGGACAACTCAGAAGGACTCAGAGGATTTGCCAGGACAAAATCAGAAGTCATGCATAAAAAACTACCACTAACCAAACTATTCCACCAAGCCTAGGACTCATTTGTACACTGTCATTTAAAAATAATTTGGTGTAGGAAGATTTCATTTAAACATTAATAAAAGGTTAATTTGCAAATATTTTATATTATTTAGGATAGAAAAAAAGATTATTAAAATTTTAAGGTTTCTCCTGAGGACATGGAATGCCATATCCTGGCAATGATAAATCTTTGTGTCTAATTCTCAGAATCTATTGGTGTTAGGCTTATGATACTTTTACAGGTTGCAGATGAGTTACTCACAATGAAACTTGAATAAAGGTTTTGAAAAAAATCATTATTTTTGTTCATAATTCTTTTTCTCATAATGCAATTTTAAATGTTTTCTAGTAAATAAAGTCATTTAGAATGTATAATTCTAAGGTAATCAGAAAAAATTGTTTTAATAAATGTAGGAGACCTTTTGTCTTTGTTCAAATGTCTCATATTGTCTCTCCTAAAATTAAGTGTACATTTCAAACACTAGTAGTCTGAGAGAAAAAACAGTTCAAGGCAAATGAAATTATGTTTAACGGGGTATATACTGCTATCATAATCGATTTTCCTACTAGTTTTATGAAAAATGCTCGTATTTCAATTGTAATCATATTTAAAAGGAAACTGAAATAATACACAGACACTCATATTATAACTGCCAGTAAATAAATCTTACCAGGCTGATGGTGTGAAGTCTGCTTTACTGCTGTATGTAGACGAATTTGAAACTATAGCCTATCAAAGCATATCCGTTTCTGGTGAAAACTGCGTTAGTAACATTCGATTGGCATTCATTTTGCACTCACTATGATACCATTTCAAAAATGTAAAGCAAAACAAAACAAAACAAAACAACAAAATATTGCATGTTCACAGCCTAAAAAGAATCAAATCCACTCGGCATGATGTACACAGTGCGATATGAACAAGGCAACTACATCTTGTCATGGTCCTAAACATCCAAAGAGTCTAGAGCTCAAAGAATTTATTTCTCAGATTGTCAAAGAATCAAGAGTTGTAATGGCGATGTTCTGCAAACTTAGCGGGAGTTTAGAATGTCATTTTATACTTTTACATTCGAGTATTAGAAAATTGTTAGAAATAAATGTTTGGACCAGTGCTTTTGAATCTCCGTACTCCAGTTGAGTATATTAAATACGTAATTCTCAACAACGGTATTCTCAATCTAACGAAATTTGGACACCGGATTCAAGTTTGCTGAAAATTCATAAATTGCTTCCTTTTCACACAAAAATTAATGGAAAACCATTATTTGTATTATTAATCTAATAATGGAAATTCTTTGAATTGAATGAATCTGCTCTGCTATATTCTTAATAGCTTCAAGAGAATTGCTTGAATAGGTTAACATTTGAAAGAACTGAAAAATTATTAGTATTAAATTTCCATTTGGAGGTATTGCATGGTTTAAATACATCTTTCAAAGCATCTAAATACAGAAACACGCTACAATTACGAAATATCTTTATAATCCATCCCAAAAAATAATATTCTATTTTCAAGTTTGACGACAAAAAATGGTAACAGAAATACACTCATTTTTTACCGTCCTAAATTACTGCGGTAAATAGTTATTAACGCAATTTCTTGATACAGAGCAAATTTTCAGCCAAGTTCCTTATTTGTAAGGAAAGTCCAGTTCAATATTTTTCATATCAATCGGTGTTGCCTAATTTTTCGTGGCTAGGTGAAAAGGTTGTAGGTATCCCTCAGGCAACGAAATAGATGATTTGAGACTTCTTTTAGGCTTGATAATCTTTTACATTACTCTTTAAATCTACAACATGGGAAGTCGACTTTACTTCCCCTCCGAAGGAAGGCGTACTAAGGATGTTTTTATCCTTAAAAAACCATAGCTTCAATCGAGTTTGAACCGGCGAACTTGTGTATAACAGCCAGAGTTGCTTGAACGAATCCGCTAATACCACTTTCTTACATCTTTTTTTAGAATAGCAGATCCCACACGTCATCTTTGACACAACTTACTTGTTTCGATTGTTCTTAACAGACGATACTTTTAAATATTGAACGGTTGCTGGATATTAAGAGTAGCTTTTGGTTCCTCTGTTTAATTGAGTACAGTACGAAAATATAAACAATTTATGGACATATAAGATTATAAATAAAAAATACAGGAAAATAGAAAGTTGCATGATTTTTTGCCCCTCCGTAGCCCGTAGTCCCCAATAACTACTCGTACATTTGTTATATTGAGAACTATTCAAGGGTTAATGTTTGACAAAATGGCTTCTTTGAAGAACCTTCTAACAATATTTACTTTTATGGTTTGTCAATACAAGTGAGATCGTTACGAAAAAGATTGACTCCTATTCGAATTACAGGTGTACAGCACACCATCAGTAAATTTTATATGATGTAATATCGTTTACCACATTCCTAAACCACGAATGTGCATTTTGTTAGTTTTGAGAAAAAGGCAAATGAAACTTTGCAGCCCATGGAAAATTACATATGTACAATATATGTTAATATTTGTTTGTCAAAACACCATATTAGTAGAATAATGTGTATTGGAGAATGTTATTTAACATGTGATTACACTCTCCTTTATATCTTGATTTTGTTACATTCGTGGTTTTGGTATGATACAATATTTAACAGATACTTTTACTTAAGACAAAATCAAAATTCGTGTTATACATTTTCGTGATATCGACAGATTCGTGATATACATTGTGTATAGTACATGTAAATGATAAAAAAGAAATCACGAATGTGTCACATTCGTTTTTATGGCATAAATAACAAAGTAAAGCGTGTACTTTCTGCAGAAATGGTACTTTCTGTACTTCGCCAAAGAATAAAGATATAATATTCGCGATTCTTGCAAAAGATAGATTATTGAAATTAGTCACAAATGCATTTATCTCAAAATCTCAATTTTGGTACATTCGTGGTTTTGGCATATGGGGACGATATGATATAGGAGGAGAGCTTTGCCCCCGTAAGAAGAATAAATTCTTCATGCTGTTATTCAATCGCAAGGCCCCAGGAAGAGGATTTGGATATACACTAATGCCAGCACATGTGGTTCTTGATTAAAAACAAACATTCGAATATTTTTCTGTGCGTACGGCACGTTCTGCTGTCGAGAAAGTTAATTCTTACTCAGTTTTAGTCAGCAATTGTTTGCATTATCGGGAAATCTCCGATTCGATACCATGATTCCACGCAAGATGGAAAACGCCTACTTTATTTTAATCACATAATTCGATCAGAATATTTGGTGGTATTTCATTATTCTTTCTCTCTGCTCTATTTACATTTACATTTATTTGGAGGAACGTTGATATGTGTTTATTTCATATCTGCTGTTTTTACATGCAGCTTAATATATTTCAAATGTAGAATACATAAAACAAAGAGGAACATTTTTCATTTAAATTTATTTTCTTCTATTCAATTATATTTTTAAACTCCCAGTATACTCGCCCTTGAAACTTACACGAGTAAGCTAATGCAGTACTCAATAACGCACCACTAAAATTTATATTTTTAGTTTTAAAAGTCACTAAAACCTTTAATTGAAATAATGGGTATTCATTTCTACTGAGAAATAATATTTTTTAGAATGAAAGCATACAGTATAGAACAAGGAATGAAAGAAATAAAGTTCATAAAATGAGTAAAAAAATAGTGATGTAAAAAACTTTCTATGAGTACTTTCAACTTTGTTTCTTGATAGAAACACGAAAATTCATGTTTCCATAAGTGGAATATCTTGTGTTTGTATTTCATCATGTCAATTAAATGCACATCTATCTTGCAGTGACTGACGTAGGTGTCAGTAATGATTAAAAATACATAATTCAAACGAAATTAAATGCATGAAAAAATGTTAAGAAATAAAATAAAGCGGCGTGTTTTACTGGCATTTGTTTTCAAAGTAAAAGGAATTAAGGATGACCAAATAGAAGATGGACGGCCCAATAACAAGACGCAACGAAATAGAATTTTTAATGCTTGAGGAATAAGATTTGTTGTTGTTGTTATTAATATCCACAAAATGTACATTCGTATTAATAATGTATTTTTATTTATTTATGCTTTATGATGACTCTCTTATTAATAATATAATTATGCATCTACGTTTCTCTATATATTTATAGACAGTCAAATTGGGTGTAAGAAATTGAGAAAATGTCGAAAAATAGTTTGTTTATTATTCTTATGTTTCGGTAACCTATCTGGTTCCCATCATCAGGTACTATACGAGTAAACCAATACGAATCCATATATTATTATGCATCGTTTAATTTATGTAAAACGCGAGACATAATAATGGTACTCACATCAAATTTATACATTTATCGTCTAATTCGTTTTTCTGTTATTATTTGTTTACAATTTAATTGATAATCTGAGTATTGTAGCGTAGTTAATTTACACAGCATACCAGGTATTACTCGCGCAACTTTTCTTGAACGATAGATTGAAGAAATGCGGGTAAAGCGGGGGTATTAGTTACGCAATCGGCCACTAGATTTCATGAAGCAATGCCAATATCTGGACAATCAGTCATGCCTTCGCAACTTTCTCAATAATTTGCGCTCTAACTTTCTCAGGAGTTCGAGATATCTCCTGTGATGGATCTTCACTTGCTTCTGTCATTTCTTTAGTTGTTGTTTTTTTTTTTTTTTTGGAGAAAATCACGCACAGAAGTTCTCCTCAATGGAAAATACTTTCTATTTCGCGCCAGTGCATGATGCGAGCTTCCGACGTTGCGATGCGACGTTCCCATCAGTGCACGCTGCAAGCTTTTGTCTTCAACTGTTTATTGTGTCAGAGAGGGGGAAGCAAGGTAATCGTTCAAGAAAAGTTGCACAAGTTATACGACTGAATTTGTAGTCCATTTTGTAACTACGGGTCAAACTAAGCGGAAGGTAGTTGCTAGGAGTTAATTATATTTTTTTATTTGTGTGTGCTTTTATTTGTTTACTGACGTGTCTGTGTGCTTGTCTGAATTGCAGATGACGGGGTGACGTATTCGTTCGGCATCTTCTATGACGCCCTCATCACCTACTTCGAGAGCGGTCGGGGTGAGACGGCGTGGATCCTGTCCATTTTGGTGGGCGTTACGCTGTGCTCCGGTGAGTCTCATTAAACACTTAATTCTTTAATGCCTCCTAAAAGGATAAATATACGATGGCTGATAAAATTCCAAGCATTGTCAGAGGTGACTCAGGGCATCAATTGATGTTACTGCAGATCGGGATGTCCTAGGCTTCGAGTCCAGACAGTGGCAGAATTTTCGACACTAGCTTGATCGCTAGGTAGAATTCTGTGTCGCTGTCGGGAGGAGAATTCTAACGGTCACGTGCTCTGGACGGTAGTTTTCCGTCGTCTCTCTTGTCAATACCAAGCGAATGCCGGAGCAGTATCTTAACAAACTGGCCCACGGACCGCACGTTATTTTTCCTTCCTCTTCCTTGCCATATCCTGACCTCTTACTTTGACTCTCACTCTCACGAGCACTACCAAATCACACTTGTCGGGAGACCGGTCGGGAGGTTAGAACCTGTCCCGGCTGAAGCGGTGCACTGCTGATGGGAGATACCTGGTTGGGAAGACACCGCTAGCCGACGAAGGTCGGCACTGGATCTCGCCAACCAGCGAGGGCAGATCACCGTCCTTTCCGCGATGAATGCACAACATGCACTACACTTAAGGAATAATTGGCCTTAGTTGGCGCGCCCGGATTCACTAATCAGTCGATGAAAAGTCCAAGCAGGTGAATAAATTATCTACATATTTAAAACACTCATGATTTTCGTTCAAAAAGAAATTTTGAGCTTTCTGCTCCAGTCAATTCCCTTTAAATGAAGTTAATAGGCCCAAGTTGTATTATCACTTACGTTTAAAGTTTAATAATATATTAAAATTAGTATCAAGTAGTATTAGTATCAATTAGTATTAGTATCAGCGCTAATTGGCCATCATTTGTTAATTTATTTAATTTGTTGTGCGAGTTGCAAATCTATTGAAAGCAGTAGTAATTTCATCACGAGGTACCAGCAAGCGTACGAGTTTGAGGTAATAGTTACGTTTTCATAGCCCAAGAGTGTAAAAGAATGTACTCTTACAACAGAAAAGATATCTCATTCACAATACGGTCTCTACTTTTTTTAAATACCAGATACGTATCAATGTTTCCGTACAATATGCCTGAACAAGCACACTCTGTGATCCACTCACAGGATTTATTTTTTCCATCTATATTTTACCAGGGACAAATCTTCTTAATCATCCCTTCAAACCAAATGCATTGAATTAAAATGCAGTTCTCAGCTTTGTTCAGTTTAAACAAACATTTTGAAACCAAAATTATACTCATTTATCCCACAATCCTTGTTTTATTATGTTCGAGACAAAAGGGTTGGTTGTTGACAAAAATTATTACAATTCTTGGTTATACAAAACTGTCACTTCGGCTGTTTGTCTTCTTAGTACGTTGATGGCAATATTTGAGGGGTTCTCACTAGTTAGTATTAATACAAATAATACGGGTACAAAATTACATTTTTTAAATAACAGAAGGAATTAAACCAATTCCTGTAAAAATATTCGAGAAAGCAATTTTAATGCGATTAAAAACACTACGCCGGTGTGTTTTCTTCAAATTCGCTTTTGTGACAACTCAATTATCAATAAATCCATCGAATTGAGGCAGGAGGAAAAATTGCCTGAACCTATTAGATTTATTTATAGATCACCCTCTGTATTTTACTTTGCACCTACTTTATTATATCCCGCAGTAGTACTGGTTTTTCGAAGAATAGACGCTTGTCTGTGAGATCTCTGGCTCTGGGTCTCCGTCAACATAACACCCTCCCCCATAGCCCCAAAGCTATTTTCCACTCGATTACCTTGCCTCGTGATCTCTTGGCATCGTCTCGTGGTTTCTCGCCTCGCCTCCACAAGCGCTGCGTTCTGTGCGACGGCGCCGCGCTCTAGCGGCACGAGCGAGAAGCACCCGTGCGTGACAACTGGTTTAGCGCGTCTCCGTAAGAGGTTATGAAGAGGTCCTGCACGCTTGTCTGAGCACTTCTGCCGAGCGAGTTTAAAAACGACAGACGTGTTTCACCCGAGAAAGAGACCTTTTCCAGAGGGGCTCGTTAACCTGTCACACTAAACAGAAAGATAACAATGTTTGCAGACTCGAAAAGATGAAGCAAGAAGACGAAAGATGCACTAAGAGAAAGCAAATACTGATTTAAATATCAGTGTGTGAATTCCTATTACTAATAAAAATTAAATGTCACTTACATCATCCACACAGGGACACTCACTAGAGGGGAACAGCTGGGCAATTTGCCCTAGGCTCCGACCTAATTTAGGGGAATCGATTTTTTCTTTTTTTACTCAAAATAGTTTTAAACTAGGGATGCAACGGAATGGTACTTTCTCATACTATTTAGTTTTCTAATTTCTTTGGTCTGGTCTCGCTTTGCGGTCTTGCCCCTCCCTCATGCCAGCTGTCTTTTTTTTTTGTTTTTGTTTTTGTATCGTAGAATTGAAATACCTCTTTAATAATATTATATTAAAGTAAAACCTTGTCCTATATGAATATTTTCGTTGAAAACTTTGGAGCCAATTTTTAGAAATTTGAAGCTCTTTTTCACAGAAATCTATTGAGTTTTCGACAAACTTCATTGAACATCGTTTAAAGCACCTCCACTCACAAATGCAATAATGCATACAAATTTCTGGAAATGTACAAATTAAAGGCGTGAGGGTTATTTAAAAAATACATTTGTGTAATTTTTGAAAAAAGAAATAATGCAGCAAAATTAGTTTGTCATAAGAGACAGTGCATTTAGCATTATCCATATGAAAAGTTTGAAGAAAAAATTTGCAGTTAATTTTGAGAAAAATGCGTTTGCGTGTTTCTGATAATACGGAATTTTGAGTTAGTTTTTACAGAAAACTTTTGAGTTTTCTAGAAACTTTATACTACATCATTTAAAGCCCCATATACTCTTAAATACAATTATGTGAGGAAATCGCCGCAAATGTGAATATTAACGACGTGAGAGGCCGCGAACCGTCGTTTTTGATAGTTCAGATAATCAAGAACAAATTTTTCGATAATTCAGAGAGTTCAACAAATACGAGACCTCGCCATTTCTTGTGTATCCTTTGCTCTAACCGAAGCAAAAAAAATTAAAGAAAAAAATTGTAGCCTTTTTTAAAAAAAACGACAATTGCATTTTCGTCAAACAAAAACTACACAAAAAATATTTGTTTTAAAAAATGTACATGTTTCTATATGAAGAACTAAGTTTTTAGAACAGATTACAATAAGAAAACAAAGTGGTTTACCAAATTATTGAGTATGATTCATCTGTCACATTTCAAATATCTGCTTTCCTGCAATTAAAGATTCATGAAATTGTTTCTCAAGATTGGCATAAGATATTAAAAACAAACATTTAACTTACAGCTAATTTTAAAACTTATGTATATTAATGGAAGTGTAGTCAGCATCTAATATTTTAATACAAAGAACATTGTTCTCTTTCATAACTAGCAAAAAACACAATAGTTTACAAGTTTATGGTTTATGTTTCACACAAAATATTCTAAATTGGTCCTCATATGTTCTTCATCGTCTCCTATAATATTTCAGTAGCATACATACCTTTTGCGGCTCTTACACGTAACCGATCTTTATAAATGAGGTATCTAAAAAACCAATTTCACTGAGAAGTGATGAATTGCACTTTGACTTTAAAAATATGAAGGATTTGTTTTAAAAAATTCATCTAAATATTCATGTCAAATGCAACCCGCATTACTCAGTCAACTATCTCGTTAAATAACTCATAAACAAAGCTAGGATATTCGCCTATATAGACATTCCACAACAGTCAACGATCACAATCCAGATACGAAAGTTAGCGGTATCAGGACGTCTGGACATCAATGCCCAACTGTAAACTCGTATTGTAAATAATATACAGTTTGATATTAAACTTACGGTGTCAGTTCGCTAAGATACTCAATATGTAAACATCGTTTGATAAAAATTTTCATGTACCGAAGTGTAGTCTAAGCCTACTGAATTGTTTCTAATGGTAACAAATGGTATTTATTACTCGAAGGTGAAAATATTAGTTTTATTGTTTTTTGGTTCGGAATTGCTTTCCTTGATGTACGTAAGAACGCAGAAAATAATTCAATACTTGCATACAAATAATTTTTCAATTTTCGCAACCCAGTAAGCTCGCGCCCTGCCCTTCCAAAACTCTATCTGTTTCTCATTACGAATCCAAGAAAGTTAAATAATATTGCAAAGAGTAGGCTTGTACTTGCCCGATCATGTATGTTCGCATGGAAAACATTACTTGACTTTCTCAAGAGTACAAACATTTTCACATATTTTTGAGACTATCAAGAAAAGAGAAAAGCTAACTGTCAAGGAAGATTGATAAATTACTTCAAATGTTGTTTCTAGGGAAGTGTGAACTGTTCGAAGAACGTATCTCTATACTTCTGAATAAATGTTTATATAATATTTTTTCTAACCTCAATTGCATTGTTTTTATTTTTGTTTGATATTCTGTAAGTACGAAGTTACATTTATACATTTTTAACAAATAAACAGGTTTCATTAACAACTTTCCTTCTTAATGGAAAGGATAGGGAAATGGATAGGAAAAGGGTAATTATTAACATGCTGGAGTTACAGTACAGGTATGCTAGTACAACTTAATCGAATTGTCCTCATTTCTTTGTAAAATGTCCTGTTCATTATATAACTTTCCCTATAGTACGTGTGTAATATATTACATTATGTGTGCGTAATGTAAAAATATATCATCATTTTAATAAAATTCCATGTGACAGTATTCGCAGCTGTGTTTTACTCGCGCTGTTTCCAATCTCGACGGCCTGAATAACTCCTCCGTTGCAGGCCCCATCTCCAGCTCGTTCGTGAACCGCTATGGCTGCCGCCCAGTCACCATCGCCGGCGCCATCTTGGGATCCATTTCGCTGGCGCTGAGCGTCTTCGCGACCAACGTGCCGACGCTGTACCTCACCATCGGCCTTGGCACTGGTAAGACCTGCGCTCCCACGCTCCCTTATATTTTAATGCAATTAGATTTAATTTAACGCCTTGTTTTACTTGATAAGACTCAGGTTATCAGGCCTACTCTTCCGTGTGATCGCACAAAATTTCGCTCCATTCACCATTTAGCAGAGAAAGAAGATACTACTCGGGCTACAAAACAGGCCATTTAAATTCAGCTCAGAGGATTCTTTTAGTTTGAAGATGTTTTACATTCAGTAGATATACAACATGGGACCGTCAGCTTTAATTTCCCTTCGAAGGAAGATGTATGAAGAATTTTTTCGCCCTTAAAAATTCACGGTTTTGAACCCGTAAACTTGGGTACAGCAACCCGATACGGTAACCGTTACAGTTGGTGACGTGCATTCAATCGCGTGGGCCGTGTGTTGCAGGGCTGGGCTTCGGCCTGGTGTACCTGCCGGCGATCGTGTCGGTGACGTGCTACTTCGAGCGGCGGCGCTCGCTGGCGACCGGCATCGCCGTGTGCGGCTCGGGCCTGGGCACCTTCCTGCTGGCGCCCGTCACCCGCTGGCTGGTGGACGGCCTGGGCTGGCGGCACGCGCTGCTCTGCGTCGCCGCCATGGTGCTGTCGTGCGCGGGCTTCGGCGCGCTCTTCCGCCCGCTGCCCGGCACCGCGGGCCACGCGAGCGCCTCGCACCACGGCCACGCGCCCGGCGAGCGCGGGAAGGTGGGTGGAGCACTGACAACTTCTGAAAATACCCATTACTCAACGCGTTGATCAGGAATTTTTCCACACACTGCTCAACATCGTGCTCAAGAAACTCCATAACCCTTTGCTCAACATCTTGCTCAACACCTTCTCAACACTTTAATCAACAGGTAGCTCGACAATTGGACAACACACTGGTAAATATATTTCTCAACACATTGCTCAGCGTATCTCAAAACATTGCGCAAAGCAATGATTCACATAGCCAAGCTTCTGGGCGAGAGAACCGCGTATCACTGCCCAGTTCTCAAAATGCACACAGCTCAACGCATTGCTCAGAAATTTCTCAACGTGCTGCTCAACATTGTGCTCAAGAAACCTCATAACCCTTCTCTCAACATATTGCTCAACACCTTCTCAACACTTTGATCAACAGGTTGCTCAACAATTGCGCAACACACTGATAAATATATTGCTCAATGCATTGCTCAGCTTGTCTCAAACCATTGCATAACGCAATGATTCGCATGGCCACGATTCCCGGCGAGCGCGAGAAGGTGGGTGGACGAGGGAATCGCGTATCACTGACCAGTACTTAAAATGTACATTGCTCAACGCGTAGCTCAGAAATTTCTCAACACATTGCTCAACATAGTACTCAAGAAACACATAACCCTTTGCTCAATATATTGCTCAACACTTTCTCAACATTTAGATGAAATTTCTCAACCATTGCTTAAGACACTGATAAATATATTGCTCAACACATTGCTTAGCCTATCTCAAAACATTGCGCAACGAAATGCTTCGCATAGCCACGCTTCCCGGCGAGCGCGGGAAGGTGGGTGGACGCCACGGACGAGGGAATCGCGTATCACTGACCAGTTCTGAAAATGCACTGCTCACAAACATGCACAGAAACGCACTACACATTGTTCACTATAATGCACAACACATTGCCTAATATATTGCTCAACAAATGCTCTTCACATACCCAACAATTTCTCAACACATTTCTGAATAAATTCTCTACATATAACTCAACACATTGACCAACAAATGATCAACTCATTACTTAACACAGTGCTCAAAACATTATCAACATATTGTTGAAGATGATAAAGATTTGATCAACACAGCGCTCAACACATTGTTCAAAAAATCACCATCTACGCAGGAGGAGCTTCGTAGGTATTTGTGCAGAAATATGTTGAATAATATGTGGAGGTTGTGTGAAGTTGAGCAGGTGTTGTCATCGCGCTAATTCGCGGGTGATGACGTCACCACTGGGGCATGTTTTGAATGACGAGTTCAGTAGGGTTGAGTAGTTTCCAGCTGGTGTAGAGTCGCTTGCTTCATCATTGCCGCTGGTGGCGCTACGTAAGCATATATTGAGCAATATGTTGAGGTTGTGTGGTGTTGAGTTGGGTGCTGGTTGGCAGAAAACACTTGGTCATAGACGCTGGAGGTGCAACGTTAGCCTGTGTTAACCAATATATTAAGTACTATGTTGAGGTTGTTTAGTTTTAAGCTGGTGTGGAGTCGGGTGCTGGTTTGCACGAGCAGATCACGTCATCACCTCCGGAGACTACGGCAGCATATGTTGAGCAAATATGTTTAGATTGTGTGGGGTGGGGCTGGTGTGAAGTCGGGCGCATCTCTCCAGAAGATGCTTCATCATCGTCGCTGAAGGGACTACATCAGCCTGGTGAGCCACATGTTGAGGTTGTGTGATGTTGAGTCTTACGAAAAGAAGATGAAGGCGACGTCATCACTGCTGCATGGATCTACGTCAGCATATGATGAGTAATACCCTAAGGTGGTGTGGTTTTCAGCTGGTGACTTGCAGTGCGGTGTTGACTGGCAGCCTGTGTTGAGCAACATGTTGAGGCAGTGAGGTGGCCGGTGTTGAGCAGATGTTGAGGCGTGGTCCGCAGGGAAAAGTGTTGTCGTCGCCAGATGCGCTACGTCAGCCCGTGTTGGGCAATGTGTTGAGCAACATGTTGACGCGGTGTTGAGCAGACGTTGTGTCGAGATCGTGGTCCCCATGTGAAGGCACTGTTGTTGCCGGATGCGCTACGTCCGCCCGCGTTGACCAATGCGATGAGTAACATGTTGAGGCGTTCTTGAGCAGATGTTGAGTCGTGGTCGTGGTCCCTATGTCAAGGCGCCTTGGTCATCGTGGGATGCGCTACGTCAGCCCGCGTTGAGCAATGCGTTGAGCAACATGTTGAGGCGATGTTGAGCAGATGTTGAGTCGTGGTCGTGGTCCCTATGTGAAGGCGCCGTGGTCGTCGTGGGATGCGCTACGTCCGCCCGCGTTGACCAATGCGTTGAGTAACATGTTGAGACGTTGAGCAGCCGTTGAGTCGTGGTGGTGGTGGTGGTTGCCCGCAGGTGAAGGCGTCGGCGTCGTCGGCGTCGCTGGAGGAGCTGCGCCTCAAGGCCGCCCCGGGGGCGACGGACGTCCGGCGTTCGCTGCGCGCGTCGGAGCGCGACCTCGCGGAGGCGGACGCGGGGGCAGGGCTGCAGAGGCCGCTCAGCGTGGGCCACCTGCCGCCCGCGCGCTCCGCCCACGCCACGCGCCCGGCCCTCCGCGCCCCCGACCACTCGGCCGCCCGCCTCGCGCGCTCCCACCCGGCGCTCGCCGTCTCCGTGCCCCCGCACGCCGGTCAGTACACGCGCGCGCGCCGCCACTCCCGAATCAGCCCCTTGCCACTAGGAACGTGCGTACAACGCAGTTGTACACGCAGTTGTATTGGCATGGATTCCGTGTTGTTATTGGCACGATTTCTTCAATTCGTGTGTGTGAGCTTGGGATTGAGAGTGCGAGTGTGTGAGAGGGTGAGTGAGAATTGGATTGTATGTGTGAGTGTGAGTGAGAGCGGGAGGGAGAGAGAGTGAACGTGAGTGAGAATTAGAGTGAGCGTAAATAAGAGTGAGATTGGGAGTAAGTATGAGTGAGTGAGAACGAAAGTGTGAGTGAGAGTGAGGGTGTGAATGAGAATGAGAGTCCGCGTGAGAGAGTGTGAGTGTCAGTGTCCCTGATTTTTAGGGTACTCCATAATCGGCAAGTTATATTCCGGTATTTGGCAGGTTACATTCTGACGCAGTCGATACGATTTTATGTACCTGCCGAACTTCTGTACATAGGAGATTGTCTAAAAATTAGTTACATGTATGTACGCGTAAAACTCTGTTATATGCAATTTCTCGCCATATGTTCGTTGGCAAAATGTTATCATTTGTAATCCTCCTACAAGACCTAATCGTTTGTAACATTTATTGCGAGAAAGCCTGTATTCTCTGCTATATACTTTGGTTGGTTTGTCTTAGAATCCAAACATTAATACGTTCGTAGGCTTCCGCGGCCGGAGTCAATACATTCTTGGCTATCCAGGATGAGCCGTGACTCGATCAATTGTGCTGACGTCAGCAGTATAGCTCTGAAGAAGGCCACAGCAAGATGGCCGAAACGTCAGCACAATTGACCGAATCGCGGTTCATCCCGGATAGCCAAGAATGTATTGTAGCGAAACCGATTTCGTCATACTTTTCGAAACTAAATTCATGCTGGAAAAATTAAATATAACAAACTCGGACCACCCAGAATTCTACCGGGAGCTTAAACAGATTGCAATGCACGCGTAGTCTCACTTATCGCGGGGGCCATTACCGCCTCCTCCCCATTAAGCAGGCCGTTTGGAGGACTGCCGTTGATAGACACTGTGCAAGTGTTCAGAGCCGGCTGCAGATTTCGAGACCACCCACTTTCGGGGGAGCCCAGAGCGATACTTCTGTCATCGAACGCGCCCCCCTACGCAAGCGAGGGCTAGATTTCTAGAAGGTTCGAGAACAACCCCACGTGCTCACAGCCCGCACAAGGTGTGGAAATTTCCTTCGCTTCTCACGCTGCGATTGGGTTAAAATATTTCACTGCGCAGCAACTTTTAACCAATAGCGACACTGCTATCAAAGGGAACTAGGACACGTAAGAAATTGGGGTGGGGAGAAGAGCTAACCTGGTGCGATTTCAACGGAGAGAACGGCAGAAGGGATTTGATTTTTAGACGGAACAGTCGGGGCAGAAGTTTCTCTTGGGGGGGGAATATTATTCGGTTAGAGGCAAGTTCACCTCTACCGGACTTAAATTTTTTTCGACGCAGAAATTATCTGATTTGATTTGAGTTTTGGGCTGACGGGAGTCGTGAGAGAATTACTTCTCTGGGAGGAAATTATTCGTCGAGGAGAGGCCAGTTTGTCTCTGAAAGATTTAGAAAGATTTCGGAAGGAGCTAAAGCTACTAGCTGACAACAATTGAGAAAATTAATTCTCTGGGGTGGGATTTATTCGTCGGGGAGAGGCAAGTAGACCTCTGAGGCGTTTAAAAGCGGGTAGAGAAAAATTGTTTCTCTGGGGCGGGAATTATTTGTCGCTAGACTTTCCGAAGTTATGTTATAAAAATTAAAGAGACATTAGGCTGATTACTACGTTCCGGAGATAGAAATCGCCCGACTTCTACCAGTATCAACCAGTTCTGCCAGTATCAACCAGTATCAACCAGTTCTGCCAGAATCTTCAAGAACTTCTAGTCGCCTAGACATCGCGGGCAGTTCGCCCGGGACATCGCCTCCCCTGGTTGAATGACCGGAGGACCGCTCAGCTGACGCCACGCGCCAAGAGGGGTGAGGGACGGCCGCGGTCGCCCCCTCGCCCAAGGCCGCCGCCCTCCTTCTAGACGCCGGCCAAGGGCCTGCCTGGGCACACAAAGGACCCTACGAGGTTGATGACCTGACGGGTATTCATCTACAAAACTTATGTAACGCAGTAATGTGCTTGGGCACGTCAAATTATCATTCTGTAACGCTTGTAAATATTATTTGTAATAAGTTGACCTTCTTCCTAGTTATAAGTCTTTTTCTATAATTACTAACATGCCTAATTTTCTTTTCTCTATAATTTTTCCTTTTCCATTGTTAGTGTAAGAATTGTAATCTCCCTGGTGCAATTTTGTTTATTTTTTTTTTGCTCAGGAATAAAGTGAATCATTTTACCAGTGAACAAGTGTTTATTTTTGTTGTGTTTCTCTTGTACTGTGTAACAGTTCCTTCCATCACCGATCTGAGCTAGTGGCAGGGTCGCTAATCGATTCCACAGGTAATCGTTAGTGTTACAGTATCAATATTAATACGTTTTCTCCGTGGAACGAAAACTCTCTATAATGAAAGGAAGAACTCGGACCCTTGATTTTCGTTATTAAGAGTTAAACTGGGACCGGCTTAGGGCATCATTTGATGAAACCGGGGAGGCTCAGGGCATCATATGATGTCACGGCAGTTCCTCTCACCGGGAAGTCCTAGGGTTCTCCACACCTGATTGCCCACGGGTAGGATCGGCGCCGGATCTCACCATCCAATGGAGAAAGACAAGCCTACGTGAAAAAACGTGCACTACGCTTACGGGACCAATGACCTTATCAGTTGCCGCGCCCGGGTCGCTTAATGAATCGAATGATTACGTATTATCTTCAGTTTACTGATGTATCGCTTCGTCCACGCATCAGGGTACGTGCGTGTTGTGGCGGTGTGTGACGGCTGGTCTTTGCAGGCAACGTGGAGTCGCGGCTGGTTGGCGGTACGCCAGTCATGACTCGCAAGGGCAGCGGCCTCATGTACCGCAAGGACATCCTCTACTCGGGCTCACTCCGCAACATCCACCACAAGTGAGTGCCACTCCATAATGATCACTCAATTCATAATGATTTCACTCGGTCACTTCCGTTCATTTCACCACAAGTGAGTGCCACTCCAGAATGATCACTCAATTCCAAATGATTTCACTCGTTCACTTTCGTTCGTTTACTCGTTTGCAGTCCTTTATTCGCTTTCGTTAATTTGCGCATGTTATTAATTTTCATTCACTCACTCATATTTTTTTGCTCTTCCGCTCATCCGTTCACTACCACCCATCAGTTTATTCATTCACTTTCATTCATCCAGTCATTTATGTTTTCATTACTTTATTCATTTCCATTCATTCAATCGCTTTCGCTTATTTATCTATTTTTATCTATTAATCTATTCTTTCATTTTAGTCATCATTCATTTTCATTCATCCTTTAATTATTACTGGAGCACAAAAAAGTTTTCAAAAGCGTAGGTTTCCGCTGTTGGAGTCAGTACCTACAGTACTGACAAGGAGATGGCGCCTCGTAGGCACAGTACGGGCCTTTCACTTCCTTGTCCTATCCTCCCCCTTACTTACACTCACACAAACATGCACTACACCACCACATAGGCCAGGAAGCCGTTCGGGAACTTAGAGCTTATCCCGGCCAGGACGGCGCCCACTGGTCGGAGATACCTGGTTGGGGAAACCCAGCTGGCTGACGTGTAGGTCGGCGCCGGATCTCACCAACTAGCGCGGGAAGATTACCACCCCCTCCCGAGGGAAAAAACAAACTACACTTACGGACAAATGATCTCGGTAGTTGACGCGCCAGGAATCTCCAACAACTAGCCAATCAATAACGACTTCTTTTTCTCTCAATTCTCCGGTGCTATACTTTTGCCGTGGTTTCTTTTATTACCGAGGCCCAATCTCTTTAGTCTTCTGCTTTCCTTCTCCATCTTTTTTCACTCTTAGGAGTCTCGGCTATTCTTTCACCTCGTCATCCCATCTTAACCTCGCCTGCCTCACCTCCTCCTCCTACTAGCCATGCCCCCTACATATACCTTCTTTACTGCCCTATCTTCCTTCACTATCTCAAGTGTCCGAGCGATGTGGCTCAGTGCGTAACGCGCTGGATTCGCAAGCAAGAGGTCCGAGATCGATACCCGGGCCGGCCATTCTGGCCGTTGCATTCGTGGCTTCCCTCAGGTCACAAGGCAAATGCTGCGATGATTGCAACATACCACGACCTCCTCCCCCTATTCCACCTCACACCTCTTACCATCATCCTATATACCACCAAAATAATAATAATAATAATAATAATAATAATAATAATAATAATAATAAAGTAGGCCCCGTGGCGAAGACAATTGCGGCAACCGCAGTCTACGCCAAGGAGGCTGCAGTTTCGAGTCCTGCGCAGACATGGTCGTATTTGTGATTGTCCCTTCAACCCTCATCATCATCCTATCATCTCCTCAACATCCAATCATCTCATAATTAACACTTCACGGCGTAACAACGTGAGGGATACAGCTGAAAAGCTGATACTGAAGACATTAATACGCTAATCTTGTAGCGTGATCAGTAATAGCCAATACGCCAATAATAATAATAATAATAATAATAATAATAATAATAATAATAATAATAATAATAATAGATAGTGACAGCCGTCGTCTACGCCGAAGAGGCTGCAGGTTCGAGTCCTGCGTAGACATGGTCGTATTTGTGGTTGTCCCTTCAACCCTCATCATCATCCTATCATCTTCACACCTGAAGGCGTAACAATCTTGTGGTACTGAGGGAAACAGCTGAAAAGCTGATCCTGGATATATAATAATAATAATAATAATAATAATAATAATAATAATATGTGCCAATCAGATGGCCGAGATAACTAAGGCAGTAATGCCGTAGTGGTATCGGACCAGAAGATCTCGGGGGTTCGAGTCCCGCCTCGGGTATGGGTGTATTTGTGTATGTTTGATGAGTGTGTCGTCCTTTCTCTCCTCCTCATCATCATCATCATTTCATCTTCCATACCCCCAGGGCTAACAATATTCCCAGGAATAAAATTCGGATTCAGCCAAATACTGGTCCCCAATTAAAGTTACATGCACCTGCCACCGCGATAATGATACTGAGCCACGGTAAATGCAGGATGAAAGCTTGCGTGGTCCTAGTCGACCGATTCACGAGAAAAATACTAATAATAATGATGATAATAGTAATGGTAATAATAATAATAACAACAACAACAACAACAACAATAATAATAATAATAATAATAATAATAATAATAATAATAATAATGATAAATTGTTCTGACCGGGGTTTTTCGTGGTTTCCCTCGGTCATAAGGCGAATGCTGGGATGGTTCAAAAAGTCCACGATCACCTTTCACCAATATCCTATCACCTCCTAATCCATTCCTATCATCTCATAATTCACACTTGAAGGCGTCACAACCTTGTTGTAATCCAAGGATACAGCTGAAAAGCTGATCCTGGAAGAATTACACACGTTAATCGTGTAGCGTGGTCAGTAATGGCCTATACGCCAATAATAATAATAATAATAATAATAATAATAATAATATAAATAATGATAATAATAATATAAATAATGATGATAATAATAATAATAATATAAATAATGGTAATAATAGTAATAATGATAATGGTGATGTTGATAATGCGTGCGGGCGTTGTCGCAGGTCGTCGTCGCAGCTGCCGGGCGGCGCGGAGGCGGAGGCGGAGCGCCTGCTGGGCGACGAGGCGCCCAAGGGTTCGCGCGCGCGGGCCAACGGGGGGCTGCTGGGGGCGTCGGCGCCCTGCCTGGACGCGTCCGCCGGCGACGCGCCGCCCGCCCTGCGCCCCGCCGCCGCCGCCGCCCACGCCACCGTCGCCGCCAGCCACGCCGGCTCCCGCCCCGTCTCGCCCGACCTCGCCGACGGCGAGGCAGGACGAGGCGGCTCAGCCGGGTGCTGCGGCCGCTGCCTGCCCGTGGAGACCACGGACGCGCTCAGGGAGATGATGGACTTCACGCTGCTCAAGGACCCCATCTTCATCCTCTTCACCGTGTCCAACTTCCTCACTAGCATTGGCTACAACGTGCCGTACCTCTACGTCGCGGTGAGTCACGGCCAGTCAACGTCCTCTACAATTCCTTCTTCTTCCTCTTCATTTTCGTCTAAACTTTTCATTTCTCATGTTCATTTTCACCGTGTCTAACTTCCTCACTAGCATTGGCTACAACGTGCTGTACCTCTACGTCGCGGTGAGGCACGTCCAGTCAGCGTTCTCTACAATTCCTTCTTCTTCCTCTTCATTTTCGTCCAAACTTTTCATTTTTCCTCTTCATCTTCACCATGTCCAACTTCATTACTAGCATTGGCTACAACGTGCCGTACCTCTACGTCGCAGTGAGTCATGTCCAGTTAGCGTTCTCTACAATTCCTTCTTCTTCATCTTCATTTTCGTCCAAACTTTTCATTTGTCCACTTCACCTTCATCTTCATCGTGTCCAACTTCCTCACTAGTACGGTGAATCCTGAATGCTCAGTGTTTTGTTCAATGTCTTCTTCTTTCTCTTCATTTTCGTCATTTTAATTTTCTTCTTCTCTTTCTTCCTACTATTCACGTCTCTTACGAGAAGCTCTTCATGGTTCGTGATCCCGGGAGTAATCATCCATTAAGATTTTGTCTCGTCCCGTCGAAGTCAGTCAATGTCTTTTATTTATCGTCCAGGGGCTAGGCGCCGGTTGTACCCGAGCTTTCCAGACGATCGTCTGTCCAGGAACGCGTGATGTCACGAGTTGCTTAACTTCCGTCACTCCACTTAGCATACGCTGTCTGCCTTAATGAAAATGTGCGTTAAAGTAATTATTATGAACGCACATTAAATTGTATGTACACATGAACATGAGAATGCAATAGTCAAAGTTGTATCGTCATAACTGATCTGAATGAATGAATGAATGAATTTGATGGACTGGTAATTATAAATATATTATATGAATGATGGGAGTCACGGGAAATGGGGGAATCTCTATATTGCATCTACACTGGTTTTAATTTAAGCAATAAATTTAATGAACAAATAGATTAAACTCTTTTTAATGAACAAGTTACTAAAATTTAATGTACATTAATATCTTCTTCTACATTGGAACGACATTTCTGATACTGCAGGTTATCCTTAGACCCTTTCTCCAAATCTTACGTGGATGCTGTTTATTTGCGTTATTTACCATTTTATAAACTAAATAACAAATGACAATGTTCTTTCCAGAAAAACTTTATAGCATATTCTTATAACTATACATAGGGGTCAATCATCTTAACACTACGAATATTTTTGAAACAAACCTACCAAATCGTAATAGACAATGACCCGAAAATATCACTCAGAAACTGCAATATAATACTATCAAACTGAAATGGACTAGTTTTAAAAATAATTCTGTTATAATTTAGATGTCAAGTGTGGTATTTCTGACCACAACCGCATTCCAACCGACGGTGGCTTGTCAGCTAGGTCGAATTCAGTCTCTTTCTGAAGGAAAATTCTAGCGACGGGCTGCTCTGATCGGTAGTTTTCCGTGGTTTCTCCGATCAACACCGGGCAATGCCAGAGCAGTACCCTAACAAAGAAGCCACGGACCGCGCGCGATCTTTCCTTCCTCTTCCTTGTCCTATCCTCACCCCTTACACCCACTTACACGAGCAGTACCCAACAAACGGGCCACGAACCGCGCGCGATCTTTCCTTCCTCTTCCTTGTGCTATCCTCACCCCTTATACGAACATTCACTACCTTACCACACATGCCGGGAGACCGGTCGGGTGCTTAGAAGCTCTTCCCGGCTGGGGGCGGTGTCCCGCTGGTGGGAGATACATAAAATATCAATTTATTTGAACTGCAAATGGGCATTACCCGGTGGCAGCTAATTACATAAATAAAATACTACAGCTAACATGCAAAATACATAATAATAATAATAATAATAATAATATAATAAAATAATAATACAAAATAATAATATAATAAAATAATAATATAATAATAATATAATAATAATAAAATAATAATAATAATATAATAAAATAATAATAATAAAATAATGATATAAAACTGTCTAATTCATAAAACATTTAAAATTACCTTAAACAAATAGGGTTGGGGAAAACCCCGCTAGTCGTCGGTAGGTCTGTGCCGGATCTCGCCATACAGCGAGATCACCGCCTCCTCCAGTGTAAAAACACATGCACTACACTTACGGGGCTATTGACCCTGTTAGTTGACGTGCCCGGTATCCCTAAAACAATCAATCAAGCGAAGTGACGGTGTTGACGTGTGCGTGGGTGATTGCGTTGTGCAGGTGCAGGCGAAGGAGAGGCACCTGTCCGAAGACCAGGCGGGCTGGCTACTGGCCGCCATCGGCTTCGCCAACACCGTCGGCCGAATCGTGCTGGGCTACATCTCCGACAAGCCGTGGGTGGACCGCCTGCTCGTCTACAACCTCTGCCTCACCATCTGCGGCGTCGGTCAGTAGCCCTGCCCGCGCCCCAACCAGATTTATCCACCAGGGCCTGGCGATACGAGATTTTTTTCTGACGAATATTCGTCGGTTTCCGCCGCACGGGTACAATACTTTCTCTCTTTACGTTGGAAAGCGCGAGAAAGTAAAATGATAGGCTGAACGGATTAGGCGATAGCTTTGGTCATGGACGGACAGACAGTTTTGCTGCAAATCGATTTTTATTAAGGACTCGTAAAATATGATTCAAGCTGCATCACGTGTTAGAACATATTTTTTATTCACTCGTGGAAATTATGAAATTTCAGCAAAAATAATTCCCCCAGGAACGTATATGTAATTCCAGCTTCAGCCAGGAGCTTCTTCGATTGTTACTTCCTCGTTCTTACGTACGTAAAGAGAGAAACTATTGTACCCATGCGGTTATATTATATATATATATATATATATATATATATATATATATATCCGCTGTTTCCTTAGCAGAGCCCGCTAAAAAGAATGTTTTTCTGCCGAAAATTCGTTGGTTTCCGCCGCATGAAATATCCAAGCCAAGTTTCATTGATGATTTTTGCAATTTAGTGTAAGATTTTAATATTATTTGTTTGTTTTTTGATAGTGACTCTATGAAATGCTTGATTAGATTTATTTGTTTGTGAACATTATAATTAATATTTAAAACCTTATATTTGTGTTGTAATGAGTAATATTTAAAAATTATTAATGACCATTCTTATGACTACAGTAGATAGGAGGAATACTTTAAGGGATAAAATAATTTCTCTACTTTCCCATTTTCACTCTTCTTGCTTCAATTAAATATCCGCTCATAAAAATATTACCACTAAAATCCTTACATATGTACGCTTATTCCACATGGCTTAACGAAAAATGCTGGCAGTGAAACTGTACTTTCAAAAGATGACTAAATTTAAATGGTGTGATCTAAAATTAACTCCAAGTACTCCCAATGTGATATATTCTCATGTTGTGCACGACAAATGAGTAACTTTTAGAACACACCCTGTACTAGAGGTCTAAAAGCTCGCATTACTCACTTCTGAAAGTAAATTTGAAAGAATTGACGAACAATTAATGAAAAACCATGTATATGAAAAAAACTAAAAAAATCAAACTCATTGTCAACATCCTTGCAGTTCAATTATTGAGCGTTGTCTTACCGTAGTTTGATCTTGTCGAAATACTCAATTATTGAACGTTGCCTTACTGTAGTATGATCTTTTCGAAATAATCAATTCTATTATTGAACGTTGCCGTATTGTGGTATGATCTTTTCGAAATAATCAATTCTATTATTGAACGTTGCCGTATTGTGGTATGATCTTTTCGAAATAATCAATTCAATTATTGAACGTTGCCTTACTGTAGTATGATCTTTTCGAAATAATTATGTAACATTGACCTACTGAAGTATGATCTTTTCGAAATAATCAATGCAATTATTGAACGTTGCCTTACTGTAGTATGAACTTTTGGAAATAATTATTGAACGTTGACCTACTGTAGCATGATCTTTTCGAAATAATTAAATTATTGAGTGTGTGTGTGTGTGTTTCCACAGCGACGGCGTTCAGCGCGCTCTGCGAGTCATACGCGTCCTTCATGATGTACTCGTTGGTGTTCGGATGCTCCATCGGCGCGTACGTGGGGCTCACATCGGTAGTGTTGGTAGACCTGCTTGGGCTGGAGCGGCTCACCAACGCCTTCGGGCTGCTGTTGCTCTTCCAGGGCTTCGCCTCGCTCATCGGCCCGCCAATCGCAGGTGAGTCTCGATTCAGTTCAATTTATTGATGCCTTTGGTTTTTATACGTGATGAGACTCTAGTGCATACGGCCTGCTCTTCCACCTGTTACGATTGAATGTAATAATGATTCATTATTATATGTGGCAAGGCTCAGACTACGAGGCCTGAACACGCAAACTTCATTACGCCCCTTTCGCCATCTAGGAGCGATCATTGGTTTAGACTAGCCTATTACATCGGATGTTCTTCTGAAACCGCTCGCTCATTGGCTGACGTGTGCGCAAGCTGGCTGTAGTTTAAAATCACTCATTGTATAGATTGTTCTTACACTGAATGGGGAGATTATTTGATTAGAAATGTCCATTACAGCGGAGGTTCTTCTGAAACCGCTCGCTCATTGGCTGTCGTGTGCGCAAGCTGGCTGTAGCTTAGAATCACTCATTCTATTTGTTGTTCTTAAACTGCATGCGGGAGATCATTGGAATAAACGTGTCCATTACATCGGAGGTTGTTCTGAAACCGTTCTCTCATTGGCTGTCTTGTGTGCAGGCTGGCTGTAGTTTTGAATAACTCATTCTATTTGTTGTTCTTATACTGCATGCGGAAGATCATTGGATTAGACTTGTCCATTACAGAAGAGGTTCTTCTGAAACCGCTCGTTCATTGGCTGTCGTGTGCGCAGGCTGGTTGTAGATTAGATTCACTAATTGTATTGGTTGTTCTTAAACAGAATGCGGATGCTCATTGGAATAAACTTGTCCATTACATCGGAGGTTCTGAAACCCTTCGCTCATTAGCTGTCGTGTGTGCAGGCTGGCTGTAGCTTAGAATCACTCATTGTATTGGTTGTTCTTAAACGAAATGCGGATGTTCATTGGAATAAACTTGTCCATTACATCGGAGGTTCTTCTGAAACCGTTCGCTCATTAGCTGTCGTGTGTGCAGGCTGGCTGTAGCTTAGAATCACTCATTGTATTGGTTGTTCTTAAACGAAATGCGGATGCTCATTGGAATAAACTTGTCCATTACATCGGAGGTTCTTCTGAAACCGTTCGCTCATTGGCTGTCGTGTGCGCAGGCTGGCTGTAGCTTGGAATCATTCATTCTATTTGTTGTTCTTAAACGGAATGCGGGAGATCATTGGAATAAACTTGTCCATTACATCGGAGGTTCTTCTGAAACCGCTCGCTCATTGGCTGCCGTGTGCGCAGGCTGGCTGTAGATTAGAATCACTCATTCTATTTGTTGTTCTTAAACGGAATGCGGATGCTCATTGGAATAAACTTGTCCATTACATCGGAGGTTCTTCTGAAACCGCTCGCTCATTGGCTGCCGTGCGCGCAGGCTGGCTGTAGATTAGAATCACTCATTCTATTTGTTGTTCTTAAACGGAATGCGGATGCTCATTGGAATAAACTTGTCCATTACATCGGAGGTTCTTCTGAAACCGCTCGCTCATTGGCTGCCGTGTGCGCAGGCTGGCTGTAGATTAGAATCACTCATTCTATTTGTTGTTCTTAAACGGAATGCGGATGCTCATTGGAATAAACTTGTCCATTACATCGGAGGTTCTTCTGAAACCGCTCGCTCATTGGCTGCCGTGCGCGCAGGCTGGCTGTAGATTAGAATCACTCATTCTATTTGTTGTTCTTAAACGGAATGCGGATGCTCATTGGAATAAACTTGTCCATTACATCGGAGGTTCTTCTGAAACCGCTCGCTCATTGGCTGCCGTGTGCGCAGGCTGGCTGTAGATTAGAATCACTCATTCTATTTGTTGTTCTTAAACGGAATGCGGATGCTCATTGGAATAAACTTGTCCATTACATCGGAGGTTCTCCTGAAACCGCTCGCTCATTGGCTGCCGTGTGCGCAGGCTGGCTGTAGATTAGAATCACTCATTCTATTTGTTGTTCTTAAACGGAATGCGGATGCTCATTGGAATAAACTTGTCCATTACATCGGAGGTTCTCCTGAAACCGCTCGCTCATTGGCTGCCGTGTGCGCAGGCTGGCTGTAGATTAGAATCACTCATTCTATTTGTTGTTCTTAAACGGAATGCGGATGCTCATTGGAATAAACTTGTCCATTACATCGGAGGTTCTCCTGAAACCGCTCGCTCATTGGCTGCCGTGTGCGCAGGCTGGCTGTACGACGCGACGGGCTCCTACAACCCCGGCTTCATCGTGGCCGGGGTGACGATGGCGCTGAGCGGCGTCATGCTGTTCGTCATCCCGCCTGTGCAGCGGCGGCTGGCCGCCAAGCGTTGCCGCCAGGAGGTGCTGGAGCTGCAGCCGACGACGACGACGACGCTGACGACGACGGCAGCCAACGGCGACGCGCCGGGCGTGCACTGCTGACCTACCCGCCCTCCCCCTCCGGCCTGCACGCCGCTCCCCGCTCGAGGAAGTCCTCGCTCCCTTGCCTCGCAGCTCTAGTGGCCTTGGTACTCGCTCCAGGCATGGCGTCTACCTTCGCGCAAGGCTCGAGCTAAGGGTTGGAACATAGGCCAAGGTACTCACTCCCCCAAGGCCTTCGCGCACAGCTCTGAAACTTGCAACTCACGGCTCACGCAGCGGTCATCGTTTGGAATTGAGGTGACGTCTCGCGATGGAGCTGCAGCCGACGATGATGATGACAACCGCAACGCGATAAGCGTGCACTGCACACGGCCTCACATCCCACCCACCACCACCTCCCCTCCCCTCGTCACGCTCCCTGCTCGAGGACGTCCGCCCGCCTTCGGTCAGTCCTCGCCCCCCCCCCCCCCACTGGGACGCGCTCCCTTCCCTCATATCTTAGTGCAGCTCTAGTGGCCCTGGTACTCACTCCAGCAAGGCGAACTCACCCACTCAACCCCTCAAAAAGTTTTCAAAAAGACGAGACGTCTTGCAATGAGAACACCAGTAAAGAAAAAAGAAGACGAGTCACGAATGGCAATCCAAGCAGGAATAGTGCAACGAAGGGAATACTCAACAGAATTTCTTTTTAAATTGAAGAATTTCGCAGTAGATATGAGCTTAGAAGGGAAATATCAGTGTTGACGAGCAGTTGCTGACTGCAGTTCAGCAATTCAGAAAGAATACACCCGTTACGTGGGAGAAGAGGTAGTACGCCGAAGCGAAGAAAATAAATTGAAAGTTGACGAGTTTCGGACGGGGGCGTCTGGCCTTCACGGTTCTACACCTCCCGCTCCGTTCACACCTTCCCACGCATCTACCGGCGCCCTGAGAGATTTTTTCCCAGAAAAATAACGTCTTAGGTTGTGAACACGTCAAGGAAAAAAAGAACGAGTTACGGTTGGGATTGAAACAACTGCAGCGCAATGATTAGTCTAATCAGAAAAAAACATGTTGACAAGTTTTGTTGTAGATAAGAGCCGCAAGAAAAGAAAAACAATGACGAGTCAATAATGGTAGCGCATTTAGCTACAGTCCAACAATATGCCTAAATCACCAAAAGAATTGAAGTGTTGCACCGCGGATGCGAGCCAAGAAGAAAGAAAAACTGCTGACGGCAGATGTCAATGCAACTATAGGCCTAATAAATTCATAAATGAATTCGCTGCGGACGCGAATCAATTAAAAAGAAAACTTGTTGACAATGACGAGTGAGAAAGCTGGTCATCGCGGTGCAACAAAAGCCAGGTCATAAAAAAATCATAAAAATGTCGGGAAATGTCGGGCACTCTACACGAGAAGAAAGATAAAAAATAGGAAATGTTTCAAAGACATGAACACATACAGGGCAAAAAAGTCTTAGTTCAATACTATGTGACCTGGCATATATGCCAAGCCAAAACTACCGTGTGATGCTGCAGATGCAAGCAAGGGCAAAAGAAAAATGTTACTAAGTGCTGGATGTGAATGCAGACAACTGTTGTGCACCCACTCCATCGCAAGATTAACCAAATCGCGAAAAGGAAAAAAAAAATGTTGACGAGCTGCGCTGTGCACGCAAGTCACAGCCAATTAAAAAAGAAATAAATGTTGACGCGTCACATATTTGGATGCAAATGCTGCAGTTCAACAATTCTAAAAGAAAATACCCGTTGTGTGTAAGAAGGGGAAGTTCGTTGGTATGTGAAAAACAAAAACAAAAAGGTTGACGTGACGACAATGAGGGAGCAAGTAGCTAGAGCGTGCAAAGCGAAAAAGGAAAAACTTACGCAATCAGCTGGAGTGCGAAGGAGACAAAAATTTTAAAAAATGACGAATTGAACTTGAAAGTTACCGCCCGAGTGCCATTCATATAAACTTGTGATTATTTTCCTTTTTTTAATGTATGTATATTTACGTTGGATTGTGTAGTGTGCCTTTTTGTGCTGTCCGAAAAAGGCGTTAAAAAGACAACCTACACAAAAGAGCAGCTGATGTATAATAGGTGTGAGTTTGTGATTACTTTTTTTATAAAATTGTTTTATATGTACATGTGTATTTATGTTGGGAATCATGAGGCGTGCTTTTCCATGCAACTGAAAAAATGAAAACGTAACTTAAGTGAGAGAGCAGCTGAAGAGCAATGAGCGAAAAGTGATTATTTTTCTATTTTTAATAATAATGTTCAATGTTTGTATATTTATGTTGGTAGTCGTGCAGCGTGCTTTCTCCTATTGGTGATGCCGAATTAATAAACATATTGTACATTCTGCTGCAAGTGCGTTTGCAATATTTGATATCGACATATATTTTATAACTGTTGGGTTCATGTATGATAATGTTTATTTTTGTTATTTCGTTGTTTTGTGAGTAATTAAACGCGGGTGATCCCTTACCGACGAGATTGTCGATGTCGGTTCCATATGTTTCTCACTAGAGGAGAACAGGAAGACTGCTAATGACGTATCATTTCCAGAAAGGTGCATATAGGAACCAAAGCGGTTTGCGAACCAAATACTTTTACTACTAGACATGTTCTAAATAAATATAAGTGATATTTTGAACTACGCTAATAATGTTAATATAATATAAATATGTATTCTTTGCACTTATGTTACAAAAATGTTAAAAATGAACTTAATATTTTATAAATAATAATTTCTTTGTTGTTAATTGTTTTGTTCACTGATATAATCTCCATTTCCCAATCTGTTTTTCAGCATTTAACATTTATAGAGCGTATATAAAGTTTTTTATTTGTGTACTAAGAGAATTAAATTGAGTATTTGGAAAACATTTTTAATCATGAAGCGAAAAGTGTAATTCTTGCTGGTGATTTTAATGTCCCCCACAATTTGGGGCCAGAATGGACAACTAATTGAGAATAATTCAAACATTGGTGATTTCTTTGTAATAAATGCCAACAGACAAACGCGAGAGAATTTCAAAATCAAACACATATTATTATATTAGCTTATCTTCATACACTACTACCTTCCTCACATTATACCTCATACCTTAATGATGTCAAAATTGAAAACAGTTGATGATAAGTGAAGTAATGATAATGTTCCTATTTGTACAGTAATGCAATTTGAAGATACTCAAATTCTCTACATGGATGTAAGCTCGAACAAATCAGTCCTTGAATACTTTATTTTGCTCTAAAGAAGGTCAAAAGAAACCTACCAAGGCAGACTTTCTGTGAAGAAATCAAATAAAACACACCTACAACAATTAAGGAAAGAAATTATTATTAAACATAATTAATTAAAAAATGGAAGTGTTCATACAAACAAAAAATAATCAAATATTTTACAATAGCAAAAATGTCTTCATATCAAAATGAATTGGAATAAATCTCCATGTACACTGGTGAAACAACTAAGCTTTCAAATAAACCCTTGATCACGTCTCAAGGTGGACTGGTTTTCTTTTAAATCAGTACCAAGTAAAACCAATAGGTGATCTTCCTACCCGCAGCACGTTGTGGGGGGACAAATTTTAAGGGGAGATATGACTGAACTTTAATTTTTTTCTTTGATTTTAACTATAAAAATCTCAGAAATGTCTGCCACTAGAAACTACTTATAACTATAATAAACTATAATATATAATGTGTGGTAATGTTTGTTTATGCTTGAAATTGACCTGTAATGAATATACAGTATTCTTAGTAGGATGCTCAATTATATTAATAATTAATATTAATTATATTTATAATTAACAGTGGGTAGTGAATAAACATTTTCTCCAATATTTTGCTTGGTCCTCTTAGCTTTTCATTAAAAAAAATTATTATACAATAGCTGATTAAGAAATACATTTTCATTCCTTTTTTGTTTGCTATAAGATAAAGAGCTATTTCATCTACCTCTTTTCTAATGACCTTTTAATTCTCTTGCAGTGACATTTTTCATTTGGATTATATTACTAATTATTCAGAAGAAGGTACATACTATACTTGAGCTGGTAGTTTGAATCGCCTTGTTTTTTTGAGAATTATACGCAATGAAGAAACTTCCAAGTACAATTTATAACTCTGCACGGCGAAAAGACACTGTTTTGAAAATGTTTTTGCTCTCAATTCACATTTTGATATGCCTTTTTCATGGTTGGTGTTTTTTCAACATCATCTTTGCAGTCCTTGTAAAGCAGTTTTTGTATGGTAGCACAGAAACTTTTAAATACCACATTATTAATTTAAATCTGTTTAAAAATATTTTTTTTTATTTAACAATCGAATATATTTTCTTCAAAAAATGTCATGCAGCATATTCAAATATTCTCAGAAAAACTCAAAATTGTTATTCGTTTGTTTCTTATTGCATTAGTTAACAAAATATAATATCTAAAAAATAAATTGTTTTGAACCATTTTGTTAAAATTTGTATAATATTAACAGTAAGTATTAACAGTATTTATCAATAGTAAGTTTATGACATAAAAGTTGTTTTATTACATAGAAAATTGTGCAAGGTGAAAAAATTAGACATACATCTCTATTCAGATGAACCCGCTGCTTTACTATATATCTGTGTATGGATCTAGGAATGTACTATCTGTATAAAACGTCAGGCGTTTAGCTCACCTCTCTTAAGCCACGACTATCATAATCAGTCACCACAAAAACAAATATGCTACATGACTACCTTCTCAATTGCCAGATAATTACGCAAAAAAATTAATTACTCTTCAAATGTAACACTTGCGTATTTTATTTGAATCTGCCGGGTTGGCCATTTTCAGACATGGACGAATCGAAGACCGTAATTTTCTTCTGGTTGCAAATGAGGGTAAAGAACGCTAGTCGAACGAATTGGGACAACTCATAGACATATAGTATTATAAGTCTTTGGGGCAACTAATCGAAAAGCTATTTCTGCACTTCGGTATTCGACACTCTCCTGTCATCGGCCTGGGTTACTCCAAGGTCAGGCAAAGTGACAGTCTGCCCGAGAGCTCCATCTTCACACCGTGATACATTCTGGTAGTTCTCGTGATAAATTAATTACGCAAATAGCTGAAGATTAATGAAAATAATTTTTGTTTGGTCAATTAGCAATTAAATCGTTCTACATGGTTGCATCTTTGTTTTTGTGATATTCAGTTGCAAAAAATTAAATAGCAATTAAATGAATTTTGCCTTCGTAATTAGCTATTAAACAGTTCTAAATAGTAGCATACTTGTTTCTGTGGCGGCTGATTATGGTTGGTGCCAGCTTAACGAGAGGGGCTTAACTCTTTGTTAGAAGAGAAAAAACAAATCGGTAGTTTGCGGTGTCACGGTTCCTTGGATTGACTGATTCAATGAATCAATAAACTGATTATTTCAGATCGTCACGGAATAAAAAATATACTGCGCAGTTCGTATAAATAGCGCTAGAGATCTAATTTTATAACCAACGCATTTTGACACTATGTGGTCCGCGACAGTTACAACGTGCTGTGTTTGTGAAGGTCACAGTCACATAGTGGCGATGCATCAAGTCTCCAAGCCAGAAACTCATCAATCCAGATACCACTGTTCCAAATGTCACCGGAATTATGGTTCACGTTTTTTGAAGTTCACATATGTAATAAAAAATAATGTTCATAATAAGTAAATAAAATGTTCATATTTCAGTAATATTCAACTCATAATTTATTTCGTCTTTTCAATGACAAAATATTTTTCAGGCCATGAGAGTCAACTCTGGATTCGCCCAGGTGCAAACCAAAATGATTTTCTATTGTTACAGCCGCATATTTTAAGCTCCCTTAACATAACACTGATTTGAGATATGAACACTGCGCTTCACAGCTACCGAAACTCGCCAGGAGTGAGATTAAAATGTTGATGCTCAATGGCATTCTGATCAATTCATAGACATTTAATGGTAGCCGACGTGTTGGCACTAACCTGCAGTTCCACTAGCTCACTCACTTTAACAAATCCATTCTTCTATATCACGGTATAAGCAATTCTTCCTACATCGTCTTCCATAGACATCCAAGTCACGAGAAACAATCAAACACGGAGCCAACGGAACCGTGACATCATAAACTTTCGATCCATCGAGAAAAAATTGAATCGGTTTAAAAATTGAATGGGTGAAAACCAGAACTGTATAAGTGACCTTCTATAAAATCTGAGAAAACGATCCTATATTCCAGAGCAAATGTAAATTCGTGGCTTTAATAACCAACTGAAATTCCTTGGTTTGGTTAATGAAACAAAGTAATACGAATTTACAGTGATATTAAATTAAAAAACGTTTTCTCAAACATCACTTATGCTGTTCCGGTTTTCACCAATTCAATAACCATAAGCCTGATACCTAATTCTTTATCAATAATGTAGTATTACGTATTAAATATGTAGACCCTGGATTAGTAATTAGTAATTAATGAAAACGAGAGAATGCGCTCGTCGCGCGTTTCAAGCCACACACAGGAGACGCGCGCCCTCTCGCTTCAGAGGGCGACGCGCGCGTCGGTACTTCATCTCGCTGCCAGGTGGCGCACACAGCAACCACGCGCGAGTCCTTCTGCCCGCCGCCAGGAGCGCCAAAGTCGCCGCCGATGGTCCCATCTGAAACGTTCGCGCTTATGCGTATCCACAATATGGAACGGAAAGGCATCGAAATCATGCTGCTTCCGTGATTGTGCAAGGATTTAGACATTTCTTGAGAAACGTTTTCAAGACTTTTTTCAGTATTAGTACGTAATGATGTAGTTTGTGAACCCTACGTGGGCTACTACCCCCACACTTCATTTATTTTCTACCAGGAGGATAAATCACCGGAGTGGACACCTAGGCTTTATGCCTTTATTCTTATTCCACGCGGCCGGTACGCACGCTATTGGTATCTGGAAACTCCCGGAACGCCGTTACCCCTCTCGGAAACCACTCCATTCAATGCCTGGGTCGGGCCGCCGTGCCCTCTCAGAGCTACTGGTTTTCCAGGACACATGAGTCGAAACAACGTACCACTCACAATGCGCTGGGACAAGTCCCTCCTATATGCCCAGGAGTTCCGAACATCTACCACGACGTAGCCGAGCGCCCAACTGCAGGCCATTGGGCTAACGCCTCTTACCTTAAAGCTATCGACATGAGTACCGCCGGAACCTGGGCAAACCTGACAGGAAGGTTAACGCTGGAATTTTATATGTGGGATCCGGATCTAGATGTGCGATTCCGGGCAGTGTCCTTCGCCTCAAGGTCGGCCCGCCATAGGTCGAACTGGTGGGTCACCAGGCGAAGCCGGTCGCCTACCAACTGCTTCCATAATGATGCTAACGACGTGAGCGCAGCTGAGAAACTCAGGCTGCGGGTGGACGTCTCCGCCTCCTAGAGCCTCAGGTCTTGCGACCAAATGCCCCCCCTCCCACGCGGGGAATGTTGTAGATATTTTCACGACGAATTTCTCATCCTTCGACTATCTGTTTAATGACAGTTATCTTCGATATTAAATGTTACACGGATTGCTTTAAAGGCGATTAATGAAGTTTAACTTGTGCGTTATCAAACGCCCGAGAACGGTCGTTTAAGGGTACTTAATCGAAATTATTTGCTTCCGCTTTTCGTGGTCTCAAAATAGCCACGCTACTACAAGAAAATTCTAGCGAGCGGATGATCTGAGAGATAGTTTTATGTGGTTTCTCCAATAAACATCAGGCGAATGCTAGACCAGTACCCTAACAAACGGGTCACAGATCGCGCCCGATCTTTCCCTCCTTCTCCAATCCTCACCCTTTGCTTATACTCACTTAAGCTCCAGCCGGGACAAGCTCGAAGTTCCCGACATTCTATGGAGTAGTGTAGTGTATGTAAGTGTAAGTGTATGTACAAAGCTACAACGAACCGCGAACTATCCTTGTCAATCACAAAGCATAAACATCGATTGGAATTTCAACCCCAATAGTCTGAGGCGAAAGGTAGTACCTAACCCCCCCACACACAAGGGTTACCCGGTTACTGGATAGATTGATTCTTTATTTCGTGTTTTCGGGAACATCATCTTCCTTGATCATTAGTCCCGTAAGTGCACTGCATGTTTTTTACCACATGGGTGGCGCTGTTCTTCTCCCGTTACATGGCGAGCAAGGTAGTGGAGTTTTGCCTAACCAGGTACCTCCCACCAGCGTGCCGCCACCATCTCTCTCGAAACAAGTTCTAAGCATGGTGCGACGCGTCTAAGTTCGTGTGTGTGTAATTAAGGTGTTAGGGCAAGGAAGAAACAGGAGAGTTCGCGCGCGGTGCGTGGCCCGTTGGTTATGGTACTGCTCCAGCATTTTAAAGGTGGTATGAAGGGAAAATGTTCAACGATGACCAACCAACAACCCACAAGGGTATTGTTGAAATAAAACATGCCGTATTTTTTAAAAACATGCTTCATATATATATATATATATATATATATATATATATATATATATATATATATATATATATATATATATATATAATGATTTCATGTGAAAGAAGGTGATATTTTTTCATCCATCCATTCATTCATTTATTGTTGTCTTTTTACGTCGCGAGACTCAGTAAACGAGGCCTGCTCTTCCGTCTTACAACGCAAATTTTGCTATATTCCTTTCATCAACTAACGGAGGAAGAAGGTATTACATGGGCCACGAAACAGATGTTTTGAATATAGCTCAGAGGCGTCATTTAGGCTTGCGGATCTTTTACATGCAAGTACATCTACTAACATGGGACAGCCGGCTTGACCTCCCATCCGAAGGAAGGCCTACGAAGGATTTTTTCGCCCTTAAAAATACACGGCTTCGACCGGGTTTGAACTCGTGAACAGCCCGATGAGTTAACCGTTACACTATCGACGGCGCCAATTCGTTACGTATGCATTTAAAATTCGCGCCAATACTGAGACGCGAACTGATGCGCGAAGCTCATTGGCCGATGCCGGACAGGCCGCGCAACAGCTCACCCGTGTCTTCGCATCGCGGGCAGGCGTACCTCAAGGGCGAGGGGCGCGGCGAAGCGCAGCGCGGTGGGCAGCTGGCGCTCTCCGGACAGCAACAGCGCATGCGCGGCGACGCTCGGCAGCCCCGCCAGCAACAGCGCCCCCGACAGCAGCAGCGACGCCTGCGCAAAAGCAGGCAGGAAACAATTAGCGCAGTTACAATGAACGCGCTTATTGTACGCATGCTTATTATGTTACGTCTGCGCACACGCACTTACAATAAACGCGGTCAGCGGCGGCCACACGCCCAACGCCCGACACACGAGCGTTGCGAGTCCTGTCACACGTGCGTCGCGTTAACGCGCGTAGTACATTAACACTGTAACTTATACAGAACGGCACACGAGCCCTCTTGGCGACGTGCGTTGTGGCCAATGCGCTTGGCCTAGCGGGCGACGCGTGGTGAAAGCCAGAAAACGCGATTTAACTTGACGTCCGTTGTAGCTTGTAGGCAGTAATGTTTCGTCACTTATGACAATATCAACGCGCGTAGAACGGACTTGGAATCTTGGGAGCCTTACTTCAGTGGAATGTAATATTTTATTTCTTATTTCCATTATGATATATTTAACTACCTTTTTTCTTAGAAATGGATGTACATGCTGAAATTTTAATTTGCCATCTGACTGTTCAGTTTGCGTGTGCTGTTATAAAAAATATAAACTTGAACGAAAGAATAGTAGATAGAAAACACAAATTTATAATGAAAAATATGTAAAAACAGCTAATCTACACCGCTCATGCTCATTACCCACGCCAATGTTCATCAGCTACACTCACTTTCCCGCTCACCACACATCCACAAACCCAAAAACCTGGAAAGGAGCAGGGAAAAGGCCAAATGCAAATGAAGCAAATACGAGAATCGCTGCCTGCAAAATCGTACGTTGCGGTAGAACGCCAAAGGTATTTTTCTTAAAAGAGCGAAATGTATTGCTTCGAGTTTCTACGTAATTTATTGTTTTAGTAATTTCGCCTTGTAAAAGCATCAAATAATCATTTATTTGCTTTAGTTTTTAGTTTATTAAAATGGAATGTTTGTTTTATTTTAGAAAGTATTAGGATCGTTTGAGTTACAACACTATTGTACAAACTCTCCAAGGAATGTGAGGGCAAAAGTGTATTTTGTGTACCTCTGTTCCAAATACAGTATACGATTTTATTCACAAATGTAACGCTAAAATATAAACAACACTACAGGAAATAAGTTGCAACTTATCCCTTCTACGGTTCGCTGATGACATTTCAGTTGTAACATTGACACCCACAGTTCTGTGCCTTTAAGACCGATTTATTTTCAGAATCCTGGCCATTGTCGGACATTTTGAAATTTATGATAAATTAGAGATGTATGAAATTCATGACAAATAAAACTTTCAAACTTACTTAACAAGGAAAAAATATTGATTAGATATGTTCAACACTATTTATTTAAATACATATCATTGCCCGAAAAAAAACGTAACATACTAAATAAAATATTGAAACACGTAAGTATTGCACAGAAAGTGATGCTTTAAGCATAGAAAAACAGAAGAAATTTCAATTTTTTCCCAGCACATTGTTTAAATGTGATATCCGAGGTATACTCGTAGATTTCGTCCACCAGAATTAAAACCGTAGCCCCCCCCCACACACACACAAAAAAAAAATTGCCATAACCCAGCCATAGTGAAATTGCTAATTCATAAAACAAAATGCCGATCTCTTCCCATGTTTCGGAGCTACAGACTTACTTCTCCCAAAATAGTTATTTTTTGACCATTTCATATTAAAGAACCATGGTTATCGTGATTGTTTAAATTGCAACTGATTTCCAAAAAAAGCGACGAGCCGTTCTCTTCCGCTGCCGAGCATTGGGAGAGGAATGAGAGAGAGAGAGAGAGAGAGTGGGAGAGAGTGAGTGAGTGTGTATTGAGTGTGAGAGAGAGTCTATGTGAGTGTGTCTGAGAGAGGGAGAGAGAGGGAGGGGGAGAGAGGGAGAAAGGGAGGGACAGAGAGAGAAAGGGAGGGAGAGAGAGGGAGAAAGGGAGGGAGAGAGAGGGAGAGAGAGGGGGAGAGAGGGGGAGAAAGGGAGGGAGAGAGAGGGAGAGAGAGGGGGAGAGAGGGAGAGAGAGGGGGAGAGAGGGAGAGAGGGAGAGAGAGGGAGAGAGAGGGAGAGAGAGGGGGGAGGGAGAGAGAGGGAGAGAGGGGGGAGGGAGAGAGAGGGAGAGAGGGGGAGAGAGAGGGAGAGAGAGGGAGAAAGGGAGGGAGAGAGAGGGAGAAAGGGAGGGAGAGAGAGGGAGAAAGGGAGGGAGAGAGAGGGAGAAAGGGAGGGAGAGAGAGGGAGAAAGGGAGGGAGAGAGGGAGAAAGGGAGGGAGAGAGAGGGAGAAAGGGAGGGAGAGAGAGGGAGAGAGGGGGAGAGAGGGAGAGAGAGGGAGAGAGCGTGTGTGTGTGTGTTAAGAGCAAGGATACTCACCCGGTGCAGCTGCTTTTCCTCCACCTCGTCCACCGCCACCTCATCTTGAGGCCTCTTGGTTCGACGCACCGCCACCGCCGACAGCACGCACCTGCGCACAAATCCTCCTCACGCCCCGCCCCCACGCACCCACCCTCTGCCCGGGAGAGCCCAGGTTCCAGCACCGACGCCGGCAGGATTATCGACCATAGCTACATCGCAAGCCAAATTCAGTTCCTGTCTGGAGGAGACTTCGAGGGGCCGGCTGCTCTGATCACTAGTTTTCCGTGATTTCTCCGATCAACACAACGCGAATGCCGGAGAAGTGCTTTAACAAACGGGCTACGAAACGCGCGCGATATTTCCTTCCTCTTCCTTGTCCTATCTTCACCCCTTACACAATCTTGCACTAACTAGCACTAGATTACATTAGATTTATTAATAATTCTGCAATGGAGTGTGAGAACTTGGTGGCAGAATACACTAACTTAACATTACAGATACTTAACAACTATACAAAATCTACAAAATTTACAAAACCACGTGAACATTTCACCGTGCAATATTTTATACAACTCCACTTTACCACACTTCACTTCACCGCACACCGCATCACCGCGATACAGCGAGCTGTAATGTCTTTCTTACTCGCTCGTTTCTCTTAGTTTCACAACGTCACTGCACTTCACATAATAATAATAATAATAATAATAATAATAATAATAATAATAATGACAGTAATAACAATAATAACAATAATAATTAGTGTCATTTAACTACTAATAAAAAATTAAAGGACTAATATAAAAAGAGAAAGTTTTATTTTAAAGCTACTAATAACTTTTTTTAAATATACTGTATGAGTACATATTATACTCAATAAGTAAACACGGAGTTAAATCGTAAAATTAAACGTAGGGTTATTAAACCGTAAAATTGTAAACGTATGGTCAAATCATAGTTAAACGTACAATTTTTAAATCGTAAAATTGTAAACGTAGGGTCAAATCGTAAAGTTAAACGTATGGTTATTAAATCACAAAACTGTAAGAGTACGATCAAATCATAAAGTTAAACTGAGTTATTAAATCGTGAAACTGTAAAAAGGGGGTCAAATCGTAAAGTGAAACGTAGGGTTATTAAATCGCAATATTGCAAATGTAGGGTTAAATCGGCCAATGAGTACTCACGCGAGCAGCAGCGGCACTAGTTCGCCGAACAGCAGGCAGAGGGCGTTGAGAGCAGAGCGCGCGCCGCCGTCGGGCCGCCAGTCCAACTCGCACCAGAAGCCCGTGACGTCACATCCGAACCTGCCCACCACGCACACCCACACCCCACATTCACCTCGGAAAGATAAAATTAGTTAGTCCATGCCTTATTTTACGCGGAGAAACTCCGACCATCAAACACGCTCCTTTGTCTGACTACGCTCCTGTCACCATCTAGCAGCGAAAAAGGAACCACTAGGGCGACAAAACAGGCAATTTAAATTTATCCCAGAAGCTTCTCTTAGGCTTGAGATTATTTTTACATACAGTAAATCTACTAAATGGGACAACCAGCTTTACTTCCCCTCAGAAGGTGTACGAAGGATTTTCCACTCTTAAAAATCCACGACTCTGATGGGGGATTTGAAGCTGCGAACGTAGCTCCAACAGCACGATACGCTAATCGTTATACAACTGAAGCCTGCTGACTGACTTACGTATCACATCATAGAGCATATTTTCATTTATTCAACGTCAGAAACAGTTAACAATAAGGCGTAACGGGCTAGGAGGAGGAGGGGATTCTATGTACATTTTCTTAATTTTGGTTTCGCTACCCTAACGCAAGTACAGTTGAATTCTCAAAACAGATGGAAATGAGCGTTATTTGGCAAGGATTGATAACAAATTGTTCACTCCCGGTTAATAAAATATATTTGAGAAGACAAATTAGCTATTAATTATTATCCCCCATTGCACCTTTTGTAAAGGCATCGACTCCCTGCTGCGACAATGAGAACGATAATTTGAATAACAATACATCCCACTGAAGTGTAGAAGTGTGCTCAGATAATGACGTTACATTTATGCCCAGAAGCATAAAGGGTCACCTCAACCTTCTTTCGAAGGATGAGGGAACCTGTATGGACAACTTGATCACGATGGGGTTCTGATAGTAAAATGTCATACACATCAAAACATTTTCGCCAAAAATGTCAGATAGAACCTTATCGTTCTGAGCCCGCAAAATGCAACACCACGAATCGTCCGTCGTTTATCAATTGTCAATTAGACGCTTGACGCGTATGCTTACACTACTTCGTGCTGACGTACCCCAGATAAGTGCTATGCTTCCAAAATCGCCTGGAGCACCAAGAATAAGCTTGAGAAGAAGAGGAATAAGGAAGAGCAGTCGGAGGAGAAAAGAAGACAAATAAAGAGGAAATGACGAGAAAAAAGGAAGAATAAGAAAAGAGGAAGAAGAAAAACACGCTTTTGACTTATTCTAATTTCGTGTTCTACATTGCACCAGGAAAGTCTCTCCGTTGTGGCATATTGCTGGAGAGAGTGCTGTGGGCACATTGCTGGCAAGTACAACGAAACTATGTTAGTATCACGAATTTTAGCTTGTTAGAAATGAAAACGTAAATTGGGTACTCCCACAAACCTAACAGAAGCTGGAAGTGTTGCCCCCTGCACGTGTTTCCGCGGCATCTTGCTGCTACCGACATAATCGTAATTTTTAATAGGAAGCCCTGATTTGGGTCGGTGCGAAGAGACTTTTCTGGCGCACTGTATTTTCGGTTAACGAATCGTGTACAATGTACTTGCCCTTTCTCCCTTATGAAGCCTCGATTCAGGGCGCTCCGACAGCTACTTTGTAGCCCTGGAGCGCTCGCGCGGGCTTACAGGAGTAGCACATCCTATTTTATTTTACGTCCAACGAGTTGAGAGTAGTGGGAGAAGTAGTATCTTCAGATAATGGGTGGTATGAATAAAAGTAAGCAATTACTCTTAGTTCCGAGTTTAGGAGATCCTTCTCAGTTTCGTATGAATAAAGTGGTTAAGCAATTGTTCTGTCTCTGAGTACTTGCTCCGTCACTGAGCGTACTCTCAACTGGCGAGCAAATGCTCAGAATTGGTATGAATAAAGTTAAGCGTTTACTCTCTAGAGTGAGCACTTGCTCCAAAATTTTGGAGGGACCTTAGTAGCAGACTGACGTTTGAAAAGTAAGGTTAAATTGGCCGATTTTTTATCGTGTGTTGATATACAGATGCAGCGGACTAAAAAATTTACAAGATAAGGCGAAATTCTCGTGATGTAGACTATTAGAATCTTTGCCGGAGAACTGTGTTGAAAAGACGAGTTCGCACGAGTCGAGTTTAGTTGACCGATTTACGTTGACCAACAAAAGTTGAATGAAAACTTTAATAAGTACCTTTCTTTCAGTAAAGTTGATCGACGTAATTGATCAAGAAACTTCTGACCCAATCAAACTTTCGTCGTTCAAGTGATGCTTCATCATGAATGCCATCAAGTTGAACCATCTCTTGGGTGAGCTTGTGAACTAGGCAGACAACGTTTGTCGAATTGTGTAGAACGCTCGAAACTGGTCGCGGTGCTCGTTATATTATTGAAAATTACAATGAGCCTCAAATGGTCTGAAAGTGTTAGGATGAAATTTTTGGAACTATATCACAAGCAGGATTGACTTTGGAACCACTGAACGGATAAATATAGATATAAACGAGAAAATTGCTTTGGGTTCTATTGTCAAGAATACCTATATCCTTCTTTATCGTCCAATGCTAGCACCTTCAGCAAGGTTTCAGATGCTTGCAATCTTTTCCATTTTTTCATAATCCACTGCCTCACCCTAAAACGACGTTTCTCACGACTTTTGTTCAAATTACATTAAATTATTTTCAGTTCGTCCTTTAACAAACCTACTACCATCTGTACACTCTTGCACAACTGCATTGGACGCCAACTGTACAATGAAATCACTGATTAGTTTATATTGAAAAGTATGAACAACACTTAAGTCTTATTCCACTTTTGATCAACATAAAGCGGTCAACAAAACTTGACTCCTGAAAACGCGCCATAAGGCGTTACTCCAGAGAGCTGAACAAGCGCATTGCATTCACGGAATGAGGCGAGGGCTGCTGGAGGGAGCGACTCACCTGCCCCATCCGAGGAGGGGGGGCGGCGGCCCAGGCGGCGGAGAAGGCCCAGCACGCAGCCACGCCCCCCAGCACGCGACTCGAAGAAGGCCCTGCGCATACGCACAACACAAATGAAAGATCCGAGTACAAGAAATACTTCCACCTTCATACAGGGCCACCTTCATACAGGGTCGCCTTCATACAGGGCCACCGCCGAGCGCCACTGGCCGTGGGAAAGGAAGGATTCGGTGACACCGCTCTGGGATCCTGCGGTCGCAAGGCACTCACTAGGTAAAAACATGTTTAGTGTGAACGCCACCACTTAGAAATGGCTCTGTTGGCGCTGGACCGTGAACCCATCATGTTTAGACTGCCTTCACACGCGGCCACTTGGGGGCGCCACCGACGAGCGCCAAGCCACTTCATACAGGGCCACCGCCGAGCGCCACTGGCCGTGGGAAAGGAAGGATTCGGTGACACTGCTCTGGGATCCTGCGGTCGCAAGGCACTCACTAGATAAAAACATGTTTAACGGCTCGTCTGAGTGGTCTAGTGTGAACGCCACCAGTTAGAAATGGTTCTGTTGGCGCTGGACCGTGAACCCATCAGGCTTAGACTGTTTTTACACGCGGCCACTCTGTGGCGCCACCGACGAGCGCCAAGCCACTTCATACAGGGCCACCGCCGAGCGCCACTGGCCGTGGGAAAGGAAGGATTCGGTGACACCACTCGGGTATCCTGCGGTCGCAAGGTACTCACTAGGTAAAAACAGATTCAGTGGCGAGTCAGAATGGTGTAGTGTGAACGCGTCCCCTTAGATATGTTTCTGTTGACGGTGGCACGCGAACACATCAGGCTTAGACTGCCTTCACACGCGGCCACTCGGTGGCGCCACCGACGAGCGCCAAGCCCCTTCATACAGGGCCACCGCCGAGCGCCATTGAAAGTGGGAACAGAAGGATTTGGAGACATCTCTCAGGGCTCCGGGGGCAGCAAGGCAGTCAATAGGTAAAAGCAGGTTCAGTAGCACGTCTGAGTGGTCTAGTGAGAAAGCATTGCTAGCAGCGCGCCACTCTGTAACGCTGCTGAGTGGCGCCGCGTAAAGGGCCCATAACTGCCCCATCACTGCTACTACGTCACTTGTGTGAATACCTCCATTCAAACCAATGCTTTACCACCCGCGCCACTCGAAAGTGCTTTTGAATGGTGCCGCGTGAAGGTGCCCAATGTATCACATCATTGCTACTCCGCCTCTCGTGTGAATGCCTCCAATCAAGCCAGCAGACTCGAAAGCGATTTTGAGTGGCGCCGCGTGAAATGGGCCCTAACCGCCACATCACTGCTACTACGCCGCTCGTGTGAATACCTCCATTCAAACCAATTCTTTGACACCAGCCGCGCCACTAGAAAGCGCTTTTCAGGGGCCCCGCGTGAAGCGCCCCTAAGCGCCACAACATTGGAGTTTCGCAGCTTGTTTTAATACCTTCATTCAAACCAATGCTTTGCCAGCCGCACCACTCGAAAGCGCTTCTGAGTGGCGCCGCGTGAAAGGGGCCCCAACCTACACATCACTGCTACTACGCCGCTCGTGTGAATACCTCCATTTAAACCAATGCTTTGATAGCAGACGCGCCACTCGAAAGCGCCTCTAAGTGGCGCCGCGTGAGGAGCCCTTACCGCCACATCATTGCTACTACACCGCTCGTGTGAATACCTCCATTTAATCCAATGCTTTGCCAGCAGACGCGCCACTCGAAACCGCTGCTTAGTGGCGCCGTGTAAAAGGACCTTGAGGAGGCTGTACGGAGACGACGTACCTACCTGCCAGGCAAGGGAAGGCGCGCTGCGCGGCGAGGAGTGCGCATACGCAGCGCAGCGCCCCGTCCAGCTGGAGGCGCAGCGCGGCGAACAGGGCGCAGCAGCCGTCGCCGAACACCCACCTGCGCACACCGCCAGCACTCGGCTTGCGCAACGGCGCTTTCGCCCACTCGCATTCACATCCCTTCACATCGCTTCTCTTCCCTGCGCGGGGAAAACTCCCGCGTGTCGACGTGTAGGTCGGCGCCCGATTTCGCCGTCCAGCTGGGGAAGATCAACGCTAAAACATGCACTACGCATACGGGACCAATGTTCATGGAAGCTCACGCGCCCGGAAACACGAATTCATCTAAAACTCGCAGGCGAAAATTCGATTGATTGACGTCTGATTGATGTTTCCCGTAGGGGCACGGCGTGGCGGTTTTTGCACGGTCATTGCCAGACCTGCCCAGTGTCTTTCTGCAGCGTAGCACACTGGCTCCAACTGTTGCAAACTTTTCCCAAAACACGAACGGTTGGGTTTATTTTCCTGAAAGTTTTGTTTTTAACAAAGCAATTTCATAAAATTAATCAGCAACGTCTAGAGACACTAAACACAAATTTTCGGGCAAATCAAGCCAAAATATTCGTATTTTGACCGGATTTTCGGTAGTTGGGACCATTGAAAGTCGCTTCCGAAAGACTTTGGGCATATCTCGCAATGGTCACGCATAACAGCCACACTTCAACACTCGGGCGTGCCAAGTAATATGATGATTGGTCCCGTAATTGTAGTGAATGTTTTGTAGCGTGATGTAGCCGTGATCTACCTCCGCTGTACGGTGACGTACACATTATCTTGGTGGTTTTCCCCGAACAAGGTATCTCCCATCAGTGGGCACCGTCCCAGCCAAGACAAGCTCTAAGCTCCCTACAGGTCTCTCGAAATGGGGTACTGTAGTGCAAGTAAGTGTGTGTGTAAGTGGAGAAGACGGGACCGAGATGAGATAGGCAAGATAGCGCGCGTTCCAATTCCTGTTTGTAAGAGAACTACTCTGTCACTTATCTCGCGTAGTTCGGAAAAATTACTGATCGCAGTAGCCGGCCGCTAGAATTCTCCTTGAGAGAGCGGCTGATTTCGATCTAGCTACCTAGCAAGTCGTGGTTCGAACCTCAGGACCTCCCGGTCAGAAGCACTGCAGAACATTCGCTTGCTGTCACTTGCGAGTCGGGACATTGGCGACTATTTTTGTTTTTGTTTTTTTCAGTCGCCAGAAAAATGGAAGCGTCGCCTGACGGCGGGCTGTCTCAGCGCCAGCACTAATGCGTGCCACAGAGGCCGCAAAAAACTGATTGCCATAGTTTAGTATAACAGTTGCGAAGCTCCCTATGATTTTTTTTCATCTGGTGCGATCTCAGCGCTCCCAGTGGCGAGCAAGAAGCAGCACCACTTCGTTGAGGTGCGGCTTACGTATTTGCATGCTGTTTACACGTGATAGTATGTATTGGTGATACAATTTTGAAGCAGTGAGTAGAATCGATTGAATATTACATATTATCCGCCCTTAGCTCACTTGCCATTGTTAAATTGTGTCATCAGTTTTGCATCCTGCATACATTGATGCACGATTAAAAATACTAACAACATACGCAACCGTCTGTAGTGCTATAAATTGTAGCAACAATCAAAATAATACGCCAAACGTATCCTTCTTTAGGTTTTTTTGACGATACAGAAAGGAAAGCGTTGACAAAATTGTTTGTAAATGTTATTTCAAAGCGTGTTTGCAATAAGCTGAGTCCAACTTGTTCTTGTTTACCTTCTATATGGTTTCGTGAAAATCTTTTTGTACTTTCGGTGGTTCAATCATTTCGGATGTTAAAAAATATTCTGTCGGCTAATACATACTATGTAAATCTTGATTTATGCTATATTATGATTTTTAATTTATAATATTGAAATTATAATTATTTTTTAAATTCCATTGTAACTTCTAGGTGTAGGACACCATCTCAATAAGGGTTTTCGGGCAGCGGTCCTGAACAAATGCTGTGACAGTAATAAATTAGCATTTTTAGATAAACTTGGAATGAGCGTTTTATTGTGTATACTCCACAAATTTCAGCCGATATACACATGCCTACGCTACACACGCTATTACACATTTAACACATATTACACTGTTTTAACGCGCTTTCGAACCCGGGGCCGCGTAGTGGCAAGCGAGCACGCTGACCGAGAGCTAGCCATGAGCGTTTGGCAATGTTTGGCCGCCTAGTACTCGCGCAACTTTTCATGAACGATGACCTTGATCCCCCTCCCTTGCGCAATACACAGTTGAAGACAAAAGCTCGCAGCGGGCACTGATTACAACCTTCCAAGCATTAAAACTTCGTTGGCGCGAAACAGAAGCTAGTCAAAGTCAGTTGCTTTTATAGTGCAGAATCCCTGTTCAGGTTTATTGTCAATATCGAAAGAAATGGCTGAGTCTGGTCCAGGTCCTTCAAGGAAGTCACCTAAAACTCCCGAAAAAGTTCATGACAAGATGCAGTTTTGACTTTCATTTCACAGACGTTGGCATTACTTAAAATACTCTAGTGGCCGACTCTGTAACTAATATCCCCACTCCACCCGAAATCGTCAATCCATCGTTCAAGTAAAAAAGTTGCTCGAGTGATAGTAATGACAACGACTCACCTGCCGGCGAGGGCGGCGGCCGCGGCGAAGGGGAAGCCGGCGAGCAGCGCGCGCGCCACGCCGCCCAGCGCCGCCGCCAGGAGCAGCAGGCGAGCGGAGGCGGAGGCGGCGGGAGGGGCGCGGCGGCGCCAGCCCAGCAGCAGCAGCGCCACGGCCAGCCACCCCGCCAGCGCGGCGCCCGCCGACCCTACGCAGCACGGCCGACTTTTACAGAGTGCGACTTTTACAGAGTGCGACTTTTACAGAGTGCGACTTTTACAGAGTGCGACTTTTACAGAGTGCGACTTTTACAGAGTGCGACTTTTACAGAGTGCGACTTTTACAGAGAGCGACTTTTACAGAGTGCGACTTTTACAGAGTGCGACTTTTACAGAGTGCGACTTTTACAGAGTGCGACTTTTACAGAGTGCGACTTTTACAGAGTGCGACTTTTACAGAGTGCGACTTTTACAGAGTGCGACTTTTACAGAGTGCGACTTTTACAGAGTGCGACTTTTACAGAGTGCGACTTTTACAGAGTGCGACTTTTACAGAGTGCGACTTTTACAGAGTGCGACTTTTACAGAGTGCGACTTTTACAGAGTGCGACTTTTACAGAGTGCGACTTTTACAGAGTGCGACTTTTACAGAGTGCGACTTTTACAGAGTGCGACTTTTACAGAGTGCGACTTTTACAGAGTGCGACTTTTACAGAGTGCGACTTTTACAGAGTGCGACTTTTACAGAGTGCGACTTTTACAGAGTACGAGTTATACAGAGTACGAGTTATACAGAGTACGAGTTATACAGAGTACGACTTATACAGGGTACGACTTATACAGGATACGACTTATACAGGGTACGACTTATACAGGGTACGCCTTTTACAGGGTACGACTTTTACAGAGTACGACTTTTACAGAGTACGACTTTTACAGAGTACGACTATTACAGAGTACAGAGCACTAATTGTAAACCTTCGGTTTTCCTGGATCTTGTCATCAATCGCGTAAACCAGTTCTTCTGTAACCAAAGATGGACGCCCACTTCGTTCTTCATCGTGCAAATCACTACGTCCGTCATTGAACTGTCGGACCTATCTTCTCACCATTGAATCGCTCATCGCATTTGGTCCGTAAACATCGCAAATTTGCCAATATATTTCACTTGGTTTCACTTTTCTCGCATTCAGAAAACGAATCACAGATCTGACTTCACTAGCGGCGGGATTTTCAATCAACATCGATATTGTAAACAAGCACAACAAAGCGTACGTGACAGCGATGTCCAAATGGCGAACGTTTCTTCTCCTTGATACAGAGCGTCCACCGCGCATGTGCGGAACTGCGATCGCAGAGCTGCGGTGGAGATACATTGAAACGGAACTTACTCTCTGAACGTGCCTCGTACGTCGATTGAAACACAGTGGCACTTCAAGGTCACGAGCTGGAAGGGGAGGGGGACTGTCATCCAATCGGAAGCTCCCTTGTGACTTATGTTTTTCATATTGGAACTAATTGATGGTTTAGTGATTCCGGGCACGTCGACTACTAGGGTTATTAGTCCTGTAAGTGTACTGCTTTTTTGCGCGGGAGGTGGCGGTGAACTTTTCCCTCGCTATATGGTGAGATCCGGTGCCGATTTACAGTCCGCTAGCGGGGTTTTCCCTAACCAGATATCTCCCACCAGCGGGGCACCGCCCCCATCGGGACAAGTTCTAAACTCCCGACCGATCTCCCGGCATGTGTGGTGGTGTAGTGCATGTTAGTGTTAGTGTGTGTGTCGGAGAAAGTGAGGATAGGACAAGGAAGAGGAAGGTGAGATCGCGCGCGGTCCTTGGCCCGTTTGTTAGGGTACTGCTCCGGCATTCGCTTGGTGTTGATCGGAGAAACCATGGCCACTAGAATGCTCCTCCAGACTGCGACTGAATTCCACCTAGCGAACAAGCCAGTGTCGAAAATCTTGCCACCGTCGAGACTCGAACCTTAGATCTCCCGATCAGAGGAACTGCAGTGACATCAGTTGATGCCTTAAGTCATCTCTGCCGGTGGAACTTCTTAACAATGTCCCCCTCTGTCTCCACCTCGTGAACCTGAAGTGCCACAATATCTCAATGAGCGTATGCGTGTCGTTTACTATAAATTGTTACAGATACAGATACATTTTTACAAAAGTATTTTTACTTGCCAGTGTACTAACGCACGACTAAGATGTGTTAATATAGACATAAATGTATTGTGGCGTTTGAGACGAGGTCGGAAACCCACAACACCCACACAGTCGGTAAAACTAGAGATCACCGGAGCACAGGCGAGCCGAATACGGAAAGCGTAAATTACTCCCGAAACAGCGCTATCTGCTAGTTGCTGCCTGCAGCGCGACGGCGGCGAACCTCTAGCTCACGAAAAACGCGGAAGGGTTCATCGTGACGTCACGCTTCCTATTAAATAGCAGAGCGGCTGACTGATCATTCTTCTTTCTGTACGAGACGCCGAGGTGAGAGCTCCAGTGCGGTCAGTCAGAGTGGTAATTAAAGAGAGCAGCCTTTTGATGAGAGACGTCGAATAGTTCGCATGTGCGCTGAGAGCTTGATCAGTGAGGATCGTGAGACGCAATTTTGTAAAATGTACGGTGCGAAGTAATTGTTTATGCGAAAGAATAATAGGATAGCGGAAGATTCAGCCTTCTGAACTGTGATTAACTAGGCGAAGTATAATTTCATGAAGAATGTTGATAATAGTGGAGTAGCTAGTACGAGGCGGAATATTGGCCGCGAAAGCAAGAAATATGAGCTGTTGTGAGGCGTCAGTAAAACTATGCAGTTATCTAAACTAGTGAGAAGTGTTGTAAAGAACACCAGAAAGCCGATACGCCGTTAGCAAACACACGTAAGGACTTTGGAATACGCGTCGGCGTGCCGCATAGGAAGAGCATCGAAAAAAAGAAGAGACGAGGATTCAGGTGACGGGTGTGGCCAAGAGGCAAGACGAAAGATGGGACGTGGATCTGGTGGCAGGAGAGAGAAGACGGCGTTTTGAGCGACATCGCGGACGGCTGGTCTGCGAGGAAGCGAAGCTACCGGAATTGGGGTTCCGGAGTGGTGCTGCCGGAATTGGGTCAAGGTCATACGACAGCAACGTCGAATGGTTTGCAAACTGCGTTGTGCGCCCGGCAAAGGTAACAAAAATTTGGTAAAGGGATTGAGAGCCGCAGCAAAAAGGCTGTGATTATAAATTTGCATATTCACGTAAGATCTATATAACGGCAAATCAATTAAAACAACCTCGTTCGCCGGAAATTCAGTTCATTCTAGTGTTAAATGCCACGAGAAAAACTGTGTTAAAATGTATTCCTCATTTGTGTAACTTTGACGAGGATACTAACTGTAAAAAATTGTATTTAATACGTCATTCAATAATATGTTCTGTGTAAAAATCTAAAACTCTATGTGGAAATATGGGTATCATTTGTTGTACCTATCAGCCAAGGAAGTTAATATTTTGTTGTTTAATCACTGCTGGCCAAGCAATAGTTATCGTCCACGAGCAAAAATCGGTGCGCTGGAGTAACTCACCCAAATATTTCCTCCTCGAGTGAAGAATGGTGAACAAGACCAATTTCGCGAAGGTCGTCCAAAATCAGTTGTTCCGAAAATCATTGATGCTGTGATTGAACTGATATTGCAAGATCGTGAGATTGTGACCTATTGTGAGATTGAGATAACCTAAGGCATTAGTGGGACCAGCATACATTCAATATTGCATGAACATTTGACTGTCAAAAAAATGTTCGCGTTGGATCCCACACAATTTGTCAATCGCTCAAAAAAAGGCTCGTGTCGATTGGTCGAAAGAAATGCTCAAAAAATACGATCGCGGTGATTCAAAACACGTCTATGACGTCGTGACATGTGATGAATCGTGGATTTACGCGTATGAGACCGAAAGAAAACAGCAGTCGACTGTATGGGTGTTTCAAGATGAGCAAAATCAAACAAAAGTTGTTCGCGCAGGAAGCACTTCCAAACAGATGGTCGCCTGTTTTTTCGAAAAAAATTGGACATGTCGCAACCGTACGACTACAACACGCAGAGCAGTAAATTCTGAGTGGTACACAACGATTTGTTTGCCAGCTATCTTCCAAGCAATCAGGAAAACCAACCGCCGAAGACGGATCACTCTTCACCACGACAATGCGAGCTCTAACACATCGGCTCAAACAACTGCATTTTTGAGCACCCAAAACATCGATTTGATGAGTCATCCGCCGTATAGTCCTGACTTGGCACCGAATGACTTCTTTTTATTTCCGTACGTAAAAAACAAACTGAGAGGTCAACGTTTTTCGACGTCTGAAGAAGCGGTTGCCGCATTCAGAATGCATGTTTTGGAGATACCTCAGAGGGGCAAAAGTGATTCGACAATGGTACAAACGCATGCAAAAGTGTAAAGATCTTCATGGGGAATATTTTGAAAAACAATAAAGTGAATTTTGATGATTAATATTTGTTTTTGTTCTCTAATCCTGAAATATAAAAGGCAACCCTCGTACTCTCTCTCTCTCTCTCTCTCTCTCTCTCTCTCTCTCTCTGACACTTTGCGGTAGTTGATACAATAAAAGATTAAAAATCTTCAGTCAAACAGATTATTGAATAGCGGGGGTACTGGACAATTTTTTCTTGATTTTATTCAATTTATTCAAAACAATTGTCCAGTGAGGCAAGATATCAGTGGATATCAGTACACTCCAAAGCATTATTTCATAAAGAACTGTCACACGTGATTTCAAGATGTTCAGATTCAAAAATAAAAATGATTCTAGTTTGTGTTGCTCCGTCAATAATTCAGAAATCGGATTAATTTTTTTCTAGTTGTTTATGATTCACTGGCTTACATACATTGCCACCGTACTTACCATTAACCCTCTTTTAATGGGTTTTATAAGCATACAGGTAAACCGATAAACATACATTAATTGTATCTATTGATAAACTCATGAATAATTAATGGCGACATAAAAGCTACTTAGGAATACCAACCTCACTAATCACATGAACTGACACCACAAACAAAATCTTATTTATTCTCAATAGTATCTGACATAATCGTATTAGTAATCACCTTGACTCATTTGTTCCAAGATCATGATCTACATAATTTTCATTTGCAATTATTTTTTATTATAATTGTCTTTTGCGATCGCATTTCTAATACTATTACACTCACAATATCACTTACTTAAATGACTACAATTTCACATCAACATGGTTAACAAATTATCGCTCTCTTTTTACTCCCATTACAAACATGATCTGAATCTTAGCATTAGCCGCTAATTTGTCCTTAGCGTGCCCTCATTTTGATTTATATTATGAATTTTCATTTGAACTTACACACACATTATTACTCAGTTATACCAAATAACGATGAAGACATTAACATATCCTCTATCGATGACAGAACGATATCCCTGCACAGATACTTATGAATGCCGGTTATATATTTCCATGCTGTTCCTCGTCCTGTGTTGTTTGGGTCGTTCGGCTCCACTCGGTCTAATTCGGCGCCCTCCGATTTGGAAGCGTCCCTTACACGCCACGCCGCCGGTGCCCATGAACAACTCCACGTTGGCCCCCTCTAAATGCTTTTACTGGTATATTACAACATGTGCCACGCAGCTTGGCGAATTCGCATTATCATGCCCATACATCTTACCACGCAGAATCACTGTTCCAGCTACGATCAGTCGCGATCTAGTCCACCACGTGGCGGCCGCTCGCCACCAACACCATTTCTTCCAGTTTTATACTGTCCTCCGCCTTGTGAGATCTGTTCCACGATTTATTTGCTACCAAGTTGTTATATTTATCACGTTACACTTTTGATATTTACATTGACTTACTTGATTTAACCGGATTACAATCTTCGTGTTGTATCTACTCGTATGCAGTACGCCAGCTCTCTTTGCCAGCTCAGCCTCCACTGGCCTCCAGTTCTCCCCCCAACGACCGAGTCGCATCTTCCGGAATCGTGACGCGCCGAAGACCCGTTCAGTGGTCAACGGTTCGCGGCAGCGCTTTGTTTCGCGCGCAAAGTTTAAATGCCTTTGTCAATTAAAGATAATGAGACCGATCGTGTCTCAATATGATCATTAGACATTTTTTTTGTTTTGTATAGCATTTAATACTTTCTTCATCTCAAAATATCTATTTCTATTCCAAGTATTCGTAATTGTCGAAAAAAGACATGGTCAATAATAAAACTTATATTTAACTTCACTACTGTTAGCCAGTTGTGTAAATAATACCACGAAATATTGCATTTTCTTGCATTTTTTCGCCAGCACAATGTACAACCTTACTGAACATAGGGGTGGTTCGATCACTGACAAAAAAAGGTCGCTTTGCTACATCGTTAAGACGAGAAAACGGTATCCGTAATAGTTCATTCCCAATATCTTTTATAATATAAACGTAAAATCAGATTTAAAAATAAAAAAATCAAGTAACCCTATCAACCCGCAGCTTACTAATTTAAAATGAAAAAAAAAAAACAAATACTCCCTGAATAATAATCACTTCCCTATGTATATTCCTAGGGGATCGTCCATAAATTAAGTTACGTTAAAGAAGAGGGGAAGGGGTCTGAGGCAGCGTTACGCTGCATGACATATGGGTGGGGTAGGGGATAAAAGTTAAGTGTTACGTAACACTGATAATTATTTTTTTACATTTCGCAACATCTGCTGAAATATTTCCTATTTTGAGTTCTGTACTAAAACATTTTAGGTGATGTTATCATCCCAGGTCTCATCATGCAAGTATTTAGGCATTCATCTAGATAGTAAATTAGGGTGAGAGATGCATATAAATCAGACAGTAAGAAAAACGTGGAAGTCTTTGCATTTTGTAATGCGAATACTAAAGAAAAGTTCTGCAAACGCCAAAGAATTAGCATATCTTACGCTGGTTCGCCCTCTCATGGAATACGGAGTTGCGTGTTGGGATCCATACAGAAACGCGCACCGGAAAATCTAGATAGAATACAGAGAAAAGCGAATAAGTTTACCTATAGAAGTAACGCAACAAAAAAGTCATGGGAACCTCTAGAAACGAGAAGAACAAAGGCGAGGCTTTGCGTTCTTTATAAATCGTACGTAGGTCAACCAGCTTGGAAAGAAATTCAGATTAGACTAGAAAAGCCAAATTATTTCGGCCGAAGCGATCACACCCACAAAATTCGAGCAAGGAAACAAAATTCAGATCTTGGGAAGTTTTCCTTTTGAAACAGAACAATTAGAGATTGGAACAGTTTACCTGCAGCAGTTTTCAAAGCTTTTCCTCTCAGTGTCCGAAGTTTTAGAAACAAGTTAGAACAAGATGACAGTAACAGATATTAAATGAGTAAGTGCTGTGTAGTGCGGTGAAGTGCTGTGAAGTGCTGGTCAGTGTAATTCAAAACAAAAAAGTGTAGTGTAGTGTAGTGTAGTGAAGTGAAGTGCGGTGAACGCGATCAATGCTCTTCTCAATGCTGCTTTTCGTCTTGAACTGTATTGTACTGTACTCCTATTATTATTATTATTATTATTATTATTATTATTATTATTATTATTATTATTAATGTAAGTGTTGTAATTTTTTGCAATTATTGCCACTTAACTGCCACCGGGTCATACCCAACTGCAGTTCTAATAAATGTATGTATGTATGTATGTATGTATTAAAATATAAACTAAGTAAACTGTTTTAAAAACATAAGTTAACTAAAGTTATTAGTTACAAATTTTTACAATAAATGGAAATATTTTTTTAACGTTTTGTTTTGAATCTCTAAGATTGATATGTAGAAAATCTGATCTGTAGTATAATCTAGAACCCATTTAAATCGGTGCAGTGGGTTCTCACACATGTCTTATCCATGACGGCGTGTGCACAGCTCGAGATCAAACATTTTCTCGCCCTTGTTTCCTTCCTTCACTCAGAGGTGGCTCTAGGATTAGGCCACAGGGAGGGCTCACAAAGTTATAGAATCAAATGAAGTTGTGAATTTCAAAAAATGTTATATTTGGATCATGTAAGGTTCGTAAGTAATATTTACAATCGAATTATTTCCCAGAACGACAGGCTAAACACGTGATCTATAAATTAAATTTAGTCTTCTGTTTTTAGATTTGCAAACCTATTACTAACTCTTTAAAATTAACTGAGTCTCGTAACAAAACTCTTTCTAATGAAAACATACAAAGTGCATTCAATCTCTCTTCCGACACGGTATTTCTTAAAAATGTCTTTAATTTTTCAAAGTGGAGAAAGCTCTCTCGGATTCTACAGTTGCCATTAGAATTGAACAGATTACTTCCAATAGTTTAACTGATCCAGAAAACACATCCAATAGGTTATAATTCATTAACACTTTCAAAAGTGGTAAAATTCCTTCAGTACAGCTCAGTTCTTATATAGCACATTCAGCTCAGATTTCAGTTTGCTAGCTCACGAACGGAGAGTACTGTGAAACGCGATCAACCTTTTGTAGGGGAACATTTTCTTGTTATTGTTGGAACATTTTACAATCAAAGAGAGGGCACAAGGTTAAATGCCCCGTTAAATTAAGACGGTCATTTACCCCTGTGAAATTTCCGTACAAAAGAACGATTGCCATTTCTATCAGATTGTATAATTTTCATATCAAGCCAAGGTCACTTCATGCACAGCCTTGTATCATAATCAAGATTGACTGTTTTCAGGCATTTTGCAGAATTTGAAGCCATTCTCAATCTCAATGAACAATACGAACTGGACGCAAAGATTGGAACACAGAGCACTCACATAGTTTGTCTACGGATCGGAAAGATGATGCCGATTGCACCCTACTGCACTGAATGCTTGTGATAGGGGAGATCAGTTAAACAGAACACCAGCAGATAGTACTGGCCTGGACGTAAGTCAAGCGAAAGGAATATTGTAAGTTTAAAAATCGATCAATAGGTAGCGCCAGGCAACGAGGCTGTTACGAGGCTGCTGGCTGGCGGCCGCCATAAGACGCCATTTGCCGAACCTACTTTGCCATTTGAGCACTCTTTGGCGGCCATTTTTATGTCAGTTCGTTCCATAACAACACCGCGATTAGGACACTGAAGCGAGTGTCCGCAGCCAATGAAAACCGTTCTACGGAACAAGAGGGAGTAGGAGATTTAAAGGCGCGTTCGATTCGAAAATAGCCCTAGATTCCCACAGAGATTATTTTAAACAGCGCAGGAGGAGAAATACTGATCTCAGTAGGAGGGGGACAGTACTCCTAGCGCCTTCCTGCCACAGCCGCCACTGCCTTCACTTTCAACTTTCTCCATTCTTATTGTAAGGTGCAACCAGCATCGTAACTTCGTAATTTCTACTTAAATTATCTTTTATTTTAACATACAAAACTAGTAAAATAATTAAAATTGTTTTTCAGTGCTATAATTAATTTTCACTTCTTGCATTTACAAGGGGGAGGGTGTTACGCAGCTATTTCGTGGGTGTTCAAGCACGCATTTTTTTACTAGGCTGTCCGGGTGACGCCGCGTCCATGGCGAAGGTGCCGACGTTTCGGTCGCCATTCTGCGGCCTTCCTCAGGGCGAAATGCTCTTCCTCAGGTCGCAGAATGGCGACCGAAACGTCGGCACCTTCGCCATGGACGCGGCGTCACCCGGACAGCCTAGTTAATACCGACTCCGGCCGCGGAAGCCTACGCTCTCGTTCAAGCACGCGTTACGGATGCGTTACAAGGGGGAGAGGGGTACTGTACTGTACTCCTATTATTATTATTATTATTATTATTATTATTATTATTATTATTATTATTATTATCATTATCATTATCATTATCATTATCATTATCATTATTATTATCATTATTATTATCATTATTATTATCATTATTATTATCATTATTATTATCATTATTATTATCATTATTATTATTATTATTATTATTATTATTATCATTATTAGTTTTATTATTATTAATGTAGTGTTGTAATTTTTTTGCCATTATTGTCACTTAACTGCCACCGGGTCATACCCAATTGCAGTTCTAATAAATGTATGTATGTATGTATCTATTAAAATACAAACTCGCGTCACGTGATTTATGGGCGTCTCCTGGGCTGAACCCACCTGCGAGGGCGAGCGTCGCGCCCATCCAGCGCCCCAGAGGCTCCCGCAGCGGCGTCCACTGGCACTGCAGGTCCATGGCAACTGCGCCCCGCCCCAGGCTCCCAAGGCAAGGCGGGCGCGACACCCGACACCCGCCCCGCCACGCCCCGCCACGCTCCGCCGCCCGCCCCACGCACGCGCCCCGCCGCTCGGCTCCGCTTGCAACCGGATATTCTCGTCCGCTTGCGGCCCGCCCTCCTTTTGGCCTCCTTCCGCCTTTTGGTTCACGGTCAGTGCTGGCGAAATGCGTGCGATTAAACACCCCAACGAGATAGAAAGACAGCCAGGTAGGAGGGTAGATAGATAGATTCGTAGACAAATAGACAGATAGATAGATAGATAGATAGATAGATAGATAGATAGAAACCAGTCATACTAGAACCCGAATAGTACCTAGAAGTAATACAGCTGGCACCATCCTGATGTAATGCATAATTGCGGGTCCAGGTTGTATAACGCCAGGAACACAAAGAGTTTGTGGTTTTAGTGGGTAAAAATCTTACACTGCTGAGGAGTGCAGGCTCCTCGGCGTCTTGTCGAAGATTTCCATAGTTCCCCTCGTAAAAAAGTAGGTATATTTATAGAAATATTGATAGATAGATTGATAGATATTCAGGAAGATAGATGGGAAGATAGAACAAATTCTCAGCCTGAATGAAGAATACTCATTTGTTTTTTATACAAATCTACATTTTTATTTCGATCTTAACGATATTTTGTAAATGTAGACTTCATGTCAAGAGAAGTGTTACTGTTTACATGAGATTTCATAAAAATTCAGCCTATACCCATTCCCTACCTTTTAGAACAAAATAGAATTGTGTTCTCATCCAGGTTTGTATTCTAATTGGTTTGTTATTTCGTGCTACCAGTGGTGTCAATAGTGTGGTCGTTGGTCCCGTACGTGTAGTGCATGTGAGGAGCGGGGCCGTGACCCTCCCCCGCTGGATGGTGAGATCTGGCGGAGATCCGATCCGGCGTCCGCCAGCGTAGTTTTCCACAAGCGAGGGTCTTCCGTCGTTCAGACACCACCCCAGCCGCAACAGACTCTATGCTCCCGACGTGTGTGGCAACGTAGCGCGTGTAAGTGGTGAGAATAGGACAAGGAAGAGGACGGAAAGATCGCGCGCGATCCGTGGCCCGTTTCTTACGGAAAACTACCGTTCAGAGCAGCCGGCCGCTACAATTCTCCTCCAGATAGCGGTTGAACTCCATCCAGCTTATAGCTAGTGTCGGAAATACTTCCACAGTCGCGACACGAACCCTAGGACCTCTCGGTCAGAGGCTCTGTAGAGACCAGTTGATGCGAATATTTTGAAAAAGGTAACGAAATCCATCAAAGTATATTCAACAATTCTGGTAGCCTATAAAATGTTCTTCTAAATACATTTTTATTTCTTCTAATAACGCAATTACACTTTTAGTAATTGCAGGTCGATATTGTTTCTGAACGTTCCCTGGGAGTACGTAACAAAACTGTGTTAAGATGGCAAAATGTTATAAGTCACTTTTTAAAACAAAATTCCATGACAGCAATTTAAAGCATCAAGATGACATGAAAAATTACTCTGTGACTTTTGCCTTATTACATTTTGCCATCGGTTTTTTTTCCATAAACTACAAAAGAAATACACCTTTTGCCTCTTTCTAAACATTAACAAACAAAAATGCTGTACGTCATTTTGTATCTCTCATAACAATGTGACTTATATCAATGCGTATATTCTATTGTCACCATTCCTGTCACCTTGTTGCACGCAATTACGTTCGGAGAATATATTCCGCAGTCGTAAAGAAATCCAAATTGTGACCATGTTACTGAGTAACAATGCATTTTATTAATTAAATGTGTTCAAAGAGTTGGTTGCTCCGGGTTCGAATCGAGGACGGGGCAACCATTACTTGAACAAATTTAATTACATCATTTTGGCATTTAAGCGCGATCTTCTTACAGCGGCCCTAATACGATGGTAGTAGAAAGGCGATCAAAGTAAAAATGACAAAGTACGGCAGGCAGAGGTGAGGTCAGGTGAGACAAGGCAGGGCGAGTCTGCGAGTACAAACAGTGTGTAGAAACCAACGAGCTAGAACATACTACATAGAGTGGCTATAGTTTCAGCGCTCCTGGTGGAGGCTCACCGAACACGTGGTCACCATGTTTTCTGAAGTCAAACATACGAGTGACGATGTATTCAACTGCTACACTAAATCTACGTTGTTATATTGTTCGTATCGTAACTTATCTCTTTATTTGTTTTTCGCTAAACGTTACCGCAATAACATTCACTTTCAGGCTTTATGCTAACTACCATAACATTTTATTGCTTCCGTTCTTATAACAATAATCGATGCAGGAAGCAACATATATTTAAAGTTTCTCAATTCGTTCTCCTAACATATTGTCATTCTTCTTTTAAATGATTGGTTTTTGATCGTGAGAACACACAGTAAGAGGATTTATATTGCCCATCTGCCCGTAACCAGCGACAAACGTAATGCTAGAATACTTTGTTTCCCAGAGGGCGCTGCTTTGACTGCAAAAAACATGGCTTCAATTTGCTTTCAAGATGGAGGCTCTTCCGTCTCTATCTAATATATTCTAGCTCGTTGGTTGCAACGCATGCATGGGTGGGAAACACTTCAGAGCTTATTCTTTTTCTTGTCCAATAGACATATATAACGAGAAGAATGTAGACAATAGCGTAACATAGACAATAGTCATAAATTCTCCGCCTTGCTCCCATCTGGAAATACGACCTCTTCCTCACTCACTTTCGCACGGCGAAAATAGTTTTTTTTTTTGTTTTTTTTCTTATTTGGGTAACCGCCCCAAAATTCTCGCATTAATTTAGTCTACTGACGTCTAAATATATTTACTCTTAATTAAAGCCCTCAGTGGCTCGTTGGTTAACGTACTCGCTTTCCACGGCGCAGCCCCGTGTTCGATTCCCGGTCGGAGAAACACTAATTGTGCGCTTTCCTTGCTTGCCGAAAACAAAGTTCTGCCAGGAAGAACTGGAGGAAGTCTTGTTTCGTAGTTTTAGATTTACCAAAACATGTAAGTTGTGTGAATAGGAGGGCCTCTTCTACAACTTGATGGACTATTACAAAATAGGAAGAGAAAAGAAAAAAATGAATTTATTACCAAAATATGAATTAATAAATATTCAAACAAACACAATAAAAATTTAATATTTATTAAAATAACAGTACCCAAAGTCAACTTTCGGGAATACTCTTTCACCCGCAGTAGAAAAGTGACGTAATTACAATGATGATTTGTCAGGACAGCGCTTAATAAATTTGAAATTATTTCATTAAATCACGTTTATGAAGTACAAACATCGTCAGTAATTGACTAAAATAGGCTTAAAAAGAAATGACACTATTCTAAGACGCAAGAGCATACAATTTCACTTTAAATCATGTAACTCAAAATTCATTTTTTTGTTACGACACTGTTCTATAACAATGTAAAACGAAAAAACAAATAACATTAAAAAACAATATACCTATCAATACAGTAGCGTACCTCGGCCCGTTTTTGGCTAGTTAGGGACGAGCGCGCGCTAGCGATCCTGGTGCAGACCAACTAAAACTACGGGTAAATGCTACTGGAGTATATGGATTTGTTTGTGAAATTGTGTTTATTAAGAACTGGTTAAAAACTTGGCCTCGTGATTTTACGTTCCCAGTATTTCAAGGACAAGGCATTAAATAACACGTAAAAGTATACAGAACTAAAGTTTTAAGCCTACATTTGACATGTATCGGAATGTATTTGATAAACACTTCAAAAAGAATTCTTTGCAGTTAACACATTAATAGCAATGCGTGTGTCGAATGGAGTGCACTGTTCTGCACTTAAATGCGGCAATAATGAAGGAAAGAACCCTGGATTATGTTGCTTTTTCAACTTTTGCAGTTAACTAGAAAGGAAAGACGAAAAGTTGTTCAAAAGCAAAGCAGACACCCTTATTTATTACTTAGATTACTTACATTTCTAGATATTTTCATGAAAACTAAAGAAATACTTCTTCCTCTTGATTCCACTATTCACTTACAATGGAAAACATTTATTAGATTGAAATCATTGCTTTCCTTTAATACTGTTAAAAACTTCTACTTCGCGTTTTAATTATGTGCGTAAGTAAATTAAAGTACACAAAAAATCCTTTTCGGTATTATTTAGCATAACGAGGCTGTATTAGGAATGTAGTATTGAAGGTAATCGCCGTATGTATAATGTAATCGTATTCCAGGATCACAGCGCGGATCGCTAGTCAATGTCCTATGCTGACCAACACTTCGGCGTAGGGCATTTAACACGGAGCTACGCTACTATATACATATACTGTGAAAAAAGTGTGGAAGGACAAAAAAATAAAAGAAAAATATGAGGAAACATTACTAAATGAAAATAAATTACAATCCGTGTAACGCGGATTACACAAAAACACAACAGCTAAGCAATGAGCTGGAAACAGGAAGCCGCCATCTTATGGAATGAAAAAAAATGAAAGCCCATAAATGAGAGGGGACTGGAAGTGTAGGAGCTAGTCAGTAACAAGATTTAAAATGGAACTGCTTCTCATTAGGGGATATTTGACATTTCATTTCATATTGTTTTTAAGAAATGAATCTATTTTAATTTCAATATTTGTATAATCTTCTTTTTAAAGCTGAAAAAATCAATATACTTAAGTTAATGTCATTATTTGTATTAATTGTATAATATTCTCGTTTTTGCTAGTGAATTGGACCATGAGTGCATGCACACAGCGTTTCCCGGGGTTCAGTACTATTATCTCAGTGACAGGTACCGTTATCAGGGGATCAGCATTTAGCTGGTTCCGATTTTTATACCCCCGGGTTGTTAGCCCTAGGGGTTGGAAGATGAAATGATAGCGATAGGTGAAAGGACAGCACACACCTAGAGGCATATACAAATACACCCACGCACGAACGAAATTCGAACCCGCGATTTTCTGGTCTGCGACCGCTACGGCACTACAGTCTCGGCCATCTGATCGGCTATCTTCGTGTTTATTATTTTTTAAGATTTTTAAATTTATTTTGTACATTTCTAGACTAATGATGGCGGCAAAGCCGTGAAAAGACAGCTTTCCTAATAAATCCAAGTAGGCAAAGATGACTTCTATTATATCATTCACGAATAATGTCAAAGACACCACAACAGCATTCCCACAACGAATGCTACTTAGATTTTGTTTAAGGGGAAAGGGGAGACAGGGGAGATTTTACCAATAAGTGATGTTTCTTTTGTTTCGAATGTCGCTTGTAGAGAAATACTTTACGGTCAGAGTTAAATTGTGTATTTGTATAAAAACAAATACTCTTATTTATATAATTGAAAAACGTGATCCCGAAAAGTAGCCTAAATTCTGTTCAAAAAATTGTAATTTTCAGTGGAAACCCCATCAAAATAAAAATACCTTCGGACAAAGAGATGGACAAAGTTAAAAATTGATTGACAATCAATAGAATGGGTTTTAAATCATGAATATATCTATAGGAGAAAACAAAAAAGCATGTATGTTGATATCACAGAGAGAGATTCAAATTTGATTTATATAGATACATTTAGCAAGTGGCGAATCTTTCCAGATTAACCAATGTATAATGTATAATAATGAGAATAAAAGAGAAAACAGAATTATAGAGATAGATTTATTGTGATACAATTTTATTATAATATAGTTATATGTGTTACACTGTTACCTTACTCTAAACATTTCTTTCATTTTTACAATAACGAACAAATTAAATTTATATTTAATATAATACTCATAAATAAAAGTAACCTCTCATAGACAGAAAAATAACCATAAAGAAACTCCTAAGATCCAAACTATTAATAACTATGTTCAATTTCCAACTATTTACATTATTTACAAAACTCTCCCAACTTCTCCGAAAATATCTTCGAAAATTCGATATCCAACAGTTCTCTTTCCTGATTAACCAATGCATAAGAATGAGAATAAAAGAAGGAACAATATTACATGTATGGTCATAATCATTATGATATAAGGATATACTAATACAACAATTAGGATATAAGTTGCTCTCTTACCTTACTTTAAAGAAACCATCTTTTATATACTTACAATCAAGAATAAAATTAAATTGATACAAAGTATAATATTTATAAACTCAAACATCACATCCTGGACAGAAAAATATCAAAAAAGAAACTCCTACCTTCTGTCTATTAATAACTACTTACAATAACTTAAATTCATCTAATTTACAAAATATCCACGTAGTTCGTTTCCAAATTTTTCTCAATTGAAAGCTTGAAAAAAAGAATGTAAGTACCATTTTCAGCTTTCGAGAAAAATGAGCTTATATAGTATATGTTAAACCTATAGACACATACACCTCCTGCCCTTCACAGTCACCCCGTAACACTACTAAGAAATGCATCTGGACTTTAGATCTTCTTTATGTTATGGGGCTGGAATCAATCATCATTCTGGTAAAAACGTATATTTAACAGAAATGGCGCAGTATTTTTTATTTCAAGTCTTCAATTATTTCTCATTTATTATAGCATCAGAAAATTCATGTGCTAGTAAACATTCCTGGAAGTCTCCTTGCCCGAGTTTCCCAAGCAAATGAAGATGTGTGTAGATACGAGATAACAATATGTTCCTCAAGCACAACATCCAAGATGCCAACCAACTACCTGCCGAGACTTCACAAGTTTGAATATGTCCATCTCTATGCGGATCTTGAATTTTTTGAGAAGACGTAAGATAAGACTTTTCGTGATTTAGCCACATCAGTGAAATCTCACATGGAAACATCGCCTTCAGTTCACATGAGAAGGCTACAAGATTTTTACGTGAATATCATAGCCAGAAGAAAGTATTTTACAGAACATTTCTAACTTGAAGCCTTCAGCTCAACCATGTGAGTTCAAAGAAAGACTGCAAGACGCTCTACCACATAATCTAAGCAGGAAGAGGCCCAAGACTATAGAGTGGGGCGATTCGGAATAAAGGGTTTGCGAATCGCGAGTTGTCTTTTAACCAATTCAATAAGATCCTGCAGTTGGAGACTGCAGCAGGAAAAGCTGCAATGGTTGAAATTTCACACAGTTCAAAGAATGCATGAAGACCTACGACAGAGTCTAGTACTATGTGGTCCAAGCCTCCAATGAGTGGAGAGATTCGGAATAAACAGTTTACGAAACGCATGTTAAACTACTTCAATAAGATCCTGCAGATGGAGGCTGCAGCAACAGTTTATGATGCACTAGTTGCAAATGAACGCAAATAACCTACAACAAGCGGTGAATATTAACTGATATTTCAGAGCGAGGATACATGCCGTTGATGTTGTGGAAAACCAGGAAACAAGAAACCACAGTTAACTAAGAAGACCGTTTTGCAGAGTGTGTAGAGATCAAGGACACATTGCACACATAGGTCGTAGAATAGATTCCAAATTCAAACATTAACATCGTACGGAAAAAACTAAGCTCGAAGAATACCAGTCGAAATTAAGAAAAAGCATTGGCCGGAGAAGAAAATTCGAGAGAAAAAAAACTTTCAAATGTTTCCCCGCATATTCCCCCAAAAATTCCCTTCACATGTTCATCGCTTGTTCCACTGCACATTTTCTCCTCCATGTTCCACTTCAAGCGCGTGCACCCCACCTTATTCCTCCCCACTACGTAGGGTGCGGATGACCCTGCCCTCGCCTCTTCCTGTCCCTACAGACGCAAGAGATCCTGTAAGCTACGAGTCGTCGCGATGTCAAACGCCGTCTTATTCTTGAAACGGCCGTCCCACGGCTTGAGGTCCCTCCTGGCGCCGGCCGCGAGCAGCGCGCGCGCCGTTTTCTCATTGTTAAAGAATGCCGCCCGGAGCAGAGTAGTCACTCCATCTATATTCCTCGCGTTGACGTCAGCGCCCGCGCGCACCAGCAGCTCCACGCACCGACCGCTGCGGTCGCACATCGCAGCCAAGTGCAACGCGGAAGACCCATTGAAGTTGACAGCGTTCACATCGGCCCCTCGTTGCAGAAGATGCGACACCACGTCCACGTGCGTATTCCCGACTGCATTATGTAAAGGAGTGAAACCATCTCGATCACTGTAGTTTATATCAGCACCAGAGTCTAAGAGATCTCGTACGTATCTTAGCCTTCCTTCCTTTGCCGCCTTACACAACTGTTCACCCAGGGGGGAAGGAGAGGTTCGTGCCTCCTCCATCTTCACCTGCACCTCATGCACCCGGAGCTCCACCCGCTGCCTCGCGCCTTCTTCCTCTGCTGCTGCGCCCTGGTGGCCGGCGCCTGAGGGAGTAGGGGTGGAGGTGCAGGAGGGGGTCTCCTCCCCACAGACTGCTACAGCCACTACCGCCGCCGGTGCTTCGCGGGCGGAGACGGCGGAGGTGGCGGCGGCTGTGGCAAGGGACGCACGTGTAGATTGGGGCTTCTCCAGTTGACACAGCAAAGTCTCAACGCGGGGCAAGAACTTCTGCATCGCTCTTTGCAGAGCGGCCTCTACCTCATTCACGCGGCCTTCTAGACGCTGCAAACCTTCCCCTCCAGATCCCTCCGAAGCAGTCCTCTCCTCCACGGCCGTCACTCTCCCCTGGGTCTCTTCCAGTCGCTGCTGCAGAACGCGGATGGCGTCGTCCTTCTCCTGCAGCTTCCGCTCCACCTCTCGCAATGCCGTCGCCGCCCTCTCCTCCTGCAGCCTCAGGACTTCCGTCCTTCTCTCCTCCACGGCCGTCACTCTCCCCTGGGTCTCTTCCAGGCGCTGCTGCAGAGCGCGGATGGCGTCGTCCTTCTCCTGCAGCTTCCTCTCCACCTCTCGCAACGCCGTCGCCGCCCTCTCCTCCTGCATACTATCTTCAGCCTCTTGGACTTTACGTTCCGCCTCTTGCTTATGCAGATGCAGGGCCTCCTGCATCCTCCGCTCAGCTTCCTGAACCTTGCGCTCCGCCTTCCACATCTGCTGGCGCAAGGCCTCGTGTAGCTGCGCCATCCCCTGCGCCACCAGTTGGAAGGCGTCGCCGACGGCGTCCGCGCCATCCCCTGAGCCATTCGCAAAGGAACTTGTGGAACTCGCCATCTTTCTCCACGCCTCTGAAATTCATGACAATTACAAAAAAAATTGCAGTCATTTTTTTGATAAAATATGTACAATTTACTTTGGTAAAGGGCGTTGTCATATTACAATGTCGAATTTTATTCAGTATATGTGAAATTGAAGCGATTTTCCAATGAGAATTAGAAACTCAAAACAATTGGATACAAAACTGAGTCTCAGACTCAAATACTAGTTAAATCCCCTATGCTTTATTTTGTGTTCACGAAAAAGCGAGAGGTTTGAGTTCTACTCACGCATTTAAATACTGAGAAATAATGCAGGGTACAGTTCATATAAAAGAACATAAATTTAATTCTAAAATAACTGAAAAAAACGCTTTTGTAAATCTAAGCACGAGAAAAGTTGGCGGTGATCGATTAGCAAAGTTCTGAAGAATCTATTTTTGATACATTTTAATTAAATCGAAATATGTGTCAACAAATCTAATACAAAACGGGACCTAATCGACATTTCGGACAGTTTCTGAGTCATTTTTTATATTTAATTTTTACTGAAAATGTATTTCTTAAAAAATCATTGTAATGTTCATTTATAATGAATAATTCAAATTACGATGTCCGCAAATATGGTCATTTTCACAGATTAGTGTAAGGTTTAAATTTTCCGCCCAACATTTTGCACAATCTGATAGATGCCCATCAAGCGACCGATACAAGATTCACGGTTCTCAGTTGCATGTGTATAGGGACCAACCTCCTAATTTTACAGTTTTATTTTTTTTTAGTAAGTCGATGGTGACTTTGCAGGTAAATGATTCACGACGAAAGAGTTCAGGTATCCTAAAATATCTGTATGATCAACAAACATATTTATTCCCCGAATTATTCAAATAGATATCGGTCGAATATCGATAATGAATTTGCTCGACAAAAAGCTCGCATCTTCATCAAGAAGCTCAGACAGTAATCATATTTCAATCAAGGCGTCTATTTTATTACAATGCAAAATTTGATGCAATGTACGGAAAATTGTAACTGTGCTAAAGCGGCAATATTCAGTTGGACTACGAGCGGCAAAAATGTGAATCGTCCCCTGGCAGCAGCTCTGAAAACACCAAAGGCCGGCCACACTGTAAAAGGAAGGACAAAGACTGAGTACCAATCTGCTCCCAATGAAAATGTCTTGATTGTTAAAGTTCAGAAGAAAGAACATCTGGAGTAGGTAAATGTTAAAAGAAATAAGGTGCAACACAAAAGATGCAAAATTAACAACGTGAGATACAAAGCAAAAAGCAAAGTGTTGGTAATCGAAGCTGCAGATCAAGAAGTAGCTGCCACAGAGTGTACAGCCTCTATAGCAGTGCCTGCCAACTCGAAGCTCCGTGAGGTCGCAGAAAATGCTCTCCTGCTCCGAACGGACCGGCCGAGCAAGGCCATGCCCGACGCGGCGCCCGGCGTACAGTGTTTCAGTGATGGCACGGAAGTGGGGGAAAAAGGCTGCTCGATAATTACCTTTCTATATGGTATTTATTATTTAAATGTTCATGATTCAATAAAAATATGGAAATTTTAAGAAAGTAATTATTTCATAACACAAATCAAAATCAAACTCTACCGTAGAGAGCAATTTCCACTTACATTCTTCTAACACAAAACATTACTGGAGAAGACTTTTTTAACATTATAAAACAAAATTCTATACAATGTTTTGTAATATAACCAGTTTAGTTCGCCCTGAACCAATAACACACACAAAATAAAACACTTGTCACACCCGAAGATTTCACACATGCTTCTCTATGTATGTTTAAGCACTGAATCCAATGCCAGAATTGCGCCATCTCCCAGTTTTTAAATTGGAGGAAAAACACTGCGAAATTTACAATTTCACTGTGGTTTTTCAATATTAAAAAACACAACTGAAGGCCATTCTGGCTTCGGTGTCGGATTCAGCCCGACGATATACATAAACATGTGTCCAGAGTTTGGGTTTGACATTTTTTAAATTTTGTGTCCCTGTATAATTACTAGACTAACTAATACATACCCGGGAGGGGTCGCGTGTGAAAATTTGGACTCCAGGCTAGATTACTTCATGTACAGTTGTTTAAGAATGCTGTAAATCCTCGTGGATTTTAGTACCTATTCCATAACCTTTTCTGTAAAATCCTTATCGCATCTCATGATTGCAGGCTATCTATAAATTCTCAGAAATTATTTTCATCTCGCGGGGTTCTCTGGTTTGAATTGCCTGACGGTTAAACTTTCTAACATTCTGCAGTTCTTTCGAAAACATTAAACACTTCGCCATTGTTACGGTATCTACAAAAAGAATTGTTTCCTCCCAAATCGAAAGAAAATTAACGGGCGTAGATGGGCTCTCTTTGATTGTTTCAGGCCACTGCTACTGAAAACGTTTTCGTCACCTGCGACAGACCGTCTCCCCCCCCACACACACACACACACACACACACGCGCCGCTTCCAATTGCCTGCCCTCGGAGGGGAGTGGAGGTCCGACGCCGTTTCTCCGCCAGTTGGCAAATGCTACTCATGAGTAACAGGCGAAAGCATCTCTTATGCCGAGACTAAACTTGCGCACAATATTCGCTTGAGCTGCTCGCGAGGATGAGATGGTCACATCTAGGTGGGAGAGTCCAATGACAACGGGGAATATTTTGAACCGCTCTTGTATCACAGACTTGGGGCAAGAACACTTTTTCAATGTAGTCCCCCCCCTCCTGGCAATAAAAAATTCTCAATCTAAAATAATTTCAGATTTATGGCTCACAGTTCAAGAATTTAAGGGCTCAGAAAGAGGGTGAACCATAATGTAAGATAACATTAAATTAACTTCTCTGATTTAGTGTTCTAGCGAGATTTCTTGTTATTTATTAAAATGCTGTTCTTTTGAAGATTTGTTTTGTTATAGTTGAATCCCACATAACTGTGGGTGTAATAAGAAAATTCTATAAATTAAAGTCATTGATTTTATTTGTTACTGATGATTATATCTTTTTTACTCTATTTAGGAAAAAAAGGATTCAAGGACTTTAATTCATTTAATAACTACAGATTAACAAAATTAATCTGAAAAAAGAGACCAAAGGATAATAAATTAAGAGAATCCTCAGCGAAAAATAAGGGTAATTTATCTATCAAAAAATATTAAAAAAAGAATTAGCAATGCTCTAAAGACCAGAAAGTACAGCTGAATTTAAAAGATGTAATAGAACAAGTGTGAAAGTTGATAGAAAATTGATAGATGCAACATTACTTAGAAAATATTGAATTGGAATGTTAGAAGTGCAAATCATGTTCACCTTTAGCATATCAAAATACTTTAAATAAGGAATAAAAAGCAATACAAATAGCTGAAAGTGATTTGCTCGAAATTTGTCAGGAAGTTAAGGATATTGTGTGAATGAATGAAGTTTTAAAATATTTGATACAAAAATTAATAATAATAATAATATTAATGATAACAATAATAATATTAATAATATCAAAACATATACAAATAGTAAAACTAAAAATCAATTATCCTCATAAATACAATTCTAATATGTCAGCAATTTCTAAACACTTTACTTTATATAATAGCATGTGCTAACTTCGAAGGAATAAAAGTCAATCAATTTTTCTCATGATTTGTCTCTGCCCCTCTGGGCCAGAACTAGGAAGGCCTAAATTTAAATGTATTTTTTGGTGTAAGATTGCACCTCTTGATGGGCATATCAACAGCTATTTCTATCATATGAAGAAGAATAGTTGTTTGTTTTTTATACAAATCTACATTTTTTTATTCTACTCTAAATTAAATTTTCTGAATGGACTTTCACAAAATGAGAAATGGTTTTCTGAATGACACTTCAATAAAATTACCTTTCTTCATTCCCTACCTTTTAGAGCACAACTTAAATGAGCACTCATTCAGCTTTCTCCAAATATTTTGACAAGGATGTAGAAATTGATCAAAGTTCATTTTCATCAACAATTCTAAAAGCCTATACCATTTTCTACTAAAAGCATTGTAATTAATTCCAATGACGCCATTAAACTTTCAGTAATTGCACGTTAATATTGTTACTGGAAATTTGCTGGACTGTGTAACAAGGCTCTGCATCCAGCTGCCCTTAAATGATGGTGATAAAATGATGATCAAAGAAAACGACAAGGTGTGGTGAACAGAAGTAAGCCCAGACAACAGAGAGTGAAGACTGTGAGTAAAAGCAATGAAAGATTGCAGTGTGACCCAGGGGAAGCAAGGGTGGGAATACACTATAAAATTTATACCTATTCCTGACAAATGGGTAATACTGCGATAATTAAATTTCCAGATAATATCAGGTACTTCTGCTAGTTAGAAATACATATGTTTAAGCTAGTTAGAAATATATATGTATTCAGAACTCTTTCAAATTCAGTCAGCCTCCATACTCCTCGTTGTGTATATTTCACGAATGTTCATTCCCGCCTGAGATATGGCATAATATTCTGGAGAAATACATCTTACAGCTCCCAGACTTTTAGATTATAAAAAAGAATGGTGCGAAGAAAAAGAAAATCCCACCCACGTGATTTTGCTCCTATTTATTAATCTAGGTATTTTACCATTACCTCGTAATATCATCATATATGAATCAGTGGTTTTTGTCAAAAATGAATGACTTAAGGGCAGGAATATATTTTCAGCAAATGCAGTTTTCTATAACTACAACTCTCGACATAGCAATCGTATTCATCAGGTGACTGTATTAAAAATCACTACAAAATTTCACATATAATACATGTACTTTATAACACCTTGCCAGATGACATTAAACGATTAAATTCTATACAAAAATTTAAGTTCCAAGTAAAATCTCTTCTGCAGCACAACTGGTTCTACACCATTAGAGATTATACTGAGAATCCAAAAGGAAAGTAATCCTAATTTTAACAATGACATTCAATGTATTATATACCACTTGGATTGTATAAATGTAAAGCACATGTAACAAAAAATGTCATCATTTTCCATTATGTGATACGCAAGAATGCAATTTTTTTAGTTTTATACAAAGCCAAAAAATAGCAATTAAAGTTAAATTTTATTCCTGATTTCAAATGCCCTTGAAAAAACTTCCAAAAGCTCTCCTGTGAAATGAGTGATTTTCCAGGTGTGGCCATGTTGCATTTGGGGTGCGATTCATTGAATTTACCATGTAGTACTATACCCTTTTCAATATTTGTCATATGATATAACCATTAGAGGAAAATACTATAAATGTTTGGCAGACTAATGAGCTTCATAATAATAATAACATATATATTTATTAAAAACTTAGGCATACTCAGCTAAGTACAATGAGCAAAAAGATTATACAATGTAAAGTTGGCTGGTATTGTTTCAGGTATAGCCAATTATAAACATTTTGATGATCCTGTAGTTCCAGTTTTATAGACATTTTAATTTTCTTCCTGGAGCATTAGATGATCTTGAAATAGATATTCTTGTGATTATATCACCACTGGAATGGTTTTTGACTGATGGAGTTGAAAATGATGAAAATAATATTGCATGCATATTTCACAAAATGACTTTCCAGGTTCCGTTGTGGTATAGAGAAAAGATGTTAATAGTAATGCAGACAGAACTAATCATGAAATCTCAATTAATAAAATACAAGCATTTGAAAGTAATTGAAACTAAGTTTCTTGAACAGAAGCCTTGTGACCAGAACATAGTCTGAACAAAAGTCTTCTTACAAAAAACATAGTATTTCTATTCTGGACAATTTTAACTCAAACAAAGGTGTGCCTGTACATGTGTTAAAACATCTTAATCCTGTCGAAATATTCCCAAACGTAATGATGAATCAATATAAAACTGATTGTTGATCAGCCACTTTGTTGTGCAAAATACAAAATTTCTCAACATTTCACTGTAACCAAAAACACATCAAAATCTTTATTAGTATTATATTTTTATCAGGATATCACCCCAAGAAAGAATGCATTGGTGGACAGACAAAGACTACAGAGTACAGATTATATTTCTGGCTATGTCTAAAAATACGTACTTCCATTTCAAACAAAAAGATATTTCTAAGATGGATAACAATAGCAGATTCTTCAAAATTAGAACACTGATGAATAAGATCAATGAAAATTTCAATGGAGAATTTTTCACTGCTATTTGTCAATAGATAAAGCCATAGTAAAAATCTTTAGATACCATCCATCAAGGGAATATATTAAGGGCAAACCAGTACCTATTAGTTACAAAATGCATATCTGCAGTTACTGAAGTCATTTTGATATTTATTGTGGAAAGGGCAGCAAGAAAAATGTTAGTAAATAATTGCTTAATGTTGTGCTTTATTTACTAAGACATCTCTCTAATTCAAATAAGCATACCATTTATTTCGATATTTATTTTACTACTTTACGTCTGATGCAAAGCTTGCAAAATCAGATGTTTCTAGCCAGAAGAGCCATCAGAGAAAACGGGTAAGATCCTGCCAGTGAAGCCAGCTAAAACTTTTGCTAAGGAACAGACAATCACATAACTACTCATTTCAAGAACAGAAACAAATTGCTACTTGTGCAATAGGTGGATAACAATGTGATGATCGCGACCACAGGATTTTATTTTTGACACAAAAGAACCCATCACAAAAATCTAATTATGGTCTAAAGCAAAAAAAGAAGTTATAGAAGTTACTCAATCTTTGAAGTAAAAGAGGGTCTCACTGCCACATCTTTGACTTTTAAACTTCTCCTTTATTGCAACAATCTTCACAATAATAATTCTGACAATTTTATCACTTACAAAAGTACATACGAGTTTTCTTCAAAATATTGGAGTAACAGCTTCTGTAACGATACATTTCATCCCCCCCTTTTTTTTTTTAGGTAATCAAAGTGACAGTGTTACTCCACAGGAGTCAAACATTGCCACTTCTATTAAATTCACATCTATAGCTATGTTTATATGTGTGCGAATGGGGCAGGAAACATTAACACCTTTTATGAATTTTTGTCTTTGGTCTTGAGTATACAATATTGAGTATGCAATGGTGTTGTGTTTTGGTGTAACACACTCCACTACATTTGAAGTGGACCTGCTATATTTATACAGTTCAGTAGCTTTTTTATCTTATATTTATTCTGAAAATGAGATTTTGTCCATGGACCTTCATACCACTAGAAATGAGACTTTCTGCGCAAGATAAAATTACCTTTATGCCCATTCACTGCCTTTTAGAACCAAATCTTTCAAGGTTCTACAATTACTTTGACAAGGGTGATGAAATCTATCAATGTACATTCAACTTTTCTTATAGCTTATAAAACTTTCTGCTTCATGCATTTTAATTCATTCCAAATATTCCATTTCACGTTGAGTTATGAAGAGTAAATATAGTTATTGGATGTTTACTGTAACAGCATCTGCTTACTGAAGCTCTTAAAATGATTGATGAATTATAATGAAAATAATAGGGTCAAAGTGAATATGAGAGGGTTCCATGGGCAGAGGCGAGGGCAGACAAGACAAGACAAGACAAGAGCGAGGACTGTGAGTAAAATCAATGTTTCCACGTTGTAGCACAGGGCATGAGGAAGAGAATTAATTTATTTTCCTGTCACATAGGCAATATTGCGATTAATAAATACCTTCACAACAATGGTACATAGAGTAGCTATTAATAAAGGTTTATCTGAAAGCTAAAATAACCTATTTAAAAAAAAAAGGTTCTTAATTTCAAAAACTATCCACGAAGACAATACTAATGAAACTCAGGTTACTTCAATAGTAACAAATGCTGAATTCTATGAATTAACTATGGCAGACCACAATAATATGTTATTTAAGTGTTTGGTATGAAATTGTATACGAAAATTCCTTACACTTTAAAGAGAAGAATTATTTCCTATATTTTTAAGAGAAAAAAATGAATATTTCTATACTTAATGGATATCATGACAAAAGGCAACTGACAGGAAATGTTTTATGTAATATTAATAAATTGTAACATAATAAATTATTTTTGAAGAAAAATTGTGTCTTTACTCAATCAGCTTCACTCTCTAGGAGCTTCAATTGAAAATGGTTTCATCACACAGAGGAGCATAGTTCTTTTCGTTTTTGGTGAATAAACTTACTCAAACATAATTCTCGTACAAATAACAAATATATAGTTATTTTAAACCTTGCAATATGCACTGATTGAGCTGCTTTTATTAACATTTTTATGGAGATATTAGTGCACGTCCTTGACAGAACTTATTGTTCAGCTATAACATTTTTATTGAGAATGTAAACAGAAATTCTATAAAACAAAACAATAATGACAATTATGTATTTTTCTACTTGACGTCTCTATTATTTAGACTTCCCAGACGCTGAAAACCGGTTGATACTAAATGCTTGGTTTTAATAATTATAACTACCGCTGGATAATATTAATAACAAATTAATTAATTATTAATTCAAAAAAGAATGTTTTTACTTTTTTACTTTGAGTACTTTACGAACAAATAACACATAGGGCTCCCCACATTTAAACAAGAGCCTACTTTTATAGCACAACAAATATAACATACCTTTACAAGATGCCAAATTTAACTCTGCTTACTGGTGGTTAATGCACATCAATGCACCTCATGCACCTGTCCTTTCTTAGAATCTAGTGGCAGCTACAGCCAGCGAAAAAGTACGTTTGACAACTTGACCAGCGCATGTATATACTCTTTGGACCAGCGTTCTTATACGCCCAGTAATAGTGTTGCCATCTCACGGCGGGCTCTGAACTACGACATGAGTTTCGGAAGGCTGGCGCGCCAATAGCGCCACGCGCCTCCAAGCGTCCAACAAGCTACTGCAAGTTTTTCAGACATGCATTACAAGGATATTGCTTGGATTTACGTATTCTGGAACCTTTGTTTAATTGTTCAGATATCTTACATAATATTTTGTTTACATATGGCTCCTTCAAACACCAATTGCTGCAGTTTTACCCACGACACAAGTCTTCTTTCGTTTTCTAGGGTGTAGTTATGGTACAGTTTTATATTTTGGACTAGCGGAACTCGACACACGTTGTTCTGCCCTTCTCCCTCTTCCTGCTTCCCTCTCCCTTTCTCTCACCATCTCTCCCTCTCCCTTTGTCACACCTCCTCCCTTCCTCTCTCGTTTCTCCCTCTCGTTCTCTCTCTGTCCCTTCCATACAGATCTATTAGCAGATTCTGCACGTCTCTAAGCAGGTGTGGTAAACTCGAGCAGCGTCGGACAAGGAAAAGGTAATAGAATATTCACGAAGAATTTATCCTGCTGATTACGGTGTAAGAAACGTTTCTTCGAATTTGTAAATACTAATGTATATTTGAGTGAAAGTGCTTCAAATAACTTCTAGTGCAGTTATTCGAAAACCCGAAAATTTTCTACGAAAAAGAGCTTCAAATTACGAATTTACAGGACAATTCAAACGCAATTTCCTTTAAAAATAAATAAGTTTGAAAATGTTGAAAGACAATTGCCATTTGGGAAGAAGTTTTACTGTTTTTTAATATTCTTAAAATAATATTTGTTCTACCATTAGAAAACCGAAAAATTAAGAACATTTCAAAAAGTGTTCTTGTTCGCCATTAGATGGCAGCTGGCATGAATACCTGGGAGATCCGAATTGCTAGCGACACCGACGGAAATAGAAAACTATTTCGGGAACGTTGGTGCCACTCTGTAACCCCAATATTTTCTTAATTTAACAACTGTAATCCACGTTTTCGTTATCAGTTCTCGGCAATGAATATTTTCCGCCCAAATTCCGCCTCTATTCGCGCAGCATTACATCGTTCTGCATACTCCGTATAATATATATGTATGTATACGAGAAAGTATCATTGTATCTTCATAATTGTAGTTGTAGGAAGACGCCCAACATATTTGAATTTTTTTCAATTTTTGAAAATTTAGTATTTTCGGTTGATCCGGAGTTTATGGTGTAAACGGTTCCTTTGGTTCACTGATCCGGTTCACTAATCTCGTGATTCACAGGGTTTTAGTTTCGCGGTTCACTTCAATCACTGGAGAAAATAAACTCCGGATATACCGTGTTTTCAACCAACACGAGAGCTGCACCATGATTTAGACGTCCATCAGAGTAGCTAACAACAAAATTTCATCAAAAACGTTGGAGCCATTTTTCAAAACCAAATGTTTAAATAATTGCAGATATTTTTCTCAAAATTACGCAAAAATACTGAAATTTCCGAAAAAATGTAAATGACATGATTTCGAAATTTATCTACGAGGAAGATATACAGCAACACATACTTTCATGCATGATCACGTTACATAATATTAATATCTTGTGATTTCTTACTATTTAAGAAACGTTATAACTTCAACGTTTTGGATTCAAGCAAATCGCTTCTCGTGCAAATCTGCATTAGTAGCGAAACGACAAAAAAGAAATAAATTGCAAAAATTAATATTTCCGTCATTCTTATTAAGATATAACACCATTTCAATTAATTAAAACGTTAAATTCAAAAGTTAAACAAGTCCACAATCATACACTGCGTAAATTTTTTGTACATACTCCTTATCGGGTATGATCTCCCCTCGAGTAAAGGGATTTACTTCCACAAGTATTTGCATTAGTTCTGTAATTTGAAAGTTCCAGCCGGAAACAGTATTCGAAGAACGAAGAAGTTTTCGAAAATACGGTGTTCGCACTCCGCAACAAGCACTATAGTTTGGACTCGACTATTAATTTACTGGCGCACTTTCCAAATGGCTTTTAAAGCAATGTCTTGTTCTGCACTGAAATCAATTAATCCTGTACAAACTTCTGGATTTGTGACTTTTTTGGTTTCATTGTTGCCCTATAGAACATTCAAAATACCACAGAATCGAATAAAATTATTATGCTCAATATATTCCTTCCCAGTTCACCAAATACTCATTTGCTTTGAACAAAGTTATTTGATATCGGTTGTCAACTGCTTTGTGTTGGTTCCAAGAGTCACCCATAGATTGAGTCATCTCCTGGGCGGCCCCGACGAAAGATGTACCCGTCGCCAGATTTCTCGGAATCAAACTTTCTCCGCATCAGACGGGACGAGCTCGCAGTCATGAAAATCAAAGGAACCATGAGCAGTTTCTTAGCCATCGTGCACGGAAGCTGGGTGAAGTGTGTTGGGCGCATTGAAGGTTTGATTAGGAGCGCTGCCAAGCAATTCCCAGCACATTTCTACAGCCTACGACCTCACACAGCAAAGCTCATTGAACTTGGCCACCTAACGTGAAATTCGCAAGGAAAAATTTATTTTCGCCCGGACGGAGGTAACCATGCCAATATCTTCAATTTGCCTTCTTTCGGCAAAATAACAATCTTTGTCAATTGTGTGTCGTGTCGTTTCTTTTCCAGAACTCTCGTCTGATGAGAACTTTTCATGGAAAAAAAATCTATTTTCGTTGCAGTGTTTTCGAATGCTCTCCCAATTCATCTCAGCAATATTTCGTAGCCTGAACAATTGTAGAAATCATTTTTGAATTTTCTATTGAGTTCTCTCTTGGCAGTTTTTATGGTTTGAATAAAATTTTCAAGACGTTGTGTAAGCCTTCCTAGTCTAAGTTCGAGTTGTTCCGAAATAGGGCGTAAACCGAAAGGAATTTTTAGTGAATTTTGAACTGTATCCAATGTAATAATATATATTGCAGAAAACTGCCACTCTTAACTTTGTCCTTTACCGGCAGCAACAGCACTTAATTATGAAAATACCCATCACGCCCTTTTTGTACTCGCTACACACAACGAAGCTCCCAAAATTATTGATGTGTGGTTTTTTTTTGTTTGATATTCCGTAAATACAAAGTTACATTTACACATTTTTTAACAAGTAAACATTGACTTTCTTTTTTAGTGGAAAGGATAGGGAAAAGTTGGGGATTCCCATGTGTGACTTCTCGCTCAGGTCCGCTAAAATTCTATAACCAGAGAGTATTACAAAGGGTAAATGTTTTGAAATCACAGAGATTAAAATTTTATTTATATAGGTACAATTAACAAGTGGCAATTTTCACAAAAACCTACGTATAACGTAAGTGAAAGTGAACCAAAGTAAGAGGAAACTATTATAGTGATGAAGACTGATCTATATTCTAAAGCAATTCGAATGTATTCACTGTGAACTTATTCTAAACAAAAAAAATGACAACAATAAAGAAAATTAAAATATTTCACAAAACAATCATAAACAACCTATTATCTAAAAATAATAATCAACCACTATGCCCCAGACTAAGAACAACAATTCTCAGAACCCAATTGTTTATATTTTACATTATTTACAAACAGAGGCGGATCTAGGTATTCAAGCGCCCATAGCAAGCATAGAATTTTCGCACGTCAGAATATTTCAAATTAGGGTTGGTATTTGTTTTAGCGTGTACTATAAAACCGCCACATGTGAGTGGTGTCCATGGCAAGTGCCACAGCGTAAATACGCCTCTGTTTACAAAATATTTCCGAAGTTTACTTTCCTTATTCGACATCTGATGATTTAAGTTATACCTTGGTACATCTTCACAACATCATGTAAGATTCTTAACATTATTCATCGCCAGATTTACATAAAGGGAACGGCGGGTTCCATTCCACGTGCAAATCGTTAATGTGCGATGTTTATTCCTAACGTTTCGGTTGCTAATTATACTCTACGACGTTTTAAATGTTTTATGTATGTTGCGTTAATACTAATATACATTAATGTGAATTCGGCACCGAGAAAACATATTTTTTCTCCAACTCCTTATTTTTTGTAACATTTGTAATATTTTTGATAGACATCTCTGTGTAGCGGAAGGGTGTAGAAAATGTGCTCTAACAAAATACCTACTCTTAAATCAGAATTTTTCGTAACTATCCTGATTAAGATGAATCATCTAACGAATACAAAATTTAAACTCAATGTCCTTTTGCCTGTGTATTAATCTTATCCAAACCTGAATATGTAGTCAAGATATTCAAGAATTATTGGTACATATAATTGCAAAATACCAGGCGGATTCAAAATAATTACCAGAGCGTGTAGCAGAAATCTAAACAATTGCTGTGCTAATAAACAAACCAGTACTATCTCCTTGCCCGGGTTTTCCAAACAAATCTAGTTGGATGTGTGTGTATATACCCGAGCATCCGAGGAAATCTGCTCACCTACTACCTCCTTAGACTCGCAGCGGTCTAACAGGCGGTCTCAAACCGGGCCTTGTATATCCCTACGAGACTGTTGACAATTTAGTCGAATCAGTGAGTTGTCATTTGAAACCCTCACCTTCTGTTGACCTGCGAAAACTACAAGATTTTTATGAGAAACCAATTGTCAGAGGAAATATTTTTCACACCCTAACTTGAAGTCTTTAACTTAACCGTGCGAGTTAAATGAATGGCTGCAAGAAGCTTTACGATATAGACAATAAGAAAGTGGCCCAAGACTATGGAGTGAAGCTATTTGGAATTATGAGTATGCGATACGCAAGATGACTTTCAACCACTACATTAAGATCATGCGAGAGCTGACTACAACTTTTGATGTTGCAAGGACTGTAAATGGGCACAATGAACCTACAACAGCGAAGGGTATTAAATGATTTTCAATCCGAGGAGAAACAATTCGCCTACCACACTAACCACAGTACAAGAAACCACAATAAATTGAGAAGCCAATTTTGCAGAATGTGTGTAGACAAAGGACCAATTGCAAATACCTGCCGCAAAAAATATTCAAAGCTCAAACACTCAACAACGTACACGGAATTAGAGCTACAAGAGTACCAGTGGGAGAACAAAAACCGGAATTTGGAGAAGAATGGGACATGAGATTCCCTGCGTATTCCCGCGAAGGTTCTCTTCAAGGTTCTTCACGACTTGTGCGATTGTTACCCCCACACGCGTGCGTCTTCACCACAAAGTTGCCTGACGGCGAAGGTCAGAGGCCTCTCCCTTTTGTTCGTGGCTCTACCCTCGCAGGAGGTTCTGCACGGCACGAGACGTCGCAAGGTCAAATGGACACTTGTTCTTCCAACGTCCTGCCCAGCCTTTGAGGTCTCTCCTGGCGCCGCTCGCGAGCAACGCACGCACTGTTTCCTGGTTGCTATTGAACGCCGCCCTGTGAAGAGCAGTCATTCCGTTCTCGTCTCTCGCGTTGACGTCGGCGCCCGTGTCCACCAGCAGCTCCACGCACCGCCCGCTCTTGTCCGTGCCGGCAGCCAAGTGCAACGCGGAGGACCCGTTGCAGTTGACGGAGTTGGCGTCGGCGCCTCGTTGGAGAAGAAAGGCCACCACGTCCGCGTGCGCCTGCCAGGCTGCGTTTCGCAGAGGAGTGAAACCGTCTCGGCCAGTGTAATTGACATCAGCACCGGAGTCTAGGAGACGTCGTACCTCACCCAGTCTTCCCGCTTCTGCCGCCCCAGACAGCTGCTCACCCAGGGGGGATGGGGAGGTTTGTGCCCTATCCCACCTCAACTCCTCCTGCCGAATCAGGAGCTCCACCCGCCGCCTCGCGCGTTGTTCCTCGTCGGCCGCTGCGCCCTGGTGGCCGGCGCCTGAGGGAGTGGGGGTGGAGGTGGAGGAGGGGGGCTCCACCCCTCCGCCCGCTGCTGCCCCTCCCGTCGCCGGTGCTTCACGGGCGCTGGCGGCGGCGGTGGCAAGAGACGCACGTGCAGATTTGGGCTTCTCCAGTTGGCGCAACAGAGCCTCAACGCGGGGCACAAACGTTTCCACCGCACTTTGCAGAGACGCCTCTATCTCATACTCACGGCCTTCCAGACGCTGCAAACCTCCATCCCCTCCAGATCCCTCCGGTGCCGTCCTTCTCTCCTCCACGGCCGTCACTCTCTCCTGGGCCTCTTCCAGTCGCTGCTGCAGAGCGCGGATGGCGTCGTCCTTCTCCTGCAGCTTCCGCTCCATCTCTCGCAACGCCGTTGTCGCTCTCTCCTCCTGCAGGCGCAGGGCCTCCTGCATCCTCCGCTCAGCCTCCTGGACCTTGCGCTCCGCCTCCAGTTTCTCCCGGCGAAGGGTCGCCTGTAGCTGCGCCAGCCCCTGCGTCACCAGCTGGAAGGCGTCGCTGACGGCGTCCGCGCCACCTCCTGAGCGGTTCTCCCCAGCCCTTCTGCGACTCGCCATAACTTTCTTCGGGCCTCTGAAATTCACAAAAAAATCGTAAGTGGCAAAACTAACGATTCCTGGAAAATCTCACTGAATATTACAAACCCATTACAATCAAAGAACAAGCTCTAATAAGTAAAACTTCGAATATTTAGAACGTATTACAGTGCAAAACTGGAAAGAAACAGTCGAACAATCACGTGGGTCGCGAACGCCAATGCGAATCATTGATGACACAACTGCGTAAACTTCAGCAAGGGTTTCAACCTGCTGGCTCATGCGGTCGTGTTCATGTGAACAAGGGTTCGTACTTTCTAGTTCCGTTATTTATTGCGATGCAACAAATCGCCGCCCGCGTCCACAAGCAGACAAAGGAAATTTGCCGGAAGAATTCGGTTTTTCATTAGAGCTGTTCCACGAAGTTGGCATGGTGCACACGAGTAAAAAGATTCGTTGAGGGTTGACGTGAGTTGGGAGATCACGCGAGACTGTACTCAGTCGAGTGCACTCTTCAGCACACATGTTTTCTCATTCACTATTTACCCAGCAAACATTCACCTCAAAGTTTTGTCATTGGAGAAAGTAATTTGCTTGAAACTTAAAAAGAGCATTATATTGTTAAATATTATTCATGTATTCAAATAATTAGTTAATGTTTCTTACAGCAGTGTTAATCAGAAATATTATTAATGAATTATTAAATACTTCATCTTCGAACACTTAGAGGAAAGGGTTAAAAGACTGTCCCAGACAAATAATTCCGGTCCGTAATAGTTATGTAAGTAGAGGAAAATTGAACCACGAAGTTGGCATGGTGCACACGAGTAAAAAGATTCGTTGAGGGTTGACGTGAGTTGGGAGATCACGCTAGACTCTACTCAGTCGAGTGCACTTCAGCACGTTTTTTTTATTCACTATTCACCCAGCTCTCTCTCTCTCTCTCTCTCTCTGTGTGTGTGTGTGTGTGTGTGTGTAGATATAAACCCACTTGAGGCTTCGGGAGTTTCAAATGGATATTTTGATTTTGAGAGTATTTCACATAAAGAATCACAAACATTTTCAATTTTTGCTCAAAAAGCCATCAAATTTATTGATTAAACTTTGTCCTCGGACATTGTAAAGGACGCGTAAGAGAATGATGTAGGTTTGATGCTCGGTAAAATCCCAGTTTTTTTGAAAATATACTATCCTGCCTGGGCGCTCGGGAGGGGCAGGTGCGCCGCGATTGGCGGAGGGGTCTCCCTGGTTGGCTGGGGGTCTGGGCCGACCTGGGCCCCGCGCCGTCGTCGGACGACGTTGAACAGCCCACTTACGGTCCCGAATGGTTGGTAATAAAGATTTCCAGGCGTGGTGAAGGGCGAGGTCTGCGTTCGCGTTGATTTTTGCGGTCGTCTGTTTATTTCTAATGCCTCTTTTATGCGTCTCGGCCGGTACCAGGTTTTCCTTGTGTAGGAGCCGGGTTTTGTCAAAATCAATGGCATGTCCCGTAATCTCCGAGTTGTGCGCAATAGCCGAACGGTTGGAGTTGTTCCTGTTGCAATGAGCGATGTGTTCGTTGCGTCGTTCGGACACAGTGCGTCCGGTTTCGCGAATGTACGTCCTACCACAGCTGCATTGAACTTCGTATAAGCCTGCCCACTGGAGAGCGGGTAACGCATCTTTAATGCGTCTCACGGCGTTGTGCAGCTTGACGGGATCTGTGAACCCCGTACGGATGTTGTTCTTCCGTAGTAATTTTCCCATACGATCGGTGACACAGCAGACGTAGGGAATTACGGCTAATCTGGAGCGAGCACTCTCGTCCGTCTCCGAAGAAGCGTAGCGATATTCGGCGTTGCCGCGGCCTTTAGAAACACCGCGTCCGTCGGGACGGCTGCAACCTCGGGAGTGGCCCGTGGCACAGGCAAGCGCTCGTTTGATCGCTGTTCGGGATAACCGTTGGTACAGGGTTTGGTACGTGTGCATCTCTATATTAATTTTGGAGTTTTGAATTTGTTTACAATTTACAAAAAGCAATACCCAAAAATGAGACTAGCATAATATTTTATACACGTACGTGAAAAAAAAATTAAAGAAAAATTTTGGAGCGGTTTTTGAGAACAAAATTCGTACATTTCAATCGCAAATTATGCAAAATCTTCTAGTATTTAAAAAAAATAGTTTATGATCATTTTTAGGAGCTAATTCTTTACAATAGAAGTTTTCTGAGACAAAAAGCAATATCGTCAATTTTGAAGTTTTATTTTTTTCCAATTTTTCGAAAAATCAGGATGTAAACGAAAATGAGACTCGCAGCATTCTCTCAAATGTCCTTTGCATTATTCAACAACACATTTAATCAAACAATTTAGAGCCATTTTTTGACAATTTTGAAAACTTTCGGGCAAAATTTTGAAATTACATGCTAAGAACCCCAAAAATGAAAATATCGATTTAAAACCCCCATGGGACCCGACATCATTCAAAATGATTAGGGAATATCAATTTTGGAGAAAATTGATGGCAGCACGTAGACCGAACTTATCAAACCATTACTATCTCTTTGCTCCTTCTTGAAGACTGCGGGTCCCACTCTGATGACCGTGCTGCTTGAAGTAAGAATTCGGTTTTGACAACAAAATCACAATTTCTGCGGAACAGACGTAAATAATTTCTTCTAACTTCTGGGATGAATCTCTACTCCTATTAGGCGTGAATGTTGATAAGCGTATGCGTATAAACATTCTCCTATTGGGGTTTTGGTACAAGTTTTGATCATGGAACCGTATTTTTCTGATTAGGAAAACCTGTTTCCCGACTACAAAAGAAAATAAACCCTATCCTCATGTCTAGATCTATATAGGGAACCTTGAGACATACTAACATGGTTCACGAATTCACGAATATTATGCTCACCGTGATAATAAACTGATTGGGATTCCCAATCAGAAATAATAATTTTTTTTTCCTGATACGTTATAGCCAGGGGGCTACAAAATATTCGACTTCAGCCAATGAGCTTCAGGCAGCAGTTTGCGTCACAATATTAATTACAGGAAATTTTAAATACAGCCAGATACCAAAATTATTATTGTTACAAATCATTGGTGAAGCATTTATTTAAATATTGCATCTTGTACACCTTCATTGTGTTATTTTTGGTTGGTTATCGTTTAAACTTGTCACTTTGTTCCACTTTCACTTCTCGCTCTCCATGCAACATGGCGGCCTGCGTCTGGTCTAGCTATTCAAACCATGGAGCTATGAATAGCTACATGATTGAAACGAAGAGCTCGTGCTGGGTTCACGTGGTTCGTGACGCAAACTGACGCTTCGCATTAGGAGCAAAAATTGGTGCACCGGAGTAACTCATCCATCTCTTTCCACCATAATTATAGATTGTTATTGCCTTCGACACAGAGCTCGATATACACTGCTTAACTTATCTGGATCGAAAGGATCGTGGATACGAGACAAATATAAATACAGTTGAATGATGTTTTATGAAGAGAATTAGTGAGAATTATGGGAGGGAAACATGAAAAGACAAACCGAGTCTGGCTAACATCTAGGTAATTAGTAAATATGTGAATATGAATTCATAAAATTACGTAAAAAAATACGAATGAACAACGGGCGTTAAGAGATTCTAATCATATCCGGCCAAAGCTCTTAGGGCATCATGTCGTCATCCATTATTAGAACCCTTAGAACGTACTTGGTGCGTATATAACTATTTTTTTAACGCGTAATTACCCTTTACTCTGAAAATGTAAGAAACCATGGTGCTCTTACAACCCGTCAACGTTTAAAAACAAGATGTTCAAAGAATCTGCAACAGTGTAATTAATACTATCTGTTGGAAAAGTTTGAAGAAAAAAATTGGAGCTGTTTTAAGAAAATGGCGTTTGAGCGTTTCTGAAAATGCGGAATATTGAGCTCATTTTCACCGGAAACTGTTGAGTTTTCGGAAACCTTTATCTAACATTATTTAAAGCACATGTACTCATAAATACATAAATGTAAAGAAATTGCTGCTAATGTCAATATTAACAACGTGAGAAACATGTGAAAAAAATTATATTTCTGCAATTTTTGAAAAAAAAACACAATACTGCAATATGGCGTTTATGTCATCTTAAAGAGCCCTTTTAACACTACCCCTAACAAAAGTTAACTAAAAAATTTTGGAGCAGTTTTTGAGAAAACATTTTTGAAACTTTTTAAAATTACCCATATTGCTCGCAATATTGTGCGAAAACAACTACAATTTTCAAAAAAAGTACATTACCTTAATGAAATAACTAATTATGGACAACAAATTTCATTTGAAGGGAAAATTCCTCCAAACAGACACGGAAAACTGAATGATATCTATCGCACAATCTTACAAACTTAAACCCTTCCTTCTTCCCTGCCTTTACATAGTAAAAAAAGACTTTTGTTTTGACAAACTCAATCACATCGTCACTACACCAATTTTATTTTACTACAGTCATACATACTGATAATGCTCTGCATTCTTCAAATCACTTCATTTAATTTCATATTAACTTCTCCCCATAGCACGGCACACACAAAAAATTAATTCTTTCATACTTCGAGTTATTTATGAATGTAAACTCTGATGTTTTTAAACTAATTTTTAAAAAAATTATATGCATCATTTGTAAACTGTGAAACTGTCATCAATTTTTAAAAAAGTATTTCTGTCATACCAGTTGACCGGGTGAAGCAGACGACTAGATTTTTTTTTGTGAATGTCAATTTTTTAAAATCTAAATGTTTATTATTTATGAAGTCAACTAACCTATACGCTGGGTATGCCAGAATTTTTTTATTATTGCTCAGTTCCTCTCAATGCATCACTTTATTAGATATGTGTTACCATTTTATTGAATATAACTTACTTTATATTTTAGGTTGATTTTTAAGAAAGACCCCAAAGAGGGTTGAAACGTAAAATACGACACGAAATGAATTGTTATATAAAACTCTCCGGCTGTTTTATTAAGGTCAAGAAACTAATAATAAAATAAACATTTTAAAAGACGTTAAAATATTCATTATATTACAAATATTGGGAGTTTGGGATTGTATAAATTTTTATTTTCTAGGTTTTATCTAGTAAAAACTAAGACTGGCAAAATCTTTAGGGAAATACACATTTTTTACGAAATTGAAAAAAAATAACTTTTAAGGGGAAGATTTTTAATATGCGTAGTTATCCTACACTCTTTGAAAATGTTATCAGAATCATGGTTTGCTGTTTAAAGTATCAAGGTTCAAACTGATATGAGGGCCATGCCCCAACTCAAACCAATACTTTTTTGTACAATATTATTCTATTTATTCAAAACTATTGGCTCTCCAAACCATTCGTCCCAAGCAGCGCATGCAAACGTCACTTCAAGATATTCAGGTTATAAAACAGTGTTGCGAGTTTGTGTTGCTCTGGCAATAATTCAGAAATCAGCTTCATTTGTACCAGACATTTTAGGTTCACTAAATTATAAATGAAATTTTTAACATTTTACGATTTTGCATAACTTTTCATAAAATGTTAGACAAAACGTCCATCTCTATTCCAAGTACTCTCCTCAATTATCAATAAAAGACATAGCCAAAAATAAAGATTAGTTTTAACTTCACTACCTGTTAGCCATTTGTGTGAAACCTCATAACACGAAGTTTTTATTTTGTTGCATTTTTCTTCCTTGCAATATGGACAACCATACTAAACATAGGAGTGGGTTGACAAAATTTCTTTTCTACCTCGTTAAGACGAAAAAACTACGTATGTAGCAGTTCATTCACTGCATCTGTAATATTAAATAAGATTTACAAAAGAAATATCAAGTAACACTAATAACTCGCAGCACTTCCTTTCAACGATTCCCTCATGTTCTCCCTCTACGTCATTCACGCGTCATTCTCCCCCACGCCGAGCAGTGGAGACTCCACTTTTGCAGAGACAAGGTTTCCTTATTTGTGGTGCTACTCTCGCAGACTACGTCACGAGATGTCGTCAGGCCAAACGGCGTCTCGTCTTTCCAACCTCCTCCCCAAGGCTTGAGGTCCCTCCTGGCGCCGGCCGCGAGCAGCGCGCGCACCGCTTCCTCATTGTTACTCAGCGCCGCCCAGTGCAGAGGAGTAGCTCCATCTATATTCCTCGCGTTGACGTCGGCGCCCGCGCGCACCAGCAGCTCCACACACCGACCGTTACGGTCGCTCCACGCAGCCCAGTGCAACGCGGAACATCCAAACCGGTTGACAGTGTTCACATCGGCGCCTCGGCTTAAAGAACGGTGAAACCTCGTCCTAAATGGCAATTTTCTTCTAAAAAATTGGAACCCTTTTCTAAGAAAATGGCACTTACGCGCTACAGTATATTCGAAAGTTGAAGCACTTTATCACAGAACATTTTTAAGTTTTCGAAAAACTTTATTTAAAGCCAATTGAAGCACATTAACTCACAAATACAATAATGTTTACAAATTGTTGGAAATGTGCATATTAACGGCGTGAGAGATATTAAAAAATAAATTTGAGTAATGTTTAAACAATAAAATACTTCAAAATGAACCGTACGTACATTAAAAAAAGCAATTAGCACCATCCGTTCGAATAGTTTGAAGAAAAAAATTGAAGCCGTTTTTGAGCAAATGGCTTTTAAACGTTTCTGAAATTGCGAAATTTTGTGCTAATTTTCACAGAAAACTGTCGAGTTTTCGACAGTTTTTCTTTAAGTGACATTATTTAAAGCACATGTACTCATAAGTATAATAATGTGCGCAAATTGCTGCTAATGTAAATATTAATGACCTGAATAAAATAAATGTTTTTGTAATTGTTGAAGAAACAAAAGAATACAGCACTATGGCGTATATGTCATCTTATAGAGTGCATTATGCACATATTTCTGCTGCTACACTAAGCAAAAGGCATCTTGGCATTCTCTCTGAGGGATGCTAGGCAATGGAATGTTGGATCATAATGAAAAGTTTCTTTTTTTTTTTGCTACTTAAAATGGTTTGCAAAATTTGCTTAGATGTAATTATTATTGTCTTGATCGTTGATATCATCAATTCTACCAACAATTATTTGCAAATTAGTGCTACAATAATTCAAATTCAGACATGTAAATTATAAAATCAATTGTTACGAATATTTTGTGTACAACATTTGAGAAAGAAATAATCAAAGACAGTACTGGACAGAAATTCATGAAATTAAATACTTTTATTCCAAACTGAATCACATTAAATATGAATCTGTTGTCCCGTGTGTAACAACCCAGGCTTTTTATTTAATGAAAAGCAAGTGTTCTACAGAATGACACAGACTTTCCCGCATTAGTTTTCTATTTCCTTTGGTATCTACTAACTATTTGGACTTGCCACATTCTCTTGCCAGTTACTATCTATCGCCGCCCAAAGTACAATTTTTGAAATTTTCTTAATTTTTCGGTTTCCTAATAGCAGAAAGGAAATATTATAAAAATATTAAAAAATAATAAAACATCACCCAAAATGGAATTTTTTCGAAAAAATTTGGAGCCGATTTTAAGAAAATGGGGTTCAAGGGCTAATGTAATTCTGAAATTTGATTCTCTTCTCACATAAATATATTGAGTTTTCGAAAAACTTCATTTGACATTTTAAGCACTTTCAGTCACAAATGCAATGGTGTTTACAAATCACTGGAAATGTGGATATTAAAGGCGTGAAAGACATGTAAAAAACATAAATTTGGGTAATTTTAGAAAATAAAAATACAGTAAAATTAATTCTATTTCATTCTAAACCGTGCAACCAGCACTACTCGTTGGAAAAATTTGGAGCAATTTTTGAGAATATGGCATGTGATTGTTTCTGGAAATGCGGACTTTTGTGCTCATTTTACCTGCAAACTGTTGAGTTTTCCAGATAATTTATTTGACATTATTTTAAGCACATGTGCTTATAAATACATTGATGTAAACAAATTTCCGCTAATGTAATATTAACGAGACAAGTCAAAAAATTAAATTTTTGTAATTTTTCAAAATAACAAATGAATATAGCAATATGGCATATATGTCATCTTATAGAGTGCATTTTTATTATCCGTGCCGAAAGTTTAAAGAAAAAATTTCAGACGTTTTTGAAAAAATCTTGTTTTTGTAATTTTTTAAAATTGCAGATATTGCACGTAATATTGCTCGGAAACTACTAAAATTTTCAAAAAATGTAAATGACCTTAATGAAAGAACTAATTATACAAAACAAATATAATATGAAGGAAAAACCTCTATCTTCAAGTTTGTAGTTGTAGGAAGACGCGAAAAAAATTCAATCTTTTGCAATTTTCGAAAATTTAGTTAACCGTGAAAATCGGACCTGTAGTACCTTCATATGTGCATTTTACTGTACTCTTACATGAAATTTAAATAAAAAATTTGGAGTAGTTTTTGAGTAACGTTTGAAAATGTCTTCATGTAAAGTACTCCCAAATTTTGACGAAAAGTTTTTCAAAATCATTGCACCTCGATATTTCGGTTTCAGGGGCCCCAAAAACGCGTATTTCCGTTGAAATCTCCAAATCGATTTTCCACACCATTACATAACTTTCTCTATACTACGCATATTACACTGTGTGTGTGTGTTTCTATATCTATCTACCTATATCTAAATACACACGCGCCCACGCGCACGCGCCCACGCGCACGCACCCACGCACACACACGCGCGCGCACGCGCCCACACACACGCGCCCACACACACACGCGCGCGCGCGCGCCCACACACACACACGCGCGCGCGCGCCCACACACACACGCGCGCGCACGCGCCCACACACACACACGCGCGCGCCCACACACACACACACACACGCCCACACACACAAACACACACGCCCACACACACAAACGCGCCCACACACACAAACGCGCCCACACACACACACGCGTGCCCACACACACACGCGCGCCCACACACACACGCGCGCCCACACACACACGCTCGCCCACACACACACGCGCGCCCACACACACGCGCTCACACACTCGCGACCACACACACACATGTAGACGGGAAAGTAACATTATTAAGAAATTTCTGAATTAAAAAGGTTATTAAAGATGAATTAAGAATGCTCTTTACACCAGAAAGTAATGGAAAAATTAAAAGGTGTAAAAAGAGGGTAAATGGATAGAAAGTTACTCGTCTGTGCAACATTATCTACATAACATTGAAGTGAAATCTTAAAAAACAGCTATTCGTGTTCAATTTATGCATTTCAAAAAATAATAAAGTACAGTCATCAGAGTATAATCAGCAATATCTACACTTAAAGCAAAATGGCAGGGAGTTAATGATATTGTGTTGACTAATAAGGTTTAAAAATAATTAAATATAAAAATCAATAATAATTTGATAATCTATGCTGATAGTAAAAATGAAATATCAGTTATCTATGTGTCCAAAATTATAAATGATTTCTTAACATTAGTGTCTTTACAATCTCACAGGCTTATTTCAAAGTAATAAAAGCCAATTAATAGAATTGTTTATTTCAGAAACCCGTCAAACGCCAAAATCTAAAACACACTTTAACAATGGATTACTATTCCAGGAGGATACACACATAGTTTAGGGCATATTTATATGAAAAATATTCATTTATGAACTCCTTTAACAAAAAAAAAACATTTTTGAAATTTGAAAAATTGGAAGATTTTTTCTGAGTTTTCTCGAAATGAGGAATTTGATGGGTTTATGAAATAAACAATTCAATTGTTCTCATGAATTTGTTTCACTCTCTGGGTTAACCTCTGGAAGGACTAAATATTAATGTGTTTTTCCTTGTAGAGATGTATTTTGTTCAGCGTAACATCGGCCATTCTTTTTTTCAAATTACTACTTTCTCTTATACACAGAAGAAAGCCCCATCCACACACAAATCTATATTCTTTTTAACTACAATGAAATTTTGTCAATGGGCTAACTATCATACCAGGAGAACGTTTACACCTGCTTTTAAAATGAATAGTTGTAAAATCGTGATCGAAGTCAATGCCACAAGATGTGGCAGGTAGAGGTGAGGCCAGACAACACGAGAGAGACTAAGGACTGTGAACAGAAGCAGTGTGAGATTGTGTAGTATAGGGCAGGGAAGGCAAGGGTGGGGATACACTATAGAATTCATTCTTCCTGTCAAACAAACAATATTGTTATACACAAAAACCCAGAAATCACATAGGACATGTGCTAGTTAAAAATGTATAATGTACGTAAAAAATGTAAAATGTACTTTCAGAAACTATCCAAGATAAGAACAATAATATACACCAAGTTAGTTCATAATGTCTCAAGGCAAGTAAAATTTGTGAATATTTCACCCAACAACTACTCTTCCTATGACTCTGATTGAAATTATTTTTGTGATCACATAGTGGAAGCAAGTAATTTTTCTTTTCACAATTTTTGGTTTTATATCTTACTAATACACATTTCTCATTCAAATGAACATTTAAAACATCACACATTTGAAGATACATTGATTGCTCTGACCTATTTATTAAGATTAGTGTACAGATATTTGTGAGTCCTCAGGAGAAAAAGCTTCTAAATTGCCTGATGCAATCAATCTGTAACATTTTTGGAAAAATGTAAGAATAAATTCTATATTATAAAAAATAAAGTTTTCCAAAAATATTATTTATGTTTTTTATTTTTTTATTTTGTTGACTTCCTGATGATTTACACACTGTCTGGCCACTTGTTGTTCCTACATGCCTTGGGTTTAATATCGAGCTAGTTAGATATAGATAATTATCAATACCAGTAATTATTAATTAAGACAATGATGTCATACTTATTTTCCTCTTATATTTTATACTCTTTTCTACACTATTTTATAAAAACAAAAAACACACGGGGTAGAAATGACAGCACGTAACATTTAATGTTCCTCAAACACAGGCATCCTATTCCACAAACAGAAATACAACATACCTATATCAGACGCTTAATTTGGACTCCAACTTTTTCGGTTGCTGGTGAACAAAGCATGCAAAACACGATTCGTGAAATGGTGACCGCAAGCCGAGGATATGCCGAAAAAAAAACAGTTGCCGTAGACCACGCCCCACGTTCCAGAGTTGGCACACAATACAACGATTGATTTAACCACGCACTTGACGTAAATCAGCTGTTCATGGTTTCATCGAATCGGAAGCTTCAAAGTCACTATAGCGACATATAAGTTTTCGATTAGATGAAATTGAAACACCTGATTTATGTCAAGTGACAAAATGACTAAATAAATAAATAGTTCCAGCCAAGATGCAATATATCAATCAATATATGTGCCGATGCGCATCTTTCCTGGCCAGATGTCACACCGAGTGACGTCACGTGGGAAGCAAGCGAAGTTTGCATATCAAACCTACAGTGAAGTAAATGGAGCGCAACGTACATATTACAATTTTATACGCAACTTAACATACGACATTGCGATGTTATTGAGCGAGTGTTATTAAGTGTAATTTTTTTAGAATTAAATATACAATTCATACCCATATGCGATTGCTTTCCATTTCAAAGTAGCTGAAGATCTGCACATCCGTAGCCACTGAAGACGTAAGAAAGGCGAAAGGTACAATATGTATCAAATTTGAATTTTACAGGAAAAATTCATTCTCTAAAATAAAGGATTGAACAAATCGATCAGACACTTTACAATCTCTAAGCAATAAATGACCAATTAAATTCCCTTGCCTCAATTTTTACAGACATAAAATGCCTGATATTGTATATTGTACTTTATTAATGATTGCTTTCGATAAATTTTGATATTTTGTTTTTTCCCTTTGTCTTCTTACATTGTCTTGATGACTTCTATTTACATTTCGCTACCGTATATATATGTTCATGTACGCACCAAATAGAGAACACAAATTTGAAAATTCATTCTCCATGACTATGCTTGCTTGAAATAATTCCTCTGAAGGATATTTTAATATTCCTTTGGATAAGAAATGTATCCAGTCGGGTGTTTCACTGTCAGATAATGACATTTCTTTAGCTGCTAAACAAGATGAAATTTGTGTTCAAACCAAAATGCTACATAACTAGCCAAAAATTTTAATCCTTCAAATGTAATTGAATCTTCAAATACATTTGTTTCACATAATTCCATTATTTCAAAGTAATTCACATTAATATTATTGTCGGTCTCAACTTCTAAGAAATATCATACTTCACTGCCTTCTGAAATTTCACTCAAATTTTGTTGGTGATCAAGATTTTTTTTCCCCTCCACAGTAAACACCTACCTGAGATTCCTCTATTCTTAAAATAGCATCATCACAATCTGTTCTTTTCTCTTCCTCCTCAGCTTCAGCTTCTTCCTCTTCCAAAGGTAAAAATGTGAAAGATTTTCTGTAAATACATTCAATAAATATTTCCCAACAAACCGTATCAACTGATATTTAATATCAAGGAAAATACATTCGTTGTTTGAGCCACCAATACAAGCAAAACCAAAATGTCTTGATTCATTCTGTATGTTAAAACATATTCAATTCCATATTTCATTTTCAGGTTGCAAAACATTTCAACCATAGATATATTATTCATCAAAATCCCCCTTTGGGAAGGTATTAATAAATGGTGAATTCCAACATTCATTTTTGATACTGTCACTGACTTCCTGTTGAGTTGTTAGTTGGTTTTCCAAATTTACGCCATAAACATTGAGTCCTGGATGAGTTCCAAATTTACTTATGGCATTAAAAATATCAAACTAATCATTCATAAATTACAAAAATCTTGACGTTTCTTCCCAATCACAACTTTTTAAGAGTCCCTTGTTTTCTAAATCATTTAATTGCCTTAGAAACTCTTTCTGAAAAAAATTGTGCAGCGGGGCATACTTTTTGTCCTATAGGTGACAAGAGGTATTGGTGTGAGCAATCTGAAGGTCTTGTGTAGATGGTGCCAAAAGTTGCTTGATACTATTGGGATTTATTTGTTTCCCATCATAAAAAATCCATTATCAACACAAGATTTCTAAAGAGTTTCAAGAGTTGAGTCAGTAATTGACTAAAATAGGCTTAAAAAGAAATGACACTATTCTAAGACGCAAGCGCATACAATTTCATTTAAATCATGTAACTCAAAATTCATTTTTTTGTTACGACACTGTTCTATAACAATGTAAAACGAAAAAACAAATAACATTAAAACACAATATACCTATCAATACAGTAGCGTACCTCGGCCCGTTTTTGGCTAGTAAGGGATGAGCGCGCGCTAGCGATCCTGGTGCAGACCAACAAAAACTACGGGTAAATGCTACTGGAGTATATGGATTTGTTTGTGAAATTGTGTTTATTAAGAACTGGTTAAAAACTTGGCCTCGTGATTTTACGTTCGCAGTATTTCAAGGACAAGGCATTAAATTACACGTAAAAGTATACAGAAATAAAGTTTTAAGCCTACATTTGACATGTATCGGAACGTATTTGATAAACACTTCAAAAAGAATTCTTTGCAGTTAACACATTAATAGCAATGTTTGTGTCGAATGGAGTGCACTGTTCTGCACTAAATGCGGCAATAATGAAGGAAAGAACCCTGGATTATGATGCTTTTTCAATTTTTGCAGTTAACTAGAAAGGAAAGACGAAAAGTTGTTCAAAAGCAAAGCAGACACCCTTATTTATTACTTAGATTACTTACATTTCTAGATATTTTCATGAAAACTAAAGGAATACTTCTTCTTCCTCTTGATTCCACTATTCACTTTCAATGGAAAACATTTATTAGATTGAAATCAATGCTTTCCTTTAAAACACTTCAAAACTTCTACTTCGCGTTTTAAATATGTGCGTAAGTAAATTAAAGTACACAAAAAATCCTTTTCGGTATTATTTAGCATAACGAGGCTGTATTAGGATGTGGTATTGAAGGTAATCGCCGTATGTATAATGTAATCGTATTCCCGGATCACAGCGCGGATCGCTAGTCAATGTCCTATGCTGACCAACACTTCGGCGTAGGGCATTTAACACGGAGCTACGCTACTATACACATATACTGTGAAGAAAGTGTGGAAGGACAAAAAAAAATAAAAGAAAAATATGAGGAAACATTACTAAATAAAAATAAATTACATTCCGTGTAACGTGGATTACACAAAAACACAACAGCTAAGCAATGAGCTGCAAACAGGAAGCCGCCATCTTATGGAATGAAAAAAAATGAAAGCCCATAAATGAGAGGGGACTGGAAGTGTAGGAGCTAGTCAGTAACAAGATTTAAAATGGGACTGCTTCTCATTAGGGGATATTTGACATTTCATTTCATATTGTTTTTAAGAAATGAATCTATTTTAATTTCAGTATTTGTATAATCTTATTTTTAAAGCTGAAAAAATCAATATACATAAGTTAATGTCATTATTTGTATTAATTGTATAATATTCTCGTTTTTGCTAGTGAATTGGACCATGAGTGCATGCACACAGCGTTTCCCGGGGTTCAGTACTATTATCTCAGTGACAGGTACCGTTATCAGGGGATCAGAATTTAGCTGGTTCCGATTTTTATCCCCCAGGGTTGTTAGCCCTAGGGGTTGGAAGATGAAATGATAGCGATAGGTGAAAGGACAGCACACACCTAGAGGCATATACAAATACCCCCACGCCCGAAGCGGGATTCGAACCCGCAAATTTTCTGGTCCGCGACCGCTACGGCACTACTGTCATAGCAGTCTCGGCCATCTGATCGGCTATCTTCGTGTTTATTATTTTTTAAGATTTTTAAATTTATTTTGTACATTTCTAGACTAATGATGGCGGCAAAGCCGTGAAAAGACAGCTTTCCTAATAAATCCAAGTAGGCAAAGATGACTTCTATTATGTCATTCACGAATAATGTCAAAGACACCACATCAGCATTCCCACAACGAATGCTACTTAGATTTTGTTTAAGGGGAAAGGGGAGACAGGGGAGATTTTACCAATAAGTGATGTTTCTTTTGTTTCGAATGTCGCTTGTAGAGAAATACTTTACGGTCAGAGTTAAATTGTGTATTTGTATAAAAACAAATACTCTTATTTATATAATTGAAAAACGTGATCCCGAAAAGTAGCCTAAATTATGTCCAAAAAAAACTGTAATTTTCAGTGGAAACCCCATCAAAATAAAAAAACCTTCGGACAAAGATATGGACAAAGTTAAAAATTGATTGACAATCAATAGAATGGGTTTTAAATCATGAACATATCTATAGGAGAAACAAAAAAGCATGTATTTTGATATCACAGAGAGAGATTCAAATTTGATTTATATAGATACATTTAGCAAGTGGCGAATCTTTCCAGATTAACCAATGTATAATGTATAAAAATGAGAATAAAAGAGAAAACAGAATTATAGTGATAGAATTATTATGATATAACTATATTATAATAAAATTGTATGTGTTACACTGTTACCTTACTCTAAACATTTCTTTCATTTTTACAATAACGAACAAATTAAATTTATATTTAATATAATACTCATAAATAAAAGTAACCTCTCATAGACCGAAAAATAACCATAAAGAAACTCCAATGATCCAAACTATTAATAACTATGTTCAATTTCCAACTATTTACATTATTTACAAAACTCTCCCAACTTCTCCGAAAATATCTTCGAAAATTCGATATCCAACAGTTCTCTTTCCTGATTAACCAATGCATAAGAATGAGAATAAAAGAGGGAACAATATTACATGTATGGTCATAATCATTATGATAAAAGGATATACTAATACAACAATTAGGATGTAAGTTGCTCTCTTACCTTACTTTAAAGAAACCATCTTTTATATACTTACAATCAAGAATAAAATTAAATTGAAATAAAGTATAATATTTATAAACTCAAACATCACATCCTGGACAGGAAAATATCAAAAAAGAAACTCCTACACTTCTATTAATAACTACTTACAATAACTTAAATTCATATTATTTACAAAATATCTCCTGCCCTGGCCTCTTCCTGTCCCTACAGACGCAAGAGATCCTGTAAGCTACGAGTCGTCGCGAGGTCAAACGCCGTCGTATTCTTGAAACATCCGTCCCAGCCCTTGAGGTCCCTCCTGGCGCCGGCCGCGAGCAGCGCGCGCGCCGCTTCCTCATTGTTACTCTGCGCCGCCCGGTGCAGAGGAGTCGCTCCATATTTATCCCTCGCGTTGACGTCGGCGCCCGCGCCCACCAGCAGCTCCACGCACCGACCGCTGCCGTCCCTCCTCGCAGCGAAGTGCAACGCGGAACCTCCATCGTACATGACAGCGTTCGCATCTGCGCCTCGTCGCAGAAGGAGCGACACCAAATCCGCGTGCGTATTCCAGGCTGCATTATGTAAAGGAGTGAAACCATTTCGATCAGTGTAGTTTATATCAGCACCACAGTCTAAGAGACGTCGTACGTTACTTAGTCTTCCTTCCTTTGTCGCCTGCACAACTTCACAACGCCCACATAACTTCTCACCCAGGGGGGAAGGAGAGGTTCGTGCCTCCTCCATCTTCACCTGCACCTCATGCACTCGGAGCTCCACCCGCTGCCTCGCGCCTTCTTCCTCTGCTGCTGCGCCCTGGTGGCCGGCGCCTGAGGGAGTGGGGGTAGAGTAGGAGGCGGACTTCTTCCCACCACCCGCTGCTGCCCCTCCCGTCATCGGTGCTTCGCGGGCGCTGGCGGCGGAGGTGGAGGTGGCGGTGGCAAGGGACGCACGTGTAGATTGGGGCTTCTCCAGGTGACACAGCAAAGTCTCAACGCGGGGCAAGAACTTCTGCACCGCTCTTTGCAGAGAGGCCTCAACCTCATTCACGCGGCCTTCTAGACGCTGCAAACCTTCCCCTCCAGATCCCTCCGAAGCAGTCCTTCTCTCCTCCACGGCCGTCACTCTCCCCTGGGTCTCATCCAGTCGCTTCTGCAGAGCGCGGACGGCGCCGTCCTTCTCCTGCAGCTTCCGCTCCTCCTCTCTCAACGCCGTCGCCGCCCTCTCCTCCTGCAGCCTCAGGTCTTCCGTCCTCCTCTCCTCCACAGCCGTCACTCTCTCCTGGGTCTCTTCCAGTCGCTGCTGCAGAGCGCGGACGGCGTCGTCCTTCTCCTGCAGCTTCCGCTCCTCCTCTCGCAACGCCGTCGCCGCCCTCTCCTCCTGCAGCCTCAGGACTTCCGTCCTTCTCTCCCCCACGGCCGTCACGCTCTCCTGGGTCTCTTCCAGTCGCTGCTGCAGAGCGCGGATGGCGTCGTCCTTCTCCTGCAGCTTCCGCTCCTCCTCTCGCAAAGCCGCCGACGCCCTCTCCTCCTGCAGCCTCAGGACTTCCGTCCTCCTCTCCTCCACGGCCGTCACTCTCTCCTGGGTCTCTTCCAGTCGCTGCTGCAGAGCGCGGATGGTGCCATGGCCGAACAGGCACCTTTGAAGTTGCCGGTACCAACACCGCTCAAGAGAGAGCGCTGAGCGACGACTCGGCAGCTCCGTCACGCTTGGGCAGACAGCGGCGCGCGAGAACTCACCCGTATCACCAGGTTGGCCAGCGGACCTTCGCCCCGAGCGGGCTATAAAAGAGCCGCTCGGGCAAGCAGCAGCCAGTCGATAAGCGAGTGCCAGCGAGAGTATAGTGAGTGATACGGTGATAAAGTGATACGTCGAAGTGCTAACGGATTTTGGACTGCCCCACGGTTAATCGGTGATCAAGCGACGTACACGGACTCTCCTCAGGAATTTTGGTTGAACTTGGCTATTGTTATTGGATTTGCTTTTTTGGATTGTGAAATAAAACACGTTTTAAGAAACCGTGTTATTCTTTGTTGTTTCTGGTCACAACAAATTGGCGACGAGGAAAAGTAAAATGGAGGCCAGCGACCCGATAGTGCAGATGTTGGCACTCTTGCAGCAGCAGATGCAACGGCAACAGGAGGCGTTTGCGCAGCAGCAACGGCAACAAGCTGAGGCGCAGCGGCAGCATGCAGAGGCGCATGCGCAGCAGCTGGCGATTCTATTGGAGGCAATCAATAGACGCCCCCCGCCCCAATTCCACTGTTTCCAGCCCGACTCCGAGGAGTGGTCGGAGTACTTGGAGAGGTTCGAACAGCATTTATTATGTCACCAGGTAGGAGACGCAAAAACAAAAAAAGCGTTTTTCCTGAGCTGCGTAGGAAGCAAAATGACTAGTTTGTTAGGAAAACTACTCCCAGAAAAAGACTCAGCAGAGTGGAGTTGGGAAGAGATTAAACACAAATTAGACGCATACTTTAACAAAACGCCACATGTACTGGCGGCCAGGTATAAGTTCTTCCAGTGCAGGAAAAGTGAAGGACAGACGCACAGTGAGTGGATTACAGAGTTAGCTGGCCTGGCGCGGCAGTGTCAATTCAAATGCCCGCCATCAGAGGGAGAGACATCGTACGCCGAAACACTGATCAGGGATATGGTAGTCTTGCACACGCCGGAAGACAAAATTAGGTTTTTAGCTTTGCAGAACGGAGATCCTTCATTAGAAGAAGTAAAAACTTTGTGCAAGACTTACGAGACCACGCGTGAGACGGCCCGCCAAATCACGGCCGGTAGTGTTAGCACTAAAGATTCAGTGAAAGACAGTAGCTCAGACAGTGTTAACAGCTTAAGTAGTAGTGTCAGCATGAGAACTGTGCGAGAGAGAAGAGACAAAGTGAGAAAAGATAGGCAGAATAACCAGATAGGGGCAAGGTCGGCAAAGTGGGGCAACAGCTTAAGGGAAAGAACAAGTGTGAACAATTTCGGGAGAAAGAGGTCCTGTAGGGGCTGTGGAAAGTACCACGATAGAGCTGTGTGCAAGTTTAGGGAAGCGCAATGTTTTTGGTGCAAGAAAATGGGCCACATCCAGGAAGTGTGTGAGCAAAAACGGCAGTCGGCACAAAGCGGAAGACGCGAAGAAGAGATGGAGGTAGCCATGATTAGTGAAGTCATTAGTGGAGAGGGGCAGAAAAGATTAACGGTGCGAGTTAAGTTAGCCAATCAACCAGTAGAGTTCCTATTAGATACGGGAGCGGCGGTTACGCTAATCAATTTAGACACGTACCGCCGATTAGGGTCTCCCAGTTACGCAAAAGTGCAGAAGAGACTGACCAGTTTCGGGAAAACGCCCATTAAGGTACTGGGAAGCGTGTGCGTGCAGGCATCATACAAGAGCAAGCAGGCAGTTATAGAAGTATTAGTTGTCGACCGTTATGACGTGACAAACATCCTGGGGCTGGACTCATTCGATAGACTGGGGTTCGGAGTTATAGACGAGATAAATCAAGTATCAGACCAGGAAGAAGTTCAGGTCATCAAGGATTTGGTTTCTGAGTTCGCGGAAGTGTTTTCGCCCGGGCTGGGAGAGTGCAAGAACTTTCAGGCTAAAATTCAGCTTAAGGAGGGCCATAGACCACGTTTTTACAAAGCGAGACCGGTGCCGTGGGCGCTGAGGGACAAAGTGAAGGAAGAACTGACACGGCTGCAGGAAGAAGGTGTGATTACACCGGTAGCAGTAAGTCAGTGGGCCACACCTTTAGTTCTGGTTAAGAAATCGAACGGGAAGATCAGGTTGTGTGGAGATTTTAAAAGCACTGTAAATCAACAGGTGGAAGTAGAACAATACCCGATACCCAAACCAGAAGATCTTTTTTTCAAGCTGTCAGGTGGACAACGGTTCTCCAAAATAGATCTCCGAGACGCCTATCTCCAAATACCTCTGGACCCCGCGGCCAAAGAAGTGTTGGTAATTAACACACCGCTCGGTTTGTTTAGTTACAATAGGTTGCCTTTTGGGGTGAACTCAGCGGCGGCAATCTTCCAGCGCTGTCTGGAGCAAATCACCTCGACCCTGGATGGTTGCTGCAACTACTTGGATGACATCATCGTCACGGGCCGCAGTTTGGAAGAGCATAAGCAAAACCTGAGAAAGCTGTTCACGGTTTTGCGAGACAACGGTTTTAAGGTTAACCAGGAGAAATGTGAGTTCTTCAAAGAGCGAGTGGTTTTTCTAGGGCACGTGTTAGACCGCACTGGGATAGCCCCAACCCAGCAGCACGTGCAAGCTATTATACAGATGCCCCCGCCAACAGATCTGAAGCAACTGCAAGCGCTTTTAGGCAAAGTGAACTACTATAACAAATTCATTAGGAACTTCTCATCGATAGCTGCTCCTCTGAATCAACTAAGAAAAAAGGGGGTCAGATTCGTTTGGTCAGAGGAATGCAGCAAAGCTCTAGACAGGCTAAAGAAGGAGTTGCTGCGCACAGTGAAACTCAACCATTTCATCCCAGGGAGGATTACAACAGTGGCGGCAGACGCCTCAGATTACGGTCTGGGGGCAGTATTATCCCAGAAGGATGAAAAAGGAGTTGAGAGACCGATCGCCTTCATATCAAAGACCCTCAACAAACACCAGAGAAACTACTCACAGATCGAAAAGGAAGCGTTGGCGATTATCTTTGCGGTGAGGAAGTTTAACGACTTCCTGTACGGTACCAAGTTTCATATCATCACTGACCACAAACCATTGGTTCAACTGTTCCACCCAGGGAAGAAAATCCCGGAATGCACGGCCAAGAAGCTGCAGAGGTGGGCCTTGTTTCTATCAGACTACGACTACCAGATTCATTATAGGAGCACGTCGCAGCACGCAAACGCGGACGCGTTGTCAAGACTACCCGCCGGCCCAGACCCAGAATTCGACACGTCCGAAGAAGAATGCTTCCAGTTGGACCTGGAAGATCTGGGAAGTCTAGCGGATTTTCCGTTAGAGGCAAGAACCATCGCGAGGGAGACGGACAAAGACCCGGAGCTAAACCAGGTACGGCGCTTCGTCAGAGAAGGTTGGCCAGAAAGAAGATTAAGAAGCAACGCCGGGTGGTTTAACAAAAAAGACAGGCTTTCGTGCAAAGCGGGGGTACTATTGTTAGAGGGCGACGAGTATACGAAGGTAGTCATACCCAGAAGCCTAAGGCAGGCGGTACTGAAACTGCTACATCAGGGGCATTGGGGGGTAGTACGCACGAAGCAGCTGGCGCGACGGCATTGTACGTGGGCAGGTATGAACGCCGACATTGAGCAAATGTTAAAGAAATGCGAAGCTTGCCAGCTAAATCAAAGTGCCCCCCCCCCAAAGATTTAACACCTTGGCCAGAACCAGCGGAGCCGTGGGAGAGGGTGCATATAGACTTCGCCGGCCCCTTTTGGGGGTCCATGTGGTTAGTGGTAGTGGACGCAAAGTCCAACTACCCCTATGTAGTTGAGATGGGAAACACCACGTCTACGCAGACCATAGAAATGCTGGAGAGAATTTTCGTTACAGAAGGTTTACCTGCTGTCTTAGTTTCAGACAATGGTCCTCAGTTTACGTCCCAAGAGTTCGCAAGATTTTGTGCGAGCAACGGCATTCAGCACATCTGTGCCCCGCCATTCCACCCACAGTCAAACGGAGAGGCGGAGAGGTTCGTCCGAACTTTCAAAACTGCTATGGGGAAAGCGCGTGCAGCAGGGACACCCAAGTCCCGAGCACTTTTAAGGGTCCTGGCAACATACAGAGTCCTGCCAGGCGCGACGGGCAGAAGCCCGGCGGAAGCCATTCACGGCAGGCAGCCCCGAACCCTGCTATCACTGCTGAGCCCTAGCGACCCACATATAGCTGGAGGTATTAGCTCGAAATTCAAGGTAGGTGACAAGGTCTATATACAGTCACTAAAAAAAGAGCCAGCGTGGGTGCCGGGGGTGGTACAGGAGATTCGGGGTAGCCGGGTTTATGCAGTACGAACTTTAGAAAGACTGGTCACGCGCCACCAGGGGCAGATCAGACTTAGAGCTAACGAGAGTGAAGTGGACACCAGGCCGTGGATATCATCTGAGGAGTTTCGCAGGAAAGTAATGAGAGAAACGATTTATCTCCCGCAGGAGCCTACGATCGTAGGAGCACCAGCAGCTGCAGCAGACACGCGGGCGGAAGCAGCCACCAGCAGCAGCGGAGAGTCCGCCTGTTCGACCAGGACAGAGCTCCGGCCCAGGAGGACTACCCGTTCGGTGCGTTTTGCGCCGTACACAACGCATTTGGGCGCGGAGGGTGCCATGGCCGAACAGGCACCTTTGAAGTTGCCGCCAGAGGGCGGTACCAACACCGCTCAAGAGAGAGCGCTGAGTGACGACTCGGCAGCTTCGTCACGCTTGGGCAGACAGCGGCGCGCGAGAACTCACCCGTATCACCGGGTTGGCCAGCGGACCTTCGCCCCGAGCGGGCTATAAAAGAGCCGCTCGGGCAAGCAGCAGCCAGTCGATAAGCGAGTGCCAGCGAGAGTATAGTGAGTGATACGGTGATAAAGTGATACGTCGAAGTGCTAACGGATTTTGGACTGCCCCACGGTTAATCGGTGATCAAGCGACGTACACGGACTCTCCTCAGGAATTTTGGTTGAACTTGGCTATTGTTATTGGATTTGCTTTTTTGGATTGTGAAATAAAACACGTTTTAAGAAACCGTGTTATTCTTTGTTGTTTCTGGTCACAACAGATGGCGTCGTCCTTCTCCTGCAGCTTCCGCTCCACCTCTCGCAACGCCGTCGCCGCCCTCTCCTCCTGCAAGCGCAGTGCCTCCTGCATCCTATTTTCAGCCTCTTGGACTTTACGTTCCGCCTCTTGGACTTTACGTTCCGCCTCTTGTTTATGCAGATGCAGGGCCTCCTGTGCCTTGCGCTCCGCCTCCTGCTTCTGCTGGCGCAAGGCCACCTGTAGCTGCGCCATCCCCTGCGCCACCAGCTGGAAGGCGTCGCCGACGGCGTCCGCGCCATCTCCTGAGTCGTTCTCGCCAGCACTTCTGGGACTCGCCATCTTTTTCTTTGGGCCTCTGAAATTCACAAAAGCAAGTCTATTTTCTAACATGTGCTTTAATTCATGACAACAGGTACAAACGGTTGCAAAGTCAAATTTTTGCTAAAATGTTTGCAATATATACTCTTGTAAAGAATGTTGTGTGATATTAAAATGTCGAATTTTATTCAGTTAATGTGAAAATGAATTTACGGCTGAGGATTAGAAACTGAACACTTTAGTCGACAAAACTAAGTCTCATAGGCTCAAATACTTGTTCAATTTGGGATGCTTTAGTTTGTTTAAGGAAAAGTGGGATAGTTGAGTTCCACTCACGGATTAATCTTCAGAAGTAAAGTAGGGTACCCAACAATTATATAACTGTTTAGAACGCTTTTGTAAATCAGAGCACTGGCCAAGTTCTCGGTGATCTATTAGCAAAGTACTGATGAAATCTACTTTTAATAGATTTTAATTAAATCGAAATATTCTTTAACAAATCCCGTACAAAACTTATTTTGCAGAGCAAATTGGGTGAGCTTGCTTGCCTGCCTCCAGCGCCATATGGCGTGGGCAAGTGCGGGGGACTTGGGGACTTCTCAGGCTCCTAAGGCTTAACGCGCTCTGGCACGGCGCAGCACGGACGGATGGCTGCTTCCGTGTGGGTCGCGCCCGCTAGACCGGGCGGGACGGAGTGGACGCTCTCTGAAGCAGTTTGGCTCCTTGCTTCGTGGCTTGGACAGTGCGCGACGGATTCATGAGAAGTAAGGCAGCAGTTGCTTAGTGTTTATTTTTAATATAGGAGGAACAAAATGACGCAAGGTTTGGAAGACATACCAGTTTCTGGGTTCATAATACAAAACCACGAGAATTACTATGATGATGATGATGATGACGATAATTAAGGTTTACGGGAGATTCAAAAACTAAGGTCATTTACGCCCGTGTCAAATTATTTAAGAATAATACGCACTGTAGCAGTGCCAGTCTAAACCATGTTTAATACAAGGTAAATGCGAGAAAAACTGAAAATAAACGTATTCAATTATTTTTAAAAGAGCCGAAAAGAGCTAGATAAACACTTCAAAATCTCCGATTAAGAGCAAAATCCTCTTCTCTCAGATAATGCTGTAAATGTCAGACTCTCGTAAGATGCTAAAAATTTTGCAGAGAATATTCGTTTCCGAATACCTGTGTTAGAGAGCTAGCAAGATGATGCCCCCCGGCAGCAATCTCTTAACTTAGAACAGCGCAGGGGAACATGCTCCACTCTAAGATCCGTCTCGCAATTATCGCAAGTAAGGGGTAGGCCACGGTGATGGCAGTGACTGATCCGAAGGCGGGTCAGCATTATCTCCTCGCGCCTTGACCCACGAGATAAAGACCAAGGCTTCATGGAATCCTTGATTCTCGTGAGTTAAAAATCTGAGCTCTGCCACTCTGTTTGCCATGCACCGAGAATACGTTTGATAAACAGCTTGGTATCGTTTGTTGGGACTGTGAGGATGTCTACCACAGTTTTCCTTGTGGCGAGCTTTGCTGCCTGGTAAGCAATTTCGTTCCCTGTTCTCCCAAGGTGACCAGGGTTCCAACAAATTACTACAACGCATCAGCAAATTATGGATTTGTTGTCGGATAATTATTGTCAGAGGGTCACAAGACGAGAAGCAGGAGATAGATTCGAGCAAGCTTTTTGAATCACTGCAGATCACAGCTTCTTTTAATGTTATCGATTCAGTGAACGTAAGTGCTTCCAAGAAATCATATTTTTCTGCAGTATAAGCGCTGCACGAAGTCTAGTCGAGGAATCCGCGAGGCACTGAGGCAGAAGGCACACCCAACTTTACCAATTTGGGAGAAACCATCAGTGTATACAAAGTTATAACCGGGATACAAGATTTCGTATCTTGCAATTCCCCCAGACATGCATTGGGGGAGTTGAGGATTTGGGGAAGTGTGATATTCTCAAGTCTATTTTAGGCCTGAGAAACTTTCAAGGGGGAACAAGACTTCGGGGGGGGGGGTTCACAAGGATGGGGAGTTTTATATCGAGTTTCTGCAAGAGCGTCGAGAGACGGATACGGTGGATGGGGTAACGATAGTCTGAGTGCGTACGATGTCCTGTGACTTGGGTGAAGAATTGCTTGGCGCGAAGGCGTATTTATGGCTGATACTTTCGCACGCTGATACGGCGCGGGGATGGTTCACCAGCCTCTGTCAAAAGGCATTCAATGCGACTCGTGCGGTAGGCGCCTGTGCTGATCCGTATACCGACATTGTGAATGGTATTCAATGAACGGAGGGCCGATGGAGATGCTGACAATACACAAAACACTCATAATCTAAGATAGGACGGATGATAGTCTTATGTAGGCGCAAAAGACATACTCGGTGTGCGCCCCATGATCTATCAGCAAGGGTGCGAAGGAGGTTCCATGGAGATACACAGCGTCTCTTCTAGGTTTCAATGTGATTTCGCCATGTTTAACCCTTGTCGAATGTATTGCCAAGGAAAGTGGTAGATTGGACGAAGTGAAGTTGATGACCCCCTTTAAAAAATAAGGATGATTATCGAGAGGATCTATTCTACAGAAGTGCATGCAACTGGATTTTGAGGTGAGGTTTATCGCTCTATTCTTGCAGTTTGTTGAGGAAAAGCTGTAACTGCCTCTCAATGACTTCCATGCTCTTCGAGGAGCAGAATATGGCAAAGTCGTCAACGAAGAGCGATGCTTTCACACGCTCTCGATACTGATGCAATACTATTGATAGCAACGGCAAACACAGTGACACTCAGAATTGATCCTTGGGGAACACCATTTTCTAACTGGTGATTTGAGGATGTGTCATCAAGGATGCGGAAAGATCTTGACGAAAGAAAGTCTACTAGAAACGAAGGGAGCCGTCCCCTAAGGCCCCAAGAACCCAAGGTGCGAAAAATGCCGTACCTGAGTTGGTGTCATACGCTTTCTCTATGTGAGAAAAAATTGCCACCAGATGTTTCCGTAACATGAAAGTGATGATCTGAGTGGCAAGGTAGACTACGTGGTCCATGGTTGACCTGTGCTTCCTCAAACTTCACCATTCGCTCTACAAGCTTGCACACACAGCGTGTGAGACAGATTGGGCGGTAACTTGAAGGGATTGTTCTGTTCTTTCCTTCCTTAGGGATTGGAATAACAATGGCTTAAGGCAAACTACTTGGTAAGGAATGTCCACCCCCAATCAGGTTGAAAATACGGAGAAAAGAACGAGTATTTTCCTGTGTTTAAGCATTTGATTATGTATCAGTTCTGCTGTTGGAGCAGAATGTTTTGCAAAAGCGAGGGCACAGGAAAATTCATCCATGGAGAAAGGAACATTGTAATCTTCCTCCACGTGACACGAGAGATCTAGTCTGCAGATCTCCATTCTCCTTTTTGGTAAGGGGAGAATATTATCCATTTACCAGAAGCCCTGAGACAGGCAGTGAAGGAAGTCTCTCACCGATCTGTCGAACCTTTCGCCACAATTATTAGGGAGCGTACGGCTAGAGAGTGATGAACTTTACGGTCTCCAGGATGCGGCCTTCTTTCCCGTATGGCCAATCTAGCTCTGGCTCGTGATCTTTTATAATTGATCGTATTATCTATAGTTGGGAACCTACCTAAGTTTTGCCACAGCCCGTTTCCTATCCCGCGCCGCAGTGGTGCAGTGGGCATTCCACCATGGCGCGGGAGGATCTCGTGGGTGACCCGACGACTTCGGGATGGCAACTGAGGCCGCATGAAGAACGGCTTCGGTAAAGTGGGCAACCGTAGTATCAATATCGTTTGTGCAGGTTTCCGATTTCCGTATTTCTTCCTCGAATGTTTCCCACTCAGCCGCTTAGCCAACAAGGACGAGCAACGTTTAGGTCGGGAATATCGAAATTGACCAGAAAGGGCAAGTGCTTACTGGCACACAGCCCGCCAAGGATAGTCCACTCAAAGATGGTAGAGAGAGAGGGACTACAGAGAGCCAAATGGACGGACGAGAAAGTGTTTGAAGCCACGGAAAAATGTGTGCTTTTGCCAGTATTCAGAAGAATTAAGTGCTGGTTGTCAATATTTTCAAGAGTATTGCCTCTCGAGCAAATCCTTGTGCCATCCCAGGCGGGAATCGGGGCGTTAAAACCCCCCATAATATAAAAAGGGGCGGGCAACTGTGTAAACACATCTTCAAGGTCTTGTTGTGACGACTTGACCACGAGGAATGTATACATTGCACACCGTTAGAGAAAAGAACGGTAGGTGTATCCGAACGCATACAGTTTGAAAGTAGGTTCGAACGTTTTGTTCCTCAGAGAACAGGGAGCCACGGATAAGTACCGCGACACCACCGTGAGTACAGAGTCCGTCTTCTTGATTCAACCGATAGATGTTAAACCCGCTAAGACAGAGAGGATGATGGAGAAGAAGATGAGTTTCCTCAAGACAGACTATAAACGGTCTATGGCGAGAAATGATCAATTTTAATTCTTCTGAATGGGCACGAAAGCCGTTTAGATTCCACGGAACAACGCGCGTGGAGTTCTACGTAGGCAACACGAAGCACGTGACTGGAGATATCCGCCTTACCGCGCGGAAAAGCAATCAGTTTCATTAACCGCTTGAACCATCCCACTACCAAAAGCATCTGCAGGTTATTAGGCGAGGAAAAGCGCCTTCGGAGAGTGGGGCAGTGTTCCAACAGTGCAGGAGGCATTGAAGGGTGTCAAGACTGCATTACGATACTTAGACACAGAGGACAATGGAGAATGGAGAGAGCTCGAACTCTGAAGGATCTAGAGAAATAGCTAAAGAAAAAGTTTAAATCAAACAATTAAAAATAATTGATATTTCTAAGGAATATAAAGATATTGAAATTTTCAGTACGTGCTTTTAAAGAATTTCGTTGTTTCTATATATTATCAAAATCAAGAATTGAAGAGAAATTCTATATACTTTTGTAATCATCGGATATAGTGAACCAAAAACTTTAGTCCCAAGGAGATCACTACAACCGGAGTCGAAACTGATTTACTACGAATAGTAAAACATACTGTAATTAATGAAAGTAATTAAAACTCAATAAGGACTTACAAAGCCCGCCTCATACCCCGACCTCGCAAATACACGCCAAATACAAATACACCTCATTATCGCATTACACTCTCGACTCTGCTCCGGACCGGTGTCGCCTGCTCGATCAGCTGCAAACCTTCGCCGCCATTTTGTGCAATTTCATTGGTCGAGAGGCTTCCCGCTCTGGGGCCAAGACAAATGTTCACTATTCTTCCCGTTCCCGTCGGGTTGTGAACTGAGTTGCCAGTTTTTCAACTTTCTTTGTGTTCCCGTTTGCGGTCTATTGTGGAGCGGCCTTGACCGGTATTTGCAGGGGAGCTCCCCCTTCACTAACATACACGAGTTGAGTTAGAGCCGCAAGATATCAGGTTAAGAAAGGTTCAGGCACGCTCTGTCTGGATGATGCAGCTGTATAGATCGATAGTGACAAACCGATTAACCGCGCGTTGCGGTGTGGCAAAGGCAGGAGGGAGAGCGCAGACACGAGCAGAGACACTTTTGTGTCAGTTAAGTTCGTTAACGCCTTATTTTACGTGGCGAAATTCGGCCATCAGGCCCGCACTTCCGTCTGACCCCACAAATTTCGCTACGCTCCTTTCACCATTTAGCGGACAAAGAACGGGATTATCTCGGGCGACGAAACAGGCGATTTGAATTTAGCTCAGAGCAAGACCCTGCAACTCTCCATCGAAACCGGGGACAAAGCTTGAGGGTGCTACTATAAAAGGCGCTAGTGTCGCCGGGTGCAGCTGCAGGTTAGGCTCGCCAACTTTCCCACATACAAATTGACTAATTTGTGAGAAATACGAAAAGTGTCTTCTAAATGTTTAATTATTAATAATCTATACTTTATACGCTGAACGTCATACCACCGAACCCGCGTGTGTTCATGCCCGATGTAAAATGTAGGACAAAAATCAAGCATTTTCTGCCATCATCTACGATAGCTCAAATTTACACCGGCCGTGGGCCCTTTCGGTCGAAATTGTGCAAGTTGGGTCTTTCGAAGTCTTCGGTCGGCGAATTTGTCGAAGGATCAAACGGTCCAACGATGTGTGACTGTCACGTTTATGAGAGAGTATGTGTCGATATCGAAACAAAACACGACGTACAAATAACACAACCAATTTTGCCCCGTCTGTTGTCACTTTAAGGAACGTACGTTGATCTCGACAAGTTGATGGGGGTTGTCACCTCACAAGCAGGTAATGTGTGAGACCTTTTTCTAAAAATTTATTCTTACTTGGCCTGTGGCCCTGAGCATCCGTGCGCGACTGATACAGTAATTATTTTTTTATACAGCAAGAATATATGTTTATATAGCAAGTACATAAGGTTACAAAAGTTAAATAAAAGGCATACAGATAACGGCTGAAGAGAAAAAGAAAGAAATAAAATTTCGAAATCTATCAACAGCTAACATTAATACGGCCAAAACTGTTCGTGATATTGGGCATTTTACGTCTGCAAAAATTTAGGTACGGGTAATTTATTGCAGTAATTTGTTACTTAGAAATTGTAAAGTGCCTGATCCATTTGTTCAATCCTAATTTCAGAGCATATATTTTTCTTATTTAGTAAGGTTTATAATTTATTATACCTTTCACCTTCTTTAAGACTTCAGTGGCTACAGTAGATGAACTTCGCCTACTCTTCGAATCAGAAAGCAGTCATTTAGATTCGAATTCTATAATATATTTAATTCTTAATCAAACACCGACTTGATAACATTAGAATACATGTTAGAAGTTCTGCCAGAAATCCCATTCAGAAATATAGTACTGCAAACATTATCCAAGTTACTATTATACCAAGTAACAATATCCAAGTTACCATTATAAATGGAGTGAAAAAAAACTGTCAAAATAATTATTAAATATGAATTATACAATTGAATGTAAGATAAAATAAACAAACAGGTCTCTTCTATCGAGATGCACTCAATCGCATTGATGCATTGATGAACTCAATCGCAGATCTCAGTCGTCATCTCTTGGTGTCGCGCATCTAAACGATTGCACATTGACGCACTCTTGTACCCGTGATGCAATGCTATGCGAAAAAGTCCACAAAAGTAATTATTTTGTACATATATTAAAGTTTATTGCAGTAAATCGTAGCTTTACGTACTCCACACCTTTAAAGGAAGCTAACATAAAAGTTATTATCGCGCTGTAAGTCAACACACTTCTGTTTTTATATATTAGTAGAGGTATATACTATATTAACTCATATATGTATATATGTATATATATATATATATATATATATATATATATATATATATATATATATATTGAATAACTTTTGTAACTATAGAAAATTAAAAAAAGCTGCTTTGAATAAGTTTCATTGGCTGCAGGGGAGGGGGAGAAACTGAAGCTTCCTGAGCCCACCCCCTTGAGGGTGAAATTATTATAAATTATTTATCAATTATAACAATAGCAAAGAAAACTTGATTGCTAAGAGTAAATTCTAATTCTACTAAAATTAGGGTTATAAAAATGTGAAGAAAATATAATGAAAATATCGTAAGATTTAAAAAAGTTTAACATTTTCCAAATTTAAAGAAATTGTATCTGTTACTAAAATTGATGATAATAGATTTAATTTTATTTTTAATCAAAACAAAGCAGACTTTAAAACAAGGATCATATCTAAATAGTTTCAACAACAGAACAGACCACGAATTTGATCAAGTAATAAAACATTTCGAAGAAGCAAAAGGACTATATTTAATTTGTCAGACGCAGGTGGGAAATCACAACAACGATTAGAACACAATGTTCATTGTCATCAGATCGGTGATACAACTGCCGTTAGTCGCGGAACGCGGAGCGCCTGTTAGTACGCAAAAGGAACGTGTAAGGGAGCTAGCCGCCTTGATGCAGGGAGCTCATTGGTCAGTGAATCTCGCCAACATAATTAATGACGAAAAATGGTTTCAAAGACTGGGTCAAAATATCAATAATGATTATTTAAAAGCTATGAAGAATTGCTATGTCGGTACACGGGTTGGAAAATAAAGCATGTATTTTAGAAAAAAATGACAACAAATAGTAATAAATCAATGAAAAGTTCTCAATCTAAAATTATTTTAGATTTATGGCTCACAGAGTTGAAGAATTGAAGGGCTTCGGTAGAGGTGACTGATGGAAGATTATATTAAATTAATTTCTCTGAAGTAGTGTTCAAGCAAGATTTCTTGTCATTAAATCACTGTTCTTTTTAAGACTTGTTTTGATATAGTTCAACCCCACATATATGTGGGAGTATTAAGAAAAGTCTGTAAAAGAAATTCATTGATTTTATTTGTTACTGATGATAATAGTAATTTTTTTAATACTCTAATTAAGAAGAAAAAGGATTCAAGGACTTTAATACAGTAACTACAGAACAAAATTAAACTGAAAAAAGAGACCTCAGAATAAATTAAGAGAATCCTCATGGGAAAATTAAGGAAATTTATCAAAAATAATATTCTCTAAATTTCATGAATCCCTGATCTAAAGAAAAACTCTCACAGCATTTGCTCATAAACAACAACTGTAACAATATCTCATAAAACTACCTTCCTCGGTCTAACAATTCAAGAAAACCTAAATTGGAATGCTCACATCTCAAATCTTTCAAAATCTATCTACAAGGAAGATTTGCACCCGCACATACTTTCTTGCACGATTAAAAGTTACATAATATTAATATATTGTGATATCTGCTATATTAAAACCCAGTTATAACTCGAAAATGTCGGATTCAAACGAATCTCTTATCGTGCTAATCTGCATTAAAAGTCGAAACGTCAAAATAGAAATAAATTGCTAAAAAAATATCTAATTAATTATGGTAAAAACTCATTATAATTAATATAGTTAAATAAGTCTATAAACAAACGTTACTTACATAATTTATTGCGTAATCTGTGTCGGGTATGTACTCCTCTCGCGCAGATGGTTCTTGGTTTTCTTTCCAGTGGCCACACAAGTGTTTGGATTAGTTCTGCATTGAGACAATTTGAGCCGGAAACAGAATTCGTACCATTCAAGTTCATTGATGTAGTTTTCGAAAATACAGTGATCGCATTTCGCAACAAGCACAACTGTTTGGACTCTACTTACTATTAATTTACTGTCGCACTTTCTAAATGTTTAAAGCCATGTCTAGTTCTGCATTGAAATCAATTAATCCTCTAAACACTCCTGGATTAGTGTCTATTTTAGTTTTATTGCGGTCTCTAAAAGCAAATTCAAAAGCACTACAGAAACGAATTCAACTAATTATTATGCTCAATACACATCTATTTTGTTTCACTTGTTCACTGATAATTCCAATACTTCCCCTGTATTCATTATCTAATTGTCCTGCTGTATTGGTAGTTCCTAATAACACTAACTAAACTGTTTTTACTTGAGTTCCAGAAGCTTTATATTTTTTAATCGATCTCTTAAGTGGGTTAAATTCAGGTTTTGTCCCCGTATCTTTACCTCCAAACAATATTCTAGGAAAGCAAAACAGACTGTCTACGAATTACACATACATAACCACTTGTATTTATTGAAAAAATCATTGTTGAATTGTCGATTGAATTAACTTTTTTCTATTTTTACGGTTTGAATTAAATTTTGAAGGCGTGGAGTAAGCCTTCTGAGTCTCTCAATAATCTAGTTTTTCCTCAAAATGGCCGTGAACAAAAAGGAATTGTTAGTAAATTTTGCACTACATAATTTGTAATAAAAATAAAACATGAAGGAATCTGTCACTCGTACGTAAGTCCTTCATCGGTAGCAACAACAAAAACAACACTTAAATAATAAAATATCCATCACACACTTGTTGAACTCACTACACACACCGAAGCTCCCGAAAAGACTGTCGTGTGTTTTATTTTTGATATTCGGTAAGTACAAAGTTACATTTATACATTTTTTAGCATATAAACGTTTCATTACAAACTTTCCTTCTTAGTGAAAAGGATAGCGAAAAGGTGAGGATTAACAAGCCGGACTTATAGTTAGAATACAATGTTCAAGACGTGGAGTAAGCCTTCCTAGTCTCTTAAATTCGAGGTTTTCCTCAATAGGGCGTGAACCGAGAGGATTTTTAGTAAATTTTGAACTGTATCCAATATCATAAAGATATCATGCAGAAAACTGCCACTCTTACGTTCGTCCTTTACCGGCAGCAACAGCAACAACACTTCAATATGAACATATCCATCACGTCCTTTTTGAATTCACTACACACAACAAAGGTCCCAAAACTCCGGACGTGTGTTTTGTTTTGATATTCGCTAAGTACAAAGTTACATTTATACATCTTTTAACAATTAAACATTAACAACTTTCCTTCTTAGTGGAAAGGATAGGGAACAGGTGGGGATTAACATGCGGGACTTCTCGCCCAGGTACGCTAGAATTCTATAAATAAACAGATGGTTTTAGAAAAAGTAAATGTTTCGCAACACAGACATTCAAATTTTATTTACACATTCATTTACATTCAAATTTTATTTAGGTACAATTAGCAAGTGGCAATTTCCACATTAACCTACGTATAACGTACGTGAATGAGAATCAAAGTAAGAAGAAAGTATTATAGTGATGAAGACATAACAATATTATACAGCAATTCGAGTATGTGTTCACTGTGAACTTATTCTAAACAAAAAATTACTTTTGACATCAATAAAGAAAATCAAAATACTTCACATCACAATCATAATCAACCTATTATCTAAAATATAACAATAAACTCATATGCCCCAAACTAAGAACTATTTGCAGAACCAATTGTTTACATGTTACATTATTTACTAACAGAGGCGTATCTAGGTATTCAAGCGCCCATGGCAAGCATAGAATCTGCGCCCCGTCAGGATTCTTGAAATGAGGGTTACTTGTTGTAGCGTGTATACTCTAAAGAGCGCCTCATGTGAGTGGCGCCCATGGCAGGTGCCATGTCTGCCAACCGTGCATACCTCTGTGAAGGGGAGGGGAGTACAAAAGAGCTCTAATACAATACCCAATCCTAAATCAGATTTTTCCTTAAATATCTTGATTAAGATGAAACATCTAACGAATGAAAAATTTAAACTCAATTTTCTCCTAAAGTGAATATGTGGTCAAGATATTCCAGAATTATTGGTACGAGTAATTGCAAAATGCCAGGCAAAGCAAAATAATTACGAAAATGTGGAACAATTCCTGTGCTAGTACACAAACGTGGTACGCCTCTTGCCCGCGTTTCCCTAACAAACCAAAATGGATGTGTGTGTATGTATATATGGGAATGAACAAAACGTTCATTGTGCATTCCGAGGTAATCTGCTCACCTACTATCTCCTTCGACTTGAAGCGGTCGAACAGGTGATTCCCCTCCACCAATACCAACTAATTCTATAGGTACTGCCTCCACAGGCCTTGTATATCCCTATAAGAATGGGGATAAGACTGTTGACAATTTAGTCCAATCAGTGTATTTTCATCTGAAACCCTCGCCTTCTGTTGACCTGAGAACACTACGACGTTTTTATGAGAAACCAATTGTCAGAGGAAATATTTTTCACAACCTAACTTGAAGCCTTCAGCTCAACCATGCGAGTTCAAAGAATGGCTGTAAGAAGCTTTGCGATATAGACAAGAAGAAGGTGACCCAAGACTATAGGGTGAAGAGATTTGGAATAATGAGTTTGGGAAACGTAAGTTGACTTTAAAACACTTTATTAAAATCATGTAGCAGCAGACTGTAACTTTTGATACTGCAAATGGACACAATAAACCTACACCAAGCGAAGGGTATTAAATGATTTTCAATCCGAGGAGAAACAATTTGCCTACCACACTAACCACAGTACACGAAACCACAATAAATTGAGAAGCCAATTTTGCAGAATGTGTGTAGACAAAGGACACATTGCAAATACCTGCCGCAAAAAATATTCAAAATTCCAACTCTCAACAACCCACACGGAATTTTAGCTCCAAGAATACCAGTGGGAGAACAAAACTCAGAAGTTGGAGGAAAAAATTATAAAATAATCAAGCATGTTCCCCCGAAGGTTCTCTTCAAGGTTCTTCACGACTTCAGCGATTGTTACCCCCACACGCGTGCATCTTCACCACAAAGTTCCCTGACGGCGAAGGTCAGAGGCCTCTCCCTTTTGTTCGTGGCTCTACCCTCGCAGGAGATCCTGCACGGCACAAATCGTTGCGATTTCGAACGGATTCACCTTTATCCCACCTTCGCCCCAGGACCTGACGTCCCTCCTGGCGCCAGCGTGGAGCAGCGCGCGCACCGCTTCCTCATTGTTACTCTGCGCCGCCCAGTGCAGAGGAGTCTCTCCATCTATATTCCTCGCGTTGACGTCGGCGCCCGCGCGCACCAGCAGCTCCACGCGCCGACCACTGCGGTCCTTAATCGCAGCCCAGTGTAACGCGGAAGTTCCGGTGAGGTCGACAGCGTGCACGTCGGCGCCTCGTTGCAGAAGCAGCGACATCACTTCCGTGTGCCCATTCATGGCTGCATGATGTAGAGGGGTGAAACCACATCCATCAGTGTAGTTGATGTCAGTGTAAGAGAGTAAGAGCTGTCGGACGTCATTTAGTCTTCCTTCCTCTGCCGCCTTACACAGCTGCTCTGCAAGAGGGGAAGGAGAGGTTCGTGCCCTCCTCGCTCTCCAATCCACCTCCCGCACTCGGAGCTCCACCCGCCGCCTGGCGCATTGTTCCTCGTCGGCCCACCCGCTCTCCTCCCCACCGCCCGCTGCTGCCCCTCCCGACGCCGGTGCTTCGCGGGCGCTGGCGGCGGAGGAGGCGGCGGCGGTGGCAAGGGACGCACGTGCAGATTGGGGCTCCTTCAATTGGTTCAACAGAGCCTCGACGCGAGGCAAGAACTTCTGCAAGGCGCTCTGCAGAGAGGCCTCTACTTGGTTCACGCGGCGTTGTAGACGTTCCATATCTTCTTCCCCTGCAGACCCCTCAGGAGTCGTCCTCCTTTCTTCGACGGCGTTCATACTCTCCTGCATCTCTTGGAGTCGCTGCTGCAGAGCACGGATGGCGTCGTCCTTCTCCTGCAGCTTCCGCTCGACCTCTCGCAACGCCGTCGCCGCCCTCTCCTCCTGCATCCTCCGCTCAGCCTCATGGACCTTGCGCTCCGCCTCCTGATTCTGCTGGCGCAGGGCCTCCTGCATCCTCCCCTCAGCCTCCTGGACCTTGCGCTCCGCCTCCTGATTGTGCTGGCGCAGGGCCTCCTGCATCCTCCGCTCAGCCTCCTGGACCCTGCGCTCCGTTTCCTGCTTCTGCAGGATAAGGGCTTCCTGTAGCTGCGCCACCAGCTGGAAGACGTCGCCGACGGCATCCGCGCCATCCCCTGAGCCAATCGCAAAGGAACTTGTGGAACTCGCCATCTTTCTCCACGCCTCTGAAATTCATGACAATTACAAAAAAAATTGCAGTCATTTTTTTGATAAAATATGTACAATTTACTCTGGTAAAGGGCGTTATTTCCTATTACAATGTCGAATTTTATTCAGTATATGTGAAATTGAAGCGATTTTCCAATGAGAATTAGAAACTCAAAACAATTGGATACAAAACTGAATCTCAGACTCAAATACTAGTTAAATCCCCTATGTGTTTAATTTGTGTTCACGAAAAAGTGAGAGGTTTGAGTTCTACTCACGCATTTAAATACTGAGAAGTAATGCAGGGTACAGTTCATAAAAAAAAAAACAAATTTAATTCTAAAATAACTGAAAAAAGCGCTTTTGTAAATCTAAGCACGAGAAAAGTTGGCGGTGATCGATTAGCAAAGTTCTGAAGAATCTTTTTTTGATACATTTTAATTAAATCGAAATATGTGTCAACACATCTAATACAAAACGGGACCTAATCGACATTTCGGACAGTTTCTGAGTATTTTTTTATATTTAATTTTTACTGAAAATTTATTTCTTAAAAAATCATTGTAATGTTGATTTATAATGAATAATTCAAATTAAGAAGTCCGCAAATATGGTCATTTTCACAGATTAGTGTAAGGTTTAAATTTTCCGCCCAACATTTTGCACAATCTGATAGATGCCCATCAAGCGACCGATACAAGATTCACGGTTCTCAGTTGCATATGTATAGGGACCAACCTCTTAATTTTACACTGTTTTTTTTTTAGTAAGTCGATGGTGACTTTGCAGATAAATGATTCACGACGAAAGAGTTCAGGTATCCTAAAATATCTGTATGATCAACAAACATATTTATTCCCCGAACTGTTCAAATAGATATCGGTCGAATATCGATAATGAATTTGCTCGACAAAAAGCTCGCATCTTCATAAAGATTCTCAGACAGTAATCATATTTCAATCAAGGCGTCTATATTATTACAATGCAAAATTTGATGCAATGTACGGAAAATTGTAACTGTGCTAAAGCGGCAATATTCAGTTGAACTACGAGCGGCAAAAATGTGAATCGTCCCCTGGCAGCAGCTCTGAAAACAACAAAGGCCGACCACATTGTAAAAGGAAGGACAAAGACTGAGTACCAATCTGCTCCCAATGAAAATGTCTTGATTGTTAAAGTTCAGAAGAAAGAACATCTGGAGTAGGTAAATGTTGAAAGAAATAAGGTGCAACACAAAAGATGCAAAATTAACAACGTGAGATACAAAGCAAAAAGCAATGTGTTGGTAATCGAAGCTGCAGATCAAGAAGTAGCTGCCACAGAGTGTAAAGCCTCTATAGCAGTGCCTGCCAACTCAAAGCTCCGTGAGGTCACAGAAAATGCTCTCCTGCTCCGAACGGACCGGCCGAGCAAGGCCATGCCCGACGCGGCGCCCGGCGTACAGTGTTTCAGTGATGGCACGGGAGTGGGGGAAAAAGGTTGCTCGATAATTACCTTTTTATATGGTATTTATTATTTAAATGTTCATGATTCAATAAAAATATGGAAATTTTAAAAAAGTAATTATTTCATAACACAAATCAAAATCAAACTCTATCGTAGAGAGCAATTTCCACTTGCATTCTTCTAACACAAAACATTATTGGAGAAGACTGTTTTAACATCACAAAACAAAATTTTATACTATGTTTTGTAATATAACCAGTTTATTTCGCCCTGAACCAATAACACACACAAAATAAAACACTTGTCACACCCGAAGATTTCACACATGCTTCTCTATGTATGTTTAAGCACTGAATCCAATGCCAGAATTGCGCCAGCTCCCAGTTTTTAAATTGGAGAAAAAACACTGCGAAATTTACAATTTACCGGTGGTTTTTCAAGATTAAAAAACACAACTGAAGGGCGGTGGTGCCATTCTGGCTTCGGCCCGACAATATACATAGATAAACATGTGTCAAGAGTTTGGGTTTGACATTTTTTAAATTTTGTGTCCCTGTATAATTACTAGACTAACTAAAACATACCCGAGAGGGGTCGCGTGTGAAAATTTGGACTCCACGCTGGATTAATTCATGTACAGTTGTTTAAGAATGCTGTAAATCCTCGTGGTTTTCAGTACCTATTCCATAACCTTTTCTGTAAAATCCTTATCGCATCTCATGATTGCAGGCTGTCTATAAATTCTCAGAAATTATTTTCATCTCGCGGGGTTCTTTGGTTTGAATTGCCTGAAGGTTAAACTTTCTAACATACTGCAGTTCTTTCGAAAACCTTAAACACTTCGCCATTGTTACGGTATCTACAAAAAGAATTGTTTCCTCCCAAATCGAAAGAAAATTAACGGGCGTAGATAGGCTCTCTTTGATTGTTTCAGGCCACTGCTACTGAAAAGGTTTTCGTCACCTGCGACAGACTGTCTCCCTCCCCACACGCGCCGCTTCCAATTGCCTGCCCTCGGAGGGGAGTGGAGCTCCGACGCCGTTTCTCCGCCAGTTGGCAAATGCTACTCTAGAGTAACAGGCGAAAGCATCTCTTATGCCAAGACTAAACTTGCGCACGGTATTGCCTTGAGCTGCTGGCGAGGATGAGATGGTCACATCTAGGTGGGAGAGTCCACTGACAACGGGGAATATTTTGAACCGCTCCTGTATCACAGACTAGGGGCAAGAACACTTTTTCAATGTAGCCCCCCCCCCCCGGCAATGGAAAATTCTCAATCTAAAATTATTTCAGATTTATGGCTAACAGTTCAGGAATTTAAGAGCTCAGATAGAGGGTGAACCATAATGTAAGATTATATTAAATTAACTTCTCTGATTTAGTGTTCTAGCGAGATTTCTTGTTATTTATTAAAATGCTGTTCTTTTGAAGATTTGTTTCATTGTAGTTGAATCCCACACAATTGTGGGTGTATTAAGAAAATTCTATAAATTACAGTCATTGATTTTATTTGTTACTGATGATTATATCTTTTTTACGGTATTTATGAAGAAAAAGGATTCAAGGACTTTAATTCATTTAATAACTACAGATTAACAAAAATTAATCTGAAAAAAGAGACCAAAGGATAATAAATTAAGAGAATCTTCAGCGAAAAATAAGGGTAATTTATTTATCAAAAATAATATTAAAAAAGAATTAGCAATGCTCTAAAGACCAGAAAGTACAGCTGAATTTAAAAGATGTAATAGAACAAGTGTGAAAGTTGATAGAAAATTGATAGATGCAACATTACTTAGAGAATATTGAATTGGAATGTTACAAGTGCAATTCATGTTCACCTTTAGCATATCAAAATACTTTAAAAAAGGAATAAAAAGCAATACAAATAGCTGCAAGTGATTTGCACGAAATTTGTCAGAAAGTTAAGGATATTGTGTGAATGAATGAAGTTTGATATATTTTAAACAAAAATTAATAATAATAATAATAATAATAATAATATTAATAATATCAAAACATATACAAATAGTAAAACTAAATGTCAATTATCCACATAAATACAATTCTAATATATCAGCAATTTCTAAACACTTTACTTTCTATAATAACATGTGCTAACTTCAAAGGAATAAAAGTCAATCAATATTTCTCATGATTTGTCTCTGCCGCTCTGGGCCAGAACTAGGAAAACTTCAATTTAAATGCATTTTTTGGTCTAAGATTGCACCTCTTGATGGGCATATCAACACCTATTTCTATCATATGAAGAAGAATAGTTGTATGTTTTTTTATACAAATCTACATTTTTTTATTCTACTCTAAATTGAATTTTCTGAATGGACTTTCACAAAATGAGAAATGGTTTTCTGTATGACACTTCAATAAAATTACCTTTCTTCATTCCCTACCTTTTAGAACACAATTTAAATGAGCACGCATTCAGCTTTTTCCAAATATTTTGACAAGGATGTAGAAATTGATCAAAGTTTATTTTCATCAACAATTCTAAAAGCCTATACCACTTTCTACTAAAAGCATTGTAATTAATTCCAATGACGCCATTACATTTACAGTAATTGCAAGTTAATATTGTTACTGGAAATTTGCTGGACTGTGTAACAAAGCTCTGCATCCAGCTGCCCTTAAATGATGGTGATAAAATGATGATCAAAGAAAATACGACAAGGAGTGGTGAACAGAAGTAAGCCCAGACAACGGAGAGTGAAGACTGTGAGTAAAAGCAATGAAAGATTGCAGTGTGACCCAGGGTAAGCAAGGGTGGGGATACACTATAAAATTTATACCTTTTCCTGACAAATGGGTAATACTGCGATAATTAAATTTTCAGATAATATCCGGTAATTCTGCTAGTTAGAAATACATATGTTTAAGCTAGTTAGAAATCTATGTATTCAGAACTCTTTCAAATTCAGTCAGCCTCCATACTCCTTGTTGTGTATATTTCGCGAATGATCATTCCCGCCTGAGATATGGCATAATATTCTGGAGAAATACATCTTACAGCTCCCAGACTTCTAGATTATAAAAAGAATGGTGCGAAGAAAAAGAAAATCCCACCCACGTGATTCTGCCCCTATTTATTAATCTAGGTATTTTACCATTACCTCGTAATATCATCATATATGAATCAATGGTTTTTGTCAAAAATGAATGACTTAAGGGCAGGAATATATTTTCAGCAAATGCCGTTTTCTATAACTACAACACTCGACATAGCAATCATATTCATCAGGTGACTGTATTAAAAATCACTATAAAATTTCACATATAATACATGTACTTTATAACACCTTGCCAGATGACATTAAACGATTAAATTCTATACAAAAATTTAAGTTCCAAGTAAAATCTCTTCTGCAGCACAACTGGTTCTACACCATTAGAGATTATACTGAGTATCGAAAAGGAATGTAATCTTAATTTTAACAATGACATTTAATGTATTATATACCACTTGGATTGTATAAATGTAAAGCACATGTAACAAACAATGTCATCATTTTCCATTATGTGATAGGCAAGAACGCAATTTTTTGAGTTTTATACAGAGCCAAAAAATAGCAATTAAAGTTAAATTTTATTCCTGATTTCAAATGCCCTTGAAATAACTTCCAAAAGCTCTCCTGCGAAATGAGTGATTTTCCAGGTGTGGCCATGTCGCATTTGGGGTGTGATTCATTGAATTTACTATGTAGTACTATACCCTTTTCAATATGATAATAACCATTAGAGGAGTATACTATAAATGTTTGGCAGACTAACGAGCTTCATAATAATAATAATAATAACATATATATTTATTAAAAAGTTAGCCATACTCAGTTAAGTACAATGAGCAAAAAGATTATACAATGTAAAGTTGGCTGGTATTGTTTCAGGTATAGCCAATTATAAACATTTTGATGATCCTGTAGTTCCAGTTTTATAGACATTTTAATTTTCTTCCTGGAGCATTAGATGATCTTGAAATAGATATTTTTGTGATTATATCACCACTGGAATGGTCCTTGACTGATGGAGATGAAAATAATATTGCATGCATATTACACAAAATGACTTTCCAGGTTCCGTAGTGATATAGAGAAAAGATGTTAATAGTAATGCAGACAGAAATAATCATTAAATCTCAATTAATAAAATACAAGCATTTGAAAGTAATTGAAACTAAGTTTCTTGAACAGAAGCCTTGTGACCAGAACATAGTCTGAACAAAAGTCTTCTTACACAAAACACAGTATTTCTATTCTGGACAATTTTAACTCAAACAAAGATGTGCCAGTACATGTGTTAAAAGATCTTAATCCTATTGAAATATTCCCAAACGTAATGATGAATCAATATAAAACTGATTGTTGATCAGCCACTTTGTTGTGCAAAATACAAAATTTCTCAACATTTCACTGTAACCAAAAACACATCAAAATCTTTATTGGTATTCTATTTTGATCAGGATATCACCCCAAGAAAGAATGCATTGGTGGACAGACAAAGACTACAGAGTACGGATTATATTTCTGTCTATGTCGTATGTACTTACGTACTTACATTTCAAACAAAAAGATAATTCTAAGATGGATAACAATAGCAGATTCTTCAAAATTAGAACACTGATGAATAAGATCAATGAAAATTTCAATGGAGAATTTTTCACTGCTATTTGTCAATAGATAAAGCCATAGTAAAAATCTTTAGATACCATCCATCAAGGGAATATATCAAGGGCACACCAGTACCTATTAGTTACAAAATGCAGATCTGCAGTTACTGAAGTCACTTTGATATTTATTGTGGAAAGGGCAGCAAGAAAAATGTTAGTAAATAATTGCTTAATGTTGTGCTTTATTTACTAAGACATCTCTCTAATTCAAATAAGCTTACCATTTATTTCAATATTTATTTTACTACTATACGTCTGATGCAAAGCTTGCAAAATCAGATGTTTCTAGCCAGAAGAGCCATCAGAAAAAATGGGTAAGATCCTGCCAGTGAAGCCAGCTAAAACTTTTGCTAAGGAAGAGACAATCACATAACTACTCATTTCAAGAACAGAAACAAATTGCTACTTGTGCAATAGGTGGATAACAATGTGATGATTGCGACCACAGGATTTTACTTTTGACACAAATGAACCCATCACAAAAATCTAATTATGGTCTAAAGCAAAAAAAGAAGTTATAGAAGTTAATCAATCTTTGAAGTAAAAGAGGGTCTCATTGCCACATCTTTGACTTTTAAACTTCTCCTTTATTGCAACAATCTTCACAATAATAATTCTGACAATTTTATCACTTACAAAAGTACACACAAGTTTTCTTCAAAATATTGGAGTAACAGCTTCTGTAACGATAGATTTCATCCCTTTTTTTTTAGGTAATCAAAGTGGCAGTGTTACTCCACAGGAGTCAAACATTGCCATTTCTATTAAATCCACATCTATAGCTATGTTTATATGTGTGCGAATTGGGCAGGAAACATTAACACCTTTTATGAATTTTTGTCTTTGGTCTTTTGACCATTCAAATACAATAATTAAGGTTAAATATTGCTCTGAGACCAGTAAAAATAAAGTTGTATTAACAATTTTACATTGTGATAAAACGTGATACGGAGTAAGTGCTCTCCCCATCTTAAATTGTTCTGCAAAACACAGCGACAATATTGAGTATGCAATGGTGTTGTGTTTTGGTGTAACACACTCCACTACATTTGAAGTGGACCTGCTATATTTATACAGTTCGGTAGCTTTTTTATCTTAAATTTATTCTGAAAATGAGATTTTGTCCATGGACCTTCATATCACTAGAAATGAGACATTCTGCGCAAGATAAAATTACCTTTATGCCCATTCACTGCCTTTTAGAACCAAATCTTTCAAGGTTCTACAATTACTTTGACAAGGGTGATGAAATCTATCATTGTACATTCAACTTTTTTTATAGCTTATAAAACTTTCTGCTTCATGCATTTTAATTCATTCCAATAATGCCATTTCACGTTGAGTGATGAAGAGTAAATATAGTTGCTGGATGTTTACTGTAACAGCATCTGCTTACTGAAGCTCTTAAAATGATTGATGAATTATAATGAATATAATAGGGTCAAAGTGAATATGAGAGGGTTCCATGGGCAGAGGCGAGGGCAGACAAGACAAGAGCGAGGACTGTGAGTAAAAACAATGTTTCCACGTTGTGGCACAGGGCATGAGGAAGAGAATTAATTTATTTTTTTGTCACATAGGCAATATTGCGATTAATAAATACCTTCACAACAATGGTACATAGAGTAGCTATTAATAAAAGTTTATCTGAAAGCTAAAATAACCTATTTAAAAAAAAAAGGTTCTTAATTTCAAAAACTATCCATGAAGACAATACCAATGAAACACAGGTTACTTTAATAGTAACAAATGCTGAATTCTATGAATTAACTATGGCAGAGCACAATAATACATTATTTAAGTGTTTGGTATGAAGTTGTATACGAAAATTCCTTACACTTTAGAGAGAAGAATTATTTCCTAAATTTTTAAGTAAATTAAAATGAATATTTCTATACTTAATGGATATTATGACAAAAGGCAACTGACAGGAAATGTTCTATGTAATATTAATAAATTGAAACATAAATTATTTTTGAAGAAAAATTGTGTCTTTACTCAATCAGCTTCACTTTCTAGGAGTTTCAATTGAAAATAGTTTCATCACACAGAGGAGCATAGTTCTTTACGTTTTTGGTGAATAAACTTACTCATACATAATTCTCGTACAAATAACAAATATATAGTTATTTTAAACCTTGCACTATGCACTGATTGAGCTCCTTTTATTAACATTTTTATGGAGATATTGGTGCACGTCCTTGACAGAACTTATTGTTCAGCGATAACATTTTTATTGAGAATGTACACAGAAATTCTATAAAATAAAACCATAAATGACAATTATGTATTTTTCTACTTGACGTCTCCATTATTTAGACTTCCCAGACGCTGAAAACCGGCTGATACTAAATGCTTGGTTTTAATAAAACTACCGCTGGATAATATTAATAACGGATTAATTAATTATTAATTCAAAAAAGAATGTTTTTACTTTTTTTACTTTCAACATTTTACGAACAAATAACACATGAGGCTCCCCGCATTTAAACAAGAGCGTACTCTTGTAGAACAACAAATATAACATACCTTTACAAGATGCCAAATTTAACTCTGTTTACAGGTGGACAACTTAGAATCACGTGGCAGCTACAGCCAGCGATAAAGTACGTTTGACCAAAGAGTATATATCAGAGACGGCACTCAATGTTAAAAGGAAAAGCCTTATTTGCCCAACTTCCGGTCCGCCACATTGTTCTGTATAATTTCTATTAGGTAAACGGACAGCCAATTGCGAAGAAGTAACCGGTAAGTTTGAAATAAACCAGCGACGCGGGAACTTTAAAATTTCACTCCCATACTTCCCACGCCTTAATTTATTAAAAAATTCACAATAATAATTATAAGCATTTTATGGAAGAAAAAAAGTCAAATTAGGGTAGTAAAATCACGTATTTATTGACCATATTGATATTATACAATTTCGTAATTTCATTAGTAATAAGAATTTTATTACAGAAAGTAATAAACAGTACACCTGCATAATTGCAACTTAAGTATTTGCTTGTAGATATGCCAAATTAATACTATGGAAAACTACATTATTACAAGCATTATGAATAAACAATAAGAACAGAATTAAAAAGAAACAAATGAAAATACTACCGCACATTTGCCCGGGTAAAAGAAATTGTTATGTTACAAGGGGTAAAAGTGCCATTTTATTTTGCGAATTACTTAAGCCTTTAAGAACACGAATTACATAATTATGTATTGTTAGATTAAGATCAATATTATCTGATTAGGTCACATGAACGTATTTTCTTTTCTTTTTTGCTTTCAAAGTTTCATCAGAACATTTGAGCATTGTCCCACTTTTAGCAGTAGTGCAAAAAATTGAGCTTTTACCATGCTCTGCATGCCTTGAAAGAACCACTTTTACTAGTTGCAACATAAAAATGTTTTTCATTAGTCAATAAATATTTGACAAAATTATTTTATTTACCCATGCTAACCTCACACATGCACAGTTCAGAGCCTGGCTTTTTTAAAATGGGATCCACTGAGAGAGTACATTCACTTTTTAAACAATGATTTACAAATAGTGGAACTCATCAATGCTTATGCACTACAATTTCATTCTGAAAATGGATTGTCAAAGTGCAAATATTTGATTGCACCAGGAGCCAAGCCTGGGACCTTCTGATAACTGGGCAGATGTCCTAATAACTGAGCTAGAGAATCAAGCATTGCATTTACGACTCACAACAATTCACAATCCAATAAGGATCAGCATTCAAATCCAGAATGTAATTGGCATGACGATGAACAAAACACAATGATACACACATACTAGAATATAAATTGAATCAAGATTGTGTTTGTCTTTCGTTTTCTAGGGTGTAGTTATGGTGCAGTTTTATATTTTGGACTAGCGAAACTCGACACACGTTGTTCTGCCCTTCTTCTCCCTCTTCCTGCTTCCCTCCCCCTCTCTCTCACCGTCTCTCCCTCTCTCTTCGTCACACCTTCTCCCTTCCTCTCTCGTTTCTCCCTCTCGTTCTCTCTCTGTTCCTCCCATACACATCTATTAGCAGATTCTGCACGTCTCTAAGCAGGTGTGGTAAAATCGAGCAGCGTCGGACAAGGAAAAGGTAACAGAATATTCACGAAGAACTTATCCTGCAGATTACGATGTAAGAAACATTTCTTCGAATTTGTAAATACTGTTGTATTTTTGAGTGAAAGTGCTTCAAATAACTTCTAGAGTAGTTTTTCGAAAACCCGAAAATTTTCTACGCAAAAGATCTTCAAATTACGAATTTACAGGACAATTGAAACGCAGTTTCGTTTAAAAATAAAAATAAAAAAGTTTGAAAATGTTGAAAGACAATTGCCATTTGGGAAGAAGTTTTACTGTTTTTTAATTATCTTAAAATAATATTTCTGTTCTACCATTAGAAAACCGAAAAATTAAGAACAATTCAAAAAGTGTTCTTGTTCGCCTTTAGATGGCAGCTGGCAAGAGTACCTGGGAGATCCGAATTGCTAGCGACACCGACGAAAATAGAAATCTAATTCGGGAACGTCGGTGCCACTCTGTAACCCCAATATTTTCTTAATTTAACAACTGGAATCCACTTTTTCGTTATCAGTTCTCGGAAATGAATATTTTCCGCCCAAATTCCGCCTTTATTCGCGCAGCATTACATCGTTCTGCATACTCCGTATAATATATACGTATGTATACGAGAAAGTATCATTGTATCTTAATAATTGTAGTGGTAGGAAGACGCCCAACATATTTGAATTTTTTTCAATTTTTGAAAAATTAGTGTTTTCAACCAACACTAGAGCTGCACTATGATTTATGCGTCCATCAGAGTAGCCAACAACAAAATTTCATCAAAAACGATGGAGCCATTTTTGAAAACCAAATGTTTAAATAAAATTAAAAATTGCTGATATTTTTCTCAAAATTACGCAAAAATACTGAAATTTCCGAAAAAATGTAAATGACATGATTTCGAAATTTATCTACGAGGAAGATATACAGCAACACATACTTTCGAGCATGATCACGTTACATAATATTAATATCTTGTGATTTCTTACTATTTATGAAACCAGTTATAACTTCAACATTTTGGATTCAAGCAAATCGCTTCTCGTGCGAATCTGCATTAGAAGCGAAACGATAAAAACGAAATAAATTGCTAAAATTAATATTTCCGTCATTCTTATTAAGATAAAACCCCATTACAATTAATTAAAACGTTAAATTCAAAAGTTAAACAAGTCCATAATCAAACACTACGTACATATTTTGTGCGTAATCCTTATCGGGTATGATCTCCTCTCAAGTAAAGGGATTTACTTCCACAGGTATTTGCATTAGTTCTGTAATGTAAAAATTCCAGCCGGAAACAGTATTCGAAGAATGAATAAGTTTTCGAAAATACGGTGTTCGCACTCCGCAACAGGCACTATAGATTGGACTCGACTATTGATTTACTGTCGCACTTTCCAAATGGCTTTTAAAGCAATGTCTTGTTCTGCACGGAAATCAATTAATCCTGTAAAAACTTCTGGATTTGTGACTTTTTTGGTTTCATTGTTGCTCTATAAAACATTCAAAATACCACAGAATCGAATAAAATTATTATGCTCAATATATTCCTTCCCAGTTCACCAAATACTCATTTGTTTTCTACAAAGTTATTTGATATCGGTTGCCAACTGCTTTGTGTTAGTTCCAAGAGTCACACATAGATTGAGTCATCTCCTGGGCGGCCCCCACGAAAGATGTACCCGTCGCCAGATTTCTCGGAATCAAACTTTCTCCGCATCAGACGGGACGAGCTCGCAGTCATGAAAATCAAAGGAGCCATGAGCAGTTTCTTAGCCATCGTGCACGGAAGCTGGGTGAAGTGTGTTGGGCGCATTGAAGGTTTGATTAGGAGCGCTGCTCCTTTTGCCTATGTATTGATCTTATCCAAACCTGAATATGTAGTCAAGATATTCAAGAATTATTGGTACATATAATTGCAAAATATCAGGCGGATTCAAAATAATTGCCAGAGCGTGTAGCAGAAATCTAAACAATTGCTGTGCTAATAAACAAACCAGTACTATCTCCTGGCCCGGGTTTTCCAAACAAATCTAGTTGGATGTGTGTGTATATACCCGAGCATCCGAGGAAATCTGCTCACCTACTACCTCCTTAGACTTGCAGCGGTCTAACAGGCGGCTCTCAAACCTGGCCTTGTATATCCCTACGAGACTGTTGACAATTTAGTCGAATCAGAGAGTTGTCATTTGAAACCCTCACCTTCTGTTGACCTGAGAAAACTACAAGATTTTTATGAGAAACCAATTGTCAGAGGAAATATTTTTCACACCCTAACTTGAAGTCTTTAACTTAACCGTGCGAGTTCAATGAATGGCTGCAAGAAGCTGTACGATATAGACAATAAGAAAGTGGCCCAAGACAATGGAGTGAAGCTATTTGGAATTATGAGTTTGCGATACGCAAGATGACTTTCAACCACTACATTAAGACCATGCGACAGCCGACTACAACTTTTGATGCTGCAAGGACTGCAAATGAACACAATGAAACTACGACAGCGAAGGGTATTAAATGATTTTCAATCCAAGGAGAAACGCTTTGCCTACCAGAGTAACAATAGTACACGAAACCACAATAAATTGAGAAGCCAATTTTGCAGAATGTGTGTAGACAAAGGACACATTGCAAATACCTGCCGCAAAAAATATTCAAAGATCAAACACTCAACAACCTACACGGAATTGGAGCTCAAAGAATACCAGTGGGAGAACAAAAATCAGAAGTTGGAGGAAAAACTTATCAAATATTCGAGCATGTTCCCCCGATTCGAGCATGTGCCTCTCCCTTTTGTTCGTGGCTCTACCCTCGCAGGAGGTCCTGCACGGCACGAGACGTCGCAAGGTCAAATGGACACTTGTTCTTCCAACGTCCTGCCCAGCCTTTGAGGTCTCTCCTGGCGCCGCTCGCGAGCAACGCACGCACTGTTTCCTGGTTGCTATTGAACGCCGCCCAGTGAAGAGCAGTCATTCCGTTCTCGTCTCTCGCGTTGACGTCGGCGCCCGTGTCCACCAGCAGCTCCACGCACCGCCCGCTCTTGTCCGTGCCGGCAGCCAAGTGCAGCGCGGAAGAGCCGTTGCAGTTGACGGAGTTGGCGTCGGCGCCTCGTTGGAGAAGAAAGGCCACCACGTCCGCGTGCGCCTGCCAGGCTGCGTTTCGCAGAGGAGTGAAACCGTCTCGGCCAGTGTAATTGACATCAGCACCGGAGTCTAGGAGATGCCGTACCTCACCCAGTCTTCCCGCTTCTGCCGCCCCAGACAACTGCTCACCCAGGGGGGAAGGGGAGGTTTGTGCCCTATCCCACCTCAACTCCTCCTGCCGAATCAGGAGCTCCACCCGCCGTCTCGCGCGTTGTTCCTCGTCGGCCGCTGCGCCCTGGTGGCCGGCGCCTGAGGGAGTGGGGGTGGAGGTGGAGGATGGGGGCTCCATCCCTCCGCCCGCTGCTGCCCCTCCCGTCGCCGGTTCTTCGCGGGCGCTGGCGGCGGCGGTGGCAAGAGACGCACGTGCAGATTTGGACTTCTCCAGTTGGCGCAACAGAGCCTCAACGCGGGGCACAAACGTTTCCACCGCACTTTGCAGAGACGCCTCTATCTCATTCACACGGCCTTCCAGACGCTGCAAACCTCCATCCCCTCCAGATCCCTCCGGTGCCGTCCTTCCCTCCTCCACGGCCGTCACTCTCTCCTGTGCCTCTTCCAGTCGCTGCTCCAGAGCGCGGATGGCGTCGTCCTTCACCTGCAGCTTCCGCTCCATATCTCGCAACGCCGTTGTCGCTCTCTCCTCCTGCAGGCGGAGGGCCTCCTGCATCCTCCGCTCAGCCTCCTGGACCTTGCGCTCCGCCTCCAGTTTCTCCCGGCGAAGGGTCGCCTGTAGCTGCGCCAGCCCCTTCGCCACCAGCTGGAAGGCGTCGCTGACGGCGTCCGCGCCACCTCCTGAGCGGTTCTCCCCAGCCCTTCTGCGACTCGCCATAACTTTCTTCGGGCCTCTGAAATTCACAAAAAAAGCGTAAGTGGCAAAATTAAAGATTCCTGGAAAATCTCACTGAATATTACAAACCCATTACAATCAAAGAATAAGCTCTAATAAGTAAAACTACGAATATTTAGAACGTATTACAGAGCAAAACTGGAAAGAAACAGTCGAACAATCACGTGGGTCGCGAACGCCAATGCGAATCATTGATGACACAACTGCGTAAACTTCAGCAAGGGTTTCAACCTGCTGGCTCATGCGGTCGTGTTCATGTGAACAAGGGTTCGTTCTTTCTAGTTCCGTTATTTATTGCGATGCAACAAATCGCCGCCCGTGTCCACAAGCAGACAAAGGAAATTTGCCGGAAGAATTCGGTTTTTCATTAGAGCTGTTCCACGAAGTTGGCATGGTGCACACGAGTAAAAAGATTCGTTGAGGGTTGACGTGAGTTGAGAGATCACGCGAGACCCGACTCAGTCGAGTGCACTCTTCACCACATGTTTTTTTTATTCACTATTCACCCAGCTCTCTTTCTCTGTGGATATGAACCCACTTGAGGCTTCGGGAGTTTCAAATGGATATTTTGATTTTGAGAGTATTTCACATAAAGAATCACATACATTTTCAATTTTTTTCTCAAAAAGACATCAAATTTATTGATTAAACTGTCTTCGGACATCGTAAAGGACGTGTAAGAGAATGGTGTAGGAATGATGTTCGTTAAAATCCCAGTTTTTTTAAATATACTATCCTGCCTGGGCGCTCGGGAGGGGCAGGTGCGCCGCGATTGGCGGAGGGGTCTCCCTGGTTGGCTGGCGGTCTGGGCCGACCTGGGCCCCGCGCCAGATGCCCCCGTTGTCGGACGTCGTTGAACAGCCTCCTTACGGTCCCGAATGGTTGGTAATAGAGATTTCCATGCGTGGTGAAGGGCGAGGTCTGCGTTCGCGTTGAATTTTGCGGCCGTCTGATTATTTCTAATGCCTCATTTATGCGTCTCGGCCAGTACCGGTTTTCCTTGTGCAGGAGCGGGGTTTTGTCAAAGTCAATGGCATGTCCCGTAATCTCCGAGTTGTGCGCAATAGCCGAACGGTTGGAATTGTTCCTGTTGCAATGAGCGATGTGTTCGTTGCGTCGTTCGGACACAGTGCGTCCGGTTTCGCGAATGTACGTCCTACCACAGCTGCAAGGAACTTCGTATACGCCTGCCGACTGGAGAGCGGGTAACGCATCTTTAATGCGTCCCACGGCGTTTTGCAGCTTGACGGGATCTGTGAACACCGTACGGATGTTGTTCTTCCGTAGTAATTTTCCCATACGATCGGTGACACAGCGGACGTAGGGAATCACGGCTAATCTGGAGCGAGCACTCTCGTCCGTCTCCGAAGAAGCGTAGCGATATTCGGCGTTGCCGTGGCCTTCAGAAACACCGCGTCCGTCGGGACGGCTGCAAACTCGGGAGTGGCCCGTGGCACAGGCAAGCGCTCGGTTGATCGCTGTTCGGGATAACCGTTGGTACAGGGTTTGGTACGTGTGCATCTATATATTCAAGTTTGGAGTTTTGAATTATTTTACAATTTAAAAAAAGCAATACCCAAAAATGAGACTAGCATAATATTTTATACACGTATGTGAACAAAGTTTAAAGAAAAATTTTGGAGCGGTTTTTGAGAACAAAATTCGTACATTTCAATCGCAAATTATGCAAAATCTTCTCGTATATAAAAAAAATAGTTTATGATCATTTTTAAGGAGCTAATTCTTTACAATAGACGTTTTCTGAGAGTAAAAGCAATATCGTCAATTTTGAAGTTTTAATTTTTTCCAATTTTTCGAAAAATCAGGATGTAAACGAAAATGAGACGTGCAACATTCTTTCAAATGTCCTTTGCATTATTCAGCAACACATTTAATCAAACAATTTAGAGCCATTTTTTGACAATTTTGAAAATTTTCGGGCAAAATTTTGAAATTACATGCAAAGAACCCCCAAAATGAAAATAACGACTAATAACCCCCGTGGGACCCAACATCATTCATTAGGGAATATCAATTTTGGAGAAAATTAATGGCAGCACGTAGACCGAACTTATCAAACCATTACTATCTCTTTGCTCCTTCTTGAAGACTGCGGGTTCCACTCTGATGACTGTGCTGCCTAAAGTAAGAATTCGGTTTTGGCAACAAAATCACAATTTCTGCGGAACAGACGTAAATAATCTCTTCCAACTTCTGGGATGAATCTCTACTCCTTTTAGGCGTGAATGTTGATAAGCGTATGCGTATAAACATTCTCCTATTGGGGTTTTGGTACAAGTTTTGATCATGGAACCGTATTTTTCTGATTAGGAAAACCTGTTTCCCGACTACAAAAGAAAATAAACCCTATCCTCATGTCTAGATCTATATAGGGAACCTTGAGACATACTAACATGTTTCACGAATTCACGAATATTATGCTCACCGTGATAATAAACTGATTGGGATTCCCAATCAAAAATAATAACTTTTATTTTTTCCTGATACGTTATAGCCAGGGGGGCTACAAAATATTCGACTTCAGCCAATGAGCTTCAGGCAGCAGTTTGCGTCACAATATTAATTACAGGAAATTTTAAATACAGCTAGATACCAAAATTATCATTGTTACAAATCATTGGTGAAGCATTTCTTTTAAATATTGCATCTTGTACACCTTCATTGTGTTATTTTTGGTTGGTTATCGTTTAAACTTGTCACTTTGTTCCACTTTCACTTCTCGCTCTCCATGCAACATGGCGGCCTGCGTCTGGTCTAGCTATTCAAACCATGGAGCTATGAATAGCTACATGATTGAAACGAAGAGCTCGTGCTGGGGTCACGTGGTTCGTGACGGAAACTGGCGCTTCGCATTAGGAGCAAAAATTGGTGCACCGGAGTAACTCATCCATCTCTTTCCACCATAATTATAGATTGTTATTGCCTTCGACACAGAGCTCGATATACACTGCTTAATTATCTGGATCGAAAGGATCGTGGATACGAGACAAATATAAATACAGTTGAATGATCTTTTATGACGAGAATTAGTGAGAATTATGGGAGGGAAACATGAAAAGACAAACCGAGTCAGGCTAACATCTAGGTAATTAGTAAATAAGTGAATATGAGTTCATAAAATTACGTAAAAAAATACGAATGTACAACGGGCGTTAAGAGATTCTAATGATATCCGTCCAAAGGCCTTAGGGCATCATGTCGTCATCCATTATTAGAACCCTTACAACGTACTTGGTGCGTATATAACTATTTTTTTAACGCGAAATTACCCTTTACTCTGAAAATGTAAGAAACCATGATGCTCTTACAACCCGTCAATGTTTAAAAACAAGATGTTCAAAGAATCTGCAACAGTGTAATTAATACTATCTGTTGGAAAAGTTTGAAGAAAAAAATTGGAGCTGTTTTAAGAAAATGGCGTTTGAGCGTTTCTGAAAATGCGGAATATTGAGCTCATTTTCACCGGAAACTGTTGAGTTTTCGGAAACCTTTATCTAACATTATTTAAAGCACATGTACTCATAAATACATAAATGTAAATAAATTGCTGCTAATGTCAATATTAACGACGTGAGAGACAAGTGAAAAAAATTACATTTCTGCAATTTTTGAAAAAAAACAAACAATAATGCAATATGGCGTTTATGTCATCTTAAAGAGCCCTTTTAACACTACCCCTAACAAAAGTTAACTGAAAAGTTTTGGAGCTGTTTTGAGAAAACATTTTTGAAACTTTTTAAAATTACCCATATTGCTCGCAATATTGTGCGAAAACAACTACAATTTTCAAAAAATGTACAGTACCTTAATAAAATAACTAATTTTGTACAAAAAATTTCATTTGAAGGGAAAATTCCTCCAAACAGACACGGAAAACTGAATGACATCTATCACCCAATCTTACAAACTTAAACCCTTCCTTCCTCCCTGCCTTTATATAGTAAAAAAAGATTTTTGTTTTGACACACTCAATCTCATCGTCACTACACCAATTTTATTTTACTATAGTCATAGATACTGATGATGCTCTGCATTCTTCAAATAACTTCATGTAATTTCAAATTAACTTCTCCCTATAGCACGTCACACACAAAAAATTAATTCTCTTTCATACTTCGAGTTATTTATGAATGTAAACTCTGATGTTTTTAAACTAATTTAAAAAAAAATTAAATGCATCATTTGTTAACTGTAAAACTGTCATCAATTTTTAAAAAACTACTTCTTTCATACCAGTTGACCGGGTGAAGCAGACGACTTGATTTTTTTTTTTGTGAATGTCAATTTTTTAAAATCTAAATGTTTATTATTTATGAAGTCAACTAACCTAGACAATGGGTATGCCAGAATTTTTTTTATTATTGTTCAGATCCTCTCAATGCATCACTTTACTAGATATCTGTTACCATTTTATTGAATATAACTTAATTTATATTTTAGGTTGATTTTTAAGAAAGACCCCCAAAGAGGGTCGAAACGTAAAATACGACACGAAATGAATTGTTATATAAAACTCTCAGGCTGTTTGATTAAGGTCAAGAAACTAATAATAAAATAAACATTTTAAAAGACGTTAAAATATTAATTATAATACAAATATTGGGAGTTTGGGATTGTATAACATTTTATTTTCTAGGTTTTATCTAGTAAAAACTAAGACTGGCAAAATCTTTAGGGAAATACACATTTTTAACGAAATTGAAAAAAATAACTTTTAAGGGGAAGATTTTTAATATCCGTAGTTATCCTACACTCTTTGAAAATGTTATCAGAATCAAGGTTTGCTGTTTAAAGTGTCAAGGTTCAAACTGAAATGAGGGCCATGCCCCCACTCAAACCAATATTTTTTTTGTACAATTTTATTCTATTTATTCAAAACTATTGGCTCTCCAAACCATTCGTCCCAAGCAGCGCATGAAACGTCACTTCAAGATATTCAGGTTATAAAACAGTGTTGCGAGTTTGTGTTGCTCCGACAATAATTCAGAAATCAGCTTCATTTGTACCACACATTTTAGGTTCACTGAATTATAAATGAAATTTTTAACATTTCACGATTTTGTATAACTTTTCATAAAATGTTAGACAAAACGTCCATCTCTATTCCAAGTACTCTCCTCAATTATCAATAAAAGCATAGCCAAAAATAAAGATTAGTTTTAACTTCACTACCTGTTAGCCATTTGTGTGAAACATCATAACACGAAGTTTTTATTTTGTTGCATTTTTCTTCCTTGCAGTATGGACAACCATACTAAACATAGGAGTGGGTTGACAAAATTTCTTTCCTACATCGTTAAGACGAAAAAAACTACGTATGTAGCAGTTCATTCACTGCATCTGTAATACTAAATAAAATTTACAAACGAAAAATCAAGTAACACTAATAACTCGCAGCACTTCCTTTCAACGATTCCCTCATGTTCTCCCTCTACGTCATCCGTCATTCTCCCCCACGCCGAGCAGTGGAGACTCCACTTTTGCAGAGACAAGGTTTCCTTATTTGTGGTGCTACACTCGCAGACTACGTCACGAGACGTCGTCAGGCCAAACGGCGTCTCGTCTTTCCAACCTCCTCCCCAGCCCCTGACGTCCCTCCTGGCGCCGGCCGCCAGCAGCGCGCGCACCGCTTCCTCATGCTCTTTGTGCGCCGCCCAGTGCAGAGCAGTCTCTCCATCCATATCCCTCGCGTTGACGTCGGCGCCCGCGCGCACCAGCAGCTCCACGCACCGACCGTGACGGTCGCTCCACGCAGCCAAGTGCAACGCGGAACATCCAAACCGGTTGACAGTGTTCACATCGGCGCCTCGGCTTAAAGAACGGTGAAACCTCGTCCTAAATGGCAATTTTCTTCTAAAAATTCGGAGCCCTTTTCTAAGAAAATGGCACTTACGCGCTACAGTATATTCGAAAGTTGAAGCACTTTATCACAGAAAATTTTTAAGTTTTCGAAAAACTTTATTCAAAGCCATTTGAAGCACATTAACTCACAAATACAATAATGTTTACAAATTGTTGGAAATGTGCATATTAACAGCGTGAGAGATATTAAAAAATAAATTTGAGTAATTTTTTAAGCAATAAAATACTTCAAAATGAACCGTACGTACATTAAAGAGTGCAATTAGCACCATCCGTTCGAAAAATTTGAAGAAAAAAATTGAAGCCGTTTTTGAGCAAATGGCTTTTGAACGTTTCTGAAATTGCGAAATTTTGTGCTAATTTTCACAGAAAACGGTCGAGTTTTCGAGATTCTTTAAGTGACATTATTTAAAGCACATGCACTCATAAGTATAATAATGTGCGCAAATTGCTGCTAATGTAAATATTAATGACCTGAATAAAAAATGTTTTTGTAATTTTTGAAAAAACAAAAGAATACAGCACTATGGCGTATATGTCATCTAATAGAGTGCAGTATGCACATATTTCTGCTGCTCCACTAAGCAAAAGGCATCTTGGCATTCTCTATGAGGGATGCTAGGCAATGGAATGTTGGATCATAATGAAAATAAAAGTTTGTTTTTTTTTGCTACTTAAAATGGTTTGCAAAACTTGCTTAAATGTAATTATTATTGTCTTCATCGTCGATATCATCAATTCTACCAACAATTATTTGCAAATTAGTGCTACAATAATTCAAATTCAAACATGTAAATTATAAAATCAATTGTTAAGAATATTTTGTGTACAAAATTTGAGAAAGAAATAATCAAAGACAGTACTGGACAGACAAATTCATGAAATTAAATACTTTTATTCCAAACTGAATCACATTAAATATGAATCTGTTGTCCCGTGTGTAACAACCCAGGCTTTTTATGTAATGAAAAGCAAGTGGTTATACAGAATGACACAGACTTTCCCGCATTAGTTTTCTATTTCCTTTGGTATCTACTAACTATTTGGACTTGCCACATTCTCTTGCCAGTTACTATATATCGCCGCCCAAAGTACATTTTTTGAAATTTTCTTAATTTTTCGGTTTCCTAATACTAGAACGGAAATATTATTATAAAAATATTAAAAAATAATAAAACATCACCCAAAATGGAATTTTTTTGAAAAAATTTGGAGCCGATTTTAAGAAAATGGCGTTCAAGGGCTACTGTAATTCCGAAATTTGATTCTCTTCTCACATAAATATATTGAGTTTTCGAAAAACTTCATTTGACGTCATGTTAAGCACTTTCAGTCACAAATGCAATGGTGTTTACAAATCACTGGAAATGTGGATATTAAAGGCGTGAAAGATATGTAAAAAACATAAATTTGTGTAATTTTAGGAAATAAAAGAATACAGTAAAATTAATTCTATTTCATTCTAAACCGTGCAACTAGCACTACTCGTTGGAAAAATTTGAAGAAAAAATTTGGAGCAGTTTTTGAGAATATGGCATGTGAGTGTTTCTGGAAATGCGGAATTTTGTGCTCATTTTACCTGAAAACTGTTGAGTTTCCAGATAATTTATTTGACAATATTTTAAGCACATGTGCTTATAAATACATTGATGTAAACAAATTGCCGCTAATGTAATATTAACAACGAGACAAGTCAAAAAATTAAATTTTTGTAATTTCTCAAAACAACAAATGAATATAGCAATATGGCAATTATGTCATCTTATAGAGTGCATTTTTATTATCCGTACCGAAAGTTTAAAGAAAAAATTTCAGCCGTTTTTGAAAAAATCTTGTTTTTGTAATTTTTTAAAATTGCAGATATTGCACGTAATATTACTCGGAAACTACTAAAATTTTCAACAAATGTAAATGACCTTAATGAAAGAACGAATTATACAAAACAAATATAATATGAAGGAAAATCCTCTATCTTCAAGTTTGTAGTTGTAGGAAGACGCGGAAAAAATTCAATCTTTTGCAATTTTCGAAAATTTAGTTAACCGTGAAAATCGGAACTGTAGTACCTTCATATGTGCATTTTACTGTACTCTTACAAGAAATTTAAATAAAAAATTTGGAGCAGTTTTTGAGAAACGTTTGAAAATGTCTTCATGTAAAGTACTCCCAAATTTTGACGAAAAGTTTTGCAAAATCATTGCACCTCGATATTTCGGTTTCAGGGGCCCCAAAAACGCGTATTTCCGTTGAAATCTCCAAATCGATTTTCCACAACATTACATAACTTTCTCTATACTACGCATATTACACTGTGTGTGTTTCTATATCTATCTACCTATATATATATATATATATATATATATATATATATATATATATATATATATATTATGTATACGGGAAAGTAACATTATTAAGAAATTTCTGAAATAAAAAGGTTATTAAAGATGAATTAAGAATGCTCTTTACACCAGAAAGTAATGGAAAAGTTAAAAGATGTAAAAAGAGGGAAAATGGATAGAAAAATACTCGTCTGTGCAACATTATCTACATAACATTGAAGTGAAATCTTAAAAAACAGATATTCGTGTTCAATTTATGCATTTCAAAAAATAATAAAGTACAGTCATCAGAGTATAATCAGCAATATCTACACTTAAAGCAAAATGGCACGGAGTTAATGATATTGTGTTGACTAATAAGGTTTAAAAATAATTAAATATAAAAATGTATGTATATATTGTAATATCTGCGGGGGAGGGCGCCAGGTTCAGCTCCTGAAATGTGGCTGGATGGAAGTGTTGGGAGGTCATGAATTATCACACTGAGTCATCTTATAACAAATTGTGGTTTATTCCTGGCACCATGAGCTGCCAGGGAAGTTACAGGTCGCAAAGGGCGACGCAAGTTTCTTATTATCTCTATTCTGTGAGCTCATTTCCCTAATTACTAATAGGCTAATTCCCTTAAGACTAACATATCAGGCTTAATCTCTAATGACACATGCAATCCACCATCTACGATCTGCAGGGCCTGAGCGCGGCCACTATTAATTTCTCGCCGTAAAATTGTCCTGCGAGGCAGCTTAGCCTCGTAGCTTTCACCGCTGGCTGTGTTGAATCCCAGGCTGGTCACGCGACGCCCTCGGATGTAGGGGCGGCGGGCAGTCCCAGGTCGCCGACCTCTCGTGGCGCGTCCCTTCTCAGCTGGTAGCGGGCATTCTCAGGTCGCCGACTCGAGCAGGCTCAGTCGGTCGAGGGGCCACGGGCGCTGGCCGTAATGCGATGTGGGCTATCAATGGGCCCGGCGTAAAAGGCGGCGGAGGCCGACGGGCCTATGCGGAAATAGCGCGGGATCCTGTGATCTCCCGCCCGAGTTTCCTCCGCGACAAGTCCACTAGTTGCGTTCAAATAAAATAAACTTTACTCTGGGAAAGTCTTTCCCAAGTCGCGTTCCGATGCTCATTCCTCTACTCCGGGAAGTCTTTCCCTACTCGCGTCCCGATCGTGATTAACTTTCCTCTGTGCATCTCGTGTTTAAGAAAACTCCCTTCCCCCCTCCCAAAATGTTTCTAAGTCTGTAAGTTTACCCCTTCCCTCATAGCGAAGCTTCCCATTGGCTGAGGGTAACTGCGTTTCAGCATTCTGATTTACCAATCATGTTGCAGTTCTCTTGTAATTTTCCAACGATCGCTCTCTTTCTAACTCCGGCTTCTCTCCTCTCTCTCACTTCCTTTGTAAAAGGTTCCAGAAGCTTCTTGCAGCTCTCTGGACACGTGTTCATGCAGGAGCGCATTTTCAAGGGCCATAAACGGTCGGCAAAGGCTAATCGGCAGCCTGCTATGGTTAATTTCTAAATAGCCCCGGTGGGGATCCAGGTGCCTTACCCAAGGCGCGTGCCAAACGAGTGCGGGGGCGGGCATTGTTCGAAGGGGGTCGGCTGACGGCTGAAAAAGGTCTTGTTCGCGAAGCGTCATAAAAGTGTCTTCTTCCTAATCGACACCCGTGTCAACTCCTTTGGGACTCCGTGTTCCTTCTCAGGGTGGTGGCAAAAGAGGGGCGCGTGGGCGGGTATTGTCCGATGGGGTTTCGGCCGACGGCTAGAATGGTTTTTATGAGGGGTAATAAACAAGTCCGCCTCTGAAAAGGGCCTGAGTGCGGTCGTGAGGGGGCTCTTCGCGACAAAGGCAGCGTCCCTCGACCTACTTCTGCCTCGACGGGAGCTATCCCTAGATGTAATAATTATGCTGTTATTGGCGACGCCACAATAAAATTATTCTAATGTGATTGGTAACGCCACAATATATATATATATATACACACACATTTATGTATACAGGAAAGTAACATTATTAAGAAATTTCTGAATTAAAAAGGTTATTAAAGATGAATTAAGAATGCTCTTTACACCAGAAAGTAATGGAAAAGTTAAAAGATGTAAAAAGAGGGAAAATGGATAGATAATTACTCGTCTGTGCAACATTATCTACATAACATTGAAGTGAAATCTTAAAAAACAGATATTCGTGTTCAATTTATGCATTTCAAAAAATAATAAAGTACAGTCATCAGAGTATAATCAGCAATATCTACACTTAAAGCAAAATGGCAGGGAGTTAATGATATTCTGTTGACTAATAAGGTTTAAAAATAATTAAATATAAAAATCAATAATCATTTGATAATCTATGCTGATAGTAAAAATGAAATATCAGTTATTTATGTATCCAAAATTATAAACGATTTCTTAACATTAGTGTCTTTACAATCTCACAGGCTTATTTCAAAGTAATAAAAGCCAATTAATAGAATTGTTTATTTCAGAAACCCGTCAAACGCCAAAATCTAAAACACACTTTAGCAATGGATTACTGTTCCAGGAGGATAAACACATAGTTTAGGGCATATTTATGTGAAAAATATTCATTTATCAACTCCTTTAAAAAAAAAAACATTTTTGAAATTTGAAAAATTGGAAGATTTTTTCTGAGTTTTCTAGAAAAGAGGAATTTGATGGGTTTATGAAATAAACAATTCAATTGTTCTCATGAATTTGTTTCACTCTCTGGGTTACCCTCTGGAAGGACTAAATTTTAATGTGTTTTTCCCTGTATAGATGTATTTTGTTTAGCGTAACATCGACCATACTTTTTTTCAAATTACTACTTTCTCTTATACACAGAAGAAAGCCCCATCCACACACAAATCTATATTCTTTTTAACTACAATGAAATTTTGTCAATGGGCTAACTATCATACCAGGAGAACGTTTACACCTGCTTTTAAAATGAATAGTTGTAAAATGGTGATCGAAGTCAATGCCACAAGATGTGGCAGGTAGCGGTGAGGCCAGACAACACGAGAGAGACTAAGGACTGTGAACAGAAGCAGTGTGAGATTGTGTAGTACAGGGCAGGGAAGGCAAGGGTGGGGATACACTATAGAATTCATTCCTCTTCCTGTCAAACAAACAATATTGTTATACAGAAATCCCATAGGACCCAGAGTACACATAGGACATGTGCTAGTTAAAAATGTATAATGTACGTAAAAAATGTAAAATGTACTTTCAGAAACTATCCAAGATAAGAACAATAATATACACCACGTTAGTTCAAAATGTATCAAGGCAAGTAAAATTTGTGAATATTTCACCCAAACAACTACTCTTCCTATGACTCTGATTGAAATTATTTTTGTGATCACATAGAGGAAGCAAGTAATTTTTCTTTTCACAATTTTTGGTAATATATCTTAATAATACACAGTTCTCATGCAAATGAACATTTAAAACATCACACATTTGAAGATACATTGATTGCTCTGACCTATTTATTAAGATTTGTGTACAGATATTTGTGAGTCCTCAGGAGAAAAAAACTTCTAAATTGCCTGATGCAATCAATCTGTAACATTTTTGGAAAAATGTAAGAATAAATTCTATATTATAAAAAATTAAGTTTTCCAAAATTATTATTTATGTTTTTTATTTTTTTTATTTTGTTGACTTCCTGATGATTTACACACTGTCTGGACACTTGTTGATCCTACATGCTTGGGTTTAATATCGAGCTAGTTAGATATAGATAATTATCAATACCAGTAATTATTAATTAAGACAATGATGTCATACTTATTTTCCTCTTATATTTTATACTCTTTTCTACACTATTTTATAAAAACAAAAAACACACGGGGTAGAAATGACAGCACATAACATTTAATGTTCCTCAAACACAGGCATCCTATTCCACAAACAGAAATACAACATACCTACATCAGACGCTTAATTTGGACTCCAACTTTTTCGGTTGCTGGTGAACAAAGCATGCAAAACACGATTCGTGAAATGGTGACCGCCAGCCGAGGATATGCCGAAAAAAAACAGTTGCCGTAGACCACGCCCCACGTCCCAGAGTTGGCACACAATACAACGATTGATTTAACCACGCACTTGACGTAAATCAGCTGTTCATGGTTTCATCGAATCGGGAGCTTCAAATTCACTATAGCGACATATAAGTTTTCGATTAGATGAAATTGCAACACCTGATTTATGTCAAGTGACAAAATGACTAAATAAATAAATAGTTCCAGCCAAGATGCAATATGTCAATCAATGTATGTGCCGATGCGCATTTTTCCCGGCTAGATGTCACACCGAGTGACGTCACGTGGGGAGCAAGCGAAGTTTGCATAGCAAACCTACAGTGAAGTAAATGGAGCGCAACGTACATATTCCAATTTTATACGAAACTTAACATACGACATTGCGATGTTATTGAGCGTGTGATATTAAGTGTAATTTTTTTAGAATTAATTTACAATTCTTACCCATATGCGATTGCTTTCCATTTCAAACAGTAGCTGAAGATCTGCACATCCGTAGCCACTGAAGACGTAAGAAAGGCGAAAGGTACAATATGTATCAAATTTGAATTTTACAGGAAAAATGCATTCTCTAAAATAAAGGATTGAACAAATCGATCAGACACTTTACAATCTCTAAGCAATAAATGACCAATTAAATTCCCTTACCTCAATTTTTACAGACATAAAATGCCTGATATTGTATATTGTACTTTATTAATGATTGCTTTCGATAAATTTTGATATTTTGTTTTTTCCCTTTGTCTTCTTACATTGTCTTGATGACTTCTATTTACATTTCGTTACCTTATATATATGTTCATGTACGCACCAAATAGAGAACACAAATTTGAAAATTCATTCTCCATGACTATGCTTGCTTGAAATAATTCCTCTGAAGGTTATTTTAATATTCCTTTGGATAAAAAAAGGATCCAGTCGGGTGTTTCACTGTCAGATAATGACATTTCTTTAGCTACTAAATAAGATGAAATATGTGTTCAAACCAAAATGCTACATAACTAGCCAAAAATTTTAATCTTTCAAATGTAATTGAATCTTCAAATACATTTGTTTCACATAATTCCATTATTTCAAAGTAATTCACATTAATATTATTGTCGGTCTCAACTTCTAATAAACATCATACTTCACTGCCTTCTGAAATTTCACTCAAATTTTGTTGGTGATCAAGATATTTTTTCCCCCTCCACAGTAAACCCCTACCTGAGATTCCTTTATTCTTAAAATAGCATCATCACAATCTGTTCTTTTCTCTTCCTCCTCAGCTTCAGCTTCTTCCTCTTCCAAAGGTAAAAATGTGAAAGATTTTCTGTAAATACATTCGATAAATGTTTCCCAACAAACCGTATCAACTGATATTTAATATCAAGGAAAATACATTCGTTGTTTGAGCCACCAATATAAGCAAAAATTTTTTCCAAAAATGTCTTCATTCATTCTGTATGTTAAAACATATTCAATTCCATATTTCATATTCAGGTTAAAAAACATTTCAACCATAGATATATTATTCATCAAAATCCCCCTTTGGGAAGGTATTAATAAATGGTGAATTCCAACATTCATTTTTGATACTGTCACTGACTTCCTGTAGAGTTGTTAGTTGGTTTTCCAAATTACGCCAAAAACATTGAGTCCTGGATGAGTTCCAAATTTACTTATGGCACTAAAAATATCAAACTAATCATTCATAAATTTCAAAAACCTTGACGTTTCTTCCCAATCACAACTTTCTAAGAGTCCCTTGTTTTCTAAATAATTTAATTGCCTTAGAAACTCTTTCTGAAAAAAATTGTGCTGCGGGGGAAACTTTTTGTCCGATAGGTGATAAGGGGTATTGGTGTGAGCAATCTGAAGGTTTTGTGTAGATGCTGCCAAAAGTTGCTCGATTCTACTGGGATTTATTTGTTTCCCATCATAAAAAAATCCATTATCAACACAAGATTTCTAAAGAGTTCCAAGAGTTGAGTCAGTAATTGACTAAAATAGGCTTAAAAAGAAATGACACTATTCTAAGACGCAAGAGCATACAATTTCACTTTAAATCACGTAACTCAAAATTAATTTGTTTGTTACGACACTGTTCTATAACAATGTAAAACGAAAAAATAAATAACATTAAAACACAATATACCTATCAATACAGTAGCGTACCTCGGCCCGTTTTTGGCTAGTTAGGGATGAGCGCGCGCTAGCGATCCTGGTGCAGACCAACTAAAACTACGGGTAAATGCTACTGGAGTATTTGGATTTGTTTGTAAAATTGTGTTTATTAAGAACTGGTTAAAAACTTGGCCTCGTGACTTTACGTTCCCAGTATTTCAAGGACAAGGCATTAAATAACACGTAAAAGTATACAGAACTAAAGTTTTAAGCCTACATTTGACATGTATCGGAACGTATTTGATAAACACTTCAAAAAGAATTCTTTGCAGTTAACACATTAATAGCAATGCGTGTGTTGAATGGAGTGCACTGTTCTGCAGTTAAATGCGGCAATAATGAAGGAAAGAACCCAGGATTATGTTGCTTTTTCAACTTTTGCAGTTAACTAGAAAGGAAAGACGAAAAGTTGTTCAAAAGCAAAGCAGACACCCTTATTTGTTACTTAGATTACTTACATTTCTAGATATTTTCATGAAAACTAAAGAAATACTTGTTCTTCCTCTTGATTCCACTATTCACTTTCAATGGAAAACATTTATTAGATTGAAATCATTGCTTTCCTTTAAAACTGTTCAAAACTTCGACTTCACCTTTTAATTATGTGCGTAAGTAAATTAAAGTACACAAAAAATCCTTTTCGGTATTATTTAGCATAACGAGGCTGTATTAGGAATGTAGTATTGAAGGTAATCGCCGTATGTATAATGTAAATGGTATTCCTGAATCACAGCGCGGATCGCTAGTCAATGTCCTATGCTGACCAACACTTCGGCGTAGGGCATTTAACACGGAGATACTCTACTATATACATATACTGTGATGAAAGTGTGGAAGGACAAAAAAAATAAAAGAAAAATATGAGGAAACATTACTACATAAAAATAAATTACAATCCGTGTAACGTGGATTACACAAAAACACAACAGCTAAGCAATGAGCTGGAAACAGGAAGCCGCCATCTTATGGAATGAAAAAAAATGAAAGCCCATAAATGAGAGGGGACTGGAAGTGTAGGAGCTAGTCAGCAACAAGATTTAAAATGGGACTGCTTCTCATTAGGGGATATTTGACATTTCATTTCATATTGTTTTTAACAAATGAATCTAATTTAATTTCAATATTTGTATAATCTTCTTTCTAACGCTGAAAAAATCAATATACTTAAGTTAATGTCATTATTTGTATTAATTGTATATTATTCTCTTTTTTGATAGTGAATTGGACCATGAGTGCATGCACCCAGCGTTTCCCGGGGTTCAGTACTATTATCTCAGTGACAGGTACCGTTATCAGGGGATCAGCATTTAGCTGGTTCCGATTTTTATCCCCCAGGCTTGTTAGCCCTGGGGTTTGGAAGATGAAATGATAGCGATACGTGAAAAGGCAGCACACACCTACAGGCATACACTAATACACCCATGCCCGAAGCGGGATTCGAACACACGATCTTCTGGTCCGAGACCACTACTGTCTTCGCAGTCTCGGCCACCTGATCGGCTATCTTCGTGTTTATTATTTTTTAAGATTTTTAAATTTATTTTGTACATTTCTAGACTAATGATGGCGGCAAGCCGTGAAAAGACAGCTTTCCTAATAAATCCAGGTAGGCAAAAATGACTTCTATTATGTCATTCACGAATAATGTCAAAGACACCACATCAGCATTCCCACAACGAATGCTACTTAGATTCTGTTTAAGGGGAAAGGGGAGATAGAGGAAATGGGGAGATTTTACCAATAAGTGATGTTTCTTTTGTTTTGAATGTCGCTTGTAGAAAAATACTTTAAGGTCAGAGTTAAATTGTGTATTTGCATAAAAACAAATACTCTTATTTATATAATTGAAAAACGTGATCCCGAAAAGTAGCCTAAATTATGTCCAAAAAACTGTAATTTTCAGTGGAAACCCCCATCAAAATAAAAATACCTTCGGACAAAGATATGGACAAAGTTAAAAATTGATTGACAATCAATAGAATGAGTTTTAAATCATGAATATATCTATAGGAGAAATCAAAAAAGCATGTATTTTGATATCACAGAGAGAGATTCAAATTTGATTTATATAGATACATTTAGCAAGTGGCGAATCTTTCCAGAATAACCAATGTATAATGTATAATAATGATAATAAAAGAGAAAACAGAATTATAGTGATAGAATTATTGTGATATAACTATATTATAATAAAATTGTATGTGTTACACTGTTACCTTACTCTAAACATTTCTTTCATTTTTACAATAACGAACAAATTAAATTTATATTTAATATAATACTCATAAATAAAAGTAACCTCTCATTGAGAGAACAATAACCATAAAGAAACTCCTAAGATCCAAACTATTAATAACTATGTTCAATTTCCAACTATTTACATTATTTACAAAACTCTCCCAACTTCTCCGAAAATATCTTCGAAAATTCGATATCCAACAGTTCTCTTTCCTGATTAACCAATGCATAAGAATGAGAATAAAAGAGGGAACAATATTACATGTATGGTCATAATCATTATGATAAAAGGATATACTAATACTACAATTAGGATATAAGTGGCTCTCTTACCTTACTTTAAAGAAACCATCTTTTATATACTTACAATCAAGAATAAAAATTAATTGATATAAAATATAATATTTATAAACTCAAACATCACATCCTGGACAGAAAAATATCAAAAAAGAAACTCCTATACTTCTGTGTATGAATAACTACTTACAATAACTTAAATTCATATTATTTACAAAATATCTCCGTAGTTCGTTTCTAAATTTTTCTCAATTGAAAGCTTGATAAAAAGAATGTATGTACCATTTTCTGCTTTCGAGAAAAATGAGCTTATATAGTGTATGTTAAACCTATAGACACATACACCTCCTGCCATTCACACTCACCCCGTAACACTATCAAGAAATGCATCTGGACTTGAGATCTTCTTTATGTTATGGGGCTGGAATCAATCATCATTCTGGTAAAAACGTATATTTAACAGAAATGGCGCAGTATTTTTTATTTCAAGTCTTCAATTATTTCTCATTTATTATAGCATCAGAAAATTCATGTGCTAGTAAACATTCCTGGAAGTCTCCTTGCCCGAGTTTTCCAAGCAAATGAAGGTGTGTGTAGATACGAGATAACAATATGATCCTCAAGCACAACTTCCAAGATGCCAACCAACTACCTGCCGAGACTTCACAAGTTTGAATATGTCCATCTCTATGCGGATCTTGAATTTTTTGAGTAGACGTAAGATAAGACTTTTCGTGATTTAGCCACATCAGTGAAATGTCACATGGAAACATCACCTTCAGTTCACCTGAGAAGGCTACAAGATGTTTACGTGAATATCATAGAGAGAAGAAAGCATTTTACAGAACATTTCTAAATTGAAGCCTTCAGCTCAACCATGTGAGTTCAAAGAAAGGCTGCAAGACGCTCTACGACATAATCTAAGCAGGAAGAGGCCCAAGACTATAGAGTGGGGCGATTCGGAATAAAGTGTTTGAGAAACGCGAGTTGTCTTTTAACCAATTCAATAAGATCCTGCAGTTGGAGACTGCAGCAGGAAAAGCTGCAATGGTTGAAATTTCACACAGTTCAAAGAATGCAATAAGACCTACGACAGAGTCTAGTACTATGTGGTCCAAGCCTCCAATGCGTGGAGAGATTCGGAATAAACAGTTTACGAAACGCAAGTTGAACCACTTCAATAAGATCCTGCAGATGGAGGCTGCAGCAACAGTTTATGAGGCACTAGTTGCAAATGAACGCAAATAACCTACAACAAGCGGAGAATATTAACTGATATTTCACAGCGAGGATACATGCCGTTGATGTCGTGGAAAACCAGGAAACAAGAAACCACAGTTAACTGAGAAGACCGTTTTGCAGAGTGTGTAGAGATCAAGGACACATTGCACACATCTGTCGTAGAATAGATTACAAATTCAAACACTAACATCGTACGGAAAAAACTAAGCTCGAAGAATACCAGTCGAAAATAAGAAAAAGCATTGGCCGGAGAAGAAAAATCGAGAGAAAAAAACCTTTCAAATGTTTCCCCGCATATTCCCCCAAAAATTCCCTTCACATGTTCATCGCTTGTTCCACTGCACATTTTCTCTTCCGTGTTCCACTTCAAGCGCGTGCACCCCCGCCTTATTCCTCCCCACTACGTAGGGGGCGGATGACCCTGCCCTCGCCTCTTCCTGTTCCTACAGATGCAAGAGATCCTGTAAGACACGAGTCGTCGCGAGGTCAAACGCCGTCTTGTTCTTCCAAAATCCGTCCCAGCCCTTGAGGTCCCTCCTGGCGCCGGCCGCGAGCAGCGCGCGCGCCGTTTCCTTATTGTTCTGGTACGCCGCCCAGTGCAGAGGAGTCTCTCCATCTTTATCCCTCGCGTTGACGTCGGCGCCAGAGCGCACCAGCAGCAACACGCACCGATAACCGTATCATTTCATTGCAGCGAAGTGCAACGCGCTTTCGCCGTTGCACGTGACAACTTTCGCATCGGCGCCTTGTTGCAGAAGAAGCGACACCATGTATGAATCCGCCCATTTATTTGCATTGAGTAGAGGAGTGAAACCATCTCCATCGGTGTAGTTGACGTCGGCACCAGAGTCTATGAGACATCGTACGTCACAGAGTCTTTTTTGCTTTGCCGCCTCACACAACTGCTCTCCCAGAGGAAAGGGAGAGGTTCGTGCCTCCTCCATCTTCACCTGCACCTCATGCACCCGGAGCTCCACCCGCTGCCTCGCGCCTTCTTCCTCTGCTGCAGCGCCCTGGTGGCCGGCGCCTGAGGGAGTGGGGGTGGAGTAGGAGGGGGGCTTCTTCCCACTGCCCGCCGCTGCCCCTCCCGTCATCGGTGCTTCGCGGGCGCTGGCGGCGGAGGTGGAGGCGGCGGTGGCAAGGGACGCACGTGTAGATTGGGGCTTCTCCAGTTGACACAGCAAAGTCTCAACGCGGGGCAAGAACTTCTGCACCGCTCTTTGCAGAGAGGCCTCTACCTCATTCACGCGGCCTTCTAGACGCTGCAAACCTTCCCCTCCAGATCCCTCCGAAGCAGTCCTTCTCTCCTCCACGGCCGTCACTCTCTCCTGGGTCTCTTCCAGTCGCTTCTGCAGAGCGCGGATGGCGCCGTCCTTCTCCTGCAGCTTCCGCCCCATCTCGCGCAACGCCGTCGATGCTCTCTCCTCCTGCAGGCGCATGGCCTCCTGTAGTTGTGCCAGCCCCTGTGCCAGCAGCTGGAAGGCGTCGCCGATAGACCCTTCACGCGCGTCACTCTCATGAGAACTTCCGGGACTCGCCATATCTTCCGTGAAAGGCCTGAAATTCACGAAAACAAGCATGAATGAAAACACGCCGTTTACTACACGTTTCAAAAATTTCAGACCATCCTTCACACTGTCCGGACAAACTTTCACCGATACACCCACCCCTCCAATTTAAAGACAGTTTTGATAAGGGGAAAGGTTACCATGTATACCACCCGTGTTAAAGTTGCTACTAGTTTGTTGTAACTTCTCTAGAATGATGATTAGAAGATTTACATTAATAATGTAAATAATGTAATTATGTTAAATAAGTTCATTTTTGGCAAACACCATTCGAAACGTCTGTTCTTGCACTGCTCTACTAGAACATGTATTCTGGATAACGTATATTTGAATGCTCTGTATTCTTGAAAATCTCCTTCAGCAAAAAAGACCAATGCTACCAAGGCATGTACGAGAGAATGTTTCAATAACTTATTAATAGGGCCTGGATGTTTATGACTTGTCATATTCTTTTCTTTGTGTTATTTTCATGGAAAGTGTAAGATAAGCATGATTTTATCTACAATGATTAAAATTATGCAATTTTCACTTGTCATGTTCTGACTTTTTTACTACTGGGTCATTTTCTGCTAATTTTTTATGTTATGGTCATATTTTCATAAATTTTAATAGTATTTGTCATATTTTTATCTTTTTGATACCATTTTCACATTCTTGCTTGCCGTCGTTTTAAAGAGATTTTTCGTATCTCCTATTGATATCCAATTTTTAAATTTTTTTAATATAATTGTCTGTCTTTCCTATAAATATATATGTAGGTGAATTAGAAGGGTAAGCTATATAGACAGAGAAAAAAGCATTGAAAGCACCAGATGTGACAGAAGTGTTGGTTTAGTTTTGTCAGGTTTTGTGCCAAGGTCAAACACTTCTATAAAACTGATTTAATAACTTTGGCTTGTAGAATTGTCTTCACAAGTTGCCAAAAGGGAAGGTGTGAATTGTGAACAGCTACATTTTACAGGTAATTTTTCAATATAATGGTTATTTAAACAGTGGAAAAATTTTGAAGGTTTTGAAAAAGCAACCAAAAAGTTTTTTGTCCTATTTATGGTCATATTTTCATAGGTCATACATGCTTGCATATTTCTAGGGCTTTTAGGTCATAAACATATGGGTCCTGCTCATTAACAACCTAACATGCATACAAAATTACAACAACAAAAATAGCCATAATTGTTTGCAGTGTAAAAAAGGGGTGTGACTCATGCACACACCAGAACACTTAAACAAGAATTAAAGGTCCAGACGTCCCAAAACAAAAATGTTCATATATTTGGAATGAGCAAGGTTTGAACTATTTATTTAGCCCAAAAAAGAAAAATTGGTAATTGACCCATTTTGAGGTACCCCCTTCAAGAAAACTAATCTTCTCATCACGGAGTGTAATTATCACATCAACCAGCAACATTCCATATTATAAATAAATAATATACAATAACACATCACTCAATTATGCCAATTTTTAGTGTACATTTTTATCATATATCACATTTTTGTATTTTTTTATTTTATTTTTTGAAAAATTAGTATTAAATAATTGTTTTAAGCACTTATAAACTCAAACATCACATCCTGGACAGAAAAATATCAAAAAAGAAACTCCTACACTTCTATTAGTAACTACTTACAATAACTTAAATTCATATTATTTACAAAATATCTCCTGCCCTGGCCTCTTCCTGTCCCTACAGACGCAAGAGATCCTGTAAGCCACGAGTCGTCGCGAGGTCAAACGCCGTCTTGTTCTTCCAACGTCCGCCCCAGCCCTTGAGGTCCCTCCTGGCGCCGGCCGCGAGCAGCGCGCGCACCGTTCTCTCATTGTTACACAGCGCCGCGCAGTACAGAGGAGTCATTCCATCTTTATCCCTCGCGTTGACGTCGGCCCCCGCGCGCACCAGCAGCTCCACGCACCGACCGCTGTGGTCGCTCCACGCAGCGCTGTGCAAAGGAGTCTTTCCATCTGTATCCCTCGCGTTGACGTCGGCGCCCGCGCGCACCAGCAGCTCCACGCACCGACCGCTGCGGTCCCTCCACGCAGCCATGTACAACGCGGAAGACCCATTTAAATTGACAGCGTTCGCATCGGCGCCTAGTTGCAGAAGGAGCGACACCACGTTCCAATCCGCCCTTTTACTGGCATTGAGTAGAGGAGTGGAACCATATTGATTAGTGTAGTTGACGTCAGCCCCGGAGTCTATAAGACGTTGTACGTCACTTAGTGTTTTTTGCTTTGCCGCCTCTCACAACTGCTCTCCCAGACGAGAGGGAGAGGTTCGTGCCTCCTCCATCTTCACCTGCACCTCATGCACCCGGAGCTCCACCAGCTGCCTCGCGCCTTCTTCCTCTGCTGCTGCGCCCTGGTGGCCGGCGCCTGAGGGAGTGGGGGTGGAGGTGGAGGAGGGGGGTTCCGCCCCTCCGCCCGCTGCTGCCCCTCCCTTCGCCGGTGCTTCACGGGCGCTGGCGGTGGAGGCGGCGGCGGCAAGAGACGTACGTGCAGATTTGGGCTTCTCCAGTTGGCGCAACAGAGCCTCAACGAGGGGGCACAAACGTTTCCACCGCACTTTGCAGAGACGCCTCTATCTCATTCACACGGCCTTCCAGACGCTGCAAACCTCCATCCCCTCCAGATCCCTCCGGTGCCGTCCTTCTCTCCTCCACGGCTGTCACTCTCTCCTGGGTCTCTTCCAGTCGCTGCTGCAGAGCGCGGATGGCGTCGTCCTTCTCCTGCAGCTTCCGCTCCACCTCTCGCAACGCCGTCGCCGCCCTCTCCTCCTGCAGCCTCAGGACTTCCGTCCTTCTCTCCCCCACGGCCGTCACGCTCTCCTGGGTCTCTTCCAGTCGCTGCTGCAGAGCGCGGATGGCGTCGTCCTTCTCCTGCAGCTTCCGCCCCATCTCGCGCAACGCCGTCGATGCTCTCTCTTCCTGCAGGCGCATGGCCTCCTGTAGTTGTGCCAGCAGCTGGAAGGCGTTGCCGATAGACCCTTCACGCGCGTCACTCTCATGAGAACTTCCGGGACTCGCCATATCTTCCGTGAAAGGCATGAAATTCACGAAATCAAGCATGAATGAAAACACGCCGTTCACTACACGTTTCAAAAATTTCAGAACATCCTTCACACTGTGCGGACGAACTTTCTTCGATACTCCCACCCCTCCAATTAAAAGACAGTTTTGATAAGGGGAAAGGTTACCATGTGCTAATTTGCTATTTTGTTGTACCTTCTCTAGAACGATGATTAGAAGATTTACATTAATAATGTAAATAATGTTATTATGTTAAATAAGTTCATTTCTGGCAAACACCATTCGAAACGTCTGTTCTTGCACTGCTCTACTAGAACATGTATTCTGGATAACGTGTATTTGAATGCTCTGTATTCTGGAAAATCTCCTTCTGCGAAAAAGACCAATGCTACCAAGGCATGTACGAGAGAATGTTTCAATAACTTATTAATAGGGCCTGGATGTTTATGACTTGTCATATTCTTTTCTTTGTGTTATTTTCATGGAAAGTGTAAGATAAGCATGATTTTATCTACAATGATTAAAATTATGCAATTTTCACTTGTCATATTTTGACTTTTTTACTACTGGGTCATTTTCTGCTAATTTTCTATGTTATGGTCATATTTTTCCATAAATTTTAGTAGTATTTATCATATTTTTATCTTTTTGATACCATTTTCACATTCTTGCTTGCCGTCGTTTTAAAGAGATTTTTCGTATCTCCTATTGATATCCAATTTTTAAATTTTTTTAATATAATTGTCTGTCTTTCCTATAAATATATATGTAGGTGAATTAGAAGGGTAAGCTATATAGACAGAGAAAAAAGCATTGAAAGCACCAGATGTGACAGAAGTGTTGGTTTAGTTTTGTCAGGTTTTGTGCCAAGGTCAAACACTTCTATAAAACTGATTTAATAACTTTGGCTTGTAGAATTGTCTTCACAAGTTGCCAAAAGAGGTGTGAATTGTGAACAGCTACATTTTACAGGTAATTTTTCAATATAATGGTTATTTAAACAGGGGAAAAATTTTGAAGGTTTTGAAAAAGCAACCAAAAAGTATTTTGTCCTATTTATGGTCATATTTTCATAGGTCATACATGCTTGCATATTTCTAGGGTTTTTAGGTCATAAACATATGGGTCCTACTCATTAACAACCTAACATGCATACAAAATTACAACAACAAAAATAGCTATAATTGCTTGCAGTGTCAATAAAGGGGTGTGACTCATGCACACACCAGGACACTTAAACAAGAATTAAAGGTCCAGACGTCCCAAAACAAAAATGTTAATATATTTGGAAAGAGCAAGGTTTGAACTATTTATTTAGCCCAAAAAAGAAAAATTGGTAATTGACCCATTTCGAGGTACCCCCTTCAAGAAAACTAATCTTCTCATCACAGAGTGTAATTATCACATCAACCAGCAACATTCCATATTATAAATATATAATATACAATAACACATCACTCAATTATGCCAATTTTTAGTGTATATTTTAACCATATATCACTTTTTTGTAAGGTTTTTATTTTATTTTTTGAAAAATTTAGTATTAAATAATTGTTTTAAGCACTATTGGAAGCCTGTACCTGGGTCCTTCAGGCCCGTGTGCTAACACCAGCCTGGCAGTGAGGTAACAAAATGAAAGAACTGCGGAAAGGGGCAGTTGAAGATCATCAGTGAAAGAAAGAAAGCTGAAAGATTTTGTTTAATTATCACATCAACCAGCAACATTTAATAGTATAAATATATAATATACAATAACACATCACTCAAGAGAGAACGTTGAAAGATTATGTTAAATAAATTTCTGCATTGTAATATTCTAGTGAGTTTTTTTGTTATTAAATCATTGTTCTTTTGAAGAGTTGTTTTTATTTGTTTCAATGTGAACTGAGGATGTGTTTTTATTTATTCAAATGTGAATGTGTTAGAAAAATTAAGAAAGGATTACAATTTTTAATTGCTATTAATAATTGTAGTAATTTTGTTTTTGTGAGTATAATTATGAAGAAAAATTATACAAGGGTTGTTATTTAGTTAATAAACAGACTAGAAAATTAAATTGTAAAAAAGGAAATGAATATGAAATAAGGACACTTTACAGGCAAAAATTTAAGAATTTGGTTTATCAAAAGGGAATTTAAAGATGAAAGCTCTGTTCATCGAAAAGTAATGAACAAGTTGAAAGATGCAAGAACAAATGTGGAAGTTGCTAGATAATAATTGATAAGTACAACATTACCAAGAGAATACTAAAGTGAAATGTGAAACTGCCATTCATGATTAACTTATATGAATTTCAAAAAATATTTAAATACAGTCATCAGCGCATAATCAATATTACACTGACCTGAAAGTGGACTGGTAGTAATGTGTTAGAAAGTTAAAGATATTGTGTGAACTAATTTTTTTAAATAATCATGTAAAAAATTAATGATAATTTTATTATTTATGCGAATAAATAAAATTGTGAATATTCTTATTATCTGTGTGAACTAATAATATTTTAAAATAATTTTACATAAAAATTAATGATAATTTTATTCAATTATCCATGTAAATAAAATTGGAGTGGGCCTCTAATTTCGAAACTCTTACTACCTTTTCATAATCTTTCATGCTTATTCCAAATTAATAAAAGTCAATTATATTGTTCTCATCACTTTTGTTTGTCTGGGCTAATATCTGGAACGTCTTAACTTCAACGTGGTTTCTCCTGGACGATGATGTACATAACAGAGCCGAATGTTTTTCAATTACTATTTTCTAGTATCAAAGTATCAATCTAGTATCTAGTTTCTAGTATCTCTTTTTTTTTTTTTTTTTTCCCCTTCATTCTCTCTTCCCACAAATCTAATATTTATTCACATTTTAATGAAATTTTGTAAATGGACCTTTCTTGCCAAGAGGAATTTTACTTTCTGCAAGAAACTTCAAAAAAATTATCCCTTTCCCTGCCTGCCTTTAGAACAAAATTTAAGTGAGCACTCTTTCAGGTTTCTCCAAACATTTTGAAAAGCACGAGGAAATCAATCAAAATACATTCAGCATTTATTACTACACATAAAATTTTCTAGTAAATGAATTTTAATTTACAAATGACACCATCACACTTTGCGTAATTACAGATCAATGTAGAGACTGAAAGTTTCCTGAAAGTATGTAACAATGGATCTGCTTACAGCTGCCCTTAACCCCTATCTACTCTGGTGAAATTCACTTATGCCTAAGATCTGGTGGGGTCCTCAGGTGCCCAAAAAAGTATATCACTATTTATCTCAATGAAAAAAATGTTTTAAAATTTTGTTCTTTGAATCAGTTTACAGAGTTTATAATAATAATAAAAAATTAGATTACAAACAATTTTTATACGCTGAATTTCTGTGATCTGAGCATATATGTTTACAACATTTTTCGCCAGCTATTTTTGTCTTTCTGTCCGCATTGCTCGCACACATTTAGCATCTTGTTTTTCTAGTTGGTTCTGACTCGGAGAAAGTTGAAGGAAGGGGAGTTTGCTTTGTTATTACACTGTAACACAAATCGTAAGAGTCAAAATACACACAAAACATCAATCAAGGGAATGAAAAATAATTTACGTTAACACTACGATGGGGAATTCTGTCAATCACTTTGCACAACCAGTCAAAACTAATAACACAATGCTTCTGAAGTATACTGGCTACATGAGCCCAATCTAGTAATTCGTTTCCAAATTATAATGAAATATACTTCAGTCGGGAGACTCCAGGACCCAACCAGGGTAGTAAAGAGTTAAAATGATGGTGATGGAATGGCAATCAGAATGAGCATGACCAGGTGCAATGGGCAGGGGTGGGAAAAAAAAAGAAAGAAAAAAAAGAAAGAAAAAAAAGAAAGAAAAAAAAAGAAAGAAAAAAAAAAGACAGAACAAGGATTGCAAGTAGGAGGAGTGCGAGTTTGGGCAGTGTGGTGCAGGGCAGGCATGGGTGGGGATACACTATAGAATTCATTCCTTTTCCTCTTAAATTGTGGCAAATAAATATCAAGGCAATAAGAGGCACCAAAGCTGGTTAAAAATATACATGCCAAGGCTAAAACAACATATGTATTTAAATTGAAAAGGTATTTTTATATGAGAAACTATCCAAGGAAACAATATTAATTTAAAATTGTTTCATCAAAAGATAATAAGGCTGATTTCTTAACTAATGCAGTGTATAAACATAAATTATTTAGAAGATTGATTCATATTATTTTACATATGAAAATTTCTTCAAATTCAGAGGGACAAACACGCTGGATGTTTTTCTAAATTTTTAAGTAAATTAAAAGGAATATGTTAATAATTAATATTATTTACTTAACAGATATTGTGATAAAATGCAACTGAAGAGTGATTTACTATATAGGTATTTAATACGTAATAAATTAATAATTTTGAACGGGAATCTGGGTAAAATTTGTATATTCTGTACACAATTCTTGCTAGGACTTCGATTGAAAATAGTTTTGAAATCACATAGACGCTTGTAAGTTTTCTTTTCAACATTTTTAATGTTGTGTAATAACAAAAATATCTTGTGTAATAACTTTTTTGTACACCTTTTTCACCCATACAAAAAAATGTAAAATTATTTCACACATCGTAAGATGCACTAATTGCTCTGAGCTTTTTATTATGAATTGTATTACAGATACTTGTGCAAGTCCTTGGTAGAAAAAAAACTACTGAATTTCTATATACCTTTTATCTATAACATTTTTTACAAGAAATGTAAACAGAAATTATTTTCAATGAAAAATAGTTTTCAATAAATGTTAAATCTGAGTTTTTCTATCTTCTTGACCTCCCCATCATTTAGGCACTGAATACCTATTGATAATTCATTCTTGGGTACATGTGTATGTAAGTATGTATATAAATATTCTGTATAAAAATACAGAGAAACAGAGAGAGATTATAAAGAGACAAATATAGGTAGTACTTATTAAGACAAGTACTTTATATTTATTTATCTCTGAAAACATTATAATCAAATTACTTAAAAGTACAGAAATGACTGCTCGTCACATTCAGCGTTTCTCAAACAAGAGCCTTCAACTTAAAAACTTAAAACATAACATACTTGTGCTCAAGAAGTCTAAGAAGGCTTAAGGATAAATGCACCGAAAAATACTTGTAGGAAAATTCAATAGATCGCAGCACTATCACAGGGAAATTTACTTCACTGATTACGTCTAAACCAATGGTCCGATTTTCGATCTGTAAACGGCACTTGACGCCTTTTTAAAATAGAATCCACGCTACGATGACCTTTTCCCAAAAATCTAGCAAAAACGCGAATTTGAAATTAGTTCTCCAATTTCCGAGAACAAATTAAAAAATGTGGGCTTATAGCGCGATGGCGACATGCTTCCTGAATCCAACGCCGTGACAATCATACAAATCGGACGAATAGGAGCGTCGTAAAGAGAAATTTACGAAAACACTTCCCTCCCCCTTCCCCGTCTGCGCCGTTGCGACATCCACCCGACTGTTGGCTCTGTCGGCGCGGCGACACGGCCAGGCCAGGCGGCGTGGGCCAGCCTCGGCGGAGCAGGAGGGACTTGCGGGATTCGCAAGCCAGACAGTCGGTTTATGCGTTCGTCACTTTGCATCTCAATCTATTTTTTCACATATATCAAACTAGAGATGCTATACTACTATCTTTTTCACATAGTTCCGTCTTCCTTCGAATACTATCTTAAAATTGTTTGAGGCATTACTCAAAATATCGTGTCTGATTTGTAACTGGTTTTTTAAAAAATGAACTAATTCTGTAAAATTCACCATTATTCCATCTTCTCACATATTATTTTAGATATATTTTACTACTAAGTTCTTCTGTTATCATTCCACCTTGCTCTGTGATGTTCCGTTGTCAAATACCGGAAAGAATGAGCGTAGTATATGCACGAGCTCTTTTATCAACTCGATCTCAAAACGACGTTTATCTGCTTTAAAGAGTTCATCTGGTGAATATCTAAATAATATAAAATATAATAACAAATACATTTATTATTTACATAAATATATGTATACAAAAATATACACCTCCCGAAAATAATCGGCTGCATCCGCCCCTGCTGTGACACCGTAAGCGGAAGGCGATAACACAGAGACCCTCGTATGTCATCGGAAGCGACCGCACGTCCTGCACAAATCTGGCGTTTCCCACGGCACCGCTTCAGGGAGAGGCGAAGCGATGAGGAGGAGACCGGAATTTTCATGACGCGAGCTGCAATTACTGGTAACATTGGGGAAAGTTTTATCTCGTAAACTAAAAGTAAATTATCATTTTGAATTTCTTGATCCTTTTTATTCATGTAGCCGCAGTTATCTACGGTGTAATTTTTGTTTATTTATTATTATTATTATTTTTATTATTATTATTATTACTATTATTATTATTATTGTTACTAGTTCTATTCACATTTATTCAAATGCACCGAAATCAAGGTGTGACTGTGAGATCGGAGTCGCTAGGACAGACATGCAATACTTTCAGAATCTCTGTTGTACAGACAAAAAGGCAGATAAAAAGAGATAACACAAAGCTTTTGTGACAGACCAACGTAATTCTATTCTACAGGAGTGCATGCAACTGGATTTTGAGGTGAGGTTTATCGCTCTATTCTTGCAGTTTGTTGAGGAAAAGCTGTAACTGCCTCTCAATGATTTGCGTGCTCTTCGAGGAGCAGAATATGGTAAAGTCGTCAACGAAGAGCGATGCTTTCACACGCTCTCTAATAACTGATGCAATACTATTGATAGCAACGGCAAACACTCAGAATTGAGCCTTGGGGAACACCATTTTCTAACTGGTGATTTGAGGATGTGTCATCAAGGATGCGGAAAGATCTTGACAAAAAGTCTACTAGAAACGAAGGGTGCCGTCCCATAAGGCCCCAAGAACCCAAGGTGCGAAGAATGCCGTACCTCGGTGACATACGCTTTCTCTATGGGAGAAAAAATTGCCACCAGATGTTTCCGTAACATCAAGGAAGTGAAGATCTGAGTGGCAAGAAAGACTAAGTGGTCCATGCGTGTGAGACACAGCGTGTGAGACAGATTGGGCGGTAACTTGAAGGGATTGTTCTGTCCTTTCCTTCCTTAGGGATTAGAATAACAATGGCTTCACACTAAATCCTTGGTAAGGAATGTCCACCCCCAATCAGGTTGAAAATACGGAGAAAAGAACGAGCATTTTCCTGTGTTTAAGCATTTGATTATGTATCAGTTCTGCTGTTGGAGCAGAATGTTTTGCACAAGCGAGGGCACAGGAAAATTCATCCATGGAGAAAGGAACATTGTAATCTTCCACCACGTGACTCGAGAGATCTAGTCTGCAGATCTCCATTCTCCTTTTGGCTTCAGAAAACTAGGAGAATAGTGTACGGAGCTGGAGACATGCTCGAAGTGAGAGGCCAATTCTTCAACTCTATCATCTGGTAAGGGGAGAATATTTTCCATTTACCAGAAGCCCTGAGACAGGCAGTGAAGGAAGTCTTCCACCGATCTGTCGAACCTTTCGCCACAATTATTAGGGAGCGTACGGCTAGAGAGTGATGAACTTTACGGTCTCCAGGATGCGGCCTTCTTTCCCGTATGGCCAATCTAGCTCTGGCTCGTGATCTTTTATAATTGATCGTATTATCTATGGTTGGGAACCTACCTACGTTTTGCCACAGCCCGTTTCCGATCCCGCACCGCACTGGTGCAGTGGGCATTCCACCATGGGGCGGGTGGATCTCGTGGGTGACCCGACGACTTCGGGATGGCAATTGAGGCCGCATGAAGAACGGCTTCGGTAAAGTGGGCAACCGTAGTATCAAAATCGTTTGTGCAGGTTCCCGATTTCCGTATTTCTTCCTCGAATGTTTCCCACTCAGCCGCTTAGCCAAAGGACGAGCAACGTTTAGGTCGGGAATATCGAAATTGACCAGAATGGGGAAGTGGTTACTGGCACACAGCCCGCCAAGGATAGCCCACTCAAAGATGGTAGAGAGAGGGACCACAGAGAGCCAAATGGACGGACGAGAAAGTGTTTGAAGCCACGGAAAAATGTGTGCTTTCGCCAGTATTCAGAAGAATTAAGTGCTGGTTGTCAATATTTTCAAGAGTATTGCCTCTCGAGCAGGTCCTTGTGCCATCCCAAACGGGAATTGGGTTATTAAAGCCCCCCGCCATAATATAAAAAGGGGCGGGCAACGGTGAAAACACATCTTCAAGTTCTTGTTGTGACGACTTAATCAGGAGGAATGTATACATTGCACACCGTTAGAGAAAAGAACGGTAGGTGTATCCGAACGCATACAGTTTGAAAGTAGGTTCAAACGTTTTGTTCGTCAGAGAACAGGGAGCCACGGATAAGTAACGCGACACCACCGTGAGTACGGAGTCCGTCATCTTGATTCAACCGATAGATGTTAAACCCGCTAAGACAGAGAGGATGATGGAGAAGAAGATGAGTTCCTCAAGACAGACTATAAACGGTCTATAGCGAGAAATGATCAATTTTAATTCTTCTGAATGGGCACGAAAGCCGTTTAGATTCCACGGAACAGCGCGCGTGGAGTTCTACGTAGGCAACACGAAGCACGTGACTGGAGATATCCGCCTTACCGCGCGGAAAAGCAATCAGTTTCATTAGCCGCTTGAACCATCCCACTACCAAAAGCATCTGCAGGTTATTAGGCGAGGAAAAGCGCCTTCGGAGAGTGGGGCGGTGTTCCAACAGTGCAGGAGGCATTGAAGGGTGTCGAGACTGCATTACGATACTTAGGCACAGAGGACAATGCAGAATGGAGAGAGCTCAAACTCCGAAGGATCTAGAGAAATTACTAAAGAAAAAGTTTAAATCAAACAATTAAAAATATTTGATATTTCTAAGGAATATAAAGATATTGAAATTTTCAGTTCGTGCTTTTAAAGAATTTCGCTGTTTCTATATATTATCAAAATCAAGAATTGAAGAGAAATTCTATATACTTTTGTAATCATCGTATATAGTGAACCAAAAACTTTAGTCCCAAGGAGATCACAACAACCGGAGTCGATTCTGATTTACTACGAATAGTAAAACATACTGTAAATACTGAAAGTAAGTAAAACTCAATAAGGAGTTACAAAGCCCGCCTCATACCCCGACCTCGCAAATACACGCCAAATACAAATACACCTCATTATCGCATTACACTCTCGACTCTGCTCCGGACCCGTGTCGCCTGCTCGATCAGCTGCAAACCTTCGCCGCCACTTTGTGCACTTTCATTGGTCGAGAGGCTTCCCGCTCTGGGGCCAAGACAAATGTTCACTATTCTTCCTGTTCCCGTCGGGTTGTGAACTGAGTTGTCAGTTTTTCAACTTTCTTTGTGTTCCCGTTTGCGGTCTGTTGTGGAGCGGCCTTGACAGGCATTTGCAGGGGAGCTCCCCCTTCACTAACGAACATGAGTTGAGTTATAGCCGCAAGATATCAGGTTAAGAAAGGTTCAGGCACGCTCTGTCTGGATGATGCAGCTGTATAGATCGATAGTGACAAACCGATTAACCGCGCGTTGCGGTGTGGCAAAGGCAGGAGGGAGAGCGCAGACACGAGCAGAGACACTTTTGTGTCAGTTAAGTTCGTTAACGCCTTATTTTACGTGGCGAAATTCGGCCATCAGGCCCGCACTTCCGTTTGACCACGCAAATTTCGCTACGCTCCCTTCACCATTTAGCGGAGAAAAAACGGAATTATCTCTGGCGACGAAACAGGCCATTTGAATTTAGCTCAGAGCAAGACCATGCAACTCTCCATCGAAACCGGGGACAAAGCTTGAGGGTGCTACTATAAAAGGCGCTAGTGTCGCCGGGTGCAGCTGCAGGTTAGGCTCGCCAACTTTCCCACATACAAATTGACTAATTTGTGAGAAATACGAAAAGTGTCTTCTAAATGTTCAATTATTCATAATCTATACTTTATACGCTGACCGTCATACCACCGCACCCGCGTGTGTTCATGCCCGATGTAAAATGTACGACAAAAATCAAGCATTTTCTGCCATCATCTACGATAGCTCAAATTTATACAGGCCGTGGGCCCTGTTATTATGAGCTGCAGGTTAGGCTCGCCAACTTTCCCACATACAAATTGACTAATTTGTGAGAAATACGAAAAGTGTCTTCTAAATGTTCAATTATTCATAATCTATACTTTATACGCTGACCGTCATACCACCGAACCCGCGTGTGTTCATGCCCGATGTAAAATGTACGACAAAAATCAAGCATTTTCTGCCATCATCTACGATAGCTCAAATTTATACAGGCCGTGGGCCCTTTCGGTCGAAATTGTGCAAGTTGGGTCTTTCGAAGTCTTCGGTCGGCGAATTTGTCGAAGGATCAAACGGTCCAACGATGTGTGACTGTCCCGTTTATGAGAGAGTATGTGTCGATATCGAAACAAAACACGACGTACAAAAAACACAATCAATTTTGCCCCGTCTGTTGTCACTTTAAAGAACGTACGTTGATCTCGACAAGTTGATGGGGGTTGTCACCTCAAAAGCAGGTAATGTGTGAGACCTTTTTCTATAAATTTATTCTTACTTGGCCTGTGGCCCTGCGCAGCCGTGCGCGACTGATACAGTAATTATTTTTTTTATACAGCAAGTATATATGTTTATATAGCAAGTACATAAGGTTACAAAAGTTAAATAAAAGGCATCCAGATAATGGCTGAAGAGAAAAAGAAAGAAATAAGATTTCGAAATCTATCAACAGCTAACATTAATACGGCCAAAACTGTTCGTGATATTGAGCATTTTACGTCTGCAAAAATTTAGGTAGGGGTAATTTATTGCAGTAATTAGTTACTTAGAAATTGTAAAGTGCCTGATCGATTTGTTCAATCCTAATTCCAGAGCATATATTTTTTTTATTTAGCAAGGTTTATAATTTATTATACCTTTCACCTTCTTTAAGACTTCAGTGGCTACAGCAGATGAACAGTTCTTCGCCTACTCTTCGAATCAGAAAGCAGTCATTTAGATTCGAATTCTATAATATATTTAATTCTAAATCAAACACTGACTTGATAACGTTAGTATATATGTTAGAAATTCTGCCACAAATCCCATTCAGAAATATAGTACTGCAAATATTATCGACTTGGCCAAACGCCTTTTCAAGTATCCCGTGGTCGAAAGATTAACACGTGAATATCAAAATATAGTAACTGTTGGCAAATGAAAACAAGAACAATGTGTACTCGCAGTTAATCATATTACATTTAAAGAAAGACACTTAACGTTACTCTAGATGAAAAATATTTCTAGGCCCTCTATTCGAAAAACGAGAAGGGAAGATGGTCCATGAGGACAGGGGTGTGTTTGTGCAGCAGGTCAGATTTTGCATAATCAGAGACCCATCCAGGATTTTTCTCTAAGGGGCTTTAAGTAGTGTAGTGTCCAGTCAACATGACAACTTATCAATAATTATTTATTTATGGAAAATATAAAATTAGTTTTAATTTATCCACTTATATATTGTAAATAGCCGACGTACCCGGCGTTGCCCGGGTGTTTATAATAATTTATTAGACTCGAAGAGGAATTTCCTCTAACCCCACCCTGCGGTAGAGCCTTCTTCTATCCATTCTATTGTATTCCCACTCTGGCCCTTTCCGCCATGCTCGCACCTGGAAAGACCAGCTGTGCCTCACTCACGTTGCCACTAAAAAAATATTTACATTTTTTCATGTTGGGGTACTCGCCTCCGACCTTCAGCCATTGATTCTATCTATTGACGTTTAAATAGAATTCATGTACCCTAATCTAAGGATCAACCTTTATTTGAATTGGAGTACGCGATTTAGGGTTCTTGATAAAGGCTGAAAGAAAGCTGCCATTAACTGCTTTGACAATTATAAGAACTCCAAATCCCTAGAGCATATTGGATCCCGGCTTGACAAAATATTTTCTATTATCTAAAATAATAACATTCACTTTGGTTCATGCGACTCACAAATACGTAATAATCATTACAACTACAAGAATAACTATTTGATTAAGAACACATGTGGCAGTTAAAATCAATATCCAAGTTACCTGTATAAATGGAGTGAAAAAAAACTGTCAAAATAATTCTTAAATATGAATTATGTAATAAATATGGATTAGACAATTGAATGTAAGATAAAATAAACAAACAGGTCTCTTCTATCGAGATGCACATCTGTGCATTGATGAACTCAATCACAGATCTCAGTCGTCATCTGGTGTCGCCCATCTAAACAATTGCACATTGACGCACTCTTGTACCTGTGATGCAATGCTATGCGAAAAAGTCCACAAAAGTAATTATTTTGTAAATATATTAAAGTTTATTGCAGTAAATCGTAGTTTTACGTACTCCACACCTTTAAAGGAAGCTAACATAAAAGTTATTATCGCGCTGTAAGTCAACACACTTCTGTTTTTATATATTAGTAGAGGTATATATTATATTAACTCATATACATATATATATATATATATATATATATATATATATATATATGTATATGTATATCTATATATATATATATATATGTATATATATATATACATGTATATATATATATACATGTATATGTATATATATGTATATATATATGTATATATATATATATATATATATATATATATATATATATATATATATATATATATTGAATAAATTTTGTAACTATAGAAAATTTAAAAAAGCTGCTTTGAATAAGTTTCATTGGCTTCTGGGGAGGGGGAGAAACTGAAGCCTCCTGAGCCCACCCCCTTGAGGGTGAAATTATTATAAATTATTTATCAATTATAACAATAGCAAAGAAATCTTGATGGCTAAGAGTAAATTCTAATTCTACTAAAATTAGGGTTATAAAAATGTGAAGAAAATATAATGAAAATATCTTAAGATTTAAAAAAGTTTTAAATTTTCCAAATTTAAAGAAAAATGTAACTGTTACTAAAATTGATGATAATAGATTTAATTTTATTTTTAATCAAAACAAGGCAGACTTTAAAACAAGGATCATATCTAAATAGTTTCAACAACAGAACAGACCACAAATTTGATCAAGTAATAAAACATTTCGAAGAAGGACTATATTTAATTTGTCAGACGCAGTTGGGAAATCACAACAACGATTAGAACACACAATGTTCATTGTCATCAGATCGGTGATACAACCAGCGTTAGTCGCGGAACGACGGAGCGCCGGTTAGAACACAAAAGGAACATGTGAGGGAGCTAGCCGCCTTGATGCAGGGAGCTCATTGGTCAGTGAATCTCGCCAACATAATTAATGACGAAAAATGGTTTCAAAGACTGGCTCAAAATATCAATAATGATTATTTAAAAGCTATGAAGAATTGCTATGTCGGTACACGGGTTAGAAAATAAAGCATGTATTTTAGAAAAAATGACAACAAATAGTAATAAATCAATGAAAAATTCTCAATCTAAAATTATTTTAGATTTATGGCTCACAGAGTTGAAGAATTCAAGGGCTTCGGTAGAGGTGACTGATGGAAGATTATATTAAATTAATTTCTCTGATGTAGTGTTCAAGCAAGATTTCTTGTCATTAAATCGCTGTTCTTTTTAAGACTTGTTTTGATATAGTTCAACCCCACATATATGTGGGAGTATTAAGAAAAGTCTGTAAAAGAAAGTCGTTGATTTTATTTGTTACTGAAGATTATAGTAATTTTTTAATACTCTAATTAAGAAAAAGGATTCAAGGACTTTAATACATTAACTACAGAACAAAATCAAACGGACAAAAGAGACCTCAGAATAAATTAAGAGAATCCTCATGGGAAAATTAAGGAAATTTATTTATCAAAATAATATTCTCTAAATTTCATGAATCCCTGATCTAAAGAAAAACTCTCACAGCATTTGCTCATAAACAATAACCCTGTAACAATATCTCATGAAACTACCTTCCTCGGTCTAACAATTCAAGAAAACCTAAAAGAGATTTGGAATAATGAGTTTGGGAAACGCAAGATGACTTTAAACCACTTTATTAAAATCATGTAGCAGCAGACTGTAACTTTTGATACTGCAAGGACTGCAAATGGACACAATAAACCTACACCTAAACCTAGCTCCAAGAATACCAGTGGGAGAACAAAAATCAGAAGTTGGAGGAAAAAATTATAAAATATTCAAGAATGTTCACCCGAAGGTTCTCTTCAAGGTTCTTCACGACTTCAGCGATTGTTACCCCCACACGCGTGCATCTTCACCACAAAGTTCCCTGACGGCGAAGGTCAGAGGCCTCTCCCTTTTGTTCGTGGCTCTACCCTCGCAGGAGGTCCCGCACGGCACGAGACGTCGCAAGGTCAAATGGACACTTTTTCTTCCAACGTCCTGCCCAGCATTTGAGGTCTCTCCTGGCGCCGCTCGCGAGCAACGCACGCACCGCTTCCTCATTGTCAGTTTGCGCCGCCCAGTACAGAGGAGTCTCTCCGTCTACATCCCTGGCGTTGACGTCGGCGCCCGCGCGCACCAACAGCTCCACGCACCGACCGCTTTTGTCGCTCCACACAGCGCCGTGCAACGCGGAAGTTCCGGCGAGGTTGACAGCGTTAACGCCGGCGCCTCGTTGCAGAAGCAGGGACATCACTTCCGTGTGCCCATTCATGGCCGCATGATGTAGAGGGGTGACACCACATCGATCAGTGTAGTTGAAGTCAGGGTAAGAGTCTAAGAGATGTCGGACGTCATTTAGTCTTCCTTCCTCTGCCGCCTTACACAACTGCTCTGCCAGAGGGGAGGGAGAGGTTCGTGCCCTCCTCGCTCTCGAATCCACCTCCCGCACTCGGAGCCCCACCCGCTGCCAGGCGCGTTCTTCCTCGTCGGCCGCTGCGTCCTGGAGGCCGGCCTCTGAGGGAGTGGGGGTGGGGGTGGAGGTGGTGGAGGGGGGCTCCCCCCCACTGCCCGCTGCTGCCACTCCCGACGCCGGTGCTTCACGGGCGCTGGCGGCGGAGGAGGGGGCGGCGGTGGCAAGGGACGCACGTGTAGATTGGGGCTTCTCCAGTTGACACAGCAAAGTCTCAACGCGGGGCAAGAACTTCTGCACCGCTCTTTGCAGAGAGGCCTCTACCTCATTCACGCGGCCTTCTAGACGCTGCAAACCTTCCCCTCCAGATCCCTCCGAAGCAGTCCTTCTCTCCTCCACGGTCGTCACTCTCTCCTGGGTCTCTTCGAGTCGCTGCTGCAGAGCTCGGATGGCGTCGTCCTTCTCCTGCAGCTTCCGCTCCACCTCTCGCAACGCCGTCGCCGCCCTCTCCTCCTGCAAGCGCAGTGCCTCCTGCATCCTCTGCTCGGTTTCCTGAACCTTGCGCTCCGCCTTCCACATCTGCTGGCGCAAGGCCTCGTGTAGCTGCGCCATCCCCTGCGCCACCAGTTGGAAGGCGTCGCCGACGGCGTCCGCGCCATCCCGTGAGCCATTCGCAAAGGAACTTGTAGAACTCGCCATCTTTCTCCACGCCTCTGAAATTTATGACGATTACAAAAAAATTGCAGTCATTTTTGTGATAAAATATCTACAATGTACTCTGGTAAAGGGCGTTATGTCATATTACAATGTCGAATTTTATTCAGTATATGTGAAATTGAAGCGATTTTCCAATGAGAATTAGAAACTCAAAACAATTGGATACAAAACTGAATCTCAGACTCAAATACTAGTTAAATCCCCTATGTGTTTAATTTGTGTTCACGAAAAAGTGAGAGGTTTGAGTTCTACTCAGGCGTTTAAATACTGAGAAGTAATGCAAGGTACAGTTCATATAAAAGAACATAAATTTAATTCTAAAATAACTGAAAAAAGCGCTTTTGTAAATCTAAGCTCGAGAAAAGTTGGCGGTGATCGATTAGCAAAGTTCTGAAGAATCTATTTTTGATACATTTTAATTAAATCGAAATATGTGTCAACAAATCTAATACAAAACGGGACCTAATCGACATTTCGGACAGTTTCTGAGTCATTTTTTATATTTAATTTTTACTGAAAATTTATTTCTTAAAACATCATTGTAATGTTGATTTATAATGAATAATTCAAATTAAGATGTCCGCAAATGTGGTCATTTTCACAGATTAGTGTAAGGTTTAAATTTTCCGCCCAACATTTTGCACAATCTGATAGATGCCCATCAAGCGACCGATACAAGATTCACGGTTCTCAGTTGCATGTGTATAGGGACCAACCTCTTAATTTTACACTGTTTTTTTTTTAGTAAGTCCATGGTGACTTTGCAGATAAATGATTCACGACGAAAGAGTTCAGGTATCCTAAAATATCTGTATGATCAACAAACATATTTATTCCCCGAATTGTTCAAATAGATATCGGTCGAATATAGATAAAGAATTTGCTCGACAAAAAGCTCGCATCTTCATAAAGATTCTCAGACAGTAATCATATTTCAATCAAGGCGTCTATTTTATTACAATGCAAAATTTGATGCATTGTACGGAAAATTGTAACTGTGCTAAAGCGGCAATATTCAGTTGGACTACGAGCGGCAAAAATGTGAATCGTCCCCTGGCAGCAGCTCTGAAAACACCAAAGGCCGGCCACATTGTAAAAGGAAGGACAAAGACTGAGTACCAATCTGCTCCCAATGAAAATGTCTTGATTGTTAAAGTTCAGAAGAAAGAACATCTGGAGTAGGTAAATGTTAAAAGAAATAAGGTGCAACACAAAAGATGCAAACTTAACAACGTGAGATACAAAGCAAAAAGCAAAGTGTTGGTAATCGAAGCTGCAGATCAAGAAGTAGCTGCCATAGAGTGTAAAGCCTCTATAGCAGAGCCTGCCAACTCAAAGCTCCGTGAGGTCACAGAAAATGCTCTCCTGCTCCGAACGGACCGGCCGAGCAAGGCCATGCCCGACGCGGCGCCCGGCGTACAGTGTTTCAGTGATGGCACGGAAGTGGGGGAAAAACGTTGCTCGATAATTACCTTTTTATATGGTATTTATTATTTAAATGTTCATGATTCAATAAAAATATGGAAATTTAAAAAAAAATTATTTCATAACACAAATCAAAATCAAACTCTATCGTAGAGAGCAGTTTTCACTTACATTCTTCTAACACAAAACATTATTGGAGAAGACTATTTTAACATTATAAAACAAAATTTTATACAATGTTTTGTAATATAACCAGTTTACTTCGCCCTGAACAACTAACACACACAAAATAAAACACTTGTCACATCCGACGATTTCACACATGCTTCTCTATGTATGTTTAAGCACTGAATCCAATGCCAGAATTGCGCCATCTCCCAGTTTTTAAATTGGAGGAAAAACACTGCGAAATTTACAATTTCACGGTGGTTTTTCAATATTAAAAAACACAACTGAAGGCCATTCTGGCTTCGGTGTCGGATTCAGCCCGACGATATACATAAACATGTGTCAAGAGTTTGGGTTTGACATTTTTTTTTATTTTGTGTCCCTGTATAATTACTAGACTAACTAATACATACCCGGGAGGGGTCGCGTGTGAAAATTTGGACTCCAGGCTGGATTACTTCATGTACAGTTGTTTAAGAATGATGTAAATCCTCGTGGTTTTCAGTACCTATTCCATAACCTTTTCTGTAAAATTCTTATCGCATCTCATGAGTGCAGGCTATCTATAAATTCTCAGAAATTATTTTCATCTTGCGGGGTTCTCTGGTTTGAATTGCCTGACGGTTAAACTTTCTAACATACTGCAGTTCTTTCGAAAACATTAAACACTTCGCCATTGTTACGGTATCTACAAAAAGAATTGTTTCCTCCCAAATCGAAAGAAAATTAACGGGCGTAGATGGGCTCTCTTTGATTGTTTCAGGCCACTGCTACTGAAAAGGTTTTCGTCACCTGCGACAGACTGTCTCCCCCCCACACGCGCCGCTTCCAATTGCCTGCCCTCGGAGGGGAGTGGAGCTCCGACGCCGTTTCTCCGCCACTTGGCAAATGCTACTCTAGAGTAACAGGCGAAAGCATCTCGTATGTCAAGACTAAACTTGCGCACGGTATTCAATTGAGCTGCTGGCGAGGATGAGATGGTCATATCTAGGTGGGAGAGTCCAATGACAACGGGGAATATTTTGAACCGCTCCTGTATCACAGACTTGGGCCAAGAACACTTTTTCAATGTAGTCCCCCCCCCCCCCCTGGCAATGGAAAATTCTCAATCTAAAATTATTTCAGATTTATGGCTCACAGTTCAAGAATTTAAGGGCTCAGATAGAGGGTGAACCATAATGTAAGATTATATTAAATTAACTTCTCTGATTTAGTGTTCTAGCGAGATTTCTTGTTATTTATTAAAATGCTGTTCTTTTGACGATTTGTTTTGTTATAGTTGAATCTCACATAATTGTGGGCGTATTAAGAAAATTCTATAAATTAAAGTCATTGATTTTATTTGTTACTGATGATTATATCTTTTTTACTCTATTTAAGAAGAAAAAGGATTCAAGGACTTTAATTCATTTAATAACTACAGATTAACAAAATTAATCTGAAAAAAGAGACCAAAGGATAATAAATTAATAGAATCCTCAGCGAAAAATAAGGGTAATTTATTTATCAAAAATAATATTAAAAAAGAATTAGCAATGCTCTAAAGACCAGAATGTACAGCTGAATTTAAAAGATGTAATAGAACAAGTGTGAAAGTTGATAGAAAATTGATAGATGCAACATTACTTAGAGAATATTGAATTGGAATGTTACAAGTGCAATTCATGTTCACCTTTAGCATATCAAAATACTTTAAAAAAGGGAAAAAAAGCAATACAAATAGCTGCAAGTGATTTGCACGAAATTTGTCAGAAAGTTAAGGATATTGTGTGAATGAATGAAGTTTGAAATATTTTAAACAAAAATTAATAATAATAATAATAATAATAATAATAATAATAATAATAATAATAATAATAATAATAATAATAATAATAATAATATCAAAACATATACAAATAGTAAAACTCAATGTCAATTATCCACATAAATACAATTCTAATATGTCAGCAATTTCTAAACACTACTTTCTATAATAACATGTGCTAACTTCGAAGGAATTAATGTCAATCAATTTTTCTCATGATTTGTCTCTGCCGCTCTGGGCCAGAACTAGGAAGGCCTAAATTTAAATATATTTTTTGGTCTAAGATTGCACCTCTTGATGGGCATATCAACAGCTATTTCTATCATATGAAGAAGAATAGTTGTTTGTTTTTTATACAAATCTACATTTTTTTATTCTACTCTAAATTAAATTTTCTGAATGGACTTCCACAAAATGAGAAATGGTTATCTGTATGACATTTCAATAAAATTACCTTTCTTCATTCCCTACCTTTTAGAACACAATTTAAATGAGCACGCATTCAGCTTTCCCCAAATATTTTGACAAGGATGTAGAAATTGATCAAAGTTCATTTTCATCAACAATTCTAAAAGCCTATACCATTTTCTACTAAAAGCATTGTAATTAATTCCAATGACGCCATTACACTTACAGTAATTGCAAGTTAATATTGTTACTGGAAATTTGCTGGACTGTGTAACAAAGCTCTGCATCCAGCTGCCCTTAAATGATGGTGATAAAATGATGATCAAGGAAAATACGACAAGATGTGGTGAACAGAAGTAAGCCCAGAAAACGGAGAGTGAAGACTGTGAGTAAAAGCAATGAAAGATTGCAGTGTGACCCAGGGTAACCAAGGGTGGGGATACACTATAAAATTTATACCTTTTCCTGACAAATGGGTAATACTGCGATAATTAAATTTTCAGATAATATCAGGTACTTCTGCTAGTTAGAAATACATATGTTTAAGCTAGTTAGAAATCTATATGTATTCAGAATTCTTTCAAATTCAGTCAGCCTCCATACTCCTTGTTGTGTATATTTGGCGAATGATCATTCCCGCCTGAGATATGGCATAATATTCTGGAGAAATACATCTTACAGCTCCCAGACTTCTAGATTATAAAAAAGAATGGTGCGAAGAAAAAGAAAATCCCACCCACGTGATTCTGCCCCTATTTATTAATCTAGGTATTTTACCATTACCTCGTAATATCATCATATATGAATCAATGGTTTTTGTCAAAAATGAATGACTTAAGGGCAGGAATATATTTTCAGCAAATGCCGTTTTCTATAACTACAACACTCGACATAGCAATCATATTCATCAGGTGACTGTATTAAAAATCACTATAAAATTTCACATATAATACATGTACTTTATAACACCTTGCCAGATGACATTAAACGATTAAATTCTATACAAAAATTTAAGTTCCAAGTAAAATCTCTTCTGCAGCACAACTGGTTCTACACCATTAGAGATTATACTGAGTATTGAAAAGGAAAGTAATCTTAATTTTAACAATGACATTTAATGTATTATATACCACTTGGATTGTATAAATGTAAAGCACATGTAACAAAGAATGTCATCATTTTCCATTATGTGATAGGCAAGAACGCAATTTTTTTAGTTTTATACAGAGACAAAAAATAGCAATTAAAGTTAAATTTTATTCCTGATTTCAAATGCCCTTGAAATAACTTCCAAAAGCTCTCCTGCGAAATGAGTGATTTTCCAGGTGTGGCCATGTCGCATTTGGGGTGCCATTCATTGAATTTACTATGTAGTACTATACCCTTTTCAATATTTGCTATATGATAATAACCATTAGAGGAGTATACTATAAATGTTTGGCAGACTAATGAGCTTCATAATAATAATAACATATATATTTATTAAAAAGTTAGCCATACTCAGTTAAGTACAATGAGCAAAAAGATTATACAATGTAAAGTTGGCTGGTATTGTTTCAGGTATAGCTAATTATAAACATTTTGATGATCCTGTAGTTCCAGTTTTATAGACATTTTAATTTTCTTCCTGGAGCTTTAGATGATCTTGAAATAGATATTTTTGTGATTATATAACCACTGGAATGGTCTTTGACTGATGGAGATGAAAATAATATTGCATGCATATTACACAAAATGACTTCCCAGGTTCCGTTGTGGAATAGAGAAAAGATGTTAATAGTAATATAGACAGAACTAATCATTAAATCGCGATTAATAAAATACAAGCATTTGAAAGTAATTGAAACTAAGTTTCTTGAACAGAAGCCTTGTGACCAGAACATAGTCAGAACAAAAGTCTTCTTACACAAAACACAGTATTTCTATTCTGGACAATTTTAACTCAAACAAAGATGTGCCAGTACATGTGTTAAAACATCTTAATCCTGACGAGATATTCCCAAACGTAATGATGAATCAATATAAAACTGATTGTTGATCAGCCACTTTGTTGTGCAAAATACAAAATTTCTCAATATTTCACTGTAACCAAAAACACATCAAAATCTTTATTGGTATTCTATTTTGATCAGGATATCACCCCAAGAAAGAATGCATAGGTGGACAGACAAAGACTACAGAGTACGGATTATATTTCTGTCTATGTCGTACGTACTTACATTTCAAACAAAAAGATAATTCTAAGACGGATAACAATAGCAGATTCTTCAAAATTAGAACACTAATGAATAAGATCAATGAAAATTGGTGTGAGCAATCTGAAGGTCTTGTGTAGATGCTGCTAAAAGTTGCTTGATACTACTGGGATTTATTTGTTTCCCATCATAAAAAATCCATTATCAGCAAAAGATTTCTAAAGAGTTTCAAGAGTTGAGTCAGTAATTGACTAAAATAGGCTTAAAAAGAAATGACACTATTCTAAGACGCAAGAGCATACAATTTCACTTTAAATCATGTAACTCAAAATTCATTTTTTGTTACGACACTGTTCTATTACAATGCAAAACGAAAAAACAAATAACATTAAAACACAATATACCTATCAATACAGTAGCGTACCTCGGCCCGTTTTTGGCTAGTAAGGGATGAGCGCGCGCTAGCGATTCTGGTGCAGACCAACTAAAACTACGGGTAAATGCTACTGGAGGATATGGATCTGTTTGTGAAATTGTGTTTATTAAGAACTGGTTAAAAACTTGGCCTCGTGACTTTACGTTCCCAGTATTTCAAGGACAAGGCATTAAATAACACGTAAAAGTATACAGAACTAAAGTTTTAAGCCTACATTTGACATGTATCGGAACGTATTTGATAAACACTTCGAAAAGAATTCTTTGCAGTTAACACATTAATAGCAATGCGTTTTCGAATGGAGTGCACTGTTCTGCACTTAAATGCGGCAATAATGAAGGAAAGAACCCTGGATTATGTTGCTTTTTCAACTTTTGCCGTTAACTAGAAAGGAAAGACGAAAAGTTGTTCAAAAGCAAAGCAGACACCCTTATTTATTACTTAGATTACTTACATTTCTAGATATTTTCATGAAAACTAAAGAAATACTTGTTCTTCCTCTTGATTCCACTATTCACTTTCAATGGAAAACATTTATTAGATTGAAATCATTGCTTTCCTTTAAAACTGTTCAAAACTTCGACTTCGCCTTTTAATTATGTGCGTAAGTAAATTAAAGTACACAAAAAATCCTTTTCGGTATTATTTAGCATAACGAGGCTGTATTAGGGATGTAGTATTGAAGGTAATCGCCGTATGTATAATGTAATCGTATTCCTGGATCACAGCGCGGATCGCTAGTCAATGGGTCATATGAATAAAAATGAGCACTTGCTCATGAGTACTTGCTCCGGAGCAAAGTGAGTCTACTCCGCGGCACTGAGCAGAAGCTCCATTTCGTATGAATAAAAACTTCGTATGTCTCCGAAGAACTTACTCATGTCTCGCGAGCATTTGCTCGTCGTGAACAAGTGATGGTGCAGGCTAAGAGTTTTAAAAATTGGGTTCTTGAGCAACAAAGATGTTACATATGTTACTCGCGTCGCGCACACATTTGTGCGGAATAAAGAGCAATGGTTTGTTGTCTCATTCTTTAAATTCGAATATGAATAGCAGTAACGAAAAACAGGCGCTAGTGGCCCAGCTAATTTTTACCGAAATGCTAAGTGAATATAAACTTATTTTTGAAAAGAGCCAGCTTTCGAAAGTACTCTGTGGCCGAAACGAAACATTACAAAGTTTCAAAAAACAGTACCCCGAAAAATTCCAAGTAGAAAAGCGCGAAGGCCAATTAACATAGAAGATATGCAATATGAAAAAGCGCCTGAAAGCAAACGCCGATAAAAATCGTACCAACTATACATTGTACTTTTCGAATCGGCAAAGATTCTAATAGTCTACATCACGAGAATTTCGCCTAATCTTGAATTTTTTTTAGTCCACTGCCTATGCATATCAACACACGGTAAAAAATCGGTCAATTTAACCTTACTTTTCAAAAGTGAGTCTGCTACTAAGGTCCCTCCGAAATTTTGGAGCAAGTGCTCACTCTAGAGAGTAAATGCTTAACTTTATTCATACCAATTCTGAGCATTTGCTCGCCAGTTGAGATTATGCTCAGAGTTGGAGCAAGTGCTCAGAGACTGAGCAATTGCTTACCCTCTTTATTCATACGAAACTGAGTAGAATCTCGGGAACTCGGAGCAAAGAGTACTTGCTTACTTTTATTCATATCACCCAATGTCCTATGCTGACCAACACTTCGGTGTAGGGCATTTAACACGGAGCTACGCCACTATATACATATACTGTGATGAAAGTGTGGAAGGACAAAAAAATAAAAGAAAAATATGAGGAAACATTACTAAATAAAAATAAATTACAATCCGTGTAACGTGGATTACACAAAAACACAACAGCTAAGCAATGAGCTGGAAACAGGAAGCCGCCATCTTATGGAATGAAAAAAAATGAAAGCCGATAAATCAGTGGGGACTGGAAGTGTAGGAGCTAGTCAGTAACAAGATTTAAAATGGGACTGCTTCTCATTAGGGGATATTTGACATTTCATTTCATATTGTTTTTAAGAAATGAATCTATTTTAATTTCAATATTTGTATAATCTTCTTTTTAAAGCTGAAAAAATCAATATACTTAAGTTAATGTCATTATTTGTATTAATTGTATAATATTCTCTTTTTTGCTAGTGAATTGGACCATGAGTGCATGCACCCAGCGTTTCCCGGGGTTCAGTACTATTATCTCAGTGACAGGTACCGTTATCAGGGGATCAGAATTTAGCTGGTTCCGATTTTTATCCCCCAGGCTTGTTAGCCCTGGGGGTTGGAAGATGAAATGATAGCGATAGGTAAAGGACAGCACACACCTAGAGGCATACACAAATACACCCACGCCCGAAGCGGGATTCGAACCCGCGATTTTCTGGTCCGCGACCGCTACGGCGCTACTGTCATAGCAGTCTCGGCCATCTGATCGGCTATCTTCGTGTTTATTATTTTTTAAGATTTTTAAATTTATATTGTACATTTCTAGACTAATGATGGCGGCAAAGCCGTGAAAAGACAGCTTTCTTTATAAATCCAAGTAGGCAAAAATGACTTCTATTATGTCATTCACGAATAATGTCAAAAACACCACATCAGCATTCCCACAACGAATGCTACTTAGATTTTGTTTAAGGGGAAAGGGGAGACAGGGGAGATTTTACCAATCACCAATTTTACCAATAAGTGATGTTTCTTTTGTTTTGAATGTCGCTTGTAGAGAAATACTTTAAGGTCAGAGTTAAATTGTGTATTTGCATAAAAACAAATACTCTTATTTATATAATTGAAAAACGTGATCCCGAAAAGTAGCCTAAATTATGTCCAAAAAAACTAATTTTCAGTGGAAACCCCATCAAAATAAAAACACCTTCGGACAAAGAGATGGACAAAGTTAAAAATTGATTGACAATCAATAGAATGGGTTTTAAATCATGAATATATCTATAGCAGAAAACAAAAAAGCATGTATTTTGATATCACAGAGAGAGATTCAAATTTGATTTATATAGATACATTTAGCAAATGGCGAATCTTTCCAGATTAACCAATGTATAATGTATAATAATGATAATAAAAGAGAAAACAGAATTATAGTGATAGAATTATTGTGATATAACTATATTATAATAAAATTGTGTGTTACACTGTTACCTTACTCTAAACATTTCTTTCATTTTTACAATAACGAACAAATTAAATTTATATTTAATATAATACTCATAAATAAAAGTAACCTCTCATTGAGAGAAAAATAACCATAAAGAAACTCCTAAGATCCAAACTATTAATAACTATGTTCAATTTCCAACTATTTACATTATTTACAAAACTCTCCCAACTTCTCCGAAAATATCTTCGAAAATTCGATATCCAACAGTTCTCTTTCCTGATTAACCAATGCATAAGAATGAGAATAAAAGAGGAAACAATATTACATGTATGGTCATAATCATTATGATAAAAGGATATACTAATATAACAATTACGATATAAGTTGCTCTCTTACCTTACTTTAAAGAAACCATCTTTTATATACTTACAATCAAGAATAAAATTAAATTGATATAAAGTATAATATTTATAAACTCAAACATCACATCCTGGACAGAAAAATATCAAAAAAGAAACTCCTATACTTCTGTCTATTAATAACTACTTACAATAACTTAAATTCATATTATTTACAAAATATCTCCGTAGTTCGTTTCCAAATTTTTCTCAATTGAAAGCTTGAAAAAAAGAATGTAAGTACCATTTTTTGCTTTCGAGAAAAATGAACTTATATAGTATATGTGAAACCTATAGACACATACACCTCCTGCCATTCACAGTCACCCCGTAACACTATCAAGAAATGCATCTGGACTTGAGATCATCTTTATGTTATGGGGCTGGATTCATTCATCATTCTGGTAAAAACGTAAATTTAACAGAAATGGCGCATTATTTTTTATTTCAAGTCTTCGATTATTTCTCATTTATTATAGCATCAGAAAATTCATGTGCTAGTAAACATTCCTGGAAGTCTCCTTGCCCGAGTTTCCCAAGCAAATGAAGGTGTGTGTAGATACGAGATAACAATATGTTCCTCAAGCACAACATCCAAGATGCCAACCAACTACCTGCCGAGACTTCACAAGTTTGAATATGTCCATCTCTATGCGGATCTTGAATTTTTTGAGAAGATGTAAGATAAGACTTTTCGTGATTTAGCCACATCAGTGAAATGTCACATGGAAACATCGCCTTCAGTTCACCTGAGAAGGCTACAAGATTTTTACGTGAATATCATAGCCAGGAGAAAGTATTTTACAGAACATTTCTAACTTGAAGCCTTCAGCTCAACCATGTGAGTTCCAAGAAAGGCTGCAAGACGCTCTACGACATAATCTAAGCAGGAAGAGGCCCAAGACTATGGAGTGGGGCGATTCGGAATAAAGTGTTTGCGAATCGCGAGTTGTCTTTTAACCAATTCAATAAGATCCTGCAGTTAGAGACTGCAGAAGAGAAAAGCTGCAATTGTTGAAATTTCACACAGTTCAAAGAATGCAAGAAGACCTACGACAGAGTCTAGTACTATGTGGTCCAAGCCTCCAATGAGTGGAGAGATTCGGAATAAACAGTTTACAAAACGCAAGTTGAACCACTTCAATAAGATCCTGCAGATGGAGGCTGCAGCAACAGTTTATGATGCACTAGTTGCAAATGAACGCAAATAACCTACAAGCGGAGAATATTAACTGATATTTCAGAGCGAGGATAAACGCCGCTGATGTGGAAAACCAGGAAACAAGAAACCACAGTTAATTGAAGACCGTTTTGCAAAGTGTGTAGAGATCAAGGACACATTGCACACATAGGTCGTAGAATAGATTCCAAATTCAAACATTAACATCGTACGGAAAAAACTAAGCTCGAAGAATACCAGTCGAAAATATGAAAAAGCATTGGCCGGAGAAGAAAAATCGAGAAAAAAAATCTTTTAAATGTTTCCCCGCATATTCCACCAAAAATTCCCATCAGGTGTTCATCGCTTGTTCCACTGCACATTTTCTCCTCCATATTCCACTTCAAGCGCGTGCACCCCCGCCTTATTCCTCTCCACTACGTAGGGGGCGGATGACCCTGCCCTCGCCTCTTCCTGTCCCTACAGACCCAAGAGATCCTGTAAGCCACGAGTCGTCGCGAGGTCAAACGCCGTCTTGTTCTTCCAACGTCCGCCCCAGCCCTTGAGGTCCCTCCTGGCGCCGGCCGCGAGCAGCGCGCGCGCCGTTTCCTCATTGTTCTGGTACGCCGCCCGGTGCAGAGGAGTCATTCCATCTGTATCCCTCGCGTTGACGTCGGCGCCCGCGAGCACCAGCAGCTCCGCGCACCGACCGCTGTAGTGGTTCCTCGCAGCCTTGTGCAGGGGAGAAAGTCCACCTTTATCCCTCGCGTTGACGTCGGCGCCCGCGCGCACCAGCAGCTCCATGCACCGACCGCTGTGGTCGCTCCACGCAGCCTTGTGCAGAGGAGTCTCTTCATCTTCATCCCTCGCGTTGACGTCGGCGCCCGCGCGCACCAGCAGCTCCACGCACCGACCGCTGTTGTCGCTACACGCAGCGTTGTGCAGAGGAGTCTCTCCATCTTTATCCCTAGCGTTGACGTCGGCGCCCGCGCGCACCAGCAGCTCCACGCACCGACCTCTGTTGTCGCTACACGCAGCCTTGTGCAGAGGAGTCTCTTCATCTTCATCCCTCGCGTTGACGTCGGCGCCCGCGCGCACCAGCAGCTCCATGCACCGACCGCTGTTGTCACTACAAGCAACCTTGTGCAGAGGAGTCTCTCCATCTTTATCCCTCGCGTTGACGTCGGCGCCCGCGCGCACCAGCAGCTCCACGCACCGACCGCTGTTGTCGCTACACGCAGCGTTGTGCAGAGGAGTCTCTCCATCTTTATCCCTCGCGTTGACGTCGGCGCCCGCGCGCACCAGCAGCTCCACGCACCGACCTCTGTTGTCGCTACACGCAGCCTTGTGCAGAGGAGTCTCTTCATCTTCATCCCTCGCGTTGACGTCGGCGCCCGCGCGCACCAGCAGCTCCACGCACCGACCGCTGTGGTCCATCCACGCCGCCCTGTGCAGAGGAGTCTCTCCATCTTCATCCCTCGCGTTGACGTCGGCGCCCGCGCGCACCAGCAGCTCCACGCACCGACCGCTGGGATCCTCCCCCGCAGCGAAGTGCAACGCGGAATCGCCACTGCAGTTGACAGCGTTGGGATCGGCGCCTCGTTGCAGAAGAAGTGACACCACTTCCGCGTGCGCATTCAAGGCTGCTTTATGTAAAGGAGTGGAACCATCTCCATCGTTGTAGTTGACGTCAGCCCCGGAGTCTAAAAGACGTTGTACGTCACTAAGTGTTCCTATTCTTGCCGCGTCACGCAACTGCTCTCCCAGAGGGGACGGAGAAGCTTGTGCCCTCTCCCACCTCAACTCCCCATCCCGCACCCGGAGCTCCACCCCCCGCCACGCGCGTTCTTCCTCGTCGGCCGCTGCGTCCTGGTGGCCGGCCTCTGAGGGAGTGGGGGTGGGGGTGGAGGTGGTGGAGAGGGGCTCCCCCCCACCACCCGCTGCTGCCCCTCCCGTCGCCGGTGCTTCGCGGGCGCTGGCGGCGGAGGTGGAGGCGGAGGCGGAGGCGGAGGTGGAGGCGGCGGTGGCAAGAGACGCACGTGTAGATTGGGGCTTCTCCAGTTGACACAGCAAAGTCTCAACGCGGGGCAAGAACTTCTGCACCGCTCTTTGCAGAGAGGCCTCTACCTCATTCACGCGGCCTTCAATACGTTGCAAACCTTCCGCTGCAGATCCCTCCGAAGCAGTCCTCCTCTCCTCCACGGCCGTCACTCTCTCCTGGGTCTCTTCCAGTCGCTGCTGCAGAGCGCGGATGGCGCCGTCCTTCTCCTGCAGCTTCCGCTCCACCTCTCGCAACGCCGTCGCCGCCCTCTCCTCCTGCAAGCGCAGTGCCTCCTGCATCCTATTTTCAGCCTCTTGGACTTTACGTTCCGCCTCTTGGACTTTACGTTCCGCCTCTTGTTTATGCAGATGCAGGGCCTCCTGAACCTTGCGCTCCACCTCCTGCTTCTGCTGGCGCAAGGCCACCTGTAGCTGCGCCATCCCCTGCGCCACCAGCTCGAAGGCGTCGCCAACGGCGTCCACGCCATCTCCTGAGCCGTTCTCGCCAGCACTTCTGGGACTCGCCATCTTTTTCTTTGGGCCTCTGAAATTCACAAAAGAAAGCCTATTTTCGAAAATGTGCTTTAATTCATGACAACAGGTACAAACGGTTGCAAAGTCAATTTTTTTGCTAAAATGTTTGCAATATATACCCTTGTAAAGAATGTTGTGTGATATTAAAATGTCGAATTTTATTCAGTTAATGTGAAAATGAATTTACGGCTGAGAATTAGAAACTGAACACTTTAGTCGACAAAACTAAGTCTCATAGGCTCAAATACTTGTTCCATTTGGAATGCTTTAGTTTGTTTAAGGAAAAGTGGGATAGTTGAGTTCCACTCACGTATTTAAATCTTGAGAAGTGAAGTAGGGAACCCAACAATAAATTAAATTCTAAAATAAGTGTTTAGAGCGTTTTTGTAAAGCCAAGCACGAGTCAATTTCTTGGTGATCTATTAAGTATCAAAGTACTGATGGAATCTACTTTTAATAGATTTTTATTAGATCAAAATATTTCTTAAAAAATCCAGTAATCTTATTTTGCAGAGCAAATTGGGTGAGCTTGCCTGCCTGCCTCCAGCGCCATATGGCGTGGGCGGGTGCGGGGGACTTGGGGACTTCTCAGCGAGGCTCCTAAGGCTTAACGCGCTCTGGCACGGCACAGCACGGACAGAGGGCTGCTTCCGTGTGGGTCGCGCCCGCTAGACCGGGCGGGACGGAGTGGACGCTCTCTGAAGCAGTTTGGCTCCTTGCTTCGTGGCTTGGACAGTGCGCGACGGCTTCATGAGAAGTAAGGCAGCAGTTGCTTAGTGTTTATTTTTAATATAGGAGGAACAAAATGAGGCAAGGATTGGAAGACATACCAGTTACTGGGTTCATAATACAAAACCACGAGAATGACTATGATGATGATGATGATGACGATGATTAAGGTTTACGGGCGATTCAACAACTAAGGTCATTTACGCCCGTGTCAAATTATTTAAGAATAATACGCACTGTAGCAGTGCCAGACTAAACCATGTTTAATACAAGGTAAATGCGAGAAAAACTGAAAATAAACGTATTCAATTATTTTTAAAAGAGCCGAAAAGAGCTAGATAAACACTTCAAAATCTCCGATTAAGAGCAAAATCCTCTTCTCTCAGATAATGCTGTAAATGTCAGACTCTCGTAAGATGCTAAAAATTTTGAAGAGAATATTCGTTTCCAAATACCTGTGTTAGAGAGCTAGCAAGATGATGCCCCCCGGCAGCTATCTCTTAACTTAGAAGAGCGCAGGAGAACATGCTCCACTCTAAGATCCGTCTCGCAATTATCGCAAGTAAGGGGTGGGTCACCGTGATGGCAGTGACTGATCCGAAGGCGGGTCAGCATTATCTCCTCGCGCCTTGACCCACGAGATAAAGACCAAGGCTTCATGGAATCCTTGATTCTCGTGAGTTAAATATCTGAGTTCTGCCACTCTGTATGCCATGCACCGAGAATACGTTTGATAAACAGCTTGGTATCGTTTGTTGGGACTGTGAAGATGTCTACCACAGTTTTCTTTGTGGCGGGCTTTGCTGCCTGGTAAGCAATTTCGTTCCCTGTTACCCCAAGGTGACCCGGGTTCCAACAAATTACTACAACGCATCAGCAAATTATGGATTTGTTGTCGGATGATTATTGTCAGAGGGTCACAAGACGAGAAGCAGGAGATAGCTTCGAGCAAGCTTTTTGAATCACTGCAGATCACAGCTTCTTTTAATGTTATCGATTCAGCGAACGTATGTGCTTCCAAGAAATCATATTTTTCTGCAGTATAAGCGCTGCACGAAAAGTCGAGTCGAAGAATCCGCGAGGCACTGAGGTAGAAGGCACACCCTACTTTACCATTTTGGGAGAAACTATCAGTGTATATAAAGTTATAGCCAGGATACAAGATTTCGTATTTTGCAATTCCCCCAGAAATGCATTGGGGGAGTTGAGGATTTGGGGAAGTGTGATATTCTCGTATATTTTAGGCCCGAGAAACTTTCAAGGGGGAACAACACTTCGGGGGGGGGGGTCACAAGGATGGGGAGTTTTATATCGAGTTTCTGCACGATTGTGAAGAGACGAATGCCCGGAGGATGTGGTAACGATGGTCTGACTTCGTTCCATGTCCTGTGACTTGGGTGAAGACCTGCTTGGCGCGAAGGCGTATTTCTGGCTGATACTTTCGCACGCTGATACGGCGCAGGGATGGTTCACCAGCCTCTGTCAAAAGGCATTCAATGCGACTCGTGCGATAGGCGCCTGTGCTGATCCGTATGCCGGCATTGTGAATGGTATTCAATGAACGGAGGGCCGATGGAGATGCTGACCAATACAGAAAACACCCATAATCTTAAATAGGACGGATGATAGTCCTATATATGCGAAAAGACCATTCTGTCTGCACCCCATGACCTACCAGTAAGGGCGAGAAGGAGGTTCCATGGAGATACACAGCGGCTCTTCTAGTTTTCAATGTGATTTCGCGATATTTAACTCTTGTCGAATGTATTGGCAAGGAAAGTGGTAGATTGGACGAAGTGAAGTTGATGACCCCCCTTAAAAAGATAAGGATGATTATCGAGAGGATCTATTCTACAGAAGTGCATTCAACTGGATTTTGAGGTGAGTTTTATCGCTCTATTCTTGCAGTTTGTTGAGGAAAAGCTGTAACTGCCTCTCAATGACTTACGTGCTCTTCGAGGAGCAGAATATGGCAAAGTCGTCAACGAAGAGCGATGCTTTCACACGCTCTCGAATAACTGATGCAATACTGTTGATAGCAACGGCAAACACTCAGAATTGGGCCTTGGGGAACACCATTGTCTAACTGGTGATTTGAGGATGTGTCATCAAGGATGCGGAAAGATCTTGACGAAAGAAAGTCTACTAGAAACGAAGGGAGCCGCCCCCTAAGGCCCCAAGAACCCAAGGTGCGAAGAATGCCGTACCTCAGTTGGTGTCATACGCTTTTTCTATGTGAGAAAAAATTGCCACCAGATGTTTCCGTAACATGAAAGAAGTGAATATCTGAGTGGCAAGGAAGACTAAGTGGTCCATGGTTGACCTGGGCTTCCTCAAACTATACCATTCGCTCTACAAGCTTGCACACACAGCGTGTGAGACAAATTGGGCGGTAACTTGAAGGGATTGTTCTGTCCTTTCCTTCCTTAGGGATTGGAATAACAATGGTTTCACGCCAAATCCTTGGTAAGGAATGTCCACCCCCAATCAGTTTGAAAATACGGAGAAAAGAACGAGCAATTTCCTGTGTTTAAGCATTTGATTATGTATCAGTTCTGCTGTTGGAGCAGAATGTTTTGCACAAGCGAGGGCACAAGAAAATTCATCCATGGAGAAAGAAACATTGTAATCTACCACCACGTGACTCGAGAGATCTAGTCTGCAGATCTCCATTCTCCTTTTGGTCTTCAGAAAACTAGGAGAGTAATGTACGGAGCTGGAGATATGCTCGAAGTGAGTGGCCAATTCTTCAACTCTATCATCTGGTAAGGGGAGAATATTTTCCATTTACCAGAAGCCCTGAGACAGGCAGTGAAGGAAGTCTTCCACCGATCTGTCGAACCTTTCGCCACAATTATTAGGGAGCGTACGGCTAGAGAGTGATGAACTTTACGGTCTCCAGGACGCGGCCTTACTTTCCCGTATGGCCAATCTAGCTCTGGCTCGTGATCTTTTATAATTGATCGTATTATCTATGGTTGGGAACCTACCTAAGTTTTGCCACAGCCCGTTTCCGATCCCGCACCGCAGTGGTGCAGTGGGCATTCCACCATGGGGCGGGAGGATGTCGTGGGTGACCCGACGACTTCGGGATGGCAATTGAGGCCGCATGAAGAACGGCTTCGGTAAAGTGGGCAATTGTAGCACCAATATCTTGTGTGCAGGTTTCCGATATCAGTCATTCTTCCTCGAATGTTTCCCACTCAGCCGCTTAGCCAACAACGACGAGCAACGTTTAGGTCGGGAATATCGAAATTGACCAGAAAGGGCAAGTGGTTACTGGCACACAGCCCGCCAAGGATAGCCCACTCAACGATGGTAGAGAGAGAGGGACTACAGAGAGCCAAATGGACGAGAAAGTGTTTGAAGCCACGGGAAAATGTGTGCTTTCGCCAGTATTCAGAAGAATTAAGTGCTGGTTGTCAATATTTTCAAGAATATTCCCTCTCGAGCAGGTCCTTGTGCCATCCCAGGCGGGAATTGGGGCGTTAAAACCCCCCATAATATAAAAAGGGGCGGGCAACTGTGTAAACACATCTTCAAGTTCTTGTTGTGACGACTTGACCACGAGAAATGTATACATTGCACACCGTTAGAGAAAAGAACGGTAGGTGTATCCGAACGCATAGTTTGAAAGTAGGTTCGAACGTTTTGTTCCTCAGAGAACAGGGAGCCACGGATAAGTACCGCGACACCACCGTGAGTACGGAGTCCGTCATCTTGATTCAACCGATAGATGTTAAACCCGTTAAGACAGAGAGGATGATGGAGAAGAAGATGAGTTTCCTCAAGACAGACTATAAACGGTCTATGGCGAGAAATGATCAATTTTAAGTCTTCTGAATGGGCACGAAAGCCGTTTAGATTCCACGGAACAACGCGCGTGGAGTTCTACGTAGGCAACATGAAGCACGTGACTGGAGCTATCCGCCTTACCGCGCGGAAAAGCAATCAGTTTCTTGAACCATCCCACTACCAAACGCACCTGCAGGTTATTAGGCGAGGAAAAGCGCCTTCGGAGAGTGGGGCGGTGTTCCAACAGTGCAGGAGGCATTGAAGGGTGTCGAGACTGCATTACGATACTTAGACACAGAGGACAATGCAGAATGGAGAGGGCTCAAACTCCGAAGGATCTAGAGAAATTACTAAAGAAAAAGTTTAAATCAAACAATTAAAAATAATTGATATTTCTAAGGAATATAAAGATACTGAAATTTTCAGTTCGTGCTTTTAAAGAATTTCGCTGTTTCTATATATTAACAAAATCAAAAATTGAAGAGAAATTCTATATACTTTTGTCATCATCGGATATAGTGAACCAAAAACTTTAGTCCCAAGGAGATCACTACAACCGGAGTCGATACTGATTTACTACGAATAGTAAAACATTCTGTAATTACTGAAAGTAAGTAAAACTCAATAAGGACTTACAAAACCCGCCTCATACCCCGACCTCGCAAATACACGCCAAATACAAATACACCTCATTATCGCATTACACTCTCGACTCTGCTCCGGACCCGTGTCGCCTGCTCGATCAGCTGCAAACCTTCGCCGCCATTTTGTGCACTTTCATTGGTCGAGAGGCTTCCCGCTCTGGGGCCAAGACAAGTGTTGACTATTCTTCCCGTTCCCGTCGGGTTGTTAACTGAGTTGTCAGTTTTTCAACTTTCTTTGTGTTCCCGTTTGCGGTCTATTGTGGAGCGGCCTTGACAGGCATTTGCAGGGGAGCTCCCCCTTCACTAACGAACACGAGTTGAGTTATAACCGCAAGATATCAGGTTAAGAAAGGTTCAGGCACGCTCTGCCTGGATGATGCAACTGTATAGATCGATAGTGACAAACCGATTAACCGCGCGTTGCGGTGTGGCAAAGGCAGGAGGAAGAGCGCAGACACGAGCAGAGACACTTTTGTGTTAGTTAAGTTCGTTAACGCCTTATTTTACGTGGCGAAATTCGGCCATCAGGCCCGCACTTCCGTTTGACCACGCAAATTTCGCTACGCTCCCTTCACCATTTAGCGGAGAAAGAACGGGATTATCTCTGGCAACGAATCAGGCGATTTGAATTTAGCTCAGAGCAGGACCCTGCAACTCTCCAACAAAACCGGGGACAAAGCTTGAGGGTGCTACTATAAAAGGCGCTAGTGTCGCCGGGTGCAGCTGCAGGTTAGGCTCGCCAACTTTCCCACATACAAATTGACTAATTTGTGAGAAATACGAAAAGTGTCTTCTAAATGATTAATTATTAATAATCTATACTTTATACGCTGACCGTCATACCACCGAACCCGCGTGTGTTCATGCCCGATGTAAAATGTTGGACAAAAATCAAGCATTTTCTGCCATCATCTACGATAGCTCAAATTTATACCGGCCGTGGGCCCTTTCGGTCGAAATTGTGCAAGTTGGGTCTTTCGAAGTCTTCGGTCGGCGAATTTGTCGAAGGATCAAACGGTCCAACGATGTGTGACTATCCCGTTTATGAGAGATTATGTGTCGATATCGAAACAAAACACGACATACAAATAACACAATCAATTTTGCCCCGTCTGTTGTCACTTTAAAGAACGTACGTTGATCTCGACAAGTTGATGGGGGTTGTCACCTCACAAGCAGGTAATGTGTGAGACCTTTTTCTAAAAATTTATTCTTACTTGGCCTGTGGCCCTGAGCAGCCGTGCGCGACTGATACAGTAATTATTTTTTTTATACAGCAAGTATATATGTTTATTTAGCAAGTTTATACGTACATAAGGTTACAAAAGTTAAATAAAAGCCATCCTGATAACGGCTGAAGAGAAAAAGAAAGAAATAAGATTTCGAAATCTATCAACAGCTAACATTAATACGGCCAAAACTGTTCGTGATATTGAGCATTTTACATCTGCAAAAATTTAGGTAGCGGTAATTTATTGCAGTAATTTGTTACTTAGAAATTGTAAAGTGCCTGATCGATTTGTTCAATCCTAATTTCAGAGCATATATTTTTCCTATTTAGCAAGGTTTATAATTTATTATACCTTTAACCTTCTTTAAGACTTCAGTGGCTACAGTAGATGAACAGTTCTTCGCCTACTCTTCGAATCAGAAAGCAGTCATTTAGATTCGAATTCTATAATATATTTAATTCTAAATCAAACACTGACTTGATAACATTAGTATACATGTTAGAAGTTCTGCCAGAAATCCCATTCAGAAATATAGTACTGCAAATATTATCAACTTGGCCAAACGCCTTTTCAATTATCCCGTGGTTGAAAGATTAACACGTAAATATCAAAATATAGTAACTGTTGGCAAATGAAAACAAGAACAATGTGTACTCGCAGTTAATCATATTACATTTAAAGTAAGACACTTAACGTTACTCTAGATGAAAAATATTTCTAGGCCCTCTATTCGAAAAACGAGAAGGGAAGACGGTCCACGAGGACAGGGGTGTGTTTGTGCAGCAGGTCATATTTTGCATAATCAGAGACCCATCCAGGATTTTTCTCTAAGGGGCTTTAAGTAGTGTAGTGTCCAGTCAACATGATAACTTATCAATATTTATTTATTTATGGTATATATAAAATTAATTTTTATTTGTCCACATATATTATAAATAGCCGACGTACCCGGCGTTGCCCGAGTGTTTACAATAATTTATTAGACACGAAGAGGAATTTCCTCTAACCCCACCGTGCGGTGAAGCCTTCTTCTATCCATTCTATTGTATTCCCGCTCTGCCCCTTTCCGCCATGCTCGCACCTGGACAGACCAGCTCTGCCTCACTCACCTTGCCACTAAAAAAATATTTACATTTTTTCTTGTTGGGGTACTCGCCTCCAACCTTCAGCCATTGATTCTATCTATTGACGTTTAAATAGAATTAATGTACCCTAAACTAAGGGTCAATCTTTATTTGAATTGGAGTACGCGATTTAAGGTTCTTGATAAAGGCTGACAGAAAGCTGCCATTAACTGCTTTGCCAATTATAAGAACTCCAAATACCTAGAGCATATTGGATCCCGGCTTGACAAAATATTTTCTATTATCTAAAATAATAACATTCACTTTGGTTCATGCGACTCACAAATACGTAATAATCATTACAACTACAAGAATAACTATTTGATTAAGAACAAATGTGGAAGTTAATATCAATATCCAAGTTACCTTTATAACTGGAGTGAAAAAAAAACTGTCAAAATAATTCTTAAATATGAATTATGTAATAAATATGGATTAGACAATTGAATGTAAGATAAAATAAACGAACAGGTCTCTTCTATCGAGATGCACATCTGTGCATTGATGAACTCAATCGCAGATCTCAGTCGTCATCTCCTGGTGTCGCGCATCTAAACAATTGCACATTGACGCACTCTTGTACCTGTGATGCAATGCTATGCGAAAAAGTCCACAAAAGTAATTATTTTGTAAATATATTAAAGTTTATTGCAGTAAATCGTAGCTTTACGTAATCCACACCTTTAAAGGAAGCTAACAAAGTTATTATCGTGCTGTAAGTCAACACACTTCTGTTTTTATATATTAGTAGAGGTATATGTTATATTAACTCATATATATATATATATATATATATATATATATATATATATATATATATATTGAATAACTTTTGTAACTATAGAAAATTTAAAAAAGCTGCTTTGAATAAGTTTCATTGGCTTCTGGGGAGGGGGAGAAATTGAAGCCTCCTGAGCCCACCCCTTTGAGGGTGAAATTATTATAAATTATTTATCAATTATAACAATAGCAAAGAAATCTTGATGACTAAGAGTAACTTCTAATTCTACTAAAATTAGGGTTATAAAAATGTGAAGAAAATATAATGAAAATATCGTAATTTCGTATTTAAAAAAGTTTTACATTTTCCAAATTTAAAGAAAAATGTATCTGTTACTAAAATTGATGATAATAGATTTAATTTTATTTTTAATCAAAACAAAGCAGACTTTAAAACAAGGATCATATCTAAATATTTTCAACAACAGAACAGACCACAAATTTGATCAAGTAATAAAACATTTCGAAGAAGCAAAAGGACTCTATTTAATTTGTCAGACGCAGGTGGGAAATCACAATAACGATTAGAACACACAATATTCATTGTCATCAGATCGGTGATACAACTGCCGTTAGTCACGGAACGACGGAGCGCCGGTTAGTACACAAAAGAAACGTGTGAGGGAGCTAGCCGCCTTGATGCAGGGAGCTCATTGGTCAGTGAATCTCGCCAACATAATTAATGACGAAATATAGTTTCAAAGACTGGGTCAAAATATCAATAATGATTATTTAAAAGCTATGAAGAATTGCTATGTCGGTACACGGGTTGGAAAATAAAGCACGTATTTTAGAAAAAATGACAACAAATAGTAATAAATCAATGAAAAATTCTGAAACTAAAATTATTTTAGATTTATGGCTCACAGAGTTGAAGAATTCAAGGGCTTCGGTAGAGGTGACTGGTGGAAGATTATATTAAATTAATTTCTCTGATGGTGTTCAAGCAAGATTTCTTGTCATTAAATCACTGTTCTTTTTAAGACTTGTTTTGATATAGTTCAACCCCACATATATGTGGGAGTATTAAGAAAAGTCTTTAAAAGAAAGTCATTGATTTTATTTGTTACTGATGATTATAGTAATTTTTTTAAACTCTAATTAAGAAGAAAAAGGATTCAAGGACTTTAATACATTAACTACAGAACAAAATCAAACGGACAAAAGAGACCTCAGAATAAATTAAGAGAATCCTCATGGGAAAAGTAAGGACATTTATTTATCAAAAATAATATTCTCTAAATTTCATGAATCCCTGATCTAAAGAAAAACTCTCACAGCATTTGCTCATAAACAATAACTCTGTAACAATATCTCAAAAAACTACCTTCCTCGGACTAACAATTCAAGAAAACCTAAATTGGATTGCTCACATCTCAAATCTTTCAAAATCTATCTACAAGGAAGATTTGCACCAGCACATACTTTCTCGCACGATTAAAATAGTTACATCATATTAATATATTGTGATATATGCTATATGAAAAACCCAGTTATAACTCGAAAATGTCGGATTCAAACGAATCTCTTATCGTGCTAATCTGCATTGGAAGTCGAAACGTCAAAATAGAAATAAATTGCTAAAAAAAATCTAATTAATTATGTTAAAAACTCATTATAATTAATATAGTTAAATAAGTCTATAAACAAACGTTACTTACATAATTTATTGCGTAATCTGTGTCGGGTGTGTACTCCTCTCGCGCAGATTGTTCTTGGTTTTCTTTCCAGTCGCCACACAATTGTTTGGATTAGTTCTGCATTGAGACAATTTAAGCCGGAAACAGAATTCGTACCATTCAAGTTCATTGATGTAGTTTTCGAAAATACAGTGATCGCACTTCGCAACAAGCACAACTGTTTGGACTCGACTAGTAATTTACTGTCGCACTTTCTAAACGTTTAAAGCCATGTCTAGTTCTGCATTGAAATCAATTAATCCTCTAAACACTCCTGGATTAGTGTCTTTTTTTAGTTTTATTGCGGTCTGTAAAAGCAAATTCAAAAGCACTACAGAAACGAATTCAACTAATTATTGTGCTCAATACAATCTATTTTGTTTCACTTGTTCACTGATAATTCCAATACTTCCCCTGTATTCATTATCTAATTGTCTTGCTGTATTGGTAGTTCCTAATAACACTTAACTAAACTGTTTTTACGTGAGTTCCAGAAGCTTCATATTTTTAATCGATCTCTTAAGTGGGTTAAATTCAGGTTTTGTCCCCGTATCTTCACCTCCAAACAATATTCTAGGAAAGCAAAACAGACTGTCTACGAATTACACCATTACACATAACCACTTGTATTTATTGAAAAAATCATTGTTGAATTGTCGATTGAATTAACTTTTTACTATTTTTACGGTTTGAATTAAATTTTGAAGGCGTGGAGTAAGCCTTCTGAATCTCTCAATAATCTACTTTTTCCTCAAAATGGCCGTGAACAAAAAGGAATTGTTAGTAAATTTTGCACTACATAATTTGTAACAAAAATAAAACATGAAGGAATCTGTCACTCGTACGTAAGTCCTTCATCGGCAGCAACAACCAAAACAACACTTAAATAATAAAATATCCATCGCACACTTGTTGAACTCACTACACACACCGAAGCTCCCGAAAAGACTGTCGTGTGTTTTATTTTTGATATTCGGTAAGTACAAAGTTACATTTATACATTTTTTAGCATATGAACGTTTCATTACAAACTTTCCGTCTTAGTGAAAAGGATAGCGAAAAGGTGAGGATTAACATGCCGGACTTATAGTTAGAATACAATGTTCAAGACGTGGAGTAAGCCTTCCCAGTCTCTTAAATTCGAGTTTTTCCTCAATAGGGCGTGAACCGAGAGGATTTTTAGTAAATTTTGAACTGTATCCAATATCATAAAGATATCATGCAGAAAACTGCCACTCTTACGTTCGTCCTTTACCGGCAGCAACAGCAACAACACTTCAATATGAACATATCCATCACGTCCTTTTTGAACTCACTACACACAACAAAGGTCCCAAAACTCCGGACGTGTGTTTTGTTTTGGTTTGATATTCGGTAAGTACAAAGTTACATTTATACATCTTTTAACAATTAAACATCAACAACTTACCTTCTCAGTGGAAAGGATAGGGAACAGGTGGGGATTAACATGCGGGACTTCTCGCCCGGGTACGCTAGAATTCTATAAATAAACAGATGGTTTTAGAAAAGGTAAATGTTTCGCAACACAGACATTCAAATTTTATTTATAAAGGTACAATTAGCAAGTGGCAATTTCCACATTAACCTACGTATAACGTACGTGAATGGGAATCAAAGTAAGAAGAAAGTATTATAGTGATGAAGACATAATAATATTATACAGATATTCGAGTATGTGTACACTGTGAACTTATTCTAAACAAAAAATTACTTTTGACATCAATAAAGAAAATTAAAATACTTCACATCACAATCATAAGCAACCTATTATCTAAAATATAACAAAAAACTCATATGCCCCAAACTAAGAACTATTCGCAGAACCCAATTGTTTACATGTTACATTATTTACTAACAGAGGCGTATCTAGGTATTCAAGCGCCCATGGCAAGCATAGAATCTGCGCCCCGTCAGGATTCTTGAAATGAGGGTTACTTGTTGTAGCGTGTATACTCTACAGAGCGCCTCATGTGAGTGGCGCCCATGGCAGGTGCCATGTCTGCCAACCGTGCATACCTCTGTGAAGGGGAGGGGAGTACAAAAGAGCTCTAATAAAATACCCAACCCTAAATCAGAGTTTTCCTTAAATATCTTGATTAAGATGAAACATCTAACGAATGAAAAATTTAAACTCAATTTTCTCCTAAACTGAATATCTGGTCAAGATATTCCAGAATTATTGGTACGAGTAATTGCAAAATGCCAGGCGAAAGCGAAATAATTACGAAAATGTGGAACAATTCCTGTGCTACTACACAAACGTGGTACGCCTCTTGCCCGCGTTTCCCTAACAAATCAAAATGGATGTGTGTGTATGTATATATGGGAATGAACAAAACGTTCATTGTGCATTCCGAGGTAATCTGCTCACCTACTATCTCCTTCGACTTGAAGCGGTCGAACAGGTAATTCCCCTCCACCAATACCAACTAATTCTATAGGTACTGCCTCCACAGGCCTTGTATATCCCTATAAGAATGGGGATAAGACTGTTGACAATTTAGTCCAATCAGTGTATTTTCATCTGAAACCCTCGCCTTCTGTTGACCTGAGAACACTACGACGTTTTTATGAGAAACCAATTGTCAGAGGAAATATTTTTCACAACCTAACTTGAAGCCTTCAGCTCAACCATGCGAGTTCAAAGAATGGCTGTAAGAAGCTTTGCGATATAGACAAGAAGAAGGTGACCCAAGACTATAGGGTGAAGAGATTTGGAATAATGAGTTTGGGAAACGCAAGATGACTTTAAACCACTTTATTAAAATCATGTAGCAGCAGACTATAACTTTTGATACTGCAAATGGACACAATAAACCTACACCAAGCTAAGGGTATTAAATGATTTTTAATCCGAGGAGAAACAATTCGCCTACCACACTAACCACAGAACAAGAAACCACAATAAATTGAGAAGCCAATTTTGCAGAATGTGTGTAGAAAAAGGACACATTGCAAATACCTGCCGCAAAAAATATTCAAAGTTCCAACTCTCAACAACCCACACGGAATTTTAGCTGCAAGAATACCAGTGGGAGAACAAAAATCAGAAGTTGGAGGAAAAAATTATAAAATATTCGAGCATGTTCCCCCGAAGGTTCTCTTCAAGGTTCTTCACGACTTCAGCAATTGTTACCCCCACACGCGTGCATCTTCACCACAAAGTTCCCTGACGGCGAAGGTCAGAGGCCTCTCCCTTTTGTTCGTGGCTCTACCCTCGCAGGAGGTCCCGCACGGCACAAAACGTTGCGATTTCGAACGGGTTCACCTTTATCCCACCTTCGCCCCAGGCCCTGACGTCCCTCCTGGCGCCGGCCTGCAGCAGCACGCGCGCCGCTTCCTCATTGTCAGTCCCCGCCGCCCAGTCCAGAGGAGTCGTTCCACCTATATCCCTCGCGTTGACGTCGGCGCCCGCGCGCACCAGCAGCTCCACGCACCGACCACTGCGGTCCTTAATCGCAGCCCAGTGTAACGCGGAAATTCCGGCGAGGTTGACAGCGTTCACGTCGGCGCCTCTTCGCAGAAGCAGCGACATCACTTCCGTGTGCCCATTCATGGCTGCATGATGTAGAGGGGTGACACCACATCGATCAGTGAAGTTGATGTCAGGGTAGGAGTCTAAGAGATGTCGGACGTCATTTAGTCTTCCTTCCTCTGCCGCCTTACACAACTGCTCTGCCAGAGGGGAGGGAGAGATTCGTGCCCTCCTCGCTCTCGAATCCACCTCCCGCACTCGGAGCTCCACCCGCCGCCTGGCGCGATCTTCCTCGTCGGCCCACCCGCTCTCATCCCCACCAACCGCTGCTGGTCCTCCCATCGCATCTCGCATCTCCTCGAGTCGCTGCTGCAGAGCGCGGATGGCGGCGTCCTTCTCCTGCAGCTTCCGCTCCATATCTCGCAACGCCGTTGTCGCTCTCTCCTCCTGCAGGCGCAGGGCCTCCTGCATCCTATTTTCAGCCTCTTGGGCTTTACGTTCCGCCTCTTGGACTTTACGTTCCGCCTCTTGAACTTTACGTTCCGCCTCTTGTTTATGCAGATGCAGGGCCTCCTGAACCTTGCGCTCCACCTCCCGCTTCTGCTGGCGCAAGGCCACCTGTAGCTGCGCCATCCCCTGCGCCACCAGCTCGACCTGCTCGACCTCTCGCAATGCCGTCGCCGCCCCCTCCTCCTGCAGCGTCAGGACTTCCGTCCTTCTCTCCTCCACGGCCGTCACTCTCCCCTGGGTCTCTTCCAGTCGCTGCTGCAGAGCTCGGATGGCGTCGTCCTTCTCCTGCAGCTTCCGCTCGACCTCTCGCAACGCCGTCGCCGCCCTCTCCTCCTGCAGCCTCAGGACTTCCGTCCTCTCCTCCACGGCCGTCACTCTCTCCTGGGTCTCTTCCAGTCGCTGCTGCAGAGCGCGGATGGCGTCGTCATCCTCCTGCAGCTTCCGCTCCACCTCTCGCAACGCCGTCGCCGCCCTTTCCACCTGCAGCCTCAGGACTTCCGTCCTTCTCTCCTCCACGGCCGTCACTCTCCCCTGGGTCTCTTCCAGTCGCTGCTGCAGAGCGCGGATGGCGTCGTCCTTCTCCTGCAGCTTCCGCTCCACCTCTCGCAACGCCGTCGCCGCCCTCTCCTCCTGCAGAATCAGGACTTCCGTCCTTCTCTCCCCCACGGCCGTCACGCTCTCCTGGGTCTCTTCCAGTCGCTGCTGCAGAGCGCGGATGGCGTCGTCCTTCTCCTGCAGCTTCCGCTCCACCTCTCGCAACGCCGTCGCCGCCCTCTCCTCCTGCAAGCGCAGTGCCTCGTGTAGCTGCGCCATCAGTTGGAAGGCGTCGCCGACGGCGTCCGCGCCATCCCCTGAGCCATTCGCAAAGGAACTTGTAGAACTCGCCATCTTTCTCCACGCCTCTGAAATTCATGAATATTACAAAAAAATTGCAGTTCTTTTTTTGATAAAATATGTACAATTTACTCTGGTAAAGGGCGTTATATCATATTACAATGTCGAATTGTATTCAGTATATGTGAGATTGAAGGGATTTTCCAATGAGAATTAGAAACTCAAAACAATTGGATACAAACGTGAGTCTCATGAACTCAAATACTAGTTAAATCCCCTATGCTTTATTTTGTGTTCACGAAAAAGTGAGAGGTTTGAGTTCTACTCACGCATTTAAATACTGAGAAGTAATGCAGGGTACAGTTCATATAAAAGAACATAAATTTAATTCTAAAATAACTGAAAAAAGCGCTTTTGTAAATCTAAGCACGAGAAAAGTTGGTGATCGATTATCAAAGTTCTGAAGAAATCTGTTTTTGATACATTTTAATTAAATCGAAATATTTTTCAAGAAATCTAATACAAAACGGGACCTAATTGACACTTCGGACAGTTTCTGAGTCATTTTTTATATTTAATTTTTACTGGTAATTTATTTCTTAAAAAACCATTGTAATGTTGATTTATAATGAATAATTTAAATATAGATGTCTGCAAATATGGTCATTTTCACAGATTAGTGTAAGGTTTAATTTTTCCGCCCAACATTTTGCACAATCTGATAGATGCCCATCAAGCGACCGATACAAGATTCACGATTCTCAGTTGCATGTGTATAGGAACCAACCTCTTAATTTCAGTTTTTTTTAGTAAGTCGGCTGTGACTGTGCAGATAAATTATTCACGACAAAAGATTTCAGGTATCCTAAATTATCTGTATGATCAACAAACATATTTATTCCCCGAATTTTTCGAATTGATATCACTCGAATATCGATAATGAATTTGCTCGACAAAAAGCTCGCATCTTCATCAAGATTCTCAGACAGTAATCATATTTCAACTAAGACGTCTATTTTATTACAATGCAAAATTTTATGCAATATACGGAAAATTGTAACTGTGCTAAAGCGGCAATATTCTGTTGGACTACGAGCGGCAAAAATGTGAATCGTCCCCTGGCAGCAGCTCTGAAAACACCAAAGGCCGACCACATTGCAAAAGGAAGGACAAAGACTGAGTACCAATCTGCTCCCAATGAAAATGTCTTGATTGTTAAAGTTCAGAAGAAAGAAACATCTGGAGTAGGTAAACGTTAAAATAAATAAGGTGCAACACAAAAGATGCAAAATTAACAACGTGAGATACAAAGCAAAAATCAAAGTGTTGGTAATCGAAGCTGCAGATCAAGAAGTAGCTGCCACAGAGTGTAAAGCCTCTATAGCAGTGCCTGCCAACTCAAAGCTCCGTGAGGTCACAGAAAATGCTCTCCTGCTCCGAACGGACCGGCCGAGCAAGGCCATGCCCGACGCAGCGCCCGGCGTACAGTGTTTCAGTGATGGCACGGAAGTGGGGGGAAAAGGTTGCTCGATAATTACCTTTTTATATGGTATTTATTATTTAAATGTTCATGATTCAATAAAAATATGGAAATTTTAAAAAAGTACTTATTTCATAACACAAATCAAAATCAAACTCTATCGTAGAGAGCAATTTCCACTTACATTCTTCTAACACAAAATATTATTGGAGAAGACAGTTTTAACATTACAAAACAAAATTTTATACAATGTTTTGTAATATAACCAGTTTAGTTCGCCCTGAACCAATAACACACACAAAATAAAACACTTGTCACACCTTACGATTTCACACATGCTTCTCTATGTATGTTTAAGCACTGAATCCAATGCCAGAATTGCGCCGTCTCCCAGTTTTTAAATTGGAGGAAAAACACTGCGAAATTTACAATTTCACGGTGGTTTTTCAAGATTAAAAAACACAACTGAAGGCCATTCTGGCTTCGGTGTCGGATTCAGCCCGACGATATACATAAACATGTGTCAAGAGTTTGGGTTTGACATTTTTTAAATTTTGTGCCCCTGTATAATTACTAGACTAACTAATACATACCCGGGAGGGGTCGCGTGTGAAAATTTAGACTCCACGCTGGATTAATTCATATACAGTTGTTTAAGAATGCTGTAAATCCTCGTGGTTTTCAGTACCTATTCCATAACCCTTCCTGTAAAATCCTTATCGCATCTCATGATTGCAGGCTCTCTATAAATTCTCAGAAATTATTTTCATCTCGCGGGGTTCTCTGGTTTGAATTGCCTGACGGTTAAACTTTCTAACATTCTGCAGTTCTTTCGAAAACATTAAACACTTCGCCATTGTTACGGTATCTACAAAAAGAATTGTTTCCTCCCAAATCGAAAGAAAATTAACGGGCGTAGATGGGCTCTCTTTGATTGTTTCAGGCCACTGCTACTGAAAAGGTTTTCGTCACCTGCGACAGGCTGTCTCCCCCCCACACGCGCCGCTTCCAATTGCCTGCCCTCGGAGGGGAGGGGAGCTCCGACGCCGTTTCTCCGCCAGTTGGCAAATGCTACTCTAGAGTAACAGGCGAAAGCATCTTTTATGTGAAGACTAAACATGCGCACGGTATTCAATTGAGCTGCTGGCGAGGATGAGATGGTCGCATCTAGGTGGGAGAGTCCAATGACAACGGGGAATATTTTGAACCGCTCCTGTATCACAGACTTGGGGCAAGAACACTTTTTCAATGTAGTCCCCCCCCTCCTGGCAATGGAAAATTCTCAATCTAAAATCATTTCAGATTTATGGCTCACAGTTCAAGAATTTAAGGGCTCAGATAGAGGGTGAACCATAATGTAAGATTATATTAAATTAACTTCTCTGATTTAGTGTTCTAGCGAGATTTCTTGTTATTTATTAAAATGCTGTTCTTTTGAAGATTTGTTTTGTTATAGTTGAATCCCACATAATTGTGGGCGTATTAAGAAAATTCTATAAATTAAAGTCATTGATTTTATTTGTTACTGATGATTATAACTTTTTTACTCTATTTAAGAAGAAAAAGGATTCAAGGACTTTAATTCATTTAATAACTACAGATTAACAAAATTAATCTGAAAAAAGAGACCAAAGGATAATAAATTAAGAGAATCCTCAGCGAAAAATAAGGGTAATTTATTTATCAAAAATAATATTAAAAAAGAATTAGCAATGCTCTAAAGACCAGAATGTACAGCTGAATTTAAAAGATGTAATAGAACAAGTGTGAAAGTTGATAGAAAATTAATAGATGCAACATTACTTAGAGAATATTGAATTGGAATGTTACAAGTGCAATTCATGTTCACCTTTAGCATATCAAAATACTTTAAAAAAGGAATAAAAAGCAATACAAATAGCTGCAAGTGATTTGCACGAAATTTGTCAGAAAGTTAAGGATATTGTGTGAATGAATGAAGTTTGAAATATTTTAAACAAAAATTAATAATAATAATAATAATAATAATAATATCAAAACATATACAAATAGTAAAACTAAATGTCAATTATCCACATAAATACAATTCTAATATGTCAGCAATTTCTAAACACCTTACTTTTATAATAACATGTGCTAACTTCGAAGGAATAAAAGTCAATCAATTTTTCTCATGATTTGTCTCTGCCGCTCTGGGCCAGAACTAGGAAGGCCTCAATTTAAATGTATTTTTTGGTGTAAGATTGCACCTCTAGATGGGCATATCAACAGCTATTTCTATCATATGAAGAAGAATAGTTGTTTGTTTTTTATACAAATCTACATTTTTTTTCTCCACTATAAACTAAATTTTCTGAATGGACTTTCACAAAATGAGAAATGGTTTTCTGTATGACACTTCAACCTTTCTTCATTCCCTACCTTTTAGAACACAATTTAAATGAGCACGCATTCAGCTTTCTCCAAATATTTTGACAAGGATGTAGAAATTGATCAAAGTTCATTTTCATCAACAATTCTAAAAGCCTATACCATTTTCTACTAAAAGCATTGTAATTAATTCCAATGACGCCATTACACTTACAGTAATTGCAAGTTAATATTGTTACTGGAAATTTGCTGGACTGTGTAACAAAGCTCTGCATCCAGCTGCCCTTAAATGACTGTGATAAAATGATGATCAAAGAAAATACGACAAGGAGTGGTGAACAGAAGATAAGCCCAGACAACAGAGAGTGAAGACTGTGAGTAAAAGCAATGAAAGATTGCAGTGTGACCCAGGGTAAGCCAGGGTGGGGATACACTATAAAATTTATACCTTTTCCTGACAAATGGGTAATACTGCGATAATTAAATTTTCAGATAATATCAGGTACTTCTGCTAGTTAGAAATACATATGTTTAAGCTAGTTAGAAATATATATGTATTCAGAACTCTTTCAAATTCAGTCAGCCTCCATACTCCTTGTTGTGTATATTTGGCGAATGATCATTCCCGCCTGAGATATGGCATAATATTCTGGAGAAATACATCTTACACGAATTACATCTTAGGAGTATATTATAAATGTTTGGCAGACTAATGAGCTTCATAATAATAATCACATATATATTTATTAAAAAGTTAGGCATACTCAGTTAAGTACAATGAGCAAAAAGATTATACAATGTAAAGTTGGCTGGTATTGTTTCAGGTATAGCCAATTATTAACATTGCGATGATCCTGTAGTTCCAGTTTTATAGACATTTTAATTTTCTTCCTGGAGCATTAGATGATCTTGAAATAGATATTTTTGTGATTATATCGCCACTGGAATGGTCTTTGACTGATGGAGATGAAAATAATATGGCATGCATATTACACAAAATGACTTTCCAGGTTTCGTAGTGGTATAGAGAAAAGATGTTAATAGTAATGCAGACAGAACTAATCATGAAATCTCAATTAATAAAATACAAGCATTTGAAAGTAATTGAAACTAAGTTTCTTGAACAGAAGCCTTGTGACCAGAACATAGTCTGAACAAAAGTCTTCTTACACAAAACACAGTATTTCTATTCTGGACAATTTTAACTCAAACAAAGATGTGCCAGTACAAGTGTTAAAACATCTTAATCCTATCGAAATATTCCCAAACGTAATGATGAATCAATATAAAACTGATTGTTGATCAGCCACTTTGTTGTGCAAAATACAAAATTTCTCAACATTTCACTGTAACCAAAAACACATCAAAATCTTTATTGGTATTCTATTTTGATCAGGATATCACCCCAAGATAGAATGCATTGGTGGACAGACAAAGACTACAGAGTACGGATTATATTTCTGTCTATGTCGTACATACTTACGTACTTACATTTCAAACAAAAAGATAATTCTAAGATGGATAACAATAGCAGATTCTTCAAAATTAGAACACTGATGAATAAGATCAATGAAAATTTCAATGGAGAATTTTTCACTGCTATTTGTCAATAGATAAAGCCATAGTAAAAATCTTTGGATACCATCCATCAAGGGAATATATTAAGGGCAAACCAGTACCTATTAGTTACAAAATGCAGATCTGCAGTTACTGAAGTCACTTTGATATTTATTGTGGAAAGGGCAGCAAGAAAAATGTTAGTAAATAATTGCTTAATGTTGTGCTTTATTTACTAAGACTTCTCTCTAATTCAAATAAGCTTACCATTTATTTCGATATTTATTTTACTACTATACGTCTGATGCAAAGCTTGCAAAATCAGATGTTTCTAGCCAGAAGAGCCATCAGAGAAAACGGGGTAAGATCCTGCCAGTGAAGCCAGCTAAAACTTTTGCTAAGGAAGAGACAATCACATAACTACTCATTTCAAGAACAGAAACAAATTGCTACTTGTGCAATAGGTGGATAACAATGTGATGATCGCGACCACAGGATTTTATTTTTGACACAAATGAACCCATCACAAAAATCTAATTATGGTCTAAAGTAAAAAAAGAAGTTATAGAAGTTACTCAATCTTTGAAGTAAAAGAGGGTCTCATTGCCACATCTTTGACTTTTAAACTTCTCCTTTATTGCAACAATCTTCACAATAATAATTCTGACAATTTTATCACTTACAAAAGTACACACAAGTTTTCTTCAAAATATTGGAGTAATCGCTTCTGTAACGATAGATTTCATTTTTTTTTTTTTTTAGGTAATCAAAGTGGCAGTGTTACTCCACAGGAGTCAAACATTGCCATTTCTATTAAATCCACATCTATAGCTATGTTTATATGTGTGCGAATTAGGCAGGAAACATTAACACCTTTTATGAATTTCTGTCTTTGGTCTTTTGACCATTCAAATACAATAATTGGGGTTAAATACTGCTCTGAGACCAGTAAAAATAAAGTTGTATTAACTATTTTACATTGTGATAAAACGTGATACAGAATAAGTGCTCTCCCCATCTTAATTTGTTCTGCAAAACACAGCAACAATATTGAGTATGCAATGGTGTTGTGTTTTGGTGTAACACACTCCACTACATTTGAAGTGGACCTGCTATATTTATACAGTTCGGTAGCTTTTTTATCTTAAATTTATTCTGAAAATGAGATTTTGTCCATGGACCTTCATACCACTAGAAATGAGACATTCTGCGCAAGATAAAATTACCTTTATGCCCATTCACTGCCTTTTAGAACCAAATCTTTCAAGGTTCTACAATTACTTTGACAAGGGTGATGAAATCTATCAATGTACATTCAACTTTTCTTATAGCTTATAAAACTTTCTGCTTCATGCATTCTAATTCATTCCAATAATGCCATTTCACGTTGAGTGATGAAGAGTAAATATAGTTATTGGATGTTTACTGTAACAGCATCTGCTTACTGAAGCTCTTAAAATGATTGATGAATTATAATGAATATAATAGGGTCAAAGTGAATATGAGAGGGTTCCATGGGCACAGGCAAGGGCAGACAAGACAAGAGCGAGGTCTGTGAGTAAAAACAATGTTTCCACGTTGTGGCACAGGGCATGAGGAAGAGAATTAATTTATTTTCCTGTCACATAGGCAATATTGCGATTAATAAATACCTTCACAACAATGGTACATAGAGTAGCTATTAATAAAGGTTTATCTGAAAGCTAAAATAACCTATTTAAAAAAAAAAAGGTTCTTAATTTCAAAAACTATCCACGAAGACAATACTAATGAAACTCAGGTTACTTTAATAGTAACAAATGCTGAATTCTATGAATTAACTATGGCAGAGCACAATAATACATTATTTAAGTGTTTGGTATGAAGTTGTATACGAAAATTCCTTACACTTTAGAGAGAAAAATTATCTCCTAAATTTTTAAGTAAATTAAAATGAATATTTCTATACTTAATGGATATTATGACAAAAGGCAACTGACAGGAAATGTTCTATGTAATATTAATAAATTGAAACATAAATTATTTTTGAAGAAAAATTGTGTCTTTACTCAATCAGCTTCACTTTCTAGGAGTTTCAATTGAAAATAGTTTCATCACACAGAGGAGCATAGTTCTTTTCGTTTTTGGTGAATAAACTTACTCATACATAATTCTCGTACAAATAACATATATATAGTTATTTTAAACCTTGCACTATGCACTGATTGGGCTGCTTTTATAAACATTTTTATGGAGATATTAGTGCACATCCTTGACAGAACTTAATGTTCTGCTATAACATTTTTATTGAGAATGTAAACAGAAATTCTATAAAATAAAACCATAAATGACAATTATGTATTTTTCTACTTGACGTCTTCATTATTTAAACTTCCCAGACGCTGAAAACCGGCTGATACTAAATGCTTGGTTTTAATATAACTACCGCTGGATAATATTAATAACGAATTAATTAATTATTAATTCAAAAAAGAATGTTTTTACTTTTTTTACTTTCAATATTTTACAAACAAATAACACATGGGGCTCCCCGCATTTAAACAAGAGCGTTCTCTTGTAGCACAACAAATATAACATACCTTTACAAGATGCCAAAGTTAACTCTGTTTACAGGTGGACAATGCACATCAATGCACCTCATGCACCTGTCCTTTCTTAGAATGACGTGGAGGCTACAGCCAGCGATAAAGTACGTTTGACCAAAGAGTATATATCAGAGACGGCACTCAATGTTAAAAGGAAAAGCCTTATTTGCCCAACTTCCGGTCCGCCACATTGTTCTGTATAATTTCTATTGGGTAAACGGACAGCCAATAGCGAAGAAGTAATCGGTAAATTTGAAATAAACCAGCGACGCGGGAACTTTAAAATTTTACTCCCAGACTTCCCACGCCTTAATTTATAAAAAAAATTCACAATAATAATTATAAGCATTTTATGGAAGAAAAAAAGTCAAATTAGGGTAGTAAAATCTAGTATTTATTGACCATATTGATATTATACAATTTCGTAATTTCATTAGTAATAAGAAATTTATTACAGAAAGTAATAAACAGTACACCTGCATAATTGCAACTTTAGTATTTGCTTGTAGATATGCCAAATTAATACTATGGAATACTACATTATTACAAGCATTATGAATAAACAATAAGAACAGAATTAAAAAGAAACAAATGAAAATACTACCGCACATTTGCCCGGGTAAAAGAAATAGTTATGTTACAAGGGGTAAAAGTGCCATTTTATTTTGCGAATTACTTAAGCCATTAAGAACACGAATTACATAATTATGTATTGTTAGATTAAGATCAATATTATCTGATTAGGTCACATGAACGTATTTTGTTTTTTTTTTTGCTTTCAAAGTTTTATCAGAACATTTGAGCATTGTCCCACTTTTAGCAGTAGTGCAAAAAATTGAGCTTTTACCATGCTCTGCATGCCTTGAAAAAACCACTTTTACTAGTTGCAACCTAAAAATGTTTTTCATTAGTCAATAAATATTTGACAAAATTATTTTATTTACCAATGCTAACCTCACACATGCACAGTTCAGAGCCTGGCTTTTTTAAAATGGGATCCACTGAGAGAGTACATTCACTTTTTAAAGAATGATTTACAAATGGTGGAACTCCATCAATGCTTATGCACTACAATTTAATTCTGAAAATGGATTGTCAAAGTGCAAATATTTGATTGCACCAGGAGCCAAGCCTGGGACCTTCTGATAACTAAGCAGATGTCCTAATAACTGAGCTATAGAATCAAGCATTACATTTACGACTCACAACAATTCACAATCCAATAAGGATCAGCATTCAAATCCAGAATGTAATTGGCATGACGATGAACAAAACACAATGATACACACATACTAGAATATAAATTGAATCAAGATTGTGTTTGTCTTTCGTTTTCTAGGGTGTAGTTATGGTGCAGTTTTATATTTTGGACTAGCGAAACTCGACACACGTTGTTCTGCCCTTCTTCTCCCTCTTCCTGCTTCCCTCTTCCTTTCTCTCACCGTCTCTCCCTCTCTCTTCGTCACACCTCCTCCCTTCCTCTCTCGTTTCTCCCTCTCGTTCTCTCTCTGTTCCTCCCATACACATCTATTAGCAGATTCTGCACGTCTCTAAGCAGGTGTGGTAAAATAGAGCAGCGTCGGACAAGGAAAAGGTAATAGAATAATCACGAAGAACTTATCCTGCAGTGTGGTGCAGTGCGGTATCCTGCCGGTGTAAGAAACATTTCTTCGAATTTGTAAATACTATTGTATTTTTGAGTGAAAGTGCTTCAAATAACTTCTAGTGCAGTTTTTCGAAAACCCGAAAATTTTCTACAAAAAAGAGCTTCAAATTACGAATTTACAGGACAATTCAAACGCAGTTTCCTTTAAAAATAAAAATAAAAAAAGTTTGAAAATGTTGAAAGACAATTGCCATTTGGGAAGAAGTTTTACTGTTTTTTAATATTCTTAAAATAATATTTCTGCTCTACCATTAGAAAACCGAAAAATTAAGAACATTTCAAAAAGTGTTCTTGTTCGCCATTAGATGGCAGCTGGCAAGAGTACCTGGGAGATTCGAATTGCTAACGACACCGACGGAAATAGAAAACTAATTCGGGAACGTCGGTTCCACTCTGTAACCCAATTATTTTCTTAATTTAACAACTGGAATCCACTTTTTCGTTATCAGTTCTCGGCAATGAATATTTTTCGCCCAAATTCCGCCTTTATTCGCGCAGCATTACATCATTCTGCATACTCCGTATAATATATACGTATGTATACGAGAAAGTATCATTGTATCTTCATAATTGTAGTTGTAGGAAGGCGCCCAACATATTAGAATACTTTTTGCAATTTTTGAAAAATTAGTGTTTTCAACCAACACTAGAGCTGCACCATGATTTACACGTCCATCAGAGTAGCCAACAACAAAATTTCATCAAAAACGATGGAGCCATTTTTGAAAACCAAATGTTTAAATAAAATTAAAAATTGCTGATATTTTTCTCAAAATTACGCAAAAATACTAAAATTCCGAAAAAATGTAAATGGCATGATTTCGAAATTTATCTACGAGGAAGATATACAGTAACACATACTTTCGGGCATGATCACGTTACATAATATTAATATCTTGTGATTTCTTACTATTTATGAAACCAGTTATAACTTCAACATTTTGGATTCAAGCAAATCGCTTCTCGTGCGAAACTGCATTAGAAGCGAAACGACAAAAACGAAATAAATTGCTAAAATTAATATTTCCGTCATTCTTATTAAGATAAAACCCCATTACAATTAATTAAAACGTTAAATTCAAAAGTTAAACAAGTCCATAATCAAACACTACGTACATATTTTGTGCGTAATCCTTATCGGGTATGATCTACTCTCGAGTAAAGGGATTTACTTCCACAAGTATTTGCATTAGTTCTGTAATGTGAAAATTCCAGCCGGAAACAGTATTCGAAGAATGAAGTAGTTTTCGAAAATACGATGTTCGCACTCCGCAACAGGCACTATAGTTTGGACTCGACTATTAATTTACTGTCGCACTTTCCAAATGGCTTTTAAAGCAATGTCTTGTTCTGCACTGAAATCAATTAATCCTGTAAAAACTTCTGGATTTGTCACTTTTTTGGTTTCATTGTTGCCCTATGAAACATTCAAAATACCACAGAATCGAATAAAATTATTATGCTCAATATATTCCTTCCCAGTTCACCAAATACTCATTTGTTTTGAACAAAGTTATTTGATATCGGTTGCCAACTGCTTTGTGTTAGTTCCAAGAGTCACCCATAGATTGAGTCATCTCCTGGGCGGCCCCCACGAAAGATGTACCCATCGCCAGATTTCTCGGAATCAAACTTTCTCCGCATCAGACGGGACGAGCTCGCAGTCATGAAAATCAAAGGAGCCATGAGCAGTTTCTTAGCCATCGTGCACGGAAGCTGGGTGAAGTGTGTTGGGCGCATTGAAGGTTTGATTAGGAGCGCTGCCAAGCAATTCCCAGCACATTTCTACAGCCTACGACCTCACACAGCAAAGCGCATTGAACTTAGCCAACTGACGTAAATTCGTAAGGAAAAATTTATTTTCGCCCGGACGGAGGTAACCATGCCAATATCTTCAATTTGCCTTGATTCTTTCGGCAAAGTAACAATCTTTGTCAATTGTGTGTCGTGTCGTTTCTTTTCCAGAACTCTCGTCTGATGAGAACTTTTCATGGAAAAAATCGATTTTCGTTGCAGTGTTTTCGAATGCTCTCCCAATTCATCTCAGCAATATTTCGTAGCCTCAACAATTGTAGAAATCATTTTTGAATTTTCTATTGAGTTCTCTCTTGGCAGTTTTTATGGTTTGAATAAAATTTTCAAGACGTGGAGTAAGCCTTCCTAGTCTCTTAAGTTCGAGTTTTTCCGAAATAGGGCGTAAACCGAAAGGAATTTTTAGTGAATTTTGAACTGTATCCAATGTAATAATATATAATGCAGAAAACTGCCACTCTTAAGTATGTCCTTTACCGGCAGCAACAGCACTTAAATATGAAAATACCCATCACGCCCTTTTTGTACTCGCTACACACAACGAAGCTCCCAAAATTATTGACGTGTGTTTATTTTTTGTTTGATATTCCGTAAATACAAAATTACTGTTAAATTAACTCTTGAGAACTACACTGCATTTCACTTTTATTTATAACAAAATACATATACATAAACTCTTATTGAACGTCTTTGACGGTCTTTTACAAACACTACATTGCTGCACAGTAAGACAAAAGGACGAATGAATATGATCATTCGTTTACATACCAAAAACAGATGACGACAGTGTCGGCGCGTTCACAAACCTCAATCTCTCAATATAGAGTACATTTCCAATAATATACTAGACGCAGATGGCGACACTGGCGACATGTTCACAAACTTCAACCTTACAATATAAATGTATATTTCCAACACGCCTCCTTACATTTATATACATACTATCTTAAATTCAGTTAATATTCATCATATTCCTAAAATACACAAACTTGTCTTTACACAAAGCTTTCGTGAAAATATCTGCCATGTTATCATCAGTATTTACTTTGACTATATTAATTAAACCATTCATATACAACTCGTTGACAAAATGATAATGGACTTCAATATGTTTTGAGTTTTTTGTAAAGTTACCATATTTAGCGATACTCAATGCTCCTGAGTTGTCTTCGTACATTACAATCGGTTCATCAAAATTCAAATCAAAAATTTTCATTACATCTTTTAGAAATTTCACTTCACTCACAGCATCTGATAGCGCAACATACTCTGCATACGTCGAAGCTTTTGTTACACTTGATTGTTTGCGAGACTTCCAAAATACAACATTGTCAAACATACGGATCACATAACCTGTCGTAGATTTACGATCTATATTGTCACCTGCCCAATCTGAATCTACATAACAATCAAGAACTTTTGCATTTTCGTTTCTACAATAATTCAATTTCAGGTTTCTTGTCAAATACAGATATTTTAAGATTCTCAGACAATACTTATAGTGTGTGCCGTCATAACAATTCTGAAACCTGCTCAAATAATTAACAGAATAACTGATATCTGGCCTTGTTCCTGAACTAATATATAACAACGCACCAATCAAATTTCTATACTTTATATCATTACGCAATTCCTGAGTTGGTTCTAATTTCAAGTTAACTTCCATCGGTGTAGCATATAATTTTGAGTCTTTAATCTTGTATTTTTCGGCTAATGAATTAATATAATTTTCCTGACTCAAGCTCATTTTGTTTTTCTTGTATTCGTAATTTATATCAATTCCTAAATAACTTTTAACCTCACCTAAATCTTTCATACTAAATCTATTTGACAACAAATTTTTGATTTCTTTAATTCGACTTTTCTTTACACAACAAATGAGCAAGTCGTCAACAAAAATTATCAAGTAAATCAGGACATTACTTTTTCGCAAAACATAAAGGCAATAATCATATTCACTTCTTTGGAATCCTAAACTTTTCAAGAAAGTATCTAAACACTCATACCAAGCTCTCGGACTTTCTCGTAAACCGTACAGTGCTTTCATCAATTTGCACACTCGATTTGTGCCGTCTTCGTAGCCTTCAGGTTGTTTAACATAAACTTCTGACATGATTTCGCCATTTAAAAAGGCTGTTTCTACATCCATTTGTTCAATAATTAAACCAAAATGACAACAGTATGACAGTAAAATCTTCAAAGTTTGCATTTTAGCTACTGGTGCATATATATCATCAACACATTCCTTTTGTTGAAATCCCCTAACAACTAATCTTGCTTTGTACCTATTATCAAACTTTTTAGTAAAAACCCATTTAACATCTATAAGATCTTTGCCCTCTGGCTTACTAACTAACTCCCATGTGTCATTTTTCTTCAAACATTCAATTTCCCTATCCATAGCTTGACTCCAGCTTTTCGATTCATTGCTATTAATCGCCTCCTCAAAACTAACCGGGCTATCTGCACTACATACGTTAATATAAATAAAGTTACTTGTATTATCATCCCTATAGCGTTGTGGAGTTTTAACCACTCTACCCGACCTTGTTGTTTTTTCCTTTAGCGCTGCTTTTGGAGATTCGATTTCGACTAACCTTTCTTCGTCCTCGCTGTTATCTTCAGACCCAGTTTCCCAATTTTCACACCCAGATTCATCTAATCTTTTACTCACAGAACCATTATCCTTTAAACCTACACATCTAATATTTTCTTCAACAACCTCTACATGCCTGGCCACAACAATTTTATTATTTATGAGTACCCTATATCCAACGTCACTGTAACCTAACAGAACTCCCAAATCTGCTTTTCTATCCCATTTTGACTTTCTCAATTGTTCTGGCACCCTTACAAAGACTCTACTTCCATACAATTTTAAATGTGTGACATTAGGCTTTTCTCCAAAAAATATTTCATAAGGAGTTTTCAATTCTGCGGTATTTGCAAGACATCTATTTTTCAGATACGCGGCAGCACAAACTACTTCTGGCCAAAACCTATTGTTAACTTTTGCTTCGGCTAATAAACATCTTGACATGTCCATGATTGACCTATTGAACCTCTCAGCAGTTCCATTCAACTCATGCACATATGGCGGGCACGCATTTAAAACAATCCCCTTTTCCTTGATGTATTGATATATATTATTATTCATGTATTCTTTTCCATTATCACACCGCAATTTCTTAATCCTTTTCCCAGTAAGATTTTCAACCTCATTTACATACCCAACTAAACAATCATATAATTGGTCTTTAGTTTTAATTGTGTAAACGCGTGCAAGTTTACTATAATCATCAATAAAAGAAACAAAGTATCTTTCACCATGCATACCTACTGTTGAATGTGGCCCATTTAGATCTGTGTGAACAATTTCTAGGATTTCTTTAGCCTTATTTCTGTTGTTTTTAAAAGGAACATTATGCATTTTATTTTCTATGCACACTTTACATTTCATAGGTTCAGACTCGACGTTTTGAGGGATTCCATCTACTAATTGATGTTTGCAAATTTTATCTAAATAATTGAAATTTACGTGCCCCAGTATCCTATGCCACTTTTCCTTTATTGTCATATTTTCTTTATTGCAGAAGTTTACGTTAAATTCCCCTTTGTTGATCACACTTGTCACTTTATATAACCTATCTTGTTTCCATGCAACTGCAATTAAACCCCTATCTTTACTAAAAACTTTTGCGCTGATGCCTTTTGCAATAATATCATGTTTCTCTGTGACTCTTGAAAAACTAATTAAATTCCTATCTAGATCTTTAATGTAAAATACATTTTTCATTTCAACTCGTTCTAATCTGTCAAACACTAAAAAATCGCTAATTACATTACCAACTTTAGTTGCCGTTAAAATCTTTCCGTTCGCGATTTTTACATTAATCGGTTCTTTTAACGTTACACATTTAGAAAAGTATTCCTCGTTATTAATTATATGATCTGTACAACCGCTATCTAACAACCAATTAATTTCAATCTGACCTGAATCCTGTGTTACACTGTTTACTTCCTTGGCGAAGACCTCTGTCACGAAACTGCTTGCGCCACTTACATTCTGATAAAACTGTTGTTCTCCACGGTTCCTACCACCATGGTCGTCCTGTCGGTAATGTCGGTCTCCTTGCTCGTTCTGTCGGTAAGATCGGTCGTGACCATAGCGACCGCCTCTGAACCCACGTGGTCCTCCTCTGCCTCCGCGATGTCCATTTTCATAACTTTGGTTGACATAACCTCCATAGTTACCTCGTGCTCTTCCGCCACGTCCCCGGGAACCTCGATGATTCTCAGTTTGTCGACATTCCCTCTTGAAGTGTCCTGGTTTACCACATCCGTAGCACACTTTTTGGCCGCTCGCACTAGGTCTCTTCTCCGAGATGAATGCATTTGATTTTACGCCCTCACTGTCCTGGTTCTCCTTGATGCTCTTCATCCTTATTTTTGCCTTCACGTACTCCGCAGTCCGGTCTTCCTTCTTCAAAACATCCACTAGATCTCCGATATAACTTAGTGACTCGGGCAGCGTTTTCAGCATGTAATTTAGTTTCTCTTCTTCGCTTACCTTGGCCCCGGCTGACTTCAGTTCGTTTATGTATTTCTCAAACACAGTGAAGAATTCATTTATGTCGCTGTAATTCTTTAATCTGAGTCCATCTAGTTTGTTCCTGCAGACAATCTGCAACGCTGTTGACTCTTTGGAGTATAGCTCGTCAAACTTCTTCATAACCTCGAAAGCACTTACTTTATCATTCACGAACTCTAGCTGCTTGTTAGTAATTGCACTAAAAATGCAATGCATCGCCTTCAGGTTCTGTTCTTCCCATTCTACGTCCTTGTCTTCTTCTCGCTTCGACCTCGTGGTCACCTCATGGCATTTTTTTAATTTCAAATAGATAGTTAACCTCGTTTTCCAGTTTGCGTAGTCCTCTCCATCAAAAGCTGGAATGTTCAGGTCGTCCATGTCGCAAACTTCCTCGAATCGACGGACACTGGGCTGAACTCCAATATAACCTCTTCAGCAATTCATCTGCATCCGGAAACCACGCTCTGCTACCATGTTAAATTAACTCTTGAGAACTACACTGCATTTCACTTTTATTTATAACAAAATACATATACATAAACTCTTATTGAACGTCTTTGACGGTCTTTTACAAACACTACATTGCTGCACAGTAAGACAAAAGGACGAATGAATATGATCATTCGTTTACATACCAAAAACAGATGACGACAGTGTCGGCGCGTTCACAAACCTCAATCTCTCAATATAGAGTACATTTCCAATAATATACTAGACGCAGATGGCGACACTGTCGACATGTTCACAAACTTCAACCTTACAATATAAATGTATATTTCCAACAATTACATTTACACATTTTTTAACAAGTAAACATTGACTTTCTTTTTTAGTGGAAAGGATAGGGAAAAGTTGGGGATTCCCATGTGTGACTTCTCGCTCAGGTCCGCTAAAATTCTATAACCAGAGAGTATTACAAAGGGTAAATGTTTTGAAATTACAGAGATTAAAATTTTATTTATATAGGTACAATTAACAAGTGGCAATTTTCACAAAAACCTACGTATAACGTAAGTGAAAGTGAATCAAAGTAAGAGGAAACTATTATAGTGATGAAGACTGATCTATATTCTAAAGCAATTCGAATGTTTTCACTGTGAACTTATTCTAAACAAAAAAAATGACATGAATAAAGAAAATTAAAATATTTCACAAAACAATCATAAAAAACCTATTATCTAAAAATAATAATAAACCTCTATGCCCCAGACTAAGAACAACAATTCACAGAACCCAATTGTTTATATTTTACATTATTTACAAACAGAGGCGTATCTAGGTATTCAAGCGCCCATAGCAAGCATAGAATTTTCGCACGTCAGAATATTTCAAATTAGGGTTGATATTTGTTTTAGCGTGTACTATAAAACCGCTACATGTGAGTGGTGTCCATGGCAGGCGCCAGAGCGTAAATACGCCTCTGTTTACAAAATATTTCCGAAGTTTACTTTCCTTATTCGACATCTGATGATTTAAGTTATACCTTGGTACATTTTCACAACCTCATGTAAGATTCTTAACATTATTCATCGCCAGATTTACATAAAGGGAACAGCGGGTTCCATTCCACGTGCAAATCGTTAATGTGCGATGTTTATTCCTAACGTTTGGGTTGCTAATTATACTCTATAACTTTTTAAATGTTTTATGTATGGTGCGTTGATACTAATATACATTAATGTGAAGTCGACACCGGGAAAACTTATTTTTTTCTCCAACTCCTTATTTTTTGTAACATTTGTAATATTTTTGATAGACATCTCTGTGTAACGGAAGGGTGTAGAAAATGTGCTCTAACAAAGTATCTACTCTTAAATCAGAATTTTTCGTAACTATCCTGATTAAGATGAATCATCTAACGAATTCAAAATTTAAACTCATTGTCCTTTTGCCTATGTATTAATCTTATCCAAACCTGAATATGTAGTCAAGATATTCAAGAATTATTGGTACATATAATTGCAAAATACCAGGCGGATTCAAAATAATTACCAGAGCGTGTAGCAGAAATCTAAACAATTGCTGTGCTAATAAACAAACCAGTACTATCTCCTTGCCCGGGTTTTCCAAACAAATCTAGTTGGATGTGTGTGTATATACCCGAGCATCCGAGGAAATCTGCTCACCTACTACCTCCTTAGACTTGCAGCGGTCTAACAGGCGGCTCTCAAACCGGGCCTTGTATATCCCTACGAGACTGTTGACAATTTAGTCGAATCAGAGAGTTGTCATCTGAAACCCTCACCTTCTGTTGACCTGAGAAAACTACAAGATTTTTATGAGAAACCAATTGACAGAGAAAATATTTTTCACACCCTAACTTCAAGTGTTTAGCTTAACCGTGCGAGTTCAATGAATGGCTGCAAGAAGCTTTACGATATAGACAATAAGAAAGTGGCCGAAGACTATGGAGTGAAGCTATTTGGAATTATGAGTTTGCGATACGCAAGATGACTTTCAACCACTACATTAAGATCATGCGACAGTCGACTACAACTTTTGATGCTGCAAGGACTGCAAATGGACACAATGAAACTACAACAGCGAAGGGTATTAAATGATTTTCAATCCATGGAGAAACGCTTTGCCTACCACTGTAAAAATAGTACACGAAACCACAATAAATTGAGAGGCCAATTTTGCAGAATGTGTGTAGACAAAGGACACATTGCAAATACCTGCCGCAAAAATATTCAAAGTTTCAACTCTCAACAACCCACACGGAATTGGAGATCCAAGTATATCAGTGGGAGAACAGAAATCAGAAGTTGGAGGAAAAAATTATAAAATATTCGAGCATGTTCCCCCGAAGGTTCTCTTCAAGGTTCTTCACGACTTCAGCGATTGTTACCCCCACACGCGTGCATCTTCACCACAAAGTTCCCTGGACGGCGAAGGTCAGAGGCCTCTCCCTTTTGTTCGTGGCTCTACCCTCGCAGGAGGTCCTGCACGGCACGAGACGTCGCAAGGTCAAATGGACACTTGTTCTTCCAACGTCCTGCCCAGCCTTTGAGGTCTCTCCTGGCGCCGCTCGCGAGCAACGCACGCACTGTTTCCTGGTTGCTATTGAACGCCGCCCAATGAAGAGCAGTCATTCTGTTCTCGTCTCTCGCGTTGACGTCGGCGCCCGCGTCCACCAGCAGCTCCATGCACCGACCGCTCTTGTCCGTGCCGGCAGCCAAGTGCAACGCGGAAGACCCGTTGCAGTTGACGGAGTTGGCGTCGGCGCCTCGTTGGAGAAGAAAGGCCACCACGTCCGCGTGCGCCTGCCAGGCTGCGTTTCGCAGAGGAGTGAAACCGTCTCGGCCAGTGTAATTGACATCAGCACCGGAGTCTAGGAGACGTCGTACCTCACCCAGTCTTCCCGCTTCTGCCGCCCCAGACAACTGCTCACCCAGGGGGGAAGGGGAGGTTTGTGCCCTATCCCACCTCAACTCCTCCTGCCGAATCAGGAGCTCCACCCGCCGCCACGCGCGTTGTTCCTCGTCGGCCGCTGCGCCCTGGTGGCCGGCGCCTGAGGGAGTGGGGGTGGACGTGGAGGAGTGGGGCTCCACCCCTCCGCCCGTTGCTGCCCCTCCCGTCGCCGGTGCTTCGCGGGCGCTGACGGCGGCGGTGGAGGCGGCGGCGGCAAGAGACGTACGTGCAGATTTGGGCTTCTCCAGTTGGCGCAACAGAGCCTCAACGCGGGGCACAAACGTTTCCACCGCACTTTGCAGAGACGCCTCTATCTCATTCACACGGCCTTCCAGACGCTGCAAACCTCCATCCCCTCCAGATCCCTCCAGTGCCGTCCTTCTCTCCTCCACGGCCGTCACTCTCTCCTGGGTCTCTTCCAGTCGCTGCTGCAGAGCGCGGATGGCGTCGTCCTTCTCCTGCAGCTTTCGCTCCATCTCTCGCAACGCCGTTGTCGCTCTCTCCTCCTGCAGGCGCAGGGCCTCCTGCATCCTCCGCTCAGCCTCCTGGACCTTGCGCCCCGCTTCCTGCTTCTCCCGGCGAAGGGTCGCCTGTAGCTGCGCCAGCCCCTGCGCCACCAGCTGGAAGGCGTCGCCGACGGCGTCCGCGCCACCTCCTGAGCGGTTCTCCCCAGCCCTTCTGCGACTCGCCATAATTTTTTCGGGCCTCTGAAATTCACAAAAAAAGCGTAAGTGGCAAAAATAACGATTCCTGGAAAATCTCACTGAATATTACAAACCCATTACAATCAAAGAATAAGCTCTAATAAGTAAAACTTCGAATATTTAGAACGTATTACAGTGCAAAACTGGAAAGAAACAGTCGAACAATCACGTGGGTCGCGAACGCCAATGCGAATCATTGATGACACAACTGCGTAAACTTCAGCAAGGGTTTCAACCTGCTGGCTCATGCGGTCGTGTTCATGTGAACAAGGGTTCGTTCTTTCTAGTTCCGTTATTTATTGGGATGCAACAAATCGCCGCCCGCGTCCACAAGCAGACAAAGGAAATTTGCCGGAAGAATTCGGTTTTTCATTAGAGCTGTTCCACGAAGTTGGCATGGTGCACGCGAGTAAAAAGACTCGTTGAGGGTTGACGTGAGTTGGGAGATCACGCGAGACTGTACTCAGTCGAGTGCACTCTTCAGCACACATGTTTTCTCATTCACTATTCACCCAGCAAACATTCACCTCAATGTTTTATGTCATTGGAGAAAGTAATTTGCTTGAAACTTAAAGAGAGCATTATATTGTTAAATATTATTCATGTATTTAAAGAATTAGTTAATGTTTCTTACAACAGTGTTAATCAGAAATATTATTAATGAATTAATGAACTATTATTAAATACTTCATCTTCGAACACTTAGAGGAAAGGGTTAAAAGACTGTCCCAGACAACTAATTCCGGTCCGTAATAGTTATGTAAGTAGAGGAAAATTGAACCACGAAGTTGGCATGGTGCACACGAGTAAAAAGATTCGTTGAGGGTTGACGTGAGTTGGGAGATCACGCGAGACCCGACTCAGTCGTGTGCACTCTTCAGCACATGTTTTTTTATTCACTATTCACCCAGCTCTCTTTCTCTGCGGATATGAACCCACTTGAGGCTTCGGGAGTTTCAAATGGATATTTTGATTTTGAGAGTATTTCACATAAAGAATCACAAATATTTTCAATTTTTTTCAAAAAGCAATCAAATTTATTGATTAAACTTTGTCTTCGGACATCGTAAAGGACGCGTAAGAGAATGGTGTAGGTATGATGTTCGTTAAAATCCCAGTTTTTTTTAAATATACTATCCTGCCTGGGCGCTCGGGAGGGGCAGGTGCGCCGCGATTGGCGGAGGGGTCTCCCTGGTTGGCTGGCGGTCTCCGCCGACCTGGGCCCCGCGCCGTTGTCGGACGTCGTTGAACAGCCCCCTTACGGTCCCGAATGGTTGGTAATAGAGATTTCCAGGCGTGGTGAAGGGCAAGGCCTGCGTTCGCGTTGAATTTTGCGGCCGTCTGATTATTTCTAATGCCTCATTTATGCGTCTCGGCCGGTACCAGGTTTTCCTTGTGCAGGAGCCGGGTTTTGTCAAAGTCAATGGCATGTTCCGTAATCTCCGAGTTGTGCGCAATAGCCGAACGGTTGGAGTTGTTCTGTTGTAATGAGCGATGTGTTCGTTGCGTCGTTCGGACACAGTGCGTCCGGTTTCGCGAATGTACGTCCTTCCACAGCTGCAAGGAACTTCGTATACGCCTGCCGACTGGAGAGCGGGTAACGCATCTTTAATGCGTACCACCGCGTTGTGCAGCTGACGGGATCGGTGAACACCGTACGGATGTTGTTCTTCCGTAGTAATTTTCCCATACGATCGGTGACACAGCGGACGTAGGGAATCACGGCTAATCTGGAGCGAGCACTCTCGTCCGTCTCCGAAGAAGCGTAGCAATATTCGGCGTTGCCGCGGCCTTCAGAACCACCGCGTCCGTCGGGACGGCTGCAACCTCCGGAGTGGCCCGTGGCACAGGCAAGCGCTCGTTTGAACGCTGTTCGGGATAACCGTTGGTACAGGGTTTGGTACGTGTGCATCTATATATTCAAGTTTGGAGTTTTGAATTTTTTTACAATTTAAAAAAAGCAATACCCAAAAATGAGACTAGCATAATATTTTATACACGTATGCGCACAAAGTTTAAAGAAAAATTTGGAGCGGTTTTTGAGAACAAAATTCGTACATTTCAATCGCAAATTATGCAAAATCTTCTCGTATATAAAAAATAGTTTATGATCATTTTTAAGGAGCTAATTCTTTACAATAGACGTTTTCTGAGACAAAAAGCAATATCGTCAATTTTGAAGTTTTAATTTTTTCCAATTTTTCGAAAAATCAGGATGTAAACGAAAATGAGACCTGCAACATTCTTTCAAATGTCCATTGCATTATTCAGCAACACATTTAATCAAACAATTTAGAGCCATTTTTTGACAATTTTGAAAATTTTCGGGCAAAATTTTGAAATTACATGCAAAGAACCCCCAAAATGAAAATATCGATTTAAAACCCCCATGACCCGACATCATTCAAAATGTTTAGGGAATATCAATTTTGGAGAAAATTGATGGCAGCACGTAGACCGAACTTATCAAACCATTACTATCTCTTTGCTCCTTCTTGAAGACTGCGGGTTCCACTCTGATGACTGTGCTGCCTAAAGTAAGAATTCGGTTTTGGCAACAAAATCACAATTTCTGCGGAACAAACGTAAATAATCTCTTCCAACTTCTGGGATGATTCTTACTCCTTTTAGGCGTGAATGTTGATAAGCGTATGCGTATAAACATTCTCCTATTGGGATGTTGGTACAAGTTTTGATCATGGAACCGTATTTTTCTGATTAGGAAAACCTGTTTCCCGACTACAAAAGAAAATAAACCCTATCCTCATGTCTAGATCTATATAGGGAACCTTGAGACATACTAACATGGTTCACGAATTCACGAATATTATGCTCACCGTGATAATAAACTGACTGGGATTCCCAATCAGATATAATAACTTTTATTTTTTCCTGATACGTTATAGCCTGGGGGGCTACAAAATATTCGGCTTCAGCCAATGAGCTTCAGGCAGCAGTTTGCGTCACAATATTAATTACAGGAAATTTTAAATACAGCCAGATACCAAAATTATCATTGTTACAAATCATTGGTGAAGCATTTCTTTTAAATATTGCATCTTGTACACCTTCATTGTGTTATTTTTGGTTGGATATCGTTTAAACTTGTCACTTTGTTCCACTTTCAAAATGTTTCTCTACACTTCTCGCTCACCATGCAACATGGCGGCCTGTGTCTTGTCTAGCTATTCAAACCATGGAGCTATGAATAGCTTCATGATTGAAACGAAGAGCTCGTGCTGGGGTCACGTGGTTCGTGACGCAAACTGGCGCTTCGCATTAGGAGCAAAAATTGGTGCACCGGAGTAACTCATCCATCTCTTTCCACCATAATTATAGATTGTTATTGCCTTCGACACAGAACTCGATATACACTGCTTAACTTATCTGGATCGAAAGGATCGTGGATACGAGTCAAATATAAATACAGTTGAATGATCTTTTATGAAGAGAATTAGTGAGAATTATGGGAGGGAAACATGAAAAGACAAACCGAGTCAGGCTAACATCTAGGTAATTAGTAAATAAGTGAATATGAATTCATAAAATTACGTAAAAAATACGAATGTACAACGAGCGTTAACAGATTCTAATGATATCCGGCCAAAGGCCTTAGGGCATCATGTCGTCATCCATTATTAGAACCCTTAGAACGTACTTGGTGCGTATATAACTATTTTTTTAACACGTAATTACCCTTTACTCTGAAAATGTAAGAAACCATGGTGCTCTTACAACCCGTCAATGTTTAAAAACAAGATGTTCAAAGAATATGCAATAGTGTAATTAATACTATCTGTTGGAAAAGTTTGAAGAAAAAAATTGGAGCTGTTTTAAGAAAATGGCGGTTGAGCGTTTCTGAAGATGGGGAATATTGAGCTCATTTTCACCGGAAACTGTTGAGTGTTCGGAAACCTTTATCTAACATTATTTAAAGCACATGTACTCATAAATACATAAATGTAAAAAAATTGCTGCTAATGTCAATATTAACGACGTGAGAGACAAGTGAAAAAAATTACATTTCTGCAATTTTTGAAAAAAAACAAACAATACTGCAATATGGCGTTTATGTCATCTTAAAGAGCCCTTTTAACACTACCCCTAACAAAAGTTAACTGAAAAATTTTGGAGCTGTTTTTGAAAAAACATTTTTGAAACTTTTTAAAATTACCCATATTGCTCGCAATATTGTGCGAAAACAACTACAATTTTCAAAAAATGTACATTACCTTAATGAAATAACTAATTATGGACAACAAATTTCATTTGAAGGGAAAATTCCTCCAAACAGACACGGAAAACTGAATGACATCTATCACCCAATCTTACAAACTTAAACCCTTCCTTCCTCCCTGCCTTTACATAGTAAAAAAAGATTTTTGTTTTGACACACTCAATCTCATCGTCACTACAGCAATTTTATTTTACTAGTCATAGATACTGATGATGCTCTGCATTCTTCAAATAACTTCATGTAATTTCAAATTAACTTCTCCCCATACCACGTCACACACAAAAAAATTATTCTCTTTCATACTTCGAGTTATTTATGAATGTAAACTCTGATGTTTTTAAACTAATTTTAAAAAAATTATATGCATCATTTGTAAACTGTGAAACTGTCATCAATTTTTAAAAAACTACTTCTTTCATACCAGTTGACCGGGTGAAGCAGACGACTTGATTATTTTTTTTTGTGAATGTCAATTTTTTAAAATCTAAATGTTTATTATTTATGAAGTCAACTAACCTAGACACTGGGTATGCCAGAATTTTTTTTATTATTGTTCAGATCCTCTAAATGCATCACTTTACTATCTATGTGTTACCATTTTATTGAATATAACTTACTTTATATTTTAGGTTGATTTTTAAGAAAGACCCCCAAAGAGGGTCGAAACGTTAAATACGACACGAAATGAATTGTTATATAAAACTCTCAGGCTGTTTGATTAAGGTCAAGAAACTAATAATATAATAAACATTTTAAAAGACGTTAAAATATTCATTATAATACTCATATTGGGAGTTTGGGATTGTATAAAATTTTCTTTTCTAGGTTTTATCTAGTAAAAACTAAGACTGGCAAAATCTTTAGGGAAATACACATTTTTTACGAAATTGAAAAAAATAACTTTTAAGGGGAAGATTTTTAATCTCCGTAGTTATCCTACACTCTTTGAAAATGTTATCAGAATCATTGAATGTTTGTTTGTGTTGCTCCGACAATAATTCAGAAATCAGCTTCATTTGTACCAGACATTTTAGGTTCACTGAATTATAAATGAAATTTTTAACATTTCACGATTTTGTATAACTTTTCATAAAATGTTAGACAAAACGTCCATCTCTATTCCAAGTACTCTCCTCAATTATCAATAAAAGACATAGCCAAAAATAAAGATTAGTTTTAACTTCACTACCTGTTAGCCATTTGTGTGAAACATCATAACACGAAGTTTTTATTTTGTTGCATTTTTCTTCCTTGCAATATGGACAACCATACTAAACATAGGAGTGGGTTGACAAAATTTCTTTTCTACATCGTTAAGACGAAAAAAACTACGTATGTAGCAGTTCATTCACTGCATCTGTAATATTAAATAAGATTTACAAAAGAAATATCAAGTAACACTAATAACTCGCAGCACTTCCTTTCAACGATTCCCTCATGTTCTCCCTCTACGTCATCCATGCGTCATTCTCCCCCACGCCGAGCAGTGGGGACTCCTCTTTTGCAGAGACAAGGTTTCCTTGTCACCCAAAATGGAATTTTTTTGAAAAAATTTGGAGCCGATTTTAAGAAAATGGCGTTCAAGGGCTACTGTAATTCCGAAATTTGATTCTCTTCTCACATAAATATATTGAGTTTTCGAAAAACTTCATTTGACGTCATTTTAAGCACTTTCAGTCACAAATGCAATGGTGTTTACAAATCACTGGAAATGTGGATATTAAAGGCGTGAAAGATATGTAAAAAACATAAATTTGTGTAATTTAAAAAAATTAAAGAATACAGTAAAATTAATTCTATTTCATTCCAAATCGTGCAATTAGCACTACTCGTTAGAAAAATTTGAAGAAAAAATTTGGAGCAGTTTTGGAGAATATGGCATGTGAGTGTTTCTGGAAATGCGGAATTTTACGCTCATTTTACCTGAAAACTGTTGAGTTTTCCAGATAATTTATTTGACATTATTTTAAGCACATGTGCTTATAAATACATTGTTGTAAACAAATTGCCGCTAATGTAATATTAACAACGAGACAAGTAAAAAAATTAAATTTTTGTAATTTTTCAAAATAACAAATGAATATAGCAATATGGCATTTATGTCATCTTATAGAGTGAATTTTAATTATCCATACCGAAAGTTTAAAGAAAAAATTTCAGCCGTTTTTTTAAAAAAAACTTGTTTTTGTAATTTTTTAAAATTGCAGATATTGCACGTAATATTGTCGGAAACTACTAAAATTTTCAAAAAATGTAAATGACCTTGATGAAAAAACTACTTATGCAAAACAAATATAATATGAAGGAAAAACCTCTATCTTCAAGTTTGTAGTTGTAGGAAGACGTGAAAAAAATTCAATCTTTTGCAATTTTCGAAAATTTAGTTAACCGTGAAAATCGGACCTGTAGTACCTTCATATGTGCATTTTACTGTACTCTTACAAGAAATTTAAATAAAAAATTTGGAGTATTTTTGAGTAACGTTTGAAAATGTTTTCATGTAAAGTACTCCCAAATTTTGACGAAAAGTTTTTCAAAATCATTGCACCTCGATATTTCGGTTTCAGGGGCCCCAAAAACGCGTATTTCCGTTGAAATCTCCAAATCGATTTTCCACACCATTACATAACATTCTCTATACTACGCATATTACACTGTGTGTGTTTCTATATCTATCTACCTATATCTAAATACACACGCGCCCACGCGCACGCACCCACGCGCACGCGCCCACGCACACACACGCGCGCGCGCGCCCACACACACACACACACGCGCCCACACACACACACGCGCGCGCGCCCACACACACACACGCGCCCACACACACACACGCGCGCGCGCCCACACACACACACGCGCGCGCGCCCACACACACACACGCGCGCGCGCCCACACACACGCGCGCGCCCACACACACACGCGCGCGCGCCCACACACACGCGCCCACACACACGCGCCCACACACACACATGTAGACGGGAAAGTAACATTATTAAGAAATTTCTGAATTAAAAAGGTTATTAATGATGAATTAAGAATGCTGTTTACACCAGAAAGTAATGGAAAAATTAAAAGGTGTAAAAAGAGGGTAAATGGATAGAAAATTACTTGTCTGTGCAACATTTTCTACATAACATTGAAGTGAAATCTTAAAAAACAGCTATTCGTGTTCAATTTATGCATTTCAAAAAATAATAAAGTACAGTCATCAGAGTATAATCAGCAATATCTACACTTAAAGCAAAATGGCAGGGAGTTAATGATATTGTGTTGACTAATAAGGTTTAAAAATAATTAAATATAAAAATCAATAATAATTTGATAATCTATGCTGATAGTAAAAATGAAATATCAGTTATTTATGTATCCAAAATTATAAATGATTTCTTAACATTAGTGTCTTTACAATCTCACAGGCTTATTTCAAAGTAAAAAAAGCCAATTAATAGAATTGTTTATTTCAGAAACCCGTCAAACGCCAAAATCTAAAACACACTTTAGCAATGGATTACTATTCCAGGAGGATAAACACATAGTTTAGGGCATATTTATATGAAAAATATTCATTTATCAACTCCTTTAACAAAAAAAAACATTTTTGAAATTTGAAAAATTGGAAGATTTTTTCTGAGTTTTCTCGAAATGAGGAATTTGATGGGTTTCTGAAATAAACAATTCAATTGTTCTCATGAATTTGTTTCACTCTCTGGGTTAACCTCTGGAAGGACTAAATTTTAATGTGTTTTTCCCTGTAGAGATGTATTTTGTTCAGCGTAACATCGGCCATTCTTTTATTCAAATTACTACTTTCTCTTATACACAGAAGCAAGCCCCATCCACACACAAATCTATATTCTTTTTAACTACAATGAAATTTTGTCAATGGGCTAACTATCATACCAGGAGAACGTTTACACCTGCTTTTAAAATGAATAGTTGTAAAATGGAGATCAAAGTCAATGCCACAAGATGTGGAAGGTAGAGGTAAGGCCAGACAAGACGAGAGAAACTAAGGACTGTGAACAGAAGCAGTGTGAGATTGTGTGGTATAGGGCAGGGAAGGCAAGGGTGGGGATACACTATAGAATTCATTCCTCTTCCTGTCAAACAAACAATATTGTTATATACAAAAACCCAGAAAACACATAGGACATGTGCTAGTTAAAAATGTATAATGTACGTAAAAAATGTAAAATGTACTTTCAGAAACTATCCAAGATAACAACAATAATATACACCACGTTAGTTCATAATGTATCAAGGCAAGTAAAATTTGTGAATATTTCACCCAAACAACTACTCTTCCTATGACTCTGATTGAAATTATTTTTGTGATCACATAGAGGAAGCAAGTAATTTTTCTTTTCACAATTTTTTGTAATATATCTTACTAATACACATTTCTCATGCAAATGAACATTTAAAACATCACACATTAGAAGATACATTGATTGCTCTGACCTATTTATTAAGATTTGTGTACAGATATTTGTGAGTCCTCAGGAGAAAAAATCTTCTAATTTGCCTGATGCAATCAATCTGTAACATTTTTGGAAAAATGTAAGAATAAATTATATATTATAAAAAATAAAGTTTTCCAAAAATATTATTTATGTTTTTTATTTTTTTATTTTGTTGACTTCCTGATGATTTACACACTGTCTGGCCACTTGTTGATCCTACATGCTTGGGTTTAATATCGAGCTAGTTAGATATATAGATAATTATCAATACCAGTAATTATTAATTAAGACAATGATGTCATACTTATTTTCCTCTTATATTTTATACTCTTTTCTACACTATTTTATAAAAACAAAAAACACACGGGGTAGAAATGACAGCACATAACATTTAATGTTCCTCAAACACAGGCATCCTATTCCACAAACAGAAATACAACATACCTATATCAGACGCTTAATTTGGACTCCGACTTTTTCGGTTGCTGGTGAACAAAGCATGCAAAACACGATTCGTGTTATGGTGACCGCCAGCCGAGGATATGCCGGAAAAAAAAGTTGCCGTAGACCACGCCCCACGTTCCAAAGTTGGCACACAAAACAACGATTGATTTAACCACGCACTTGACGTAAATCAGCTGTTCATGGTTTCATCGAATCGGGAGCTTGAAAATCACTATAGCGGCATATAAGTTTTCGATTAGATGAAATTGCAACACCTGATTTATGTCAAGTGACAAAATGACTAAATAAATAAATAAATAGTTCCAGCCAAGATGCAATATGTCAATCAATATGTGTGCCGATGCGCATCTTTCCCGGCCAGATGTCACACCGAGTGACGTCACGTGGGGAGCAAGCGAAGTTTGCATAGCAAACCTACAGTGAAGTAAATGGAGCGCAACGTACATATTCCAATTTTATACGCAACTTAACATACGACATTGCGATGTTATTGAGCGAGTGTTATTAAGTGTAATTTTTTTAGAATTAAATATACAATTCATACCCATATGCGATTGCTTTCCATTTCAGAGGAGCTGAAGATCTGCACATCCGTAGCCACTGAAGACGTAAGAAAGGCGAAAGGTACAATATGTATCAAATTTGAATTTTACAGGAAAAATGCATTCTCTAAAATAAAGGATTGAAAAAATCGATCAGACACTTTACAATCTCTAAGCAATAAATGACCAATTAAATTACCTTACCTCAATTTTTACACACATAAAATGCCTGATATTGTATATTGTACTTTATTAATGATTGCTTTCGATAAATTTTGATATTTTGTTTTTTCCCTTTGCCTTCTTACATTGTCTTGATGACTTCTATTTACATTTCGCTACTTTATATATATGTTCTGTACGCACCAAATAGAGAACACAAATTTGAAAATTCATTCTCCATGACTATGCTTGCTTGAAATAATTCCTCTGAAGTATATATTAATATTCCTTTGGATAACAAATGTATCAGGTCGGGTGTTTCACTGTCAGATAATGACATTTCTTTAGCTGCTAAACAAGATGAAATTTGTGTTCAAACCCAAAAAGCTACAAAACTAGCCAAAAATTGTAATCCTTCAAATGTAATTGAATCTTGAAATACATTTGTTTCACATAATTCCATTATTTCAAAGTAATTCACATTAATATTATTGTCGGTCTCAACTTCTAAGAAACATCATACTTCACTGCCTTCTGAAATTTCACTCAAATTTTGTTGGTGATCAAGATTTTTTATCCCCCCCACAGTAAACACCTACCTGAGATTCCTCTATTCTTAAAATAGCATCATCACAATCTGTTCTTTTCTCTTTCACCTCAGCATCAGCTTCTTCCTCTTCCAAAGGTAAAAATGTGAAAGGTTTTCTGTAAATACATTCGATAAATGTTTCCCAACAAACCGTATCAACTGATATTTAATATCAAGGAAAATATATTCGTTGTTTGAGCCACCAATATAAGCAAAAATTTTTTCCAAAATGTCTTGATTCATTCTGTATGTTAAAACATATACAATTCCATATTTCATATTCAGGTTAAAAAACATTTCAACCATAGATATATTATTCATCAAAATCCCCCTTTGGGAAGGTATTAATAAATGGTGAATTCCAACATTCATTTTTGATACTGTCACTGACTTCCTGTAGAGTTGTTAGTTGGTTTTCCAAATTTACGCCAAAAACATTGAGTCCTGGATGAGTTCCAAATTTACTTATGGCATTAAAAATATCAAACTAATCATTCATAAATTTCAAAAACCTTGACGTTTCTTCCCAATCACAACTTTTTAAGAGTCCCTTGTTTTCTAAATCATTTAATTGCCTTAGAAACTCTTTCTGAAAAAAATAGTGCTGCGGGGCATACTTTTTGTCCTATAGGTGATAAGGGGTATTGGTGTGAGCAATCTGAAGGTCTTGTGTAGATGGTGCCAAAAGTTGCTTGATACTACTGGGATTTATTTGTTTCCCATCATAAAAAAGTCCATTATCAACACAAGATTTCTAAAGAGTTTCAAGAGTTGAGTCAGTAATTGACTAAAATAGGCTTAAAAAGAAATGACACTATTCTAAGACGCAAGAGCATACAATTTCACTTTAAATCATGTAACTCAAAAATTTTTTTTTTGTTACGACACTGTTCTATAACAATGCAAAACGAAAAAACAAATAACATTAAAACACAATATACCTATCAATACAGTAGCGAACCTCGGCCCGTTTTTGGCTAGGAAGGGACGAGCGCGCGCTAGCGATCCTGGTGCAGACCAACTAAAACTACGGGTAAATGCTACTGGAGTATATGGATTTGTTTGTGAAATAGTGTTTATTAAGAACTGGTTAAAAACTTGGCCTCGTGATTTTACGTTCCCAGTATTTCAAGGACAAGGCATTAAATAACACGTAAAAGTATACAGAACTAAAGTTTTAAGCCTACATTTGACATGTATCGGAACGTATTTGATAAACACTTCAAAAATTATTCTTTGCAGTTAACACATTAATAGCAATGCGTGTGTCGAATGGAGTGCACTGTTCTGCACTTAAATGCGGCAATAATAAAGGAAAGAACTCTGGATTATGTTGCTTTTTCAACTTTTGCAGTTAACTAGAAAGGATTGACGAAAAGTTGTTCGAAAGCAAAGCAGACACCCTTATTTATTACTTAGATTACTTACATTTCTAGATATTTTCATGAAAACTAAAGAAATACTTGTTCTTCCTCTTGATTCCACTATTCACTTTCAATGGAAAACATTTATTAGATTGAAATCATTGCTTTCCTTTAAAACTGTTCAAAACTTCTACTTCGCGTTTTAATTATGTGCGTAAGTAAATTAAAGTACACAAAAAATCCTTTTCGGTATTATTTAGCATAACGAGACTGTATTAAAAATGTAATCGCCGTATGTATAATGTAATCGTATTCCTGGATCACAGCGCGGATCGCTAGTCAATGTCCTATGCTGACTAACACTTCGGCGTAGGGCATTTAACACGGAGCCCTAGGGGTTGGAAGATGAAATGATAGCTATAGGTGAAAGGACAGCACACACCTAGAGGCATACACAAATACACCCACCCACGAAGCGGGATTCGAACCCGCGATTTTCTGGTCCGCGACCGCTACGGCACTACTGTCATAGCAGTCTCGGCCATCTGATCGGCTATCTTCGTGTTTATTATTTTTTAAGATTTTTAAATTTATTTTGTACATTTCTAGACTAATGATGGCGGCAAAGCCGTTAAAAGACAGCTTTCCTAATAAATCCAAGTAGGCAAAGATGACTTCTATTACGTCATTCACGAATAATGTCAAAGACACCACACCAGCATTCCCACAACGAATGCTACTTAGATTTTAAGGGCAAAGGGGAGACAATGGAGATTTTACCAATAAGTAATGTTTCTTTTGTTTCGAATGTCGCTTGTAGAGAAATACTTTACGGTCAGAGTTAAATTGTGTATTTGCATAAAAACAAATACTCTTATTTATATAATTGAAAAACGTGATCCCGAAAAGTAGCCTAAATTATGTCCAAAAAACTGTAATTTTCAGTGGAAACCCCATCAAAATAAAAATACCTTCGGACAAAGGGATGGACAAAGTTAAAAATTGATTGACAATCAATAGAATGGGTTTTAAATCATGAATATATCTATAGGAGAAAACAAAAAAGCATGTATTTTGATATCACAGAGAGAGATTCAAATTTGATTTATATAGATACATTTAGCAAGTGGCTAATCTTTCCAGATTAACCAATGTATAATGAATATTAATAAGAATAAAAGAGAAAACAGAATTATAGTGATACAATTATTGTGATATAACTATATTATAATAAAATTGTATGTGTTACACTGTTACCTTACTATAAACATTTCTTTCATTTTTACAATAACGAACAAATTAAATTTATATTTAATATAATACTCATAAATAAAATAACCTCTCATAAAGAGAAAAATAACCATAAAGAAACTCCTAAGATCCAAACTATTAATAACTATGTTCAATTTCCAACTATTTACATTATTTACAAAACTCTCCCAACTTCTCCGAAAATATCTTCGAAAATACGATACCCAACAGTTCTCTTTCCTGATTAACCAATGCATAAGAATGAGAATAAAAGAGGGAACAATATTACATGTATGGTCATAATCATTATGATAAAAGGATATACTAATACAACAATTAGGATGTAAGTTGCTCTCTTACCTTACTTTAAAGAAACCATCTTTTATATACTTACAATCAAGAATAAAATTAAATTGATATAAAGTATAATATTTATAAACTCAAACATCACATCCTGGACAGAAAAATATCAAAAAAGAAACTCCTACACTTCTGTCTATTAATAACTACTTACAATAACTTAAATTCATATTATTTACAAAATATCTCCGTAGTTCGTTTCCAAATTTTTCTCAATTGAAAGCTTGAAAAAAAGAATTTAATACCAGTTTCTGCTTTCGAGAAAAATGAGCTTATATAGTATATGTTAAACCTATAGACACATACACCTCCTGCCATTCACACTCACCCCGTAACACTATCAAGAAATGCATCTGGACTTGAGATCTTCTTTATGTTATGGGGCTGGAATCAATCATCATTCTGGTAAAAACGTAAATTTAACAGAAATGGCGCATTATTTTTTATTTCAAGTCTTCAATTATTTCTCATTTATTATAGCATCAGAAAATTCATGTGCTAGTAAACATTCCTGGAAGTCTCCTTGCCCGAGTTTCCCAAGCAAATGAAGATGTGTGTAGATACGAGATAACAATATGTTCCTCAAGCACAACATCCAAGATGCCAACCAACTACCTGCCGAGACTTCACAAGTTTGAATATGTCCATCTCTATGCGGATCTTGAATTTTTTGAGAAGACGTAAGATAAGACTTTTCGTGATTTAGCCACATCAGTGAAATGTCACATGGAAACATCGCCTTCAGTTCACCTGAGAAGGCTACAAGATTTTTACGTAAATATCATAGCCAGAAGAAAGTATTTTACAGAACATTTCTAACTTGAAGCCTTCAGCTCAACCATGTGAGTTCAAAGAAAGGCTGCAAGACGCTCTACGACATAATCTAAGCAGGAAGAGGCCCAAGACTATAGAGTGGGGCGATTCGGTATAAAGTGTTTGCGAAACGCGAGTTGTCTTTTAACCAATTCAATAAGATCCTGCAGTTGGAGACTGCAGCAGGAAAAGCTGCAATGGTTGAAATTTCACACAATTCAAAGAATGCAAGAAGACCTACGACAGAGTCTAGTACTATGTGGTCCAAGCCTCCAATGAGTGGAGAGATTCGGAATAAACAGTTTACGAAACGCAAGTTGAACCACTTCAATAAGATCCTGCAGATGGAGGCTGCAGCAACAGTTTATGATGCACTAGTTGAAAATGAACGCAAATAACCTACAACAAGGGGAGAATATTAACTGATATTTCAGAGCGAGGATACATGCCGTTGATGTTGTGGAAAACCAGGAAACAATAAACCACAGTTAACTGAGAAGACCGTTTTGCAGAGTGTGTAGAGATCAAGGACACATTGCACACATCAGTCGTAGAAGAGATTCCAAATTCAAACACTAACATCGTACGGAAAAAACTAAGCTCGAAGAATACCAGTCGAAATTAAGAAAAAGCATTGGCCGGAGAAGAAAAATCGAGAGAAAAAAACCTTTCAAATGTTTCCCCGCATATTCCCCCAAAAATTCCCTTCACATGTTCATCGCTTGTTCTACTGCCCATTTTCTCCTCAATGTTCCACTTCAAGCGCGTGCACCCCCGCCTTATTCCTCCCCACTACGTAGGGTGCGGATGACCCTGCCCTCGCCTCTTCCTGTCCCTACAGACGCAAGAGATCCTGTAAGCTACGAGTCGTCGCGAGGTCAAACGCCGTCTTGTTCTTCCAAAATCCGTCCCAGCCCTTGAGGTCCCTCCTGGCGCCGGCCGCGAGCAGCGCGCGCGCCGCTTCCTCTTTCTTATAAAGCGCCGCCCAGTGCAGAGGAGTCGCTCCATATTTATCTCTCGCGTTGACGTCGGCGCCCGCGCCCACCAGCAGCTCCACGCACCGACCGCTGTGGTCGCTCCACGCAGCCCAGTGCAACGCGGAACATCCATTCGGGTCGACAGGGTTCATATCGACGCCTCGTGGCAGAAGGAGCGACACCACATCCGCGTGCGTATTCCCGACTGCATTATGTAAAGGAGTGATACCATGTCGATCAGTGTAGTTTATATCAGCACCAGAGTCTAAGAGACGTCGTACGTTTCTTAGCCTTCCTTCCATTGCCGCCTTACACAACTGCTCACCCAGACGAGAGGGAGAGGTTCGTGCCTCCTCCATCTTCACCTGCACCTCATGCACCCGGAGCTCCACCCGCTGCCTCGCGCCTTCTTCCTCTGCTGCTGCGCCCTGGTGGCCGGCGCCTGAAGGAGTGGGGATGGAGTAGGAGAGGGGCTTCTTCCCACCGCCCGCTGCTGCCCCTCCCGTAATCGGTGTTTCGCGGGCGCTGTCGGCGGAGGTGGAGGCGGCGGTGGCAAGGGACGCACGTGTAGATTGGGGCTCCTCCAGTTGACACAGCAAAGTCTCAACGCGGGGCAAGAACTTCTGCACCGCTCTTTGCAGAGAGGCCTCTACCTCATTCACGCGGCCTTCTAGACGCTGCAAACCTACCCCTCCAGATCCCTCCGAAGCAGTCCTTCTCTCCTCCACGGCCGTCACTCTCCCCTGGGTCTCTTCCAGTCGCTGCTGCAGAGCGCGGATGGCGTCGTCCTTCTCCTGCAGCTTCCGCTCCACCTCTCGCAACGCCGTCGCCGCCCTCTCCTCCTGCAGCCTCAGGACTTCCGTCCTTCTCTCTTCCACGGCCGTCACGCTCTCCTGGGTCTCTTCCAGTCGCTGCTGCAGAGCGCGGATGGCGTCGTCCTTCTCCTGCAGCTTCCGCTCCACCTCTCGCAACGCCGTCGCCGCCCTCTCCTCCTGCAGCCTCAGGACTTCCGTCCTCCTCTCCTCCACGGCCGTCACTCTCTCCTGGGTCTCTTCCAGTCGCTGCTGCAGAGCGCGGACGGCGTCGTCCTTCTCCTGCAGCTTCCGCTCCTCCTCTCGCAACGCCGTCGCCGCCCTCTCCTCCTGCAGCCTCAGGACTTCCGTCCTTCTCTCCCCCACGGCCGTCACTCTCCCCTGGGTCTCTTCCAGTCGCTGCTGCAGAGCGCGGATGGCGTCGTCCTTCTCCTGCAGCTTCCGCTCCACCTCTCGCAACGCCACCGACGCCCTCTCCTCCTGCAAGCGCAGTGCCTCCTGCATCCTATTTTCAGCCTCTTGGACTTTACGTTCCGCCTCTTGGACTTTACGTTCCGCCTCTTGTTTATGCAGATGCAGGGCCTCCTGTACCTTGCGCTCCGCCTCCTGCTTCTGCTGGAGCAAGGCCACCTGTAGCTGCGCCATCCCCTGCGCCACCAGTTCGAAGGCGTCGCTAACGGCGTCCACGCCATCTCCTGAGCCGTTCTCGCCAGCACTTCTGGGACTCGCCATCTTTTTCTTTGGGCCTCTGAAATTCACAAAAGCAAGCCTATTTTCGAACATGTGCTTTAATTCATGACAACAGGTACAAACGGTTGCAAAGTCAAATTTTTTGCTAAAATGTTTGCAATATATACTCTTGTAAAGAATGTTGTGTGATATTAAAATGTCGAATTTTATTCAGTTAATGTGAAAATGAATTTACGGCTGAGGATTAGAAACTGAACACTTTAGTCGACAAAACTAAGTCTCATAGGCTCAAATACTTGTTCAATTTGCAATGCTATAGTTTGTTTAAGGAAAAGTGGGATAGTTGAGTTCCACTCAGGTATTTAAATCTTGAGAAGTGAAGTAGGGTACCCAACAATAAATTAAATTCTAAAATAACTGTTTAGAGCGTTTTTGTAAAGCCAAGCACGAGTCAAGTTCTTGGTGATCTATTAAGTATCAAAGTACTGATGAAATCTACTTTTAATAGATTTTCATTAGATCAAAATATTTCTTAACAAATCCAGTACAAAAATTATTTTGCAGAGCAAATTCGGTGAGCTTGCTTGCCTGCCTCCAGCGCCATATTGCGTGGGCGGGTGCGGGGGACTTGGGGACTTTTCAGAGAGGCTCCTAAGGCTTAACGCGCTCTGGCACGGCACAGCACGGACGGAGGGCTGCTTCCGTGAGGGTCGCGCGCACTAGACCGGGCGGGACGGAGTGGATGCTCTATGAAGCAGTTTAGCTCCTTGCTTCGTGGCTTGGACAGTGCGCGACGGCTTCATGAGAAGTAAGGCATCAATTGCTTAGTGTTTGTTTTTAAAATAGGAGGAACAAAATGAGGCAAGGATTGGATGACATACCAGTTTCTGGGTTCATAATACAAAACCACGAGAATGACTATGATGATGATGATGATGATTAAGGTTTACGGGCGATTCAACAACTAAGGTCATTTACGCCCTGCCAAATTATTTAAGAATAATACGCACTAAATAATACGCCAGACTAAACCATGTTTAATACAAGGTAAATGTGAGAAAAACTGAAAATAATCGTATTCAATTATTTTTAAAAGAGTTAGCCGAAAAGAGCTAGATAAACTCTTCAAAATCTCCGATTAAGAGCCAAAGAATTGGCATAATCCTCTTCTCTCAGATAATGCTGTAAATGCCCGACTCTCGTAAGATGCTAAAAATTTTGCAGAGAATATTCGTTTCCAAATACCTGTGTTAGAGAGCTAGCAAGATGATGCCCTCGGCAGCTATCTCTTAACTTAGAGTGGAGCATGTTCCCCTGCGCTGTTCTAAGATCCGTCTTGCAATTATCGCAAGTAAGGGGTGGGTCACCGTGGAGATGGCAGTGACTGATCCGAAGGCGTGTCAGAATTATCTCCTCGCTTCTTGACCCACGAGATGAAGACCAAGACTTCATGGAATCCTTGATTCTCGTGAGTTAAAAATCTGAGTTCTGCCACTCTGTATGCCATGCACCGAGAATACGTTGGTAAACAGCTTGATATCGTTTGTTGGGACTGTGAAGTTGTCTACCACAGTTTTCCTTGTGGCGGGCTCTGCTGCCTGGTAAGCACTTTCGTTCCCTGTTACCCCAAGGTGACCAGGGTTTCAAAAAAATTACTACAACGAATCAGCAAATTATGGATTTGTTGTCGGATTATTATTGTCAGAGGGTCACAAGACGAGAAGCAGGAGATAGATTCGAGCAGGCTTTTTGAATCACTGCAGTTCACAGCTTCTTTTAATATTATCGATTCAACGAACGTAAGTGCTTCTAAGAAATCATATTTTTCTGCAGTATAAGCGCTGCACGAAAAGTCGAGTCGAAGAATCCGCGAGGCACTGAGGCAGAAGGCACACCCAACTTTACCATTTTGGGAGAAACCATCAGTGTATACAAAGTTATAGCCGGGATACAAGATTTCGTATCTTGCAATTCCCCCAGAAATGCATTGGGGGAGTTGAGGATTTGGGGAAGTGTGATATTCTCAAGTCTATTTTAGGCCTGAGAAACTTTCAAGTGGGAACAAGACTTTGGGGGGGGGGGGTCACAAGGATGGGGAGTTTTATATCGAGTTTCTGCAAGAGCGTCGAGAGACGGATATGGTGGATGGGGTAACGATAAGTCTGAGTGCGTACGATGTCCTGTGACTTGGGTGAAGATCTGCTTGGCGCGAAGGCGTATTTCTGGCTGATATTTTCGCTGATACGGCGCTGCTGATCAGCTGATACGCTGATACGGCGGAGGGATGGTTCACCTGCCTCTGTCAAAAGGCATTCAATGCGACTCGTGCGGTAGCCGCCTGTGCTGATTCGTATACCGGCATTGTGAATGGTATTCAATGAACGGAGGGCCGATGGAGATGCTGACCAATACACAAAACACCCATAATCTAAGATAGGACGGATGATAGTCCTATATAGGCGAAAAGACCATTCTCTGTCTGCACCCCATGATCTACCAGTAAGGGCGAGAAGGAGGTTCCATGGAGATACACAGCGTCTCTTCTAGGTTTCAATGTGATTTCCCCATGTTTAACCCTTGTCGAATGTATTGCCAAGGAAAGTGATAGATTGGACGAAGTGAAGTTGATGACCCCCCTTAAAAAAATAAATGATGATTATCGAGAGGATCTATTCTACAGAAGTGCATGCAACTGGATTTTGAGGTGAGGTTTATCGCTCTATTCTTGCAGTTTGTTGAGGAAAAGATGTAACTGCCTCTCAATGACTTCCGTGCTCTTCGAGGAGCAGAATATGGCAAAGTCGTCAACGAAGAGCGATTCTTTCACACGCTCTCGAATAACTGATGCAATACTATTGATAGCAACGGCAAACACTCAGAATTGAGCCTTGGGGAACACCATTTTCTAACTGGTGATTTGAGGATGTGTCATCAAGGATGCGGAAAGATCTTAACGAAAGAAAGTCTACTAGAAACGAAGGGAGCCGTCCCCTAAGGCCCCAAGAACCCAAGGTGCGAAAAATGCCGTACCTGAGTTGGTGTCATACGCTTTCTCTATGTGAGAAAAAATTGCCACCAGATGTTTCCGTAACATGAAAGAAGTGAAGATCTGAGTGGCAAGGAAGACTACGTGGTCCATGGTTGACCTGTGCTTCCTCAAACTACACCATTCGCTCTACAATCTTGCACACACAGCGTGTGAGACAGATTGGGCGGTAACTTGAAGGGATTGTTCTGTCCTTTCTTTCCTTAGGGATTGTAATAACAATGACTTCACGCCAAATCCTTGGTAAGGAATGTCCACCCCCAATCAGGTTGAAAATACGGAGAAAAGAACGAGCATTTTCCTGTGTTTAAGCATTTGATTATGTATCAGCTCTGCTGTTGGAGCAGAATGTTTTGCACAAGCGAGGGCACAGGAAAATTCATCCATGGAGAAAAGAACATTGTAATCTTCCTCCACATGACTCGAGAAATCTAGTCTGCAGATCTCCATTCTCCTTTCCGGTAAGGGGAGAATATTTTCCATTTACCAGAAGCCCCTAGACAGGCAGTGAAGGAAGTCTTCCACCGATCTGTCGAACCTTTCGCCACAATTATTAGGGAGCATACGGCTACAGAGTGATGAACTTTACGGTCTCCAGGACGCGGCCTTACTTTCCCGTATGGCCAATCTAGCTCTGGCTCGTGATCTTTTATAATTGATCGTATTATCTATGGTTGGGAACCTACCTAAGTTTCGCCACAGCCCGTTTCCGATCCCGCACCGCACTGGTGCAGTGGGCATTCCACCATGGGGCGGGAGGATCTCGTGGGTGAACCGACGACTTCGGTATAGTAATTGAGGCCGCATGAAGAACGGCTTCGGTAAAGTGGGCAACCGTAGCATCAATATCGTTTGTGCAGGTTTCCGCTTTCCGTATTTCTTCCTCGAATGTTTCCCTCTCAGCCGCTTAGCCAACAAGGACGAGCAACGTTTAGGTCGGGATTATCGAAATTGACCAGAATGGGGAAGTGGTTACTGGCACACTGCCCGCCAAGGATAGCCCACTCAAAGATGGTAGAGAGAGAGGGACTACAGAGAGCCAAATGGACGGACGAGAAAGTGTTTGAAGCCACGGAAAAATGTGTGCTTTCGCCAGTATTCAGAAGAATTAAAGGCTGGTTGTCAATATTTTCAAGAATATTGCCTCTCGAGCAGGTCCTTGTGCCATCCGAGGCGGGAATTGGGCCATTAAAGACCCCCCCCCCCCCCCCCATAATATAACAAGGAGCGGACAACTGTGAAAACACATCTTCAAGTTCTTGTTGTGACGACTTGACCACGAGGAATGTATACATTGCACACCGTTAGAGAAAAGAACGGTAGGTGTATCCGAACGCATACAGTTTGAAAGTAGGTTCGAATGTTTTGTTCCACAGGGAGTAACGGATAAGTAACGCGACACCACCGTGAGTACGGAGTCCGTCATCTTGATTCAACCGATAGATGTTAAACCCGCTAAGACAGAGAGGATGATAGAGAAGAAGATGAGTTTTCTCAAGACAGACTATAAACGGTCTATGGCGAGAAATGATCAATTTTAATTCTTCTGAATGGGCACGAAAGCCGTTTAGATTCCACGGAACAACGCGCGTGGAGTTCTACGTAGGCAACACGAAGCACGTGCCTGGAGATATCCGCCCTACCGCGCGGGAAAGCAATCAGTTTCATTAGCCGCTTGAACCATCCCACTACCAAAAGCACCTGCAGGTTATTAGGCGAGGAAAAGCGCCTTCGGAGAGTGGGGTGGTGTTCCAACAGTGCAGGAGGCATTGAAGGGTGTCAAGACTGCATTACGATACTTAGACACAGAGGACAATGCAGAATGGAGAGAGCTCGAACTCCGAAGGATCTATAGAAATAGCTAAAGAAAAAGTTTAAATCAAACAATTAAAAATAATTGATATTTCTAAGGAATATAAAGATATTGAAATTTTCAGTTCGTGCTTTTAAAGAATTTTACTGTTTCTATTCATTATCAAAATCAAGAATTGAAGAGAAATTCTATATACTTTTGTAATCATCGGATATAGTGAACCAAAAACTTTAGTCCCAAGGAGATCACTACAACCGGAGTCGATACTGATTTACTACGAATAGTAAAACATACTGTAATTACTGAAATTAATTAAAACTCAATAAGGACTTACAAAGACCGCCTCATACCCCGACCTCGCAAATACACGCCAAATACAAATACACCTCATTATCGTATTACACTCTCGACTCTGCTCCGGACCGATGTCGCCTGCTCGATCAGCTGCAAACCTTCGCCGCCACTATGTGCACTTTCATTGGTCGAGAGGCTTCCCGCTCTGGGGCCAAGACAAATGTTGACTATTCTTCCCCTTCCCGTCGGGTTGTGAACTGAGTTGTCAGTTTTTCAACTTTCTTTGTGTTCCCGTTTGCGGTCTATTGTGGAGCGGCCTTGACAGGCATTTGCAGGGGAGCTCCCCCTTCACTAACGAACACGAGTTGAGTTATAACCGCAAGATATCAGGTTAAGAAAGGTTCAGGCACGCTCTGTCTGGATGATGCAGCTGTATAGATCGATAGTGACAAACCCATTAACCGCGCGTTGCGGTGTGGCAAAGGCAGGAGGGAGAGCGCAGACACGAGCAGAGACACTTTTGTGTCAATTAAGTTCGTTAACGCCTTATTTTACGTGGCGAAATTCGGCCATCAGGCCCGCACTTCCGTCTGACTCCGCAAATTTCGCTACGCTCCCTTCACCATTTAGCGGACAAAGAACGGGATTATCTCGGGCGACGAAACAGGCGATTTGAATTTAGCTCAGAGCAAGACCATGCAACTCTCCATCGAAACCGGGGACAAAGCTTGAGGGTGCTACTATAAAAGGCGCTAGTGTCGCCGGGTGCAGCTGCAGGTTAGGCTCGCCAACTTTCCCACATACAAATTGACTAATTTGTGAGAAATACGAAAAGTGTCTTCTAAATGTTTAATTATTAATAATCTATACTATATACGCTGACCGTCATACCACCGAACCCGCGTGTGTTCATGCCCGATGTAAAATGTAGGACAAAAATCAAGCATTTCCTGCCATCATCTGCGATAGCTCAAATTTATACCGGCCATGGGCCCTTTCGGTCGAAATTGCTCAAGTTGGGTCTTTCGAAGTCTTCAATCGGCGAATTCGTTGAGGATCAAACGGTCCAACGATGTGTGACTCTCCCGTTTATGAGAGAGTATGTGTCGATATCGAAACAAAACACGACATACAAATAACACAATCAATTTTGCCCCGTCTGTTGTCACTTTAAAGAACGTACGTTGATCTCGACAAGTTGATGGGTGTTGTTACCTCACAAGCAGGTAATGTTTGAGACCTTTTTCTAAAAATTTATTCTTACTTCGCCTGTGGCCTTGAGCAGTCGTGCGCGACTGATACAGTAATTTTTTTTTATACAGCAAGTATATATGTTCATATAGCAAGTTTATACGTACATAAGGTTACAAAAGTTAAATAAAAGGCATACAGATAACGGCTGAAGAGAAAAAGAAAGAAATAAGATTTCGAAATCTATCAACAGCTAACATTAATACGGCCAAAACTGTTCGTGATATTGAGCATTTTACGTCTGCAAAAATTTAGGTAGGGGTAATTTATTGCAGTAATTTGTTACAAAGCAAAGTGTTGGTAATCGAAGCTGCAGATCAAGAAGTAGCTGCCACAGAGTGTAAAGCCTCTATAGCAGTGCCTGCCAACTCGAAGCTCCGTAAGGTCACAGAAAATGCTCTTCTGCACCGAACGGCCCGGCCGAGCAAGGCCATGCCCGACGCGGCGCCCGGCGTACAGTGTTTCAGTGATGGCACGGAAGTGGGGGAAAAAGGTTGCTCGATAATTACCTTTTTATATGGTATTTATTATTTAAATGTTCATGATTCAATAAAAATATGGAAATTTTTAAAAAATAATTATTTCATCACACAAATCAAAATCAAACTCTATCGTAGAGAGCAATTTTCACTTACATTCTTCTAACACAAAACATTATTGGAGAAGACTGTTTTAACATTATAAAACAAAATTTTATAAAATGTTTTGTAATATAACCAGTTAAGTTCGCCCTGAACCAATAACACACACGAAATAAAACACTTGTCACACCCGAAGATTTCACACATGCTTCTCTATGTATGCTTAAGCACTGAATCCAATGCCAGAATTGCGCCGTCTCCCAGTTCTTAAATTGGAGGAAAAACACTGCGAAATTTACAATTTCACGGTGTTTTTTCAAGATTAAAAAACACAACTGAAGGGCGGTGGTGCCATTCTGGCTTCGGCGTCGGATTCAGCCCGACGATATACATAGATAAACATGTGTCAAGAGTTTGGGTTTGACATTTTTTAAATTTTGTGTCCCAGTATAATTACTAGACTACCTAATACATACCCGGGAGGGGTCGCGTGTGAAAATTTGGACTCCAGGCTGGATTACTTCATGTACAGTTGTTTAAGAATGCTGTAAATCCTCGTGGTTTTCAGTACCTATTCCATAACCTTTTCTGTAAAATCCTTATCGCATCTCATGATTGCAGGCTGTCTATAAATTCTCAGAAATTATTTTCATCTCGCGGGGTTCTCTGGTTTGAATTGCCGGACGGTTAAACTTTCTAACATTCTGCAGTTCTTTCGAAAACATTAAACACTCCGCCATTGTTACGGTATCTACAAAAAAAGTTTCCTCCCGAATCGAAAGAAAATTAACAGGCGTAGATGGGCTCTCTTTGCTTGTGTTTCAGGCCACTGCTACTAAAAAGGTATTCGTCACCTGCGACAGACTGTCTCCGTCCCCACACGCGCCGCTTCCAATTGCCTGCCCTCGGAGGGGAGTGGAGCTCCGACGCCATTTCTCAGCCAGTTGGCAAATGCTACTCTAGAGTAACAGGCGAAAGCATCTCTTATGCCAAGACTAAACTTCCGCACGGTATTCGCTTGAGCTGCTGGCGAGGATGAGATGGTCACATCTAGGTGGGAGTGTCCAATGACAACAGGGAATATTTTGAACCGCTCCTGTATCACAGACTTGGGCAAGAACACTTTTACAATGTAGTCCCCCCCTCCCTGGCAATGGAAAATTCTCAATCTAAAATCATTTCAGATTTATGGCTCACAGTTCAAGAATTGAAGAGCTCAGATAGAGGGTGAACCATAATGTAAGATTATATTAAATTAACTTCCCTGATTTAGTGTTCTAGCGAAATTTCTTGTTATTTATTAAAATGCTGTTCTTTTGAAGATTTGTTTTGTTATAGTTGAATCGCACATAATTGTGGGCGTATTAAGAAAATTCTATAACTTAAAGTCATTGATTTTATTTGTTACTGATGATTATATCTTTTTTACTGTATTTAAGAAGAAAAAGGATTCAAGGACTTTAATTCATTTAATAACTACAGATTAACAAAAATTAATCTGAAAAAAGAGACCAAAGGATAATAAATTAAGAGAATCTTAAGCGAAAAATCAGGGTAATTTATTTATCAAAAATAATATTAAAAAAGAATTAGCAATGCTCTAAAGACCAGAAAGTACAGCTGAATTTAAAAGATGTAATAGAACAAGTGTGAAAGTTGATAGAAAATTGATAGATGCAACATTACTTAGAGAATATTGAATTGGAATGTTAGAAGTGCAATTCATATTCACCTTTAGCATATCAAAATACTTTAAATAAGGAATAAAAAGCAATACAAATAGCTGAAAGTGATTTGCACGAAATTTGTCAGAAAGGTAAAGAATATTGTGTGAATGAATGAAGTTTTAAAAAATTTGATACAAAAATTAATAATAATAATAATAATAATAATAATATTAATGATAACAATAATAATAATATTAATAATATCAAAACATATACAAATAGTAAAACTAAATATCAATTATCCTCATAAATACAATTCTAATATGTCAGCAATTTCTAAACACTTTACTTTCTATAAGAGCATGTGCTAACTTCGAAGGAATAAAAGTCAATCAATTTTTCTCATGATTTGTCTCTGCCCCTCTGGGCCAGAACTAGGAAGGCCTAAATTTAAATGTATTTTTTGGTGTAAGATTGCACCTCTTGATGGGCATATCAACAGCTACTTCTATCATATGAAGAAGAATAGTTGTTTGTTTTTTATACAAATCTACATTTTTTTATTCTACTCTAAATTAAATTTTCTGAATGGACTTTCACAAAATGAGAAATGGTTTTTTTGTATGACACTTCAATAATATTACCTTTCTTCATTCCCTACCTTTTAGAACACAATTTAAATGAGCACTCATTCAGCTTTCTCCAAATATTTTTAAAGGATGTAGAAATTGATCAAAGTTCATTTTCATCAACAATTCTAAAAGCCTATACCATTTTCTACTAAAAGCATTGTAATTAATTCCAATGACGCCATTACACTTTCAGTAATTGCAAGTTAATATTGTTACTGGAAATTTGCTGGACTGTGTAACAAAGCTCTGCATCCAGTTGCCCTTAAATGATGGTGATAAAATGATGATTAAAGAAAATACGACAAGGAGTGGTGAACAGAAGTAAGCCCAGACAACAGAGAGTTAAGACTGTGAGTAAAAGCAATGAAAGATTGCAGTGTGACCCAGGGTAAGCAAGGGTGGGGATACACTATAAAATTTATACCTATTCCTGACAAATGGGTAATACTGCGATAATTAAATTTCCAGTTAATATCAGGTACTTCTGCTAGTTAGAAATACATATGTATTCAGAATTCTTTCAAATTCAGTCAGCCTCCATACTCCTCGTTGTGTATATTTCGTGAATGTTCATTCCCGCCTGAGATATGGCATAAAATTCTGGAGAAATACATCTTACAGCTCCCAGACTTCTAGATTATAAAAAAGAATGGTGCGAAGAAAAAGAAAATCCCACCTACGTGATTTTGCCCCTATTTATTAATCTAGGTATTTTACCATTACCTCGTAATATCATCATATATGAAACAGTGGTTTTTGTCAAAAATGAATGACTTAAGGGCAGGAATATATTTTCAGCAAATGCCGTTTTCTATAACTACAACACTCGACATAGCAATCGTATTCATCAGGTGACTGTATTAAAAATCACTACAAACTTTCACATATAATACATATACTTTATAACACTTTGCCAGATGACATTAAACGATTAAATTCTATACAAAAATTAAAGTTCCAAGTAAAATCTCTTCTGCAGCACAACTGGTCTACACCATTAGAGATTATACTGAGTATCCAAAAGGAAAGTAATCTTAATTTTAACAATGACATTTAATGTATTATATACCACTTGGATTGTATAAATGTAAAGCACATGTAACAAACAATGTCATCATTTTCCATTATGAGATAGGCAAGAATGCAATTTTTTAGTTTTATACAGAGCCAAAAAATAGCAATTAAAGTTAAATTTTATTCCTGATTTCAAATGCCCTTGAAAAAACTTCCAAAAGCTCTCCTGCGAAATGAGTGATTTTCCAGGTGTGGCCATGTTGCATTTGGGGTGCGATTCATTGAATTTACTATGTAGTACTATACCCTTTTCAATATTTGTCATATTATAATAACCATTAGAGGAATATACTATAAATGTTTGGAAGAATAATGAGCTTCATAATAATAATAATAACATATATATTTATTAAAAAGTTAGCCATACTCAGTTAAGTACAATGAGCAAAAAGATTATACAATGTAAAGTTGGCTGGTATTGTTTCAGGTATAGCCAATTATAAACATTTTGATGATCCTGTAGTTTCAGTTTTATAGACATTTTAATTTTCTTCCTGGAGCATTAGATGATCTTGAAATAGATATTCTTGTGATTATATCACCACTGGAATGGTCTTTCACTGATGGAGTTGAAAATGATGAAAATAATATTGCATGCATATTTCACAAAATGACTTTCCAGGTTCCGTTGTGGTATAGAGAAAAGATGTTAATAGTAATATAGACAGAACTAATCATGAAATCGTGATTAATAAAACACAAGCATTTGAAAGTAATTGAAAGTAAGTTTCTTGAACAGAAGCCTTGTGACCAGAACATAGTCTGAACAAAAGTCTTCTTACACAAAACACAGTATTTCTATTCTGGACAATTTTAACTCAAACAAAGATGTGCCAGTACGTGTGTTAAAACATCTTAATCCTGTCGAAATATTCCCAAACGTAATGATGAATCAATAAAAACCTGATTGTTGATCAGCCACTTTGTTGTGCAAAATACAAAATTTCTCAACATTTCACTGTAACCAAAAACACATCAAAATCTTTATTGGTATTCTATTTTGATCAGGATATCACCCCAAGAAAGAATGCATTGGTGGACAGACAAAGACTACAGAGTACGGATTATATTTCTGTCTATGTCGTATGTACTTACGTACTTACATTTCAAACAAAAAGATAATTCTAAGATGGATAACAATAGCAGATTCTTCAAAATTAGAACACTGATGAATAAGATCAATGAAAATTTCAATGGAGAATTTTTCACTGCTATTTGTCAATAGATAAAGCCATAGTAAAAATCTTTAGATACCATCCATCAAGGGAATATATTAAGGGCACACCAGTACCTATTAGTTACAAAATGCAGATCTGCAGTTACTGAAGTCACTTTGATATGTATTGTGGAAAGGGCAGCAAGAAAAATGTTAGTAAATAATTGCTTAATGTTGTGCTTTATTTACTAAGACATCTCTCTAATTTAAATAAGCATACCATATATTTCGATATTTATTTTACTACTATACGTCTGATGCAAAGCTTGCAAAATCAGATGTTTCTAGCCAGAAGAGCCATCAGAGAATACGGGATAAGATCCTGCCAGTGAAGCCAGCTAAAACTTTTGCTAAGAAACAGACAATCACATAACTACTCATTTCAACAACAGAAACAAATTGCTACTTGTGCAATAGGTGGATAACAATGTGATGATTGCGACCACAGGATTTTACTTTTGACACAAATGAACCCATCACAAAAATCTAATTATGGACTTAAGTAAAAAAAGAAGTTATAGAAGTTACTCAATCTTTGAAGTAAATGAGGGTCTCATTGCCACATCTTTGACTTTTAAACTTCTCCTTTATTGCAACAATCTTCACAATAATAATTCTGACAATTTTATCACTTACAAAAGTACACAAGTTTTCTTCAAAATATGGAGTAACAGCTTCTGTAACGATAGATTTCATCCCTTTTTTTTTAGGTAATCAAAGTGGCAGTGTTACTCCACAGGAGTCAAACATTGCCACTTCTATTAAATCCACATCTATAGCTATGTTTATATGTGTGCGAATTGGGCAGGAAACATTAACACCTTTTATGAATTTTTGTCTTTGGTCTTTTGACCATTCAAATACAATAATTGTGGTTAAATATTGCTCTGAGACCAGTAAAAATAAAGTTGTATTAACAATTTTACAATGTGATAAAACGTGATACGGAGTAAGTGCTCTCCCCATCTTAATTTGTTCTGCAAAACACATCAACAATATTGAGTATGCAATGGTGTTGTGTTTTGGTGTAACGCACTCCACTACATTTGAAGTGGACCTGCTATATTTATACAGTTCAGTAGCTTTTTTATCTTAAATTTATTCTGAAAATGAGATTTTGTCCATGGACCTTCATACCACTAGAAATGAGACATTCTGCGCAAGATAAAATTACCTTTATGCCCATTCACTGCCTTTTAGAACCAAATCATTCAAGGTTCTACAATTACTTTGACAAGGATGATAAAATCTATCAATGTACATTCAACTTTTCTTATAGATTATAAAACTTTCTGCTTCATGCATTTTAATTCATTCCAATAATGCCATTTCACGTTGAGTGATGAAGAGTAAATATAGTTATTGGATGTTTACTGTAACAGCATCTGCTTACTGAAGCTCTTAAAATGATTGATGAATTATAATGAAAATAATAGGGTCAAAGTGAATATGAGAGGGTTCCATGGGCAGAGGCGAGGGCAGACAAGACAAGAACGAGGACTGTGAGTAAAAACAATGTTTCCACGTTGTGGCACAAGGCATGAGGAAGATAATTAATTTATTTTCCTGTCACATAGGCAATATTGCGATTAATAAATACCTTCACAACAATGGTACACGGAGTAGCTATTAATAAAGGTTTAACAGAAAGCTAAAATAACCAATTTATAAAAAAAAAAGGTTCTTAATTTCAAAAACTATCCACGAAGACAATACTAATGAAACTCAGGTTACTTTAATAGTAACAAATGCTGAATTCTATGAATTAACTATGGCAGAGCACAATAATACATTATTTAAGAGTTTGGTATGAAGTTGTATACGAAAGTTCCTTACACTTTAGAGAGAAGAATTATTTCCTAAATTTTTAAGTAAATTAAAATGAATATTTCTATACTTAATGGATATTATAACAAAAGGCGGTTGATCCCGGGTTTAGGGTGATGTTCACTGAACCTTCGGTTCACTGATTCGGTTCACTAATCTCGTTATTCATTGCGCAGTTTGAATTGTGGAGGCTTTCTTGAAAAGTGCTTTCTTATAAAAATGAATTGGTAATTATGCGTTGGATAGACTCAAGGTTGTTTATAGTGAACGCGAGGGCCGAAGGCCCGAGCCTCGCCGTGACTTGGATCCGGGCGAGCGAAGCGAGAGGACTTGCCTTTCAAAGTAAATTTGCATTTCTCTGCGGCGGACAAAGTGAAGAATACAAGTACAAATTTTGTGGCGTGGATTTGTGTTTTTGGTAATTAAATTTTGGCTTTGAGTAGTAATGATAGTTTAAGTAGCATGTGAGTGTTGAATAGAAATTATAATTCTTGCGATAACATAGTGACCATTAGAACATGCGAACAATAAACAAGGATTCAGTTCAGTGAGTCGATTCCCCTCTAGTGAACCGCTTCAGTGAACGACACCCTAAACCCGGGATATACCCAAAAGGCAACTGACAGGAACTGTTCTATGTAATATTAATAAATTGTAACATAATAAATTATTTTTGAAGAAAAATTGTGTCTTTACTCAATCAGCTTCACTTTCTAGGAGTTTCAATTGAAAATAGTTTCATCACACAGAGGAGCATAGTTCTTTTCGTTTTTGGTGAATAAACTTACTCATAGATAATTCTCGTACAAATAACAAATATATAGTTATTTTAAACCTTGCACTATGCACTGATTGAGCTGCTTTTATTAACATTTTTATGGAGATATTAGTGCACGTCCTTGACAGAACTTATTGTTCAGCTATAACATTTTTATTGAGAATGTAAACAGAAATTCTATAAAATAAAACCATTAATGACAATTATGTATATTTCTACTTGATGTCTCCATTATTTAGACTTCCCAGACGCTGAAAACCGGTTGATACTAAATGCTTGGTTTTAATATAACTACCGCTGGATAATATTAATAACGAATTATTAAATTATTAATTCAAAAAAGAATGTTTTTACTTTTTTTTACTTTCAATATTTTACGAACAAATAACACATAGGGCTCCCCACATTTAAACAAGAGCGTACTCTTATAGCACAACAAATATAACATACCTTTACAAGATGCCAAATTTAACTCAATTTACTGGTGGACAATGAACATCAATGCACCTCATGCACCTGTCCTTACTTAGAATCACGTGGCAGCTACAGCCAGCGATAAAGTACGTTTGACAACTTGACCAGCGCAAATATATACTCTTTGGACCAGCGTTCTTATACGCCCAGTAATAGTGTTGCCATTTCACGGCGGGCTCTGAACTACGACATGAGTTTCGGAAGGCTGGCGCGCCAATAGCGCCACGCGCCTCCAAGCGTCCAGCAAGCTACTGCAAGTTTTTCAGACATGCATTACAAGGATATTGCTTGGATTTACGTATTCTGGAACTTTTGTTTTATTGTTCAGATATCTTACATGATATTTTGTTTACATATGGCTCCTTCAAACAGCAATTGCTGCAGTTTTTCCCACGACACAAATCTTCTTTCGTTTTCTAGGGTGTAGTTATGGTGCAGTTTTATATTTTGGACTTGCGAAACTCGACACACGTTGTTCTGCCCTTCTTCTCCCTCTTCCTGCTTTCCTCTCCCTTTCTCTCACCGTCTCTCCCTCTCTCTTCGTCACACCTCCTCCCTTCCTCTCTCGTTTCTCCCTCTCGTTCTCTCTCTGTCCCTCCCATACACATCTATTAGCAGATTCTGCACGTCTCGAAGCAGGTGTGGTAAAATCGAGCAGCTTAGGACAAGGAAAAGGTAATAGAATATTCACGAAGAATTTATCCTGCAGATTACGGTGTAAGAAACATTTCTTCGAATTTGTAAATACTATTGTATTTTTGAGTGAAAGTGCTTCAAATAACTTCTAGTGCAGTTTTTCGAAAACCCGAAAATTTTCTACGAAAAAGAGCTTCAAATTACGAATTTACAGGACAATTCAAACGCAGTTTCCTTTAAAAATAAAAACAAAAAAATGTTTGAAAATGTTGAAAGATAATTGCCATTTGGGAAGAAGTTTTACTGCTTTTTAATATTCTTAAAATAATACTTCTGTTCCACCATTAGAAAATTGAAAAATTAAGAACATTTCAAAGTGTTCTTGTTCGCCATTAGATGACAGCTGGCATGAGTACCTGAGAGATCCGAATTGCTAGCGACACCGACGGAAATAGAAAACTAATTCGGGAACGTCGGTTCCACTCTGTAACCCCATTATTTTCTTAATTTAACAACTGGAATCCACTTTTTCGTTATCAGTTCTCGGCAATGAATATTTTCCGCCCACATTCCACCTTTATTCGCGCAGCATTACATCGTTCTGCATACTCCGTATACAGAGGTGGATTTACGCATAGGCACTGTAGGCACGTGCCTACGGCGGCAAATTTTCAAGGGCGGCAAATTTTCAAAGGCGCAAAATTTTCTTGATATTTTCTAAAACAAATTTAGGTTCTCTAAAAACTATAACAGCATAAATCATATTTTTATTTTAAAAATATCATATTAATATTTAATACAAGCTATTTATTTGTCTACTTCATTAGAGTATACCTTATGATTTCAGAAGTATATGAATCTGAAACTAAGGCCCGTTGACGCAAGAAAACATGTTGCAATTCTAGTTGTCATGTTTTAGTTTCCTTTTAATGTTAAGGTTTCAGTGTTGAAACGTTAATAATGTTGAACGTTACTTGGTTTGAAGATACAGTTTATATCCAAAATTAGCTAATCCAAAAAAAATATTTAATTTATGAAAACAATGTGCAAAATATAATGTTATTTTTAAAGTTAAAACGTTTAAATTAATGATGACAATTGTAATGTTATTGAAACAATTGTAATGTTACTGAAACGTTACAATTTGAAATGTAACATTAATTTTAAACAGGGGGCGGCAAATTTGATGTGCCTTCAGGCGGCAAAAATATTAATCCGACCCTGTCCGTATAATATATACGTATGTATACGAGAAAGTATCATTGTATCTTCGTAATTGTAGTTGTAGGAAGACGCCCAACATATTTGAATTTTTTTCAATTTTTGAAAAATTAGTGTTTTCAACCAACACGAGAGCTGCACCATGATTTACACGTCCATCAGAGTAGCCAACAACAAAATTTCATCAAAAACGATGGAGCCATTTTTGAAAACCAAATGTTTAAATAAAATTAAAAATTGCAGATATTTTTCTCAAAATTACGCAAAAATACTGAAATTTCCGGAAAAATGTAAATGACATGATTTCGAAATTTATCTACGAGGAAGATATACAGCAACACATACTTTCGGGCATGATCACGTTACATAATATTAATATCTAGTGATTTCTTACTATTTATGAAACCAGTTATAACTTCAACATTTTGGATTCAAGCAAATCGCTTCTCGTGCGAGTCTGCATTAAAAGCGAAACGATAAAAACGAAATAAATTGCTAAAATTAATATTTCCGTCATTCTTATTAAGATAAAACCCCATTACAATTAATTAAAACGTTAAATTCAAAAGTTAAACAAGTCCATAATCAAACGTTCTTATCTATTAATATCTATTATCTATTAATCTACGTACATATTTTGTGCGTAATCCTTATCGGGTATGATCTCCTCTCGAGTAAAGGGATTTGCATTAGTTCTGTAATTTGAAAATTCCAGCCGGAAACAGTATTCGAAGAATGAAGTAGTTTTCGAAAATACGGTGTTCGCACTCCGCAACAGGCACTATAGTTTGGACTCGACTATTAATTTACTGTCGCACTTTCAAAATGGCGTTTAAAGCAATGTCTTGTTCTGCACGGAAATCAATTAATCCTGTAAAAACTTCTGGATTTGTGACTTTTTTGGTTTCATTGTTGCCGTATAAAACATTCAAAATACCACAGAATCGAATAAAATTATTATGCTCAATATATTCCTTCCCAGTTTACCAAATACTCGTTTGTTTTGAACAAAGTTATTTGATATCGGTTGCCAACTGCTGTGTGTTAGTTCCAAGAGTCACCCATAGATTGAGTCATCTCCTGGGCTGCCCCCACGAAAGATGTACCCTTTGCCAGATTTCTCGGAATCAAACTTTCTCCGCATCAGACGGGACGAGCTCGCAGTCATGAAAATCAAAGGAGCCATGAGCAGTTTCTTAGCCATCGTGCACGGAAGCTGGGTGAAGTGTGTTGGGCGCATTGAAGGTTTGATTAGGAGCGCTGCCAAGCAATTCCCAGCACATTTCTACAGCCTACGACCTCACACAGCAAAGCGCATTGAACTTAGCCACCTAACGTGAAATTCGTAAGGATAAATTTATTTTCGCCCGGACGGAGGTAACCATGCCAATATCTTCAATTTGCCTTGATTCTTTCGGCAAAGTAACAATCTTTGTCAATTGTGTGTCGTGTCGTTTCTTTTCCAGAACTCTCGTCTGATGAGAACTTTTCAAGGAAAAAATCGATTTTCGTTGCAGTGTTTTCCAATGCTCTCCCAATTCATCTCAGCAATATTTCGTAGCCTGAACAATTGTAGAAATCATTTTTGAATTTTCTATTGAGTTCTCTCTTGGCAGTTTTTATGGTTTGAATAAAATTTTCAAGACGTGGAGTAAGCCTTCCTAGTCTCTTAAGTTCGAGTTTTTCCGAAATAGAGCGTAAACCGAAAGGAATTTTTAGTGAATTTTGAACTGTATCCAATGTAATAATATATAATGCAGAAACCTGCCACTCTTAAGTTTGTCCTTCACCGGCAGCAACAGCACTTAAATATGAAAATACCCATCACGCCCTTTTTGTACTCACTACACACAACGAAGCTCCCAAAATTATTGACGTGTGTTTTTTTTTGTTTGATATTCCGTAAATACAAAGTGACATTACACATTTTTTAACAAGTAAACATTGACTTTCTTTTTTAGTGGAAAGGATAGGGAAAAGTTGGGGATTCCCATGTGTGACTTCTCGCTCAGGTACGCTAAAATTCTATAAATAACCAGAGAGTATTACAAAGGGTAAATGTTTTGAAATCACAGAGATTAAAATTTTATTTATATAGGTACAATTAACAAGTGTCAATTTTCACATCAACCTACGTATAACGTAAGTGAAAGTGAATCAAAGTAACAGGAAACTATTATAGTGATGAAGACTGATCTATATTCTAAAGCAATTCGAATCTTTTCACTGAGAACTTATTCTAAACAAAAAAAAATGACATCAGTAAAGAAAATTAAAATATTTCACAAGACAATCATAAACAACTTATTATCTAAAAATAATAATAAACTTCTATGCCCCGGACTAAGAACAACAATTCACAGAACCTAATTGTTTATATTTTACATTATTTACAAACAGAGGCGTATCTAGGTATTCAAGCGCCCATAGCAAGCATAGAATTTTTGCACGTCAGAATATTGCAAAATAGGGTTGGTATTTGTTTTAGCGTGTACTATAAAACCGCCACATGTGAGTGGTGTCCATGGCAGGTGCCACAGCGTAAATACGCCTCTGTTTACAAAATATTTCCGAAGTTTACTTTCCTTATTCGACATCTGATGATTTAAGTTATACCTTGGTACATCTTCACAACATCATGTAAGATTCTTAACATTATTCATCGCCAGATTTACATAAAGGGAACGGCGGGTTCCATTCCACATGCAAATCGTTAATGTGCGATGTTTATTCCTAACGTTTGGGTTGCTAATTATACTCTACGTTTTAAATGTTTATGTATGGTGCGTTGATACTAATATACATTAATGTGAAGTCGGCACCGGGAAAACTTATTTTTTCTCCAACTCCTTATTTTTTGTAACATTTGTAATATTTTTGATAGACATCTCTGTGTAGCGGAAGGGTGTAGAAAATGTGCTCTAACAAAATACCCACTCTAAAATCAGAATTTTTCGTAACTATCCTGATTAAGATGAATCATCTAACGAATACAAAATTTAAACTCAATGTCCTTTTGCCTGTGTATTAATCTTATCTAAACCTGAATATGTAGTCAAGATATTCAAGAATTATTGGTACATATAATAGTAAAATACCAGGCGGATTCAAAATAATTACCAGAGCGTGTAGCAGAAATCTAAACAATTGCTGTGCTAATAAACAAACCAGTACTATCTCCTTGCCCGGGTTTTCCAAACAAATCTAGTTGGATGTGTGTGTATATACCCGAGCATCCGAGGAAATCTGCTCACCTACTACCTCCTTAGACTTGCAGCGGTCTAACAGGCGGCTCTCAAACCGGGCCTTGTATATCCCTACGAGACTGTTGACAATTTAGTCGAATCAGAGAGTTGTCATTTGAAACCCTCACCTTCTGTTGACCTGAGAAAACTACAAGATTTTTATGAGAAACCAATTGACAGAGAAAATATTTTTCACACCCTAACTTGAAGTCTTTAGCTTACACGTGCGAGTTCAATGAATGGCTGCAAGAAGCTTTACGATATAGACAATAAGAAAGTGGCCCAAGACTATGGAGTGAAGCTATTTGGAATTATGAGTTTGCGATACGCAAGATGACTTTCAACCACTACATTAAGATCATGCGACAGCCGACTACAACTTTTGATGCTGCAAGGACTGCAAATGAACACAATGAAACTACAACAGCGAAGGGTATTAAATGATTTTCAATCCATGGAGAAACGCTTTGCCTACCACAGTAACAATAGTACACGAAACCACAATAAATTGAGAAGCCAATTTTGCAGAATGTGTGCAGACCAAGGACACATTGCAAATACCTTCCGCAAAAAATATTCAAAGCTCAAACACTCAACAACGTACACGGAATTAGAGCTACAAGAGTACCAGTGGGAGAACAAAAACCGGAAGTTGGAGAAGAATGGGGCATGAGATTCCCTGCGTGTTCCCCCGAAGGTTTTCTTCAAAGTTCTTCACGACTTCAACGATTGTTACCCCCACACGCATGCATCTTCACCACAAAGTTCGCTGGACGGCGAAGGTCAGAGGCCTCTCCCTTTTGTTCGTGGCTCTACCCTCGCAGGAGGTCCCGCACGGCACGAGATGTCGCAAGGTCAAATGGACACTTGTTCTTCCAACGTCCTGCCCAGCCTTTGAGGTCTCTCCTGGCGCCGCTCGCGAGCAACGCGCGCACTGTTTCCTGGTTGCTATTGAACGCCGCCCAATGAAGAGCAGTCATTCCGTTCTCGTCTCTCGCGTTGACGTCGGCGCCCGCGTCCACCAGCAGCTCCACGCACCGCCCGCTCTTGTCCGTGCCGGCAGCCAAGTGCAACGCGGAAGACGCGTTGCAGTAGACGGAGTTGGCGTCGGCGCCTCGTTGGAGAAGAAAGGCCACCACGTCCGCGTGCGCCTGCCAGGCTGCGTTTCGCAGAGGAGTGAAACCGTCTCGGCCAGTGTAATTGACATCAGCACCGGAGTCTAGGAGACGTCGTACCTCACCCAGTCTTCCCGCTTCTGCCGCCCCAGACAACTGCTCACCCAGGGGGGAAGGGGAGGTTTGTGCCCTGTCCCACCTCAACTCCTCCTGCCGAATCAGGAGCTCCACCCGCCGCCTCGCGCGTTGTTCCTCGTCGGCCGCTGCGCCCTGGTGGCCGGCGCCAGAGCGACTGGGAGTGGAGGTGGAGGAGGGGGGCTCCACCCCTCCGCCCGCTGCTGCCCCTCCCGTCGCCGGTGCTTCACGGGCGCTGGCGGCGGCGGTGGAGGCGGCGGCGACAAGAGAGGCACGTGCAGATTTGGGCTTCTCCAGTTGGCGCAACAGAGCCTCAACGCGGGGCACAAACGTTTCCACCGCACTTTGCAGAGACGCCTCTATCTCATTCACACGGCCTTCCAGACGCTGCAAACCTCCATCCCCGCCAGATCCCTCCGGTGCCGTCCTTCTCTCCTCCACGGCCGTCACTCTCTCCTGGGCCTCTTCCAGTCGCTGCTGCAGAGCGCGGATGGCGTCGTCCTTCTCCTGCAGCTTTCGCTCCATCTCTCGCAACGCCGTTGTCGCTCTCTCCTCCTGCAGGCGCAGGGCCTCCTGCATCCTCCGCTCAGCCTCCTGGACCTTGCGCTCCGCTTCCTGCTTCTCCCGGCGAAGGGTCGCCTGTAGCTGCGCCAGCCCCTGCGCCACCAGCTGGAAGGCGTCGCTGACGGCGTCCGCGCCACCTCCTGGGCGGTTCTCCCCAGCCCTTCTGCGACTCGCCATAACTTTCTTCGGGCTTCTGAAATTCACAAAAAAAGCGTTAGTGGCAAAACTAAAGATTCCTGGAAAATCTCACTGAATATTACAAACCCTTTACAATCAAAGAATAAGCTCTAATAAGTAAAACTTCGAATATTTAAAACGTATTACAGTGCAAAACTGGAAAGAAACAGTCGAACAATCACGTGGGTCGCGAACGCCAATGCGAATCATTGATGACACAACTGCGTAAACTTCAGCAAGGGTTTCAACCTGCTGGCTCATGCGGTCGTGTTCATGTGAACAAGGGTTCGTTCTTTCTAGTTCCGTTATTTATTGCGATGCAACAAATCGTTGCCCGCGTCAACAAGCAGACAAAGGAATTTTGCCGGATGAATTCGGGTTTTCGTTAGAGCTGTTCCACGAAGTTGGCATGGTGCACACGAGTAAAAAGATTCGTTGAGGGTTGACGTGAGTTGGGAGATCTCGCGAGACTCGACTCAGTTGAGTGCACTCTTCAGCACACATGTTTTCTCATTCACTATTCACCCAGCTAACATTCACCTCAATGTTTTATGTCATTGGAGAAAGTAATTTGCTTGAAACTAAAAGAGAGCATTATATTGTTAAATATTATTCATGTATTCAAAGAATTAGTTAATGTTTCTTACAGCAGGGTTAATCAGAAATATTATTAATGAATTGAAGAACTATTATTAAATACTTCATCTTCGAACACTTAGAGGAAAGGGTTAAAAGACTGTCCCAGACAACTAATTGCGGTCCGTAATAGTTATGTAAGTAGAGGAAAATTGAACCACGAAGTTGGCATGGTGCACACGAGTAAAAAGATTCCTTGAGGGTTGACGTGAGTTGGGAGATCACGCGAGACCCGACTCAGTCGAGTGCACTTTTCAGCACATGTTTTTTTATTCACTATTCGCCCAGCTCTCTTTCTCTCTGGATATAAACCCACTTGAGGCGTCGGGAGTTTCAAATGGATATTTTGATTTTAAGAGTATTTCACATAAGAGTATTTCACATAAAGAATCACAAACATTTTCATTTTTTTTCAAAAAGCCATCAAATTTATTGATTAAACTTTGTCTTCGGTCATCGTAAAGGACACGTAAGAGAATGGTGTAGGTTTGATGTTCGTTAAAATCCCAGGTTTTTTTTGAAAATATACTATCCTGCCTGGGCACTCGGGAGTGGCAGGTGCGCCGCGATTGGCGGAGAGATCTCCCTGGTTGGCTGGCGGTCTCCGCCGACCTGGGCCCCGCGCCGTTGTCGGACGTCGTTGTACAGCCCACTTACGGTCCCGAATGGTTGGTAATAGAGATTTCCAGGCGTGGTTAAGGGCGAGGCCTGCGTTCGCGTTGAATTTTGCAGCTGTCTGATTATTTCTAATGCCTCATTTATGCGTCTCGGCTGGTACCAGGTTTTCCTTGTGCAGGAGCCGGGTTTTGTCAAAGTCAATGGCATGTCCCGTAATCTCCGAGTTGTGCGCAATAGCCGAACGGTTGGAGTTGTTCCTGTTGTAATGAGCGATATATTCGTTGCGTCGTTCGGGCACAGTGCGTCCGGTTTCGCGAATGTACGTCCTACCACAGCTGCAAGGAACTTCGTATACGCCTGCCCACTGGAGAGCGGGTAACGCATCTTTAATGCGTACCACGGCGTTGTGCAGCTTGACGGGATCTGTGAACACCGTACGGATGTTGTGCTTCCGTAGTAATTTTCCCATACGATCGGTGACACAGCGGACGTAGGGAATCACGGCTAATCTGGAGCGAGCACCGTCTCCGAAGAAGCGTAGCGATATTCGGCGTTGCCGCGGCCTTCAAAACCACCGCGTCCGTCGGGACGGCTGCAACCTCCGGAGTGGCCCTCGGCACAGGCAAGCGCTCGTTTGATCGCTGTTCGGGATAACCGTTGGTACAGGGTTTGGTACGTGTGCATCTATATATTCAAGTTTGGAGTTTTGAATTTTTTTACATTTTAAAAAAAGCAATACCCAAAAATGAGACTTGCATAATATTTTATACACGTATGTGAACAAAGTTTAAAGAAAAATTTTGGAGCGGTTTTTGAGAACAAAATTCGTACATTTCAATCGCAAATTATGCAAAATCTTCTAGTATTTAAAAAAATAGTTTATGATAATTTTTAAGGAGCTAATTCTTTACAATAGAAATTTTCTGAGACAAAAAGCAATATCGTCAATTTTGAAGTTTTATTTTTTTCCAATTTTTCGAAAAATCAGGATGTAAACGAAAATGAGACTTGCAGCATTCTCTCAAATGTCCTTTGCATTATTCAACAACACATTTAATCAAACAATTTAGAGCCATTTTTTGACAATTTTGAAAATTTTCGGGCAAAATTTTGAAATTACATGCAAAGAACCCCCAAAATGAAAATAACGATCTAAAACCCCCATGGGACCCGACACCATTTAAAATGATTAGGGAATATCAATTTTGGAGAAAATTGATGGCAGCACGTAGACCGAACTTATCAAACCATTACTATCTCTTTGCTCCTTCTTGAAGACTGCGGGTTCCACTCTGATGACTGTGCTGCCTGAAGTAAGAATTCGGTTTTGGCAACAAAATAACAATTTCTGCGGAACAGACGTAAATAATCTCTTCCAACTTCTGGGATGAATCTCTACTCCTTTTAGGCGTGAATGTTGATAAGCGTATGCGTATAAACATTCTCCTATTGGGGTTTTGGTACAAGGTTTGATCATGGAACCGTATTTTTCTGATTAGGAAAATCTGTTTCCCGACTACAAAAGAAAATAAACCCTATCCTCATGTCTAGATCTATATAGGGAACCTTGAGACATACTAACATGGTTCACGAATTCACGAATATTATGCTCACCGTGATAATAAACTGACTGGGATTCCCAATCAGATATAATAACTTTTATTTTTTCCTGATACGTTATAGCCTGGGGGGCTACAAAATATTCGGCTTCAGCCAATGAGCTTCAGGCAGCAGTTTGCGTCACAATATTAATTACAGGAAATTTTAAATACAGCCAGATACCAAAATTATCATTGTTACAAATCATTAGTGAAGCATTTCTTTTAAATATTGCATCTTGTACACCTTCATTGTGTTATTTTTGGTTGGATATCGTTTAAACTTGTCACTTTGTTCCACTTTCAAAATGTTTCTCTACACTTCTCGCTCTCCATGCAACATGGCGGCCCGCGTCTGGTCTAGCTATTCAAACCATTAAGCTATGAATAGCTACATGATTGAAACGAAGAGCTCGTGCTGGGGGCACGTGGTTCGTGACGCAAACTGGCGCTTCGCATTAGGAGCAAAAATTGGTGCACCGGAGTAACTCATCCATCTCTTTCCACCATAATTATAGATTGTTATTGCCTTCGACACAGAGCTCGATATACACTGCTTAACTTATCTGGATCGAAAGGATCGTGGATACGAGACAAATATAAATACAGTTGAATGATGTTTTATGAAGAGAGATAGTGAGAATTATGGGAGGGAAACATGAAAAGACCAACCGAGTCTGGCTAACATCTAGGTAATTAGTAAATATGTGAATATGAATTCATAAAATTACGTAAACAAATATGAATGAACAACGGGCGTTAAGAGATTCTAATGATATCCGGCCAAAGTTCTTAGGGCATCATGTCGTCATCCATTATTAGAACCCTTAGAACGTACTTGGTGCGTATATAACTATTTTTTAACGCGTAATTACCCTTTACTCTGAAAATGTAAGAAACCATGGTGCTCTTACAACCCGTCAACGTTTAAAAACAAGATCTTCAAAGAATTTGCAACAGTGTAATTAATACTATCTGTTGGAAAAGTTTGAAGAAAAAAATTGGAGCTGTTTTAAGAAAATGTCGTTTGAGCGTTTCTGAAAATGCGGAATATTGAGCTCATTTTCACCGGAAACTGTTGAGTTTTCGGAAACCTTTATCTAACATTATTTAAAGCACAATAAATACATAAATTTAAGAAATTGCTGCTAATGTCAATATTAACGACGTGAGAGACATGTGAAAAAAATTACATTTCTGCAATTTTTGAAAAAAAAACAATACTGCAATATGGCGTTTATGTCATCTTAAAGAGCCCTTTTAACACTACCCCTAACAAAAGTTAACTGAAAAATTTTGGAGCTGTTTTTGAGAAAACACTTTTGAAACTTTTTAAAATTACCCATATTGCACGCAATATTGTGCGAAAACAACTACAATTTTCAAAAAACGTACATTACTTTAATGAAATAACTAATTATGGACAACAAATTTCATTTGAAGGGAAAATTCCTCCAAACAGACACGGAAAACTGAATGATATCTATCGCACAATCTTACAAACTTAAACCCTTCCTTCTTCCCTGCCTTTACATAGTAAAAAAATACTTTTGTTTTGACAAACTCAATCACATCGTCACTACACCAATTTTATTTTACTAGAGTCATACATACTGATAATGCTCTGCATTCTTCAAATCACTTCATGTAATTTCATATTAACTTCTCCCCATAGCACGTCACACACAAAAAATTAATTCTTTCATACTTCGAGTTATTTATGAATGTAAACTCTGATGTTTTTAAACTAATTTAAAAAAAATTATATGCATCATTTGTAAACTGTGAAACTGTCATCAATTTTTAAAAAACTATTTCTGTCATACCAGTTGACCGGGTGAAGCAGACGACTAGATTTTTTTGTGAATGTCAATTTTTTAAAATCTAAATGTTTATTATTTATGAAGTCAACTAACCTATACGCTGGGTACTCCAGAATTTTTTTATTATTGTTCAGTTCCTCTCAATGCATCACTTTATTAGATATGTGTTACCATTTTATTGAATATAACTTACTTTATATTTTAGGTTGATTTTTAAGAAAGACCCCAAAGAGGGTCGAAACGTTAAATACGACACGAAATGAATTGTTATATAAAACTCTCAGGCTGTTTTATTAAGGTCAAGAAACTAATAATAAAATAAACATTTTAAAAGACGTTAAACTATTCATTATAATACAAATATTGGGAGTTTGGGATTGTATAAAATTTTATTTTCTAGGTTTTATCTAGTAAAACTAAGATTGGCAAAATCTTTAGGGAAATACACATTTTTTACGAAATTGAAAAAAATAACTTTTAAGGGGAAGATTTTTAATATGCGTAGTTATCCTACACTCTTTGAAAATGTTATCAGAATCATGGTTTGCTGTTTAAAGTGTCAAGGTTCAAACTGATATGACGGCCATGCCCCAACTCAAACCAATAATTTTTTGTACAATATTATTCTGTTTATTTAAAACTATTGGCTCTCCAAACCATTCGTCCCAAGCAGCGCATGCAAACGTCACATCAAGATATTCAGATTATAAAACAGTGTTGCGAGTTTGTGTTTTCCGACGATAATTCAGAAATCAGCTTCATTTGTACCAGACATTTTAGGTTCACTGAATTATTAATGAAATTTTTAACATTTCACGATTTTGTATAACTTTTCATAAAATGTTTGTCAAAACGTCCATCTCTATTCCAAGTACTCTCCTCAATTATCAATAAAAGACATAGCCAAAAATAAAGATTAGTTTTAACTTCACTACCTGTTAGCCATTTGTGTGAAACCTCATAACACGAAGTTTATTTTGTTGCATTTTTCTTCCCTGCAATATGGAAAACCATACAAAACATAGGAGTGGATTGACAACATTTCTTTTCTACATCGTTAAGACGAAAAAACTACGTATGTAGCAGTTGATTCACTGCATCTGTAATATTAAATAAGATTTACAAAAGAAATATCAAGTAACACTAATAACTCGCAGCACTTCCTTTCAACGATTCCATCATGTTCTCCCTCTACGTCATCCATGCGTCATTCTCCCCTACGCCGAGAAGTGGAGACTCCACTTTTGCAGAGACAAGGTTTCCTTATTTGTGGTGATACTCTCGCAGATTACGTCACGAGACGTCGTCAGGCCAAACGGCGTCTCGTCTTTCCAACCTCCTCCCCAAGGCTTGAGGTCCGTCCTGGCGCCGGCCGCTAGCAGCGCGCGCACCGCTTCCTCATTGTTACTCTGCTCCGCCCAGTGCAGAGGAGTCTCTCCATTTATATTCCTCGCGTTGACGTCGGCGCCCGAGCGCACCAGCAGCTCCACGCACCGACCGTTACGGTCGCTCCACGCAACCCAGTGCAACACGGAACATCCAAATCGGTTGACAGTGTTCACATCGGCGCCTCGGCTAAAAGAACAATGAAACCTCGTCCTAAATGGCAATTTTCTTCTAAAAATTTGGAGTCCTTTTCTAAGAAAATGGCACTTACGCGCTACAGTATATTCGAAAGTTGAAGCACTTTATCACAGAAAATTTTTAAGTTTTCGAAAAACTTTATTCAATGAAGCACATTAACTCACAAATACAATAATGTTTACAAATTGTTGGAAATGTGCATATTAACGGCGAGAGAGATATTAAAAAATGAATTTGAGTATTTTTTTAAGCAATAAAATACTTGAAAATGAATGTACGTACATTAATGAGTTAAATTAGCACCATCCGTTCGAAAAGTTTGAAGAAAAAAAATTGAAGCCGTTTTTGAGCAAATGGCTTTTGAACGTTTCTGAAATTGCGAAATTTTGTGCTAATTTTCACAGAAAACGGTCAAGTTTTCGAGATTCTTTAAGTGACATTATTTAAAGCACATGTACTCATAAGTATAATAATGTGCGCAAATTGCTGCTAATGTAAATATTAATGACCTGAATAAAATAAATGTTTTTGTAATTGTTGAAAAAACAAAAGAATACAGCACTATGGCGTATATGTCATCTCATAGAGTGCACTATGCACATATTTCTGCTGCTACACTACGCAAAAGGCATCTTGGCATTCTCTCTGAGGGATGCTAGGCAATGGAATGTTGGATCATAATAAAAAGAATATTTATTTGTTTTTGCTACTTAAAATGGTTTGCAAAATTTGCTTAAATGTAATTATTATTGTCTTGATCGTTGATATCATCAATTTTATCAACAATTATTTGCAAATTAGTGCTACAATAATTCAAATTCAGACATGTAAATTATAAAATCAATTGTTAAGAATATTTTGTGTACAAAATTTGAGAAAGAAATAATCAAAGACAGTACTGGACAGACAAATTCATGAAATTAAATACTTTTATTCCAAACTGAATCACATTAAATATGAATCTGTTGTCCCGTGTGTAACAATCCAGGCTTATTATGTAATGAAAAGCAAGTGGTTCTACAGAGTGACACAGACTTTCCCGCATTAGTTTTCTATTTCCTTTGGTATCTACTAACTATTTGGACATGCCACTTTCTCTTGCCAGTTACTATCTATCGCCGCACAAAGTACATTTTTTGAAATGTTCTTAATTTTTCGGTTTCCTAATAATAGAACGGAAATATGATTATAAAAATATTAAAATATAATAAAACATCACCCAAAATGGAATTTTTTCGAAAAAATTTGGAGCCGATTTTAAGAAAATGGCGTTCAAGGGCTACTGTAATTCCGAAATTTGATTCTCTTCTCACATAAATATATTGAGTTTTCGAAAAACTTCATTTGACGTCATTTTAAGCACTTTCAGTCACAAATGCGATGGTGTTTACAAATCACTGGAAATGTGGATATTAAAGGCGTGAAAGTTATGTAAAAAACATAAATTTGTGTAATTATAGAAAATAAAAGAATACAGTAAAATTAATTCTATTTCATTCTAAACCGTGCAACTAGCACTACTCGTTGGAAAAATTTGGAGCAGTTTTTGAGAATATGGCATGTGAGTGTTTCTGGAAATGCGGAATTTTGTGCTCATTTTACCTGAAAACTGTTGAGTTTTCCAGATAATTTATTTTACATTATTTTAAGCACATGTGCTTATAAATACATTGACGTAAACAAATTTCCGCTAATGTAATATTAACAACGAGACAAGTCAAAAAATTAAATTTTTGTAATTTTTCAAAATAACAAATGAATATAGCACTATGGCATTTATGTCATCTTATAGAGTGCATTTTTATTATTTGTACCGAAAGTTTAAAGAAAAAATTTCAGCCGTTTTTGAAAAAATCTTGTTTTTGTAATTTTTTAAAATTGCAGATATTGTACGTACTATTGCTCGGAAACTACTAAAATTTTCAAAAAATGTAAATGACCTTAATGAAAGAACTAATTATACAAAACAAATATAATGTGAAGGAAAAACCTCTATCTTCAAGTTTGTAGTTGTAGGAAGACGCGGAAAAAATTCAATCTTTTGCAATTTTCGAAAATTTAGTTAACCGTGAAAATCCTGTAGTACCTTCATATGTGAATTTTACTGTACTCTTACAAGAAATTTAAATAAAAAAATTGGAGCAGTTTTTGAGAAACGTTTGAAAATGTCTTCATGTAAAGTACTCCCAAATTTTGACGAAAAGTTTTTCAAAATCATTGCACCTCGATATTTCGGTTTCAGGCGCCCCAAAAACGCGTATTTCCTTTGAAATCTCCAAATCGATTTTCCACACCATTACATAACTTTCTCTATACTACGCATATTACACTGTGTGTGTGTTTCTATATCTATCTATATCTATATATATCTACCTATATCTAAATATATATACACACACACACATGTATACGGAAAAGAAACATTATTAAGAAATTTCTGAATTAAAAAGGTTATTAAAGATGAATTAAGAATGCTCTTTACACCAGAAAGTAATGGAAAAGTTAAAAGATGTAAAAAGAGGGTAAATGGATAGAAAATTACTCGTCTGTGCAACATTATCTACATAACATTGAAGTGAAATCTTAAAAAACAGCTATTCGTGTTCAATTTATGCATTTCAAAAAATAATAAAGTACAGTCATCAGAGTATAATCAGCAATATCTACACTTAAAGCAAAATGGCACGGAGTTAATGGTATAGTGTTGACTAATAAGGTTTAAAAATAATTAAATATAAAAATCAATAATAATTTGATAATCTATGCTGATAGTAAAAATGAAATATCAGTTATTTATGTATCCAAAATTATAAATGATTATAATTGATTATGTATGATTAAATGATTATAAGAAAACAATTATAGTAATAGAATTATTGTGATATAACTATATTATAATAAAATTGTATGTGTTACACTGTTACCTTACTGTAAACATTTCTTTCATTTTTACAATAACGAACAAATTAAATTTATATTCAATATAATACTCATAAATAAAAGTAACCTCTCATAAAGAGAAAAATAACAATAAAGTAATTCCTAAGATCCAAACTATTAATAACTATGTTCAATTTCCAACTATTTACATTATTTGCAAAACTCTCCCAACTTCTCCGAAAATATCTTCGAAAATTCGATATCCAACAGTTCTCTTTCCTGATTAATCAATGCATACATTTGAGAATAAAAGAGGGAACAATATTACATGTATGGTCATAATCATTATGATAAAAGGATATACTAATACAACAATTAGTATATAAGTTGCTCTCTTACCTTACTTTAAAGAAACCATCTTTTATATACTTACAATCAAGAATAAAATTAAATTGATATAAAGTATAATATTTATAAACTCAAACATCACATCCTGGACAGAAAAATATCAAAAAAGAAACTCCTACACTTCTGTCTATTAATAACTACTTACAATAACTTAAATTCATATTATTTACAAAATATCTCCGTAGTTCGTTTCCAAATTTTTCTCAATTGAAAGCTTGAAAAAAAGAATGTAAGTACCATTTTCTGCTTTCGAGAAAAATGAGCTTATATAGTATATGTTAAACCTATAGACACATACACCTCCTGCCATTCACAGTCACCCAGTAACACTATCTAGAAATGCATCTGGACTTGAGATCTTCTTTATGTTATGGGGCTGGATTCATTCATCATTCTGGTAAAAACGTAAATTTAACAGAAATGGCGCAGGGCACCGACCGCTGTGGTCGCTCCACGCAGCCTTGTGCAGAGGAGTCTCTTCATCTTCATCCCTCGCGTTGACGTCGGCACAGTCACCCAGTAACACTATCTAGAAATGCATCTGGACTTGAGATCTTCTTTATGTTATGGGGCTGGATTCATTCATCATTCTGGTAAAAACGTAAATTTAACAGAAATGGCGCATTATCCTTTATTTCAAGTCTTCAATTATTTCTCGTTTATTATAGCATCAGAAAATTCATGTGCTAGTAAACATTCCTGGAAGTCTCCTTGCCCGAGTTTCCCAAGCAAATGAAGATGTGTGTAGATACGAGATAACAATATGTTCCTCAAGCACAACATCCAAGATGCCAACCAACTACCTGCCGAGACTTCACAAGTTTGAATATGTCCATCTCTATGCGGATCTTGAATTTTTTGAGAAGACGTAAGATAAGACTTTTCGTGATTTAGCCACATCAGTGAAATGTCACATGGAAACATCGCCTTCAGTTCACCTGAGAAGGCTACAAGATTTTTACGTGAATATCATAGCCAGAAGAAAGTATTTTACAGAACATTTCTAACTTGAAGCCTTCAGCTCAACCATGTGAGTTCAAAGAAAGGCTGCAAGACGCTCTACGACATAATCTAAGCAGGAAGAGGCCCAAGACTATGGAGTGGGGCGATTCGGAATAAAGTGTTTGCGAATCGCGAGTTGTCTTTTAACCAATTCAATAAGATCCTGCAGTTAGAGACTGCAGAAGAGAAAAGCTGCAATTGTTGAAATTTCACACAGTTCAAAGAATGCAAGAAGACCTACGACAGAGTCTAGTACTATGTGGTCCAAGCCTCCAATGAGTGGAGAGATTCGGAATAAACAGTTTACAAAACGCAAGTTGAACCACTTCAATAAGATCCTGCAGATGGAGGCTGCAGCAACAGTTTATGATGCACTAGTTGCAAATGAACGCAAATAACCTACAAGCGGAGAATATTAACTGATATTTCAGAGCGAGGATAAACGCCGTTGATGTGGAAAACCAGGAAACAAGAAACCACAGTTAATTGAAGACCGTTTTGCAAAGTGTGTAGAGATCAAGGACACATTGCACACATCAGTCGTAGAATAGATTCCAAATTCAAACACTAACATCGTACGGAAAAAACTAAGCTCGAAGAATACCAGTCGAAAATATGAAAAAGCATTGGCCGGAGAAGAAAAATCGAGAAAAAAAATCTTTTAAATGTTTCCCCGCATATTCCCCCAAAAATTCCCATCAGGTGTTCATCGCTTGTTCCACTGCACATTTTCTCCTCCATATTCCACTTCAAGCGCGTGCACCCCCGCCTTATTCCTCCCCACTACGTAGGGGGCGGATGACACTGCCCTCGCCTCTTCCTGTCCCTACAGACCCAAGAGATCCTGTAAGCCACGAGTCGTCGCGAGGTCAAACGCCGTCTTGTTCTTCCAACGTCCGCCCCAGCCCTTGAGGTCCCTCCTGGCGCCGGCCGCGAGCAGCGCGCGCGCCGTTTCCTCATTGTTCTGGTACGCCGCCCGGTGCAGAGGAGTCATTCCATCTGTATCCCTCGCGTTGACGTCGGCGCCCGCGAGCACCAGCAGCTCCGCGCACCGACCGCTGTAGTGGTTCCTCGCAGCCTTGTGCAGGGGAGAAAGTCCACCTTTATCCCTCGCGTTGACGTCGGCGCCCGCGCGCACCAGCAGCTCCATGCACCGACCGCTGTGGTCGCTCCACGCAGCCTTGTGCAGAGGAGTCTCTTCATCTTCATCCCTCGCGTTGACGTCGGCGCCCGCGCGCACCAGCAGCTCCACGCACCGACCGCTGTTGTCGCTACACGCAGCGTTGTGCAGAGGAGTCTCTCCATCTTTATCCCTCGCGTTGACGTCGGCGCCCGCGCGCACCAGCAGCTCCATGCACCGACCGCTGTTGTCACTACAAGCAACCTTGTGCAGAGGAGTCTCTCCATCTTTATCCCTCGCGTTGACGTCGGCGCCCGCGCGCACCAGCAGCTCCACGCACCGACCGCTGTTGTCGCTACACGCAGCGTTGTGCAGAGGAGTCTCTCCATCTTTATCCCTCGCGTTGACGTCGGCGCCCGCGCGCACCAGCAGCTCCACGCACCGACCTCTGTTGTCGCTACACGCAGCCTTGTGCAGAGGAGTCTCTTCATCTTCATCCCTCGCGTTGACGTCGGCGCCCGCGCGCACCAGCAGCTCCACGCACCGACCGCTGTGGTCCATCCACGCCGCCCTGTGCAGAGGAGTCTCTCCATCTTCATCCCTCGCGTTGACGTCGGCGCCCGCGCGCACCAGCAGCTCCACGCACCGACCGCTGGGATCCTCCCCCGCAGCGAAGTGCAACGCGGAATCGCCACTGCAGTTGACAGCGTTGGGATCGGCGCCTCGTTGCAGAAGAAGTGACACCACTTCCGCGTGCGCATTCAAGGCTGCTTTATGTAAAGGAGTGGAAACATCTCCATCGTTGTAGTTGACGTCAGCCCCGGAGTCTAAAAGACGTTGTACGTCACTAAGTGTTCCTATTCTTGCCGCGTCACGCAACTGCTCTCCCAGAGGGGACGGAGAAGCTTGTGCCCTCTCCCACTTCAACTCCCCATCCCGCACCCGGAGCTCCACCCCCCGCCACGCGCGTTCTTCCTCGTCGGCCGCTGCGTCCTGGTGGCCGGCCTCTGAAGGAGTGGGGGTGGGGGTGGAGGTGGTGGAGAGGGGCTCCCCCCCACCACCCGCTGCTGCCCCTCCCGTCGCCGGTGCTTCGCGGGCGCTGGCGGCGGAGGTGGAGGCGGAGGCGGAGGCGGAGGTGGAGGCGGCGGTGGCAAGAGACGCACGTGTAGATTGGGGCTTCTCCAGTTGACACAGCAAAGTCTCAACGCGGGGCAAGAACTTCTGCACCGCTCTTTGCAGAGAGGCCTCTACCTCATTCACGCGGCCTTCTAGACGCTGCAAACCTTCCGCTCCAGATCCCTCCGAAGCAGTCCTCCTCTCCTCCACGGCCGTCACTCTCTCCTGGGTCTCTTCCAATCGCTGCTGCAGAGCGCGGATGGCGCCGTCCTTCTCCTGCAGCTTCCGCTCCACCTCTCGCAACGCCGTCGCCGCCCTCTCCTCCTGCAAGCGCAGTGCCTCCTGCATCCTATTTTCAGCCTCTTGGACTTTACGTTCCGCCTCTTGGACTTTACGTTCCGCCTCTTGTTTATGCAGATGCAGGGCCTCCTGAACCTTGCGCTCCGCCTCCTGCTTCTGCTGGCGCAAGGCCACCTGTAGCTGCGCCATCCCCTGCGCCACCAGCTCGAAGGCGTCGCCAACGGCGTCCACGCCATCTCCTGAGCCGTTCTCGCCAGCACTTCTGGGACTCGCCATCTTTTTCTTTGGGCCTCTGAAATTCACAAAAGAAAGCCTATTTTCGAAAATGTGCTTTAATTCATGACAACAGGTACAAACGGTTGCAAAGTCAATTTTTTTGCTAAAATGTTTGCAATATATACCCTTGTAAAGAATGTTGTGTGTTATTAAAATGTCGAATTTTATTCAGTTAATGTGAAAATGAATTTACGGCTGAGAATTAGAAACTGAACACTTTAGTCGACAAAACTAAGTCTCATAGGCTCAAATACTTGTTCCATTTGGAATGCTTTAGTTTGTTTAAGGAAAAGTGGGATAGTTGAGTTCCACTCACGTATTTAAATCTTGAGAAGTGAAGTAGGGAACCCAACAATAAATTAAATTCTAAAATAAGTGTTTAGAGCGTTTTTGTAAAGCCAAGCACGAGTCAATTTCTTGGTGATCTATTAAGTATCAAAGTACTGATGGAATCTACTTTTAATAGATTTTTATTAGATCAAAATATTTCTTAAGAAATCCAGTAATCTTATTTTGCAGAGCAAATTGGGTGAGCTTGCCTGCCTGCCTCCAGCGCCATATGGCGTGGGCGGGTGCGGGGGACTTGGGGACTTCTCAGCGAGGCTCCTAAGGCTTAACGCGCTCTGGCACGGCACAGCACGGACAGAGGGCTGCTTCCGTGTGGGTCGCGCCCGCTAGACCGGGCGGGACGGAGTGGACGCTCTCTGAAGCAGTTTGGCTCCTTGCTTCGTGGCTTGGACAGTGCGCGACGGCTTCATGAGAAGTAAGGCAGCAGTTGCTTAGTGTTTATTTTTAATATAGGAGGAACAAAATGAGGCAAGGATTGGAAGACATACCAGTTACTGGGTTCATAATACAAAACCACGAGAATGACTATGATGATGATGATGATGACGATGATTAAGGTTTACGGGCGATTCAACAACTAAGGTCATTTACGCCCGTGTCAAATTATTTAAGAATAATACGCACTGTAGCAGTGCCAGACTAAACCATGTTTAATACAAGGTAAATGCGAGAAAAACTGAAAATAAACGTATTCAATTATTTTTAAAAGAGCCGAAAAGAGCTAGATAAACACTTCAAAATCTCCGATTAAGAGCAAAATCCTCTTCTCTCAGATAATGCTGTAAATGTCAGACTCTCGTAAGATGCTAAAAATTTTGAAGAGAATATTCGTTTCCAAATACCTGTGTTAGAGAGCTAGCAAGATGATGCCCCCCGGCAGCTATCTCTTAACTTAGAAGAGCGCAGGAGAACATGCTCCACTCTAAGATCCGTCTCGCAATTATCGCAAGTAAGGGGTGGGTCACCGTGATGGCAGTGACTGATCCGAAGGCGGGTCAGCATTATCTCCTCGCGCCTTGACCCACGAGATAAACACCAAGGCTTCATGGAATCCTTGATTCTCGTGAGTTAAATATCTGAGTTCTGCCACTCTGTATGCCATGCACCGAGAATACGTTTGATAAACAGCTTGGTATCGTTTGTTGGGACTGTGAAGATGTCTACCACAGTTTTCCTTGTGGCGGGCTTTGCTGCCTGGTAAGCAATTTCGTTCCCTGTTACCCCAAAGTGACCCGGGTTCCAACAAATTACTACAACGCATCAGCAAATTATGGATTTGTTGTCGGATGATTATTGTCAGAGGGTCACGAGACGAGAAGCAGGAGATAGCTTCGAGCAAGCTTTTTGAATCACTGCAGATCACAGCTTCTTTTAATGTTATCGATTCAGCGAACGTATGTGCTTCCAAGAAATCATATTTTTCTGCAGTATAAGCGCTGCACGAAAAGTCGAGTCGAAGAATCCGCGAGGCACTGAGGTAGAAGGCACACCCTACTTTACCATTTTGGGAGAAACTATCAGTGTATATAAAGTTATAGCCAGGATACAAGATTTCGTATTTTGCAATTCCCCCAGAAATGCATTGGGGGAGTTGAGGATTTGGGGAAGTGTGATATTCTCGTCTATTTTAGGCCCGAGAAACTTTCAAGGGGAAACAACACTTCGGGGGGGGGGTCACAAGGATGGGGAGTTTTATATCGAGTTTCTGCACGATTGTGAAGAGACGAATGCCCGGAGGATGTGGTAACGATGGTCTGACTTCGTTCCATGTCCTGTGACTTGGGTGAAGACCTGCTTGGCGCGAAGGCGTATTTCTGGCTGATACTTTCGCACGCTGATACGGCGCAGGGATGGTTCACCAGCCTCTGTCAAAAGGCATTCAATGCGACTCGTGCGGTAGGCGCCTGTGCTGATCCGTATGCCGGCATTGTGAATGGTATTCAATGAACGGAGGGCCGATGGAGATGCTGACCAATACAGAAAACACCCATAATCTTAAATAGGACAGATGATAGTCCTATATATGCGAAAAGACCATTCTGTCTGCACCCCATGACCTACCAGTAAGGGCGAGAAGGAGGTTCCATGGAGATACACAGCGGCTCTTCTAGTTTTCAATGTGATTTCGCGATATTTAACTCTTGTCGAATGTATTGGCAAGGAAAGTGGTAGATTGGACGAAGTGAAGTTGATGACCCCCCTTAAAAAGATAAGGATGATTATGGAGAGGTTCTATTCTACAGAAGTGCATTCAACTGGATTTTGAGGTGAGTTTTATCGCTCTATTCTTGCAGTTTGTTGAGGAAAAGCTGTAACTGCCTCTCAATGACTTACGTGCTCTTCGAGGAGCAGAATATGGCAAAGTCGTCAACGAAGAGCGATGCTTTCACACGCTCTCGAATAACTGATGCAATACTGTTGATAGCAACGGCAAACACTCAGAATTGGGCCTTGGGGAACACCATTGTCTAACTGGTGATTTGAGGATGTGTCATCAAGGATGCGGAAAGATCTTGACGAAAGAAAGTCTACTAGAAACGAAGGGAGCCGCCCCCTAAGGCCCCAAGAACCCAAGGTGCGAAGAATGCCGTACCTCAGTTGGTGTCATACGCTTTTTCTATGTGAGAAAAAATTGCCACCAGATGTTTCCGTAACATGAAAGAAGTGAATATCTGAGTGGCAAGGAAGACTAAGTGGTCCATGGTTGACCTGGGCTTCCTCAAACTACACCATTCGCTCTACAAGCTTGCACACACAGCGTGTGAGACAAATTGGGCGGTAACTTGAAGGGATTGTTCTGTCCTTTCCTTCCTTAGGGATTGGAATAACAATGGTTTCACGCCAAATCCTTGGTAAGGAATGTCCACCCCCAATCAGTTTGAAAATACGGAGAAAAGAACGAGCAATTTCCTGTGTTTAAGCATTTGATTATGTATCAGTTCTGCTGTTGGAGCAGAATGTTTTGCACAAGCGAGGGCACAAGAAAATTCATCCATGGAGAAAGGAACATTGTAATCTACCACCACGTGACTCGAGAGATCTTGTCTTCAGATCTCCATTCTCCTTTTGGTCTTCAGAAAACTAGGAGAGTAATGTACGGAGCTGGAGATATGCTCGAAGTGAGTGGCCAATTCTTCAACTCTATCATCTGGTAAGGGGAGAATATTTTCCATTTACCAGAAGCCCTGAGACAGGCAGTTAAGGAAGTCTTCCACCGATCTGTCGAACCTTTCGCCACAATTATTAGGGAGCGTACGGCTAGAGAGTGATGAACTTTACGGTCTCCAGGACGCGGCCTTACTTTCCCGTATGGCCAATCTAGCTCTGGCTCGTGATCTTTTATAATTGATCGTATTATCTATGGTTGGGAACCTACCTAAGTTTTGCCACAGCCCGTTTCCGATCCCGCACCGCAGTGGTGCAGTGGGCATTCCACCATGGGGCGGGAGGATGTCGTGGGTGACCCGACGACTTCGGGATGGCAATTGAGGCCGCTGAAGAACGGCTTCGGTAAAGTGGGCAATTGTAGCACCAATATCTTGTGTGCAGGTTTCCGATATCAGTCATTCTTCCTCGAATGTTTCCCACTCAGCCGCTTAGCCAACGAGGACGAGCAGCGTTTAGGTCGGGAATATCGAAATTGACCAGAAAGGGCAAGTGGTTACTGGCACACAGCCCGCCAAGGATAGCCCACTCAACGATGGTAGAGAGAGAGGGACTACAGAGAGCCAAATGGACGAGAAAGTGTTTGAAGCCACGGGAAAATGTGTGCTTTCGCCAGTATTCAGAAGAATTAAGTGCTGGTTGTCAATATTTTCAAGAATATTCCCTCTCGAGCAGGTCCTTGTGCCATCCCAGGCGGGAATTGGGGCGTTAAAACCCCCCATAATATAAAAAGGGGCGGGCAACTGTGTAAACACATCTTCAAGTTCTTGTTGTGACGACTTGACCACGAGGAATGTATACATTGCACACCGTTAGAGAAAAGAACGGTAGGTGTATCCGAACGCATACAGTTTGAAAGTAGGTTCGAACGTTTTGTTCCTCAGAGAACAGGGAGCCACGGATAAGTACCGCGACACCACCGTGAGTACGGAGTCCGTCATCTTGATTCAACTGATAGATGTTAAACCCGTTAAGACAGAGAGGATGATGGAGAAGATGAGTTTCCTCAAGACAGACTATAAACGGTCTATGGCGAGAAATGATCAATTTTATTTCTTCTGAATGGGCACGAAAGCCGTTTAGATTCCACGGAACAACGCGCGTGGAGTTCTACGTAGGCAACACGAAGCACGTGACTGGAGCTATCCGCCTTACCGCGCGGAAAAGCAATCAGTTTCTTGAACCATCCCACTACCAAACGCACCTGCAGGTTATTAGGCGAGGAAAAGCGCCTTCGGAGAGTGGGGCGGTGTTCCAACAGTGCAGGAGGCATTGAAGGGTGTCGAGACTGCATTACGATACTTAGACACAGAGGACAATGCAGAATGGAGAGAGCTCAAACTCCGAAGGATCTAGAGAAATTACTAAAGAAAAAGTTTAAATCAAACAATTAAAAATAATTGATATTTCTAAGGAATATAAAGATACTGAAATTTTCAGTTCGTGCTTTTAAAGAATTTCGCTGTTTCTATATATTAACAAAATCAAAAATTGAAGAGAAATTCTATATACTTTTGTCATCATCGGATATAGTGAACCAAAAACTTTAGTCCCAAGGAGATCACTACAACCGGAGTCGATACTGATTTACTACGAATAGTAAAACATTCTGTAATTACTGAAAGTAAGTAAAACTCAATAAGGACTTACAAAACCCGCCTCATACCCCGACCTCGCAAATACACGCCAAATACAAATACACCTCATTATCGCATTACACTCTCGACTCTGCTCCGGACCCGTGTCGCCTGCTCGATCAGCTGCAAACCTTCGCCGCCATTTTGTGCACTTTCATTGGTCGAGAGGCTTCCCGCTCTGGGGCCAAGACAAGTGTTGACTATTCTTCCCGTTCCCGTCGGGTTGTTAACTGAGTTGTCAGTTTTTCAACTTTCTTTGTGTTCCCGTTTGCGGTCTATTGTGGAGCGGCCTTGACAGGCATTTGCAGGGGAGCTCCCCCTTCACTAACGAACACGAGTTGAGTTATAACCGCAAGATATCAGGTTAAGAAAGGTTCAGGCACGCTCTGCCTGGATGATGCAACTGTATAGATCGATAGTGACAAACCGATTAACCGCGCGTTGCGGTGTGGCAAAGGCAGGAGGAAGAGCGCAGACACGAGCAGAGACACTTTTGTGTTAGTTAAGTTCGTTAACGCCTTATTTTACGTGGCGAAATTCGGCCATCAGGCCCGCACTTCCGTTTGACCACGCAAATTTCGCTACGCTCCCTTCACCATTTAGCGGAGAAAGAACGGGATTATCTCTGGCAACGAATCAGGCGATTTGAATTTAGCTCAGAGCAGGACCCTGCAACTCTCCAACAAAACCGGGGACAAAGCTTGAGGGTGCTACTATAAAAGGCGCTAGTGTCGCCGGGTGCAGCTGCAGGTTAGGCTCGCCAACTTTCCCACATACAAATTGACTAATTTGTGAGAAATACGAAAAGTGTCTTCTAAATGATTAATTATTAATAATCTATACTTTATACGCTGACCGTCATACCACCGAACCCGCGTGTGTTCATGCCCGATGTAAAATGTTGGACAAAAATCAAGCATTTTCTGCCATCATCTACGATAGCTCAAATTTATACCGGCCGTGGGCCCTTTCGGTCGAAATTGTGCAAGTTGGGTCTTTCGAAGTCTTCGGTCGGCGAATTTGTCGAAGGATGAAACGGTCCAACGATGTGTGACTATCCCGTTTATGAAAGATTATGTGTCGATATCGAAACAAAACACGACATACAAATAACACAATCAATTTTGCCCCGTCTGTTGTCACTTTAAAGAACGTACGTTCATCTCGACAAGTTGATGGGGGTTGTCACCTCACAAGCAGGTAATGTGTGAGACCTTTTTCTAAAAATTTATTCTTACTTGGCCTGTGGCCCTGAGCAGCCGTGCGCGACTGATACAGTAATTATTTTTTTTATACAGCAAGTATATATGTTTATATAGCAAGTTTATACGTACATAAGGTTACAAAAGTTAAATAAAAGGCATCCAGATAACGGCTGAAGAGAAAAAGAAAGAAATAAGATTTCGAAATCTATCAACAGCTAACATTAATACGGCCAAAACTGTTCGTGATATTGAGCATTTTACATCTGCAAAAATTTAGGTAGGTGTAATTTATTGCAGTAATTTGTTACTTAGAAATTGTAAAGTGCCTGATCGATTTGTTCAATCCTAATTTCAGAGCATATATTTTTCCTATTTAGCAAGGTTTATAATTTATTATACCTTTAACCTTCTTTAAGACTTCAGTGGCTACAGTAGATGAACAGTTCTTCGCCTACTCTTCGATTCAGAAAGCAGTCATTTAGATTCGAATTCTATAATATATTTAATTCTAAATCAAACACTGACTTGATAACATTAGTATACATGTTAGAAGTTCTGCCAGAAATCCCATTCAGAAATATAGTACTGCAAATATTATCAACTTGGCCAAACGCCTTTTCAATTATCCCGTGGTTGAAAGATTAACACGTAAATATCAAAATATAGTAACTGTTGGCAAATGAAAACAAGAACAATGTGTACTCGCAGTTAATCATATTACATTTAAAGTAAGACACTTAACGTTACTCTAGATGAAAAATATTTCTAGGCCCTCTATTCGAAAAACGAGAAGGGAAGACGGTCCACGAGGACAGGGGTGTGTTTGTGCAGCAGGTCATATTTTGCATAATCAGAGACCCATCCAGGATTTTTCTCTAAGGGGCTTTAAGTAGTGTAGTGTCCAGTCAACATGATAACTTATCAATATTTTTTTATTTATGGTATATATAAAATTAATTTTTATTTGTCCACTTATATATTATAAATAGCCGACGTACCCGGCGTTGCCCGAGTGTTTATAATAATTTATTAGACACGAAGAGGAATTTCCTCTAACCCCACCGTGCGGTGAAGCCTTCTTCTATCCATTCTATTGTATTCCCGCTCTGCCCCTTTCCGCCATGCTCGCACCTGGACAGACCAGCTCTGCCTCACTCACCTTGCCACTAAAAAAATATTTACATTTTTTCTTGTTGGGGTACTCGCCTCCAACCTTCAGCCATTGATTCTATCTATTGACGTTTAAATAGAATTAATGTACCCTAAACTAAGGGTCAATCTTTATTTGAATTGGAGTACGCGATTTAAGGTTCTTGATAAAGGCTGACAGAAAGCTGCCATTAACTGCTTTGCCAATTATAAGAACTCCAAATACCTAGAGCATATTGGATCCCGGCTTGACAAAATATTTTCTATTATCTAAAATAATAACATTCACTTTGGTTCATGCGACTCACAAATACGTAATAATCATTACAACTACAAGAATAACTATTTGATTAAGAACAAATGTGGCAGTTAATATCAATATCCAAGTTACCTTTATAACTGGAGTGAAAAAAAACTGTCAAAATAATTCTTAAATATGAATTATGTAATAAATATGGATTAGACAATTGAATGTAAGATAAAATAAACGAACAGGTCTCTTCTATCGAGATGCACATCTGTGCATTGATGAACTCAATCGCAGATCTCAGTCGTCATCTCCTGGTGTCGCGCATCTAAACAATTGCACATTGACGCACTCTTGTACCTGTGATGCAATGCTATGCGAAAAAGTCCACAAAAGTAATTATTTTGTAAATATATTAAAGTTTATTGCAGTAAATCGTAGCTTTACGTAATCCACACCTTTAAAGGAAGCTAACAAAGTTATTATCGTGCTGTAAGTCAACACACTTCTGTTTTTATATATTAGTAGAGGTATATGTTATATTAACTCATATATATATATATATATATATATATATATATATATATATATATATATATATATATATTGAATAACTTTTGTAACTATAGAAAATTTAAAAAAGCTGCTTTGAATAAGTTTCATTGGCTTCTGGGGAGGGGGAGAAACTGAAGCCTCCTGAGCCCACCCCTTTGAGGGTGAAATTATTATAAATTATTTATCAATTATAACAATAGCAAAGAAATCTTGATGACTAAGAGTAACTTCTAATTCTACTAAAATTAGGGTTATAAAAATGTGAAGAAAATATAATGAAAATATTGTAATTTCGTATTTAAAAAAGTTTTACATTTTCCAAATTTAAAGAAAAATGTATCTGTTACTAAAATTGATGATAATAGATTTAATTTTATTTTTAATCAAAACAAAGCAGACTTTAAAACAAGGATCATATCTAAATATTTTCAACAACAGAACAGACCACAAATTTGATCAAGTAATAAAACATTTCGAAGAAGCAAAAGGACTATATTTAATTTGTCAGACGCAGGTGGGAAATCACAATAACGATTAGAACACACAATATTCATTGTCATCAGATCGGTGATACAACTGCCGTTAGTCACGGAACGACGGAGCGCCGGTTAGTACACAAAAGAAACGTGTGAGGGAGCTAGCCGCCTTGATGCAGGGAGCTCATTGGTCAGTGAATCTCGCCAACATAATTAATGACGAAATATAGTTTCAAAGACTGGGTCAAAATATCAATAATGATTATTTAAATGCTATGAAGAATTGCTATGTCGGTACACGGGTTGGAAAATAAAGCACGTATTTTAGAAAAAATGACAACAAATAGTAATAAATCAATGAAAAATTCTGAAACTAAAATTATTTTAGATTTATGGCTCACAGAGTTGAAGAATTCAAGGGCTTCGGTAGAGGTGACTGATGGAAGATTATATTAAATTAATTTCTCTGATGGTGTTCAAGCAAGATTTCTTGTCATTAAATCACTGTTCTTTTTAAGACTTGTTTTGATATAGTTCAACCCCACATATATGTAGGAGTATTAAGAAAAGTCTTTAAAAGAAAGTCATTGATTTTATTTGTTACTGATGATTATAGTAATTTTTTTAAACTCTAATTAAGAAGAAAAAGGATTCAAGGACTTTAATACATTAACTACAGAACAAAATCAAACGGACAAAAGAGACCTCAGAATAAATTATGAGAATCCTCATGGGAAAAGTAAGGACATTTATTTATCAAAAATAATATTCTCTAAATTTCATGAATCCCTGATCTAAAGAAAAACTCTCACAGCATTTGCTCATAAACAATAACTCTGTAACAATATCTCAAAAAACTACCTTCCTCGGACTAACAATTCAAGAAAACCTAAATTGGATTGCTCACATCTCAAATCTTTCAAAATCTATCTACAAGGAAGATTTGCACCAGCACATACTTTCTCGCACGATTAAAATAGTTACATCATATTAATATATTGTGATATCTGCTATATGAAAAACCCAGTTATAACTCGAAAATGTCGGATTCAAACGAATCTCTTATCGTGCTAATCTGCATTGGAAGTCGAAACGTCAAAATAGAAATAAATTGCTAAAAAAATATCTAATTAATTATGTTAAAAACTCATTATAATTAATATAGTTAAATAAGTCTATAAACAAACGTTACTTACATAATTTATTGCGTAATCTGTGTCGGGTGTGTACTCCTCTCGCGCAGATTGTTCTTGGTTTTCTTTCCAGTCGCCACACAATTGTTTGGATTAGTTCTGCATTGAGACAATTTAAGCCGGAAACAGAATTCGTACCATTCAAGTTCATTGATGTAGTTTTCGAAAATACAGTGATCGCACTTCGCAACAAGCACAACTGTTTGGACTCGACTAGTAATTTACTGTCGCACTTTCTAAACGTTTAAAGCCATGTCTAGTTCTGCATTGAAATCAATTAATCCTCTAAACACTCCTGGATTAGTGTCTTTTTTTAGTTTTATTGCGGTCTGTAAAAGCAAATTCAAAAGCACTACAGAAACGAATTCAACTAATTATTGTGCTCAATACAATCTATTTTGTTTCACTTGTTCACTGATAATTCCAATACTTCCCCTGTATTCATTATCTAATTGTCCTGCTGTATTGGTAGTTCCTAATAACACTTAACTAAACTGTTTTTACGTGAGTTCCAGAAGCTTCATATTTTTTAATCGATCTCTTAAGTGGGTTAAATTCAGGTTTTGTCCCCGTATCTTCACCTCCAAACAATATTCTAGGAAAGCAAAACAGACTGTCTACGAATTACACCATTACACATAACCACTTGTATTTATTGAAAAAATCATTGTTGAATTGTCGATTGAATTAACTTTTTACTATTTTTACGGTTTGAATTAAATTTTGAAGGCGTGGAGTAAGCCTTCTGAATCTCTCAATAATCTACTTTTTCCTCAAAATGGCCGTGAACAAAAAGGAATTGTTAGTAAATTTTGCACTACATAATTTGTAACAAAAATAAAACATGAAGGAATCTGTCACTCGTACGTAAGTCGTTCATCGGCAGCAACAACCAAAACAACACTTAAATAATAAAATATCCATCGCACACTTTTTGAACTCACTACACACACAGAAGCTCCCGAAAAGACTGTCGTGTGTTTTATTTTTGTTTGATTTTCGGTAAGTACAAAGTTACAATTATACATCTTTTAACAAGTAAACATTAACTTTCCTTCTTAGTGGAAAGGATAGGGAACAGGTGGGGATTAACATGCGGGACTTATAGTTAGAGTACAATTTTCAAGACGTGGAGTAAGCCTTCCTAATCTCTTAAATTCGAGTTTTCCCTCAATAGGGCGTGAACCGAGAGGATTTTTAGTAAATTTTGAACTGTATCCAATATCATAAAAAGATATCATGCAGAAAACTGCCACTCTTACGTTCGTCCTTTACCGGCAGCAACAGCAACAACACTTCAATATGAACATATCCATCACGTCCTTTTTGAACTCACTACACACAACAAAGGTCCCAAAACTCCGGACGTGTGTTTTGTTTTGGTTTGATATTCGGTAAGTACAAAGTTACATATATACATCTTTTAACAATTTAACATCAACAACTTTCCTTAGTGGAAAAGATAGGGAACAGGTGGGGATTAACATGCGGGACTTCTCGCCCGGGTACGCTAGAATTCTATAAATAAACAGATGGTTTTAGAAAAGGTAAATGTTTCGCAACACAGACATTCAAATTTTATTTATAAAGGTACAATTAGCAAGTGGCAATTTCCACATTAACCTACGTATAACGTACGTGAATGGGAATCAAAGTAAGAAGAAAGTATTATAGTGATGAAGACATAATAATATTATACAGATATTCGAGTATGTGTACACTGTGAACTTATTCTAAACAAAAAATTACTTTTGACATCAATAAAGAAAATTAAAATACTTCACATCACAATCATAAGCAACCTATTATCTAAAATATAACAAAAAACTCATATGCCCCAAACTAAGAACTATTCGCAGAACCCAATTGTTTACATGTTACATTATTTACTAACAGAGGCGTATCTAGGTATTCAAGCGCCCATGGCAAGCATAGAATCTGCGCCCCGTCAGGATTCTTGAAATGAGGGTTACTTGTTGTAGCGTGTATACTCTACAGAGCGCCTCATGTGAGTGGCGCCCATGGCAGGTGCCATGTCTGCCAACCGTGCATACCTCTGTGAAGGGGAGGGGAGTACAAAAGAGCTCTAATAAAATACCCAACCCTAAATCAGAGTTTTCCTTAAATATCTTGATTAAGATGAAACATCTAACGAATGAAAAATTTAAACTCAATTTTCTCCTAAACTGAATATCTGGTCAAGATATTCCAGAATTATTGGTACGAGTAATTGCAAAATGCCAGGCGAAAGCGAAATAATTATGAAAATGTGGAACAATTCCTGTGCTACTACACAAACGTGGTACGCCTCTTGCCCGCGTTTCCCTAACAAATCAAAATGGATGTGTGTGTATGTATATATGGGAATGAACAAAACGTTCATTGTGCATTCCGAGGTAATCTGCTCACCTACTATCTCCTTCGACTTGAAGCGGTCGAACAGGTAATTCCCCTCCACCAATATCAACTAATTCTATAGGTATTTCCTCCACAGGCCTTGTATATCCCTATAAGAATGGGGATAAGACTGTTGACAATTTAGTCCAATCAGTGTATTTTCATCTGAAACCCTCGCCTTCTGTTGACCTGAGAACACTACGACGTTTTTATGAGAAACCAATTGTCAGAGGAAATATTTTTCACAACCTAACTTGAAGCCTTCAGCTCAACCATGCGAGTTCAAAGAATGGCTGTAAGAAGCTTTGCGATATAGACAAGAAGAAGGTGACCCAAGACTATAGGGTGAAGAGATTTGGAATAATGAGTTTGGGAAACGCAAGATGACTTTAAACCACTTTATTAAAATCATGTAGCAGCAGACTATAACTATTGATACTGCAAATGGACACAATAAACCTACACCAAGCTAAGGGTATTAAATGATTTTTAATCCGAGGAGAAACAATTCGCCTACCACACTAACCACAGAACAAGAAACCACAATAAATTGAGAAGCCAATTTTGCAGAATGTGTGTAGAAAAAGGACACATTGCAAATACCTGCCGCAAAAAATATTCAAAGTTCCAACTCTCAACAACCCACACGGAATTTTAGCTGCAAGAATACCAGTGGGAGAACAAAAATCAGAAGTTGGAGGAAAAAATTATAAAATATTCGAGCATGTTCCCCCGAAGGTTCTCTTCAAGGTTCTTCACGACTTCAGCAATTGTTACCCCCACACGCGTGCATCTTCACCACAAAGTTCCCTGACGGCGAAGGTCAGAGGCCTCTCCCTTTTGTTCGTGGCTCTACCCTCGCAGGAGGTCCCGCACGGCACAAAACGTTGCGATTTCGAACGGGTTCACCTTTATCCCACCTTCGCCCCAGGCCCTGACGTCCCTCCTGGCGCCGGCCTGCAGCAGCACGCGCGCCGCTTCCTCATTGTCAGTCCCCGCCGCCCAGTCCAGAGGAGTCGTTCCACCTATATCCCTCGCGTTGACGTCGGCGCCCGCGCGCACCAGCAGCTCCACGCACCGACCACTGCGGTCCTTAATCGCAGCCCAGTGTAACGCGGAAATTCCGGCGAGGTTGACAGCGTTCACGTCGGCGCCTCTTCGCAGAAGCAGCGACATCACTTCCGTGTGCCCATTCATGGCTGCATGATGTAGAGGGGTGACACCACATCGATCAGTGAAGTTGATGTCAGGGTAGGAGTCTAAGAGATGTCGGACGTCATTTAGTCTTCCTTCCTCTGCCGCCTTACACAACTGCTCTGCCAGAGGGGAGGGAGAGATTCGTGCCCTCCTCGCTCTCGAATCCACCTCCCGCACTCGGAGCTCCACCCGCCGCCTGGCGCGATCTTCCTCGTCGGCCCACCCGCTCTCATCCCCACCAACCGCTGCTGGTCCTCCCATCGCATCTCGCATCTCCTCGAGTCGCTGCTGCAGAGCGCGGATGGCGGCGTCCTTCTCCTGCAGCTTCCGCTCCATATCTCGCAACGCCGTTGTCGCTCTCTCCTCCTGCAGGCGCAGGGCCTCCTGCATCCTATTTTCAGCCTCTTGGGCTTTACGTTCCGCCTCTTGGACTTTACGTTCCGCCTCTTGAACTTTACGTTCCGCCTCTTGTTTATGCAGATGCAGGGCCTCCTGAACCTTGCGCTCCACCTCCCGCTTCTGCTGGCGCAAGGCCACCTGTAGCTGCGCCATCCCCTGCGCCACCAGCTCGACCTGCTCGACCTCTCGCAATGCCGTCGCCGCCCCCTCCTCCTGCAGCGTCAGGACTTCCGTCCTTCTCTCCTCCACGGCCGTCACTCTCCCCTGGGTCTCTTCCAGTCGCTGCTGCAGAGCTCGGATGGCGTCGTCCTTCTCCTGCAGCTTCCGCTCGACCTCTCGCAACGCCGTCGCCGCCCTCTCCTCCTGCAGCCTCAGGACTTCCGTCCTCTCCTCCACGGCCGTCACTCTCTCCTGGGTCTCTTCCAGTCGCTGCTGCAGAGCGCGGATGGCGTCGTCATCCTCCTGCAGCTTCCGCTCCACCTCTCGCAACGCCGTCGCCGCCCTTTCCACCTGCAGCCTAAGGACTTCCGTCCTTCTCTCCTCCACGGCCGTCACGCTCTCCTGGGTCTCTTCCAGTCGCTGCTGCAGAGCGCGGATGGCGTCGTCCTTCTCCCGCAGCTTCCGCTCGACCTCTCGCAACGCCGTCGCCGCCCCCTCCTCCTGCAGCGTCAGGACTTCCGTCCTTCTCTCCTCCACGGCCGTCACTCTCCCCTGGGTCTCTTCCAGTCGCTGCTGCAGAGCGCGGATGGCGTCGTCCTTCTCCTGCAGCTTCCGCTCCACCTCTCGCAACGCCGTCGCCGCCCTCTCCTCCTGCAGAATCAGGACTTCCGTCCTTCTCTCCCCCACGGCCGTCACGCTCTCCTGGGTCTCTTCCAGTCGCTGCTGCAGAGCGCGGACGGCGTCGTCCTTCTCCTGCAGCTTCCGCTCCACCTCTCGCAACGCCGTCGCCGCCCTCTCCTCCTGCAAGCGCAGTGCCTCGTGTAGCTGCGCCATCAGTTGGAAGGCGTCGCCGACGGCGTCCGCGCCATCCCCTGAGCCATTCGCAAAGGAACTTGTAGAACTCGCCATCTTTCTCCACGCCTCTGAAATTCATGACAATTACAAAAAAATTGCAGTTCTTTTTTTGATAAAATATGTACAATTTACTCTGGTAAAGGGCGTTATATCATATTACAATGTCGAATTGTATTCAGTATATGTGAGATTGAAGGGATTTTCCAATGAGAATTAGAAACTCAAAACAATTGGATACAAACGTGAGTCTCATGAACTCAAATACTAGTTAAATCCCCTATGCTTTATTTTGTGTTCACGAAAAAGTGAGAGGTTTGAGTTCTACTCACGCATTTAAATACTGAGAAGTAATGCAGGGTACAGTTCATATAAAAGAACATAAATTTAATTCTAAAATAACTGAAAAAAGCGCTTTTGTAAATCTAAGCACGAGAAAAGTTGGTGGTGATCGATTATCAAAGTTCTGAAGAAATCTGTTTTTGATACATTTTAATTAAATCGAAATATTTTTCAAGAAATCTAATACAAAACGGGACCTAATTGACACTTCGGACAGTTTCTGAGTCATTTTTTATATTTAATTTTTACTGGTAATTTATTTCTTAAAAAACCATTGTAATGTTGATTTATAATGAATAATTTAAATATAGATGTCTGCAAATATGGTCATTTTCACAGATTAGTGTAAGGTTTAATTTTTCCGCCCAACATTTTGCACAATCTGATAGATGCCCATCAAGCGACCGATACAAGATTCACGATTCTCAGTTGCATGTGTATAGGAACCAACCTCTTAATTTCAGTTTTTTTTAGTAAGTCGGCTGTGACTGTGCAGATAAATTATTCACGACAAAAGATTTCAGGTATCCTAAATTATCTGTATGATCAACAAACATATTTATTCCCCGAATTTTTCGAATTGATATCACTCGAATATCGATAATGAATTTGCTCGACAAAAAGCTCGCATCTTCATCAAGATTCTCAGACAGTAATCATATTTCAACTAAGGCGTCTATTTTATTACAATGCAAAATTTTATGCAATATACGGAAAATTGTAACTGTGCTAAAGCGGCAATATTCAGTTGGACTACGAGCGGCAAAAATGTGAATCGTCCCCTGGCAGCAGCTCTGAAAACACCAAAGGCCGACCACATTGCAAAAGGAAGGACAAAGACTGAGTACCAATCTGCTCCCAATGAAAATGTCTTGATTGTTAAAGTTCAGAAGAAAGAAACATCTGGAGTAGGTAAACGTTAAAATAAATAAGGTGCAACACAAAAGATGCAAAATTAACAACGTGAGATACAAAGCAAAAATCAAAGTGTTGGTAATCGAAGCTGCAGATCAAGAAGTAGCTGCCACAGAGTGTAAAGCCTCTATAGCAGTGCCTGCCAACTCAAAGCTCCGTGAGGTCACAGAAAATGCTCTCCTGCTCCGAACGGACCGGCCGAGCAAGGCCATGCCCGACGCAGCGCCCGGCGTACAGTGTTTCAGTAATGGCACGGAAGTGGGGGGAAAAGGTTGCTCGATAATTACCTTTTTATATGGTATTTATTATTTAAATGTTCATGATTCAATAAAAATATGGAAATTTTAAAAAAGTACTTATTTCATAACACAAATCAAAATTAAACTCTATCGTAGAGAGCAATTTCCACTTACATTCTTCTAACACAAAATATTATTGGAGAAGACAGTTTTAACATTACAAAACAAAATTTTATACAATGTTTTGTAATATAACCAGTTTAGTTCGCCCTGAACCAATAACACACACAAAATAAAACACTTGTCACACCCCACGATTTCACACATGCTTCTCTATGTATGTTTAAGCACTGAATCCAATGCCAGAATTGCGCCGTCTCCCAGTTTTTAAATTGGAGGAAAAACACTGCGAAATTTACAATTTCACGGTGGTTTTTCAAGATTAAAAAACACAACTGAAGGCCATTCTGGCTTCGGTGTCGGATTCAGCCCGACGATATACATAAACATGTGTCAAGAGTTTGGGTTTGACATTTTTTAAATTTTGTGTCCCTGTATAATTACTAGACTAACTAATACATACCCGGGAGGGGTCGCGTGTGAAAATTTAGACTCCACGCTGGATTAATTCATGTACAGTTGTTTAAGAATGCTGTAAATCCTCGTGGTTTTCAGTACCTATTCCATAACCCTTCCTGTAAAATCCTTATCGCATCTCATGATTGCAGGCTCTCTATAAATTCTCAGAAATTATTTTCATCTCGTGGGGTTCTCTGGTTTGAATTGCCTGACGGTTAAACTTTCTAACATACTGCAGTTCTTTCGAAAACATTAAACACTTCGCCATTGTTACGGTATCTACAAAAAGAATTGTTTCCTCCCAAATCGAAAGAAAATTAACGGGCGTAGATGGGCTCTCTTTGATTGGTTCAGGCCACTGCTACTGAAAAGGTTTTCGTCACCTGCGACAGGCTGTCTCCCCCCCACACGCGCCGCTTCCAATTGCCTGCCCTCGGAGGGGAGGGGAGCTCCGACGCCGTTTCTCCGCCAGTTGGCAAATGCTACTCTAGAGTAACAGGCGAAAGCATCTTTTATGTGAAGACTAAACATGCGCACGGTATTCAATTGAGCTGCTGGCGAGGATGAGATGGTCACATCTAGGTGGGAGAGTCCAATGACAACGGGGAATATTTTGAACCGCTCCTATATCACAGACTTGGGGCAAGAACACTTTTTCAATGTAGTCCCCCCCCTCCTGGCAATGGAAAATTCTCAATCTAAAATCATTTCAGATTTATGGCTCACAGTTCAAGAATTTAAGGGCTCAGATAGAGGGTGAACCATAATGTAAGATTATATTAAATTAACTTTTCTGATTTAGTGTTCTAGCGAGATTTCTTGTTATTTATTAAAATGCTGTTCTTTTGAAGATTTGTTTTGTTATAGTTGAATCCCACATAATTGTGGGCGTATTAAGAAAATTCTATAAATTAAAGTCATTGATTTTATTTGTTACTGATGATTATATCTTTTTTACTCTATTTAAGAAGAAAAAGGATTCAAGGACTTTAATTCATTTAATAACTACAGATTAACAAAATTAATCTGAAAAAAGAGACCAAAGGATAATAAATTAAGAGAATCCTCAGCGAAAAATAAGGGTAATTTATTTATCAAAAATAATATTAAAAAAGAATTAGCAATGCTCTAAAGACCAGAAAGTACAGCTGAATTTAAAAGATGTAATAGAACAAGTGTGAAAGTTGATAGAAAATTAATAGATGCAACATTACTTAGAGAATATTGAATTGGAATGTTACAAGTGCAATTCATGTTCACCTTTAGCATATCAAAATACTTTAAAAAAGGAATAAAAAGCAATACAAATAGCTGCAAGTGATTTGCACGAAATTTGTCAAAAAAGTAAGGATATTGTGTGAATGAATGAAGTTTGAAATATTTTAAACAAAAATTAATAATAATAATAATAATAATAATAATATCAAAACATATACAAATAGTAAAACTAAATGTCAATTATCCACATAAATACAATTCTAATATGTCAGCAATTTCTAAACACCTTACTTTTATAATAACATGTGCTAACTTCGAAGGAATAAAAGTCAATCAATTTTTCTCATGATTTGTCTCTGCCGCTCTGGGCCAGAACTAGGAAGGCCTCAATTTAAATGTATTTTTTGGTGTAAGATTGCACCTCTAGATGGGCATATCAACAGCTATTTCTATCATATGAAGAAGAATAGTTGTTTGTTTTTTATACAAATCTACATTTTTTTTCTCCACTATAAACTAAATTTTCTGAATGGACTTTCACAAAATGAGAAATGGTTTTCTGTATGACACTTCAATAAAATTACCTTTCTTCATTCCCTACCTTTTAGAACACAATTTAAATGAGCACGCATTCAGCTTTCTCCAAATATTTTGACAAGGATGTAGAAATTGATCAAAGTTCATTTTCATCAACAATTCTAAAAGCCTATACCATTTTCTACTAAAAGCATTGTAATTAATGCCAATGACGCCATTACACTTACAGTAATTGCAAGTTAATATTGTTACTGGAAATTTGCTGGACTGTGTAACAAAGCTCTGCATCCAGCTGCCCTTAAATGACTGTGATAAAATGATGATCAAAGAAAATACGACAAGGAGTGGTGAACAGAAGATAAGCCCAGACAACAGAGAGTGAAGACTGTGAGTAAAAGCAATGAAAGATTGCAGTGTGACCCAGGGTAAGCAAGGGTGGGGATACACTATAAAATTTATACCTTTTCCTGACAAATGGGTAATACTGCGATAATTAAATTTTCAGATAATATCAGGTACTTCTGCTAGTTAGAAATACATATGTTTAAGCTAGTTAGAAATCTATATGTATTCAGAACTCTTTCAAATTCAGTCAGCCTCCATACTCCTTGTTGTGTATATTTGGCAAATGATCATTCCCGCCTGAGAAATGGCATAATATTCTGGAGAAATACATCTTACAGCTCCCAGACTTCTAGATTATAAAAAAGAATGGTGTGAAGAAAAAGAAAATCCCACCCACGTGATTCTGCCCCTATTTATTAATCTAGGTATTTTACCATTACCTCGTAACATCATCATATATGAATCAGTGGTTTTTGTCAAAAATGAATGACTTAAGGGCAGGAATATATTTTCAGCCAATGCCGTTTTCTATAACTACAACACTCGACATAGCAATCGTATTCATAAGGTGACTGTATTAAAAATCACTACAAAATTTCACATATAATACATGTACTTTATAACACCTTGCCAGATGACCTTAACAATTAAATTCTATACAAAAATTTAAGTTCCAAGTAAAATCTCTTCTGCAGCACAACTGGTTCTACACCATTAGAGATTATACTGAGTATCGAAAAGGAAAGTAATCTTAATTTTAACAATGACATTTAATGTATTATATACCACTTGGATTGTATAAATGTAAAGCACATGTAACAAACAATGTCATAATTTTCCATTATGTGATAGGCAAGAACGCAATTTTTTTAGTTTTATACAGAGCCAAAAAATAGCAATTAAAGTTAAATTTTATTCCTGATTTCAAATGCCCTTGAAATAACTTCCAAAAGCTCTCCTGCGAAATGAGTGATTTTCCAGGTGTGGCCATGTCGCATTTGGGGTGCGATTCATTGAATTTACTATGTAGTACTATACCCTTTTCAATATTTGCCATATGATAATAACCATTAGAGGAGTATACTATAAATGTTTGGCAGACTAATGAGCTTCATAATAATAATAACATATATATTTATTGAAAAGTTAGCCATACTCAGTTAAGTACAATGAGCAAAAAGATTATACAATGTAAAGTTGGCTGGTATTGTTTCAGGTATAGCCAATTATTAACATTTCGATGATCCTGTAGTTCCAGTTTTATAGACATTTTAATTTTCTTCCTGGAGCATTAGATGATCTTGAAATAGATATTTTTGTGATTATATCGCCACTGGAATGGTCTTTGAATGATGGAGATGAAAATAATATGGCATGAATATTACACAAAATGACTTTCCAGGTTTCGTAGTGGTATAGAGAAAAGATGTTAATAGTAATGCAGACAGAACTAATCATGAAATCTCAATTAATAAAATACAAGTATTTGAAAGTAATTGAAACTAAGTTTCTTGAACAGAAGCCTTGTGACCAGAACATAGTCTGAACAAAAGTCTTCTTACACAAAACACAGTATTTCTATTCTGGACAATTTTAACTCAAACAAAGATGTGCCAGTACAAGTGTTAAAACATCTTAATCCTATCGAAATATTCCCAAACGTAATGATGAATCAATATAAAACTGATTGTTGATCAGCCACTTTGTTGTGCAAAATACAAAATTTCTCAACATTTCACTGTAACCAAAAACACATCAAAATCTTTATTGGTATTCTATTTTGATCAGGATATCACCCCAAGAAAGAATGCATTGGTGGACAGACAAAGACTACAGAGTACGGATTATATTTCTGTCTATGTCGTACATACTTACGTACTTACATTTCAAACAAAAAGATAATTCTAAGATGGATAACAATAGCAGATTCTTCAAAATTAGAACACTGATGAATAAGATCAATGAAAATTTCAATGGAGAATTTTTCACTGCTATTTGTCAATAGATAAAGCCATAGTAAAAATCTTTGGATACCATCCATCAAGGGAATATATTAAGGGCAAACCAGTACCTATTAGTTACAAAATGCAGATCTGCAGTTACTGAAGTCACTTTGATATTTATTGTGGAAAGGGCAGCAAGAAAAAGGTTAGTAAATAATTGCTTAATGTTGTGCTTTATTTACTAAGACATCTCTCTAATTCAAATAAGCTTACCATTTATTTCGATATTTATTTTACTACTATACGTCTGATGCAAAGCTTGCAAAATCAGATGTTTCTAGCCAGAAGAGCCATCAGAGAAAACGGGGTAAGATCCTGCCAGTGAAGCCAGCTAAAACTTTTGCTAAGGAAGAGACAATCACATAACTACTCATTTCAAGAACAGAAACAAATTGCTACTTGTGCAATAGGTGGATAACAATGTGATGATCGCGACCACAGGATTTTATTTTTGACACAAATGAACCCATCACAAAAATCTAATTATGGTCTAAAGTAAAAAAAGAAGTTATAGAAGTTACTCAATCTTTGAAGTAAAAGAGGGTCTCATTGCCACATCTTTGACTTTTAAACTTCTCCTTTATTGCAACAATCTTCACAATAATAATTCTGACAATTTTATCACTTACAAAAGTACACACAAGTTTTCTTCAAAATATTGGAGTAACAGGCTCTGTAACAATACATTTCATCCCTTTTTTTTTAGGTAATCACAGTGGCAGTGTTACTCCACAGGAGTCAAACATTGCCACTTCTATTAAATTCACATCTATAGCTATGTTTATATGTGTGCGAATTGGGCAGGATACATTAACACCTTTTATGAATTTTTGTCTTTGGTCTTTTGACCATTCAAATACAATAATTGGGGTTAAATATTGCTCTGAGACCAGTAAAAATAAAGTTGTATTAACTGTTTTACATTGTGATAAAACGTGATACGGAATAAGTGCTCTCCCCATCTTAATTCGTTCTGCAAAACACAGCAACAATATTGAGTATGCAATGGTGTTGTGTTTTGGTGTAACACACTCCACTACATTTGAAGTGGACCTGCTATATTTATACAGTTCGGTAGCTTTTTTATCTTAAATTTATTCTGAAAATGAGATTTTGTCCATGGACCTTCATACCACTAGAAATGAGACATTCTGCGCAAGATAAAATTACCTTTATGCCCATTCACTGCCTTTTAGAACCAAATCTTTCAAGTTTCTACAATTACTTTGACAAGGGTGATGAAATCTATCAATGTACATTCAACTTTTCTTATAGCTTATAAAACTTTCTGCTTCATGCATTCTAATTCATTCCAATAATGCCATTTCACGTTGAGTGATGAAGAGTAAATATAGTTATTGGATGTTTACTGTAACAGCATCTGCTTACTGAAGCTCTTAAAATGATCGATGAAATATAATGAATATAATAGGGTCAAAGTGAATATGAGAGGGTTCCATGGGCACAGGCAAGGGCAGACAAGACAAGAGCGAGGACTGTGAGTAAAAACAATGTTTCCACGTTGTGGCACAGGGCATGAGGAAGAGAATTAATTTATTTTCCTGTCACATAGGCAATATTGCGATTAATAAATACCTTCACAACAATGGTACATAGAGTAGCTATTAATAAAGGTTTATCTGAAAGCTAAAATAACCTATTTAAAAAAAAAAGGTTCTTAATTTCAAAAACTATCCACGAAGACAATACTAATGAAACTCAGGTTACTTTAATAGTAACAAATGCTGAATTCTATGAATTAACTATGGCAGAGCACAATAATACATTATTTAAGTGTTTGGTATGAAGTTGTATACGAAAATTCCTTACACTTTAGAGAGAAGAATTATCTCCTAAATTTTTAAGTAAATTAAAATGAATATTTCTATACTTAATGGATATTATGACAAAAGGCAACTGACAGGAAATGTTCTATGTAATATTAATAAATTGAAACATCAATTATTTTTGAAGAAAAATTGTGTCTTTACTCAATCAGCTTCACTTTCTAGGAGTTTCAATTGAAAATAGTTTCATCACACAGAGGAGCATAGTTCTTTTCGTTTTTGGTGAATAAACTTACTCATACATAATTCTCGTACAAATAACAAATATATAGTTATTTTAAACCTTGCACTATGCACTGATTGAGCTGCTTTTATTAACATTTTTATGGAGATATTAGTGCACATCCTTGACAGAACTTATTGTTCAGCTATAACATTTTTATTGAGAATGTAAACAGAAATTCTATAAAATAAAACCATAAATGACAATTATGTATTTTTCTACTTGACGTCTTCATTATTTAAACTTCCCAGACGCTGAAAACCGGCTGATACTAAATGCTTGGTTTTAATATAACTACCGCTGGATAATATTAATAACGAATTAATTAATTATTAATTCAAAAAAGAATTTTTTACTTTTTTTACTTTCAATATTTTACAAACAAATAACACATGGGGCTCCCCGCATTTAAACAAGAGCGTACTCTTGTAGCACAACAAATATAACATACCTTTACAAGATGCCAAAGTTAACTCTGTTTACAGGTGGACAATGCACATCAATGCACCTCATGCACCTGTCCTTTCTTAGAATGACGTGGAGGCTACAGCCAGCGATAAAGTACGTTTGACCAAAGAGTATATATCAGAGACGGCACTCAATGTTAAAAGGAAAAGCCTTATTTGCCCAACTTCCGGTCCGCCACATTGTTCTGTATAATTTCTATTGGGTAAACAGACAGCCAATAGCGAAGAAGTAATCGGTAAATTTGAAATAAACCAGCGACGCGGGAACTTTAAAATTTTACTCCCAGACTTCCCACGCCTTAATTTATAAAAAAAATTCACAATAATAATTATCAGCATTTTATGGAAGAAAAAAAGTCAAATTAGGGTAGTAAAATCTAGTATTTATTGACCATATTGATATTATACAATTTCGTAATTTCATTAGTAATAAGAAATTTATTACAGAAAGTAATAAACAGTACACCTGCATAATTGCAACTTTAGTATTTGCTTGTAGATATGCCAAATTAATACTATGGAATACTACATTATTACAAGCATTATGAATAAACAATAAGAACAGAATTAAAAAGAAACAAATGAAAATACTACCGCACATTTGCCCGGGTAAAAGAAATAGTTATGTTACAAGGGGTAAAAGTGCCATTTTATTTTGCGAATTACTTAAGCCATTAAGAACACGAATTACATAATTATGTATTGTTAGATTAAGATCAATATTATCTGATTAGGTCACATGAACGTATTTTGTTTTTTTTTTTTTTGCTTTCAAAGTTTTATCAGAACATTTGAGCATTGTCCCACTTTTAGCAGTAGTGCAAAAAATTGAGCTTTTACCATGCTCTGCATGCCTTGAAAGAACCACTTTTACTAGTTGCAACCTAAAAATGTTTTTCATTAGTCAATAAATATTTGACAAAATTATTTTATTTACCAATGCTAACCTCACACATGCACAGTTCAGAGCCTGGCTTTTTTAAAATGGGATCCACTGAGAGAGTACATTCACTTTTTAAAGAATGATTTACAAATGGTGGAACTCCATCAATGCTTATGCACTACAATTTAATTCTGAAAATGGATTGTCAAAGTGCAAATATTTGATTGCACCAGGAGCCAAGCCTGGGACCTTCTGATAACTAAGCAGATGTCCTAATAACTCAGCTATAGAATCAAGCATTACATTTACGACTCACAACAATTCACAATCCAATAAGGATCAGCATTCAAATCCAGAATGTAATTGGCATGACGATGAACAAAACACAATGATACACACATACTAGAATATAAATTGAATCAAGATTGTGTTTGTCTTTCGTTTTCTAGGGTGTAGTTATGGTGCAGTTTTATATTTTGGACTAGCGAAACTCGACACACGTTGTTCTGCCCTTCTTCTCCCTCTTCCTGCTTCCCTCTTCCTTTCTCTCACCGTCTCTCCCTCTCTCTTCGTCACACCTCCTCCCTTCCTCTCTCGTTTCTCCCTCTCGTTCTCTCTCTGTTCCTCCCATACACATCTATTAGCAGATTCTGCACGTCTCTAAGCAGGTGTGGTAAAATCGAGCAGCGTCGGACAAGGAAAAGGTAATAGAATAATCACGAAGAACTTATCCTGCAGATTACGGTGTAAGAAACATTTCTTCGAATTTGTAAATACTATTGTATTTTTGAGTGAAAGTGCTTCAAATAACTTCTAGTGCAGTTTTTCGAAAACCCGAAAATTTTCTACAAAAAAGAGCTTCAAATTACGAATTTACAGGACAATTCAAACGCAGTTTCCTTTAAAAATAAAAAAGTTTGAAAATGTTGAAAGACAATTGCCATTTGGGAAGAAGTTTTACTGTTTTTTAATATTCTTAAAATAATATTTCTGCTCTACCATTAGAAAACCGAAAAATTAAGAACATTTCAAAAAGTGTTCTTGTTCGCCATTAGATGGCAGCTGGCAAGAGTACCTGGGAGATTCGAATTGCTAACGACACCGACGGAAATAGAAAACTAATTCGGGAACGTCGGTTCCACTCTGTAACCCAATTATTTTCTTAATTTAACAACTGGAATCCACTTTTTCGTTATCAGTTCTCGGCAATGAATATTTTTCGCCCAAATTCCGCCTTTATTCGCGCAGCATTACATCATTCTGCATAATCCGTATAATATATACGTATGTATACGAGAAAGTATCATTGTATCTTCATAATTGTAGTTGTAGGAAGGCGCCCAACATATTAGAATACTTTTTGCAATTTTTGAAAAATTAGTGTTTTCAACCAACACTAGAGCTGCACCATGATTTACACGTCCATCAGAGTAGCCAACAACAAAATTTCATCAAAAACGATGGAGCCATTTTTGAAAACCAAATGTTTAAATAAAATTAAAAATTGCTGATATTTTTCTCAAAATTACGCAAAAATACTAAAATTCCGAAAAAATGTAAATGGCATGATTTCGAAATTTATCTACGAGGAAGATATACAGTAACACATACTTTCGGGCATGATCACGTTACATAATATTAATATCTTGTGATTTCTTACTATTTATGAAACCAGTTATAACTTCAACATTTTGGATTCAAGCAAATTGCTTCTCGTGCGAAACTGCATTAGAAGCGAAACGACAAAAACGAAATAAATTTCTAAAATTAATATTTCCGTCATTCTTATTAAGATAAAACCCCATTAAAATTAATTAAAACATTAAATTCAAAAGTTAAACAAGTCCATAATCAAACACTACGTACATATTTTGTGCGTAATCCTTATCGGGTATGATCTACTCTCGAGTAAAGGGATTTACTTCCACAAGTATTTGCATTAGTTCTGTAATGTGAAAATTCCAGCCGGAAACAGTATTCGAAGAATGAAGTAGTTTTCGAAAATACGATGTTCGCACTCCGCAACAGGCACTATAGTTTGGACTCGACTATTAATTTACTGTCGCACTTTCCAAATGGCTTTTAAAGCAATGTCTTGTTCTGCACTGAAATCAATTAATCCTGTAAAAACTTCTGGATTTGTCACATTTTTGGTTTCATTGTTGCCCTATGAAACATTCAAAATACCACAGAATCGAATAAAATTATTATGCTCAATATATTCCTTCCCAGTTCACCAAATACTCATTTGTTTTGAACAAAGTTATTTGATATCGGTTGCCAACTGCTTTGTGTTAGTTCCAAGAGTCACCCATAGATTGAGTCATCTCCTGGGCGGCCCCCACGAAAGATGTACCCATCGCCAGATTTCTCGGAATCAAACTTTCTCCGCATCAGACGGGACGAGCTCGCAGTCATGAAAATCAAAGGAGCCATGAGCAGTTTCTTAGCCATCGTGCACGGAAGCTGGGTGAAGTGTGTTGGGCGCATTGAAGGTTTGATTAGGAGCGCTGCCAAGCAATTCCCAGCACATTTCTACAGCCTACGACCTCACACAGCAAAGCGCATTGAACTTAGCCAACTGACGTAAATTCCTAAGGAAAAATTTATTTTCGCCCGGACGGAGGTAACCATGCCAATATCTTCAATTTGCCTTGATTCTTTCGGCAAAGTAACAATCTTTGTCAATTGTGTGTCGTGTCGTTTCTTTTCCAGAACTCTCGTCTGATGAGAACTTTTCATGGAAAAAATCGATTTTCGTTGCAGTGTTTTCGAATGCTCTCCCAATTCATCTCAGCAATATTTCGTAGCCTCAACAATTGTAGAAATCATTTTTGAATTTTCTATTGAGTTCTCTCTTGGCAGTTTTTATGGTTTGAATAAAATTTTCAAGACGTGGAGTAAGCCTTCCTAGTCTCTTAAGTTCGAGTTTTTCCGAAATAGGGCGTAAACCGAAAGGAATTTTTAGTGAATTTTGAACTGTATCCAATGTAATAATATATAATGCAGAAAACTGCCACTCTTAAGTATGTCCTTTACCGGCAGCAACAGCACTTAAATATGAAAATACCCATCACGCCCTTTTTGTACTCGCTACACACAACGAAGCTCCCAAAATTATTGACGTGTGTTTATTTTTTGTTTGATATTCCGTAAATACAAAATTACTGTTAAATTAACTCTTGAGAACTACACTGCATTTCACTTTTATTTATAACAAAATACATATACATAAACTCTTATTGAACGTCTTTGACGGTCTTTTACAAACACTACATTGCTGCACAGTAAGACAAAAGGACGAATGAATATGATCATTCGTTTACATACCAAAAACAGATGACGACAGTGTCGGCGCGTTCACAAACCTCAATCTCTCAATATAGAGTACATTTCCAATAATATACTAGACGCAGATGGCGACACTGTCGACATGTTCACAAACTTCAACCTTACAATATAAATGTATATTTCCAACACGCCTCCTTACATTTATATACATACTATCTTAAATTCAGTTAATATTCATCATATTCCTAAAATACACAAACTTGTCTTTACACAAAGCTTTCGTGAAAATATCTGCCATGTTATCATCAGTATTTACTTTGACTATATTAATTAAACCATTCATTTACAACTCGTTGACAAAATGATAATGGACTTCAATATGTTTTGAGTTTTTTGTAAAGTTACCATATTTAGCGATACTCAATGCTCCTGAGTTGTCTTCGTACATTACAATCGGTTCATCAAAATTCAAATCAAAAATTTTCATTACATCTTTTAGAAATTTCACTTCACTCACAGCATCTGATAGCGCAACATACTCTGCATACGTCGAAGCTTTTGTTACACTTGATTGTTTGCGAGACTTCCAAAATACAACATTGTCAAACATACGGATCACATAACCTGTCGTAGATTTACGATCTATATTGTCACCTGCCCAATCTGAATCTACATAACAATCAAGAACTTTTGCATTTTCGTTTCTACAATAATTCAATTTCAGGTTTCTTGTCAAATACAGATATTTTAAGATTCTCAGACAATACTTATAGTGTGTGCCGTCATAACAATTCTGAAACCTGCTCAAATAATTAACAGAATAACTGATATCTGGCCTTGTTCCTGAACTAATATATAACAACGCACCAATCAAATTTCTATACTTTATATCATTACGCAATTCCTGAGTTGGTTCTAATTTCAAGTTAACTTCCATCGGTGTAGCATATAATTTTGAGTCTTTAATCTTGTATTTTTCGGCTAATGAATTAATATAATTTTCCTGACTCAAGCTCATTTTGTTTTTCTTGTATTCGTAATTTATATCAATTCCTAAATAACTTTTAACCTCACCTAAATCTTTCATACTAAATCTATTTGACAACAAATTTTTGATTTCTTTAATTCGACTTTTCTTTACACAACAAATGAGCAAGTCGTCAACAAAAATTATCAAGTAAATCAGGACATTACTTTTTCGCAAAACATAAAGGCAATAATCATATTCACTTCTTTGGAATCCTAAACTTTTCAAGAAAGTATCTAAACACTCATACCAAGCTCTCGGACTTTCTCGTAAACCGTACAGTGCTTTCATCAATTTGCACACTCGATTTGTGCCGTCTTCGTAGCCTTCAGGTTGTTTAACATAAACTTCTGACATGATTTCGCCATTTAAAAAGGCTGTTTCTACATCCATTTGTTCAATAATTAAACCAAAATGACAACAGTATGACAGTAAAATCTTCAAAGTTTGCATTTTAGCTACTGGTGCATATATATCATCAACACATTCCTTTTGTTGAAATCCCCTAACAACTAATCTTGCTTTGTACCTATTATCAAACTTTTTAGTAAAAACCCATTTAACATCTATAAGATCTTTGCCCTCTGGCTTACTAACTAACTCCCATGTGTCATTTTTCTTCAAACATTCAATTTCCCTATCCATAGCTTGACTCCAGCTTTTCGATTCATTGCTATTAATCGCCTCCTCAAAACTAACCGGGCTATCTGCACTACATACGTTAATATAAATAAAGTTACTTGTATTATCATCCCTATAGCGTTGTGGAGTTTTAACCACTCTACCCGACCTTGTTGTTTTTTCCTTTAGCGCTGCTTTTGGAGATTCGATTTCGACTAACCTTTCTTCGTCCTCGCTGTTATCTTCAGACCCAGTTTCCCAATTTTCACACCCAGATTCATCTAATCTTTTACTCACAGAACCATTATCCTTTAAACCTACACATCTAATATTTTCTTCAACAACCTCTACATGCCTGGCCACAACAATTTTATTATTTATGAGTACCCTATATCCAACGTCACTGTAACCTAACAGAACTCCCAAATCTGCTTTTCTATCCCATTTTGACTTTCTCAATTGTTCTGGCACCCTTACAAAGACTCTACTTCCATACAATTTTAAATGTGTGACATTAGGCTTTTCTCCAAAAAATATTTCATAAGGAGTTTTCAATTCTGCGGTATTTGCAAGACATCTATTTTTCAGATACGCGGCAGCACAAACTACTTCTGGCCAAAACCTATTGTTAACTTTTGCTTCGGCTAATAAACATCTTGACATGTCCATGATTGACCTATTGAACCTCTCAGCAGTTCCATTCAACTCATGCACATATGGCGGGCACGCATTTAAAACAATCCCCTTTTCCTTGATGTATTGATATATATTATTATTCATGTATTCTTTTCCATTATCACACCGCAATTTCTTAATCCTTTTCCCAGTAAGATTTTCAACCTCATTTACATACCCAACTAAACAATCATATAATTGGTCTTTAGTTTTAATTGTGTAAACGCGTGCAAGTTTACTATAATCATCAGTTGCGTGAAACATCCTAACACGAAGTTTTTATTTTGTTGCATTTTTCTTCCTTGCAATATGGACAACCATACTAAACATTGGAGTGGGTTGACAAAATTTCTTTTCTACCTCGTTAAGACGAAAAAACTACGTATGTAGCAGTTCATTCACTGCATCTGTAATATTAAATAGGATTTACAAAAGAAATATCAAGTAACACTAATAACTCGCAGCACTTCCTTTCAACGATTCCCTCATGTTCTCCCTCTACGTCATCCGTCATTCTCCCCCACGCCGAGCAGTGGAGACTCCACTTTTGCAGAGACAAGGTTTCCTTATTTGTGGTGCTACTCTCGCAGACTACGTCACGAGACGTCGTCAGGCCAAACGGCGTCTCGTCTTTCCAACCTCCTCCCCAGGGCTTGAGGTCCCTCCTGGCGCCGGCCGCGAGCAGCGCGCGCACCGCTTCCTCATTCTTATGAACCGCCGCCCAGTGCAGAGGAGTCTCTCCGTCCATATCCCTCGCGTTGACGTCAGCGCCGGCGCGCACCAGCAGCTCCACGCACCGACCGCTGCGATCCCTCACCGCTGCCAAGTGCAACGCGGAACATCCAAACCGGTTGACAGTGTTCACATCGGCGCCTCGGCTTAAAGAACGGTGAAACCTCGTCCTAAATGGCAATTTTCTTCTAAAAATTTGGAGCCCTTTTTTAAGAAAATGGCACTTACGCGCTACAGTATATTCGAAAGTTGAAGCACTTTATCACAGAAAATTTTTAAGTTTTCGAAAAACTTTATTCAAAACCATTTGAAGCACATTAACTCACAAATACAATAATGTTTACAAATTGTTGGAAATGTACATATTAACGGCGTGAGAGGTATTAAAAAATAAATTTGAGTAATTTTTTAAGCAATAAAATACTTGAAAATGAACCGTACGTACATTAAAGAGTGCAATTAGCAACATCCGTTCGAAAAGTTTGAAGAAAAAATCGAAACCGTTTTTGAGCAAATGGCTTTTGAACGTTTCTGAAATTGCGAAATTTTGTGCTAGTTTTCACAGAAAACGGTCGAGTTTTCGAGATTCTTTAAGTGACTTTATTTAAAGCACATGTACTCATAAGTATAATAATGTACGCAAATTGCTGCTAATGTAAATATTAATGACCTGAATAAAAAAATGTTTTTGTAATTTTTGAAAAAACAAAAGAATACAGCACTATGGCGTATATGTCATCTTATAGAGTGCATTATGCACATATTTCTGCTGCTACACTAAGCTCAAGGCATCTTGGCATTCTCTCTGAGGGATGCTAGGCAATGGAATGTTGGAAAATAATGAAAAGGTTTTTTTTTGTTTTTTTTGCTACCTAAAATGGTTTGCAAAATTTCCTTAAATGTAATTATTATTGTCTTGATCGTTGATATCATCAATTCTACCAACAATTATTTGCAAATTAGTGCTACAATAATTCAAATTCAGACATGTAAATTATAAAATCAATTGTTAAGAATATTTTGTGTACACAATTTAAGAAAGAAATAATCAAAGACAGTACTGGACAGACAAATTCATGAAATTAAATACTTTTATTCCAAACTGAATCACATTAAATATGAATCAGTTGTCCCGTGTGTAACAACCCAGGCTTTTTATGTAATGAAAAGCTAGTGTTCTACAGAATGACACAGACTTTCCCGCATTAGTTTTCTATTTCCTTTGGTATCTACTAACTATTTGGACTTGCCACATTCCCTTGCCAGTTACTATCTATCGCCGCCCAAAGTACATTTTTTGAAATTTTCTTAATTTTTCGGTTTCCTAATAGTAGAACGGAAATATTATAAAAATATTAAAAAATAATAAAACATCACCCAAAAGGGAATTTTTTTGAAAAAATTTGGAGCCGATTTTAAGAAAATGGGGTTCAAGGGCTACTGTAATTCTGAAATTTGATTCTCTTCTCACATAAATGTATTGAGTTTTCGAAAAACTTAATTTGACGTCATTTTAAGCACTTTCAGTCACAAATGCAATGGTGTTTACAAATCACTGGAAATGTGGATATTAAAGGCGTGAAAGATATGTAAAAAACATAAATTTGTGTAATTTTAGAAAATAAAAATACAGTAAAATTAATTCTATTTCATTCTAAACCATGCAACCAGAACTACTCGTTGGAAAAATTTGGAGCAATTTTCGAGAATATGGCATGTGAGTGTTTCTGGAAATACGGAATTTTGTGCTCATTTTACCTGAAAACTGTTGAGTTTTTCAGATAATTTATTTGACATTATTTTAAGCACATGTGCTTATAAATACATTGATGTAAACAAATTGCCGCTAATGTAATATTAACAACGAGACAAGTCAAAAAATTAAATTTTTGTAATTTTTCAAAATAACATATGAATATGGCATTTATGTCATCTTATAGAGTGCATTTTTATTATCCGTACCGAAAGTTTAAAGAAAAAATTTCAGCCGTTTTTGAAAAAAATCTTGTTTTTGTAATTTTTTAAAATTGCAGATATTGCACGTAATATTGTCGGAAACTACTAAAATTTTCAAAAAATGTAAATGACCTTAATGAAAGAACTAATTATGCAAAACAAATATAATATGAAGGAAAAACCTCTATCTTCAAGTTTGTAGTTGTAGGAAGACGCGAAAAAAATTCAATCTTTTGCAATTTTCGGAAATTTAGTTAACCGTGAAAATCGGACCTGTAGTACCTTCATATGTGCATTTTACTGTACTCTTACAAGAAATTTAAATAAAAAATTTGGAGCAGTTTTTGAGAAACGATTGAAAATGTCTTCATGTAAAGTACTCCCAAATTTTGACGAAAAGTTTTTCAAAATCATTGCACCTCGATATTTCGGTTTCAGGGGCCCCAAAAACGCGTATTTCCGTTGAAATCTCCAAATCGATTTTCCACACCATTACATAACTCTCTATACTACGCATATTACACTGTGTGTGTGTTTCTATATCTATCTATATCTATCTACCTATATCTAAATATATATATATATATATATATATATATATATATATATATATATATATATTGTGACGTACCTGGTAATGCCGGTACTTTCACTGCAATAAATTACTAAAGGAGGGTATCTTTTTCGTGAATGGGTCCCTACGAGGAATCGATATAGCATTGGGAAATTTAATTAGTAAATGTGTTATGCCTTCTCCATAAAATTCCCTCAATAATACTACATGAATGTTGAAAATATACATTTGCAATGCTACTACACACTTCACAAAATAATATCCTTTCCACTAAATTTTACAATTTTCACCACTAACGATGAACAATGCACTGCTGAATGTGAATTCCAAGCAAGTGATGTGCACAATTTATACAACAATATCAAATACCTTTATGCTTCCACAAAAATTCTTACTACTTCACAAATTCTTTAGCTACCATGTTATGAAAAATACAAACCAATTAAATCATTACTGACTTGCCTTACAAACTCATTGTAATTATACTGCTCTTTATCACTTGCAATATGTGCATTAATAGCTTTCATGAGTCCAGTAACTATAGTAATAAATTTATACTGGATACTTTTCCAAATAATTCCATATACCTTCCTACTATTAATTAGAACGATTCTGTAATTACCAAATAGTCATTATGCTTTCTTGAATCTTTATGCATGTTTTGTTAGTGCATATACTGTTGCTTTTGTTCCCTCCAAAATGATGAATTCTTTCACTGCCTGCATATTACATTTCACATGCATTGACGTACATATTCTCCCTTCAATTACATACACAGTAATTTCCCATGTTTTATCGACTATCCTAGGGCCACATTTCTTAATTACACGATTTCCAACTGTTCGGGCGCCAGCTGTGACGTACCTGGTAATGCCGGTACTTTCACTGCAATAAATTACTAAAGGAGGGTATCTTTTTCGTGAATGGGTCCCTACGAGGAATCGATATAGCATTGGGAAATTTAATTAGTAAATGTGGTACAATCATAAACAGGATTTATTCACAAACCAAATCTGTTAATTACATGATTTATAACACCTATACACTTTGCCTTGGTACCAAGATCAGATTTAACATGAGTTTTTATCATACCTTGGGGCCCCCAATAAATACCTCCGTTGTGGAATACGGTTCGCATCGGCAGGGGTCGCCGACCTTCACAGCAGCTTGGCGCAGTCGGCGGCTGGTGGTGTAGCGGTCGCCTCGGCTGACGGCCTCTTGAATCCCTCGGGCTTGGCTCCTGGTACTCCGGCGTCGCACTTCCCTCTAATTATCTTTCATCGTTTTAATATAACTACATAACACGTGGCTACTGCACGCGCCAGCGTCAGCTTCGCAACACACAGTTCTGGTATTGTTCTCACTGCGTCAAATAGCATAAGCGCGATTTACTGTTCTCCTAGCACTGATTTCTTATATTTATCACTTCCCTGGCCTTTACCTAACGTGCCTATTGTCCTTGCGTTGGCTAATATTCTATAACACCCGCCATGTGCTTTCTTTGTCCGTGCGAGGCGACGAGCCTCTCACAGCACGTCCGTCGCCATCGGCAACTTCTCCTCGACTCTCGTAACGGCCAAAACTCCCTGTCGCTCCGCGCTCGGTTTTCAACCGTCGCTCAACGTTCCCACGACCCTCGCAGCGGCGGCGGCGGCGGTGGCAGCGAACGTTGGCACCTCCCCACCGCTGTTCGTCGCTGGTCGTGCGTACCACGCAGTCCAAAATGAACTCTAGTTTCTTATGCTAATGTTTCTAATTAACATAAGGAAACATTCTATGTTTCAATATATATATATATATATATATATATATATATATATATATATATATATTGTGGCGTTATGGGTTTATACAACCCCATAACACCACCGTTTTGTCGGCTCGAACACCCACGGGCAGCGAGAAGAGCAGCCGAAACCCAGAGTATCTAAACGCGCAGCCTGGTATCTGTTGCTCGTACTAGTCATCACGAACTATCAAGCAACGTTTTTCCTGGTAAAGGGTTGAAGGAGGAGAAATTACCCCCGCCACGGAGAATTTCCCCAGGCAACGCCAATAAATAGGCTGACGCGCAAGCGGAAGCTCTCTTTTTTCTGCCAGCGTTCGTCGAGACAGCAAATCTCTTTTCCGCCAGCGTTCGTCGAGTAAGCAGCTCTTCTAGTAGTCACCGCTCGTCAAGTAAGCAGATTTTCATCAACGCTCGTCAGCTTAGATAGTATTTGCCGCCGCAACGACTGTTTAGAATAGGAGTTTCCGGCGTTGCAAAGACGTCTAGTTAGTCGTCCGCGAAGTAGTGAGGAATTAGTAAAGTGTTCTTCTATTAACTAATACGGGAAGTAAAAAGTTACCCGTTGTGAGGAAAGCTCTGAAAGTTCTTGATTAACGGAGTAAAAGTTAGGAACGAGCGAGGCACTTGCACTAGCATTCAGGGAAGTGCAAGGGACATTTTTCTACAACGTGGGCGTAATCGAAGGCGCCGGTAGCAGCCGAGGGAGAAGAGGCCGATTAGTGGAGACGGAAGAAGTCGCGAGTCGACCGGGGAGAAGACGCCGTTTAGGAAGACAGAAAAAGACGCAAGAGGACAGCGCAGGCGACGCAGAGGTTGGAATCGAGCAACGCCGTGCAGAACCCAGCATGCGACTTCAAGGTTGGAAAGTGGACAGTTTCGAGGTAACCTTAGAACTGCGAAAATAGGTCAAGTTCACGTCGGCAGGGAAAAGACTAGTTCCAGAAGTGTTAGGAAACTGAGGACACGGGTGGTAATAATTTGCAGCTTTGTAGTGGGAGATTTTGATGCGTTATTGCTTGCCTTAAACCATTCCATTGGAGCAGTCATTATTCTGTTATTAGCAGTTGCAATTAAAAGATAACTTGAGAGTAATGCACTTGCCCATATTTTGTTCTTGTATGTAATATCTTTAAAGAAAAGCAAGAGATTGTAAATTAAGTTTAATTTCATGTGCAAATGTAACTAGGATAAATTAAATTTAGGCATAATTAATTTTCAAAAGGGAATTCCCAGTACTGGTTAGAGAAATTGTTTCAGAAAATTAGTTCTGAAGAAAATTAAGTGTTCATTCATTGAATAGGCTGTAAAGGTTGCTATTTGTGTTTATTTGATTATTTTGTAAAGTGTGATTCTATTTTGATTTGTTTTTCTTTGTCATTAACTCATGCCACAGAGTTTTCGGTAAATTATATGCTCGTTTATGTGTAATTTGTGTGACTTTTATTGTGTCAAGGGTTCAAACCTTTCTCGTACCCTAAAGATCCTGCTTCCCGAGATTCTAAGCTCGCTTCACGAGCATAATATCTTAGCAACCCGCTTACAGTGCATGCGGCTGTGTGTGCTGAAGGTATACAGTTTGTGTGATAGGTGGGCTGTTAGAATATATATATATATATATATATATATATATATATATATATATATATATATATATATATATTGTGGCGAAATGGGATTATACAACCCCATAACACCACAGTTTCGCCGGCATAAACGTTTACAAGCAGCGAGAAGAGCGGCTGAAAACAATAGTAGCAAAACGCGCAGCCTGGTATCCGTTGCTCGCACTAGTCGCCGCGAACTATCAAGCCACGTTTTTGCTGGTGGAAGGCACAAGTAGGAGAAATAATCCCCACCACGTCGAATTTCCCCAGGCGAACGCCAATAAATACGCAAACGCGGAAGCGGGAGCTCTCTTTTGTCGCCATCTCGCCTAGAGTCAACATCTCTTCTGCTAGCACGCGTCGGGTCAGCAGTTCCTCATGTAAGGCACCGCTTGGCAAGTGTGCAGATTTTATCAGAGCGTTAGATTAGTTAGAAATTGCCGCAACGACTGTTTAGAATAGGAGTGTACGGCGTTGCGAAACGTCTAGCTAGTCGTCCGCGCAGTAGTCAGGAATTAGAGAAATATTCTTCTTTTAACTAATGCGGGAAGTAAAAGTGTGCCCGTTGTCAGGAAAGCTCTGAAAGTTCTTGATTAGCAGAATAAAAGCTAGGAACGAGCGAAGTACTTGCACTGGCAGTTAGGGAAGTGCAAGGGACATTTTCTGCAAATTGGGCGTAATCGGAGGCGGTAGCAGCCGTGGGAGGAGAAGAAACCGATTAGTGGAGACGGAAGAATACGCGGGTCGACCGGGGAGAAGACGACGACTGAGAAAAACACGCAAGAGGATAGCGAAGGCAACGCAGAATTTCAGAACCGAGCAACGCGGTGCGGAACCCAGCACGCTGCTTCAAGGTTGAAAGGCGGACAGTTTCGAGGTAACCCGTAGAACTGAAATTAGGTCAAGTTCACGTCGGCAGGGAAAGAACAGTTTCAGAAGTGTTAAAAATTGAGGACACGGATGTTAACAATTTGTAGCTTGGGAGTGGGAGATTTAATGCGTTATTGCTTGCCTTTAACCATTCTATTGTAGCAGTCATTATTCTGTTACCAGCACTTATAATTTAAAGATAAATTGAGAGTAGTGCACTTGCCCACAGGTTAATTATTGTATGTAAAATTTTGAAAAGGCAAGAGATTGTAAATTAGGTTTAGTTTCACATGCAATTGTAATTAGAATAATTTAAATTTAGACGTAGTGAATTTTCAAAGGGAATTCCCAGAACTGGTCAAAGAAATTGCTTCAGAAAAGTAGTTCTGAACAAAATTAAGTGTTCATTTGTTGAATAGGCTGTCAAAGTTGCTCATTTGTGTTTATTTAATCATTTTTGGAAGTGTAATTCTATGTGTGATTTGTTTTTCGTTGTTATCAATTCATGCCACAGAATTTTGAGTGAATTATATGCTCGTTTATGTGTGATTTGTGTGACTTTTATTGTGTCAAGGGTTCAGACCTTTCTCGTACCCCAAAGATCCTGCTTCCTGAGATTCTAAGCTCGCTTCACGAGCATAATATCTTAACGACTTGCTTACAGTGCATGCTGTGTGTGCTGAAGAAGGTACAGGTGTGTACGATAGGTAAGACGGTTAGAATATATATATATATATATATATATATATATATATATATATATACATACATACACACACACATTTATGTATACGGGAAAGTAACATTATTAAGAAATTTCTGAATTAAAAAGGTTATTAAAGATGAATTAAGAATGCTCTTTACACCAGAAAGTAATGGAAAAGTTAAAAGATGTAAAAAGAGGGAAAATGGATCGAAAATTACTCGTCTGTGCAACATTCTCTACATAACATTGAAGTGAAATCTTAAAAAACAGCTATTCGTGTTCAATTTATGCATTTCAAAAAATAATAAAGTACAGTCATCAGAGTATAATCAGCAATATCTACACTTAAAGCAAAATGGCAGGGAGTTAATGATATTGTGTTGATTAATAAGGTTTAAAAAAATTAAATATAAAAATCAATAATAATTTGATAACCTATGCTGATAGTAAAAATTAAATATCAGTTATTTATGTATCCAAAATTATAAATGATTTCTTAGTTTAGTGTCTTTACAATCTCACAGGCTTATTTCAAAGTAATAAAAGCCAATTAATAGAATTGTTTATTTCAGAAACCCGTCAAACGCCAAAATCTAAACACACTTTAGCAATGGATTACTGTTCCAGGAGGATAAACACATAGTTTAGGGCATATTTATATGAAAAATATTCATTTATCAACTCCTTTAACAAAAAAAAACATATTTGAAATTTGAAAAATTGGAATATTTTTTCTGAGTTTTCTCGAAATGAGGAATTTGATGGGTTTATGAAATAAACAATTCAATTGTTCTCATGAATTTGTTTCACTCTCTGGGTTAACCTCTGGAAGGACTAAATTTTAATGTGTTTTTCCCTGTAGAGATGTATTTTGTTCAGCGTAACATCGGCCATTCTTTTTTTCAAATTACTACTTTCTCTTATACACAGAAGAAAGCCCCATCCACACACAAATCTATATTATTTTTAACTACAATGAAATTTTGTCAATGGGCTAACTATCATACCAGGAGAACGTTTACACCTGCTTTTAAAATGAATAGTTGTAAAATCGTGATCTAAGTCAATGCCACAAGATGTGGCAGGTAGAGGTGAGGCCAGACAAGACGAGAGAGACTAAGGACTGTGAACAGAAGCAGTGTGAGATTGTGTAGTATAGGGCAGGGAAGGCAAGGGTGGGGATACACTATAGAATTCATTCTTCCTGTCAAACAAACAATATTGTTATACACAAAAACCCAGAAATCACATAGGACATGTGCTAGTTAAAAATGTATAATGTACGTAAAAAATGTAAAATGTACTTACAGAAACTATCCAAGATAAGAACAATAATATACACCACGTTAGTTCATAATATATCAAGGCAAGTAAAATTTGTGAATATTTCACCCAAACAACTACTCTTCCTTTGACTCTGATTGAAATTATTTTTGTGATCACATAGAGGAAGCAAGTCATTCTTCTTTTCACAATTTTTGGTAATATATCTTACTAATACACATTTCTCATGCAAATGAACATTTAAATCATCACACATTTGAAAATACATTGATTGCTCTGACCTATTTATTAAGTTTTGTGTACAGATATTTGTGAGTCCTCAGGAGAAAAAAACTTCTAAATTGCCTGATGCAATCAATCTGTAACATTTTTGGAAAAATGTAAGAATAAATTCTATATTATAAAAAATAAAGTTTTCCAAAAATATTATTTATGTTTTTTATTTTTTTATTTTGTTGACTTCCTGATGATTTACACACTGCCTGGACACTTGTTGATCCTACATGCTTGGGTTTAATATCGAGCTAGTTAGATATAGATAATAATCAATACCAGTAATTATTAATTAAGACAAAGATGTCATACTTATTTTTCTCTTATATTTTATACTCGTTTCTACACAATTTTATAAAAACAAAAAACACACGGGGTAGAAATGACAGCACATAACATTTAATGTTCCTCAAACACAGGCATCCTATTCCACAAACAGAAATACAACATACCTGTATCAGACGCTTAATTTGGACTCCAACTTTTTCGGTTGCTGTTGAACAAAGCATGCAAAACACGATTCGTGAAATGGTGACCGCCAGCCGAGGATATGCCGGAAAAAAACAGTTGTCGTAGACCACGCTCCACGTTCCAGAGTTGGCACACAATACAACGATTGATTTAACCACGCACTTGACGTAAATCAGCTGTTCATGGTTTCATCGAATCGGGAGCTTCAAAATCACTATAGTGGCATATAAGTTTTCGATTAGATGAAATTGCAACACCTGGTTTATGTCAAGTGACAAAATGACTAAATAAATAAATAAATAGTTCCAGCCAAGATGCAATATGTCAATCAATATATGTGCCGATGCTCATCTTTCCCGGCCAGATGTAACACCGAGTGACGTCACGTGGGGAGCAAGCGAAGTTTGCATAGCAAACCTACAGTGAAGTAAATGGAGCGCAACGTACATATTCCAATTTTATATGAAACTTAATAAACGACATTGCGATGTTATTGAGTGTGTGTTATTAAGTGTAATTTTTTTAGAATTAAATATACAATTCATATCCATATGCGATTGCTTTCCATTTCAGAGTAGCTGAAGATCTGCACATCCGTAGCCACTGAAGACGTAAGAAAGGCGAAAGGTACAATATGTATCAAATTTGAATTTTACAGGATAAATGCATTCTCTAAAATAAAGGATTGAACATATCGATCAGACACTTTACAATCTCTAAGCAAATGACCAATTAAATTCCCTTACCTCAATTTTTACAGACATAAAATGCCTGATATTGTATATTGTACTTTATTAATGATTGCTTTCGATAAATTTTGATATTTTGTTTTTTCCCTTTGTCTTCTTACATTGTCTTGATGACTTCTATTTACATTTCGCTACCTTATATATATGTTCATGTACGCACCAAATAGAGGACACAAATTTGAAAATTCATTCTCCATGACTATGCTTGCTTGAAATAATTCCTCTGAAGGATATTTTAATATTCCTTTGGATAAGAAATGTATCCAGTCGAGTGTTACACTGTCAGATAATGACATTACTTTAGCTGCTAAACAAGTTGAAATTTGTGTTCAAACCAAAATGCTACATAACTAGCCAAAAATTTTAATCTTTCAAATGTAATTGAATCTTCAAATACATTTGTTTCACATAATTCCATTATTTCAAAGTAATTCACATTAATATTATTGTCGGTCTCAACTTCTAAGAAACATCATACTTCACTGCCTTTTGAAATTTCACTCAAATTTTGTTGGTGATCAAGATTTTTTTTCCCCTCCACAGTAAACACCTACCTGAGATTCCTCTATTCTTAAAATAGCATCATCACAATCTGTTCTTTTCTCTTCCTCCTCAGCTTCAGCTTCTTCCTCGTCCAATGGTAAAAATGTGAAAGATTATCTGTAAATACATTCGATAAATGTTTCGCAACAAACCGTGTCAACTGATTTTTAATATCAAGGAAAATACATTCGTTGTTTGAGCCACCAATATAAGCAAATTTTTTTCCAAAATGTCTTGATTCATTCTGTATGTTAAAACATATTCAATTCCATATTTCATATTCAGGTTAAAAAACATTTCAACCATAGATATATTAGTCATCAAAATCCCCCTTTGGGAAGGTATTAATTAACGGTGAATTCCAACATTCATTTTTGATACACTTACTTCCTGTAGAGTTGTTAGCTGGTTTTCCAAATTTACGCCAAAAACATTGAGTCCTGGATGAGATCCAAATTTATTTATGGCATTAAAAATATCAAACTAATCATTCATAAATTTCAAAAACCTTTACGTTTCTTCCCAATCACAACTTTTTAAGAGTCCCTTGTTTTCTAAATCATTTAATTGCCTTAGAAACTCTTTCTGAAAAAATTGTGCTGCGGGGCATACTTTTTGTCCTATAGGTGATAAGGGGTATTGGTGTGAGCAATCTGAAGGTCTTGTGTAGATGCTGCCAAAAGTTGCTTGATACTACTGGGATTTATTTGTTTCCCATCATAAAAAAATCCATTATCAACAAAAGATTTCTAAAGAGTTTCAAGAGTTGAGTCAGTAATTGACTAAAATAGGCTTAAAAAGAAATGACACTATTCTAAGACGCAAGAGCATACAATTTCACTTTAAATCATGTAACTCAAAATTCATTTTTTTTGTTACGACACTGTTCTAGAACAATGTAAAACGAAAAAACAAATAACATTAAAACACAATATACCTATCAATACAGTAGCGTACCTCGGCCCGTTTTTGGCTAGTAAGGGATGAGCGCGCGCTAGCGATCCTGGTGCAGACCAACTAAAACTACGGGTAAATGCTACTGGTGTATATGGATTTGTTTGTGAAATTGTGTTTATTAAGAACTGGTTAAAAACTTGGCCTCGTGATTTTACGTTCCCAGTATTTCAAGGACAAGGCATTAAATAACACGTAAAAGTATACACAACTAAAGTTTTAAGCCTACATTTGACCTGTATCGGAACGTATTTGATAAACACTTCAAAAATAATTCTTTGCAGGTAACACATTAATAGCAATGCGTGTGTCGAATGGAGAGCACTGTTCTGCAATTAAATGCGGCAATAATGAAGGAAAGAACCCTGGATTATGTTGCTTTTTCAACTTTTGCAGTTAACTAGAAAGGAAAGACGAAAAGTTGTTCGAAAGCAAAGCAGACACCCTTATTTATTACTTAGATTACTTACATTTCTAGATATTTTCATGAAAACTAAAGAAATACTTCTTCTTCCTCTTGATTCCACTATTCACTTTCAATGGAAAACATTTATTAGATTGAAATCATTGCTTTCCTTTAAAACTGTTCAAAACTTCTACTTCGCGTTTTAATTATGTGCGTAAGTACATTAAAGTACACAAAAATCCTTTTCGGTATTATTTACCATAACGAGGCTGTATTAGGAATGTAGTATTGAAGGTAATCGCCGTATGTATAATGTAATCGTATTCCTGGATCACAGCGCGGATCGCTAGTCAATGTCCTATGCTGACCAACACTTCGGCGTAGGGTATTTAACACGGAGCTACGCTACTATATACATATACTGTGATGAAAATGTGGAAGGACAATAATGGTCCTAATCATTATGATAAAAGGATATACTAATACAACAATTAGGATATAAGTTGCTCTCTTACCTTACTTTAAAGAAACCATCTTTTATATACTTACAATCAAGAATAAAATTAAATTGATATAAAGTATAATATTTATAAACTCAAACATCACATCCTGGACAGAAAAATATCAAAAAAGAAACTCCTACACTTCTATTATAACTACTTACAATAACTTAAATTCATATTATTTACAAAATATTTCCTGCCCTCGCCTCTTCCTGTCCCTACAGACGCAAGAGATCCTGTAAGCCACGAGTCGTCGCGAGGTCAAACGCCGTCTTGTTCTTCCAACGTCCGCCCCAGCCCTTGAGGTCCCTCCTGGCGCCAGCCGCCAGCAGCGCGCGCGCCGCTTCCTCATTGTCTTTGTGCGCCGCCCAGTGCAGAGGAGTCACTCCACCCCTATTCCTCGCGTTGACGTCGGCGCCCGCGCGCACCAGCAGCTCCACGCACCGCCCGCTGGGATCCTCCTCCGCAGCCAAGTGCAACGCGGAACATCCAAACCCGTTGACAGCGTTGACATCGGCGCCTCGTTGCAGAAGCAGCAACACCACGTCCGCGTGCGCATTGAAGGCTGCATTATGTAAAGGAGAGTAACCATCTCCATCGGTGTAGTTGACGTCAGCCCCGGAGTCTAAAAGACGTTGGACGTCACTAAGTCTTCCTCCTCTTGCCGCGTCACTCAACTGCTCTTCCAGAGGGGAAGGAGAAGCTTGTGCCCTCTCCCACCTCAACTTCGCCCTCCGCACCCGGAGCTCCACCCCCCGCCACGCGCGTTCTTCCTCGTCGGCCGCTGCGTCCTGGTAGCCGGCCTAATTTAATTAAGCCGATTTAATAACTTCGGCTAGAATTGTCTTCACAAGTTGCCAAAAGAGAAGGTGTGAATTGTGAACAGCTACATTTTACAGGTATTTTTTGAAATATAATGGTTATTTAAACAGTGGAAAAATTTTGAAGGTTTTGAAAAAGCAAACAAAAAGTTTTTCGTCATATTTTCATAGGTCATACATGCTTGCATATTTCTAGGGTTTTTAGGTCATAAACATATGGGTCCTACTCATTAACAACCTAACATGCATACAAAATTACAACAACAAAAAGAGCCATAATTGTTTGCAGTGTCAAAAAAGGGGTGTGACTCATGCACACACCAGCACACTTAAACAAGAACTAAAGGTCCCAAAAGAAAAATGTTAATATATTTGGAAAGAGCAAGGTTTGAACTATTTATTTAGCCCAAAAAAGAAAAATTGGTAATTGACCCATTTTGAGGTACCCCCTTCAAGAAAACTAATCTTCTCATCACAGAGTGTAATTATCACATCAACCAACAACATTCCATATTATAAATAAATAATATCCAATAACACATCACTCAATTATGCCAATTTTTAGTGTATATTTTAATCATATATCACTTTTTTGTATTTTTTTATTTTATTTTTTGAAAAATTTAGTATTAAATAATTGTTTTAAGCTCTATTGGAAGCCTGTACCTGGGTCCTTCAGGCCCGTGTGCTAACACCAGCCTGGCAGTGAGGTAACAAAATGAAAGAACTGCGGAAAAGGGCAGTTGAAGATCATAAGTGAAAGAGAGAACGCTGAAAGATTTTGTTTAATTATCACATCAACCAGCAACATTCCATATTATAAATAAATAATATACAATAACACATCACATCACTCAATTATGCCAATTTTTAGTGTATATTTTAATCATATATCACTTTTTTGTAAGGTTTTTATTTTATTTTTTGAAAAATTTAGTATTAAATAATTGTTTTAAGCTCTATTGGAAGCCTGTACCTGGGTCCTTCAGGCCCGTGTGCTAACACCAGCCTGGCAGTGAGGTAACAAAATGAAAGAACTGCGGAAAGGGGCAGTTGAAGATCATCAGTGAAAGAGAGAACGTTGAAAGATTATGTTAAATTAATTTCTGCATTGTAATATTCTAGTGAGTTTTCTTGTTATTAATTCATTGTTCTTTTGAAGAGTTGTTTTTATTTGTTTCAATGTGAACTGAGGATGTGTTTTTATTTATTCAAATGTGAATATGTTAGAGAAATTAAGAAAGGATTACAATTTTTAATTGCTATTGATAATTGTACTAATTTTGTTTTTGTGAGTATAATTATGAAGAAAAATTATACAAGGGTTGTTATTTAGTTAATAAACAGACTAGAAAATTCAATTGTAAAAAAGGAAATGAATATGAAATAAGGACACTATACAGGCAAAAATTTAAGAATTTGGTTTATCAAAAAGGAATTTAAAGATGAAAGCTCTGTTCATCGAAAAGTAATGACCACGTTGAAAGATGCAAGAACAAATGTGGAAGTTGCTAGAAAATAATTGATAAGTACAACATTACCAAGAGAATACTAAAGTGAAATGTGAAACTGCCATTCATGTTTAACTTATATGAATTTCAAAAAATATTTAAATACAGTCATCAGCGCATAATCAATATCACACTGACCTGAAGGTGGACTGGTAGTAATGTGTTAGAATGTTAATGATATTGTGTGAACTAATTTTTTTAAATAATCATGTATAAAATTTATGATAATTTTATTATTATGCGAATTAATAAAATTGTGTATATTATTATTATCTGTGTGAACTAATAATATTTTAAAATAATTTTACATAAAAATTAATGATAATTTTATTCAATTATCCATGTAATAAAATTGGAGTGGGCCTCTAATTTCGAAACTCTTACCTTTTCATAATCTTTCATGCTTATTTCAAATTAATAAAAGTCAATTCAAGTGTTCTTATCACTTTTGTTTGTCTGGGCTAATATCTGGAACGTCTTAACTTCAACGTGGTTTCTCCTGGACGATGATGTACATAACACAGCCGAATGTTTTTCAATTACTATTTTCTAGTATCAAAAGAAGAATGATCTCTTTTTGTTTTGTTTTTTTTCTTTTCCCCCCCCCCCCCTTCTTTCCCTCTTCCCACAAATCTAATATTTATTCAGTTTTTAATGAAATTTTTTAAATGGACCTTTCTTGCCAAGACGAATTTTACTTTCTCCAAGAAATTTCAAAAAAATTATCCCTTTCCCTGCCTGCCTTTAGAACAAAATTTAAGTGAGCACTCTTTCAGGTTTCTCCAAACATTTTGAAAAGCATGAGGAAATCAATCAAAATACATTCAGCATTTATTACTGCCCATAAAATTTTCTGGTAAATGAATTTTATTTTACACCAATGACACCATTACACTTTGCGTAATTACAGATCAATGTAGAAACTGAAAGTTTCCTGAAAGTATGTAACAATGGATCTGCTTACAGCTGCCTTAACCCCTAACTACTCTGGTGAAATTCACTTATGCCTAAGATCTGGTGGGGTCCTCAGGTGCCCCAAAAAGTATATCACTATTTATCTCAATGAAAAAAATGGTTTAAAATTTTGTCCTTTGAATCAGTTTACAGAGTTTATAATAATAATTAAAAATTAGATTACAAACAATTTTTATACACTGAATTTCTGTGATCTGGGCATATACGTTTACAACATTTTTCGCCAGCTATTTTTGTCTTTCTGTCCGCATTGCTCGCACACATTTAGCATCTTGTTTTTCTAGTTGGTTCTGACTCAGAGAATATTGAAGGAAGGGGAGTTTGCTTCGTTATTACACTGAAACACAAATCGTAACAGTCAAAATACACACAAAACATCAATCAAGGGAATGAAAAATAATTTACGTTAACACTACAATGGGGTATTCTGTCAATCACTTTGCACAACCAGTCAAAACTAATAACACAATGCTTCTGAAGTATACTGGCTACATGAGCCCAATCTAGTAATTCGTTTCCAAATTATAATGAAATATACTTCAGTCGGGAGAGACTCCAGGACCCAACCAGGGTAGTAAAGAGATAAAATGATGGTGATGGAATGGCAATCAGAATGAGCATGACAAGATGCAATGGGCAGGGGTGAAAAAAAAAAAAGACAGAACAAGGATTGCAAGTAGGAGGAGTGCGAGTCTGGGCAGTGTGGTGCAGGGCAGGCATGGGTGGGGATACACTACAGAATTCATTCCTTTTCCTCTTAAATTGTGGCAAATAAATAACAATGCAATAAGAGGCACCTAAGCTGGTTAAAAATATACATGCCAAGGCTAAAACAACATATGTATTTAAAATGAAAAGGTATTTTTATATGAGAAACTACCCAAGGAAACAATATTAATTTAAATTGTGTTTCATCAAAAGATAAAAAGGCTGATTTCTTAACAATGCAGTGTATAAACATAAATTATTTAGAAGATTGATTCACATTATTTTACATATGAAAATGTCTTCAAATTCAGAGGGACAAACACGCTGGATGTTTTTCTAAATTTTTAAGTAAATTAAAAGGAATATGTTGATAGTTAATATTATTTACTTAACAGATATTGTGATAAAACGCAACTGAAGAGTGATTTATTATATATGTATTTAATACGTAATAAATTAATAATTTTGAATGGGAATCTGGGTAATATTTGTATATTCTGTACACAATTCTTGCTAGGACTTCGATTGAAAATAGTTTTGAAATCACATAGACGCATGTAAGTTTTCTTTTCAACATTTTTAATGTTGTGTAATAACAAAAATATCTTGTGTAATAACTTTTTTGTACACCTTTTTCACCCATACAAAAAAATGTAAAATTATTTCACACATTGTAAGATGCACTAATTGCTCTGAGCTTTTTATTATGAATTGTATTACAGATACTTGTGCAAGTCCTTGGTAGAAAAAAAAACTACTGAATTTCTATATACCTTTTATCTATAACATTTTTTACAAGAAATGTAAACAGAAATTATTTTCAATGAAAAATAGTTTTCCATAAATGTTAAATCTGAGTTTTTCTGTCTTCTTGACCTCCCCATCATTTAGACAGTGAATACCTATTGATAATTCATTCTTGGGTACATGTGTATGTAAGTATGTATATAAATATTCTGTATAAAAATACAGAGAAACAGAGAGAGATTATAAAGAGACAAATATAGGTAGTACTTATTAAGACAAGTACTTTATATTTATTTATCTCTGAAAACATTATAATCAAATTACTTAAAAGTACAGAAATGATAGCTCGTCACATTCAGCGTTTCTCAAACAAGAGCCTTCAACTTAAAAACTTAAAACATAACATACTTGCGCTCAACAAGTCTAAGAAGACTTAACTCAGATAAAGGGACGTGGATGAAACGCGTCGGTAGCTAATCGGGCTCACTTAGGTTTAGAGACATCTCATAACCGCAGGTAGAACCAGGGACGGTTCACTCAATGTTAAAAGGCGGGGGACTAAGTTTGTTTCCTCAGTCCCGGACCTGGTGCAGATAGCGCAGCTGTTGCGTTTTGGCGCGCATTTTCAAAGTAAGGTTGTGCGAATTAATTGTGGTGCGTGTAGAGATTATTCAATAGTATTATCTGCTTTTCTTATGATTCAGATTAACTTGATTTAAATAATATTTTTAAATATTGTATTAGATGTGTTTACTTCAAACCAAACTTGTTAAGTGATTTATTTATCCTTAATTACTTTAAAAGCAGAAAGAAGTGAAAACATGAAGTTTAAATTGATCATTTCCTTATTGTTTGTTTTAGTTTTTTTTCCCACATAGATACTATACATTTGAGGGGTCTGGTGCAATATCGCCCGAACCCACAAAATCTTTAAATGTGAGTACTTATAGTTTCATCAGTTCTCATGTGTTCACGTTATCGAATAAGCTTGTAGCGACACCTGTTAGCTTGGGTCAGAAAAAAGGTATTCTTTGTCCAAAAAAATTTTACCATCTTTTCTGTAACATTACCTGAATCAAAAAACCTCTTACTGTTAAAAACAACTTATTTCATAAAAAAACTTACAATATTAGACAGTTTTCGAAATATTAAATTCCATTTAATAGTTGTCCTGTTCCTTACCACTTGAATGGTATTTTATCAATATACACAAGGAAAAAGGTTAATATTATTAAAACTAGTAAGATTAAATACCGTCTTTATTAGTTTTAACAATATTAATATTTTTCTTAAGTGAGTATCAATAAAATTCCATTTTTATTAATGCTCATCTTCTCTGAGATGTTATACTTTATGTGGCATTAGCAAACATTTTACTCCAAATCTAGAATTATAAATATGCTTGAAGATTTAACACATTTTTCCTGAAACTAGCTCGGTGTGTGTATTGTTCCTAAATTTGCCATTATCTACAGACAATGAAATGATGGATAAAAACTATTATATCATGCAAGTCCATTAGTAAATAACTGCTACAAATTGTTTATTGTTCATTTCATAAGCAAGCTCATTTTCAAGTATATTACATTGTATTTTTTCTCTCAAAATTCTTCAATTATGTGAAAAAGTTTATAAAAAATATATTCTTTGTATAAACTGAGTAATTGATTTAAGTCTTCATCTCTAAAACTTAATATTTATTATTTGTAATATTTGAAAAAATAACTTAAATCAATGATTTTTAAAAACTTATCATTTGATGTAAATCATGATTGAAATTATACCAGCCTTAATTTTTGGTGACATTTTTTTAGCCAAAAATAGAATTGTAATTTTGATACAATATCAATCATTGGTACTGTGACTATTTTGGGTAAGTCTTTGAAAACCAAGGAAAATGAAACAAATTTATAAATTATACTAGATTTATGTTTGGCAAGTTGATTCGTCTTGTAGTTAGTAATAACATACCAGTAGATATGCTTAACTGTTCTGGGATTAAAGAGGGAATTTGCATTGTTTACAAAAAAATCTTTTATTAAATGAAAATTTGTGAAAGATATAACAATTTTAATTTGGTCAGTTTCTCCCTAGTTTTAGGCAATCTTAACGTTAAAATAAACAATTGGCACAGATTTCTTCTGTATAGGCTGCAATACAAGATTTTTTTTATTTTCTATAGCTATCTGATTGGTTACTGCACATCATGACAATATTTCCACAAAGTCCACACACAAATTATCCTCGTTGAAATCTACACATGGGCAGAACAATACTGAATTGTTACGGATGACAGAATTTTGACGGTATATGTAGAAAAATTGGATTAGATTTTTACTATAATTATCAATAATATTACAGAATTTATTGTTCAGATGTTTCATTTACCAATTCAAATTTGGCTACATTTAATTAAAAATCAACTATAATATATTAACCTTTTTTAGCACTGAACTATGTGAAATATCCAAAAAAGTATTATACCTATCTTAATATTTTTAAAATAAACATTAGATATTTAGAGTATATTATTTATTACACACAGTTCTTTTATTACACATTCGAAAACAAAAGTTTTTTAATAGTTCACATTCAAAATTGTTTTGATTATTTATTAATATATTTCCAGTGCTTGTTAGGCAAGTTTTTCTAAACAAGGCAACTATTATTTGAAATATATATTGCTGAAATAATATATTTGTCTACAATATCGAGAGTAGCAGCACTTGCAGCATCAAGGGAAAAAAAGATTTCACTGGCACACTTGGTAATAAGATTTTCTTGAAATGTTCTTGGAGAAGACAACAGGGCTGGGCTTGTAGGAAACACTGTTGATACAATTCCATCTTCTAATGTTAGTGAAGTCAAATTCGTTTATATCTAGCCTGTTATCATACTGCAACTCTAAGATCACCTCCAAAATGGAAACGTAACTCATACACCTAAGCAAATAAAATTAATTACATTTTCATCATACACTAATGAAAGTGTACCTATTCTAGAAATGCAAACAATAATGAATTATGTATATTTGAAAATTAGACATTTTGAATACCAGGGTAATGCAAACAATGGATATATGGATATACAATGGACATATTACAAAACTTGTCCTATACCATACGAAATAATATAATTACAATACTTTCAAACAAATAGAACAGAATAAATGACATGTACAAATTAGGTTATACTACACGGATTTACGGATTTTTAAGGCTATTTTGCCTGGTGTAAATGTTCACAAATGAAATAATCAATTACAATTATGCAACAAGATTCAAAAATGAATTATAAATACCTCCACTGCTGGTAGAGCGAAAATCATAGCAATGTACCTGTCTAGCACCAGTTTTCTTAATATCATCTTCCAAAATACTGAAAACAAAGTTTTAGACATGACAAATAAATATCTCGACACAATTCACTCTACTTACAATGCACGACATTCTACATACTAACAATATGCTGAAAAAATTCGATAAAAAAGAGCACCTACCTGCTTGCAGCCTGCCAAGTTTCCCAACCCTGGGTAGAACATTTCTCAGTATTTTTCGACCAATCGCAACAAAGCTTATGAGTCATGTCAACGCCATCTAGTTTTACTTTTGCGTATTAAAGTGTGGTGGTGTAGTAAACTGCAAGTTACTACTTAGTTTGTATGCAATTTTTTTAGTGTAATAAGAATGAATACCTAAATACAGTTTTATTGTTGAAGTACCTAGATATAAATATGTATTAACACTGACTATATGAGTAATGTAGCACAACTCCATTAACTAAATGGTGATAAGTTGGTAATAGTATTCATTTATATGAAACTTAACTTATGGTTGTATTGTTTTTGACATATACATTATCCCTCATTTAATGAGAATAAAAAATGTAACAAAGTTATATTAATATAACGTAGGATTCTGTTATCATAACAGTATAAGTAATAGGTACAAGGTTTTATGTGTGTACAATCTTGAATGATATAAAATAATTATATATATACATGTACACTCACATATTAAGAATAATTAATTAATTAAAGCCATTGGATAAATACTGGTGACAATCATTACATTGAGCATTGACTACAGCAGTCTAGTGTTGCCCAGACCTATAAGTAATAGAAGTCCGAGAGTAGAGAGTATGTAGAAGCAATAACAGTGCATTCCTTACATGGAGTCAAGGAGTGGAGGTGTTTTTCTGCAGGTGGACCTGATGCCATGTGTTGGATGATTGGTATTTTGCTCATAAATATTCAACTTAGTAACATTGGTTTTAATGCCATAATATGCATGTTTAATACTGTATGTTTATTGCAATTAATAAATAAGTTTATTGTTTTATTTTTAATATTTATCTTATTTTATCAGTATGTATGTGTTATTAACTTTTTATGTAATATACCCAACTTGGATGAAGTAACAGTGTATATATGTGGCTCACAGTCCTGATTAGGGAACAATGAAGTTTTGAAACATGGGTAAACTAAGAAACTTTTTTATTGAAGGACCAAAAACTATGGAATATACATAGTATAAATGTTGTTGTTATTGTTATTATTATTATTAATTCAAATTCCATTCCCAATAATTTCTTAATAACACCTAAATCTGTAATGTCTATTTTTGATTCTATCTTTTTCCGTATATAATTTTCAAATTTACCACCTAATCCAACACTAGACAAGGATCATTTATTGACTATTAATCCTACATGTTTCAATATTACATTTAATTTTTTTTTTTTCGTACATTCTACTTGATTGTACTAAGCCATATTAAGTGTTATGTATTAAGCCTTTTATTTCATTCAGTATATACTTCTTCATTTTTTGATTCATTTCCCTTTGATTTTTCAATATATATGTCTTGTTGTAATTCTGTACACACAGAAATTGTTTGAACATCTTTTAGTTTTGGTTTTACTCCTTTTCATAGTATTCTAATTGTTTCTCGTCTTATTGTGGAAGCCTATATTGCAACAAAATCTTCACCTATTTTTTTAGTATAGCCAGTAGCTACAAATCTTGCTTTAAATTTCATTATTTTTCCTGCTTTGTCCTTCTTTAATAAATATATACCCCTACTTTTAATTATCATTTATTTCTTGATATGTTTTCTAAGTTTCATACAATTAGTTTCTTCATTCTTCCATTTTATTGTTTCATAGCTACAACCATTGATCTTCTCATCTTTTCTCCTTTTTTCACTCGATATTATTTCTTCTATATCATTATAGTTTTATCATCAATTATTTCTTACTATATCATACAATTTTCTTTTTACATTGTGCTGTGTTTAGTTTCTTTTAAATCTTGTTTATTCTTCTCATTGTCATATTAATATAAATTTGTATAAATAAATAAATATTGAATATTTTTATCCACTTATTTTCTTTTGAGTATAAGGCAAAATTCATTTTTATTTTCATCAAATTTCACATTTTTAGTCTCTCTTATTTTATCATGTTCAGGTAGATATATTCTTAATATTTTTCTACAGTTCAAATAATCTATCACAATCCCTTTTTGTCCATTATATTTCTGTTTTCTTTTTTAATATGGACATAAGCTTCACTACCACACCTTTTAAAATAACTGATATGACATGTACCACCAGAATCTAAAATCTATGTGGTGTTATTTGTACCAATTGATGAATTATTATTTCGTAATATTGTTGATTGACAAGAAGCATTTTTCTATTAATTAAATTCAATTGAATCAATGTTTGACATCAATGCAGCTTCACAAGTTTGTTTTGACATCAATGCAGCTTCACATTATTCTTCATCTTCTTTTACCGACTCCCTACTCCTTAATTTAATTAAGTTACTTTTCTTTCTTTGCTAATGCTTTTCTTATATAATCATCTATTTTTTTTTACCTTTTCATTTCTTAATTAGCTATCTTGGTTTTGCTCTGCCATTTCATCTTTAATTTTAAACCAAAGTGTTTTGGTATTTTTTTTCTGAAGTGTATTTCTGAACCTGTGAAATTGGCATTGTTTGATTCATTATATTTCTTACTATTGCAGTATTATCATCCCAAATTTTAATTTTGGTTTTATTTTCCCTATCTTATGTATCAATTAGTTTTAAAGCTTCATTACTTTCAGTATTTTTTTCCCATAACAGTAAACTTCTTAATTCATATTGTTTCTAATGTATTTGACCATCTTAAATAATTTTCTTCAATTAATTTCTCTGTATAAAATATATTGGTTTTTGCTTTTATAATATTTTTGAAAATTCGAACCAGAGTGAAATTGATCTATAATTCAATACATCTGTGTTGTTATCTTTTTTTGTGGATAGGTTTTATTACTGCAGTTTTAAATGTGTTTGGGAAGGAGACATGAGTTAGTGAATGGTTGTTTAAATATGTTAATGGTTCGATAATATAAGAAGCAACATTTTTTTATTGAAAAGTCTGGAAGGCTGTAAATCCCGGCAGATTGTTTATTTTTAATTTTGTTTATAATTTGAAGTATTTCCTTTTCTGTAGTTTTTGTGATGTATATGCAAGCTCTGAGTGACTTAGAAACATTGTTTAAAATTTGGGGTTATCGTACATGAAACCCGTGAGACATTTACAAATTTTCTCAAATTGGTTCCAATGTTGTTCTTTATTTTTTTGTAAGAATTGAGTGAAATATACTTATAAAGATGGCGTAAGCTCGAGTTTCACTGTTAACTCTGAATTTTTGAAAATAACAAACGTTTGAATTGTTTGGTGGCTTCCTACAACTACAATATTGAAGACTAGTAAAATGTTTGGGGCCCAAAAAAAATGAAGGTGTTTTTAATCAAATAAAAAGTACCTTTTGCATAAAAACTTAAAGAAAACATTGTCTTTTGAAAAGTCTTTAAATATTTTGTATTTTTTTGGTTGTAAATATTACCGGAAATGTGAAATTTTTTTATTCGCTCGCTTAGGATTTGACAGGTGGATTATATTGAAATTGATTAATATATATGACAATAATCTTGTTAAACAATGTATTTGTTTTGATAAGGATGAATAAACAATGGAACCATTTAACATCAAGTTTTGGATATTATTACTTTCTCGCCTTACGAATTTCTTCGTAAGAATAAGAGGTTACGTAATTGTGCGCCGGAAAACGGCGAATTTTCGGCAGAAAAGCTCTTGTTGTCGTGCTCTGGTAACGAATAAGTGGATAAATACAGTTGCTAAATCTTGTAAAAAAAAACTGACACGTGGTGTTGCCAGAATCCACGTCTTGTGGGTTTTTGATAACGAAAAATCGATTGACGGAAAAACATCTGTGGTCAACGCTAGCCTCTAAACTGTTGTCAATTTTGTTCAAAATTGATATTCCCCAATAGATCTGAATAAACTCGTGGCTTTAGGAGTTTCAAACAGATATTTTGATTTTTGAAGGTACTTCACATTAATCCTCAAAACATTATCAATATTTTCTCAAAAACGGCACCAATTTTTACTTTCCCGTATACATACGTATTTACAAGGAAATATACGTATTATAGGGAAATGTTTTATGTAATCCTGCGCAAAAAAAGGGCTGTTTTTTTCGAGAGAAAAAAATTCATTGCCTGGCCCAGATGACGAAAAAGTGGATAAATGCAGTTGCTGAATTAAGAAAAAAAATCCTCTAACACGAATTGTAGTTAGATTCCGTTTTGTGGGTCCTTGATACCGAAAAACCAGTTGACGGCAAAACGTCTGCCCATCCGTCTTAACACTATTAGCGCCTAAACCATACATAATATTTTTTCCAAAATGGATATTCCCCGGTTGATTTGCTTCACTCCAGTGGCCGCGATTTTGAAAATCTTTCTTCAAAATTTGGGGCCACATTACATGAAGCAGCCCCTCCGACATTTTCAATTTTTTCTCAAAAACGGCTCCAATTTTTTTCTTTAAATTTCTCGTAAGAATAGAGTAAAATACACTTACAACGGTGGCATATCCGATTTTCGCTGTTAACTCTAAATTTTCGAAAATTTCAAAAGTTTGAATTTTCCCGATATCAAATTCAAATTTGCTGTCAATAATGTCATAAATTTAAACTTTTTTATGTTGTGTGTTGTTATTTCATAGGTTTTTTAAGTTGCTGATTTCAAATTTGATGTCTAAATTTCAATTCAGCGACACGAAAAACAAAGAAAATGACAACACACAATAGTATTTTAAAAAATTGTTACATTGGTTTAAATTGATGACTTTTTTTTACTGCTAAGACTGTCAAAAATTCATTTTTGACACCTATGAAATGACAATACAATATTTTTTAAATTGTTATATTGGTTTAAATTGATGACATTTGACGGCTAGGACTGTCCAAAATGAATTTTTTCGTCAGCAAATTCAAGCTCAGCGACCTCAAAAACGTTAGTATACCAAGTTCCATAATTTTACAAAAAAAATTCTTGAAGTAACGTACGAAAGTTTAATATTGTCAGAAAAGCCCATTTCAAATTCGTATTAAATTTCAACTGCTTACCTGCACGGGTTATTTTGCTTGAAAAAATTCGGACCTTGTTTTTTGGGAAATCTAAACCAATTTCCGGATGATCGTGAAAATTCCATTTTTTTTTCTCAAAATAAGGCACACCCTACTACACATGCCATCGGAATTTACTTTCTGGAATTTGTTTTACGGAACGCGATCGGAATTAACTTTCTGGATGCACTTTTTAATTAACTATAAATTATTACAATAACATATTTTGAAATCGGAGAGAGACATTCAAATTGTATTTATACAGATACAATTAGTACCAGTCTGAACTCTTTATTTCTAGATTAACCTAGGAATGATCAACAAGAATAAAAATAAGAGGAAACATTACTATAGTCACAAAATTATTACGATTAATACAATTGGAGTGTGTTGCACATCTAAACAAAACATGACTGACGTGTTTACAATAAAGAAATAAAATTAAAATGATATTAAATGTAATCATTAATGAAATCAACACCTGCTGTACACAAAAATAACAAACAAAAAACTCCTAAGCTCCGAACAATTAAGACCTTATTATGTTAAACAATTATCTAATATTTACATAACATTCTTCGAAGTTAACTTTAAATTGTTCGATAACTGACAGTTATTATTCCTATGCATTCTGGAATCATCGTCGTGCGTACATGTAGGCTATCCACGCAAGAGAAACTGTACGGCACGAGACGTGGCGAGGTCCAACGGCGTCTAGTTCTTTCAACATCCGCCACAGGGCCTGAGGTCCCTCCTGGCGCCGGCCGCGAGCAGCGCGCGCACCGTTCTCTCATTGTTATAGTATGCCGCCCGGTGAAGAGGAGTATCTCCATCCACGTTCCTCGCGTTGGCCTCGTTCCCCGCGCTAAACAACAGATACACGCACCCTCCGGTGACGTCAGTCGTAGCTAAATGAAACGCGGAATCCCCACAATCGCTGGAGACAGCAAATGCATTGGCACCTCGCCGCAAAGAAGCCACACCATGTCGGCGTTCAGATCCCAGGCTGCATGAAGTAAAGGAGTGAGACCATCTCGATTAGTGTAGTTGGTCGGCACCGGAGTCTATGAGACGTCGTACGTCACTTAGTTTTCCTCGTCCTGCCGCCTCACAACTACTCTCCGAAAGGCGAGGGAGAGGTTCGTGCCTCCTCCACCTTCAACTTCGCCTCCCGCGCCCGGTGCTCCACCCGCCGCCACGCGCGAACTTCCTCGTTTGCTGCCGCGCGCTGGGCGCCTGACGGGGGGATGTAAGAGGTAGTGGGCACGCCCCCCACGGCCCGCTGCTGCCCCTCTCGTCGCCGGTAATTCGCGGGCGCTGGCGGCGGTGGCAAGGGACGCACATGCAGATTGGCGCACCTCCAATTGGCGCAATAGGACCTCAACACGGGGCAAGAATTTCTGCACCGCTCTTTGCAGAGCGGCCTCTACCTCATTCACGCGGCCTTCCAGATGCTGCATACTACCTTCCCCTGCACATTCCTCCGGCGCCGTCCTCCTCTCCTCCACGGCCGTCACTCTCCCCTGGGTCTCTTCCAGTCGCTGCTGCAGAGCGCGGATGGCGTCGTCCTTCTCCTGCAGCTTCCGCTCCACCTCTCGCAACGCCGTCGCCGCCCTCTCCTCCTGCAGCCTCAGGACGTCCGTCCTTCTCTCCTCCACGGCCGTCACTCTCTCCTGGATCTCTTCCAGTCGCTGCTGCAGAGCGCGGATGGCGTCGTCCTTCTCCTGCAGCTTCCGCTCCACCTCTCGCAACGCCGTCGCCGCCCTCTCCTCCTGCAGCCTCAGGACTTCCGCCCTTCTCTCCTCCACGGCCGTTACTCTCTCCTGGGTCTCTTCCGGTCGCTGCTGCAGAGCGCGGATGGCGTCGTCCTCCTGCAGCTTCCGCTCCACCTCTCGCAACGCCGTCGCCGCCCTCTCCTCCTGCATACTATCTTCAGCCTCTTGGACTTTACGTTCCGCCTCTTGTTTATGCAGCTGCAGGGCCTCCTGCATCCTCCGCTCAGCTTCCTGAACCTTGCGCTCCGCCTTCCACATCTGCTGGCGCAAGGCCTCGTGTAGCTGCGCCATCCCCTGCGCCACCAGTTGGAAGGCGTCGCCGACGGCGTCCGCGTCATCCCCTAAGCCATTCGCAAAGGAACTTGTGGAACTCGCCATCTTTCTCCACGCCTCTGAAATTCATGACAATTACAAAAAAATTGCAATCATTTTTTTGATAAAATATGTACAATTTACTCTGGTAAAGGGCGTTATTTCATATTACAATGTCGAATTTTATTCAGTATATGTGAAATTGAAGCTATTTTCCAATGAGAATTAGAAACTCAAAACAATTGGATACAAAACCGAGTCTCAGACTCAAATACTAGTTAAATCCCCTATGCTTTATTTTGTGTTCACGAAAAAGTGAGAGGTTTGAGTTCTACACGCATTTAAATACTGAGAAGTAATGCAGGGTACAGTTCATATAAAAGAACATAAATTTAATTCTAAAATAACTGAAAAAAGCGCTTTCGTAAATCTAAGCACGAGAAAAGTTGGCGGTGATCGATTAGCAAAGTTCTGAAGAATCTATTTTTGATACATTTTAATTAAATCGAAATATGTGTCAACAAATCTAATACAAAACGAGACCTAATCGACATTTCGGACAGTTTCTGAGTCATTTTTTATATTTAATTTTTACTGAAAATTTATTTCTTAAAAAATCATTGTAATGTTGATTTATAATGAATAATTCAAATTAAAATGTCCGCAAATATGGTCATTTTCACAGATTAGTGTAAGGTTTAAATTTTCCGCCCAACATTTTGCACAATCTGATAGATGCCCATCAAGCGACCGATACAAGATTCACGGTTCTCAGTTGCATCTGTATAGGGACCAACCTCTTAATTTTACACTGTTTTTTTTTTTTTTTAGTAAGTCGATGGTGACTTTGCAGATAAATGATTCACGACGAAAGAGTTCAGGTATCCTAAAATATATGTATGATCAACAAACATATTTATTCCCCGAATTATTCAAATAGATATCGGTCGAATATCGGTAATGAATTTGCTCGACAAAAAGCTCGCATCTTCATAAAGATTCTCAGACAGTAATCATATTTCAATCAAGGCGACTATTTTATTACAATGCAAAATTTGATGCAATGTACGGAAAATTGTAACTGTGCTAAAGCGGCAATATTCAGTTGGACTACGAGCGACTAAAATGTGAATCGTCCCCTGGCAGCAGCTCTGAAAACACCAAAGGCCGACCACATTGTAAAAGGAAGGACAAAGACTGAGTACCAATCTGCTCCCAATGAAAATGTTTTGATTGTTAAAGTTCAGAAGAAAGAAACATCTGGAGTAGGTAAACGTTAAAAGAAATAAGCTGCAACACAAAAGATGCAAACTTAACGTGAGATACAAAGCAAAAAGCAAAGTGTTGGTAATCGAAGCTGCAGATCAAGAAGTAGCTGCCACAGAGTGTAAAGCCTCTATAGCAGTGCCTGCCAACTCAAAGCTCCGTGAGGTCACAGAAAATGCTCTCCTGCTCCGAACAGTACCTATTCCATAACCTTTTCTGTAAAATCCTTATCGCATCTCATGATTGCAGGCTATCTATAAATTCTCAGAAATTATTTTCATCTTGCGGGGTTCTCTGGTTTGAATTGCCTGACGGTTAAACTTTCTAACATTCTGCAGTTCTTTCGAAAACATTAAACACTTCGCCATTGTTACGGTATCTACAAAAAGAATTGTTTCCTCCCAAATCGAAAGAAAATTAACGGGCGTAGATGGGCTCTCCTTGCTTGTGTTTCAAGCCACTGCCACTGAAAAGGTTTTCGTCACCTGCGACAGGCTGTCTCCCCCCCACACGCGCCGCTTCCAATTGCCTGCCCTCGGAGGGGAGTGGAGCTCCGACGCCGTTTCTCCGCCAGTTGGCAAATGCTACTCTAGAGTAGCAGGCGAAAGCATCTCTTATGCCAAGACTAAACTTGCGCACGGTATTCAATTGAGCTGCTGGCGAGGATGAGATGGTCATATCTCGGTGGGAGAGTCCAATGACAACGGGGAACCGCTCCTGTATCACAGACTTGGGGCAAGAACACTTTTTCAATGTAGTCCCCCTGGCAATGGAAAATTCTCAATCTAAAATTATTTCAGATTTATGGCTCACAGTTCATGAATTTAAGGGCTCAGATAGAGGGTGAACCATAATGTAAGATTATATTAAATTAACTTCTCAGATTTAGTGTTCTAGCGAGATTTCTTGTTATTTATTAAAATGCTGTTCTTTTGACGATTTGTTTTGTTATAGTTGAATCCCACATAATTGTGGGCGTATTAAGAAAATTCTATAAATTAAAGTCATTGATTTTATTTGTTACTGATGATTATATCTTTTTTACTCTATTTAAGAAGAAAAAGGATTCAAGGACTTTAATTCATTTAATAACTACAGATTAACAAAATTAATCTGAAAAAAGAGACCAAAGGATAATAAATTAATAGAATCCTCAGCGAAAAATAAGGGTAATTTATTTATCAAAAATAATATTAAAAAAGAATTAGCAATTCTCTAAAGACCAGAATGTACAGCTGAATTTAAAAGATGTAATAGAACAAGTGTGAAAGTTGATAGAAAATTGATACATGCAACATTACATAGAGAATATTGAATTGGAATGTTACAAGTGCAATTCATGTTCACCTTTAGCATATCAAAATACTTTAAAAAAGGAATAAAAAGCAATACAAATAGCTGCAAGTGATTTGCACGAAATTTGTCAGAAAGTTAAGGATATTGTGTGAATGAATGAAGTTTGATATATTTTAAACAAAAATTAATAATAATAATAATAATAATAATATCAAAACATATACAAATAGTAAAACTAAATGTCAATTATCCACATAAATACAATTCTAATATGTCAGCAATTTCTAAACACTACTTTCTACAATAACATGTGCTAACATCGAAGGAATAAAAGTCAATCAATTTTTCTCATGATTTGTCTCTGCCGCTCTGCGCCAGAACTAGGAAGGCCTAAATTTAAATGTATTTTTTGGTCTAAGATTGCACCTCTTGATGGGCATATCAACAGCTATTTCTATCATATGAAGAAGAATAGTTGTTTGTTTTTTATACAAATCTACATTTTTTTATTCTACTCTAAATTAAATTTTCTGAATGGACTTTCACAAATTGAGAAATGGTTTTCTAAATGACACTTCAATAAAATTACCTTTCTTCATTCCCTACCTTTCAGAACACAACTTAAATGAGCACTCATTCAGCTTTCTCCAAATATTTTGACAAGGATGTAGAAATTGATCAAAGTTCATTTTCATCAACAATTCTAAAAGCCTATACCATTTTCTACTAAAAGCATTGTAATTAATTTCAATGACGCCATTACACTTACAGTAATTGCAAGTTAATATTGTTACTGGAAATTTGCTGGACTGTGTAACAAAGCTCTGCATCCAGCTGCCCTTAAATGATGGTGATAAAATGATGATCAAAGAAAATACGACAAGAAGTGGTGAACAGAAGTAAGCCCAGACAACGGAGAGTGAAGACTGTGAGTAAAAGCAATGAAAGATTGCAGTGTGACCCAGGGTAACCAAGGGTGGGGATACACTATAAAATTTATACCTTTTCCTGACAAATGGGTAATACTGCGATAATTAAATTTCCAGATAATATCAGGTACTTCTGCTAGTTAGAAATACATATGTTTAAGCTAGTTAGAAATATATATGTATTCAGAACTCTTTCAAATTCAGTCAGCCTCCATACTCCTTGTTGTGTATATTTGGCGAATGATCATTCCCGCCTGAGATATGGCATAATATTCAGGAGAAATACATCTTACAGCTCCCAGACTTCTAGATTATAAAAAAGAATGGTGCGAAGAAAAAGAAAATCCCACCCACGTGATTCTGCCCCTATTTATTAATCTAGGTATTTTACCATTACCTCGTAATATCATCATATATGAATCAGTGGTTTTTGTCAAAAATGAATGACTTAAGGGCAGGAATATATTTTCAGCAAATGCCGTTTTCTATAACTATAACACTCGACATAGCAATCATATTCATCAGGTGACTGTATTAAAAATCACTACAAAATTTCACATATAATACATGTACTTTATAACACCTTGCCAGATGACATTAAACGATTAAATTCTATACAAAAATTTAAGTTCCAAGTAAAATCTCTTCTGCAGCACAACTGGTTCTACACCATTAGAGATTATACTGAGTATCGAAAAGGAAAGTAATCTTAATTTTAACAATGACATTTAATGTATTATATACCACTTGGATTGTATAAATGTAAAGCACATGTAACAAACAATGTCATCATTTTCTATTATGTGATAGGCAAGAACGCAATTTTTTTAGTTTTATACAGAGACAAAAAATAGCAATTAAAGTTAGATTAAGATTAAAAGATTATACAATTAAAAAAGATTATACAATGTACAGTTGGCTGGTATTGTTTCAGGTATAGCCAATTATAAACATTTTGATGATCCTGTAGTTCCAGTTTTATAGACATTTTAATTTTCTTCCTGGAGCATTAGATGATCTTGAAATAGATATTTTTGTGATTATATAACCACTGGAATGGTCTTTGATGATGGAGATGAAAATAATATTGCATGCATATTACACAAAATGACTTCCCTGGTTCCGTAGTGATATAGAGAAAAGATGTTAATAGTAATGCAGACAGAACTAATCATGAAATCTCAATTAATAAAATACAAGCATTTGAAAGTAATTGAAACTAAGTTTCTTGAACAGAAGCCTTGTGACCAGAACATAGTCTGAACAAAAGTCTTCTTACACAAAACACAGTATTTCTATTCTGGACAATTTTAACTCAAACAAAGCTGTGCCAGTACATGTGTTAAAACATCTTAATCCTATCGAAATATTCCCAAACGTAATGATGAATCAATATAAAACTGATTGTTGATCAGCCACTTTGTTGTGCAAAATACAAAATTTGTCAACATTTCACTGTAACCAAAAACACATCAAAATCTTTATTGGTATTCTATTTTGATCAGGATATCACCCCAAGAAAGAATGCATTGGTGGACAGACAAAGACTACAGAGTACAGATTATATTTCTGGCTATGTCTAAAAATATGTACTTACATTTCAAACAAAAAGATAATTCTAAGATGGATAACAATAGCAGATTCTTCAAAATTAGAACACTGATGAATAAGATCAATGAAAATTTCAATGGAGAATTTTTCACTGCTATTTGTCAATAGATAAAGCCATAGTAAAAATCTTTAGATACCATCCATCAAGGGAATATATTAAGGGCAAACCAGTACCTATTAGTTACAAAATGCAGATCTGCAGTTACTGAAGTCACTATGATATTTATTGTGGAAAGGGCAGCAAGAAAAATGTTAGTAAATAATTGCTTAATGTTGTGCTTTATTTACTAAGACATCTCTCTAATTTAAAAAAGCTTACCATTTATTTCGATATTTATTTTACTACTATACGTCTGATGCAAAGCTTGCAAAATCAGATGTTTCTAGCCAGAAGAGCCATCAGAAAACGGGTAAGATCCTGCCAGTGAAGCCAGCTAAAACTTTTGCTAAGGAATAGACAATCACATAACTACTCATTTCAAGAACAGATACAAATTGCTACTTGTGCAATAGGTGGATAACAATGTGATGATCGCGACCACAGAATTTTACTTTTGACACAAATGAACCCATCACAAAAATCTAATTATGGTCTAAAGTAAAAAAAGAAGTTATAGAAGTTACTCAATCTTTGAAGTAAAAGAGGGTCTCATTGCCACATCTTTGACTTTTAATCTTCTCCTTTATTGCAACAATCTTCACAATAATAATTCTGACAATTTTATCATTTACAAAAGTACACACAAATTTTCTTCAAAATATTGGAGTAACAGCTTCTGTAACGATACATTTCATCCCTTTTTTTTTTTAGGTAATCAAAGTGGCAGTGTTACTCCACAGGAGTCAAACATTGCCATTTCTATTAAATCCACATCTATAGCTATGTTTATATGTGTGCGAATTGGGCAGGAAACATTAACACCTTTTATGAATTTTTGTCTTTGGTCTTTTGACCATTCAAATACAATAATTGGGGTTAATTACTGCTCTGAGACCAGTAAAAATAAAGTTGTATTAACTGTTTTACATTGCGATAAAACGTGATACGGAGTAAGTGCTCTCCCCATCTTAATTCTTTCTGCAAAACACAGCAACAATATTGAGTATGCAATGGTGTTGTGTTTTGGTGTAACACACTCCACTACATTTGAAGTGGACCTGCTATATTTATACAGTTCGGTAGCTTTTTTATCTTAAATTTATTCCGAAAAAGAGATTTTGTCCATGGACCTTCATACCTCTAGAAATGAGACATTCTGCGCAAGATAAAATTACCTTTATGTTGTGCTTTATTTACTAAGACATCTCTCTAATTCAAATAAGCTTACCATTTATTTCGATATTTATTTTACTACTATACGTCTGATGCAAAGCTTGCAAAATCAGATGTTTCTAGCCAGAAGAGCCATCAGAGAAAACGGGTAAGATCCTTCCAGTGAAGCTTCACTGCCTTTTAGAACCAAATCTTTCAAGGTTCTACAATTACTTTGACAAGGGTGATGAAATCTATCAATGTACATTCAACTTTTCTTATAGCTTATAAAACTTTCTGCTTCATGCATTTTAATTCATTCCAATAATGCCATTTCACGTTGAGTGATGAAGAGTAAATATAGTTATTGGATGTTTACTGTAACAGCATCTGCTTACTGAAGCTCTTATAATGATTGATGAATTATAATGAATATAATAGGGTCAAAGTGAATATGATAGGGTTCCATGGGCAGAGGCGAGGGCAGACAAGACAAGAGCGAGGACTGTGAGTAAAAACAATGTTTCCACGTTGTGGCACAGGGCATGAGGAAGAGAATTAATTTATTTTCCTGTCACATAGGCAATATTGCGATTAATAAATACCTTCACAACAATGGTACATACAGTAGCTATTAATAAAGGTTTATCAGAAAGCTAAAATAACCTATTTAAAAAAAAAAGGTTCTTAATTTCAAAAACTATCCACGAAGACAATACTAATGAAACTCAGGTTACTTTAATAGTAACAAATGCTGAATTCTATGAATTAACTATGGCAGACCACAATAAAACATTATTTAAGTGTTTGGTATGAAGTTGTACACAAAAATTCCTTTCACTTTAAAGAGAAGAATTATTTCCTAAATTTTTAAGTAAATTAAAATGAATATTTTTATACTTAATGGATATTATGACAAAAGGCAACTGACAGGAACTGTTCTATGTAATATTAATAAATTGAAACATAAATTATTTTTGAAGAAAAATTGTGTCTTTACTCAATCAGCTTCACTTTCTAGGAGTTTCAATTGAAAATAGTTTCATCACACAGAGGAGCATAGTTCTTTTCGTTTTTGGTGATTAAACTTACTCATACATAATTCTCGTACAAATAACAAATATATAGTTATTTTAAACCTTGCACTATGCACTGATTGAGCTGCTTTTATTAACATTTTTACGGAGATATTAGTGCACGTCCTTGACAGAACTTATTGTTCAGATATAACATTTTTATTGAGAATGTAAACAGAAATTCTATAAAATAAAACCATTAATGACAATTATGTATTTTTCTACTTGACGTCTCCATTATTTAGACTTCCCAGACGCTGAAAACCGGTTGATACTAAATGCTTGGTTTTAATATAACTACCGCTGGATAATATTAAAAACGAATTAATTAATTATTAATTCAAAAAAGAATGTTTTTACTTTTTTTTACTTTGAATATTTTACGAACAAATAACACATAGGGCTCCCCACATTTAAACACGAGCCTACCCTTATAGCACAACAAATATAACATACCTTTACAAGATGCCAAATTTAACTCTGTTTACAGGTGGACAATGCACATCAATGCACCTCATGCACCTGTCCTTTCTTAGAATGACGAGGCAGCTACAGGTTTGACCAAAGAGTATATATCAGAGACGGCACTCAATGTTAAAAGGAAAAGCCTTATTTGCCCAACTTCCGGTCCGCCACATTGTTCTGTATAATTTCTATTGGGTAAACGGACCGCCAATAGCGAAGAAGTAACCGGTAAATTTGAAATAAACCAGCGACGCGGGAACTTTAAAATTTCACTCCCATACTTACCACGCCTTAATTTATTAAAAAATTCACAATAATAATTATAAGCATTTTATGGAAGAAAAAAAGTCAAATTAGGGTAGTAAAATCTAGTATTTATTGACCATATTGATATTATACAATTTCGTAATTTCATTAGTAATAAGAATTTTATTACAGAAAGTAATAAACAGTACACCTGCATAATTGGAACTTTAGTATTTGCTTGTAGATATGCCAAATTAATACTATGGAATACTACATTATTACAAGCATTATGAATAAACAATAAGAACAGAATTAAAAAGAAACAAATGAAAATACTACCGCACATTTGCCCGGGTAAAAGAAATTGTCATGTTACAAGGGGTAAAAGTGCCATTTTATTTTGCGAATTACTTAAGCCTTTAAGAACACGAATTACATAATTATGTATTGTTAGATTAAGATCAATATTATCTGATTAGGTCACATGAACGTATTTTGTTTTCTTTTTTGCTTTCAAAGGTTCATCAGAACATTTGAGCATTGTCCCACTTTTAGCAGTAGTGCAAAAAATTGAGCATTTACCATGCTCTGCATGCCTTGAAAGAACCACTTTTACTAGTTGCAACCTAAAAATGTTTTTCATTAGTTAATAAATATTTGACAAAATTATTTTATTTACCCATGCTAACCTCACACATGCACAGTTCAGAGCCTGGCTTTTTTAAAATGGGATCCACTGAGAGAGTACATTCACTTTTTAAACAATGATTTACAAATAGTATGACTCTATCAATGCTTATGCACTACAATTTAATTCTGAAAATGGATTGTCAAAGTGCAAATATTTGATTGCACCAGGAGCCAAGCCTGGGACCTTCTGATAACTGGGCAGATGTCCTAATAACTGAGCTATAGAATCAAGCATTGCATTTACGACTCACAACAATTCACAATCCAATAAGGATCAGCATTCAAATCCAGAATGTAATTGGCATGACTATGAACAAAACACAATGATTCACACATACTAGAATATAAATTGAATCAAGATTGTGTTTGTCTTTCGTTTTCTAGGGTGTAGTTATGGTGCAGTTTTATATTTTGGACTAGCGAAACTCGACACACGTTGTTCTGCCCTTCTTCTCCCTCTTCCAGCTTCCCTCTCCCTTTCTCTCACCGTCTCTCCCTCTCTCTTCGTCACACCTCCTCCCTTCCTCTCTCGTTTCTCCCTCTCGTTCTCTCTCTCTCTGTTCCTCCCATACACATCTATTAGCAGATTCTGCACGTCTCTAAGCAGGTGTGGTAAAATCGAGCAGCGTCGGACAGGGAAAAGGTAATAGAATATTCAAGATGAACTTATCCTGCAGATTACGGTGTAAGAAACATTTCTTCGAATTTGTAAATACTATTGTATTTTTGAGTGAAAGTGCTTCAAATAACTTCTAGTGCAGTTTTTCGAAAACCCGAAAACTTTCTACGAAAAAGAGCTTCAAATTACGAATTTACAGGACAATTCAAAAGCAGTTTCCTTTAAAAATAAAAAAAGTTTGAAAATGTTGAAAGACAATTGCCATTTGGGAAGACGTTTTACTGTTTTTTAATATTCTTAAAATAATATTTCTGTTCTACCATTAGAAAACCGAAAAATTAAGAACATTTCAAAAAGTGTTCTTGTTAGCCATTAGATGGCAGCTGGCAAGAGTACCTGGGAGATCCGAATTGCTAGCGACACCGACGGAAATAGAAAACTAATCCGGGAACGTCGGTGCCACTCTGTAACCCCATTATTTTCTTAATTTAACAACTGGAATCCACTTTTTCGTTATCAGTTCTTGGCAATGAATATTTTCCGCCCAAATTCCGCCTCTATTGTGGGTCGTGTCGTTTCTTTTCCAGAACTCTCCTCTGATGAGAACTTTTCGTGGAAAAAATCGATTTTCGTTGCAGTGATTTCGAATGCTCTCCCAATTGATCTCAGCAATATTTCGTAGCCTGAACAATTGTAGAAATCATTTTTGAATTTTCTATTGAGTTCTCTCTTGGCAGTTTTTATGGTTTGAATAAAATTTTCAAGACGTGGAGTAAGCCTTCCTAGTCTCTTAAGTTCGAGTTTTTCCGAAATAGAGCGCAAACCGAAAGGAATTTTTAGTGAATTTTGAACTGTATCCAATGTAATAATATATAATGCAGAAAACTGCCACTCTTAAGTTTGTCCTTTCCCGGCAGCAACAGCAATTAAATATGAAAATACCCATCACGCCCTTTTTGTACTCGCTACACACAACGAAGCTCCCAAAATTATTGACGTGTGTTTTTGTTTGTTTGATATTCCGTAAATACAAAGTTACATTTACACATTTTTTAACATGCAAACATTGACTTTCTTTTTTAGTGGAAAGGATAGGGAAAAGTTGGGGATTCCCATGTGTGACTTCTCGCTCAGGTCCGCTAAAATTCTATAACCAGAGAGTATTACAAAGGGTAAATGTTTTGAAACCACAGAAATTAAAATTTTATTTAAATAGGTACAATTAACAAGTGGCAATTTTCACAAAAACCTACGTATAACGTAAGTGAAAGTAAATCAAAGTAAGAGGAAACTATTATAGTGATGAAGACTGATCTATATTCTAAAGCAATTCGAATGTTTTCACTGCGAACTTATCCTAAACAAAAAAAATGACATCAATAAAGAAAATTAAAATATTTCACAAAACAAACATAAACAACCTATTATCTAAAAATAATAATAAACCTCTATGCCCCAGACTAAGAACAACAATTCACAGAACCCAATTGTTTATATTTTACATTATTTACAAACAGAGGCGTATCTAGGTATTCAAGCGCCCATAGCAAGCATAGAATTTTCGCACGTCAGAATATTTCAAATTAGGGTTGGTATTCGTTTTAGCGTGTACTATAAAATGGCCACGTGTGAGTGGTGTCCATGGCAGGTGCCACAGCGTAAATACGCCTCTGTTTACACAATATTTCCGAAGTTTACTTTCCTTATTCGACATTGATGATTTAAGTTATACCTTGGTACATCTTCACAACATCATGTAAGATTCTTAACATTATTCATCGCCAGATTTACATAAAGGGAACGGCGGATTCCATTCCACATGCAAATCGTTAATGAGCGATGTTCATTCCTAATGTTTGGGTTGCTAATTATACTCTACAACGTTTTAAATGTTTTATGTATGGTGCGTTGATACTAATATACATTAATGTGAAGTCAGCACCGGGAAAACTTATTTTTTCTCCAACTCATTTTTTGTAACATTTGTAATATTTTTGATAGACATCTCTGTGTAGCGGAAGGGTGTAGAAAATGTGCTCTAACAAAATACCTACTCTAAAATCAGAATTTTTCGTAACTATCCTGATTAAGATGAATCATCTAACGAATACAAAATTTAAACTCAATGTCCTTTTCCTGTGTATTAATCTTATCCAAACTTGAATATGTAGTCAAGATATTCAAGAATTATTGGTACATATAATTGCAAAATAGCAGGCGGATTCAAAATAATTACCAGAGCGTGTAGCAGAAATCTAAACAATTGCTGTGCTCATAAACAAACCAGTACTATCTCCTTGCCCGGGTTTTCCAAACAAATCTAGTTGGATGTGTATACCCGAGCATCCGAGGAAATCTGCTCACCTACTACCTCCTTAGACTTGCAGCGGTCTAACAGGCGGCTCTCAAACCGGGCCTTGTATATCCCTACGAGACTGTTGACAATTTAGTAGAATCAGTGAGTTGTCATTTGAAACCCTCACCTTCTGTTGACCTGAGAAAACTACAAGATTTTTATGAGAAACCAATTGTCACAGGAAATATTTTTCACACCCTAACTTGAAGTCTTTAACTTAACCGTGCGAGTTCAATGAATGGCTGCAAGAAGCTTTACGATATAGACAATAAGAAAGTGGCCCAAGACTATGGAGTGAAGCTATTTGGAATTATGAGTTTGCGATACGCAAGATGACTTTCAACCACTACATTAAGATCATGCGATAGCCGACTACAACCCTTGATGCTGAAAGGACTGCAAATGAACACAATGAAACTACAACAGCGAAGGGTATTAAATGAGTTTCAATCCAAGGAGAAACGCTTTGCCTACCACTGTAACAATAGTACACGAAACCAAAAAAAAATTGAGAAGCCAATTTTGCAGAATGTGTGCAGACCAAGGACACATTGCAAATACCTGCCGCAAAAAATATTCAAACTTCCAACTCTCAACAACCCACACGGAATTTTAGCTCCAAGAATACCAGTGGGAGAACAAAAATCAGAAGTTAGAGGAAAAAATTATAAAATATTCAAGCATGTTCCCCCGAAGGTTCTCTTCAAGGTTCTTCACGACTTCGATTGTTACCCCCACACGCGTGCATCTTCACCACAAAGTTCCCTGGACGGCGAAGGTCAGAGACTCTCCCTTTTTGTTCGTGGCTCTACCCTCGCAGGAGGTCCTGCACGGCACGAGACGTCGCAAGGTCAAACGGACACTTGTTCTTCCAACGTCCTGCCCAGCCTTTGAGGTCTCTCCTGGCGCCGCTCGCGAGCAACGCACGCACTGTTTCCTGGTTGATATTAAACGCCGCCCAGTGAAGAGCAGTCATTCCGTTCTCGTCTCTCGCGTTGACGTCGGCGCCCGCGTCCACCAGCAGCTCCACGCACCGCCCGCTCTTGTCCGTGCCGGCAGCCAAGTGCAACGCGGAAGACGCGTTGCAGTAGACGGAGTTGGCGTCGGCGCCTCGTTGGAGAAGAAAGGCCACCACGTCCGCGTGCGCCTGCCAGGCTGCGTTTCGCAGAGGAGTGAAACCGTCTCGGCCAGTGTAATTGACATCAGCACCGGAGTCTAGGAGACGTCGTACCTCACCCAGTCTTCCCGCTTCTGCCGCCCCAGACAACTGCTCACCCAGGGGGGAAGGGGAGGTTTGTGCCCTATCCCACCTCAACTCCTCCTGCCGAATCAGGAGCTCCACCCGCCGCCTCGCGCGTTGTTCCTCGTCGGCCGCTGCGCCCTGGTGGCCGGCGCTTGAGGGAGTGGGGGTGGAGGTGGAGGAGGGGGGCTCCACCCCTCCGCCCGCTGCTGCCCCTCCAGTCGCCGGTGCTTCGCGGGCGCTGGCGGCGGCGGTGGCAAGAGAGGCACGTGCAGATTTGGGCTTCTCCAGTTGGCGCAATAGATACTCAACGCGGGGCACAAACGTTTCCACCGCACTTTGCAGAGACGCCTCTATCTCATTCACACGGCCTTCCAGACGCTGCAAACCTCCATCCCCTCCAGATCCCTCCGGTGCCGTCCTTCTCTCCTCCACGGCCGTCACTCTCTCCTGGGCCTCTTCCAGTCGCTGCTGCAGAGCGCGGATGGCGTCGTCCTTCTCCTGCAGCTTCCGCTCCATCTCTCGCAACGCCGTTGTCGCTCTCTCCTCCTGCAGGCGCACGGTCTCCTGCATCCTCCGCTCAGCCTCCTGGACCTTGCGCTCCGCCTCCAGTTTCTCCCGGCAAAGGGTCGCCTGTAGCTGCGCCAGCCCCTGCGCCACCAGCTGGAAGGCGTCGCTGACGGCGTCCGCGCCACCTCCTGGGCGGTTCTCCCCAGCCCTTCTGCGACTCGCCATAACTTTCTTCGGGCCTCTGAAATTCACAAAAAAATCGTAAGTGGCAAAACTAACGATTCCTGGAAAATCTCACTGAATATTACAAACCCATTACAATTAATGAACAAGCTCTAATAAGTAAAACCTCGAATATTTAGAACGTATTACAGTGCAAAACTGGAAAGAAACAGTCGAACAATCACGTGGGTCGCGAACGCCAATGCGAATCATTGATGACACAACTGCGTAAACTTCAGCAAGGGTTTCAACCTGCTGGCTCATGCGGTCGTGTTCATGTGAACAAGGGTTCGTTCTTTCTAGTTCCGTTATTTATTGCGATGCAACAAATCGCCGCCCGCGTCCACAAGCAGACGAAGGATATTTGCCGGAAGAATTCGGTTTTTCATTAGAGTTGTTCCACGAAGTAGGCATGGTGCACACGAGTAAAAAGTTTCGTTGAGTGTTGACGTGAGTTGGATGATCACGCGAGACTGTACTCAGTCCAGAGCACTCTTTAGGACACATGTTTTCTCATTCACTATGCACCCAGCAAACATTCACCTCAATGTTTTATGTCATTGGAGAAAGTAATTAGCTTGAAACTTAGAGAGAGCATTATATTGTTAAATATTATTCATGTATTCAAAGAATTAGTTAATAATTCTTACAGCAGTGTTAATCAGAAATATTATTAATGAATTATTAAATACTTCATCTTCGAAAACTTAGAGGAAAGGGTTAAAAGACTGTCCCAGACAAATAATTCCGGTCCGTAATAGTTATGTAAGTAGAGGAAAATTGAACCACGAAGTTGGCATGGTGCACACGAGTAAAAAGATTCGTTGAGGGTTGACGTGAGTTGGGAGATCACGCTAGACTCTACTCAGTCGAGTGCACTTCAGCACGTTTTTTTATTCACTATTCACCCAGCTCTCTCTCTCTCTCTCTCTCTCTCTCTCTCTCTCTCTCTCTCTCTCTCTCTCTCTCTGTGTGTGTAGATATAAACCCACTTGAGGCTTCGGGAGTTTCAAATGGATATTTTGATTTTGAGAGTATTTCACATAAAGAATCACAAACATTTTCAATTTTTGCTCAAAAAGCCATCAAATTTATTGATTAAACTTTGTCCTCGGACATTGTAAAGGACGCGTAAGAGAATGATGTAGGTTTGATGCTCGTTAAAATCCCAGTTTTTTTGAAAATATACTATCCTGCCTGGGCGCTCGGGAGGGGCAGGTGCGCCGCGATTGGCGGAGGGGTCTCCCTGGTTGGCTGGGGGTCTGGGCCGACCTGGGCCCCGCGCCGTCGTCGGACGACGTTGAACAGCCCCCTTACGGTCCCGAATGGTTGGTAATAAAGATTTCCAGGCGTGGTGAAGGGCGAGGTCTGCGTTCGCGTTGATTTTTGCGGTCGTCTGTTTATTTCTAATGCCTCTTTTATGCGTCTCGGCCGGTACCAGGTTTTCCTTGTGTAGGAGCCGGGTTTTGTCAAAATCAATGGCATGTCCCGTAATCTCCGAGTTGTGCGCAATAGCCGAACGGTTGGAGTTTTTCCTGTTGCAATGAGCGATGTGTTCGTTGCGTCGTTCGGACACAGTTGCATTGAACTTCGTATACGCCTGCCCACTGGAGAGCGGGTAACGCATCTTTAATGCGTCTCACGGCGTTGTGCAGCTTGACGGGATCTGTGAACCCCGTACGGATGTTGTTCTTCCGTAGTAATTTTCCCATACGATTGGTGACACAGCAGACGTAGGGTATCACGGCTGATCTGGAGCGAGCACTCTCGTCCGTCTCCGAAGAAGCGTAGCGATATTCGGCGTTGCCGCGGCCTTCAGAAACACCGCGTCCGTCGGGACGGCTGCAACCTCGGGAGTGGCCCGTGGCACAGGCAAGCGCTTGTTTGATCGCTGTTCGGGATAACCGTTGGTACAGGGTTTGGTACGTGTGCATCTATATATTCAAATTTTGGAGTTTTGAATTTTTTTACAATTTAAAAAAGCAATACCCAAAAATGAGACTAGCATAATATTTTATACACGTACGTGAAAAAAATTTAAAGAAAAATTTTGGAGCGGTTTTTGAGAACAAAATTCGTACATTTCAATCGCAAATTATGCAAAATCTTCTAGTATTTAAAAAAAATAATTTATGATCATTTTTAGGAGCTAATTCTTTACAATAGAAGTTTTCTGAGACAAAAAGCAATATCGTCAATTTTGAAGTTTTATTTTTTTCCAATTTTTCGAAAAATCAGGATGTAAACGAAAATGAGACTCGCAGCATTCTCTCAAATGTCCTTTGCATTATTCAACAACACATTTAATCAAACAATTTAGAGCCATTTTTTGACAATTTTGAAAACTTTCGGGCAAAATTTTGAAATTACATGCTAAGAACCCCCAAAATGAAAATATCGATTTAAAACCCCCATGGGACCCGACATCATTCAAAATGATTAGGGAATATCAATTTTGGAGAAAATTGATGGCAGCACGTAGACCGAACTTATCAAACCATTACTATCTCTTTGCTCCTTCTTGAAGACTGCGGGTCCCACTCTGATGACCGTGCTGCTTGAAGTAAGAATACGGTTTTGACAACAAAATCACAATTTCTGCGGAACAGACGTAAATAATTTCTTCTAACTTCTGGGATGAATCTCTACTCCTATTAGGCGTGAATGTTGATAAGCGTATGCGTATAAACATTCTCCTATTGGGGTTTTGGTACAAGTTTTGATCATGGAACCGTATTTTTCTGATTAGGAAAACCTGTTTCCCGACTACAAAATAAAATAAACCCTATCCTCATGTCTAGATCTATATAGGGAACCTTGAGACATACTAACATGGTTCACGAATTCACGAATATTATGCTCATCGTGATAATAAACTGATTGGGATTCCCAATCAGGAATAATAATTTTTTTTCCTGATACGTTATAGCCAGGGGGCTACAAAATATTCGACTTCAGCCAATGAGCTTCAGGCAGCAGTTTGCGTCACAATATTAATTACAGGAAATTTTAAATACAGCCAGATACCAAAATTATTATTGTTACAAATCATTGGTGAAGCATTTCTTTTAAATATTGCATCTTGTACACCTTCATTGTGTTATTTTTGGTTGGTTATCGTTTAAACTTGTCACTTTGTTCCACTTTCACTTCTCGCTCTCCATGCAACATGGCGGCCTGCGTCTGGTCTAGCTATTCAAACCATGGAGCTATGAATAGCTACATGATTGAAACGAAGAGCTCGTGCTGGGTTCACGTGGTTCGTGACGCAAACTGACGCTTCGCATTAGGAGCAAAAATTGGTGCACCGGAGTAACTCATCCATCTCTTTCCACCATAATTATAGATTGTTATTGCCTTCGACACAGAACTCGATATACACTGCTTAACTTATCTGGATCGAAAGGATCGTGGATACGAGACAAATATAAATACAGTTGAATGATGTTTTATGAAGAGAATTAGTGAGAATTATGGGAGGGAAACATGAAAAGACCAACCGAGTCTGGCTAACATCTAGGTAATTAGTAAATATGTGAATATGAATTCATAAAATTACGTAAAAAAATACGAATGAACAACGGGCGTTAAGAGATTCTAATGATATCCGGCCAAAGCTCTTAGGGCATCATGTCGTCATCCATTATTAGAACCCTTAGAACGTACTTGGTGCGTATATAACTATTTTTTTAACGCGTAATTACCCTTTACTCTGAAAATGTAAGAAACCATGGTGCTCTTACAACCCGTCAACGTTTAAAAACAAGATGTTCAAAGAATCTGCAACAGTGTAATTAATACTATCTGTTGGAAAAGTTTGAAGAAAAAAATTGGAGCTGTTTTAAGAAAATGGCGTTTGAGCGTTTCTGAAAATGCGGAATATTGAGCTCATTTTCACCGGAAACTGTTGAGTTTTCGGAAACCTTTATCTAACATTATTTAAAGCACATGTACTCATAAATACATAAATGTAAAGAAATTGCTACTAATGTCAATATTAACGACGTGAGAGACATGTGAAAAAAATTACATTTCTGCAATTTTTGAAAAAAAACAATACAGCAATATGGCGTTTACGTCATCTTAAAGAGCCCTTTTAACACTACCCCTAACAAAAGTTAACTGAAAAATTTTGGAGCAGTTTTTGAGAAAACATTTTTGAAACTTTTTAAAATTACCCATATTGCTCGCAATATTGTGCGAAAACAACTACAATTTTCAAAAAAAGTACATTACCTTAATGAAATAACTAATTATGGACAACAAATTTCATTTGAAGGGAAAATTCCTCCAAACAGACACGGAAAACTGAATGACATCTATCACCCAATCTTACAAACTTAAACCCTTCCTTCCTCCCTGCCTTTACATAGTAAAAAAAGATTTTTGTTTTGACACACTCAATCTCATCGTCACTACACCAATTTTATTTTACTATGGTCATAGATACTGATGATGCTCTGCATTCTTCAAATAACTTCATGTTATTTCAAATTAACTTCTCCCCATAGCACGTCACACACAAAATATTAATTCTCTTTCATACTTCGAGTCATTTATGAATGTAAACTCTGATGTTTTTAAACTAATTTTTAAAAAAATTATATGCATCATTTGTAAACTGTGAAACTGTCATCAATTTTTAAAAAACTATTTCTGTCATACCAGTTGACCGGGTGAAGCAGACGACTAGATTTTTTTTTGTGAATGTCAATTTTTTAAAATCTAAATGTTTATTATTTTTGAAGTCAACTAACCTATACGCTGGGTATGCCAGAATTTTTTTATTATTGCTCATTTCCTCTCAATGCATCACTTTATTAGATATGTGTTACCATTTTATTGAATATAAGTTACTTTATATTTTAGGTTGATTTTTAAGAAAGACCCCAAAGAGGGTCGAAACGTAAAATACGACACGAAATGAATTGTTATATAAAACTCTCAGGCTGTTTTATTAAGGTCAAGAAACTAATAATAAAATAAACATTTTAAAAGACGGTAAACTATTCATTATAATACAAATATTGGGAGTTTGGGATTGTATAAAAATTTATTTTCTAGGTTTTATCTAGTAAAAACTAAGACTGGCAAAATCTTTAGAGAAATACACATTTTTTACGAAATTGAAAAAAATAACTTTTAAGGGGAATTTTTTAATATCCGTAGTTATACTACACTCTTTGAAAATGTTATCAGAATCAAGGTTTGCTGTTTAAAGTGTCAAAGTTCAAACTGATATGAGGGCCATGCCCCAACTCAAACCAATATTTTTTTGTACGTATGTAGCAGTTCATTCACTGCATCTGTAATATTAAATAAGATTTACAAAAGAAATATCAAGTAACACTCATAACTCGCAGCACTTCCTTTCAACGATTCCCTCATGTTCTCCCTCTACGTCATCCATGCGTCATTCTCCCCCACGCCAAGCAGTGGAGACTCCACTTTGGCAGAGACAAGGTTTCTTTATTTGTGGTGCTACTCTCGCAGACTACGTCACGAGACGTCGTCAGGCCAAACGGCGGCTCGTCTTTCCAATCTATTCCCCAAGGCTTGAGGTCCCTCCTGACGCCGGCCGCGAGCAGCGCGCGCACCGCTTCCTCATTGTTACTCTGCTCCGCCCAGTGCAGAGGAGTCTCTCCATTCACAGCCCTCATGTTGACGTCGGCGCCCGCGCGCACCAGCAGCTCCACGCACCGACCGCTGTGGTCGCTCCACGCAGCCCAGTGCAACGCGGAACATCCAAACCGGTTGACAGTGTTCACATCGGCGCCTCGGCTTAAAGAACGGTGAAACCTCGTCCTAAATGGCAATTTTCTTCTAAAAATTTGGAGCCCTTTTCTAAGAAAATGGCACTAACGCGCTAGAGTATATTCGAAAGTTGAAGCACTTTATCACAGAAAATTTTTAAGTTTTCGAAAAACTTTATTCAAAGCCATTTGAAGCACATTAACTCACAAATACAATAATGTTTACAAATTGTTGGAAATGTGCATATTAACGGCGTGAGAGATATTAAAAAATAAATTTAAGTAATTTTTTAAGCAATAAAATACTTCAAAATGAACCGTACGTACATTAAAGAGTGCAATTAGCACCATCCGTTCGAAAAGTTTGAAGAAAACAATTGAAGCCGTTTTTGAGCAAATGGCTTTTGAACTTTTCTGAAATTGCGAAATTTTGTGCTAATTTTCACAGAAAACGGTCGAGTTTTCGAGATTCTTTAAGTGACATTATTTAAAGCACATGTACTCATAAGTATAATAATGTACGCAAATTGCTGCTAATGTAAATATTAATGACCTGAATAAAAAAAAATGTTTTTGTAATTTTTGAAAAAACAAAACAATACAGCACTATGGCGTATATGTCATCTTATAGAGTGCATTATGCACATATTTCTGCTGCTACACTAAGCAAAAGGCATCTTGGCATTCTCTCTGAGGGATGCTAGGCAATGGAACGTTGGATCATAATGAAAAGTTTTTTTTTTTTTTGCTACTTAAAATGGTTTGCAAAATTTGCTTAAATGTAATTATTATTGTCTTGATCGTTGATATCATCAATTCTACCAACAATTATTTGCAAATTAGTGCTACAATAATTCAAATTCAGACATGTAAATTATAAAATCAATTGTTAAGAATATTTTGTGTACAAAATTTGAGAAAGAAATAATCAAAGACAGTACTGGACAGACAAATTCATGAAATTAAATTTTTTATTCCAAACTGAATCACATTAAATATGAATCTGTTGTCCCGTGTGTAACAACACAGGCTTTTTATGTAATGAAAAGCACGTGGTTCTACCCAAAATAGAATTTTTTTGAAAAAAATTGGAGCCGATTTTAAGAAAATGGCGTTCAAGGGCTACTGTAATTCCGAATTTTGATTCTCTTCTCACATAAATGTATTGAGTTTTCGAAAAACTTCATTTGACGTCATTTTAAGCACTTTCAGTCACAAATGCAATAGTGTTTACAAATCACTGGAAATGTGGATATTAAAGGCGTTAAAGATATGTAAAAAACATAAATTTGTGTAATTTTAGAAAATAAAAGAATACAGTAAAATTAATTCTATTTCATTCTAAACCGTGCAATTAGCACTACACGTTGGAAAAATCTGAAGAAAAAATTTGGAGCAGTTTTTGAAAATATGGCATGCGAGTGTTTCTGGAAATGCGGAATTTTGTGCTCATTTTACCTGAAAACTGTAGAGTTTTCCAGATAATTTATATGACATTATTTTCAGCACATGTGCTTATAAATACATTGATGTAAACAAATTGCCGCTAATGTAATATTAACAACGAGACAAGTCAAAAAAATAAATTTTTGTAATTTTTCAAAATAACAAATGAATATAGCAATATGGCATTTATGTCATCTTATAGAGTGCATTTTTATTATCCGTACCGAAAATTTAAAGAAAAAATTTCAGCCGTTTTTGAAAAAATCTTGTTTTTGTAATTTTTAAAATTGCAGATATTGCACGTAATATTGTTCGGAAACAACTAAAATTTTCAAAAAATGTAAATGACCTTAATGAAAAAACTAATTATGCAAAACAAATATAATATGAAGGAAAAACCTCTATCTTCAAGTTTGTAGTTGTAGGAAGACGCGGAAAAAATTCAATCTTTTGCAATTTTTGAAAATTTAGTTAACCGTGAAAATCGGACCTGTAGTACCTTCATATGTGCATTTTACTGTACTCTTACAAGAAATTTAATTAAAAAATTTGGAGCAGTTTTTGAGAAACGTTTGAAAATGTCTTCATGTAAAGTACTCCCAAATTTTGACGAAAAGTTTTTCAAAATCATTGCACCTCGATATTTCGGTTTCAGGGGCCCCAAAAACGCGTATTTCCGTTGAAATCTCCAAAACGATTTTCCACACCATTACATAACATTCTCTATACTACGCATAATACACTGTGTGTGTGTTTCTATATCTATCTATATATATATATATCTGTCTACCTATATCTAAATATATATATATATATATATATATATATATATATATATATATATATATATATATACACATTTATGTATACGGGCAAGTAACATTATTAAGAAATTTCTGAATTAAAAAGGGTTATTAAAGATGAATTAAGAATGCTCTTTACACCAGAAAGTAATGGAAAAGTTAAAAGATGTAAAAAGAGGGAAAATGGATAGAAAATTACTCGTCTGTGCAACATTATCTACATAACAATGAAGTGAAATCTTAAAAAACGGCTATTCGTGTTCAATTTATGCATTTCAAAAAATAATAAAGTTCATTCATCAGAGTATAATCAGCAATATCTACACTTAAAGCAAAATGGCAGGGAGTTAATGATATTGTGTTGACTAATAAGGTTTAAAAATAATTACATATAAAAATCAATAATAATTTGATAATCTATGCTGAGAGTAAAAATTAAATATCAGTTATCTATGTATCCAAAATTATAAATGATTTCTTAACATTAGTGTCTTTACAATCTCACAGGCTTATTTCAAAGTAATAAAAGCCAATTAATAGAATTGTTTATTTCAGAAACCCATCAAACGCCAAAATCTAAAACACACTTTAGCAATGGATTACTGTTCCAGGAGGATAAACACATAGTTTAGGGCATATTTATATGAAAAATATTCATTTATCAACTCCTTTAACAAAAAAAACATTTTTGAAATTTGAATAATTGGAAGATTTTTTCTGAGTTTTCTCGAAATGAGGAATTTGATGGGTTTCTGAAATAAACAATTCAATTGTTCTCATGAATTTGTTTCACTCTCTGGGTTAACCTCTGGAAGGACTAAATTTTAAAGTGCTTTTCCCTGTAGAGATGTATTTTGTTTAGCGTAACATCGGCCATTCTTTTTTTCAAATTACTACTTTCTCTTATACACAGAAGTAAGCCCCATCCACATACAAATCTATTTTCTTTTTAACTACAATGAAATTTTGTCAATGGGCTAACTATCATACCAGGAGAACGTTTACACCTGCTTTTAAAATGAATAGTTGTAAAATGGTGATCGAAGTCAATGCCACAAGATGTGGCAGGTAGAGGTGACGCCAGACAAGACGAGAGACAGTACGGACTGTGAACAGAAGCAGTGTGAGATTGTGTAGTACAAGGCAGGGAAGGCAAGGGTGGGGATACACTATAGAATTCATTCCTCTTCCTGTCAAACAAACAATATTGTTATACACAAAAACCCAGAAATCACATAGGACATGTGCTAGTTAAAAATGTATAATGTACGTAAAAAATGTAAAATGTACTTACAGAAACTATCCAAGATAAGAACAATAATATACACCACGTTAGTTCATAATATATCAAGGCAAGTAAAATTTGTGAATATTTCACCCAAACAACTACTCTTCCTTTGACTCTGATTGAAATTATTTTTGTGATCACATAGAGGAAGCAAGTCATTCTTCTTTTCACAATTTTTGGTAATATATCTTACTAATACACATTTCTCATGCAAATGAACATTTAAATCATCACACATTTGAAAATACATTGATTGCTCTGACCTATTTATTAAGTTTTGTGTACAGATATTTGTGAGTCCTCAGGAGAATAAAAAACTGCTAAATTGCCTGATGCAATCAATATGTAACATTTTTGGAAAAATGTAAGAATAAATTCTATATTATAAAAAATAAAGTTTTCCAAAAATATTATTTATGTTTTTTATTTTTTATTTTGTTGACTCCCTGATGATTTACACACTGTCTGGACACTTGTTGATCCTACATGCTTGGGTTTAATATCGAGCTAGTTAGATATAGATAATTATCAATACCAGTAAATTTTGATTAAGGCAATGAAGTCATACTTATTTTTCTCTTATATTTTATACTCTTTTCTACACTATTTTATAAAAACAAAAAACACACGGGGTAGAAATGACAGCACATAACATTTAATGTTCCTCAAACACAGGCATCCTATTCCACAAACAGAAATACAACATACCTATATCAGACGCTTAATTTGGACTCCAACTTTTTCGGTTGCTGGTGAACAAAGCATGCAAAACACGATTCGTGAAATGGTGACCGCCAGCCGAGGATATGCCGAAAAAAACAACTGTTGTTGTAGACAGGCAAACGCTGACAAATCTGACGTCTAGGTTAGTGGACGAAGAAGCAAACCTGTCTTTGGTTGAGCAAACGGAAGCTGCGTTCACGGTCTCATCGGGCAAAAATCAATCGGCGAAATCAAAGAGGACGACGAAGCAGAGCGAGCGGTCATCAAGTGGATCGAGCAAGCAGAGATCAGTCGATCAAAACCAGGAGCTGAAACAAAACATCAAATGCTATCAGTGCGGGAAAAGGGGCCACATCGCCCGGTTCTGCAGGAACAAGCCTAAGCATAAGTCATCACATCGCGACAAGGAGTATACTTCATTCAACGTGGAATTTCCTGGAGGTGTCAACATGGAAAATACGTGGAGCATGGACAGCGGAGCATCTGCCCACATGTCGCACAGGGCCGAACTATTCTCAAACATGTCTGCTGTTTCTGAAGGGACTACAGTCGTAATTGGAAACAACGTGTCATTACCTGTCATTGGAAAAGGAGACATCAAGATCGAGAAAAAATTTAAGGTGAGTGGTACAAGTCAGTTATCACGAACGTCCTATTTTTCCTGACCTGAGAAGAGACCTGTTCTCTGAAGCTGTCGCGACCAAGAAGGGTTGGTCAATAATGAAGGAAAGAAAAAAGGCAGAGATTCTACATGGCTCAAAACTCATTGCGAGTGCGATTCTCGATGACAACAATAATTATCGTATGTTGTTTAGAAATATTTCAGTTCATCAGGCTCAACAAGTTACAGAGAACAGCTTGAAGGCGTGGCATGACAGACTTGGCCATGTAAACTTTACGCGGGTTCGAGAAATGATCAAGAGTTGTGTGATATCCGGCATCACACTGAGTGACGAGGATGAGATTCTCTGTGAATCTTGTTTGTATGGCAAGCAATATCGTTTTCACCATGCGTCCAGAGAAGTCCGAGAGGAGGAAGTTGGGGAACGAGTGTTCTCCGATGTGTGCGGCCCTATTGCGACAATCTTCCGGAGGTGCCAGGTACTTCGTTCTATTCAAGGATAGCGCAACATCCTACCTCGTCGTCAGGACCATGAAGCACAAATCCGATGTTCTGACTCGTCTCAAGGAATATGTGCGGATGGTTGAGAAGCAACAAGGCCGTAAGGTCAAGGTTTTGCACTGTGACAACGGTCGAGAATACCTAAATGAAAGTCTGCAGGAATATCTGAAGAGAGAAGGCATAATCCTAGAAAACACTTCGCCTTATACCCCACAACAGAACGGTCGCATTGAGAGGGAAATGCGCACGGTTATGGAGAGTGCCAGGTCCATGATGCACGCAATGAACACGCCAAAGTACCTCTGGGGCGAGGCGGTTAACACGGCAGTGTACATTCTCAACCGGACTCCAACAAGCGAAAAGAGAAGTACGACGCCGTATGAAGCTTTCGTGGGTAGGAAGCCATCATTATCGCATTTAAAAAGGTTTGGCTGCACTGCATTTATGCACGTCCCCGACTGTCAAAGAACTAAGTTGGTTGACAAATCTAGCAAACTCATGTTTGTCGGGTATGATGGAAATTCTGACAATTATCGACTGTTTGACCCGACAACAAAAAGGTAAAAGTTTCGAGAAACGTGATTTTCGATGAACGATACCGAGAAGAACGTGATGATCGATACCGAGAAGAAGACCGTCCAGATCAGCATTGCGCAAATGAAAAATGGAGACGACGACGCTGAAGAATATCCTGGAGGTCGAAACCAAATCGTCGATCTAGGTGGAGCATCCAACTTAGCAGCTTCGGAGGCGCAGCGGCCGGCAATGAGAAATCCCGCAGTAAATGAGACCGAACCTCGACAGGATCTGGATGGAAAACAGTTCGACGCAAACCCGAGGAACGTCGAAGCTCTTCAAGAGGATGAAGGGACAGTCGTCGACAACGCCAGGGACTACAATCTGAGGAAGCGAGACAAATTGCAACGCCCAGGAAGATACACAGCGAATTTCGCTATGGTAAATGAACCGCAGACTTACAAGGAGGCCATGGAAGGCAGTGAGTCAAGAGAGTGGTCAAAGGCGATCGCAGAGGAGCTCAGTGCCCTGAAAAGGAACGACACATGGCAACTCGTGAAGCGAACTGGCAGCATGAAGGTCATCGGGTCGAAGTGGGTTTTCTCTCTTAAAGATCAAACATCGAACAAACCAAGGTTCAAGGCCAGACTATGTGCCAAGGGATTTTCCCAGGAGAAAGGAGTTGACTACGACGAGATCTTTTCGCCTACTACTAGGTATGATTCGATAAGAATTTTATTGGCTACAGCAGTGAAAAATAATTACAAGATGTTACAGTTCGATGTACGCACAGCATTCTTATATGGAGACCTACACGAGGCAATTTACATGGATCCACCAGAGGGTGCTAATATAAGTGACGGTCAGGTATGCAGACTACAAAAATCACTGTACGGGTTAAAGCAGGCATCGCGGTGCTGGAACGAAAAGTTTAACCAGTTCATGCTTGACCAAGGTTTCCGACGAGGAGAAGCAGACAAGTGTGTTTACAGGAAGAGTTGTTCAAAATCGACGATAATTCTGATTCTTTACGTCGATGACGGACTAGTCATGTCCTCAGATGAAGCATCGCTCTACAGTTTCTTGGATGAGTTGGGGAAGCAGTTCGAGATCACGGTCATGGAATCCGGACATTTTGTCGGGATGGAGATATTGGACGAGACCGATGAGGGTAATAATCGTCGTATACTTATTCACCAATCTAGTTATATTCGCAGGATGATTGAGAAGTTTCACATGCAAGATGCAGCTCCGGTTGGTACACCAGCAGATCCGCACGTGAGACTGAAGAAACCAGACTACGATGATCATAGCGAAGATTCCTATCCGTATCGGGAGGCTGTGGGATCATTGATGTTTGCAGCGATCGTGACACGACCAGATATAATGTTCGCTACGAATCAAATTAGCAGGTACACTTCAAATAATGACCAGACTCACTGGAATGCAGTCAAACGTATTCTAAAATATTTGAAGGGTACTATAAATTTTGGCATAGAGTACCGTAGAAATTCAGAGATGCTAGTGGTCACAGGGTACTCCGACTCAGATTTTGGAAACGATATAGACACCCGTCGCTCCATGTCGGGTTACGTATTCCTTCTGTCAAATGGGGCTGTCACTTGGTCCAGTCAAATCCAGAAGGCTGTGACATTATCGACGACGGAAGCGGAGTACGTTGCTGCCTCAGAAGCAACTAAAGAAGTGACCTGGATTCGTCAGTTTCTTGATGACATTGGGGAACCAGTCCAGGAACCAACACACCTGAAGATGGACAACCAGGGAGCGCTTTGTCTTGTGAAAAATCCAGTCTTCCATAAACGGACAAAGCATGTGGACATAAAATATCATTATATCCGTGAGAAGCTTGAAGAGGGGACTATCAGCGTTAGTTTTGTACCGTCAGATCTAGAACTAGCCGACGTCTTCACCAAGCGTACTCCTCGAGATCATTTCCATAAACTTATCTTTAACTTGGGAATGAGAAAGTGTTAATTTTTTTATATAATTGTTATTCATCGTTACATCAAAACAAAAACTTATTTTTTTTATTTTATGAGATTTAAGCACTCAATTGGATGGAGTATTGGATTATTTGAATTTTCGACTTCGAGTACTGGCGCCATCTATATCAGTCGACGAGAACTCTCGCGCCCCATGTTTGTATCACTTGTTACAGTTGGTATTGTATGTGCGCGAGTGAACGGGCCATCCGTTCTTTTGTATTAAAAACAATTAAATAAATAGTCATTTGAACAAAATACTCGTTTTATTCAAAAACATATACTGTGATGAAAGTGTGGAAGGACAAAAAAATAAAAGAAAAATATGAGGAATCATTACTAACTAAAAATAAATTACAATCCGTGTAACGTGGATTACACAAAAACACAACAGCTAAGCAATGAGCTGGAAACAGGCAGCCGCCATCTTATGGAATGAAAAAAAATGAAAGCCCATAAATGAGAGGGGACTGGAAGTATAGGAGCTAGTTAGTAACAAGATTTAAAATGGGACTGCTTCTCATTAGGGGGTATTTGACATTTAATTTCATACTGTTTTTAAGAAATGAATCTATTTTAATTTCAATATTTGTATAATCTTTTTAAAGCTGAAAAAATCAATATACTTAAGTTAATGTCATTATTTGTATTAATTTTATAATATTCTCTTTTTTGCTAGTGAATTGGACCATGAGTGCTTGCACCCAGCGTTTCCCGGGGTTCAGTACTATTATCTCAGTGACAGGTACCGTTATCAGGGGATCAGCATTTAGCTGGTTCCGATTTTTATCCCCCAGGGTTGTTAGCCCTAGGGGTTGGAAGATGAAATGATAGCGATAGGTGAAAGGACAGCACACACCTAGAGGCATACACAAATACACCCACGCCCGAAGCGGGAATCGAACCCACGATTTTCTGGTCCGCGACCGCTACGGCGCTAGTCTTAGCAGTCTCGGCCATCTGATCGGCTATCTTCGTGTTTATTATTTTTTAAGATTTTCAAATTTATTTTGTACATTTCTAGACTAATGATGGCGGCAAAGCCGTGAAGACAGCTTTCCTAATAAATCCAAGTAGGCAAAGATGACTTCTATTATGTCATTCACGAATAATGTCAAAGACACCACATCAGCATTCCCACAACGAATGCTACTTAGATTTTGTTTAAGGGGAAAGGGGAGACAGGGGAGATTTTACCAATAAGTGATGTTTCTATTGTTTCGAATGTCGCTTGTAGAAAAATACTTTAAGGTCAGAGTTAAATTGTGTATTTGCATAAAAACAAATACTCTTATTTATATAATTGAAAAACGTGATCCCGAAAAGTAGCCTAAATTATGTCCAAAAACTGTAATTTTCAGTGGAAACCCCATCAAAATAAAAATACCTTCGGACAAAGAGAAGGACAAAGTTAAAAATTGATTGACAATCAATAGAATGGGTTTTAAATCATGAATATATCTATAGGAGAAAACAAAAAAGCATGTATTTTGATATCACAGAGAGAGATTCAAATTTGATTTATATAGATAAATTTCGCAAGTGGCGAATCTTTCCAGATTAACCAATGTATAATGTATAATAATGAGAATAAAAGAGAAAACAGAATTATAGTGATAGAATTATTGTGATATAACTATATTATAATAAAATTGTATGTGTTACACTGTTACCTTACTCTAAACATTTCTTTCATTTTTACAATAACGAACAAATTAAATTTATATTTAATACAATACTCATAAATAAAAGTAACCTCTCATAGAGAGAAAAATAACCATAAAGAAACTCCTAAGATCCAAACTATTAATAACTATGTTCAATTTCCAACTATTTACATTATTTACAAAACTCTCCCAACTTCTCCGAAAATATCTTCGAAAATTCGATATCCAACAGTTCTCTTTCCTGATTAACCAATGCATAAGAATGAGAATACAAGAGGAAACAATATTACATGTATGGTCATAATCATTATGATAAAAGGATATACTAATACAACAATTAGGATATAAGTTTCTCTCTTACCTTACTTTAAAGAAACCATCTTTTATATACTTACAATCAAGAATAAAATTAAATTGATATAAAGTATAATATTTATAAACTCAAACATCACATCCTGGACAGAAAAATATCAAAAAAGAAACTCCTACACTTCTGTCTATTAATAACAACTTACAATAACTTAAATTCATATTATTTACAAAATATCTCCGTAGTTCGTTTCCAAATTTTTCTCAATTGAAAGCTTGAAAAAAAGAATGTAAGTACAATTTTCTGCTTTCGAGAAAAATGGGCTTATATAGCATATGTTAAACCTATAGACACATACACCTCCTGCCATTCACACTCACCCCGTAACACTATCAAGAAATGCATCTGGACTTGAGATCTTCTTTATGTTATGGGGCTGGATTCATTCACCATCCTGGTAAAAACGTAAATTTAACAGAAATGGCGCATTATTTTTTGTTTCAAGTCTTCAATTATTTCTCATTTATTATAGCATCAGAAAATTCATGTGCTAGTAAACATTCCTGGAAGTCTCCTTGCCCGAGTTTCCCAAGCAAATGAAGATGTGTGTAGATACGAGATAACAATACGTTCCTCAAGCACAACATCCAAGATGCCAACCAACTACCTTCCGAGACTTCACAAGTTTGAATATGTCCATCTCTATGCGGATCTTGAATTTTTTGAGAAGACGTAAGATAAGACTTTTCGTGTTTTAGCCACATCAGTGAAATGTCACATGGAAACATCGCCTTCAGTTCACCTGAGAAGGCTACAAGTTGTTTACGTGAATATCATAGCCAGAGGAAAGTATTTTACAGAACATTTCTAACTTGAAGCCTTCAGCTCAACCATGTGAGTTCAAAGAAAGGCTGCAGAACGCTCTACGACATAATCTAAGCAGGAAGAGGCCCAAGACTATAGAGTGGGGCGATTCGGGATAAAGTGTTTGCGAAACGCGAGTTGTCTTTTAACCAATTCAATAAGATCCTGCAGTTGGAGACTGCAGCAGGAAAAGCTGCAATGGTTGAAATTTCACACAGTGCAAAGAATGCAAGAAGACATACGACAGAGTCTAGTACTATGTGGTCCAAGCCTCCAAGGAGTGGAGATATTCGGAATAAACAGTTTACGAAACGCAAGTTGAACCACTTAAATAAGATCCTGCAGAAGGAGGCTGTAGCAACAGTTTATGATGCATTAGTTGCAAATGAACGCAAATAACCTACAACAAGCGGAGAATATTAACTGATATTTCAGAGCGAGGATAAACGCCGTTGATGTTCTGGAAAACCAGGAAACAAGTAACCGCATTTAACTGAGAAGACCGTTTTGCAAGGTGTGTAGAGATCAAGGACACATTGCACACATCTGTCGTAGAATAGATTCCAAATTCAAACACTCAACGTCGTACGGAAAAACTAAGCTCGAAGAATACCAGTCGAAAATAAGAAAAAGCATTGGCCGGAGAAGAAAAATCGAGAAAAAACACCTTTCAAATGTTTCCCCTCATATTCCCCCAAAAATTCCCTTCACATGTTCATCGCTTGTTCCACTGCACATTTTCTCCTCCATGTTCCACTTCAAGCGCGTGCACCCCCACCTTATTCCTCCCCACTACGTAGGGTGCGGATGACCCTGCCCTCGCCTCTTCCTGTCCCTACAGACGCAAGAGATCCTGTAAGGCACGAGACCCCGCAAGGTCAAATGGACACTTGTTCTTCCAACATCCGCCCCAGGCCTTGAGGTCCCTCCTGGCGCCGGCCGCGAGAAGCGCGCGCGCCGTTTTCTCGTTATTGTACGCAGCCTTGTGCAGAGGAGTCTCTCCATTTTTATCCCTCGCGTTGACGTCGGCGCCCGCGCGCACCAGCAGCTCCACGCACCGACCGCTGTCGTCTCTCCACGCAGCCTTGTGCAGAGGCGTCTCTCCGTTCCTATCCCGGGCGTTGACGTCGGCGCCCGCGCGCACCAGCAGCTCCACGCACCGACCGATGCGTGGCATCCACGCAGCCTGGTGCAGAGGAGTCTCTCCATCTCTATCCCTCGCGTTGACGTCGGCGCCCGCGCGCACCAGCAGCTCCACGCACCGTCCGTTGGGATCCTCACTCGCAGCGAAGTGCAACGCGGTACTCCCAATGGAGATGATAGCGTTCACATCGGCCCCTCGTTGCAGAAGGAGCGACACCACGTCCGCATTCGCACTGTAGACTGCATTTAATAACGGAGTGGAACCATATCGATCAGTGTAGTTGACGTCGGCACCGGTGTCTATGAGATGTCGTACGTCACTAAGTCTTTCCTCCATTGCCGCTTTACACAACTGCTCTCCCAGAGGAGAGGAAGAGGTTCGTGCCTCCTCCATCTTCAAATGCACCTCATGCACCCGGAGCACTACCCGCCGCCTCGCGCCTTCTTCCTCTGCTGCTGCGCCCTGGTGGCCGGCGCCTGAGGGAGTGGGGGTGGAGTAGGAGGGGGGCTTCTTCCCACCACCCGCTGCTGCCCCTCCCGTCATCGGTGCTTCGCGGGCGCTGGCGGCGGAGGTGGAGGTCGCGGTGGCAAGGGACGCACGTGTAGATTGGGGCTTCTCCAGTTGACACAGCAAAGTCTCAACGCGGGGCAAGAACTTCTGCACCGCTCTTTGCAGAGCGGCCTCTACCTCATTCACGCGGCCTTCCAGACGCTGCATACTACTTTCTCCTGCACATCCCTCCGGCGCCGTCCTCCTCTCCTCCACGGCCGTCACTCTCTGCTGGGTTTCTTCCAGTCGCTGCTGCAGAGCGCGGATGGCGTCGTCCTTCTCCTGCAGCTTCCGCTCCATCTCTCGCAACGCCGTTGTCGCTCTCTCCTCCTGCAGCCTCAGAACGTCCGTCCTTCTCTCCTCCACGGCCGTCACTCTCTTTTGGGTCTCTTCCAGTCGCTGCTGCAGAGCGCAGATGGCGTCGTCCTTCTCCTGCAGCTTCCGCTCCATCTCTCGCAACGCCGTTGTCGCTCTCTCCTCCTGCAGCCTCAGAACGTCCGTCCTTCTCTCCTCCACGGCCGTCACTCTCTTTTGGGTCTCTTCCAGTCGCTGCTGCAGAGCGCAGATGGCGTCGTCCTTCTCCTGCAGCTTCCTCTCCGCCTCTTGCAACGCCGTCGCCGCCCTCTCCTCCTGCAAGCGCAGTGCCTCCTGCATCCTATTTTCAGCCTCTTGGACTTTACGTTCCGCCTCTTGGACTTTACGTTCCGCCTCCTTGTTTATGCAAATGCAGGGCCTCCTGAACCTTGCGCTCCACCTCCTGCTTCTGCTGGCGCAAGGCCACCTATAGCTGCGCCATCCCCTGCGCCACCAGCTCGAAGGCGTCGCCAACGGCGTCCGCGCCATCTCCTGAGCCGTTCTCGCCAGCACTTCTGGGACTCGCCATCTTTTTCTTTGGGTCTCTGAAATTCACAAAAGCAAGCCTGTTTTCGAACATGTGCTTTAATTCATGACAACAGGTACAAACGGTTGCAAAGTCAAATTTTTTGCTACAATGTTTGCAATATATACTCTTGTAAAGAATGTTGTGTGATATTAAAATGTCGAATTTTATTCAGTTAATGTGAAAATGGATTTACGACTGAGGATTAGAAAGTGAATACTTTAGTCGACAGAACTAAGTCTCATAAGCTCAAATACTTGTTCAATTTGCAATGCTTTAGTTTAATAAATGAAAAGTGGGATAGTCGAGTTCCACTAACGTATTAATCTTGAGAAGTAAAGTAGGGTACCCAACAATAAAATAACTGTTTAGAACGCTTTTGTAAATCAGAGTACGGGCCAAGTTCTTGGTGGTCTATTAGAAACGTACTATGAAATCTCTTTAGAATTTTAGTTAGATTTTTAAGGATTTTAATTAAATCGAAATATTTCTTAACAAATCCAGTACAAAACGTATTTTGCAGAGCAAATTGGGTGAGTTTGCCTGCCTGCCTGCCTCCAGCGCCATATGGCGTGGGCGGGTGCGGGGGTCTTGGGGACTTCTCAGCGAGGCTCCTAAGGCTTAACGCGCTCTGGCACGGCACAGCACGGACGGAGGGCTGCTTCCGTGTGGGTCGCGCCCACTAGACCGGGCGGGACGGAGTGGACGCTCTCTGAAGCAGTTTGGCTCCTTGCTTCGTGGCTTGGACAGTGCGCGACGGCTTCATGAGAAGTAAGGCAGCAATTGCTTAGTGTTTATTTTTAATATAGGAGGAACAAAATGAGGCAAGGATTGGAAGACATACTAGATTCTGGGTTCATAATACAAAACCACGAGAATGACTATGATGATGATGATGACGATAATTAAGGTTTACGGGCGATTCACCAACTAAGGTCATTGGCGCCCGTGTCAAATTATTTAAGAGCAATACGCGCTGTAGTCGTGCTAGACTAAACCATGTTTAATACAAGTTAAATGTGAGAAAAACTGAAAATAAACGTATTCAATTTTTTTAAAAGGAGTTAGCCGAAAAGAGCTAAATAAACACTTCAAAATCTCCGATTAAGAGCCAAATAATTGGCAAAATCCTCCTTTCTCAGATAATGCTGTAAATGTCAGACTTTCGTAAGATGCTAAAAATTTTGCAGAGAATATTCGTTTCCAAATACCTGTGTTAGAGAGCTAGCAAGATGATGCCCCCCGGCAGCTATCTCTTAACTTAGAACAGCGCAGGGGAACATGCTCCACTCTAAGATCCGTCTCGTAATTATCGCAAGTAAGGGGTGGGTCACCGTGATGGCAGTGACTGATCCGAAGGCGGGTCAGAAGTATCTACTCGCGCTTTGACCCACGAGATAAAGACCTAGGATTCATGGAATCCTTGATTCTCGTGAGTTAAAAATCTGAGCTCTGCCACTCTGTTTGCCATGCACCGAGAATACGTTTGATAAACAGCTTGGTATCGTTTGTTGGGACTGTGAGGATGTCTACCACAGTTTTCCTTGTGGCGAGCTTTGCTGCCTGGTAAGCAATTTCGTTCCCTGTTCTCCCAAGGTGACCAGGGTTCCAACCAATTACTACAACGCATCAGCAAATTATGGATTTGTTGTCGGATAATTATTGTCAGAGGGTAACAAGACGAGAAGCAGGAGATAGATTCAAGCAAGCTTTATGAATCACTGCTGATCACAGCTTCTTTTAATGTTATCGATTCAGCGAACGTAAGTGCTTCCAAGAAATCATATTTTTCTGCAGTATAAGCGCTGCACGACGTCGAAGAATCCGCGAGGCACTGAGGCAGAAGGCACACCCTACTTTACCATTTTGGGAGAAACCATCACTGTATATAAAGTTATAGCCGGGATACAAGATTTCGTATCTTGCAATTCCCCCAGAAATGCATTGGGGGAGTTGAGGATTTGGGGAAGTGTAATATTCTCAAGTCTATTTTAGGCCTGAGAAACTTTCAACGGGGAACAAGACTTCGGGGGGGGGGTTCACAAGGATGGGGAGTTTTATATCGAGTTTCTGCAAGAGCGTCGAGAGACGGATATGGTGGATGGGGTAACGATAAGTTTGAGTGCGTACGATGTCCTGTGACTTGGGTGAAGATCTGCTTGGCGCGAAGGCGTATTTCTGGCTGATACATTCGCACGCTGATACGGCGCAGGGATGGTTCACCAGCCTCCGTCAGACGGCATTCAATGCGACTCGTGCGATAGCCGCCTGTGCTGATCCGTATACCGGCATTGTGAATGGTATTCAATGAACGGAAGCCGATGGAGATGCTGACCAATACACAAAACACCCATAATCTAAGAGAGGACGGATGATAGTCCTATATAGGCGAAAAGACCACTCTCTGTCTGCACCCCATGATCTAGCAGTAAGGGCGAGAAGGAGGTTCCATGGAGATACACAGCGGCTCTTTAAATTGTGAATGTGCTTTCTCCATGTTAAACTCTTGTCGAATGTATTGCCAAGGAAAGTGGTAGATTGGACGAAGTGAAGTTGATAACCCCCCTTAAAAAAAGATAAAGATTATCGAGAGGATCTATTCTACAGAAGTGCATGCAACTAAATTTTGAGGTGAGGTTTATCGCTCTATTCTTGCAGTTTGTTGAGGAAAAGCTTTAACTGCCTCTCAATGACTTGCGTGCTCTTCGAGGAGCAGAATATGGCAAAGTCGTCAACGAAGAGCGATGCTTTCACATTCTCTCGAATAACTGATGCAATACTATTGATAGCAACGGCAAACACAGTGACACTCAGAATTGATCCTTGGGGAACACCATTGTCTAACTTGTGATTTGAGGATGTGTCATCAAGGTTGCGGAAAGATCTTGACGAAAGAAAGTCTACTAGAAACGAAGGGAGCCGTCCCCTAAGGCCCCAAGATGCGAAGAACGCCGTACCTCGGTGTCATACTCTTTCTCTATGTGAGAAAAAATTGCCACCAGATGTTTCCGTAACATGAAAGAAGTGAAGATCAGAGTGGCAAGGAAGACTACGTGGTCCATGGTTGACCTGTGCTTCCTCAAACTACACCATTCGCTCTACAAGCTTGCACACTCAGCGTGTGAGACGGATTGGGCGGTAACTTGAAGGGATTGTTCTGTCCTTTCCTTCCTTAGGGATTGGAATAACAATGGCTTCACGCCAAATCCTTGGTAAGGAATGTCCACCCCCAATCAGGTTGAAAATACGGAGAAAAGAACGAGCATTTTTCTGTGTTTAAGCATTTGAATATGTATCAGTTCTGCTGTTGGAGCAGAATGTTTTGCACAAGCGAGGGCACAGGACAATTCATCCATGGAGAAAGACACATTGTAATCTTATACCACGTGACTCGAGAGATCTAGTCTGCAGATCTCCATTCTCCTTTTAGTCTTCAGAAAACTAGGTGAGTAGTGTACGGAGCTGGAGATATGCTCGAAGTGAGTGGCCAATTCTTCAACACTATCATCTGGTAAGGGAAGAATATTTTCGATTTACCAGAAGCCCAGAGACAGGCAGTGAAGGAAGTCTTCCACCGATCTGTCAAACCTTTCGCCACAATTATTAGGGAGCGTACGGCTAGAGAGTGATGCAATTTAGGGTCTCCAGGACGCGGCCTTACTTTCCCGTATGGTCAATCTAGCTCTGGCTCGTGATCTTTTGTAATTGATCGTATTATCCATGGTTGGGAACCTACCTAAGTTTTGCCACAGCCCGTTTCCGATCCCGCACCGCAGTGGTGCATTGGGCATTCCACCATGGCACGGGAGGATGTCGTGGGTGACCCGACGACTTCGGGATGGCAATTGAGGCCGCATGATGAACGGCTTCGGTAAAGTGGGCAATCGCAGCATCAATATCGTTTGGGAAAGTTTCCGATTTCCGTATTTCTTTCTCGAATGCTTCACACTCAGCCGCTTAGCCAACAATGACGAGCAACGTTTAGGTCGGGATAATCGAAGTTGACCAGAAAGGGGAAGTGGTTACTGGCACACAGCCCGCCAAGGATAGTCCACTCAAAGATGGTAGAGAGAGGGACTACAGAGAGCCAAATGGACGGACGAGACAGTGTTTGAAGCCACGGGAAAATGTGTGCTTTCGCCAGTATTCAGAAGAATTAAGTGCTGGTTGTCAATATTTTCAAGAATATTGCCTCTCGAGCAGGTCCTTGTGTCATCCCAGGCGGGAATTGGGCCATTAAAGCCCCCCCCCATAATATAAAAAGGGGCGGGCAACGGTGAAAATACATCTTCAAGTTCTTGTTGTGACGACTTGATCAGGAGGAATGTATACATCGCACACCGTTAGAGAAAAGAACGGTAGGTGTATCCGAATGCATACAGTTTGAAAGTAGGTTCGAACGTTTTGTTCCTCAGAGAACAGGGAGCCACGGATACGTACCGCGACACCACCGTGAGTACAGAGTCCGTCATCTTGATTCAACCGATAGATGTTAAACCCGCTAAGACAGAGAGGATGATGGAGAAGAAGATGAGTTTCCTCAAGACAGACTATAAACGGTCTATGGCGAGAAATGATCAATTTTAATTCTTCTGAATGGGCACGAGAGCCGTTTAGATTCCACGGAACAACGCGCGTGGAGTTCTACGTAGGCAACACGAAGCACGTGGCTGGAGATATCCGCCTTACCGCGCGGGAAAGCAATCAGTTTCATTAGCCGCTTGAACCATCCCACTACCAAAAGCACCTGCAGGTTATTAGGCGAGGAAAAGCGCCTTCGGAGAGTGGGGCGGTGTTCCAACAGTGCAGGAGGCATTGAAGGGTGTCAAGACTGCATTACGATACTTAGGCACAGAGGACAATGGCGAATGGAGAGAGCTCGAACTCTGAAGAATCCAGACAAATAGCTAAAGAAAAAGTTTAGATCAAACAATTAAAAATAATTTATATTTCTCAGGAATATAAAGAAATTGAAATTTTCAGTTCGTGCTTTTAAAAAATTTCGCTGTTTCTATATATTATCAAAATCAAGAATTGAAGAGAAATTCTATATACTTTTGTAATCATCGGATATAGTGAACCAAACACTTTAGTCCCAAGGAAATCACTATAACCGGAGTGGATACTGATTTACTACGAATAGTAAAACATACTGTAATTACTGAAATTAATTAAAACTCAATAAGGACTTACAAAGCCCGCCTCATACCCCGACCTCGCAAATACAAATACACCTCATTATCGCATTACACTCTCGACTCTGCTCCGGACCGGTGTCGCCTGCTCCATCAGCTGCAAACCTTCGCCGCCATTTTGTGCACTTTCATTGGTCGAGAGGCTTCCCGCTCTGGGGCCAAGATAAATGTTGACTATTCTTCCTGTTCCCGTCGGGTTGTGAACTGAGTTGTCAGTTTTTCAACTTTCTTTGTGTTCCCGTTTGCGGTCTATTGTGGAGCGGCCTTGACAGGCATTTGCAGGGGAGCTCCCCCTTCACTAACGAATACGAGTTGAGTTATAACCGCAAGATATCAGGTTAAGAAAGGTTCAGGCACGCTCTGTCTGGATGATGCAGCTGTATAGATCGATAGTGACAAACCGATTAACCGCGCGTTGCGGTGTGGCAAAGGCAGGAGGGAGAGCGCAGACACGAGCAGAGACACTTTTGTGTTAGTTAAGTTCGTTAACGCCTTATTTTACGTGGCGAAATTCGGCCATCAGGCCCGCACTTCCGTCTGACCCCGCAAATTTCGCTACGCTCCTTTCACCATTTAGCGGACAAAGAACGGGATTATCTCGGGCGACGAAACAGGCAATTTTAATTTAGCTCAGAGCAAGACCCTGCAACTCTCCATCGAAACCGGGGACAAAGCTTGAGGGTGCTACTATAAAAGGCGCTAGTGTCGCCGGTTGCAGCTGCAGGTTAGGCTCGCCAACTTTCCCACATACAAATTGACTAATTTGTGAGAAATACGAAAAGTGTCTTCTAAATGTTTAATTATTAATAATCTATACTTTATACGCTGACCGTCATACCACCGAACCTGCGTGTGTTCATGCCCGATGTAAAATGTAGGACAAAAATCAAGCATTTCCTGCCATCACCTGCGATAGCTCAAATTTATACCGGCCATGGGCCCTTTCGGTCGAAATTGTGCAAGGTGGGTCTTTCGAAGTCTTCAATCGGCGAATTCGTTGAGGATCAAACGGTCCAACGATGTGTGACTGTCCCGTTTATGAGAGAGTATGTGTCGATATCGAAACAAAACACGACATAAAAATAACACAATCAATTTTGTCCAGTCTGTTGTCACTTTAAAGAATGTACGTTGATCTCAACAAGTTGATGGGGGTTGTTACCTCGCAAGCAGGTAATGTTTGAGACCTTTTTCTAAAAATTTATTCTTACTTGGCCTGTGGCCCTGAGCAGCCGTGAGCGACTGATACAGTAATTATTTTTTTTATACAGCAAGTATATATGTTTATATAGCAAGTACATAAGGTTACAAAAATTAAATAAAAGGCATACAGATAACGGCTGAAGAGAAAAAGAAAGAAATAAGATTTCGAAATCTATCAACAGCTAACATTAATACGGCCAAAACTGTTCGTGATATTGAGCATTTTACGTCTGCAAAAATTTAGGTACGGGTAATTTATTGCAGTAATTTGTTACTTAGAAATTGTAAAGTGCCTGATCGATTTGTTCAATCCTAATTTCAGAGCATATATTTTTCCTAATTAGCAAGGTTTATAATTTATTATACCTTTCACCTTCTTTAAGACTTCAGTGGCCAGGGGCGGATTAATATTTTTGCCGCCTGTAGGCACATCAAATTTGCCGCCCCCTTAAAATTAATGTTACATTTCAAATTGTAACGCTTCAGTAACAACTCCTCATTAATTTAAACGTTTTAACTTTAAAAGTAACATTATATTTTGCACATTGTTCTCTTGAATTAAATAATTTTTTTGGATTAGCTAATTTTGCATATAAACTGTATCTTCATAGCAAGTAACGTCCAACATTATTAACGTTTCAACACTGAAACTTTAACATTAAAAGGAAACTAAAACATGACAACTAGAATAGCAACATGTTTTCTTTCGTCAACGGGCCTTAGTTTCAGATTCATATACTTCTGAAATCATAATGTATACTCTAATGAAGTAGACAAATAAATAGCTTGTATTAAATATTAATATGATATTTTTAAAATAAAAATATGATTTATGCTGTTATAGTTTTAGAGAACCTAAATTTGTTTTAGAAAATATCAAGAAAATTTTGCGCCTTTGAAAATTTGCCGCCCTTGAAAATTTGCCGCCCTTGAAAATTTGCCGCCGTAGGCACGTGCCTACTGTGCCTACGCGTAAATCCACATCTGTCAGTGGCTACAGTAGATGGGCAGTTCTTCGCCTATTCTTCGAATCAGAAAGCAGTCATTTAGATTCGAATTCTATAATATATTTAATTCTAAATCAAACACTAACTTGATAACATTGATAAAACACTAACTTGATAGTATACATATTAGAAGTTCTGCCAGAAATCCCATTCAGAAATATAGTACTGCAAATATTATCAACTTGGCCAAACGCCTTTTCAATTATCCCGTGGTCCAAAGATTAACACGTAAATATCAAAATATAGTAACTGTTGGCAAATGAAAACAAGAACAATGTGTAGTCGCAGTTAATCATATTACATTTAAAGAAAGACACTTAACGTTACTCAAGATGAAAAATATTTCTAGGCCGTCTATTCGAAAAACGAGGAAGGAAGATGGTCCATCAGAACAGGGGTATGTTTAAGCAGCAGGTCAGATTTTGCATAATCAGAGACGCATCCAGGATTTTTCTCTAAGGGGCTTTAAGTAGTGTAGTGTCCAGTCAACATGACAATTTATCAATAATTATTTATTTATGGAAAATATAAAATTAATTTTTATTTGTCCACTTATATATTATAAATAGCCGACGTACCCACTAAACCATGTTGCCACTAAAAAAATATTTACTTTTTTTCTTGTTGGGGTACTCGCCTCCAACCTTAAGCCATTGATTCTATCTATTGACGTTTAAATAGAATTCATGTACCCTAAACTAAGGGTCAACCTTTATTTGAATTGGAGTACGCGATTTAGGGTTCTTGATAAAGGCTGACAGAAAGCTGCCATTAACTGCTTTGCCAATTATAAGAACTCCAAATCCCTAGGGCATATTGGATCCCGGCTCGACAAAATATTTTCTATTATCTAAGATAATAACATTCACTTTGGTTCATGCGACTCACAAATACGTAATAATCATTACAACTACACGAATAACTATTTGATTAAGAACACATGTGGCAGTTAATATCAATATCCAAGTTACCTTTATAAATGGAGTGAAAAACAACTGTCAAAATAATTCTTAAATATGAATTATGTAATAAATATGGATTAGACAATTGAATGTAAGATAAAATAAACGAACAGTCTCTTCTATCGAGATGCACATCTGTGCATTGATGAACTCAATCGCAGATCTCCGTCGTCATCTCCTGGTGTCGCGCATCTAAACTATTGCACATTGACGCACTCTTGTACCTGTGATGCAATGCTATGCGAAAAAGTCCACAAAAGTAATTATTTTGTAAATATATTAGAGTTTATTGCAGTAAATCGTAGCTTTACGTACTCCACACCTTTAAAGGAAGCTAACATAAAAGTTATTATCGCGCTGTAAGTCAACACACTTCTGTTTTTATATATTAGTAGAGGTATATATTATATTAACTCATATATATCTATATATACATATATATATATATATATATATATATATATATATATATATATATATATATATATATATATAAACTCATATCTAAAGAAAAACTCTCTCAGCATTTGCTCATAAACAATAACTCTGTAACAATATCTCATAAAACTACCTTCCTCGGTCTAACAATTCAAGAAAACCTAAATTGGAATGCTCACATCTCAAATCTTTCAAAATCTATCTACAAGGAAGATTTGCACCAGCACATACTTTCTCGCACGATTAAAATATTTACATAATATTAATATATTGTGATATCTGCTATATTAAAATCCAGTTATAACTCGAAAATGTCGGATTCAAACGAATCTATTATCGTGCTAATCTGCATTAGAAGTCGAAACGTCAAAATAGAAATAAATTGCTAAAAAAATATCTAATTAATTATGGTAAAAACTCATTATAATTAATATAGTTAAATAAGTCTATAAACAAACGTAACTTACATAATTTATTGCGTAATCTGTGTCGGGTATGTACTCCTCTCGCGCAGATGGTTCTTGGTTTTCTTTCCAGTGGCCTCACAAGTGTTTGGATTAGTTCTACATTGAGACAATTTGAGCCGGAAACACAATTCGTACCATTCAAGTTCATTGATGTAGGTTTCGAAAATACAGTGATCGCAACTTCGCAACAAGCACAACTGTTTGGACTCGGCTATTAATTTACTGTCGCACTTTCTAAATGTTTAAAGCCATGTCTAGTTCTGCATTGAAATCAATTAATCCTCTAAACACTCCTGGATTAGTGTCTATTTTAGTTTTATTGCGGTCTCTAAAAGCAAATTCAAAAGCACTACAGAAACGAATTCAACTAATTATTATGCTCAATACACATCTATTTTGTTTCACTTGTTCACTGATAATTCCAATACTTCCCCTGTATTATTTATCTAATTGTCCTGCTGTATACGTAGTTCCTAATAACACTTAACTAAACTGTTTTTACGTGAGTTCCAGAAGCCTTATATTTTTTAATCGATCTCTTAAGTGGGTTAAATTCAGGTTTTGTCCCCGTGTCTTCACCTTCAAACAATATTCTAGGAAAGGAAAACAGACTGTCTACGAATTACACATACATAACCACTTGTATTTATTGAAAAAATCATTGTTGAATTGTCTATTGAATTAACTTTTTACTCTTTTTACGGTTTGAATTAAATTTTGAAGGCGTGGAGTAAGCCTTCTGAGTCAATAATCTAGTTTTTCCTCAAAATGGCCGTGAATAAAAAGGAATTGTTAGTAAATTTTGCACTACATAATTTGTAAAAAAATAAAACATGAATGAATCTGTCACTCGTACGTAGGTCCTTCATCGGCAGCAACAACAAAAACAACACTTAAATAATAAAATATCCATCACACACTTTTTGAACTCACTACACACAACGAAGGTCCCGAAAAGACTGTCGTGTTTTTTTTTGTTTGTTTGATATTCGCTAAGTACAAAGTTACATTTATACATCTTTTAACAAGTAAACATTAACAACTTTCCTTCTTAGTGGAAAGGATAGGGAACTGGTGGGGATTAACATGCGGGACTTCTCGCCCAGGTACGCTAGAATTCTATAAATAAACAGATGGGTTTAGAAAAGGTAAATGTTTCGCAACACAGACAGACATTCAAATTTTATTTATATAGGTACAATTAGCAAGTGGCAATTTCCACATTAACCTACGTGAATGAGAATCAAAGTAAGAAGAAAGTATTATAGTGATGAAGACATAACAATATTATACAGATATTCGAGTATGTGTTCACTGTGAACTTATTCTAAACAAAAAATTACTTTTGACATCAATAAAGAAAATTAAAATACTTCACATCACAATCATAATCAACCTATTATCTAAAATATAACAATAAACTCATATGCCCCAAACTAAGAACTATTTGCAGAACCCAATTGTTTACATGTTACATTATTTACTAACAGAGGCGTATCTAGGTATTCAAGTGCCCATTGCAAGCATAGAATCTGCGCCCCGTCAGAATCCTTGAAATGAGGGTTATTTGTTGTAGCGTGTATACTCTAAAGAGCGCCTCATGTGAGTGGCGCCCATGGCAGGTGCCATATCTGCCAACCGTGCATACCTCTGTGAAGAGGAGGGGAGTACAAAAGAGCTCTAATAAAATATGCAATCCTAAATCAGATTTTTCCTTAAATATCTTGATTAAGATGAAACATCTAACGAATGAAAAATTTAAACTCAATTTTCTCATAAACTGAATATCTGATCAAGATATTCCAGAATTATTGGTACGAGTAATTGCAAAATGCCAGGCGAAAGCGAAATAATTACGAAAATGTGGAACAATTCCTGTGCTAGTACACAAACGTGGTACGCCTCTTGCCCGCGTTTCCCTAACAAACCAAAATGGATGTGTGTGTATGTATATATGGGAATGAACAAAACGTTCATTGTGCATTCCGAGGTAATCTGCTCACCTACTATCTCCTTCGACTTGAAGCGGTCGAACAGGTGATTCCCCTCCACCAATACCAACTAATTCTATAGGTACTGCCTCCACAGGCCTTGTATATCCCTATAAGAATGGGGATAAGACTGTTGACAATTTAGTCCAATCAGTGTATTTTCATCTGAAACCCTCGCCTTCTGTTGACCTGAGAACACTACGACGATTTTATGAGAAACCAATTGTCAGAGGAAATATTTTTCAGAACCTAACTTGAAGCGTTCAGCTCAACCATGCGAGTTCAAAAAATGACTGTAAGAAGCTTTGCGATATAGACAAAAAGGTGACCCAAGACTATAGGGTGAAGAGATTTGGAATAATGAGTTTGGGAAACGTAAGATGACTTTAAACCACTTTATTAAAATCATGTAGCAGCAGACTGTAACTTTTGATACTGCAAATGGACACAATAAACCTACAGCAAGCTAAGGGTATTAAATGATTTTCAATCCGAGGAGAAACAATTCGCCTACCACAATAACCACAGTACAAGAAACCACAATAAATTGAGAAGCCAATTTTGCAGAATGTGTGTAGACAAAGGACACATTGCAAATACCTGCCGCAAAAAATATACAAAGTTCCAACTCTCAACAACCCACACGGAATTTGAGCTCCAAGAATACCGGTGGGAGAACAAAAATCAGAAGTTGGAGGAAAAAATTATAAAATATTCAAGCATGTTCCCCCGAAGGTTCTCTTCAAGGTTATTCACGACTTCAGCGATTGTTACCCCCACACGCGTGCATCTTCACCACAAAGTTCCCTGACGGCGAAGGTCAGAGGCCTCTCCCTTTTGTTCGTGGCTCTACCCTCGCAGGAGGTCCTGCACGGCACGAGACGTCGCAAGGTCAAATGGACACTTGTTCTTCCAACGTCCTGCCCAGCCTTTGAGGTCTCTCCTGGCGCCGCTCGCGAGCAACGCACGCACTGTTTCCTGGTTGCTATTGAACGCCGCCCAATGAAGAGCAGTCATTCCGTTCTCGTCTCTCGTGTTGACGTCGGCGCCCGCGTCCACCAGCAGCTCCACGCACCGACCGCTCTTGTCCGTGCCGGCAGCCAAATGCAACGCGGAAGAGCCGTTGCAGTTGACTAAGTTGGCGTCGGCGCCTCGTTGGAAAAGAAAAGCCACCACGTCCGCGTGCGCCTGCCAGGCTGCGTTTCGCAGAGGAGTGAAACCGTCTCGGCCAGTGTAACTGACATCAGCACCGGAGTCTAGGAGATGTCGTACCTCACCCAGTCTTCCCGCTTCTGCCGCCCCAGACAACTGCTCACCCAGGGGGGAAGGGGAGGTTTGTGCCCTATCCCACCTCAACTCCTCCTGCCGAATCAGGAGCTCCACCCGCCGCCTCGCGCGTTGTTCCTCGTCGGCCGCTGCACCCTGGTGGCCGGCGCCTGAGGGAGTGGGGGTGGAGGTGGAGGAGGGGGGTTCCACCTCTCCGCCCTCTGCTGCCCCTCCCATCGCCGGTGCTTCACGGGCGCTGGCGGCGGCGGTGGCAAGAAACGCACGTGCAGATTTGGGCTTCTCCAGTTGGCGCAACAGAGCCTCAACGCGGGGCACAAACGTTTCCACCGCACTTTGCAGAGACGCCTCTATCTCATTCACACGGCCTTCCAGACGCTGCAAACCTGCATCCCCTCCAGATCCCTCCGGTGCCGTCCTTCTCTCCTCCCCGGCCGTCACTCTCTCCTGGGCCTCTTCCAGTCGCTGCTGCAGAGCGCGGATGGCGTCGTCCTGCTCCTGCAGCTTCCGCTCCATATCTCGCAACGCCGTTTTCACTCTCTCCTCCTGCAGGCGCAGGGCCTCCTGCATCCTCCGCTCAGCCTCCTGGACCTTGCGCTCCGCCTCCAGTTTCTCCCGGCAAAGGGTCGCCTGTAGCTGCGCCAGCCCCTGCGCCACCAGCTGGAAGGCGTCGCTGACGGCGTCCGCGCCACCTCCTGAGCGGTTCTCCCCAGCCCTTCTGCGACTCGCCATAACTTTCTTCGGGCCTCTGAAATTCACAAAAAAAGCGTAAGTGGCAAAACTAAAGATTCCTGGAAAATCTCACTGTATATTACAAACCCATTACAATCAAAGAACAAGCTCTAATAAGTAAAACTTCGAATATTTAGAACGTATTTCAGTGCAAAACTGGAAAGAAACAGTCGAACAATCACGTGGGTCGCGAACGCCAATGCGAACCATTGATGACACAACTGCGTAAACTTCAGCAAGGGTTTCAACCTGCTGGCTCATGCGGTCGTGTTCATGTGAACAAGGGTTCGTTCTTTCTAGTTCCGTTATTTATTGGGATGCAACAAATCGCCGCCCGTGTCCACAAGCAGACAAAGGAAATTTGCCGGAAGAATTCGGTTTTTCATTAGAGCTGTTCCACGAAGTTGGCATTGTGCACACGAGTAAAAAGATTCGTTGAGGGTTGACGTGAGTTGGGAGATCACGCGAGACCCGACTCGGTCGAGTGCACTCTTCAGCACATGTTTTTTTATTCACTAGTCACCCAGCTCTCTCTCTCTGTGGATATGAACCCACTTGAGGCTTCGGGAGTTTCAAATGGATATTTTGATTTTGAGAGCATTTCACATAAAGAAACACAAACATTTTCAATTTTTTCTCAAAAAGCCATCAAATTTATTAATTAAAATTTGTCTTCGGACATCGTAAAGGACGTGTAAGAAAATGGTGTAGGTATGATGTTCGTTAAAATCCCAGTTTTTTTTGAAAATATACTATCCTGCCTGGGCGCTCGGGAGGGGCAGGTGCGCCGCGATTGGCTGAGGGGTCTCCCTGGTTGGCTGGCGGTCTGGGCCGACCTGGGCCCCGCGCCAGATGCCCCAGTTGTCGGACAACGTTGAACAGCCCCCTTACAGTCCCGAATGGTTGGTAATAGAGATTTCCAGGCGTGGTTAAGGCGAGGCCTGCGTTCGCGTTGAATTTTGCGGCCGTCTGATTATTTCTAATGCTTCATTTATGCGTCTCGGCCAGTAAAGGTTTTCCTTGTGCAGGAGCCGGGTTTTGTCAAAGTCAATGGCATGTCCCATAATCTCCGAGTTGTGTGCAATAGCCGAACGGTTGGAGTTGTTCCTGTTACAATGAGCGATGTGTTCGTTGCGTCGTTCGGACACAGTGCGTCCGGTTTCGCGAATGTACGTCCTACCACAGCTGCAAGGAACTTCGTATACGCCTGCCGACTGGAGAGCGGGTAACGAATCTTTAATGCGTCCCACGGCGTTGTGCAGCTTGATGGGATCTCTGAACACCGTACGGATGTTGTTCTTCCGTAGTAATTTTCCCATACGATCGGTGACACAGCGGACGTAGGAAATCACGGCGAATCTGGAGCGAGCGCTCTCGTCCGTCTCCGAAGAAGCGTAGCGATATTCGGCGTTGCCGCGGCCTTCAGAACCACCGCGTCCGTCGGGGCGGCTGCAACCTCCGGAGTGGCCCGTGGCACAGGCAAGCGCTCGTTTGATCGCTGTTCGGGATAACCGTTGGTACAGGGTTTGGTACGTGTGCATCTCTATATTAATTTTGAAGTTTTGAATTTTTTTACAATTTAAAAAATATAATACCCAAAAATGAGACTAGCATAATATTTTATACAACTATGTGAACATAGTTTAAAGAAAAATTTTGGAGCGGTTTTTGAGAACAAAATTCGTACATTTCAATCGCAAATTATGCAAAATCTTCTCGTATATAAAAAAAATAGTTTATGATCATTTTTAAGGAGCTAATTCTTTACAATAGACGTTTTCTGAGAGAAAAAGCAATATCGTCAATTTTGAAGTTTTAATTTTTTCCAATTTTTCGAAAAATCAGGATGTAAACGAAAATGAGACCTGCAACATTCTTTCAAATGTCCTTTGCATTATTCAGCAACACATTTAATCAAACAATTTAGAGCCATTTTTTGACAATTTTGAAAATTTTCGGGCAAAATTTTGAAATTACATGCAAAGAACCCCCAAAATGGAAATAACGGCTAAAAACTCCCATGGGACCCGACATCATTCATTAGGGAATATCAATTTTGGAGAAAATTGATGGCAGCACGTAGACCGAACTTATCAAACCATTACTATCACTTTGCTCCTTCTTGAAGACTGCGGGTTCCACTCTGATGACTGTGCTGCCTAAAGTAAGAATTCGGTTTTGGCAACAAAATCACAATTTCTGCGGAACAGACGTAAATAATCTCTTCCAACTTCTGGGATGAATCTCTACTCCTTTTAGGCGTGAATGTTGATAAGCGTGTGCGTATAAACATTCTCCTATTGGGGTTTTGGTACAAGTTTTGATCATGGAACCGTATGTTTCTGATTAGGAAAACCTGTTTCCCGACTACAAAAGAAAATAAACCCTATCCTCATGTCTAGATCTATATAGGGAACCTTGAGACATACTAACATGGTTCACGAATTCACGAATATTATGCTCACCGTGATAATAAACTGATTGGGATTCCCAATCAGAAATAATAATTTTTATTTTTTCCTGATACGTTATAGCTAGGGGGGCTACAAAATATTCGACTTCAGCCAATGAGCTTCAGGCCGCAGTTTGCGTCACAATATTAATTACAGGAAATTTTAAGTACAGCCAGATACCAAAATTATCATTGTTACAAATCATTGTTGAAGCATTTCTTTTAAATATTGCATCTTGTACACCTTCATTGTGTTATTTTTGGTTGGATATCGTTTAAACTTGTCACTTTGTTCCACTTTCAAAATGTTTCTCTACACTTCTCGCTCTACATGCAACATGGCGGCCTGCGTCTGGTCTAGCTATTCAAACCATGGAGCTATGAATAGCTACATGATTGAAACAAAGAGCTCGTGCTGGGGTCACGTGGTTCGTGACGCAAACTGGCGCTTCGCATTTGGAGCAAAAATTGGCGCACCGGAGTAACTCATCCATCTCTTTCCACCATAATTATAGATTGTTATTGCCTTCGACACAGAGCTCGATATACACTGCTTAACTTATCTGGATCGAAAGGATCGTGGATACGAGACAAATATAAATACAGTTGAATGATCTTTTATGAAGAGAATTATCAGTGGGAATTATGGGAGGGAAACATGAAAAGACAAACCGAGTCAGGTTAACATCTAGGTAATTAGTTAATAAGTAAATATGAATTCATAAAATTACGTAAAAAAATACGAATGTACAACGGGCGTTAAGAGATTCTAATGATATCCGGCCAAAGGCCTTAGGGCATCATGTCGTCATCCATCATTAGAACCCTTAGAACGTACTTGGTGCGTATATAACTATTTTTTTAACGCGTAATTACCCTTTACTCTGAAAATGTAAGAAACCATGGTGCTCTTACAACACGTCAATGTTTCAAAACAAGATGTTCAAAGACTCTGCAACAGTGCAATTAATACTATCTGTTGGAAAAGTTTGAAGAAAACAATTGGAACTGTTTTAAGAAAATGGCTTTTGAGCGTTTCTGAAAATGCGGAATATTAAGCTCATTTTCACCGGAAACTGTTGAGTTTTCGGGAACCTTTATCTAACATTCTTTAAAGCACATGTACTCATAAATACATAAATGTAAAGAAATTGCTGCTAATGTCAATATCAACGACGTGAGAGACAAGTGAAAAAAATTACATTTCTGCAATTTTTGGAAAAACAAACAAACAAAAAACAATACAGCAATATGGCGTTTATGTCATCTTAAAGAGCCCTTTTAACACTACCCCTAACAAAAGTTAACTGAAAAATTTTGGAGCTGTTTTTGAGAAAACATTTTTGAAACTTTTTAAAATTACCCATATTGCTCGCCATATTGTGCGAAAACAACTACAATTTTCAAAAAATGTACATTACCTTAATGAAATAACTAATTATGGACCACAAATTTCATTTGAAGGGAAAATTCCTCCAAACAGACACGGAAAACTGAATGAAATCTGTCACCCAATCTTACAAACTTAAACCCTTCCTTCCTCCCTGCCTTTACATAGTAAAAAAAGATTTTTGTTTTGACACACTCAATCTCATCGTCACTACACCAATTTTATTTTACTATAGTCATAGATACTGATGATGCTGTGCATTCTTCAAATAACTTCATGTTATTTCAAATTAACTTCTCCCCATAGCACGTCACACACAAAAAATTAATTCTCTTTCATACTTCGAGTCATTTATGAATGTAAACTCTGATGTTTTTAAACTAATTTTAAAAAAATTATATGCATCATTTGTAAATTGTGAAACTGTCATCAATTTTTTTAAAAACTACTTCTGTCATACCAGTTGACCGGGTGAAGCAGACGACTCGATTATTTTATTTTTTCTGTGAATGTCAATTTTTTAAAATCTAAATGTTTATTATTTATGAAGTCAACTAACCTAGACACTGGGTATGCCAAAATTTTTTTATTATTGTTCAGTTCCTCTCAATGCATCACTTTACTAGATATGTGTTACCATTTTATTGAATATAACTTAGTTTATATTTTAGGTTGATTTTTAAAAAAGACCCCAAAGAGAGTCGAAACGTGAAATGCGACACGAAATGAATTGTTATATAAAACTCTCAGGCTGTTTTATTAAGGTCAAGAAACTAATAATAAAATATACATTTTAAAAGACGTTAAAATATTCATTATAATACAAATTTTGGGAGTTTGGGATTGTATAAAAATTTATTTTCTAGGTTTTATCTAGTAAAAAGTAAGACTGGCAAAATCTTTAGGGAAATACACATTTTTTACGAAATAGAAAAAAGTAACTTTTAAGGGGAAGATTTTTAATATCCGTAGTTATCCTACACTCTTTGAAAATGTTATCATAATCAAGGTTTGCTGTTTAAAGCGTCAAGGTACAAACTGATATGAGGGCCATGCCCCAACTCAAACCAATATTTTTTTGTACAATTGTATTCTATTTATTCAAAACTATTGGCTCTCCAAACCATTCGTCCCAAGCAGCGCATGCAAACGTCACTTCAGGATATTCAGATTATAAAACAGTGTTGCGAGTTTGTGTTGCTCCGACAATAATTCAGAAATCAGCTTCTTTTGTACCAGACATTTTAGGTTCACTAAATTATAAATGAAATTTTTAACATTTCACGATTTTGTATAACTTTTCATAAAATGTTAGACAAAACGTCCATCTCTATTCCAAGTACTCTCCTCAATTATCAATAAAAGACATAGCCAAAAAAAAGGATTAGTTTTAACTTCACTACCTGTTAGCCATTTGTGTGAAACATCCTAACACGAAGTTTTTATTTTGTTGCATTTTTCTTCCTTGCAATATGGACAACCATACTAAACATTGGAGTGGGTTGACAAAATTTCTTTTCTACCTCGTTAAGACGAAAAAACTACGTATGTAGCAGTTCATTCACTGCATCTGTAATATTAAATAGGATTTACAAAAGAAATATCAAGTAACACTAATAACTCGCAGCACTTCCTTTCAACGATTCCCTCATGTTCTCCCTCTACGTCATCCACGCGTCATTCTCCCCCACGCCGAGCAGTGGAGACTCCACTTTTGCAGAGGCAAGGTTTCCTTATTTGTGGTGCTACTCTCGCAGACTACGTCACGAGATGTCGTCAGGCCAAACGGCGGCTCGTCTTTCCAACCTCCTCCCCAAGGCTTGAGGTCCCTCCTGGCGCCGGCCGCGAGCAGCGCGCGCACCGCTTCCTCATTGTTACTCTGCTCCGCCCAGTGCAGAGGGGTCTCTCCATTCCAATTCCTCGTGTTGACGTCGGTGCCCGCGCGCACCAACAGCTCCACGCACCGACCGTTACTCTCGCTCCACGCAGCCCAGTGCAGGGCGGAACATCCAAAACGGTTGACAGTGTTTACATCGGCGCCTCGGCTTGAAGAACGGTGAAACCTCGTCCTAAATGGATATTTTCTTCTAAAAATTCGGAGCCCTTTTTTAAGAAAATGGCGCTTACGCGCTACAGTATATTCGAAAGTTGAAGCACTTTATCACAGAAAATTTTTAAGTTTTCGAAAAACTTTATTCAAAGCCATTTGAAGCACATTAACTCACAAATACAATAATGTTTACAAATTGTTGGAAATGTGCATATTAACGGCGTGAGAGATATTAAAAAATTAATTTGAGTAATTTTTTAAGCAATAAAATACTTTAAAATGAACCGTACGTACATTAAAGAAAGCAATTAGCACCATCCGTTCGAAAAGTTTGAAGAAAAAAAATTGAAGCCGTTTTTGAGCAAATGGCTTTTGAACGTTTCTGAAATTGCGAAATTTTGGGCTAATTTTCACAGAAAACTGTCGAGTTTTCGAGATTCTTTAAGTGACATTATTTAAAGCACATGTACTCATAAGTATAATAATGTGCGCAAATTGCTGCTAGTGTAAATATTAATGACCTGAATAAAAAAATGTTTTTGTAATTTTTGAAAAAACAAAAGAATACAGCATTATGGCGTATATGTCATCTTATAGAGTGCATTATGCACATATTTCTGCTGCTACACTAAGCTAAAGGCATCTTGGCATTCTCTCTGAGGGATGCTAGGCAATGGAATGTTGGATCATAATGAAAAGTTGTTGGTTTTTTTTGCTACTTAAAATGGTTGGCAAAATTTGCATAAATGTAATTATTATTGTCTTGATCGTTGATATCATCAATTCTACCAACAATTATTGGCAAATTAGTGCTACAATAATTCAAATTCAGTCATGTAAATTATAAAATCAATTGTTAACAATATTTTGTGTACAAAATATGAGAGAAAGAAATAATCAAAGAGAGTACTGGACAGACAAATTCATGAAATTAAATACTTTTATTCCAAACTGAATCACATCAAATATGAATCAGTTGTCCCGTGTGTAACAACCCAGGCTTTTTATGTAATGAAAAGCAAGTGGTTCTACAGAATGACACAGATTTTCCCGCATTAGTTTTCTATTTCGTTTGGTATCTACTAACTATTTGGACTTGCCACATTCTCTTGCCAGTTACTATCTATCGCCGCCCAAAAAAACATTTTTTGAAATTTTCTTAATTTTTCGGTTTCCTAATAGTAGAACGGAAATATTATTATAAAAATATTAAAAAATAATGAAACATCACCCAAAATGAAAATTTTTTGAAAAAATTTGGAGCCGATTTTAAGAAAATGGCGTTCAAGGGCTACTGTAAATCCGAAATTTGATTCTCTTCTCACATAAATATATTGAGTTTTCGAAAAACTTCATTTGACGTCATTTTAAGCACTTTCAGTCACAAATGCAATGGTGTTTACAAATCACTGGAAATGTGGATATTAAAGGCGTGAAAGATATGTAAAAAACATAAATTTGTGTAATTTTAGAACATAAAAGAATACAGTAAAATTAATTCTATTTCATTCTAAACCGTGCAATTAGCACTACTCGTTGGAAAAATTTGAAGAAAAAATTTGGAGCAGTTTTTGAGAATATGGCATGTGAGTGTTTCTGGAAATGCGGAATTTTGTGCTCATTTTACCTGAAAACTGTTGAGTTTTCCAGATAATTTATTCGACATTATTTTAAGCACATGTGCTTATAAATACATTGATGTAAACAAAATGCCGCTAATGTAATATTAACGAGACAAGTCAAAAAATTAGTTTTTTGTAATTTTTCAAAATAACAAATGAATATAGCAATATGGCATTTATGTCATCTTGTAGAGTGCATTTTTATTATCCGTTCCGAAAGTTTAAAGAAAAAATTTCAGCCGTTTTTGAAAAAATCTTGTTTTTGTAATTTTTTAAAATTGCAGATATTGCTCGTAATATTGCTCGGAAACTACTAAAATTTTCAAAAAATGTAAATGACCTTATTGAAAGAACTAATTATGCAAAACAAATATAATATGAAGGAAAAACCTCTATCATCAAGTTTGTAGTTGTAGGAAAACGCGGAAAAAATTCAATCTTTTGCAATTTTCGAAAATTTATTTAACCGTGAAAATCGGACCTGTAGTACCTTCATATGTGCATTTTACTGTACTCTTACAAGAAATTTAAATAAAAAATTTGGAGGAGTTTTCGAAAAACGTTTGAAAATGTCTTCATGTAAAGTACTCCCAAATTTTGACGAAAAGTTTTTCAAAATCATTGCACCTCGATATTTCGGTTTCAGGGGCCCCAAAAACGCGTATTTCCGTTGAAATCTCCAAATCGATTTTCCACACCATTACATAACTTTCTCTATACTACGCATATTACACTGTGTGTGTGTTTCTATTTCTATCTATATCTATATCTATCTACCTATATCTAAATATATATACTGTGGCGATACCGATTTCTTCATGCCAGGAAAATTAAATTAAACAAACAGACTCGGCCACCCTGAGTCCTACTAGGAACAGATTGCGACATGGCCTCACGCGCGCAACCCTGCTTATCTGACAGCCGTCTCCGCCTCCGGCACATTAAGAAAGTCGTTACAAGGGTCAGTCGTCGACAGATTTACTGTGGAGCACGTGTTCGCATGGCCAGCTGCGCGAACATTCTAGATCGCTTTTGAAATCGACATCCAGTGAATCCGAGAGCGATAAATTTCTTTCACGGACAACGCCCGTCTTGTGCGAGCATGTTCTAGAAGGGCAAAGAAAATTCTGGACACTCACAGTTATGCAAAGAGTCGGATCTCCATTCACTACCCCTGTCACCATTGGTCGAAATAACGTCATGCGCCATTTCTTTCGGCCAATAGCGACGCAACTATCTTAAGGAGCCAGAACATGCGAGAAAACGAGTGGGGGGTAAAAGTTAACCTAATAAGATTTGACTTATAAAATTGGCATTCAAAGCAGGGCAGTCGGGAGAGAAACTTCTCTGGGAGGGAGAGCTATTCACCGACCAGAGGCAAGTTCGCCTCTGATGGACTTTGAAAAAACTTCGGTGTGGGCTGTTGTAAAAGAGCAGGGTAAAGTGGGCAGAGAAAATTCTCTGAAGCGGGAATCAATTGCAAAGTGAAGCGAATGTGTCGCTGCAGGATTTCTAGACTTTCCAAAGTTGCAATTGTGAATAATCACGAGTATCAGAAGAATCCGTGACTGGTTACTACGCTCTTGAAATCGAGAGTGACTGCTGGCTGACCACGAGCTCAACCAGACTGCCAGGCGCCGTTACAACGCCGCACCCTCGGCCGTACCGCCGCCTCCCCTCGGCCGCGCCGCCGCCCCTTTGGGTGACGCCTTCAGACGGCTGACCAGCTGACGTGCGTGCCTGGGTGGGCACAAGGACATCGCCCCGGCCGCGCCCTCTGCGAAGGTTGCCGCCGCCTCCCCTCGACGGCAACGCGCCCGTTTCGGGCCCACAAAAAGAAACTTTACCAAGGCAATATAATTCAGGGTATTCATCCCTGCAAAAATCCTGTAATGCGGTGTCGCGCTAAGACACAATGATCTGTAATATTTGTTACCATTGTGATGCTAACTATAAGTCTTCCTAATTTCTAAGCTTTACACTGGCTACTAACTTTTCATCTTCTTATCTGTCCACCTACTTTTCAGATTTATGATTCTATTTACATGTGTAACTTCCCTGGGGCATTTTGAATTATTTTTGCCCAGGAATAAAAGTGATTTTACCAGTGATCAAAGTGTTTCTTTCATGTCACCAGTATCTGTTAACAATTCCTTCCATCACCGACTGAGCTAGTTAACCGGACCGCTTACCGGGCGTTCTCTCACGAGATCACCGGGGGTGTTACAATACACACACACATTTATGTATACGGGAAAGTAACATTATTAAGAAATTTCTGAATTAAAAAGGTTATTAAAGATGAATTAAGAATGCTCTTTACACCAGAAAGTAATGGAAAAGCTAAAAGATGTAAAAAGAGGGAAAATGGATGGAAAATTACTCGTCTGTGCAACATTATCTACATAACATTGAAGTGAAATCTTAAAAAACAGCTATTCGTGTTCAATTTATGCATTTCAAAAAATAATAAAGTACAGGCATCAGAGGATAATCAGCAATATCTACACTTAAAGCAAAATGGCAGGGAGTTAATGATATTGTGTTAACTAATAAGGTTTAAAAATAATTAAATATAAAAAGCAATAATAATTTGATAATCTATGCTGATAGTAAAAATGAAATATCAGTTATTTATGTATCCAAAATTATAAATGATTTCTTAACATTAGTGTCTTTACAATCTCACAGGCTTATTTCAAAGTAATAAAAGCCAATTAATAGAATTGTTTATTTCAGTAACCCGTGAAACGACAAAATCTAAAACACACTTTAGCAATGGATTACTGTTCCAGGAGGATAAACACATAGTTTAGGGCATATTTATATGAAAAATATTCATTTATCAACTCCTTTAACAAAAAATAACATTTTGGAAATTTGAAAAATTGCAAAAATTTTTCTGAGTTTTCTCGAAATGAGGAATTTGATGGGTTTCTGAAATAAACAATTCAATTGTTCTCATGAATTTGTTTCACTCTCTGGGTTAACCTCTGGAAGGACTAAATTTTAATGTGTTTTTCCCTAAGATATGTATTTTGTTCAGCGTAACATCGGCCATTCTTTTTTTCAAATTACTACTTTCTCTTATACACAGAAGAAAGCCCCATCCACAAACAAATCTATATTCTTTTTAACTACAATGAAATTTTGTCAATGGGCTAACTATCATACCAGGAGAACGTTTAGACCTGCTTTTAAAATGAATAGTTGTAAAATGGTGATCGAAGTCAATGCCACAAGATGTGGCAGGTAGAGGTGAGGCCAGACAAGACGAGAGAAACTGAGAACTGTGAAGAGAAGCAGTGTGAGATTGTGTGGTATAGGGCAGGGAAAGCAAGGGTGGGGATACACTATAGAATTCATTCCTCTTCCTGTCAAACAAACAATATTGTTACACACAAAAACCCAGAAATCATATAGGACATGTGCTAGTTAAAAATGTATAATGTACGTAAAAACTGTAAAATGTACTTTCAGAAACTATCCAAGATAAGAACAATAATATACACCACGTTAGTTCATAATGTATCAAGGCAATTAAATTTGTGAATATTTCACCGAAACAACTACTCTTCCTATGACTCTGATTGAAATTATTTTTGTGATCACATAGAGAAAGCAAGTAATTTTTCTTTTCACAATTTTTGGTAATATATCTTACTAATACACATTTCTCATGCAAATGAACATTTAAAACATCACACATTTGGAGATACATTGATTCCTCTGACCTATTTATTAAGATTTGTGTACAGATATTAGTGAGTCCTCAGGAGAAAAAAACTTCTAAATTGCCTGATGCAATCAATCTGTAACATTTTTGGAAAAATGTAAGAATAAATTCTATATTATAAAAAATAAAGTTTTCCAAAAATATTATTTATGTTTTTATTTTTTTATTTTGTTGACTTCTTGATGATTTACACACTGTCTGGACACTTGTTGATCCTACATGCTTGGTTTAATATCGAGCTAGTTAGATATAGATAATTATCAATACCAGTAATTATTAATTAAGACAATGATGTCATACTTACTTTTCTCTTATATTTTATCCTCTTTTCTACACTATTTTACAAAAACAAAAAACACACGGGGTAGAAATGACAGCACATAACATTTAATGTTCCTCAAACACAGGCATCCTATTCCACAAACAGAAATACAACATACCTATATCAGACGCTTAATTTGGACTCCAACTTTTTCGGTTGCTGGTGAACAAAGCATGCAAAACACGATTCGTGAAATGGTGACCGCCAGCCGAGGATATGCCGGAAAAAAACAGTTGCCGTAGACCACGCCCCACGTTCCAGAGTTCCCACACAATACAACGATTGATTTAACCACGCACTTGACGTAAATCAGCTGTTCATGGTTTCATCGAATCGGGAGCTTCAAAGTCACTATAGCGACATATAAGTTTTCGATTAGATGAAATTGCAACACCTGATTTATGTCAAGTGACAAAATGACTAAATAAATAAATAGTTCCAGCCAAGATGCAATATGTTAATCAATATATGTGCCGATGCGCATCTTTCCCGGCCAGATGTCACACCGAGTGACGTCACGTGGGGAGCAAGCGAAGTTTGCATATCAAACCAACAGTGAAGTAAATGGAGCGCAACGTACATATTCCAATTTTATATGAAACTTAACATACGACATTGCGATGTTATTGAGCGTGTGTTATTAAGTGTAATTTTTTTAGAATTAAATATACAATTCATACCCATATGCGATTGCTTTCCATTTCAGAGTAGCTGAAGATCTGCACATCCGTAGCCACTGAAGACGTAAGAAAGGCGAAAGGTACAATATGTATCAAATTTGAATTTTACAGGAAAAATGCATTCTCTAAAATAAAGGATTGAACAAATCGATCAGACACATTACAATCTCTAAGCAATAAATGACCAATTAAATTCCCTTACCTCAATTTTTACAGACATAAAATGCCTGATATTGTATATTGTACTTTATTAATGATTGCTTTCGATAAATTTTGATATTTTGTTTTTTCCCTTTGTCTTCTTACATTGTCTTGAGGACTTCTATTTACATTTCGCTACCCTATATATATGTTCATGTACGCACCAAATAGAGAACACAAATTTGAAAATTCATTCTCCATGACTATGCTTGCTTGAAAAAAGTTGAGTCAGTAATTGGCTAAAATAGGCTTAAAAAGAAATGACACTATTCTAAGACGCAAGAGCATACAATTTCACTTTAAATCATGTTACTCAAAATTCATTTTTTTGTTACGACACTGTTCTATAACAATGTAAAACGAAAAAACAAATAACATTAAAACACAATATACCTATCAATACAGTAGCGTACCTCGGCCCGTTTTTGGCTAGTTAGGGCTGAGCGCGCGCTAGCGATCCTGGTGCAGACCAACTAAAACTACGGGTAAATGCTACTGGAGTATTTGGATCTGTTTGTGAAATTGTGTTTATTAAGAACTGGTTAAAAACTTGGCCTCGTGACCTTACGTTCCCAGTATTTCAAGGACAAGGCATTAAATAATACGTAAAAGTATACAGAACTAAAGTTTTAAGCCTACATTTGACATGTATCGGAACGTATTTGATAAACACTTCAAAAAGAATTCTTTGCAGTTAACACATTAATAGCAATGCGTGTGTCGAATGGAGTGCACTGATCTGCAGTTAAATGCGGCAATAATGAAGGAAAGAACCCTGGATTATGTTGCTTTTTCAACTTTTGCAGTTAACTAGAAAGGAAAGACGAAAAGTTGTTCAAAAGCAAAGCAGACACCCTTATTTATTACTTAGATTACTTACATTTCTAGATATTTTCATGAAAACTAAAGAAATACTAGTTCTTCCTCTTGATTCCACTATTCACTTTCAATGGAAAACATTTATTAGATTGAAATCATTGCTTTCCTTTAAAACTGTTCAAAACTTCGACTTCGCGTTTTAATTATGTGCGTAAGTACATTAAAGTACACAAAAAATCCTTTTCGGTATTATTTTCGGTATTATTTAGCATAACAAGGCTGTATTAGAGATGTAGTATTGAAGGTAATCGCCGTATGTATAATGTAATCGTATTCCTGGATCACAGCGCGGATCGCTAGTCAATGTCCTATGCTGACCAACACTTCGGCGTAGGGCATTTAACACGGAGCTACGCTACTATATACATATACTGTGATGAAAGTGTGGAAGGACAAAAAATAAAAGAAAAATATGAGGAAACATTACTAAATAAAAATAAATTACAATCCGTGTAACGTGGATTACACAAAAACACAACAGCTAAGCAATGAGCTGGAAACAGGAAGCCGCCATCTTATGCAATGAAATAAAATGAAAGCCCATAAATGAGAGGGGACTGGAAGTGTAGGAGCTAGTTAGTAACAAGATTTAAAATGGGACTGCTTCTCATTAGGGGATATTTGACATTTCATTTCATATTGTTTTTAAGAAATGAATCTATTTTAATTTCAATATTTGTATAATCTTTTTAAAGCTGAAAAAATCAATATACTTAAGTTAATGTCATTATTTGTATTAATTTTATAATATTCTCTTTTTTGCTAGTGAATTGGACCATGAGTGCATGCACCCAGCGTTTCCCGGGGTTCAGTACTATTATCTCAGTGACAAGTACCGTTATCAGGGGATCAGCATTTAGCTGGTTCCGATTTTTATCCCCCAGACTTGTTAGCCCTGGAGGTTGGAAGATGAAATGATAGCGATAGGTGAAAGGACAGCACACACCTAGAGGCATACAGAAATACACCCACACCCGAAGTGGGATTCGAACACGCGATTTTCTGGTCCGCGACCGCTACGGCTCTACTGTCATAGCAGTCTCGGCCATCTGATCGGCTATCTTCGTGTTTATTATTTTTTAAGATTTTTAAATTTATTTTGTACATTTCTAGACTAATGATGGCGGCAAAGCCGTGAAAAGACAGCTTTCCTAATAAATCCAAGTAGGCAAAGATGACTTCTATTATGTCATTCACGAATAATGTCAAAGACACCACATCAGCATTCCCACAACGAATGCTACTTAGATTTTGTTTAAGGGGAAAGGGGAGACAGGGGAGATTTTACCAATAAGTGATGTTTCTTTTGTTTCGAATGTCGCTTGTAGAAAAATACTTTAAGGTCAGAGTTAAATTGTGTATTTGCATAAAAACAAATGTTCTTATTTGAATAACTGAAAAACGTTATCCCGAAAAGTAGCCTAAATTATGTCCAAAAAACTGTAATTTTCAGTGGAAACCCCATCAAAATAAAAATACCTTCGGACAAAGAGACGGACAAAGTTAAAAATTGATTGACAATCAATAGAATGGGTTTTAAATCATGAATATCTATAGGAGAAAACAAAAAAGCATATATTTTGATATCACAGCGAGAGATTTAAATTTGATTTATATAGATACATTTAGCAAGTGGCGAATTTTTCCAGATTCACCAATGTATAATGTATAATAATGAGAATAAAAGAGAAAACAGAATTATAGTGATAGATTTATTGTGATATAACTATATTATAATAAAATTGTGTGTTACACTGTTACTCTAAACATTTCTTTCATTTTTACAATAACGAACAAATTAAATTTATATTTAATAGAATACTCATAAATAAAAGTAACCTCTCATAGACAGAAAAATAACCATAAAGAAACTCTTAAGATCCAAACTATTAATAACTATTTTCAATTTCCAACTATTTACATTACTTACAAAACTCTCCCAACTTCTCCGAAAATATCTTCGAAAATTCGATATCCAACAGTTCTCTTTCCTGATTAACCAATGCATACGAATGAGAATAAAAGAGGGAACAATATTACATGTATGGTCATAATCATGATAAAAGGATATACTAATACAACAATTAGGATATAAGTTGCTCTCTTACCTTACTTTAAAGAAACCATCTTTTATATACTTACAATCAAGAATAAAATTAAATTGATATAAAGTATATTATTTATAAACTCAATCATCACATCCTGGACAGAAAAATATCAAAAAAGAAACTCCTACTCTTCTGTCTATTAATAACTACTTACAATAACTTAAATTCATATTATTTACAAAATATCTCCGTAGTTCGTTTCCAAATTTTTCTCAATTGAAAGCTTGAAAAAAAAGAATGTAAGTACAATTTTCTGCTTTCGAGAAAAATGAGCTTATATAGTATATGTTAAACCTATAGACACATACACCTCCTGCCATTCACACTCACCCCGTAACACTATCAAGAAATGCATCTGGACTTGAGATCTTCTTTATGTTATGGGGCTGGATTCATTCACCATCCTGGTAAAAACGTAAATTTAACAGAAATGGCGCATTATTTTTTATTTCAAGTCTTCAATTATTTCTCATTTATTATAGCATCACAAACTTCATGTGCTAGTAAACATTCCTGGAAGTCTCCTTGCCCGAGTTTCCCAAGCAAATTAAGGTGTGTGTAGATACGAGATAGCAATTTGATCCTCGAGCACAACATCCAAGATGCCATCCAACTACCTTCCGAGACTTTACAAGTTTGAATACGTCCATCTCTATGCGGATCTTGAATTTTTTGAGAAGACGTAAGATAAGACTTTTCGTGATTTAGCCACATCAGTGAAATGTCACATGGAAACATCGCCTTCAGTTCACCTGAGAAGGCTACAAGATTTTTACTTGAATATCATAGCCAGAAGAAAGTATTTTGCACAACATTTCTAACTTCAAGCTTTCAGCTCAACCATGTGAGTTCAAAGAAAGGCTGCAAGACGCTCTACGACTTATTCTAAGCAGGAAGAGGCCCAAGACTATGGAGTGGGGCGATTCGGAATAAAGAGTTTGCGAATCGCGAGTTGTCTTTTAACCAATTCAATAAGATCCTACAGTTGGAGACTGCAGCAGGAAAAGCTACAATGGTTGAAATTTCACCCAGTGCAAAGAATGCAAGAAGACCTACGACAGAGTCTAGTACTATGTGGTCAAAGCCTCCAAGGAGTGGAGAGATTCGGAGTAAACAGTTTACGAAACGCAAGTTGAACCACTTCAATAAGATCCTGGAGGCTGCAGCAACAGTTTATGATGCACTAGTTGCAAATAAACGCAAATAACCTACAACAAGCGGAGAATATTAACTGATATTTCAGAGCGAGGATAAACGACGTTGATGTTCTGGAAAACCAGGAAACAAGTAACCACATTTAACTGAGAAGACCGTTTTGCAAAGTGTGTAGAGATCAAGGACACATTGCACACATCTGTCGTAGAATAGATTCCAAATTCAAACACTCAACGTCGTACGGAAAAACTAAGCTCGAAGAATACCAGTCGAAAATAAGAAAAATCATTCCCCGGAGAAGAAAAATCGAGAAAAAACACCTTTCAAATGTTTCCCCTCATATTCCCCCAAAAATTCCCTTCACATGTTCATCGCTTGTTCCACTGCACATTCAAGCGCGTGCACCCCCACCTTATTCCTCCCCACTACGTAGGGTGCGGATGACCCTGCCCTTGCCTCTTCCTGTCACTACAGACGCAGGAGATCCCGTAAGCCAGGAGTCGTCGCGACGTCAAACGCCGTCTTGTTCTCGCAACATCCGTCCCAGCCCTTGAGGTCCCTCCTGGCGCCGGCCGCGAGCAGCGCGCGCGCCGTTTTCTCGTTATTGTACGCAGCATTGTGCAGAGGAGTCTCTCCATTTTTATCCCTCGCGTTGACGTCGGCGCCCGCGCGCACCAGCAGCTCCACGCACTGACCGCTGTGGTCGCTACACGCAGCCTTGTGCAGAGGCGTCTCTCCGTTCCTATCCCGAGCGTTGACGTCGGCGCCCGCGCGCACCAGCAGCTCCACGCACCGACAGCTGCCGTCAATCCACGCAGCCTGTTGCAGAGGTGTCTCTCCATCTTCATCCCTCGCGTTGACGTCGGCGCCCGCGCGCACCAGCAGCTCCACGCACCGACCGCTGGGATCCTCCTCCGCAGCGAAGTGCAACGCGGAACATCCAAACCCGTTGACAGCGTTGACATCGGCGCCTCGTTGCAGAAGGAGCGACACCACGTCCGCATTCGCACTGTAGACTGCACTCAATAACGGAGAGGAACCATATCGATCAGTGTAGTTGATGTCGGCACCGGTGTCTATGAGACGTCGTACGTCACTAAGCCTTCCCTCCATTGCCGCTTTACACAACTGCTCTCCCAGAGGAGAGGAAGAGGTTCGTGCCTCCTCCATCTTCACCTGCACCTCATGCACCCGGAGCTCCACCCGCTGCCTCGCGCCTTCTTCCTCTGCTGCTGCGCCCTGGTGGCCGGCGCCTGAGGGAGTTAGGGTGGAGTAGGAGGGGGGCTTCTTCCCACCACCCGCTGCTGCCCCTCCCGTCATCGGTGCTTCGCGGGCGCTGGCGGCGGAGGTGGAGGCGGCGGTGGCAAGTGACGCACGTGTAGATTGGGGCTTCTCCAGTTGACACAGCAAAGTCTCAACGCGGGGCAAGAACTTCTGCACCGCTCTTTGCAGAGAGGCCTCTACCTCATTCACGCGGCCTTCTATACGCTGCAAACCTTCCGCTCCAGATCCCTCCGAAGCAGTCCTCCTCTCCTCCACGGCCGTCACTCTCTCCTGGGTCTCTTCCAATCGCTGCTGCAGAGCGCGGATGGCGCCGTCCTTCTCCTGCAGCTTCCGCTCCACCTCTCGCAACGCCGTCGCCGCCCTCTCCTCCTGCAAGCGCAGTGCCTCCTGCATCCTATTTTCAGCCTCTTGGACTTTACGTTCCGCCTCTTGGACTTTACGTTCCGCCTCTTGTTTATGCAGATGCAGGGCCTCCTGAACCTTGCGCTCCGCCTCCTGCTTCTGCTGGCGCAAGGCCACCTGTAGCTGCGCCATACCCTGCGCCACCAGCTCGAAGGCGATGCCAACGGCGTCCACGCCATCTCCTGAGCCGTTCTCGCCAGCACTTCTGGGACTCGCCATCTTTTTCTTTGGGCCTCTGAAATTCACAAAAGCAAGCCTATTTTCGAACATGTGCTTTAATTCATGACAACAGGTACAAACGGTTGCAAAGTCAAATTTTTTGCTAAAATATTTGCAATATATACTCTTGTAAAGAATGTTGTGTGATATTAAAATGTCGAATTTTATTCAGTTAATGTGAAAATGAATTTACGGCTGAGGATTAGAAACTGGACACTTTAGTTGACAAAACTAAGTCTCATAGGCTCAAATACTTGTTCAATTTGGAATGCTTTAGTTTGTTTAAGGAAAAGTGGGATAGTTGAGTTCCACTCACGTATTAATCTTAAGAAGTAAAGTAGGGTACCCAACAATAAAATAACTGTTTAGAACGCTTTTGTATATCAGAGCACTGGCCAAGTTCTTGGTGATCTATTAGCAAAGTACTGATGAAATCTACTTTTAATAGATTTTAATTAAATCGAAATATTTTTTAACAAATCCCGTACAAAACTTATTTTGCAGAGCAAATTGGGTAAAATTGCTTGCCTGCCTCCAGCGCCATATGGCGTGGGCGGGTGCGGGGGACTTGGGGACTTCTCAGTGAGGCTCCTAAGGCTTAACGCGCTCTGGCACGGCACAGCACGGACGGAGGGCTGCTTACGTGTGGGTCGCGCGCACTACACCGGGCGGGACGGAGTGGACGCTCTCTGAAGCAGTTTGGCTCCTTGCTTCGTGGCTTGGACAGTGCGCGACGGCTTCATGAGAAGTAAAGCAGAAAATTCGTAGTGTTTATTTTTAATATAGGAGGAACAAAATGAGGCAAGGATTGGACGACATACCAGTTTCTGGGTTCATAATACAAAACCACGAGAATGACTATGATGATGATGACGATGATTAAGGTTTACAGGCGATTCAACAACTAAGGTCATTTACAGCCGTGTCAAATTATTTAAGAATAATACGCACTGTAGCAGTGCCAGACTAAACCATGTTTAATACAAGGGAAATGCGAGAAAAACTGAAAATAAACGAATTCAATTATTTTTAAAAGAGCCGAAAAGAGCTAGATAAACACTTCAAAATCTCCGATTAAGAGCAAAATCCTCTTCTCTCAGACAATGCTGTAAAAGTAAGACTCTTGTAAGATGCTAAAAATTTTGCAGAGATTATTCGTTTCCAAATACCTGTGTTAGAGAGCTAGCAAGATGATGCCCCCCGGCAGCTATCTCTTAACTTAGAACAGCGCAGGGGAACATGCTCCACTCTAAGATCCGTCTCGCAATTATCGCAAGTAAGGGGTGGGTCACCGTGATGGCAGTGACTGATCCGAAGGCGGGTCAGAATTATCTACTCGCGCCTTGACCCACGAGATAAAGACCAACGCTTCATGGAATCCTTGATTCTCGTGAGTTAAAAATCTGAGCTCTGCCACTCTGTATGCCATGCACCGAGAATACGTTTGATAAACAGCTTGGTATCGTTTGTTGGGACTGTAAAGATGTCTACCACAGTTTTCCTTGTGGCGGGCTTTGCTGCCTGGTAAGCAATTTCGTTCCCTGTTACCCCAAGGTGACCAGGGTTCCAACAAATTACTACAACGCATCAGCAAATTATGGATTTGTTGTCGGATGATTATTGTCAGAGGGTCACAAGACGAGAAGCAGGAGATAGCTTCGAGCAAGCTTTTTGAATCACTGCAGATCACAGCTTCTTTTAATGTTATCGATTCAGCGAACGTATGTGCTTCCAAGAAATCATATTTTTCTGCAGTATAAGCGCTGCACGAAAAGTCGAGTCGAAGAATCCGCGAGGCACTGAGGCAGAAGGCACACCCTACTTTACCATTTTGGGAGAAACTATCAGTGTATATAAAGTTATAGCCAGGATACAAGATTTCGTATCTTGCAATTCCCCCAGAAATGCATTGGGGGAGTTGAGGATTTGGGAAGTGTGATATTCTCAAGTCTATTTTAGGCCTGAGAAACTTTCAAGGAGGAACAAGACTTCGGGGGGGGGGGTCACAAGGATGGGGAGTTTTATATCGAGTTTCTGCACGATTGTGAAGAAACGAATGCCCGGAGGATGCGGTAACGATGGTCTGACTTCGTTCCATGTCCTGTGACTTGGGTGAAGACCTGCTTGGCGCGAAGGCGTATTTCTGGCTGATACATTCGCACGCTGATACGGCGCAGGGATGGTTCACCAGCCTCCGTCAAAAGGCATTCAATGCGACTCGTGCGGTAGGCGCCTGTGCTGATCCGTATACCGACATTGTGAATAGAATTCAATGAACGGAGGGCCGATGGAGATGCTGACCAATACACAACACACCCATAATCTAAGATAGGACGGATGATAGTCCTATATACGCGAAAAGACCATTCTTTGACTGCACCCCATGATCTACCAGTAAAGGCGAGAAGGAGGTTCCATAAAGATACACAGCGTCTCTTCTAGTTTTCAATGTGATTTCGCCATGTTAAACTCTTGTCGAATGTATTGGCAAGGAAAATTGTAGATTGGACGAAGTGAAGTTTATGACCCCCCTTAAAAAGATAAGGATGATTATCGAGAGGATCTATTCTACAGAAGTGCATGCAACTGGATTTTGAGGTGAGTTTTATCGCTCTATTCTTGCAGTTTGTTGAAGAAAAGCTGTAACTGCCTCTCAATGACTTACGTGCTCTTCGAGGAGCAGAATATGGCAAAGTCGTCAACGAAGAGCGATGCTTTCACACGCTCTCGAATAACTGATGCAATACTATTGATAGCAACGGCAAACACAGTGACACTCAGAATTGATCCTTGGGGAACACTATTGTCTAACTGGTGATTTGAGGATGTGTCATCAAGGATGCGGAAAGATCTTGACGAAAGAAAGTCTACTAGAAACGAAGGGAGCCGTCCCCCAAAGGCTCCAAGAACCCAAGATGCGAAGAATGAAGTACCTCAGTTGGTGTCATACACTTTCTCTATGTGAGAAAAAATTGCCACCAGATGTTTCCGTAACATGAAAGAAGTGAATATCTGAGTGGCAAGAAAGACTACGTGGTCCATGGTTGACCTGTGCTTTCTCAAACTACACCATTCGCTCTACAAGCTTGCACACACAGCGTGTGAGACAGATTGGGCGGTAACTTCAAGGGATTGTTCTGTCCTTTCCTTCCTTAGGGATTGGAATAACAATGGATTCACGCCAAATCCTTGGTAAGGAATGTCCACCCCCAATCAGGTTGAAAATACGGAGAAAAGAACGAGCATTTTCCTGTGTTTAAGCATTGGATTATGTTTCTGTTCTGCTGTTGGAGCACAATGTTTTGCACAAGCGAGGGCACAGGAAAATTCATCCATGGAGAAAGGAACATTGTAATCTTCCACCACGTGACTCGAGAGATCTTGTCTTCAGATCTCCATTCTCCTTTTGGTCTTCAGAAAACTAGGAGAGTAATGTACGGAGCTGGAGATATGCTCGAAGTGAGTGGCCAATTCTTCAACTCTATCATCTGGTAAGGGAAGAATATTTTCCATTTACCAGAAGCCCTGAGACAGGCAGTGAAGGAAGTCTTCCACCGATCTGTCGAACCTTTCGCCACAATTATTAGGGAGCGTACGGCTAGAGAGTGATGAACTTTAGGGTCTCCAGGACGCGGCCTTACTTTCCCGTATGGCCAATCTAGCTCTGGCTCGTGATCTTTTATAATTGATCGTATTATCTATGGTTGGAAACCTACCTCGCGGCGGCGATGGTGTAATGGTTTGCGTACTGGACTGTTGTACCCAAGTTGGCGGGTTCAAACCCGATCGAAGCCGTGGGTTTTTAGGGCGAAAAAATCCTTCGTACGCCTTCCTTCGGAGGGGAAGTAAAGCCGGCTGTCCCATGTTCGTAGATTTACTTGCATGTAAAAGATTCTCAAGCCTAAATGACGTAGCCTCTGAGCTAAATTCAAATCGCCTGTTTCTCGCCCAAGAAATACCTCCTTTCTCTCCTAGTTGGTGAAAGGAGCGTAGCGAAATTTGCGTGGTCGGACGGAAGAGCGGGCCTGATGGTCCGAGTCTCGCCACGTAAAATAAGGAAAATTCAAATCAATTCAATTCAATACCTCAGTTTTGCCACAGCCCGTTTCCGATCCCGCACCGCAGTAGTGCATTATATATTCCACCTTGGCGCGGGAGGATCTCGTGGGTGACCCGACGACTTCGGGATGGCAATTGAGGCCGCATGAAGAACGGCTTCGGTAAAGTGGGCAATTGTAGCACCAATATCATTTGTGCAGGTTTCCGCTTTCCGTATTTCTTCCTCGAATGTTTCCCACTCAGCCGCTTAGCCAACAAGGACGAGCAACGTTAAGGTCGGGAATATCGAAATTGACCAGAAAGGGCAAGTGGTTACTGGCACACAGCCCGCCAAGGATAGTCCACTCAAAGATGGTAGAGAGAGAGGGACTACAGAGAGCCAAATGGACGGACGAGAAAGTGTTTGAAGCCACGGAAAAAATGTGTTCTTTTGCAAGTATTCAGAAGAATTAAATGCTGGTTGTCAATATTTTCAAGAATATTGCCTCTCGAGCAGGTCCTTGTGCCATCCCAGGCGGGAATTGAGGCATTAAAGACCCCCCCCCATAATATAAAAAGGGACGGAATACTGTGAAAACACATCTTCAAGTTCTTGTTGTGACGACTTGATCAGGAGGAATGTATACATTGCACACCGTTAGAGAAACGAACGGTAGGTGTATCCGAATGCATACAGTTTGAAAGTAGGTTCGAATGTTTTGTTCCCTAGGGAGCCACGGATAATTACCGCGACACCACCGTGAGTACGGAGTCCGTCATCTTGATTCAACCGATAGATGTTAAACCCGCTAAGACAGAGAGGATGATGGAGAAGAAGATGAGTTTCCTCAAGACAGACTATAAACGGTCTATGGCGAGATATGATCAATTTTAATTCTTCTGAATGGGCACGAAAGCCGTTTAGATTCTACGGAACAACGCGCGTGGAGTTCTACGTAGGCAACACGAAGCACGTGACTGGAGATATCCGCCCTACCGCGCGGAAAACAATCAGTTTCATTAGCAGCTTGAACCATCCCACTACCAAAAGCTCTGCAGGTTATTAGGCGAGGAAAAGCGCCTTCGGAGAGTGGGGCGGTGTTCCAACAGTGCAGGAGGCATTGAAGGGTGTCAAGTCTGCATTACAATACTTAGACACAGAGGACAATGCAGAATGGAGAGAGCTCAAACTCCGAAGGATCTGGAGAAATAGCTAAAGAAAAAGTTTAAATCAAACGATTAAAAATAATTGATATTTCTAAGGAATATAAAGATACTGAAATTTTCAGTTCGTGCTTTTAAAGAATTTCGCTGTATCTATATATTATCAAAATCAAGAATTGAAGAGAAATTCTATATACTTTTGTAATCATCGGATATAGTGAACCAAAAACTTTAGTCTCAAGGAGATCACTACAACCGGAGTCGATACTGATTTACTACGAATAGTAAAACATACTGTAATTACTGAAAGTAAGTAAAACTCAATAAGCACTTACAAAGCCCACCTCATACCCCGACCTCGCAAATACACGCCAAATACAAATACACCTCATTATCGCATTACACTCTCGACTCTGCTCCTGACCGGTGTCGCCTGCTCGATCAGCTGCCATTTTGTGCACTTTCATTGGTCGAGAGGCTTCCCGCTCTGGGGCCAAGACAAATGTTGACTATTCTTCCCGTTCCCGTCGGGTTGTGAACTGAGTTGTCAGTTTTTCAACTTTCTTTGCGTTCCCGTTTGCGGTCTATTGTGGAGCGGCCTTGACAGGCATTTGCAGGGGAGCTCCCCCTTCACTAACGAACACGAGTTGAGTTATAGCCGCAAGATATCAGGTTAAGAAAGGTTCACGCACGCTCTGTCTGGATGATGCAGCTGTATAGATCGATAGTGACAAACCGATTAACCGCGCGTAGCGGTGTGGCAAAGGCAGGAGGGAGAGCGCAGACACGAGCAGAGACACTTTTGTGTCAGTTAAGTTCGTTAACGCCTTATTTTACGTGGCGAAATTAGGCCATCAGGCCCGCACTTCCGTCTGACCCCGCAAATTTCGCTACGCTCCCTTCACCATTTAGCGGAGAAAGAACGGGATTATCTCTAGCGACGAAACAGGCGATTTGAATTTAGCTCAGAGCAAGACCATGCAGCTCTCCATCGAAACCGGGGACAAAGCTTGAGGGTGCTACTATAAAAGGCGATAGTGTCGCCGGGTGCAGCTGCAGGTTAGGCTCGCCAACTTTCCCACATACAAATTGACTAATTTGTGAGAAATACGAAAAGTGTCTTCTAAATGTTTAATTATCAATAATCTATACTTTATACGCTGACCGTCATACCACCGAATCCGCGTGTGTTCATGCCCGATGTAAAATGTAGGACAAAAATCAAGCATTTTCTGCCATCATCTACGATAGCTCAAATTTATACCGGCCGTGGGCCCTTTCGGTCGAAATTGTGCAAGTTGGATCTTTCGAAGTCTTCGGTCGGCGACTTTGTCGAAGGATCAAACGGTCCAACGATGTGTGACTGTCCCGTTTATGAGAGAGTATGTGTCGATATCGAAACAAAACACGACGTACAAAAAACACAATCGATTTTGCCCCGTCTGTTGTCACTTTAAAGAACGTACGTTGATCTCGACAAGTTGATGGGGGTTGTTACCTCATAAGCAGGTAATGTTTGAGACCTTTTTCTAAAAATTTATTCTTACTTGGCCTGTGGCCCTGAGCAGCCGTGCGCGACTGATACAGTAATTATTTTTTTATACAGCAAGTATATATGTTTATATAGCAAGTACATAAGGTTACAAAAGTTAAATAAAAGGCATCCAGATAATGGCTGAAGAGAAAAAGAAAGAAATAAGATTTCGAAATCTATCAACAGCTAACATTAATACGGCCAAAACTGTTCGTGATATTGAGCATTTTACGTCTGCAAAAATTTAGGTACGGGTAATTTATTGCAGTAATTTGTTACTTAGAAATTGTAAAGTGCCTGATCGATTTGTTCAATCCTAATTTCAGAGCATATATTTTTCCTATTTATCAAGGTTTATAATTTATTATACCTTTCACCTTCTTTAAGACTTCAGTGGCTACAGTAGATGAACAGTTCTTCGCCTACTCTTCGAATCAGAAAGCAGTCATTTAGATTCGAATTCTATAATATATTTAATTCTTAATCAAACACTGACTTGATAACATTATAATACATGTTAGAAGTTCTGCCAGAAATCCCATTTAGAAATATAGTACTGCAAATATTATCAACTTGGCCAAACGCCTCTTCAATTATCCCGTGGTCGAAAGATTAACACGTGAATATCAAAATATAGTAACTGTTGGCAAATGAAAACAAGAACAATATGTACTCGCAGTTAATCATATTACATTTAAAGTAAGACACTTAACGTTACTCTAGATGAAAAATATTTCTAGGCCCTCTATTCGAAAAACGAGAAGGGAAGATGGTCCATGAGGACAGGGGTGTGTTTGTGCAGCAGGTCAGATTTTGCATAATCAGAGACGCATCCAGGATTTTTCTCTAAGGGGCTTTAAGTACTATAGTGTCCAGCCAACATGATAATTTATCAATAATTATTTATTTATGGAAAATATTAAATTAATTTTAATTTGTCCACTTCTATATTGTAAATAGCCGACGTACCCGGCGTTGCCCGGGTGTTTATAATAATTTATTAGACACGAAGAGGAAATTCCTCTAACCCCACCCTGCGGTGAAGCCTTCTTCTATCCATTCTATTGTATTCCCGCTCTGCCCCTTCCGCCATGCTCGCACCTGGAAAGACCAGCTGTGCCTCACTCACGTTGCCACTAAAACAATATTTACATTTTTTCTTGTTGGGGTACTCGCCTCCAACCTTCAGCCATTGATTCTATCTATTGACGTTTAAATAGAATTCATGTTCCCTAATCTAAGGATCAACCTTTATTTGAATTGGAGTACGCGATTTAGGGTTCTTGATAAAGGCTGGCAGAAAGCTGCCATTAACTGCTTTGCCAATTATAAGAACGCCAAATCCCTAGAGCATATTGGATCCCGGATTGACAAAATATTTTCTATTATCTAAAATAATAACATTCACTTTGGTTCATGCGACTCACAAATACGTAATAATCATTACAACTACAAGAATAACTATTTGATTAAGAACACATGTGGCAGTTAAAATCAATATCCAAGTTACCTTTATAACTGGAGTGAAAAAAAACTGTCAAAAATATTCTTAAATATGAATTATGTAATAAATATGGATTAGACAATTGAATGTAAGATAAAATAAACGAAGAGGTCTCTTCTATCGAGATGCACATATGTGCACTGATGAACTCAATCGCAGATCTCAGTCGTCATCTCCTGATGTCGCGCATCTAAACGATTGCACATTGACGCACTCTTGTACCTGTGATGCAATGCTATGCGAAAAAGTCCACAAAAGTAATTATTTTGTAAATATATTAAAGTTTATTGCAGTAAATCGTAGCTTTACGGACTCCACACCTTTAAAGGAAGCTAATATAAAAGTTATTATCGCGCTGTAAGTCAACACACTTCTGTTTTTATATATTAGTAGAGGTATATATTATATTAATAGTATAACTTTTGTAACTATAGAAAATTAAAAAAAGCTGCTTTGAATAAGTTTCATTGGCTTCTGGGGAGGGGGAGAAACTGAAGCCTCCTGAGCCCACCCCCTTGAGGGTGAAATTATTATAAATTATTTATCAATTATAACAATAGCAAAGAAATCTTGATGGCTAAGCGTAAATTCTAATTCTACTAAAATTAGGGTTATAAAAATGTGAAGAAAATATAATGAAAATATCGTAAGATTTAAAAAAGTTTTACATTTTCCAAATTTAAAGAAAAATGTTTGTTACTAAAATTGATGATAGTAGATTTAATTTTATTTTTAATCAAAACAAAGCAGACTTTAAAACAAGGATCATTTCTAAATAGTTTCAACAACAGAACAGACCACAAATTTGATCAAGTAATAAAACATTTTGAAGAAGCAAAATGACTATATTTAATTTGTCAGACGCAGGTGGGAAATCACAACAACGATTAGAACACACAATGTTCATTGTCATCAGATCGGTGATACAACCAGCGTTAGTCGCGGAACGACGGAGCGCCGGTTAGTACACAAAAGGAACGTGTGAGGGAGCTAGCCGCCTTGATGCAGGGAGCTCATTGGTCAGTGAATCTCGCCAACACAATTAATGACGAAAAATGGTTTCAAAGACTGGGTCAAAATATCAATAATGATTATTTAAAAGCTATGAAGAATTGCTATGTCGGTACACGGGTTAGAAAATAAAGCATGTATTTTAGAAAAAATGACAACAAATAGTAATAAATCAATCAAAAATTCTCAATCTAAAATTATTTTAGATTTATGGCTCACAGAGTTGAAGAATTCAAGGTCTTCGGTGCAGGTGACTGATGGAAGATTATATTAAATTAATTTCTCTGATGTAGTGTTCAAGCAAGATTTCTTGTCATTAAATCGCTGTTCTTTTTAAGACTTGTTTTGATATAGTTCAACCCCACATATATATGGGAGTATTAAGAAAAGTCTGTAAAAGAAAGTCGTTGATTTTATTTGTTATTGATGATTATAGTATTTTTTTTAATACTCTAATTAAGAAAAAGGATTCAAGGACTTTAATACCTTAACTACAGAACAAAATTAAACTGAAAAAAGAGACCTAAGAGTAAATTAAGAGAATCTTCATGGAAAAATTAAGGAAATTTATTTATCAAAATAATATTCTCTAAATTTCATGAATCCCTGATCTAAAGAAAAACTCTCACAGCATTTGCTCATAAACAATAACCCTGTAACAATATCTCATGAAACTACCTTCCTCGGTCTAACAATTCAAGAAAACCTAAAAGAGATTTGGAATAATGAGGTTGGGAAACGCAAGATGACTTAAAACCACTTTATTAAAATCATGTAGCAGCAGACTGTAACTTTTGATACTGCAAGGACTGCAAATGGACACAATAAACCTACACGAAGCGAAGGGTATTAAATGATTTTCAATCCGAGGAGAAACAATTCGCGTGGTATATATTATTTAAATGTTCATGATTCAATAAAAATATGGAAATTTTTAAAAAGTAATTATTTCATAACACAAATCAAAATCAAACTATCGTAGAGAGCAATTTCCACTTACATTCTTCTAACACAAAATATTATAGGAGAAGACAGTTTTAACATTACAAAACAAAATTTTATACAATGTTTTGTAATATAACCAGTTTAGTTCGCCCTGAACCAATAACACACACAAAATAAAACACTTGTCACACCCGAAGATTTCACACATGCTTCTCTATGTATGTTTAAGCACTGAATCCAATGCCAGAATTGCGCCGTCTCCCAGTTTTTAAATTGGAGGAAAAACACTGCGAAATTTACAATTTCACGATGGTTTTTCAAGATTAAAAAACACAACTGAAGAGCGGTGGTGCCATTCTGGCTTCGGTGTCGGATTCAGCCCGGCGATATACATAGATAAACATGTGTCAAGAGTTTGGGTTTGACATTTTTTTAAATTTTGTGTCCCTGTATAATTACTAGACTAACTAATACATACCCGGGAGGGTTCGCGTGTGAAAATTTGGACTCCACGCTGGATTAATTCATGTACAGTTGTTTAAGAATGCTGTAAATCCTCGTGGTTTTCAGTACCTATTCCATAACCCTTCCTGTAAAATCCTTATCGCATCTCATGATTGCAGGCTGTCTATAAATTCTCAGAAATTATTTTCATTTCGCGGGGTTCTCTGGTTTGAATTGCCTGACGGTTAAACTTTCTAACATTCTGAAGTTCTTTCGAAAACATTAAACACTTCGCCATTGTTACGGTATCTACAAAAAGAATTGTTTCCTCCCAAATCGAAAGAAAATTAACGGGCGTAGATGGGCTCTCTTTGCTTGTGTTTCAGGCCACTGCTACTGAAAAGGTTTTCGTCACCTGCGACAGACTCTCTTCCTCCCCACACGCGCCGCTTCCAATTGCCTGCCCTCGGAGGGGAGTGGAGCTCCGACGCCATTTCTCCGCCAGTTGGCAAATGCTACTCTAGAGTAACAGGCGAAAGCATCTCTTATGCCAAGACTAAACTTGCGCACGGTATTGCCTTGAGCTGCTGGCGAGGATGAGATGGTCACATCTCGGTGGGAGAGTCCAATGACAACGGGGAATATTTTGAACCGCTCCTGTATTACAGACTTGGGGCAAGAACACTTTTTCAGTGTAGTCCCCCCCCCCTCCTGGCAATGGAAAATTCTCAATCTAAAATCATTTCAGATTTATGGCTCACAGTTCAACAATTTAAGGGCTCAGATAGAGGGTGAACCATAATGTAAGATTATATTAAATTAACTTCTCTGATTTAGTGTTCTAGCGAGATTTCTTGTTATTTATTAAAATGCTGTTCTTTTGACGATTTGTTTTGTTATAGTTGAATCCCACATAATTGTGGGCGTATTAAGAAAATTCTATAAATTAAAGTCATTGATTTTATTTGTTACTGATGATTATATCTTTTTTACTCTATTTAAGAAGAAAAAGGTTTCAAGGACTTTAATTAATTAAATAACTACAGATTAACAAAATTAATCTGAAAAAAGAGACCAAAGGATAATAAATTAAGAGAATCCTCAGCGAAAAATAAGGGTAATTTAATTATCACAAATAATATTATAAAAGAATTAGCAATGCTCTAAAGACCAGAAAGTACAGCTGAAATTAAAAGATGTAATAGAACAAGTGTGAAACTTGATACAAAATTGATAAATGCAACATTACTTAGAGAATATTGAATTGGAATGTTACAAGTGCAATTAATGTTCACCTTTAGCATATCAAAATACTTTAAATAAGGAATAAAAAGCAATACAAATAGTTGAAAGTGATTTGCACGAAATTTGTCAGAAAGGTAAGGATATTGTGTGAATGAATGAAGTTTTAAAATATTTGATACAAAAATTAATAATAATAATAATATTAATGATAACAATAATAATAATATTAATGATAACAATAATAATAATATTAATGATAACAATAATAATAATATTAATGATAACAATAATAATAATAATATTAATAATATCAGAACATATACAAATAGTAAAACTAAATATCAATTATCCTCATAAATACAATTCTAATATGTCAGCAATTTCTAAACACTTGACTTTCTATAATAGCATGTGCTAACTTCGAAGGAATAAAAGTCAATCAATTTTTCTCATGATTTGTCTCTGCCCCTCTGGGCCAGAACTAGGAAGGCCTAAATTTAAATGTATTTTTTGGTGTAAGATTGCACCTCTTGATAGGCATATCAACAGCTACTTCTATCATATAAAGAAGAATAGTTGTTTGTTTTTTATACAAATCTACATTTTTTTATTCTACTGTAAATTAAATTTTCTGAATGGACTTTCACAAAATGAGAAATGGTTTTCTGTATGACACTTCAATAAAATTACCTTTCTTCATTCCCTACCTTTTAGAACACAATTTAAATGAGCACTCATTCAGCTTTCTCCAAATATTTTGACATGGATGTAGAAATTGATCAAAGTTCATTTTCATCAACAATTCTAAAAGCCTAAACCATTTTCTACTAAAAGCATTGTAATTAATTCCAATGACGCCATTACACTTACAGTAATTGCAAGTTAATATTGTTACTGGAAATTTGCTGGACTGTGTAACAAAGCTCTGCATCCAGCTGCCCTTAAATGATGGTGATAAAATGATGATCAAAGAAAATAGGACAAGGAGTGGTGAACAGAAGTAAGCCCAGACAACGAAGAGTGAAGACTGTGAGTAAAAGCAATGAAAGATTGCAGTGTGACCCAGGGTAAGCAAGGGTGGGGATACACTATAAAATTTATACCTTTTCCTGACAAATGGGTAATACTGCAATAATTAAAATTCCAGATAATATCAGGTACTTCTGCTAGTTAGAAATACATATGTTTAAGCTAGTTAGAAATATATATGTATTCAGAACTCTTTCATATTCAGTCAGCCTCCATACTCCTCGATGTGTATATTTCGCGAATGTTCATTCCCGCCTGAGATATGGCATAATATGCTGGAGAAATACATCATACAGCTCCCACACTTTTAGATTATAAAAAAGAATGGTGCGAAGAAACAGCAAATCCCACCCACGTGATTCTGCCCCTATTTATTAATCTAGGTATTTTACCATTACCTCGTAATATCATCATATATGAATCAGTGGTTTTTGTCAAAAATGAATGACTTAAGGGCAGACATATATTTTCAGCAAATGCCGTTTTCCATAACTACAACACTTGACATAGCAATCATACACATCAGGTGACTGTATTAAAAATCACTACAAAATTTCACATATAATACTTGTACTTAATAACACCTTCCCAGATGACATTAAACAATTAAATTCTATACAAAAATTTAAGTTCCAAGTAAAATCTCTTCTGCAGCACAACTGGTTCTACACCATTAGAGATTATACTGAGTATCCAAAAGGAAAGTAATCTTAATTTTAACAATGACATTTAATGTATTATATACCACTTGGATTGTATAAATGTAAAACACATGTAACAAACAATGTTATTATTTTCCATTATGTGATAGGCAAGAATGCAATTTCTTTAGTTTTATACAGAGCCAAAAAATAGCAATAAAAGTTAAATTTTATTAGTGATTTCAAATGCACTTGAAATAACTTTCAAAAGCTCTCCTGCGAAATGAGAGATTTCCAGGTGTGGCCATGTTGCATTTAGGGTGCGATTCATTGAATTTACTATGTAGTACTATTCCCTTTTCAATATTTGTCATATGATAATAACCATTAGAGGAATATACTATAAATATTTGGCAGACTAATGAGCTTCATAATAATAATAACATATATATTTATTAAAAAGTTAGGCATACTCAGTTAAGTACAATGAGCAAAAAGATTATACAATGTAAAGTTGGCTGGTATTGTTTCAGGTATAGCCAATTATAAACATTTTAATGATCCTGTAGTTCCAGTTTTATAGACATTTTAATTTTCATCCTGGAGCATTAGATGATCTTGAAATAGATATTCTTGTGATTATATCACCACTGGAATGGTCCTGACTGATGGAGATGAAAATGATGAAAATAATATTGCATGCATATTTCACAAAATAACTTTCCAGGTTCGGTTGTGGTATAGAGAAAAGATGTTAATAGTAATGCAGACAGAACTAATTATGAAATCTCAATTAATAAAACACAAGCATTTGAAAGTAATTGAAACTAAGTTTCTTGAACAGAAGCCTTGTGACCAGAACATAGTCTGAACAAAAGTCTTCTTACACAAAACACAGTATTTCTATTCTGGACAATTTTAACTCAAACAAAGATGTGCCAGTACATGTGTTAAAACATCTTAATCCTGTCGAAATATTCCCAAAAGTAATGATGAATCAATATAAAACTGATTGTTGATCAGCCACTTTGTTGTGCAAAATACAAAATTTCTCAACATTTCACTGTAACCAAAAACACATCAAAATCTTTATTGGTATTCTATTTTGATCCGGATATCACCCCGAGAAAGAATGCATTGGTGGACAGACAAAGACTACAGAGTACGGATTATATTTCTGGCTATGTCTAAAAATACGTACTTACATTTCAAACAAAAAGATAATTCTAAGATGGATAACAATAGCAGATTCTTCAAAATTAGAACACTGATGAATAAGATCAATGAAAATTTCAATGGAGAATTTTTCACTGCTATTTGTCGATAGATAAAGCCATAGTAAAAATCTTTAGATACCATCCATCATGGGAATATATTAAGGGCAAACCAGTACCTATTAGTTACAAAATGCAGATCTGCAGTTACTGAAGTCACTTTGATATTTATTGTGGAAAGGGCAGCAAGAAAAATGTTAGTAAATAATTGCTTAATGTTGTGCTTTATTTACTAAGACATCTCTCTAATTCAAATAAGCATACCATTTATTTCGATATTTATTTTACTACTATACGTCTGATGCAAAGCTTGCAAATTCAGATGTTTCTAGCCAGAAGAGCCATCAGAGAATACGGGGTAAGATCCTGCCAGTGAAGGTAGCTAAAACTTTTGCTAAGGAAGAGACAATCACATAACTACTCATTTCAAGAACAGAAACAAATTGCTACTTGTGCAATAGGTGGATAACAATGTGATGATCGCGACCACAGGATTTTATTTTTGACACAAAAGAACCCATCACAAATAATAATTCTGACAATTTTATCACTTACAAAAGTACACACAAGTTTTCTTCAAAATATGGAGTAACAGCTTGTGTAACGATAGATTTCATCCCCTTTTTTTTAGGTAATCAAAGTGGCAGTGTTACTCCACAGGAGTCAAACATTGCCACTTCTATTAAATCAACATCTATAGCTATGTTTATATGTGTGCGAATTGGGCAGGAAACATTAACACCTTTTATGAATGTTTGTCTTTGGTCTTTTGACCATTCAAATACAATAATTGGGGTTAAATACTGCTCTGAGACCAGTAAAAATAAAGTTGTATTAACTATTTTACATTGTGATAAAACGTGATACAGAATAAGTGCTCTCCCCATCTTAATTTGTTCTGCAAAACACAGCAACAATATTGAGTATGCAATGGTGTTGTGTTTTGGTGTAACACACTCCACTACATTTGAAGTGGACCTGCTATATTTATACAGTTCAGTAGCTTTTTTATCTTAAATTTATTCTGAAAATGAGATTTTGTCCATGGACCTTCATACCACTAGAAATGAGACATTCTGCGCAAGATAAAATTACCTTTATGCCCATTCACTGCCTTTTAGAACCAAATCTTTCAAGGTTCTACAATTACTTTGACAAGGGTGATGAAATCTATCAATGTACATTCAACTTTTCTTATAGCTTATAAAACTTTCTGCTTCATGCATTTTAATTCATTCCAATAATGCCATTTCACGTTGAGTGATGAAGAGTAAATATAGTTATTGGATGTTTACTGTAACAGCATCTGCTTACTGAAGCTCTTAAAATGATTGATGAATTATAATGAAAATAATAGGGTCAAAGTGAATATGAGAGGGTTCCATGGGCAGAGGCAAGGGCAGACAAGACAAAAGCGAGGACTGTGAGTAAAAACAATGTTTCCACGTTGTGGCACAGGGCATGAGGAAGAGAATTAATTTATTTTCCTCTCACATAGGCAATATTGCGATTAATAAATACCTTCACAACAATGGTACATAGAGTAGCTATTAATAAAGGTTTATCTGAAAGCTAAAATAACCTATTTAAAAAAAAAGGTTCTTAATTTCAAAAACTATCCACGAAGACAATACTAATGAAACTCAGGTTACTTTAATAGTAACAAATGCTGAATTCTATGAATTAACTATGGCAGAGCACAATAATACATTATTTAAGTGTTTGGTATGAAGTTGTATACGAAAATTCCTTACACTTTAGAGAGAAGAATTATTTCCCAAATTTTTAAGTAAATTAAAATGAATATTTCTATACTTAATGGATATTATGACAAAAGGCAACTGACAGGAAATGTTCTATGTAATATTAATAAATTGAAACATAAATTATTTTTGAAGAAAAATTGTGTCTTTACTCAATCAGCTTCACTTTCTAGGAATTTCAATTGAAAATGGTTTCATCACACAGAGGAGCAAAATTCTTTTCGTTTTTGGTGAATAAACTTACTCATACATAATTCTCGTACAAATAACAAATATATAGTTATTTTAAACCTTGCACTATGCACTGATTGAGCTGCTTTTATTAACATTTTTACGGAGATATTAGTGCACGTCCTTGACAGAACTTATTGTTCAGCTATAACATTTTTATTGAGAATGTAAACAGAAATTCTATAAAATAAATCCATAAATGACAATTATGTATTTTTCTACTTGACGTCTCCATTATTTAGACTTCCCAGACGCTGAAAACCGGTTGATACTAAATGCTTGGTTTTAATATAACTACCGCTGGATAATATTAATACGAATTAATTAATTATTAATTCTAAAAAATAGTATGTTTTTACTTTTTTTACTTTGAATATTTTACGAACAAATAACACATAGGGCTCCCCACATTTAAACAAGAGCCTACCCTTATAGCACAACAAATATAACATACCTTTACAAGAAGCCAAATTTAACTTTGTTTACTGGTGGACAATGCACATCAATGCACCTCATGCACCTGTCCTTTCTTAGAATCACGTGGCAGCTACAGCCAGCGATGAAGTACGTTTGACAACTTGACCAGCGCATATATATACTCTTTGGACCAGCGGTCTAATACGCCCAGTAATAGTGTTGCCATATCACGGCGGGCTCTGAACTACGACATGAGTTTCGGAAGGCTGGCGCGCCAATAGCGCCACGCGCCTCCAAGCGTCCATCAAGCTACTGCAAGTTTTTCGGACATGCATTACAAAGATATTGCTTGGATTTACGTATTCTGGAACCTTTGTTTTATTGTTCAGATATCTTAAATGATATTTTGTTTACATATGGCTCCTTCAAACACCAATTGCTGCAGTTTTGCCCACGACACAACTCTTCTTTCGTTTTCTAGGGTGTAGTTATGGTGCAGTTTTATATTTTGGACTAGCGGAACTCGACACATGTTGTTCTGCCCTTCTTCTCCCTCTTCCTGCTTCCCTCTCCCTTTCTCTCACCGTCTCTCCCTCTCTCTTCGTCACACCTCCTCCCTTCCTCTCTCGTTTCACCCTCTCGTTCTCTCTCTGTCCCTCCCATACACATCTATTAGCAGATTCTGCACGTCTCTAAGCAGGTGTGGTAAAATCTAGCAGCGTCGGACAAGGAAAAGGTAATAGAATATTCACGAAGTACTTATCCTGTAGATTACGGTGTAAGAAACATTTCTTAGAATTTGTAAATACTATTGTATTTTTGAGTGAAAGTGCTTCAAATAACTTCTAGTGCAGTTTTTCGAAAACCCGAAAATTTTCTACGAAAAGTGCTTCAAATTACGAATTTACAGGACAATTCAAACGCAGTTTCCTTTAAAAATAAAAATAGTTTGAAAATGTTGAAAGACAATTGCCATTTGGGAAGAAGTTTTACTGTTTTTTAATATTCTTAAAATAATACTTCTGTTCCACCATTAGAAACCGAAAAATTAAGAACATTTCAAAGTGTTCTTGTTCGCCATTAGATGACAGCTGGCATGAGTACCTGGGAGATCCGAATTGCTAGCGACACCGACGGAAATAGAAAACTAATTCGGGAACGTCGGTGCCACTCTGTAACCCCAATATTTTCTTAATTTAACAACTGGAATTTACTTTTTCGTTATCAGTTCTCGGCAATGAATATTTTCCGCCCAAATTCCGCCTTTATTCGCGCAGCATTACATCGTTCTGCATACTCTGTATAATATATACGTATGTATACGAGAAAGTATAATTGTATCTTCATAATTGTAGTTGTAGGAAGACGCCCAACATATTTGATTTTTTTTTCAATTTTTGAAAAATTAGTGTTTTCAACCAACACGAGAGCGGCACCATGATTTACACGTCAATCTGAGTAGCCAACAACAAAATTTCATCAAAAACGATGGAGCCATTTTTGAAAACCACATGTTTAAATAAAATTAAAAATTGTAGATATTTTTCTCCAAATTACGCAAAAATACTGAAATTTCCGGAAAAATGTAAATGATATGATTTCGAAATTTATCTACGAGGAAGATATACAGCAACACATACTTTCTCGCATGATCACGTTACATAATATTAATATCTTGTGATTTCTTACTATTTATGAAACCAGTTATAACTTCAACATTTTGGATTCAAGCAAATCGCTTCTCGTGCGAATCTGCATTAGAAGCGAAACGATAAAAACGAAATAAATTGCTAAAATTAATATTTCCGTCATTATTATTAAGATAAAACCCCATTACAATTAATTAAAACGTTAAATTCAAAAGTTAAACAATGCCATAATCAAACACTACGTACATATTTTGTGCGTAATCCTTATCGGGTATGATCTCCCCTCGAGTAAAGGGATTTATTTCCACAAGTACTTGCATTAGTTCTGTAACGTGAAAATTCCAGCCGGAAACAGTATTCGAAGAATGAAGTAGTTTTCGAAAATATAGTGTTCGCACACCGCAACAAGCACTATAGTTTGGACTCGACTATTAATTTACTGTCGCACTTTCCAAATGGCTTTTAAAGCAATGTCTTGTTCTGCACGGAAATCAATTAATCCTGTAAAAACTTCAGGATTTGTGACTTTTTTGGTTTCATTGTTGCCCTATAAAACATTCAAATACCACAGAATCGAATAAAATTATTATGCTCAATATATTCCTTCCCAGTTCACCAAATACTCGTTTGTTTTGAACAAAGTTATTTGATATCGGTTGCCAACTGCTTTGTGTTAGTTCCAAGAGTCACCCATAGATTGAGTCATCTCCTGGGCGGCCCCCACGAAAGATGTACCCGTCGCCAGATTTCTCGGAATCAAACTTCCTCCGCATCAGACGGGACGAGCTCGCAGTCATGAAAATCAAAGGAGCCATGAGCAGTTTCTTAGCCATCGTGCACGGAAGCTGGGTGAAGTGTGTTGGGCGCATTGAAGGTTTGATTAGGAGCGCTGCCAAGCAATTCCCAGCACATTTCTACAGCCTACGACCTCACACAGTAAAGCGCATTGAACTTAGCCACCTGACGTGAAATTCGTAAGGAAAAATTTATTTTCGCCCGAACGGAGGTAACCATGCCAATATCTTCAATTTGCCTTGATTCTTTCAGCAAAGTAGCAATCTTTGTCAATTGTGTGTCGTGTCGTTTCTTTTCCAGAACTCTCGTCTGATGAGAACTTTTCATGGAAAAAATCGATTTTCGTTGCAGTGTTTTCGAATGCTCTCCCAATTCATTTCAGCAATATTTCGTAGCCTCAACAATTGTAGAAATCATTTTTGAATTTTCTATTGAGTTCTCTCTTGGCAGTTTTTATGGTTTGAATAAAATTTTCAAGACGTGGAGTAAGCCTTCCTAGTCTCTTAAGTTCGAGTTTTTCCGAAATAGGACGTAAACCGAAAGGAATTTTTAGTGAATTTTAAACTGTATCCAATGTAATAATATATAATGCAGAAAACTGCCACTCTTAAATTTGTCCTTCACCGGCAGCAACAGCACTTAAATATGAAAATACCCATCACGCCCTTTTTGTACTCGCTACACACAACGAAGCTCCCAAAATTATTGACGTGTGTTTATTTTTTGTTTGATATTCCGTAAATACAAAGTTACATTTACACATTTTTTAACAAGTAAACATTGACTATCTTTTTTAGTGGAAAGGATAGGAAAAAGTTGGGGATTCCCATGTGTGACTTCTCGCTCAGGTCCGCTAAAATTCTATAAATAACCAGAGAGTATTACAAAGGGTAAATGTTTTGAAATCACAGAGATTAAAATTTTATTTATATAGGTACAATTAGCAAGTGGCAATTTTCACAAAAACCTACGTATAACGTAAGTGAAAGTGAATCAATGTAAGAGGAAACTATTATAGTGACGAAGACTAATAATAATAATAATAATAATAATAATAATAATAATAATAATAATAATAATAATAATATTTATTTGGCTACAGTTGGCTGATTGCCAGGTGGTAACCATTACTCTACAGTTTTACAATATATATGTATATTTACAATGCAAAAACAATTTACAATACAATCCTTTAGAGCATATACACCCATTGTATAAACATACACAGACCTCTATATATCTATAGTACATACACACACACACGCACATATATATATGTATATATATATGTATATATATATGTATATATATATGTATATATATATATATATATATATATATATATACACATATATACACACACCTACTCACACTCATTCATCTACATCCTTATAATAATAATACTAATAATATTTTTATTTGGCTACAATTGGCTGATTGCCAGGTGGTAGCCATAACCCTACAGTGTTACAATATATGAGCATTTACAATTCAAAAACAATACCATAATTTACCATATAAAAACTATTTACAATACACTCCTTTCGAGCATATACACTGAATATATAAACATACACAGACCCGTATACATATATACACCCATACACACACACACATATATATACATATATATATACACACACATTCACACACATACATACATATACATGCACACATACATACACACACATACATACATACATACACATTCCTATACATGAATGCTCACTCTCACGTTCACACATAACACGAACACACACACACTTGCCTTACATATTATACATGCCTACATTTAAATGAAGAACATATATTTAGTTACACCTAGTAAACATGCACATATATACATATACATAAAATTAACCAGTTACACAATTTGTTTTTTAAATATAAACACAATGTGGATTTTTAAAGTTAGCTCTTTAAGCATTTAGATTTGCTTCCCACCTACTGTCGCACTTCACTTCACTACAATACACTACACTACACTACACTTTCACTACATCTTTCTTTGGTTATGCCATATAACTAATTAAAGTAGCTTTCCACTGCACTGCACTGCACTGCACTGCACTGCACTACACTACACTTTATCTATAATAATTTACAAATTGTGTATTCTGAACTGTGCGGTAAAATACGTCCACTACAAGTACTTATTAAGTCGTCTTCTAAAAACACCAACAGAGCCAGGAAAAGGCTCTACGACCGCTGCAGGGATTTCATTCCAATTTTTAACCGTACGATTTACAAATGAATATTTCCCTATGTCGGATCTCTGACATCTACTTTTTATTTTGCATTTGTGATCGTTTCTCCCAACTCTTAAAGGGGAGTCCAGTCTTTTCGTTATTTCTGCCCATGCAGGTGACTTACAGTACGCCTTGAAGAGGCAGCACAATCTGGCTTTTTTTCTTCGTACACTGAGGGCCTCTATAGGTTTTGGTGGATTTGAACTACTCGAAGATCCCTTATTTATGAATTTGATTGCTTTCTTTTGAATTTTTTCTAACTCTTCAATCTGACCTAATCTGTATGGGTCCCATCCAGCTGATGCGTATTCAAGAATCGGCCTAACTAAAGATGTGTATCCTATGTTTCGACTCTCCATGTTTCCCTTTCTAAGTGTTCTCATTACAAAGTGTAGTGACTTCCACGCTTTTCGGGCAATAGAAGTAACGTGTTCCCCCCATCCCAAGTCTTGGCGTAATATGACACCCAGATACTTACAACACGATACTTGTGGAATGAATACGCCTCCCATTTGGTATTCTAAAGAAACCTTCTTTGCTGATTTCGAAAAGCTTAGTGATTTACTTTTTACGGCATTTATCTTCATTTTATTAATGGTAGCCCAGGAATGAATGTTATTAAGATCGTTTTGAAGTGCGAGGATATCTTCATCCGAATCTATTCGCCGATAAATTATGCAGTCGTCCGCAAATAAGCGCATTACTGACTTAGTACAAGATGGCAGATCGTTGATGAATGCCAAAAACAACAGCGGTCCTAAGACACTTCCCTGGGGGACGCCGGACGTAATTAGAGTTTCCTCTGAATGTTCATGTCCAACTCGAACTTGTTGAACCCGATTTATCAGGAATTCCCGTATCCATGCTATTACGCGATGGTCAACTCCCGTAGATGCTATTTTCGTAAGTAGTATATCGTGCGAAACAAGATCGAATGCTTTTGAAAAATCTATAACAATTGCGTCTGTTCTCTTACCCGAATCTAAAGTTTCAGCAATATCTTGACACGTTGTAATAATTTGGCTTTCACACAAGAAGGATTTTCGAAATCCATGTTGCCCTTCGTATAACCACCCTAGTTTGTCCCATTCCCGACGCAAGAACTCAGCTACCAGATGTTCCATTTGTTTGCAAATCACTGACGTTAGGCTTACTGGTCTGTAATTGGAAATGCAAGAACGACTTCCGGTTTTAAATATTGGAACCACTATAGCCTTTTTCCAATCGTTAGGCACGCTACAATTATTTATGCTTATTTCAAATAATCGCGTCAAGTATGTAATCATCGGTTCCCCTCCAATTTGTAATAATTCTCCAGCGATACCGTCAAACCCTACGGATTTATTACTTCCTATATTGCGAATTCTTTGTCTAATGAGTCGTGGTTGTACTTGAAATTTTTCTCCCTCATTTGTTCCGAAAGTACTGGGAGTAACCGATCCTAACCCGAATACTGATTGGAAATATGCACTAAAATGGTCGGCTTTTTCTTTATTTGTTAGTACAACTTTCCCGTTTTCGTCTTTAAGTGGAGGAATAGATTCTTTGTTACCCCTTTTTGTTTTATGTATCTATAAAAATTTCTCCAACTAGATCGCTCGACTGATCTATATTCTAAAGATATTCGAATGTTTAAACTGTGAACTTATTCTAAACAACAACAAAAAATGACAACAATAAAGAAAATTAAAATATTTCACAAAACAATCATTAACAACCTATTATCTAAAAATAATAATAAACCTCTATGCCCCAGACTAAGAACAACTATTCACAGAACCCAATTGTTTATATTTTACATTATTTACAAACAGAGGCGTATCTAGGTATTCAAGCACCCATAGCAAGCATAGAATTTTCGCACGTCAGAATATTTCAAATTAGGGTTGGTATTTGTTTTAGCGTGTACTATAAAACCGCCACATGTGAGTGGTGTCCAAGGCAGGTGCCACAGCGTAAATACGCCTCTGTTTACAAAATATCTCCGAAGTTTACTTTCCTTATTCGACATCTGATGATTTAAGTTATACCTTGGTACATCTTCACAACATCATATAAGATTCTTAACGTTATTCATCGCCAGATTTACATAAAGGGAACGGCGGGTTCCATTCCACATGCAAATCGTTAATGAGCGATGTTTATTCCTAATGTTTGGGTTGCCAATTATACTCTACAACGTTTTAAATGTTTTATGTATGGTGCGTTGATACTAATATACATTGATGTGAAGCCGGCACCGGGAAAACTTATTTTTTCTCCAACTCCTTATTTTTTGTAACATTTGTAATATTTTTGATAGACATCTCTGTGTAGCGGAAGGGTGTAGAAAATGTGCTCTAACAAAATACCAACTCTTAAATCAGAATTTTTCGTAACTATCCAGATTAAGATGAATCATCTAACCAATACAAAATTTAAACTCAATGTCCTTTTGCCTGTGTATTAATCTTATCCAAACCTGAATATGTAGTCAAGATATTCAAGAATTATTGGTACATATAATTGCAAAATACCAGGCGCATTCAAAATAATTACCGGAGCGTGTAGCAGAAATCTAATCAATTGCTGTGCTAATAAACAAGCCAGTACTATCTCCTTGCCCGGGTTTTCCAAACAAATCTAGTTGGATGTGTGTGTATATACCCGATCATCCGAGGAAATCTGCTCACCTACTACCTCCTTAGACTTGCAGCGGTCTAACAGGCGGCTCTCAAACCGGGCCTTGTATATCCCTACGAGACTGTTGACAATTTAGTCGAATCAGAGAGTTGTCATTTGAAACCCTCACCTTCTGTTGACCTGAGAAAACTACAAGATTTTTATGAGAAACCAATTGCCAGAGAAAATATTTTTCACACCCTAACTTGAAGTCTTTAGCTTACACGTGCGAGTTCAATGAATGGCTGTAAGAAGCTTTACGATATAGACAATAAGAAAGTGGCCCAAGACTATGGAGTGAAGGTATTTGGAATTATGAGTTTGCGATACGCAAGATGACTTTCAACCACTACATAAAGATCATGCGACAGCTGACTACAACTTATGATGCTGCAAGGACTGTAAATGAACACAATAAACCTACAACAGCGAGGGGTATTAAATCATTTTCAATCCAAGGAGAAACGCTTTGTCTACCACAGTAACAATAGTACACGAAACCACAATAAATTGAGAAGCCAATTTTGCAGAATGTGTGCAGACCAAGGACACATTGCAAATACCTGCCGCAAAAAATATTCAAAGCTCAAACACTCAACAACCTACACGGAATTAGAGCTACAAGAGTACCAGTGGGAGAACAAAAACCGGAAGTTGGAGAAGAATGGGACATGAGATTCCCCGCGTGTTCCCCCGAAGGTTCTCTTCAAGGTTCTTCACGACTGCAGCAATTGTTACCCCACACGCGTGCATCTTCACCACAAAGTTCCCTCGACGGCGAAGGTCAGAGGCCTCTCCCTTTTGTTCGTGGCTCTACCCTCGCAGGAGGTCCCGCACGGCACGAGACGTCGCAAGGTCAAATGGACACTTGTTCTTCCAACGTCCTGCCCAGCCTTTGAGGTCTCTCCTGGCGCCGCTCGCGAGCAACGCACGCACTGTTTCCTGGTTGCTATTGAACGCCGCCCAGTGAAGAGCAGTCATTCCGTTCTCGTCTCTCGCGTTGACGTCGGCGCCCGCGTCCACCAGCAGCTCCACGCACCGCCCGCTCTTGTCCGTGCCGGCAGCCAAGTGCAGCGCGGAAGAGCCGTTGCAGTTGACGGAGTTGGCGTCGGCGCCTCGTTGGAGAAGAAAGGCCACCACGTCCGCGTGCGCCTGCCAGGCTGCGTTTCGCAGAGGAGTGAAACCGTCTCGGCCAGTGTAATTGACATCAGCACCGGAGTCTAGGAGATGCCGTACCTCACCCAGTCTTCCCGCTTCTGCCGCCCCAGACAACTGCTCACCCAGGGGGGAAGGGGAGGTTTGTGCCCTATCCCACCTCAACTCCTCCTGCCGAATCAGGACCTCCACCCGCCGCCTCGCGCGTTGTTCCTCGTCGGCCGCTGCGCCCTGGTGGCCGGCGCCTGAGGGAGTGGGGGTGGAGGTGGAGGAGGGGGGCTCCACCCCTCCGCCCGCTGCTGCCCCTCCCGTCGCCGGTGCTTCGCGGGCGCTGGCGGCGGCGGTGGCGGCGGCAGTGGCGGCGGCGGCGGCGGTGGCGGCGGCGGCGGTGGCGGCGGCGGTGGCGGCGGAGGTGGAGGCGGCGGTGGCAAGAGACGCACGTGCAGATTTGGGCTTCTCCAGTTGGCGCAACAGAGCCTCAACGCGGGGCACAAACGTTTCCACCGCACTTTGCAGAGACGCCTCTATCTCATTCACACGGCCTTCCAGACGCTGCAAACCTCCATCCCCGCCAGATCCCTCCGGTGCCGTCCTCCTCTCCTCCACGGCCGTCACTCTCTCCTGGGTCTCTTCCAGTCGCTGCTGCAGAGCGCGGATGGCGTCGTCCTTCTCTTGCAGCTTCCGCTCCATCTCTCGCAACGCCGTTGTCGCTCTCTCCTCCTGCAGGCGCAGGGCCTCCTGCATCCTCCGCTCAGCCTCCTGGACCTTGCGCTCCGCCTCCAGTTTCTCCCGGCGAAGGGTCGCCTGAAGCTGCGCCAGCCCCTGCGCCACCAGCTGGAAGGCGTCGCCAACGGCGTCCGCGCCACCTCCTGAGCGGTTCTCCCCAGCCCTTCTGCGACTCGCCATAACTTTCTTCGGGCCTCTGAAATTCACAAAAAAGGCGTAAGTGGCAAAACTAAAGATTCCTGGAAAATTTCACTGTATATTACAAACCCTTTACAATCAAAGAACAAGCTCTAATAAGTAAAACTTCGAATATTTAGAACGTATTACAGTGCAAAACTGGAAAGAAACAGTCGAACAATCACGTGGGTCGCGAACGCCAATGCGAATCATTGATGACAACTGCGTAAACTTCAGCAAGGGTTTCAACCTGCTGGCTCATGCGGTCGTGTTCATGTGAACAAGGGTTCGTTCTTTCTAGTTCCGTTATTTATTGGGATGCAAAAAATCGCCGCCCGCGTCCACAAGCAAACAAAGGAAATTTGCCGGAAGAATTCGGTTTTTCATTAGAGCTGTTCCACGAAGTTGGCATGGTGCACGCGAGTAAAAAGACTCGTTGAGGGTTGACGTGAGTTGGGAGATCACGCGAGACTGTACTCAGTCGAGTGCACTCTTCAGCACACATGTTTTCTCATTCACTATTCACCCAGCAAACATTCACCTCAATGTTTTATGTCATTGGAGAAAGTAATTTGTTTGAAACTTAAAGAGAGCATTATATTGTTAAATATTATTCATGTATTCAAAGAATTAGTTAATGATTCTTACAACAGTGTTAATCAAAAATATTATTAAATACTTCATCTTCGAACACTTAGAGGAAAGGGTTAAAAGACTGTCCCAGACAACTAATTCCGGTCCGTAATAGTTATGTAAGTAGAGGAAAATTGAACCACGAAGTTGGCATGGTGCACACGAGTGAAAAGATTCGTTGAGGGTTGACGTGAGTTGGGAGATCACGCGAGACCCGACTCAGTCGAGTGCAGACTGCGGGTTCCACTCTGATGACTGTGCTGCCTGAAGTAAGAATTCGGTTTTGGCAACAAAATCACAATTTCTGCGGAACAGACGTAAATAATCTCTTTCAACTTCTGGGATTAATCTTTACTCCTTTTAGGCGTGAATGTTGATAAGCGTATGCGTATAAACATTCTCCTATTGAGGTTTTGGTACAAGGTTTGATCATGGAACCGTATTTTTCTGATTAGGAAAACCTGTTTCCCGACTACAAAATAAAATAAACCCTATCCTCATGTCTAGATCTATATAGGGAACCGTGAGACATACTAACATGGTTCACGAATTCACGAATATTATGCTCACCGTGATAATAAACTGATTGGGATTCCCAATCAGAAATAATAATTTTTATTTTTTCCTGATACGTTATAGTCAGGGGGGCTACAAAATATTCGACTTCAGCCAATGAGCTTCAGGCAGCAGTTTGCGTCACAATATTAATTACAGGAAATTTTAAATACAGCCAGATACCAAAATTATCATTGTTACAAATCATTGGTGAAGCATTTGTTTTAAATATTGCATCTTGTACACCTTCATTGTATTATTTTTGGTTGGTTATCGTTTAAACTTGTCACTTTGTTCCACTTTCAAAATGTTTCTCTACACTTCTCGCTCTCCATGCAACATGGCGGCCTGCGTCTGGTCTAGCTATTCAAACCATGGAGCTATGAATAGCTACATGATTGAAACGAAGAGCTCGTGCTGGGGTTACGTGGTTCGTGACGCAAACAGGTGCTTCGCATTAGGAGCAAAAATTGGTGCATCGGAGTAACTCATCCATCTCTTTCCACCATAATTATAGATTGTTATTGCCTTCGACACAGAGCTCGATAGACACTGCTTAACTTATCTGGATCGAAAGGATCGTGGATTCGAGACAAATATAAATACAGTTGAATGATCTTTTATGAAGAGAATTATCAGTGGGAATTATGGGAGGGAAACATGAAAAGACAAACCGAGTCAGGTTAACGTCTAGGTAATTAGTAAATAAGTAAATATGAATTCATAAAATTACGTAAAAAATACGAATGTACAACGGGCGTTAAGAGATTCTAATGATACCCGGCCAAAGGTCCTAGGGCATCATGTCGTCATCCATTATTAGAACCCTTAGAACGTACTTGGTGCATATATAACTATTTTTTAACGCGTAATTACCCTTTACTCTGAAAATGTAAGAAACCATGGTACTCTTACAACCCGTCTAAAAAACAAGATGTTCAAAGATTCTGCAACAGTGCAATTAATACTATCTGTTGGAAAAGTTTGAAGAAAAAAAATTGGAGCTGTTTTAAGAAAATGGCGTTTGAGCGTTTCTGAAAATGTGGAATATTAAGCTCATTTTCACCGGAAACTGTTGAGTTTTCGGGAACCTTTATCTAACATTCTTTAAAGCACATGTACTCATAAATATATAAATGTAAAGAAATTGCTGCTAATGTCAATATTAGCGACGTGAGAGACAAGTGAAAAAAAAATACATTTCTGCAATTTTTGAAAAAAAAAACAATACAGCAATATGGCGTTTACGTCATCTTAAAGAGCCCTTTTAACACTACCCCTAACAAAAGTTAACTGAAAAATTTTGGAGCTGTTTTTGAGAAAACATTTTTGAAACTTTTTAAAATTACTCATATTGCTCGCAATATTGTGCGAAAACAACTACCATTTTCAAAAAATGTACAGTACCTTAATGAAATAACTAACTATGGACAACAAATTTCATTTGAAGGGAAAATTCCTCCAAACAGACACGGAAAACTGAATGACATCTATCACCCAATCTTACAAACTGAAACCCTTCCTTCCTCCCTGCCTTTACATAGTAAAAAAGATTTTTGTTTTGACACACTCGATCTCATCGTCACTACACCAATTTTATTTTACTATAGTCATAGATACTGATGATGCTCTGCATTCTTCAAATAACTTCATGTAATTTCAAATTAACTTCTCCTCATAGCACGTCACACAAAAAATTAATTCTCTTTAATACTTCGAGTTATCTATGAATGTAAACTCTGATGTTTTTAAACTAATTTTAAAAAAAATCATATGCATCATTTGTAAACTGTGAAACTGTCATCAATATTTAAAAAACTACTTCTGTCATACCAGTTGACCGGGTGAAGCAGACGACTTCATTATTTTTTTTTTTGTGAATGTCAATTTTTTTAGAAACTAAATGTTTATTATTTATGAAGTCAACTAACCTAGACACTGGGTATGCCAGAATTTGTTTTATTATTGTTCAGTTCCTCTCAATGCATCACTTTACAAGATATCTGTTACCATTTTATTGAATATAACTTACTTTATATTTTAGGTTGATTTTCAAGAAAGACCCCAAAGAGGGTCGAAACTTTAAATGCGACACGAAATGAATTGTTATATTAAACTCTCAGGCTGTTTTATTAAGGTCAAGAAACTAATAATAAAACATTTTAAAAGACGTTAAAATATTCATTATAATACAAATATTGGGAGTTTGGGATTGCATAAAATTTTATTTTCTAGGTTTTATCTAGTAAAAAGTAAGACTGGCAAAATCTTTAGGGAAATACACATTTTTTACGAAATTTAAAAAAGTAACTTTTAAGGGGAAGATTTTTAATATCCGTAGTTATCCTACACTCTTTGAAAATGTTATCATAATCAAGGTTTGCTGTTTAAAGCGTCAAGGTACAAACTGATATGAGGGCCATGCCCCAACTCAAACCAATATTTTTTTGTACAATTTTATTCTATTTATTCAAAACTATTGGCTCTCCAAACCATTCGTCCCAAGCAGCGCATGCAAACGTCACTTCAGGATATTCAGATTATAAAACAGTGTTGCGAGTTTGTGTTGCTCCGACAATAATTCAGAAATCAGCTTCATTTGTACCAGACATTTTAGGTTCACTGAATTATAAATGAAATTTTTAACATTTCACGATTTTGTATAACTTTTCATAAAATGTTAGACAAAACGTCCATCTCTATTCCAAGTACTCTCCTCAATTATCAATAAAAGACATAGCCAAAAATAAAGATTAGTTTTAACTTCACTACCTGTTAGCCATTTGTGTGAAACATCATAACACGAAGTTTTTATTTTGTTGCATTTTTCTTCCTTGCAATATGGACAACCATACTAAACATTGGAGTGGGTTGACAAAATTTCTTTTCTACCTCGTTAAGACGAAAAAACTACGTATGTAGCAGTTCATTCACTGCATCTGTAATATTAAATAGGATTTACAAAAGAAATATCAAGTAACACTAATAACTCGCAGCACTTCCTTTCAACGATTCCCTCATGTTCTCCCTCTACGTCATCCACGCGTCATTCTCCCCCACGCCGAGCAGTGGAGACTCCACTTTTGCAGAGGCAAGGTTTCCTTATTTGTGGTGCTACTCTCGCAGACTACGTCACGAGATGTCGTCAGGCCAAACGGCGTCTCGTCTTTCCAACCTCCTCCCCAGGGCTTGAGGTCCCTCCTGGCGCCGGCCGCGAGCAGCGCGCGCACCGCTTCCTCATTGTTACTCTGCTCCGCCCAGTGCAGAGGGGTCTCTCCATTCCAATTCCTCGTGTTGACGTCGGTGCCCGCGCGCACCAACAGCTCCACGCACCGACCGTTACTCTCGCTCCACGCAGCCCAGTGCAGGGCGGAACATCCAAAACGGTTGACAGTGTTTACATCGGCGCCTCGGCTTGAAGAACGGTGAAACCTCGTCCTAAATGGATATTTTCTTCTAAAAATTCGGAGCCCTTTTTTAAGAAAATGGCGCTTACGCGCTACAGTATATTCGAAAGTTGAAGCACTTTATCACAGAAAATTTTTAAGTTTTCGAAAAACTTTATTCAAAGCCATTTGAAGCACATTAACTCACAAATACAATAATGTTTACAAATTGTTGGCAATGTGCATATTAACGGCGTGTGAGATATTAAAAAATAAATTTGAATAATTTTTAAGCAATAAAATACTTCAAAATGAACCGTACGTACATTAAAGAAAGCAATTAGCACCATCCGTTCGAAAAGTTTGAAGAAACAAATTGAAGCCGTGTTTGAGCAAATGGCTTTTGAACGTTTCTGAAATTGCGAAATTTTGTGCTAATTTTCACAGAAAACGGTCGAGTTTTCGAGATTCTTTAAGTGACATTATTTAAAGCACATGTACTCATAAGTATAATAATGTACGCAAATTGCTGCTAATGTAAATATTAATGACCTGAATAAAAAAATGTTTTTGTAATTTTTGAAAAAACAAAAGAATACAGCACTATGGCGTATATGTCATCTTATAGAGTGCATTATGCACATATTTCTGCTGCTACACTAAGCAAAAGGCATCTTGGCATTCTCTCTGAGGGATGCTAGGCAATGGAACGTTGGATCATAATGAAAAGAAAAGTTTCTTTTTTTTTTTTTTGCTACTTAAAATGGTTTGCAAAATTCGCTTAAATGTAATTATTATTGTCTTGATCGTTGATATCATCAATTCTACCAACAATTATTTGCAAATTAGTGCTACAATAATTCAAATTCAGACATGTAAATTATAAAATCAATTGTTAAGAATATTTTGTGTACAAAATTTGAGAAAGAAATAATCGAAGACAGTACTGGACAGACAAATTCATGAAATTAAATACTTTTATTCCAAACTGAATCACATTAAATATGAATCTGTTGTCCCGTGTGTAACAACCCAGGCTTTTTATGTAATGAAAAGCAAGTGGTTCTACAGAATGACACAGACTTTCCCGCATTAGTTTTCTATTTCCTTTGGTATCTACTAACTATTTGGACATGCCACATTCTCTTGCCAGTTACTATCTATCGCCGCACAAAGTACATTTTTTGAAATGTTCTTAATTTTTCGGTTTCCTAATAATAGAACGGAAATATTATTATAAAAATATTAAAATATAATAAAACATCACCCAAAATGGAATTTTTTCGAAAAAATTTGCAGCCCATTTTAAGAAAATGGCGTTCAAGGGCTACTGTAATTCCGAAATTTGATTCTCTTCTCACATAAATATATTGAGTTTTCAAAAAAACTTCATTTGACGTCATTTTAAACACTTTCAGTCACAAATGCAATGGTGTTTACAAATCACTGGAAATGTGGATATTAAAGGCGTGAAAGATATGTAAAAAACATAAATTTGTGTAATTTTAGAAAATAAAAGAATACAGTAAAATTAATTCTATTTCATTCTAAACCGTGCAATTAGCACTACTCGTTGGAAAAATTTGAAGAAAAAATTTGGAGCAGTTTTTGAGAATATGGCATGTGAGTGTTTCTGGAAATGTGGAATTTTGTGCTCATTTTACCTGAAAACTGTTGAGTTTTCCAGATAATTTATTCGACATTATTTTAAGCACATGTGCTTATAAATACATTGATGTAAACAAATTGCCGCTAATGTAATATTAACAACGAGACAAATCAAAAAATTAAATTTTTGTAATTTTTCAAAATAACAAATGAATATAGCAATATGGCATTTATGTCATCTTATAGAGTGCATTTTTATTATCCGTACCGAAAGTTTAAAGAAAAAATTTCAACCGTTTTTGAAAAAATCATGTTTTTGTAATTTTTTAAAATTGCAGATATTGCACGTAATATTGCTCGGAAACTACTAAAATTTTCAAAAAATGTAAATGACCTTAATGAAAGAACTAATTATGCAAAACAAATATAATATGAAGGAAAAACCTCTATCTTCAAGTTTGTAGTTGTAGGAAGACGCGAAAAAATTCAGTCTTTTGCAATTTTCGGAAATTTAGTTAACCGTGAAAATCGGACCTGTAGTACCTTCTTATGTGCATTTTACTGTACTCTTACAAGAAATTTAAATGAAAATTTTGGAGCAGTTTTTGAGAAACGTTTTTTGAAAATGTCTTCATGTAAAGTACTCCCAAATTTTGACGAAAAGTTTTTCAAAATCATTGCACCTCGATATTTCGGTTTCAGGGGCCCCAAAAACGCGTATTTCCGTTGAAATCTCCAAATCGATTTTCCACACCATTACATAACTTTCTCTATACTACGCATATTACACCGTGTGTGTGTTTCTATATCTATCTATATCTATATCTATCTACCTATATCTAAATATATATATATATATATATATATATATATATATATATATATATATATATATATATACTAGCTGACCCGGCCACGCGTTGCTGTGGCTAAAGTTTTTGTTATATTACATTATAGTAAACAATCTAAGAGGAACAATAAGAGAACATCAGTCACGGAGTCCACTATGCTTTTTCACACAGATGGTATTTGTAAAAAAATATGGTGATCTCCTTATTTGACTTTCTACTACTATAACCCTTTAGTACAATGAAATTATTTACCAATAAAGACGAAAATATTGATGTTGGTATACAAATTCACTGGATTGAGATTTGAAGGGGAAGTACGTTGAACACAATTAATTAAAATGTTCTTACACTTGATATTAAGCAGAAATCAATAGGTACAAAATAAAAATTTATCAGATTTATTATTTCCATTTAATTTGTATAACAAATATAAGTACTATTCAATTATAAATACTTTCAAATTCAATTTAATTTAACACCAATCGGTGCACAATGTTTTTGGTTAACCTGTCTTTAGCTAACACAAATATATTAGACGGTTTCCCAACACGTGAACACGCAACATATAGTTGCCCATGAGAAAAACATGGATTTTCCAAATCTAAACCACAAATGGACATTGTTTGACCTTGAGATTTATTTATAGAAATGGCGAAAGCTAAACGAATTGGAAACTGTAGCCTTTTGAAGGGTATGGTAGAATCTGATGGTATCATCGGAATACGTGGCAGCAGGACCACTTTTCCTTTAAACTTCCCAGCCAAAATGGTTGCTTCAAGAATGTTTCCGGTGATCTTTTTGATGACCAAACGCGTACCGTTACATAATTGAGGTGGATTCAAATTACGGAGGAGAATAATAGTGGAACCAATCTTTAATCGAAGATTATGTGGTGGCATTCCAGGGATATCTAATGAATTTAAAAATTCAATCGGAAAATTTACACTTTCATTTTCATCAACAACAGCATCGATTGATTTAAAAGACATCATATCGCCTGGTAATAACTGTAGTATCTGGAAGTTAATTTCGTCAACATCAACGTTTTTGGCTGCCAAAATCGCCCGTTGACTAAGCCATTCATGATTCAAATAAATATTCTGTATATCCGGGAAAATACTCTGAATCAATTCATTTTTATCCTGAACAACAGTGCAAAAATTGTCTGGTAGTTTAATGCATTGCGTATTTGGTTGCAGTTCTATTTTACCGTTCCCAATATCTGCAGTCCTGATTCTTTGAGCTGCATTTCTTGTTTCGATTTGTTCTGGTAATTGCTGAGCTCTTTCAACACGTTTGCGTCGTGACCCTTTGCTGCTCGCGTTGTTGAGGTTAGATTTTTTCGGTGGCATTTGACTGAAAATAATAATAATAGTTTAAATATTAGAAAGAGGAACTGAAAAACATGTTATCATAGCACATTGAAATAATAAGTGCAAAATAATTTTAAATGGAGGTTAAATAATCTTAATATATATGAATCTCGTGTCACAGTGTTCTTATGATATTCTCTTGAATACGTTCGTTACACTGTTATTGAGATTCTTGTGCATGACCTTCTGCTGTCCTTATTCTTGGAGCTGATTTTTTACCATAGCAGCGCCATCTATTGATTACTTACTCAACCCAGTCGAAAGGTGTCGACATCTGTTAGAATCATTTGGAGTTAACAGATAATTGCTTCATTGTACATCTCTGGTGTATAATCTATGTTTTGGCATTGATTTGTTTGTCTAATTCGGTGCAATATGTCTTCTGTCATACAATTTTTATATTTTTCCCACAAAGTTTGTGCTTGCGAAAGTTTGTGCTTGAAATTATTTACCAATAAAGACGAAAATATTGATGTTGGTATACAAATTCACTGGATTGAGATTTGAAGGGGAAGTACGTTGAACACAATTAATTAAAATGTTCTTACACTTGATATTAAGCAGAAATCAATAGGTACAAAATAAAAATTTATCAGATTTATTATTTCCATTTAATTTGTATAACAAATATAAGTACTATTCAATTATAAATACTTTCGAATTCAATTTAATTTAACACCAATCGGTGCACAATGTTTTTGGTTAACCTGTCTTTAGCTAACACAAATAGATTAGACGTTTTCCCAACACGTGAACACGCAACATATAGTTGCCCATGAGAAAAACATGGATTTTCCAAATCTAAACCACAAATGGACATTGTTTGACCTTGAGATTTATTTATAGAAATGACGAAAGCTAAACGAATTGGAAACTGTAGCCTTTTGAAGGGTATGGTAGAATCTGATGGTATCATCGGAATACGTGGCAGCAGGACCACTTTTCCTTTAAACTTCCCAGCCAAAATGGTTGCTTCAAGAATGTTTCCGGTGATCTTTTTGATGACCAAACGCGTACCGTTACATAATTGAGGTGGATTCAAATTACGGAGGAGAATAATAGGGGAACCAATCTTTAATCGAAGATTATGTGGTGGCATTCCAGGGATATCTAATGAATTTAAAAATTCAATCGGAAAATTTACACTTTCATTTTCATCAACAACAGTATCTATTGATTTAAAAGACATCATATCGCCTGGTAATAACTGTTGTATCTGGAAGTTAATTTCGTCAACATCAACGATTTTGGCTGCCAAAATCGCCCGTTGACTAAGCCATTCATGATTCAAATAATTATTCTGTATATCCGGGAAAATACTCTGAATCAATTCATTTTTATCCTGAACAACAGTGCAAAAATTGTCTGGTAGTTTAATGCATTGCGTATTTGGTTGCAGTTCTATTTTACCGTTCCCAATATCTAGTAGTTGTTCGGAAAATATTTGTGCTGATGGATCATTTTGCAATTGTACTCGCATATTTATGGTCAATCGAAGTGTTTCAACACTTCGCCATAAGAATGATTGTTTCAAACATGCATTAATCTCATCCGCGAAAGTAGAGCGAGGTATAACCGGTAAGGTCTGCCGGAAGTCACCAGACAAAAGTAAGATAGCATCACCGAAAAGTTTATTATTGCTGTTTAAATCTTGCATAGTTCTGTTTAATGCTTCAAGTGAATATTTGTGTGCCATTGTGCACTCATCCCAAATTATTATAGAACTCTTCCGCAACACTGCAGCTATTCCACTATTCTTTTTGATGTTACACATTGCATCTGGTTTATTATGAACGTCCAATGGCAGCTTGAATGGTGAATGTGCTGTTCGCCCACCATCCAGTAAAGTAGCCGCAATGCCTGACGATGCTACTGCTAATGCGATTTTTTGTTGCGACCGTATTTTGGCAAGAATCAACGATATTAAAAATGTCTTACCGGTTCCACCGGGTGCATCCAAGAAAAAAAAACGCCTTGTTCAGCAGCAACAGCCAGCGTAATCCGATCATAAATAATTTTTTGTTCTGCTGCCAGTAATGGTTCACTGTTCATGATAATTGTTGCTAAACTTTCATGGTCATATTGATTTTCTCGTTGTAAATCGGTATTGACTAAGTAGGTGGCTGGACGATTAGGTGATGGCATACCATAATGATTAATTGGTAAATTTGAAATAAGAACACATAAATCCTCGATCAAGACCAATGCTTCATTGTACATCTCTGGTGTATAATCTATGTTTTGCCATTGATTTGTTTGTCTAATTCGGTGCAATATGTCTTCTGTCATACAATTTTTATATTTTTCCCACAAAGTTTGTGCTTGCGAGGGATAACATGTCGTCAAAATAATTGCAAACAACTGACGAATGTTATTCGGTGTTGATGTCAACGCAGCATCAGCAAGCGTTAAGTCCCAATGGTTATCGTCTTCTAGCAATTTCAGTTCACGACATGCATCCTGGTATGTATTGAATACTCGACCATTAACTGTTCGTAAAAATTCAAAAGACGTTGGTCCGGAAACATTCACCAATAACAAACGTAAATAGAAGCACTCACGTTGCTTTGGATGTACCGTGTAAAGTCTCCCCAATGTCTTAGCTTTGAATATGCCTGTAATGGAAGGATGTGGTTTTCCTTGTTTCCGTGGCAGCACAACGCGTGCAACGCGTGGCCGGGTCAGCTAGCTGATTGTTGTATTCTTAATATATATAAATCTCGTCTCGTGTCACAATTTTTGTCCTCAATGGACTCCTAAACCACTTAACCGATTATAATAAAATTCGCACACCATGTGCAGTTCGATCCAACTTGAAAGATAGGATAGTTTAAATCTCAAATTATAGTCGCAATTTTAATTTATTGCTAATTATTTGTCTGTTATTATTTGACAGTCACAATTATCTACAATTATTACAACAATCAAATTTGTAATAAATTAGCAATAAATTAAAATTGCGACTATAATTTGAGATTTAAACTATCCTATCTTTCAAGTTGGATCGAACTGCACATGGTGTGCGAATTTTATTATAATCGGTTAAGTGGTTTAGGAGTTCTTTGAGGACAAACATTGTGACACGAGATTTATATATATTAAGATATACATATATATATATACACACATTTATGTATACGGGAAAGTAACATTATTAAGAAATTTCTGAATTAAAAAGTTTATTAAAGATGGATTAAGAATGCTCTTTACACCAGAAAATAATGGAAAAGTTAAAAGATGTAAAAAGAGGAAAATGGATAGAAAATTACTCGTCTGTGCAACTATATCTACATAACATTGAAGTGAAATCTTAAAATACAGCTATTCGTGTTCAATTTATGCATTTAAAAAAATAATAAAGTACAGTCATCAGAGTATAATCAGCAATATCTACACTTAAAGCAAAATAGCTGTGAATTAATGATATTGTGTTGACTAACAAGGTTTAAAAATAATTAAATATAAAAATCAATCTATGTTGATAGTAAAAATGAAATATCAGTTATTTATGTATCCAAAATTATAAATGATTTCTTAACATTAGTGTCTTTACAATCTCACAGGCTTATTTCAAAGTAATAAAAGCCAATTAATAGAATTGTTTATTTCAGAAACCCGTCAAACACCAAAATCTAAAACACACTTTAGCAATGGATTACTGTTCCAGGAAAATAAACGCCTAGTTTAGGGCATATTTATATGAAAAATATTCATTTATCAACTCCTTTAACAACAACAAAAAACATTCTGGAAATTTGAAAAATTGGAAGATTTTTTCTGCGTTTTCTCGAAATGAGGAATTTGATGGGTTTCTGAAATAAACAATTCAATTGTTCTCATGAATTTGTTTCACTCTCTGGGTTAACCTCTGGAAGGACTAAATTTTAATGTGTTTTTCCCTAAGATATGTATTTTGTTCAGCGTAACATCGGCCATTCTTTTTTTCAAATTACTACTTTCTCTTATACACAGAAGAAAGCCCCATCCACACACAAATCTATATTCTTTTTAACTACAATGAAATTTTGTCAATGGGCTAACTATCATACCAGGAGAACGTTTACACCTGCTTTTAAAATGAATAGTTGTAAAATGGTGATCGAAGTCAATGCCACAAGATGTGGCAGGTAGAGGTGAGGCCAGACAAGACGAGAGAAACTAAGAACTGTGAAGAGAAGCAGTGTGAGATTGTGTGGTATAGGGCAGGGAAGGCAAGGGTGGGGATACACTATAGAATTCATTCCTCTTCCTGTCAAACAAACAATATTGTTACACACAAAAACCCAGAAATCACATAGGACATGTGCTAGTTAAAAATGTATAATGTACGTAAAAAATGTAAAATGTACTTTCAGAAACTATCCAAGATAAGAACAATAATATACACCACGTTAGTTCATAATGTATCAAGGCAATTAAATTTGTGAATATTTCACCGAAACAACTACTCTTCCTATGACTCTGATTGAAATTATTTTTGTGATCACATAGAGAAAGCAAGTAATTTTTCTTTTCACAATTTTTGGTAATATATCTTACTAATACACATTTCTCATGCAAATGAACATTTAAAACATCACACATTTGGAGATACATTGATTCCTCTGACCTATTTATTAAGATTTGTGTACAGATATTTGTGAGTCCTCAGGAGAAAAAAACTTCTAAATTGCCTGATGCAATCAATCTGTAACATTTTTGGAAAAATGTAAGAATAAATTCTATATTATAAAAAATAAAGTTTTCCAAAAATATTATTTATGTTTTTTATTTTTTTATTTTGTTGACTTCTTGATGATTTACACACTGTCTGGACACTTGTTGATCCTACATGCTAGGGTTTAATATCGAGCTAGTTAGATATAGATAATTATCAATACCAGTAATTATTGCTTAAGACAATGATGTCATACTTATTTTCTCTTATATTTTATACTATTTTCTACACTATTTTATAAAAACAAAGAACACACGGGGTAGAAATGACAGCACATAACATTTAATGTTCCTCAAACACAGGCATCCTATTCCACAAACAGAAATACAACATACCTATATCAGACGCTTAATTTGGACTCCAACTTTTTCGGTTGCTGGTGAACAAAGCATGCAAAACACGATTCGTGAAATGGTGACCGCCAGCCGAGGATATGCCGAAAAAAAACAGTTGCCGTAGACCACGCCCCACGTTCCAGAGTTGGCACACAATACAGCGATTGATTTAACCACGCTCTTGACGTAAATCACCTGTTCATGGTTTCATCGAATCGGGAGCTTCAAAGTCACTATATCGACATATAAGTTTTCGATTAGATGAAATTGCAACACCAGATTTATGTCAAGTGACAAAATGACTAAATAAATAAATAGTTCCAGCCAAGATGCAATATGTCAATCAATATATGTGCCGATGCGCATCTTTCCCGGCCAGATGTCACACCGAGTGACGTCACGTGGGGAGCAAGCGAAGTTTGCATAGTAAACCTACAGTGAAGTAAATGGAGCGCAACGTACATATTCCAATTTTATATGAAACTTAACATACGACATTGCGATGTTATTGAGCGTGTGTTATTAAGTGTAATTTTTTTTAGAATTCAATATACAATTCATACCCATATGCGATTGCTTTCCATTTCAGAGTAGCTAAAGATCTGCACATCCGTAGCCACTGAAGACATAAGAAAGGCGAAAGGTACAATATGTATCAAATTTGAATTTTACAGGAAAAATGCATTCTCTAAAATAAAGGATTGAACAAATCGATCAGACACATTACAATCTCTAAGCAATAAATGACCAATTAAATTCCCTTACCTCAATTTTTACAGACATAAAATGCCTGATATTGTATATTGTACTTTATTAATGATTGCTTTCGATAAATTTTGATATTTTGTTTTTTCCCTTTGTCTTCTTACATTGTCTTGAGGACTTCTATTTACATTTCGCTACCCTATATATATGTTCATGTACGCACCAAATAGAGAACACAAATTTGAAAATTCATTCTCCATGACTATGCTTGCTTGAAAAAAGTTGAGTCAGTAATTGGCTAAAATAGGCTTAAAAAGAAATGACACTATTCTAAGACGCAAGAGCATACAATTTCACTTTAAATCATGTTACTCAAAATTCATTTTTTTGTTACGACACTGTTCTATAACAATGTAAAACGAAAAAACAAATAACATTAAAACACAATATACCTATCAATACAGTAGCGTACCTCGGCCCGTTTTTGGCTAGTTAGGGCTGAGCGCGCGCTAGCGATCCTGGTGCAGACCAACTAAAACTACGGGTAAATGCTACTGGAGTATTTGGATCTGTTTGTGAAATTGTGTTTATTAAGAACTGGTTAAAAACTTGGCCTCGTGACCTTACGTTCCCAGTATTTCAAGGACAAGGCATTAAATAATACGTAAAAGTATACAGAACTAAAGTTTTAAGCCTACATTTGACATGTATCGGAACGTATTTGATAAACACTTCAAAAAGAATTCTTTGCAGTTAACACATTAATAGCAATGCGTGTGTCGAATGGAGTGCACTGATCTGCAGTTAAATGCGGCAATAATGAAGGAAAGAACCCTGGATTATGTTGCTTTTTCAACTTTTGCAGTTAACTAGAAAGGAAAGACGAAAAGTTGTTCAAAAGCAAAGCAGACACCCTTATTTATTACTTAGATTACTTACATTTCTAGATATTTTCATGAAAACTAAAGAAATACTAGTTCTTCCTCTTGATTCCACTATTCACTTTCAATGGAAAACATTTATTAGATTGAAATCATTGCTTTCCTTTAAAACTGTTCAAAACTTCGACTTCGCGTTTTAATTATGTGCGTAAGTACATTAAAGTACACAAAAAATCCTTTTCGGTATTATTTTCGGTATTATTTAGCATAACAAGGCTGTATTAGAGATGTAGTATTGAAGGTAATCGCCGTATGTATAATGTAATCGTATTCCTGGATCACAGCGCGGATCGCTAGTCAATGTCCTATGCTGACCAACACTTCGGCGTAGGGCATTTAACACGGAGCTACGCTACTATATACATATACTGTGATGAAAGTGTGGAAGGACAAAAAATAAAAGAAAAATATGAGGAAACATTACTAAATAAAAATAAATTACAATCCGTGTAACGTGGATTACACAAAAACACAACAGCTAAGCAATGAGCTGGAAACAGGAAGCCGCCATCTTATGCAATGAAATAAAATGAAAGCCCATAAATGAGAGGGGACTGGAAGTGTAGGAGCTAGTTAGTAACAAGATTTAAAATGGGACTGCTTCTCATTAGGGGATATTTGACATTTCATTTCATATTGTTTTTAAGAAATGAATCTATTTTAATTTCAATATTTGTATAATCTTTTTAAAGCTGAAAAAATCAATATACTTAAGTTAATGTCATTATTTGTATTAATTTTATAATATTCTCTTTTTTGCTAGTGAATTGGACCATGAGTGCATGCACCCAGCGTTTCCCGGGGTTCAGTACTATTATCTCAGTGACAAGTACCGTTATCAGGGGATCAGCATTTAGCTGGTTCCGATTTTTATCCCCCAGACTTGTTAGCCCTGGAGGTTGGAAGATGAAATGATAGCGATAGGTGAAAGGACAGCACACACCTAGAGGCATACAGAAATACACCCACACCCGAAGTGGGATTCGAACACGCGATTTTCTGGTCCGCGACCGCTACGGCTCTACTGTCATAGCAGTCTCGGCCATCTGATCGGCTATCTTCGTGTTTATTATTTTTTAAGATTTTTAAATTTATTTTGTACATTTCTAGACTAATGATGGCGGCAAAGCCGTGAAAAGACAGCTTTCCTAATAAATCCAAGTAGGCAAAGATGACTTCTATTATGTCATTCACGAATAATGTCAAAGACACCACATCAGCATTCCCACAACGAATGCTACTTAGATTTTGTTTAAGGGGAAAGGGGAGACAGGGGAGATTTTACCAATAAGTGATGTTTCTTTTGTTTCGAATGTCGCTTGTAGAAAAATACTTTAAGGTCAGAGTTAAATTGTGTATTTGCATAAAAACAAATGTTCTTATTTGAATAACTGAAAAACGTTATCCCGAAAAGTAGCCTAAATTATGTCCAAAAAACTGTAATTTTCAGTGGAAACCCCATCAAAATAAAAATACCTTCGGACAAAGAGACGGACAAAGTTAAAAATTGATTGACAATCAATAGAATGGGTTTTAAATCATGAATATCTATAGGAGAAAACAAAAAAGCATATATTTTGATATCACAGCGAGAGATTTAAATTTGATTTATATAGATACATTTAGCAAGTGGCGAATTTTTCCAGATTCACCAATGTATAATGTATAATAATGAGAATAAAAGAGAAAACAGAATTATAGTGATAGATTTATTGTGATATAACTATATTATAATAAAATTGTGTGTTACACTGTTACTCTAAACATTTCTTTCATTTTTACAATAACGAACAAATTAAATTTATATTTAATAGAATACTCATAAATAAAAGTAACCTCTCATAGACAGAAAAATAACCATAAAGAAACTCTTAAGATCCAAACTATTAATAACTATTTTCAATTTCCAACTATTTACATTACTTACAAAACTCTCCCAACTTCTCCGAAAATATCTTCGAAAATTCGATATCCAACAGTTCTCTTTCCTGATTAACCAATGCATACGAATGAGAATAAAAGAGGGAACAATATTACATGTATGGTCATAATCATGATAAAAGGATATACTAATACAACAATTAGGATATAAGTTGCTCTCTTACCTTACTTTAAAGAAACCATCTTTTATATACTTACAATCAAGAATAAAATTAAATTGATATAAAGTATATTATTTATAAACTCAATCATCACATCCTGGACAGAAAAATATCAAAAAAGAAACTCCTACTCTTCTGTCTATTAATAACTACTTACAATAACTTAAATTCATATTATTTACAAAATATCTCCGTAGTTCGTTTCCAAATTTTTCTCAATTGAAAGCTTGAAAAAAAAGAATGTAAGTACAATTTTCTGCTTTCGAGAAAAATGAGCTTATATAGTATATGTTAAACCTATAGACACATACACCTCCTGCCATTCACACTCACCCCGTAACACTATCAAGAAATGCATCTGGACTTGAGATCTTCTTTATGTTATGGGGCTGGATTCATTCACCATCCTGGTAAAAACGTAAATTTAACAGAAATGGCGCATTATTTTTTATTTCAAGTCTTCAATTATTTCTCATTTATTATAGCATCACAAACTTCATGTGCTAGTAAACATTCCTGGAAGTCTCCTTGCCCGAGTTTCCCAAGCAAATTAAGGTGTGTGTAGATACGAGATAGCAATTTGATCCTCGAGCACAACATCCAAGATGCCATCCAACTACCTTCCGAGACTTTACAAGTTTGAATACGTCCATCTCTATGCGGATCTTGAATTTTTTGAGAAGACGTAAGATAAGACTTTTCGTGATTTAGCCACATCAGTGAAATGTCACATGGAAACATCGCCTTCAGTTCACCTGAGAAGGCTACAAGATTTTTACTTGAATATCATAGCCAGAAGAAAGTATTTTGCACAACATTTCTAACTTCAAGCTTTCAGCTCAACCATGTGAGTTCAAAGAAAGGCTGCAAGACGCTCTACGACTTATTCTAAGCAGGAAGAGGCCCAAGACTATGGAGTGGGGCGATTCGGAATAAAGAGTTTGCGAATCGCGAGTTGTCTTTTAACCAATTCAATAAGATCCTACAGTTGGAGACTGCAGCAGGAAAAGCTACAATGGTTGAAATTTCACCCAGTGCAAAGAATGCAAGAAGACCTACGACAGAGTCTAGTACTATGTGGTCAAAGCCTCCAAGGAGTGGAGAGATTCGGAGTAAACAGTTTACGAAACGCAAGTTGAACCACTTCAATAAGATCCTGGAGGCTGCAGCAACAGTTTATGATGCACTAGTTGCAAATAAACGCAAATAACCTACAACAAGCGGAGAATATTAACTGATATTTCAGAGCGAGGATAAACGACGTTGATGTTCTGGAAAACCAGGAAACAAGTAACCACATTTAACTGAGAAGACCGTTTTGCAAAGTGTGTAGAGATCAAGGACACATTGCACACATCTGTCGTAGAATAGATTCCAAATTCAAACACTCAACGTCGTACGGAAAAACTAAGCTCGAAGAATACCAGTCGAAAATAAGAAAAATCATTCCCCGGAGAAGAAAAATCGAGAAAAAACACCTTTCAAATGTTTCCCCTCATATTCCCCCAAAAATTCCCTTCACATGTTCATCGCTTGTTCCACTGCACATTCAAGCGCGTGCACCCCCACCTTATTCCTCCCCACTACGTAGGGTGCGGATGACCCTGCCCTTGCCTCTTCCTGTCACTACAGACGCAGGAGATCCCGTAAGCCAGGAGTCGTCGCGACGTCAAACGCCGTCTTGTTCTCGCAACATCCGTCCCAGCCCTTGAGGTCCCTCCTGGCGCCGGCCGCGAGCAGCGCGCGCGCCGTTTTCTCGTTATTGTACGCAGCATTGTGCAGAGGAGTCTCTCCATTTTTATCCCTCGCGTTGACGTCGGCGCCCGCGCGCACCAGCAGCTCCACGCACTGACCGCTGTGGTCGCTACACGCAGCCTTGTGCAGAGGCGTCTCTCCGTTCCTATCCCGAGCGTTGACGTCGGCGCCCGCGCGCACCAGCAGCTCCACGCACCGACAGCTGCCGTCAATCCACGCAGCCTGTTGCAGAGGTGTCTCTCCATCTTCATCCCTCGCGTTGACGTCGGCGCCCGCGCGCACCAGCAGCTCCACGCACCGACCGCTGGGATCCTCCTCCGCAGCGAAGTGCAACGCGGAACATCCAAACCCGTTGACAGCGTTGACATCGGCGCCTCGTTGCAGAAGGAGCGACACCACGTCCGCATTCGCACTGTAGACTGCACTCAATAACGGAGAGGAACCATATCGATCAGTGTAGTTGATGTCGGCACCGGTGTCTATGAGACGTCGTACGTCACTAAGCCTTCCCTCCATTGCCGCTTTACACAACTGCTCTCCCAGAGGAGAGGAAGAGGTTCGTGCCTCCTCCATCTTCACCTGCACCTCATGCACCCGGAGCTCCACCCGCTGCCTCGCGCCTTCTTCCTCTGCTGCTGCGCCCTGGTGGCCGGCGCCTGAGGGAGTTAGGGTGGAGTAGGAGGGGGGCTTCTTCCCACCACCCGCTGCTGCCCCTCCCGTCATCGGTGCTTCGCGGGCGCTGGCGGCGGAGGTGGAGGCGGCGGTGGCAAGTGACGCACGTGTAGATTGGGGCTTCTCCAGTTGACACAGCAAAGTCTCAACGCGGGGCAAGAACTTCTGCACCGCTCTTTGCAGAGAGGCCTCTACCTCATTCACGCGGCCTTCTATACGCTGCAAACCTTCCGCTCCAGATCCCTCCGAAGCAGTCCTCCTCTCCTCCACGGCCGTCACTCTCTCCTGGGTCTCTTCCAATCGCTGCTGCAGAGCGCGGATGGCGCCGTCCTTCTCCTGCAGCTTCCGCTCCACCTCTCGCAACGCCGTCGCCGCCCTCTCCTCCTGCAAGCGCAGTGCCTCCTGCATCCTATTTTCAGCCTCTTGGACTTTACGTTCCGCCTCTTGGACTTTACGTTCCGCCTCTTGTTTATGCAGATGCAGGGCCTCCTGAACCTTGCGCTCCGCCTCCTGCTTCTGCTGGCGCAAGGCCACCTGTAGCTGCGCCATACCCTGCGCCACCAGCTCGAAGGCGATGCCAACGGCGTCCACGCCATCTCCTGAGCCGTTCTCGCCAGCACTTCTGGGACTCGCCATCTTTTTCTTTGGGCCTCTGAAATTCACAAAAGCAAGCCTATTTTCGAACATGTGCTTTAATTCATGACAACAGGTACAAACGGTTGCAAAGTCAAATTTTTTGCTAAAATATTTGCAATATATACTCTTGTAAAGAATGTGTGATATTAAAATGTCGAATTTTATTCAGTTAATGTGAAAATGAATTTACGGCTGAGGATTAGAAACTGGACACTTTAGTTGACAAAACTAAGTCTCATAGGCTCAAATACTTGTTCAATTTGGAATGCTTTAGTTTGTTTAAGGAAAAGTGGGATAGTTGAGTTCCACTCACGTATTAATCTTAAGAAGTAAAGTAGGGTACCCAACAATAAAATAACTGTTTAGAACGCTTTTGTATATCAGAGCACTGGCCAAGTTCTTGGTGATCTATTAGCAAAGTACTGATGAAATCTACTTTTAATAGATTTTAATTAAATCGAAATATTTTTTAACAAATCCCGTACAAAACTTATTTTGCAGAGCAAATTGGGTAAAATTGCTTGCCTGCCTCCAGCGCCATATGGCGTGGGCGGGTGCGGGGGACTTGGGGACTTCTCAGTGAGGCTCCTAAGGCTTAACGCGCTCTGGCACGGCACAGCACGGACGGAGGGCTGCTTACGTGTGGGTCGCGCGCACTACACCGGGCGGGACGGAGTGGACGCTCTCTGAAGCAGTTTGGCTCCTTGCTTCGTGGCTTGGACAGTGCGCGACGGCTTCATGAGAAGTAAAGCAGAAAATTCGTAGTGTTTATTTTTAATATAGGAGGAACAAAATGAGGCAAGGATTGGACGACATACCAGTTTCTGGGTTCATAATACAAAACCACGAGAATGACTATGATGATGATGACGATGATTAAGGTTTACAGGCGATTCAACAACTAAGGTCATTTACAGCCGTGTCAAATTATTTAAGAATAATACGCACTGTAGCAGTGCCAGACTAAACCATGTTTAATACAAGGGAAATGCGAGAAAAACTGAAAATAAACGAATTCAATTATTTTTAAAAGAGCCGAAAAGAGCTAGATAAACACTTCAAAATCTCCGATTAAGAGCAAAATCCTCTTCTCTCAGACAATGCTGTAAAAGTAAGACTCTTGTAAGATGCTAAAAATTTTGCAGAGATTATTCGTTTCCAAATACCTGTGTTAGAGAGCTAGCAAGATGATGCCCCCCGGCAGCTATCTCTTAACTTAGAACAGCGCAGGGGAACATGCTCCACTCTAAGATCCGTCTCGCAATTATCGCAAGTAAGGGGTGGGTCACCGTGATGGCAGTGACTGATCCGAAGGCGGGTCAGAATTATCTACTCGCGCCTTGACCCACGAGATAAAGACCAACGCTTCATGGAATCCTTGATTCTCGTGAGTTAAAAATCTGAGCTCTGCCACTCTGTATGCCATGCACCGAGAATACGTTTGATAAACAGCTTGGTATCGTTTGTTGGGACTGTAAAGATGTCTACCACAGTTTTCCTTGTGGCGGGCTTTGCTGCCTGGTAAGCAATTTCGTTCCCTGTTACCCCAAGGTGACCAGGGTTCCAACAAATTACTACAACGCATCAGCAAATTATGGATTTGTTGTCGGATGATTATTGTCAGAGGGTCACAAGACGAGAAGCAGGAGATAGCTTCGAGCAAGCTTTTTGAATCACTGCAGATCACAGCTTCTTTTAATGTTATCGATTCAGCGAACGTATGTGCTTCCAAGAAATCATATTTTTCTGCAGTATAAGCGCTGCACGAAAAGTCGAGTCGAAGAATCCGCGAGGCACTGAGGCAGAAGGCACACCCTACTTTACCATTTTGGGAGAAACTATCAGTGTATATAAAGTTATAGCCAGGATACAAGATTTCGTATCTTGCAATTCCCCCAGAAATGCATTGGGGGAGTTGAGGATTTGGGAAGTGTGATATTCTCAAGTCTATTTTAGGCCTGAGAAACTTTCAAGGAGGAACAAGACTTCGGGGGGGGGGGGTCACAAGGATGGGGAGTTTTATATCGAGTTTCTGCACGATTGTGAAGAAACGAATGCCCGGAGGATGCGGTAACGATGGTCTGACTTCGTTCCATGTCCTGTGACTTGGGTGAAGACCTGCTTGGCGCGAAGGCGTATTTCTGGCTGATACATTCGCACGCTGATACGGCGCAGGGATGGTTCACCAGCCTCCGTCAAAAGGCATTCAATGCGACTCGTGCGGTAGGCGCCTGTGCTGATCCGTATACCGACATTGTGAATAGAATTCAATGAACGGAGGGCCGATGGAGATGCTGACCAATACACAACACACCCATAATCTAAGATAGGACGGATGATAGTCCTATATACGCGAAAAGACCATTCTTTGACTGCACCCCATGATCTACCAGTAAAGGCGAGAAGGAGGTTCCATAAAGATACACAGCGTCTCTTCTAGTTTTCAATGTGATTTCGCCATGTTAAACTCTTGTCGAATGTATTGGCAAGGAAAATTGTAGATTGGACGAAGTGAAGTTTATGACCCCCCTTAAAAAGATAAGGATGATTATCGAGAGGATCTATTCTACAGAAGTGCATGCAACTGGATTTTGAGGTGAGTTTTATCGCTCTATTCTTGCAGTTTGTTGAAGAAAAGCTGTAACTGCCTCTCAATGACTTACGTGCTCTTCGAGGAGCAGAATATGGCAAAGTCGTCAACGAAGAGCGATGCTTTCACACGCTCTCGAATAACTGATGCAATACTATTGATAGCAACGGCAAACACAGTGACACTCAGAATTGATCCTTGGGGAACACTATTGTCTAACTGGTGATTTGAGGATGTGTCATCAAGGATGCGGAAAGATCTTGACGAAAGAAAGTCTACTAGAAACGAAGGGAGCCGTCCCCCAAAGGCTCCAAGAACCCAAGATGCGAAGAATGAAGTACCTCAGTTGGTGTCATACACTTTCTCTATGTGAGAAAAAATTGCCACCAGATGTTTCCGTAACATGAAAGAAGTGAATATCTGAGTGGCAAGAAAGACTACGTGGTCCATGGTTGACCTGTGCTTTCTCAAACTACACCATTCGCTCTACAAGCTTGCACACACAGCGTGTGAGACAGATTGGGCGGTAACTTCAAGGGATTGTTCTGTCCTTTCCTTCCTTAGGGATTGGAATAACAATGGATTCACGCCAAATCCTTGGTAAGGAATGTCCACCCCCAATCAGGTTGAAAATACGGAGAAAAGAACGAGCATTTTCCTGTGTTTAAGCATTGGATTATGTTTCTGTTCTGCTGTTGGAGCACAATGTTTTGCACAAGCGAGGGCACAGGAAAATTCATCCATGGAGAAAGGAACATTGTAATCTTCCACCACGTGACTCGAGAGATCTTGTCTTCAGATCTCCATTCTCCTTTTGGTCTTCAGAAAACTAGGAGAGTAATGTACGGAGCTGGAGATATGCTCGAAGTGAGTGGCCAATTCTTCAACTCTATCATCTGGTAAGGGAAGAATATTTTCCATTTACCAGAAGCCCTGAGACAGGCAGTGAAGGAAGTCTTCCACCGATCTGTCGAACCTTTCGCCACAATTATTAGGGAGCGTACGGCTAGAGAGTGATGAACTTTAGGGTCTCCAGGACGCGGCCTTACTTTCCCGTATGGCCAATCTAGCTCTGGCTCGTGATCTTTTATAATTGATCGTATTATCTATGGTTGGAAACCTACCTCGCGGCGGCGATGGTGTAATGGTTTGCGTACTGGACTGTTGTACCCAAGTTGGCGGGTTCAAACCCGATCGAAGCCGTGGGTTTTTAGGGCGAAAAAATCCTTCGTACGCCTTCCTTCGGAGGGGAAGTAAAGCCGGCTGTCCCATGTTCGTAGATTTACTTGCATGTAAAAGATTCTCAAGCCTAAATGACGTAGCCTCTGAGCTAAATTCAAATCGCCTGTTTCTCGCCCAAGAAATACCTCCTTTCTCTCCTAGTTGGTGAAAGGAGCGTAGCGAAATTTGCGTGGTCGGACGGAAGAGCGGGCCTGATGGTCCGAGTCTCGCCACGTAAAATAAGGAAAATTCAAATCAATTCAATTCAATACCTCAGTTTTGCCACAGCCCGTTTCCGATCCCGCACCGCAGTAGTGCATTATATATTCCACCTTGGCGCGGGAGGATCTCGTGGGTGACCCGACGACTTCGGGATGGCAATTGAGGCCGCATGAAGAACGGCTTCGGTAAAGTGGGCAATTGTAGCACCAATATCATTTGTGCAGGTTTCCGCTTTCCGTATTTCTTCCTCGAATGTTTCCCACTCAGCCGCTTAGCCAACAAGGACGAGCAACGTTAAGGTCGGGAATATCGAAATTGACCAGAAAGGGCAAGTGGTTACTGGCACACAGCCCGCCAAGGATAGTCCACTCAAAGATGGTAGAGAGAGAGGGACTACAGAGAGCCAAATGGACGGACGAGAAAGTGTTTGAAGCCACGGAAAAAATGTGTTCTTTTGCAAGTATTCAGAAGAATTAAATGCTGGTTGTCAATATTTTCAAGAATATTGCCTCTCGAGCAGGTCCTTGTGCCATCCCAGGCGGGAATTGAGGCATTAAAGACCCCCCCCCATAATATAAAAAGGGACGGAATACTGTGAAAACACATCTTCAAGTTCTTGTTGTGACGACTTGATCAGGAGGAATGTATACATTGCACACCGTTAGAGAAACGAACGGTAGGTGTATCCGAATGCATACAGTTTGAAAGTAGGTTCGAATGTTTTGTTCCCTAGGGAGCCACGGATAATTACCGCGACACCACCGTGAGTACGGAGTCCGTCATCTTGATTCAACCGATAGATGTTAAACCCGCTAAGACAGAGAGGATGATGGAGAAGAAGATGAGTTTCCTCAAGACAGACTATAAACGGTCTATGGCGAGATATGATCAATTTTAATTCTTCTGAATGGGCACGAAAGCCGTTTAGATTCTACGGAACAACGCGCGTGGAGTTCTACGTAGGCAACACGAAGCACGTGACTGGAGATATCCGCCCTACCGCGCGGAAAACAATCAGTTTCATTAGCAGCTTGAACCATCCCACTACCAAAAGCTCTGCAGGTTATTAGGCGAGGAAAAGCGCCTTCGGAGAGTGGGGCGGTGTTCCAACAGTGCAGGAGGCATTGAAGGGTGTCAAGTCTGCATTACAATACTTAGACACAGAGGACAATGCAGAATGGAGAGAGCTCAAACTCCGAAGGATCTGGAGAAATAGCTAAAGAAAAAGTTTAAATCAAACGATTAAAAATAATTGATATTTCTAAGGAATATAAAGATACTGAAATTTTCAGTTCGTGCTTTTAAAGAATTTCGCTGTATCTATATATTATCAAAATCAAGAATTGAAGAGAAATTCTATATACTTTTGTAATCATCGGATATAGTGAACCAAAAACTTTAGTCTCAAGGAGATCACTACAACCGGAGTCGATACTGATTTACTACGAATAGTAAAACATACTGTAATTACTGAAAGTAAGTAAAACTCAATAAGCACTTACAAAGCCCACCTCATACCCCGACCTCGCAAATACACGCCAAATACAAATACACCTCATTATCGCATTACACTCTCGACTCTGCTCCTGACCGGTGTCGCCTGCTCGATCAGCTGCCATTTTGTGCACTTTCATTGGTCGAGAGGCTTCCCGCTCTGGGGCCAAGACAAATGTTGACTATTCTTCCCGTTCCCGTCGGGTTGTGAACTGAGTTGTCAGTTTTTCAACTTTCTTTGCGTTCCCGTTTGCGGTCTATTGTGGAGCGGCCTTGACAGGCATTTGCAGGGGAGCTCCCCCTTCACTAACGAACACGAGTTGAGTTATAGCCGCAAGATATCAGGTTAAGAAAGGTTCACGCACGCTCTGTCTGGATGATGCAGCTGTATAGATCGATAGTGACAAACCGATTAACCGCGCGTTGCGGTGTGGCAAAGGCAGGAGGGAGAGCGCAGACACGAGCAGAGACACTTTTGTGTCAGTTAAGTTCGTTAACGCCTTATTTTACGTGGCGAAATTAGGCCATCAGGCCCGCACTTCCGTCTGACCCCGCAAATTTCGCTACGCTCCCTTCACCATTTAGCGGAGAAAGAACGGGATTATCTCTAGCGACGAAACAGGCGATTTGAATTTAGCTCAGAGCAAGACCATGCAGCTCTCCATCGAAACCGGGGACAAAGCTTGAGGGTGCTACTATAAAAGGCGATAGTGTCGCCGGGTGCAGCTGCAGGTTAGGCTCGCCAACTTTCCCACATACAAATTGACTAATTTGTGAGAAATACGAAAAGTGTCTTCTAAATGTTTAATTATTAATAATCTATACTTTATACGCTGACCGTCATACCACCGAATCCGCGTGTGTTCATGCCCGATGTAAAATGTAGGACAAAAATCAAGCATTTTCTGCCATCATCTACGATAGCTCAAATTTATACCGGCCGTGGGCCCTTTCGGTCGAAATTGTGCAAGTTGGATCTTTCGAAGTCTTCGGTCGGCGACTTTGTCGAAGGATCAAACGGTCCAACGATGTGTGACTGTCCCGTTTATGAGAGAGTATGTGTCGATATCGAAACAAAACACGACGTACAAAAAACACAATCGATTTTGCCCCGTCTGTTGTCACTTTAAAGAACGTACGTTGATCTCGACAAGTTGATGGGGGTTGTTACCTCATAAGCAGGTAATGTTTGAGACCTTTTTCTAAAAATTTATTCTTACTTGGCCTGTGGCCCTGAGCAGCCGTGCGCGACTGATACAGTAATTATTTTTTTATACAGCAAGTATATATGTTTATATAGCAAGTACATAAGGTTACAAAAGTTAAATAAAAGGCATCCAGATAATGGCTGAAGAGAAAAAGAAAGAAATAAGATTTCGAAATCTATCAACAGCTAACATTAATACGGCCAAAACTGTTCGTGATATTGAGCATTTTACGTCTGCAAAAATTTAGGTACGGGTAATTTATTGCAGTAATTTGTTACTTAGAAATTGTAAAGTGCCTGATCGATTTGTTCAATCCTAATTTCAGAGCATATATTTTTCCTATTTATCAAGGTTTATAATTTATTATACCTTTCACCTTCTTTAAGACTTCAGTGGCTACAGTAGATGAACAGTTCTTCGCCTACTCTTCGAATCAGAAAGCAGTCATTTAGATTCGAATTCTATAATATATTTAATTCTTAATCAAACACTGACTTGATAACATTATAATACATGTTAGAAGTTCTGCCAGAAATCCCATTTAGAAATATAGTACTGCAAATATTATCAACTTGGCCAAACGCCTCTTCAATTATCCCGTGGTCGAAAGATTAACACGTGAATATCAAAATATAGTAACTGTTGGCAAATGAAAACAAGAACAATATGTACTCGCAGTTAATCATATTACATTTAAAGTAAGACACTTAACGTTACTCTAGATGAAAAATATTTCTAGGCCCTCTATTCGAAAAACGAGAAGGGAAGATGGTCCATGAGGACAGGGGTGTGTTTGTGCAGCAGGTCAGATTTTGCATAATCAGAGACGCATCCAGGATTTTTCTCTAAGGGGCTTTAAGTACTATAGTGTCCAGCCAACATGATAATTTATCAATAATTATTTATTTATGGAAAATATTAAATTAATTTTAATTTGTCCACTTCTATATTGTAAATAGCCGACGTACCCGGCGTTGCCCGGGTGTTTATAATAATTTATTAGACACGAAGAGGAAATTCCTCTAACCCCACCCTGCGGTGAAGCCTTCTTCTATCCATTCTATTGTATTCCCGCTCTGCCCCTTCCGCCATGCTCGCACCTGGAAAGACCAGCTGTGCCTCACTCACGTTGCCACTAAAACAATATTTACATTTTTTCTTGTTGGGGTACTCGCCTCCAACCTTCAGCCATTGATTCTATCTATTGACGTTTAAATAGAATTCATGTTCCCTAATCTAAGGATCAACCTTTATTTGAATTGGAGTACGCGATTTAGGGTTCTTGATAAAGGCTGGCAGAAAGCTGCCATTAACTGCTTTGCCAATTATAAGAACGCCAAATCCCTAGAGCATATTGGATCCCGGATTGACAAAATATTTTCTATTATCTAAAATAATAACATTCACTTTGGTTCATGCGACTCACAAATACGTAATAATCATTACAACTACAAGAATAACTATTTGATTAAGAACACATGTGGCAGTTAAAATCAATATCCAAGTTACCTTTATAACTGGAGTGAAAAAAAACTGTCAAAAATATTCTTAAATATGAATTATGTAATAAATATGGATTAGACAATTGAATGTAAGATAAAATAAACGAAGAGGTCTCTTCTATCGAGATGCACATATGTGCACTGATGAACTCAATCGCAGATCTCAGTCGTCATCTCCTGATGTCGCGCATCTAAACGATTGCACATTGACGCACTCTTGTACCTGTGATGCAATGCTATGCGAAAAAGTCCACAAAAGTAATTATTTTGTAAATATATTAAAGTTTATTGCAGTAAATCGTAGCTTTACGGACTCCACACCTTTAAAGGAAGCTAATATAAAAGTTATTATCGCGCTGTAAGTCAACACACTTCTGTTTTTATATATTAGTAGAGGTATATATTATATTAATAGTATAACTTTTGTAACTATAGAAAATTAAAAAAAGCTGCTTTGAATAAGTTTCATTGGCTTCTGGGGAGGGGGAGAAACTGAAGCCTCCTGAGCCCACCCCCTTGAGGGTGAAATTATTATAAATTATTTATCAATTATAACAATAGCAAAGAAATCTTGATGGCTAAGCGTAAATTCTAATTCTACTAAAATTAGGGTTATAAAAATGTGAAGAAAATATAATGAAAATATCGTAAGATTTAAAAAAGTTTTACATTTTCCAAATTTAAAGAAAAATGTTTGTTACTAAAATTGATGATAGTAGATTTAATTTTATTTTTAATCAAAACAAAGCAGACTTTAAAACAAGGATCATTTCTAAATAGTTTCAACAACAGAACAGACCACAAATTTGATCAAGTAATAAAACATTTTGAAGAAGCAAAATGACTATATTTAATTTGTCAGACGCAGGTGGGAAATCACAACAACGATTAGAACACACAATGTTCATTGTCATCAGATCGGTGATACAACCAGCGTTAGTCGCGGAACGACGGAGCGCCGGTTAGTACACAAAAGGAACGTGTGAGGGAGCTAGCCGCCTTGATGCAGGGAGCTCATTGGTCAGTGAATCTCGCCAACACAATTAATGACGAAAAATGGTTTCAAAGACTGGGTCAAAATATCAATAATGATTATTTAAAAGCTATGAAGAATTGCTATGTCGGTACACGGGTTAGAAAATAAAGCATGTATTTTAGAAAAAATGACAACAAATAGTAATAAATCAATCAAAAATTCTCAATCTAAAATTATTTTAGATTTATGGCTCACAGAGTTGAAGAATTCAAGGTCTTCGGTGCAGGTGACTGATGGAAGATTATATTAAATTAATTTCTCTGATGTAGTGTTCAAGCAAGATTTCTTGTCATTAAATCGCTGTTCTTTTTAAGACTTGTTTTGATATAGTTCAACCCCACATATATATGGGAGTATTAAGAAAAGTCTGTAAAAGAAAGTCGTTGATTTTATTTGTTATTGATGATTATAGTATTTTTTTTAATACTCTAATTAAGAAAAAGGATTCAAGGACTTTAATACCTTAACTACAGAACAAAATTAAACTGAAAAAAGAGACCTAAGAGTAAATTAAGAGAATCTTCATGGAAAAATTAAGGAAATTTATTTATCAAAATAATATTCTCTAAATTTCATGAATCCCTGATCTAAAGAAAAACTCTCACAGCATTTGCTCATAAACAATAACCCTGTAACAATATCTCATGAAACTACCTTCCTCGGTCTAACAATTCAAGAAAACCTAAAAGAGATTTGGAATAATGAGGTTGGGAAACGCAAGATGACTTAAAACCACTTTATTAAAATCATGTAGCAGCAGACTGTAACTTTTGATACTGCAAGGACTGCAAATGGACACAATAAACCTACACGAAGCGAAGGGTATTAAATGATTTTCAATCCGAGGAGAAACAATTCGCGTGGTATATATTATTTAAATGTTCATGATTCAATAAAAATATGGAAATTTTTAAAAAGTAATTATTTCATAACACAAATCAAAATCAAACTATCGTAGAGAGCAATTTCCACTTACATTCTTCTAACACAAAATATTATAGGAGAAGACAGTTTTAACATTACAAAACAAAATTTTATACAATGTTTTGTAATATAACCAGTTTAGTTCGCCCTGAACCAATAACACACACAAAATAAAACACTTGTCACACCCGAAGATTTCACACATGCTTCTCTATGTATGTTTAAGCACTGAATCCAATGCCAGAATTGCGCCGTCTCCCAGTTTTTAAATTGGAGGAAAAACACTGCGAAATTTACAATTTCACGATGGTTTTTCAAGATTAAAAAACACAACTGAAGAGCGGTGGTGCCATTCTGGCTTCGGTGTCGGATTCAGCCCGGCGATATACATAGATAAACATGTGTCAAGAGTTTGGGTTTGACATTTTTTTAAATTTTGTGTCCCTGTATAATTACTAGACTAACTAATACATACCCGGGAGGGTTCGCGTGTGAAAATTTGGACTCCACGCTGGATTAATTCATGTACAGTTGTTTAAGAATGCTGTAAATCCTCGTGGTTTTCAGTACCTATTCCATAACCCTTCCTGTAAAATCCTTATCGCATCTCATGATTGCAGGCTGTCTATAAATTCTCAGAAATTATTTTCATTTCGCGGGGTTCTCTGGTTTGAATTGCCTGACGGTTAAACTTTCTAACATTCTGAAGTTCTTTCGAAAACATTAAACACTTCGCCATTGTTACGGTATCTACAAAAAGAATTGTTTCCTCCCAAATCGAAAGAAAATTAACGGGCGTAGATGGGCTCTCTTTGCTTGTGTTTCAGGCCACTGCTACTGAAAAGGTTTTCGTCACCTGCGACAGACTCTCTTCCTCCCCACACGCGCCGCTTCCAATTGCCTGCCCTCGGAGGGGAGTGGAGCTCCGACGCCATTTCTCCGCCAGTTGGCAAATGCTACTCTAGAGTAACAGGCGAAAGCATCTCTTATGCCAAGACTAAACTTGCGCACGGTATTGCCTTGAGCTGCTGGCGAGGATGAGATGGTCACATCTCGGTGGGAGAGTCCAATGACAACGGGGAATATTTTGAACCGCTCCTGTATTACAGACTTGGGGCAAGAACACTTTTTCAGTGTAGTCCCCCCCCCCTCCTGGCAATGGAAAATTCTCAATCTAAAATCATTTCAGATTTATGGCTCACAGTTCAACAATTTAAGGGCTCAGATAGAGGGTGAACCATAATGTAAGATTATATTAAATTAACTTCTCTGATTTAGTGTTCTAGCGAGATTTCTTGTTATTTATTAAAATGCTGTTCTTTTGACGATTTGTTTTGTTATAGTTGAATCCCACATAATTGTGGGCGTATTAAGAAAATTCTATAAATTAAAGTCATTGATTTTATTTGTTACTGATGATTATATCTTTTTTACTCTATTTAAGAAGAAAAAGGTTTCAAGGACTTTAATTAATTAAATAACTACAGATTAACAAAATTAATCTGAAAAAAGAGACCAAAGGATAATAAATTAAGAGAATCCTCAGCGAAAAATAAGGGTAATTTAATTATCACAAATAATATTATAAAAGAATTAGCAATGCTCTAAAGACCAGAAAGTACAGCTGAAATTAAAAGATGTAATAGAACAAGTGTGAAACTTGATACAAAATTGATAAATGCAACATTACTTAGAGAATATTGAATTGGAATGTTACAAGTGCAATTAATGTTCACCTTTAGCATATCAAAATACTTTAAATAAGGAATAAAAAGCAATACAAATAGTTGAAAGTGATTTGCACGAAATTTGTCAGAAAGGTAAGGATATTGTGTGAATGAATGAAGTTTTAAAATATTTGATACAAAAATTAATAATAATAATAATATTAATGATAACAATAATAATAATATTAATGATAACAATAATAATAATATTAATGATAACAATAATAATAATATTAATGATAACAATAATAATAATAATATTAATAATATCAGAACATATACAAATAGTAAAACTAAATATCAATTATCCTCATAAATACAATTCTAATATGTCAGCAATTTCTAAACACTTGACTTTCTATAATAGCATGTGCTAACTTCGAAGGAATAAAAGTCAATCAATTTTTCTCATGATTTGTCTCTGCCCCTCTGGGCCAGAACTAGGAAGGCCTAAATTTAAATGTATTTTTTGGTGTAAGATTGCACCTCTTGATAGGCATATCAACAGCTACTTCTATCATATAAAGAAGAATAGTTGTTTGTTTTTTATACAAATCTACATTTTTTTATTCTACTGTAAATTAAATTTTCTGAATGGACTTTCACAAAATGAGAAATGGTTTTCTGTATGACACTTCAATAAAATTACCTTTCTTCATTCCCTACCTTTTAGAACACAATTTAAATGAGCACTCATTCAGCTTTCTCCAAATATTTTGACATGGATGTAGAAATTGATCAAAGTTCATTTTCATCAACAATTCTAAAAGCCTAAACCATTTTCTACTAAAAGCATTGTAATTAATTCCAATGACGCCATTACACTTACAGTAATTGCAAGTTAATATTGTTACTGGAAATTTGCTGGACTGTGTAACAAAGCTCTGCATCCAGCTGCCCTTAAATGATGGTGATAAAATGATGATCAAAGAAAATAGGACAAGGAGTGGTGAACAGAAGTAAGCCCAGACAACGAAGAGTGAAGACTGTGAGTAAAAGCAATGAAAGATTGCAGTGTGACCCAGGGTAAGCAAGGGTGGGGATACACTATAAAATTTATACCTTTTCCTGACAAATGGGTAATACTGCAATAATTAAAATTCCAGATAATATCAGGTACTTCTGCTAGTTAGAAATACATATGTTTAAGCTAGTTAGAAATATATATGTATTCAGAACTCTTTCATATTCAGTCAGCCTCCATACTCCTCGATGTGTATATTTCGCGAATGTTCATTCCCGCCTGAGATATGGCATAATATGCTGGAGAAATACATCATACAGCTCCCACACTTTTAGATTATAAAAAAGAATGGTGCGAAGAAACAGCAAATCCCACCCACGTGATTCTGCCCCTATTTATTAATCTAGGTATTTTACCATTACCTCGTAATATCATCATATATGAATCAGTGGTTTTTGTCAAAAATGAATGACTTAAGGGCAGACATATATTTTCAGCAAATGCCGTTTTCCATAACTACAACACTTGACATAGCAATCATACACATCAGGTGACTGTATTAAAAATCACTACAAAATTTCACATATAATACTTGTACTTAATAACACCTTCCCAGATGACATTAAACAATTAAATTCTATACAAAAATTTAAGTTCCAAGTAAAATCTCTTCTGCAGCACAACTGGTTCTACACCATTAGAGATTATACTGAGTATCCAAAAGGAAAGTAATCTTAATTTTAACAATGACATTTAATGTATTATATACCACTTGGATTGTATAAATGTAAAACACATGTAACAAACAATGTTATTATTTTCCATTATGTGATAGGCAAGAATGCAATTTCTTTAGTTTTATACAGAGCCAAAAAATAGCAATAAAAGTTAAATTTTATTAGTGATTTCAAATGCACTTGAAATAACTTTCAAAAGCTCTCCTGCGAAATGAGAGATTTCCAGGTGTGGCCATGTTGCATTTAGGGTGCGATTCATTGAATTTACTATGTAGTACTATTCCCTTTTCAATATTTGTCATATGATAATAACCATTAGAGGAATATACTATAAATATTTGGCAGACTAATGAGCTTCATAATAATAATAACATATATATTTATTAAAAAGTTAGGCATACTCAGTTAAGTACAATGAGCAAAAAGATTATACAATGTAAAGTTGGCTGGTATTGTTTCAGGTATAGCCAATTATAAACATTTTAATGATCCTGTAGTTCCAGTTTTATAGACATTTTAATTTTCATCCTGGAGCATTAGATGATCTTGAAATAGATATTCTTGTGATTATATCACCACTGGAATGGTCCTGACTGATGGAGATGAAAATGATGAAAATAATATTGCATGCATATTTCACAAAATAACTTTCCAGGTTCGGTTGTGGTATAGAGAAAAGATGTTAATAGTAATGCAGACAGAACTAATTATGAAATCTCAATTAATAAAACACAAGCATTTGAAAGTAATTGAAACTAAGTTTCTTGAACAGAAGCCTTGTGACCAGAACATAGTCTGAACAAAAGTCTTCTTACACAAAACACAGTATTTCTATTCTGGACAATTTTAACTCAAACAAAGATGTGCCAGTACATGTGTTAAAACATCTTAATCCTGTCGAAATATTCCCAAAAGTAATGATGAATCAATATAAAACTGATTGTTGATCAGCCACTTTGTTGTGCAAAATACAAAATTTCTCAACATTTCACTGTAACCAAAAACACATCAAAATCTTTATTGGTATTCTATTTTGATCCGGATATCACCCCGAGAAAGAATGCATTGGTGGACAGACAAAGACTACAGAGTACGGATTATATTTCTGGCTATGTCTAAAAATACGTACTTACATTTCAAACAAAAAGATAATTCTAAGATGGATAACAATAGCAGATTCTTCAAAATTAGAACACTGATGAATAAGATCAATGAAAATTTCAATGGAGAATTTTTCACTGCTATTTGTCGATAGATAAAGCCATAGTAAAAATCTTTAGATACCATCCATCATGGGAATATATTAAGGGCAAACCAGTACCTATTAGTTACAAAATGCAGATCTGCAGTTACTGAAGTCACTTTGATATTTATTGTGGAAAGGGCAGCAAGAAAAATGTTAGTAAATAATTGCTTAATGTTGTGCTTTATTTACTAAGACATCTCTCTAATTCAAATAAGCATACCATTTATTTCGATATTTATTTTACTACTATACGTCTGATGCAAAGCTTGCAAATTCAGATGTTTCTAGCCAGAAGAGCCATCAGAGAATACGGGGTAAGATCCTGCCAGTGAAGGTAGCTAAAACTTTTGCTAAGGAAGAGACAATCACATAACTACTCATTTCAAGAACAGAAACAAATTGCTACTTGTGCAATAGGTGGATAACAATGTGATGATCGCGACCACAGGATTTTATTTTTGACACAAAAGAACCCATCACAAATAATAATTCTGACAATTTTATCACTTACAAAAGTACACACAAGTTTTCTTCAAAATATGGAGTAACAGCTTGTGTAACGATAGATTTCATCCCCTTTTTTTTAGGTAATCAAAGTGGCAGTGTTACTCCACAGGAGTCAAACATTGCCACTTCTATTAAATCAACATCTATAGCTATGTTTATATGTGTGCGAATTGGGCAGGAAACATTAACACCTTTTATGAATGTTTGTCTTTGGTCTTTTGACCATTCAAATACAATAATTGGGGTTAAATACTGCTCTGAGACCAGTAAAAATAAAGTTGTATTAACTATTTTACATTGTGATAAAACGTGATACAGAATAAGTGCTCTCCCCATCTTAATTTGTTCTGCAAAACACAGCAACAATATTGAGTATGCAATGGTGTTGTGTTTTGGTGTAACACACTCCACTACATTTGAAGTGGACCTGCTATATTTATACAGTTCAGTAGCTTTTTTATCTTAAATTTATTCTGAAAATGAGATTTTGTCCATGGACCTTCATACCACTAGAAATGAGACATTCTGCGCAAGATAAAATTACCTTTATGCCCATTCACTGCCTTTTAGAACCAAATCTTTCAAGGTTCTACAATTACTTTGACAAGGGTGATGAAATCTATCAATGTACATTCAACTTTTCTTATAGCTTATAAAACTTTCTGCTTCATGCATTTTAATTCATTCCAATAATGCCATTTCACGTTGAGTGATGAAGAGTAAATATAGTTATTGGATGTTTACTGTAACAGCATCTGCTTACTGAAGCTCTTAAAATGATTGATGAATTATAATGAAAATAATAGGGTCAAAGTGAATATGAGAGGGTTCCATGGGCAGAGGCAAGGGCAGACAAGACAAAAGCGAGGACTGTGAGTAAAAACAATGTTTCCACGTTGTGGCACAGGGCATGAGGAAGAGAATTAATTTATTTTCCTCTCACATAGGCAATATTGCGATTAATAAATACCTTCACAACAATGGTACATAGAGTAGCTATTAATAAAGGTTTATCTGAAAGCTAAAATAACCTATTTAAAAAAAAAGGTTCTTAATTTCAAAAACTATCCACGAAGACAATACTAATGAAACTCAGGTTACTTTAATAGTAACAAATGCTGAATTCTATGAATTAACTATGGCAGAGCACAATAATACATTATTTAAGTGTTTGGTATGAAGTTGTATACGAAAATTCCTTACACTTTAGAGAGAAGAATTATTTCCCAAATTTTTAAGTAAATTAAAATGAATATTTCTATACTTAATGGATATTATGACAAAAGGCAACTGACAGGAAATGTTCTATGTAATATTAATAAATTGAAACATAAATTATTTTTGAAGAAAAATTGTGTCTTTACTCAATCAGCTTCACTTTCTAGGAATTTCAATTGAAAATGGTTTCATCACACAGAGGAGCAAAATTCTTTTCGTTTTTGGTGAATAAACTTACTCATACATAATTCTCGTACAAATAACAAATATATAGTTATTTTAAACCTTGCACTATGCACTGATTGAGCTGCTTTTATTAACATTTTTACGGAGATATTAGTGCACGTCCTTGACAGAACTTATTGTTCAGCTATAACATTTTTATTGAGAATGTAAACAGAAATTCTATAAAATAAATCCATAAATGACAATTATGTATTTTTCTACTTGACGTCTCCATTATTTAGACTTCCCAGACGCTGAAAACCGGTTGATACTAAATGCTTGGTTTTAATATAACTACCGCTGGATAATATTAATACGAATTAATTAATTATTAATTCTAAAAAATAGTATGTTTTTACTTTTTTTACTTTGAATATTTTACGAACAAATAACACATAGGGCTCCCCACATTTAAACAAGAGCCTACCCTTATAGCACAACAAATATAACATACCTTTACAAGAAGCCAAATTTAACTTTGTTTACTGGTGGACAATGCACATCAATGCACCTCATGCACCTGTCCTTTCTTAGAATCACGTGGCAGCTACAGCCAGCGATGAAGTACGTTTGACAACTTGACCAGCGCATATATATACTCTTTGGACCAGCGGTCTAATACGCCCAGTAATAGTGTTGCCATATCACGGCGGGCTCTGAACTACGACATGAGTTTCGGAAGGCTGGCGCGCCAATAGCGCCACGCGCCTCCAAGCGTCCATCAAGCTACTGCAAGTTTTTCGGACATGCATTACAAAGATATTGCTTGGATTTACGTATTCTGGAACCTTTGTTTTATTGTTCAGATATCTTAAATGATATTTTGTTTACATATGGCTCCTTCAAACACCAATTGCTGCAGTTTTGCCCACGACACAACTCTTCTTTCGTTTTCTAGGGTGTAGTTATGGTGCAGTTTTATATTTTGGACTAGCGGAACTCGACACATGTTGTTCTGCCCTTCTTCTCCCTCTTCCTGCTTCCCTCTCCCTTTCTCTCACCGTCTCTCCCTCTCTCTTCGTCACACCTCCTCCCTTCCTCTCTCGTTTCACCCTCTCGTTCTCTCTCTGTCCCTCCCATACACATCTATTAGCAGATTCTGCACGTCTCTAAGCAGGTGTGGTAAAATCTAGCAGCGTCGGACAAGGAAAAGGTAATAGAATATTCACGAAGTACTTATCCTGTAGATTACGGTGTAAGAAACATTTCTTAGAATTTGTAAATACTATTGTATTTTTGAGTGAAAGTGCTTCAAATAACTTCTAGTGCAGTTTTTCGAAAACCCGAAAATTTTCTACGAAAAGTGCTTCAAATTACGAATTTACAGGACAATTCAAACGCAGTTTCCTTTAAAAATAAAAATAGTTTGAAAATGTTGAAAGACAATTGCCATTTGGGAAGAAGTTTTACTGTTTTTTAATATTCTTAAAATAATACTTCTGTTCCACCATTAGAAACCGAAAAATTAAGAACATTTCAAAGTGTTCTTGTTCGCCATTAGATGACAGCTGGCATGAGTACCTGGGAGATCCGAATTGCTAGCGACACCGACGGAAATAGAAAACTAATTCGGGAACGTCGGTGCCACTCTGTAACCCCAATATTTTCTTAATTTAACAACTGGAATTTACTTTTTCGTTATCAGTTCTCGGCAATGAATATTTTCCGCCCAAATTCCGCCTTTATTCGCGCAGCATTACATCGTTCTGCATACTCTGTATAATATATACGTATGTATACGAGAGAGTATAATTGTATCTTCATAATTGTAGTTGTAGGAAGACGCCCAACATATTTGATTTTTTTTTCAATTTTTGAAAAATTAGTGTTTTCAACCAACACGAGAGCGGCACCATGATTTACACGTCAATCTGAGTAGCCAACAACAAAATTTCATCAAAAACGATGGAGCCATTTTTGAAAACCACATGTTTAAATAAAATTAAAAATTGTAGATATTTTTCTCCAAATTACGCAAAAATACTGAAATTTCCGGAAAAATGTAAATGATATGATTTCGAAATTTATCTACGAGGAAGATATACAGCAACACATACTTTCTCGCATGATCACGTTACATAATATTAATATCTTGTGATTTCTTACTATTTATGAAACCAGTTATAACTTCAACATTTTGGATTCAAGCAAATCGCTTCTCGTGCGAATCTGCATTAGAAGCGAAACGATAAAAACGAAATAAATTGCTAAAATTAATATTTCCGTCATTATTATTAAGATAAAACCCCATTACAATTAATTAAAACGTTAAATTCAAAAGTTAAACAATGCCATAATCAAACACTACGTACATATTTTGTGCGTAATCCTTATCGGGTATGATCTCCCCTCGAGTAAAGGGATTTATTTCCACAAGTACTTGCATTAGTTCTGTAACGTGAAAATTCCAGCCGGAAACAGTATTCGAAGAATGAAGTAGTTTTCGAAAATATAGTGTTCGCACACCGCAACAAGCACTATAGTTTGGACTCGACTATTAATTTACTGTCGCACTTTCCAAATGGCTTTTAAAGCAATGTCTTGTTCTGCACGGAAATCAATTAATCCTGTAAAAACTTCAGGATTTGTGACTTTTTTGGTTTCATTGTTGCCCTATAAAACATTCAAATACCACAGAATCGAATAAAATTATTATGCTCAATATATTCCTTCCCAGTTCACCAAATACTCGTTTGTTTTGAACAAAGTTATTTGATATCGGTTGCCAACTGCTTTGTGTTAGTTCCAAGAGTCACCCATAGATTGAGTCATCTCCTGGGCGGCCCCCACGAAAGATGTACCCGTCGCCAGATTTCTCGGAATCAAACTTCCTCCGCATCAGACGGGACGAGCTCGCAGTCATGAAAATCAAAGGAGCCATGAGCAGTTTCTTAGCCATCGTGCACGGAAGCTGGGTGAAGTGTGTTGGGCGCATTGAAGGTTTGATTAGGAGCGCTGCCAAGCAATTCCCAGCACATTTCTACAGCCTACGACCTCACACAGTAAAGCGCATTGAACTTAGCCACCTGACGTGAAATTCGTAAGGAAAAATTTATTTTCGCCCGAACGGAGGTAACCATGCCAATATCTTCAATTTGCCTTGATTCTTTCAGCAAAGTAGCAATCTTTGTCAATTGTGTGTCGTGTCGTTTCTTTTCCAGAACTCTCGTCTGATGAGAACTTTTCATGGAAAAAATCGATTTTCGTTGCAGTGTTTTCGAATGCTCTCCCAATTCATTTCAGCAATATTTCGTAGCCTCAACAATTGTAGAAATCATTTTTGAATTTTCTATTGAGTTCTCTCTTGGCAGTTTTTATGGTTTGAATAAAATTTTCAAGACGTGGAGTAAGCCTTCCTAGTCTCTTAAGTTCGAGTTTTTCCGAAATAGGACGTAAACCGAAAGGAATTTTTAGTGAATTTTAAACTGTATCCAATGTAATAATATATAATGCAGAAAACTGCCACTCTTAAATTTGTCCTTCACCGGCAGCAACAGCACTTAAATATGAAAATACCCATCACGCCCTTTTTGTACTCGCTACACACAACGAAGCTCCCAAAATTATTGACGTGTGTTTATTTTTTGTTTGATATTCCGTAAATACAAAGTTACATTTACACATTTTTTAACAAGTAAACATTGACTATCTTTTTTAGTGGAAAGGATAGGAAAAAGTTGGGGATTCCCATGTGTGACTTCTCGCTCAGGTCCGCTAAAATTCTATAAATAACCAGAGAGTATTACAAAGGGTAAATGTTTTGAAATCACAGAGATTAAAATTTTATTTATATAGGTACAATTAGCAAGTGGCAATTTTCACAAAAACCTACGTATAACGTAAGTGAAAGTGAATCAATGTAAGAGGAAACTATTATAGTGACGAAGACTAATAATAATAATAATAATAATAATAATAATAATAATAATAATAATAATAATATTTATTTGGCTACAGTTGGCTGATTGCCAGGTGGTAACCATTACTCTACAGTTTTACAATATATATGTATATTTACAATGCAAAAACAATTTACAATACAATCCTTTAGAGCATATACACCCATTGTATAAACATACACAGACCTCTATATATCTATAGTACATACACACACACACGCACATATATATATGTATATATATATGTATATATATATGTATATATATATGTATATATATATATATATATATATATATATATATATATATATATATATATACACATATATACACACACCTACTCACACTCATTCATCTACATCCTTATAATAATAATACTAATAATATTTTTATTTGGCTACAATTGGCTGATTGCCAGGTGGTAGCCATAACCCTACAGTGTTACAATATATGAGCATTTACAATTCAAAAACAATACCATAATTTACCATATAAAAACTATTTACAATACACTCCTTTCGAGCATATACACTGAATATATAAACATACACAGACCCGTATACATATATACACCCATACACACACACACATATATATACATATATATATACACACACATTCACACACATACATACATATACATGCACACATACATACACACACATACATACATACATACACATTCCTATACATGAATGCTCACTCTCACGTTCACACATAACACGAACACACACACACTTGCCTTACATATTATACATGCCTACATTTAAATGAAGAACATATATTTAGTTACACCTAGTAAACATGCACATATATACATATACATAAAATTAACCAGTTACACAATTTGTTTTTTAAATATAAACACAATGTGGATTTTTAAAGTTAGCTCTTTAAGCATTTAGATTTGCTTCCCACCTACTGTCGCACTTCACTTCACTACAATACACTACACTACACTACACTTTCACTACATCTTTCTTTGGTTATGCCATATAACTAATTAAAGTAGCTTTCCACTGCACTGCACTGCACTGCACTGCACTGCACTACACTACACTTTATCTATAATAATTTACAAATTGTGTATTCTGAACTGTGCGGTAAAATACGTCCACTACAAGTACTTATTAAGTCGTCTTCTAAAAACACCAACAGAGCCAGGAAAAGGCTCTACGACCGCTGCAGGGATTTCATTCCAATTTTTAACCGTACGATTTACAAATGAATATTTCCCTATGTCGGATCTCTGACATCTACTTTTTATTTTGCATTTGTGATCGTTTCTCCCAACTCTTAAAGGGGAGTCCAGTCTTTTCGTTATTTCTGCCCATGCAGGTGACTTACAGTACGCCTTGAAGAGGCAGCACAATCTGGCTTTTTTTCTTCGTACACTGAGGGCCTCTATAGGTTTTGGTGGATTTGAACTACTCGAAGATCCCTTATTTATGAATTTGATTGCTTTCTTTTGAATTTTTTCTAACTCTTCAATCTGACCTAATCTGTATGGGTCCCATCCAGCTGATGCGTATTCAAGAATCGGCCTAACTAAAGATGTGTATCCTATGTTTCGACTCTCCATGTTTCCCTTTCTAAGTGTTCTCATTACAAAGTGTAGTGACTTCCACGCTTTTCGGGCAATAGAAGTAACGTGTTCCCCCCATCCCAAGTCTTGGCGTAATATGACACCCAGATACTTACAACACGATACTTGTGGAATGAATACGCCTCCCATTTGGTATTCTAAAGAAACCTTCTTTGCTGATTTCGAAAAGCTTAGTGATTTACTTTTTACGGCATTTATCTTCATTTTATTAATGGTAGCCCAGGAATGAATGTTATTAAGATCGTTTTGAAGTGCGAGGATATCTTCATCCGAATCTATTCGCCGATAAATTATGCAGTCGTCCGCAAATAAGCGCATTACTGACTTAGTACAAGATGGCAGATCGTTGATGAATGCCAAAAACAACAGCGGTCCTAAGACACTTCCCTGGGGGACGCCGGACGTAATTAGAGTTTCCTCTGAATGTTCATGTCCAACTCGAACTTGTTGAACCCGATTTATCAGGAATTCCCGTATCCATGCTATTACGCGATGGTCAACTCCCGTAGATGCTATTTTCGTAAGTAGTATATCGTGCGAAACAAGATCGAATGCTTTTGAAAAATCTATAACAATTGCGTCTGTTCTCTTACCCGAATCTAAAGTTTCAGCAATATCTTGACACGTTGTAATAATTTGGCTTTCACACAAGAAGGATTTTCGAAATCCATGTTGCCCTTCGTATAACCACCCTAGTTTGTCCCATTCCCGACGCAAGAACTCAGCTACCAGATGTTCCATTTGTTTGCAAATCACTGACGTTAGGCTTACTGGTCTGTAATTGGAAATGCAAGAACGACTTCCGGTTTTAAATATTGGAACCACTATAGCCTTTTTCCAATCGTTAGGCACGCTACAATTATTTATGCTTATTTCAAATAATCGCGTCAAGTATGTAATCATCGGTTCCCCTCCAATTTGTAATAATTCTCCAGCGATACCGTCAAACCCTACGGATTTATTACTTCCTATATTGCGAATTCTTTGTCTAATGAGTCGTGGTTGTACTTGAAATTTTTCTCCCTCATTTGTTCCGAAAGTACTGGGAGTAACCGATCCTAACCCGAATACTGATTGGAAATATGCACTAAAATGGTCGGCTTTTTCTTTATTTGTTAGTACAACTTTCCCGTTTTCGTCTTTAAGTGGAGGAATAGATTCTTTGTTACCCCTTTTTGTTTTATGTATCTATAAAAATTTCTCCAACTAGATCGCTCGACTGATCTATATTCTAAAGATATTCGAATGTTTAAACTGTGAACTTATTCTAAACAACAACAAAAAATGACAACAATAAAGAAAATTAAAATATTTCACAAAACAATCATTAACAACCTATTATCTAAAAATAATAATAAACCTCTATGCCCCAGACTAAGAACAACTATTCACAGAACCCAATTGTTTATATTTTACATTATTTACAAACAGAGGCGTATCTAGGTATTCAAGCACCCATAGCAAGCATAGAATTTTCGCACGTCAGAATATTTCAAATTAGGGTTGGTATTTGTTTTAGCGTGTACTATAAAACCGCCACATGTGAGTGGTGTCCAAGGCAGGTGCCACAGCGTAAATACGCCTCTGTTTACAAAATATCTCCGAAGTTTACTTTCCTTATTCGACATCTGATGATTTAAGTTATACCTTGGTACATCTTCACAACATCATATAAGATTCTTAACGTTATTCATCGCCAGATTTACATAAAGGGAACGGCGGGTTCCATTCCACATGCAAATCGTTAATGAGCGATGTTTATTCCTAATGTTTGGGTTGCCAATTATACTCTACAACGTTTTAAATGTTTTATGTATGGTGCGTTGATACTAATATACATTGATGTGAAGCCGGCACCGGGAAAACTTATTTTTTCTCCAACTCCTTATTTTTTGTAACATTTGTAATATTTTTGATAGACATCTCTGTGTAGCGGAAGGGTGTAGAAAATGTGCTCTAACAAAATACCAACTCTTAAATCAGAATTTTTCGTAACTATCCAGATTAAGATGAATCATCTAACCAATACAAAATTTAAACTCAATGTCCTTTTGCCTGTGTATTAATCTTATCCAAACCTGAATATGTAGTCAAGATATTCAAGAATTATTGGTACATATAATTGCAAAATACCAGGCGCATTCAAAATAATTACCGGAGCGTGTAGCAGAAATCTAATCAATTGCTGTGCTAATAAACAAGCCAGTACTATCTCCTTGCCCGGGTTTTCCAAACAAATCTAGTTGGATGTGTGTGTATATACCCGATCATCCGAGGAAATCTGCTCACCTACTACCTCCTTAGACTTGCAGCGGTCTAACAGGCGGCTCTCAAACCGGGCCTTGTATATCCCTACGAGACTGTTGACAATTTAGTCGAATCAGAGAGTTGTCATTTGAAACCCTCACCTTCTGTTGACCTGAGAAAACTACAAGATTTTTATGAGAAACCAATTGCCAGAGAAAATATTTTTCACACCCTAACTTGAAGTCTTTAGCTTACACGTGCGAGTTCAATGAATGGCTGTAAGAAGCTTTACGATATAGACAATAAGAAAGTGGCCCAAGACTATGGAGTGAAGGTATTTGGAATTATGAGTTTGCGATACGCAAGATGACTTTCAACCACTACATAAAGATCATGCGACAGCTGACTACAACTTATGATGCTGCAAGGACTGTAAATGAACACAATAAACCTACAACAGCGAGGGGTATTAAATCATTTTCAATCCAAGGAGAAACGCTTTGTCTACCACAGTAACAATAGTACACGAAACCACAATAAATTGAGAAGCCAATTTTGCAGAATGTGTGCAGACCAAGGACACATTGCAAATACCTGCCGCAAAAAATATTCAAAGCTCAAACACTCAACAACCTACACGGAATTAGAGCTACAAGAGTACCAGTGGGAGAACAAAAACCGGAAGTTGGAGAAGAATGGGACATGAGATTCCCCGCGTGTTCCCCCGAAGGTTCTCTTCAAGGTTCTTCACGACTGCAGCAATTGTTACCCCACACGCGTGCATCTTCACCACAAAGTTCCCTCGACGGCGAAGGTCAGAGGCCTCTCCCTTTTGTTCGTGGCTCTACCCTCGCAGGAGGTCCCGCACGGCACGAGACGTCGCAAGGTCAAATGGACACTTGTTCTTCCAACGTCCTGCCCAGCCTTTGAGGTCTCTCCTGGCGCCGCTCGCGAGCAACGCACGCACTGTTTCCTGGTTGCTATTGAACGCCGCCCAGTGAAGAGCAGTCATTCCGTTCTCGTCTCTCGCGTTGACGTCGGCGCCCGCGTCCACCAGCAGCTCCACGCACCGCCCGCTCTTGTCCGTGCCGGCAGCCAAGTGCAACGCGGAAGACCCGTTGCAGTTGACGGAGTTGGCGTCGGCGCCTCGTTGGAGAAGAAAGGCCACCACGTCCGCGTGCGCCTGCCAGGCTGCGTTTCGCAGAGGAGTGAAACCGTCTCGGCCAGTGTAATTGACATCAGCACCGGAGTCTAGGAGACGTCGTACCTCACCCAGTCTTCCCGCTTCTGCCGCCCCAGACAGCTGCTCACCCAGGGGGGATGGGGAGGTTTGTGCCCTATCCCACCTCAACTCCTCCTGCCGAATCAGGAGCTCCACCCGCCGCCACGCGCGTTGTTCCTCGTCGGCCGCTGCGCCCTGGTGGCCGGCGCCTGAGGGAGTGGGGGTGGAGGTGGAGGAGGGGGGCTCCACCCCTCCGCCCGCTGCTGCCCCTCCCGTCGCCGGTGCTTCGCGGGCGCTGGCGGCGGCGGTGGCGGCGGCAGTGGCGGCGGCGGCGGCGGTGGCGGCGGCGGCGGTGGCGGCGGCGGTGGCGGCGGAGGTGGAGGCGGCGGTGGCAAGAGACGCACGTGCAGATTTGGGCTTCTCCAGTTGGCGCAACAGAGCCTCAACGCGGGGCACAAACGTTTCCACCGCACTTTGCAGAGACGCCTCTATCTCATTCACACGGCCTTCCAGACGCTGCAAACCTCCATCCCCGCCAGATCCCTCCGGTGCCGTCCTCCTCTCCTCCACGGCCGTCACTCTCTCCTGGGTCTCTTCCAGTCGCTGCTGCAGAGCGCGGATGGCGTCGTCCTTCTCTTGCAGCTTCCGCTCCATCTCTCGCAACGCCGTTGTCGCTCTCTCCTCCTGCAGGCGCAGGGCCTCCTGCATCCTCCGCTCAGCCTCCTGGACCTTGCGCTCCGCCTCCAGTTTCTCCCGGCGAAGGGTCGCCTGAAGCTGCGCCAGCCCCTGCGCCACCAGCTGGAAGGCGTCGCCAACGGCGTCCGCGCCACCTCCTGAGCGGTTCTCCCCAGCCCTTCTGCGACTCGCCATAACTTTCTTCGGGCCTCTGAAATTCACAAAAAAGGCGTAAGTGGCAAAACTAAAGATTCCTGGAAAATTTCACTGTATATTACAAACCCTTTACAATCAAAGAACAAGCTCTAATAAGTAAAACTTCGAATATTTAGAACGTATTACAGTGCAAAACTGGAAAGAAACAGTCGAACAATCACGTGGGTCGCGAACGCCAATGCGAATCATTGATGACAACTGCGTAAACTTCAGCAAGGGTTTCAACCTGCTGGCTCATGCGGTCGTGTTCATGTGAACAAGGGTTCGTTCTTTCTAGTTCCGTTATTTATTGGGATGCAAAAAATCGCCGCCCGCGTCCACAAGCAAACAAAGGAAATTTGCCGGAAGAATTCGGTTTTTCATTAGAGCTGTTCCACGAAGTTGGCATGGTGCACGCGAGTAAAAAGACTCGTTGAGGGTTGACGTGAGTTGGGAGATCACGCGAGACTGTACTCAGTCGAGTGCACTCTTCAGCACACATGTTTTCTCATTCACTATTCACCCAGCAAACATTCACCTCAATGTTTTATGTCATTGGAGAAAGTAATTTGTTTGAAACTTAAAGAGAGCATTATATTGTTAAATATTATTCATGTATTCAAAGAATTAGTTAATGATTCTTACAACAGTGTTAATCAAAAATATTATTAAATACTTCATCTTCGAACACTTAGAGGAAAGGGTTAAAAGACTGTCCCAGACAACTAATTCCGGTCCGTAATAGTTATGTAAGTAGAGGAAAATTGAACCACGAAGTTGGCATGGTGCACACGAGTGAAAAGATTCGTTGAGGGTTGACGTGAGTTGGGAGATCACGCGAGACCCGACTCAGTCGAGTGCAGACTGCGGGTTCCACTCTGATGACTGTGCTGCCTGAAGTAAGAATTCGGTTTTGGCAACAAAATCACAATTTCTGCGGAACAGACGTAAATAATCTCTTTCAACTTCTGGGATTAATCTTTACTCCTTTTAGGCGTGAATGTTGATAAGCGTATGCGTATAAACATTCTCCTATTGAGGTTTTGGTACAAGGTTTGATCATGGAACCGTATTTTTCTGATTAGGAAAACCTGTTTCCCGACTACAAAATAAAATAAACCCTATCCTCATGTCTAGATCTATATAGGGAACCGTGAGACATACTAACATGGTTCACGAATTCACGAATATTATGCTCACCGTGATAATAAACTGATTGGGATTCCCAATCAGAAATAATAATTTTTATTTTTTCCTGATACGTTATAGTCAGGGGGGCTACAAAATATTCGACTTCAGCCAATGAGCTTCAGGCAGCAGTTTGCGTCACAATATTAATTACAGGAAATTTTAAATACAGCCAGATACCAAAATTATCATTGTTACAAATCATTGGTGAAGCATTTGTTTTAAATATTGCATCTTGTACACCTTCATTGTATTATTTTTGGTTGGTTATCGTTTAAACTTGTCACTTTGTTCCACTTTCAAAATGTTTCTCTACACTTCTCGCTCTCCATGCAACATGGCGGCCTGCGTCTGGTCTAGCTATTCAAACCATGGAGCTATGAATAGCTACATGATTGAAACGAAGAGCTCGTGCTGGGGTTACGTGGTTCGTGACGCAAACAGGTGCTTCGCATTAGGAGCAAAAATTGGTGCATCGGAGTAACTCATCCATCTCTTTCCACCATAATTATAGATTGTTATTGCCTTCGACACAGAGCTCGATAGACACTGCTTAACTTATCTGGATCGAAAGGATCGTGGATTCGAGACAAATATAAATACAGTTGAATGATCTTTTATGAAGAGAATTATCAGTGGGAATTATGGGAGGGAAACATGAAAAGACAAACCGAGTCAGGTTAACGTCTAGGTAATTAGTAAATAAGTAAATATGAATTCATAAAATTACGTAAAAAATACGAATGTACAACGGGCGTTAAGAGATTCTAATGATACCCGGCCAAAGGTCCTAGGGCATCATGTCGTCATCCATTATTAGAACCCTTAGAACGTACTTGGTGCATATATAACTATTTTTTAACGCGTAATTACCCTTTACTCTGAAAATGTAAGAAACCATGGTACTCTTACAACCCGTCTAAAAAACAAGATGTTCAAAGATTCTGCAACAGTGCAATTAATACTATCTGTTGGAAAAGTTTGAAGAAAAAAATTGGAGCTGTTTTAAGAAAATGGCGTTTGAGCGTTTCTGAAAATGTGGAATATTAAGCTCATTTTCACCGGAAACTGTTGAGTTTTCGGGAACCTTTATCTAACATTCTTTAAAGCACATGTACTCATAAATATATAAATGTAAAGAAATTGCTGCTAATGTCAATATTAGCGACGTGAGAGACAAGTGAAAAAAAAATACATTTCTGCAATTTTTGAAAAAAAAAACAATACAGCAATATGGCGTTTACGTCATCTTAAAGAGCCCTTTTAACACTACCCCTAACAAAAGTTAACTGAAAAATTTTGGAGCTGTTTTTGAGAAAACATTTTTGAAACTTTTTAAAATTACTCATATTGCTCGCAATATTGTGCGAAAACAACTACCATTTTCAAAAAATGTACAGTACCTTAATGAAATAACTAACTATGGACAACAAATTTCATTTGAAGGGAAAATTCCTCCAAACAGACACGGAAAACTGAATGACATCTATCACCCAATCTTACAAACTGAAACCCTTCCTTCCTCCCTGCCTTTACATAGTAAAAAAGATTTTTGTTTTGACACACTCGATCTCATCGTCACTACACCAATTTTATTTTACTATAGTCATAGATACTGATGATGCTCTGCATTCTTCAAATAACTTCATGTAATTTCAAATTAACTTCTCCTCATAGCACGTCACACAAAAAATTAATTCTCTTTAATACTTCGAGTTATCTATGAATGTAAACTCTGATGTTTTTAAACTAATTTTAAAAAAAATCATATGCATCATTTGTAAACTGTGAAACTGTCATCAATATTTAAAAAACTACTTCTGTCATACCAGTTGACCGGGTGAAGCAGACGACTTCATTATTTTTTTTTTTTGTGAATGTCAATTTTTTTAGAAACTAAATGTTTATTATTTATGAAGTCAACTAACCTAGACACTGGGTATGCCAGAATTTGTTTTATTATTGTTCAGTTCCTCTCAATGCATCACTTTACAAGATATCTGTTACCATTTTATTGAATATAACTTACTTTATATTTTAGGTTGATTTTCAAGAAAGACCCCAAAGAGGGTCGAAACTTTAAATGCGACACGAAATGAATTGTTATATTAAACTCTCAGGCTGTTTTATTAAGGTCAAGAAACTAATAATAAAACATTTTAAAAGACGTTAAAATATTCATTATAATACAAATATTGGGAGTTTGGGATTGCATAAAATTTTATTTTCTAGGTTTTATCTAGTAAAAAGTAAGACTGGCAAAATCTTTAGGGAAATACACATTTTTTACGAAATTTAAAAAAGTAACTTTTAAGGGGAAGATTTTTAATATCCGTAGTTATCCTACACTCTTTGAAAATGTTATCATAATCAAGGTTTGCTGTTTAAAGCGTCAAGGTACAAACTGATATGAGGGCCATGCCCCAACTCAAACCAATATTTTTTTGTACAATTTTATTCTATTTATTCAAAACTATTGGCTCTCCAAACCATTCGTCCCAAGCAGCGCATGCAAACGTCACTTCAGGATATTCAGATTATAAAACAGTGTTGCGAGTTTGTGTTGCTCCGACAATAATTCAGAAATCAGCTTCATTTGTACCAGACATTTTAGGTTCACTGAATTATAAATGAAATTTTTAACATTTCACGATTTTGTATAACTTTTCATAAAATGTTAGACAAAACGTCCATCTCTATTCCAAGTACTCTCCTCAATTATCAATAAAAGACATAGCCAAAAATAAAGATTAGTTTTAACTTCACTACCTGTTAGCCATTTGTGTGAAACATCATAACACGAAGTTTTTATTTTGTTGCATTTTTCTTCCTTGCAATATGGACAACCATACTAAACATTGGAGTGGGTTGACAAAATTTCTTTTCTACCTCGTTAAGACGAAAAAACTACGTATGTAGCAGTTCATTCACTGCATCTGTAATATTAAATAGGATTTACAAAAGAAATATCAAGTAACACTAATAACTCGCAGCACTTCCTTTCAACGATTCCCTCATGTTCTCCCTCTACATCATCCACGCGTCATTCTCCCCCACGCCGAGCAGTGGAGACTCCACTTTTGCAGAGGCAAGGTTTCCTTATTTGTGGTGCTACTCTCGCAGACTACGTCACGAGATGTCGTCAGGCCAAACGGCGTCTCGTCTTTCCAACCTCCTCCCCAGGGCTTGAGGTCCCTCCTGGCGCCGGCCGCGAGCAGCGCGCGCACCGCTTCCTCATTGTTACTCTGCTCCGCCCAGTGCAGAGGGGTCTCTCCATTCCAATTCCTCGTGTTGACGTCGGTGCCCGCGCGCACCAACAGCTCCACGCACCGACCGTTACTCTCGCTCCACGCAGCCCAGTGCAGGGCGGAACATCCAAAACGGTTGACAGTGTTTACATCGGCGCCTCGGCTTGAAGAACGGTGAAACCTCGTCCTAAATGGATATTTTCTTCTAAAAATTCGGAGCCCTTTTTTAAGAAAATGGCGCTTACGCGCTACAGTATATTCGAAAGTTGAAGCACTTTATCACAGAAAATTTTTAAGTTTTCGAAAAACTTTATTCAAAGCCATTTGAAGCACATTAACTCACAAATACAATAATGTTTACAAATTGTTGGCAATGTGCATATTAACGGCGTGTGAGATATTAAAAAATAAATTTGAATAATTTTTAAGCAATAAAATACTTCAAAATGAACCGTACGTACATTAAAGAAAGCAATTAGCACCATCCGTTCGAAAAGTTTGAAGAAACAAATTGAAGCCGTGTTTGAGCAAATGGCTTTTGAACGTTTCTGAAATTGCGAAATTTTGTGCTAATTTTCACAGAAAACGGTCGAGTTTTCGAGATTCTTTAAGTGACATTATTTAAAGCACATGTACTCATAAGTATAATAATGTACGCAAATTGCTGCTAATGTAAATATTAATGACCTGAATAAAAAAATGTTTTTGTAATTTTTGAAAAAACAAAAGAATACAGCACTATGGCGTATATGTCATCTTATAGAGTGCATTATGCACATATTTCTGCTGCTACACTAAGCAAAAGGCATCTTGGCATTCTCTCTGAGGGATGCTAGGCAATGGAACGTTGGATCATAATGAAAAGAAAAGTTTCTTTTTTTTTTTTTTGCTACTTAAAATGGTTTGCAAAATTCGCTTAAATGTAATTATTATTGTCTTGATCGTTGATATCATCAATTCTACCAACAATTATTTGCAAATTAGTGCTACAATAATTCAAATTCAGACATGTAAATTATAAAATCAATTGTTAAGAATATTTTGTGTACAAAATTTGAGAAAGAAATAATCGAAGACAGTACTGGACAGACAAATTCATGAAATTAAATACTTTTATTCCAAACTGAATCACATTAAATATGAATCTGTTGTCCCGTGTGTAACAACCCAGGCTTTTTATGTAATGAAAAGCAAGTGGTTCTACAGAATGACACAGACTTTCCCGCATTAGTTTTCTATTTCCTTTGGTATCTACTAACTATTTGGACATGCCACATTCTCTTGCCAGTTACTATCTATCGCCGCACAAAGTACATTTTTTGAAATGTTCTTAATTTTTCGGTTTCCTAATAATAGAACGGAAATATTATTATAAAAATATTAAAATATAATAAAACATCACCCAAAATGGAATTTTTTCGAAAAAATTTGCAGCCCATTTTAAGAAAATGGCGTTCAAGGGCTACTGTAATTCCGAAATTTGATTCTCTTCTCACATAAATATATTGAGTTTTCAAAAAAACTTCATTTGACGTCATTTTAAACACTTTCAGTCACAAATGCAATGGTGTTTACAAATCACTGGAAATGTGGATATTAAAGGCGTGAAAGATATGTAAAAAACATAAATTTGTGTAATTTTAGAAAATAAAAGAATACAGTAAAATTAATTCTATTTCATTCTAAACCGTGCAATTAGCACTACTCGTTGGAAAAATTTGAAGAAAAAATTTGGAGCAGTTTTTGAGAATATGGCATGTGAGTGTTTCTGGAAATGTGGAATTTTGTGCTCATTTTACCTGAAAACTGTTGAGTTTTCCAGATAATTTATTCGACATTATTTTAAGCACATGTGCTTATAAATACATTGATGTAAACAAATTGCCGCTAATGTAATATTAACAACGAGACAAATCAAAAAATTAAATTTTTGTAATTTTTCAAAATAACAAATGAATATAGCAATATGGCATTTATGTCATCTTATAGAGTGCATTTTTATTATCCGTACCGAAAGTTTAAAGAAAAAATTTCAACCGTTTTTGAAAAAATCATGTTTTTGTAATTTTTTAAAATTGCAGATATTGCACGTAATATTGCTCGGAAACTACTAAAATTTTCAAAAAATGTAAATGACCTTAATGAAAGAACTAATTATGCAAAACAAATATAATATGAAGGAAAAACCTCTATCTTCAAGTTTGTAGTTGTAGGAAGACGCGAAAAAATTCAGTCTTTTGCAATTTTCGGAAATTTAGTTAACCGTGAAAATCGGACCTGTAGTACCTTCTTATGTGCATTTTACTGTACTCTTACAAGAAATTTAAATGAAAATTTTGGAGCAGTTTTTGAGAAACGTTTTTTGAAAATGTCTTCATGTAAAGTACTCCCAAATTTTGACGAAAAGTTTTTCAAAATCATTGCACCTCGATATTTCGGTTTCAGGGGCCCCAAAAACGCGTATTTCCGTTGAAATCTCCAAATCGATTTTCCACACCATTACATAACTTTCTCTATACTACGCATATTACACCGTGTGTGTGTTTCTATATCTATCTACCTATATCTAAATATATATATATATATATATATATATATATATATATATATATATATATATATATATACTAGCTGACCCGGCCACGCGTTGCTGTGGCTAAAGTTTTTGTTATATTACATTATAGTAAACAATCTAAGAGGAACAATAAGAGAACATCAGTCACGGAGTCCACTATGCTTTTTCACACAGATGGTATTTGTAAAAAAATATGGTGATCTCCTTATTTGACTTTCTACTACTATAACCCTTTAGTACAATGAAATTATTTACCAATAAAGACGAAAATATTGATGTTGGTATACAAATTCACTGGATTGAGATTTGAAGGGGAAGTACGTTGAACACAATTAATTAAAATGTTCTTACACTTGATATTAAGCAGAAATCAATAGGTACAAAATAAAAATTTATCAGATTTATTATTTCCATTTAATTTGTATAACAAATATAAGTACTATTCAATTATAAATACTTTCAAATTCAATTTAATTTAACACCAATCGGTGCACAATGTTTTTGGTTAACCTGTCTTTAGCTAACACAAATATATTAGACGGTTTCCCAACACGTGAACACGCAACATATAGTTGCCCATGAGAAAAACATGGATTTTCCAAATCTAAACCACAAATGGACATTGTTTGACCTTGAGATTTATTTATAGAAATGGCGAAAGCTAAACGAATTGGAAACTGTAGCCTTTTGAAGGGTATGGTAGAATCTGATGGTATCATCGGAATACGTGGCAGCAGGACCACTTTTCCTTTAAACTTCCCAGCCAAAATGGTTGCTTCAAGAATGTTTCCGGTGATCTTTTTGATGACCAAACGCGTACCGTTACATAATTGAGGTGGATTCAAATTACGGAGGAGAATAATAGTGGAACCAATCTTTAATCGAAGATTATGTGGTGGCATTCCAGGGATATCTAATGAATTTAAAAATTCAATCGGAAAATTTACACTTTCATTTTCATCAACAACAGCATCGATTGATTTAAAAGACATCATATCGCCTGGTAATAACTGTAGTATCTGGAAGTTAATTTCGTCAACATCAACGTTTTTGGCTGCCAAAATCGCCCGTTGACTAAGCCATTCATGATTCAAATAAATATTCTGTATATCCGGGAAAATACTCTGAATCAATTCATTTTTATCCTGAACAACAGTGCAAAAATTGTCTGGTAGTTTAATGCATTGCGTATTTGGTTGCAGTTCTATTTTACCGTTCCCAATATCTGCAGTCCTGATTCTTTGAGCTGCATTTCTTGTTTCGATTTGTTCTGGTAATTGCTGAGCTCTTTCAACACGTTTGCGTCGTGACCCTTTGCTGCTCGCGTTGTTGAGGTTAGATTTTTTCGGTGGCATTTGACTGAAAATAATAATAATAGTTTAAATATTAGAAAGAGGAACTGAAAAACATGTTATCATAGCACATTGAAATAATAAGTGCAAAATAATTTTAAATGGAGGTTAAATAATCTTAATATATATGAATCTCGTGTCACAGTGTTCTTATGATATTCTCTTGAATACGTTCGTTACACTGTTATTGAGATTCTTGTGCATGACCTTCTGCTGTCCTTATTCTTGGAGCTGATTTTTTACCATAGCAGCGCCATCTATTGATTACTTACTCAACCCAGTCGAAAGGTGTCGACATCTGTTAGAATCATTTGGAGTTAACAGATAATTGCTTCATTGTACATCTCTGGTGTATAATCTATGTTTTGGCATTGATTTGTTTGTCTAATTCGGTGCAATATGTCTTCTGTCATACAATTTTTATATTTTTCCCACAAAGTTTGTGCTTGCGAAAGTTTGTGCTTGAAATTATTTACCAATAAAGACGAAAATATTGATGTTGGTATACAAATTCACTGGATTGAGATTTGAAGGGGAAGTACGTTGAACACAATTAATTAAAATGTTCTTACACTTGATATTAAGCAGAAATCAATAGGTACAAAATAAAAATTTATCAGATTTATTATTTCCATTTAATTTGTATAACAAATATAAGTACTATTCAATTATAAATACTTTCGAATTCAATTTAATTTAACACCAATCGGTGCACAATGTTTTTGGTTAACCTGTCTTTAGCTAACACAAATAGATTAGACGTTTTCCCAACACGTGAACACGCAACATATAGTTGCCCATGAGAAAAACATGGATTTTCCAAATCTAAACCACAAATGGACATTGTTTGACCTTGAGATTTATTTATAGAAATGACGAAAGCTAAACGAATTGGAAACTGTAGCCTTTTGAAGGGTATGGTAGAATCTGATGGTATCATCGGAATACGTGGCAGCAGGACCACTTTTCCTTTAAACTTCCCAGCCAAAATGGTTGCTTCAAGAATGTTTCCGGTGATCTTTTTGATGACCAAACGCGTACCGTTACATAATTGAGGTGGATTCAAATTACGGAGGAGAATAATAGGGGAACCAATCTTTAATCGAAGATTATGTGGTGGCATTCCAGGGATATCTAATGAATTTAAAAATTCAATCGGAAAATTTACACTTTCATTTTCATCAACAACAGTATCTATTGATTTAAAAGACATCATATCGCCTGGTAATAACTGTTGTATCTGGAAGTTAATTTCGTCAACATCAACGATTTTGGCTGCCAAAATCGCCCGTTGACTAAGCCATTCATGATTCAAATAATTATTCTGTATATCCGGGAAAATACTCTGAATCAATTCATTTTTATCCTGAACAACAGTGCAAAAATTGTCTGGTAGTTTAATGCATTGCGTATTTGGTTGCAGTTCTATTTTACCGTTCCCAATATCTAGTAGTTGTTCGGAAAATATTTGTGCTGATGGATCATTTTGCAATTGTACTCGCATATTTATGGTCAATCGAAGTGTTTCAACACTTCGCCATAAGAATGATTGTTTCAAACATGCATTAATCTCATCCGCGAAAGTAGAGCGAGGTATAACCGGTAAGGTCTGCCGGAAGTCACCAGACAAAAGTAAGATAGCATCACCGAAAAGTTTATTATTGCTGTTTAAATCTTGCATAGTTCTGTTTAATGCTTCAAGTGAATATTTGTGTGCCATTGTGCACTCATCCCAAATTATTATAGAACTCTTCCGCAACACTGCAGCTATTCCACTATTCTTTTTGATGTTACACATTGCATCTGGTTTATTATGAACGTCCAATGGCAGCTTGAATGGTGAATGTGCTGTTCGCCCACCATCCAGTAAAGTAGCCGCAATGCCTGACGATGCTACTGCTAATGCGATTTTTTGTTGCGACCGTATTTTGGCAAGAATCAACGATATTAAAAATGTCTTACCGGTTCCACCGGGTGCATCCAAGAAAAAAAAACGCCTTGTTCAGCAGCAACAGCCAGCGTAATCCGATCATAAATAATTTTTTGTTCTGCTGCCAGTAATGGTTCACTGTTCATGATAATTGTTGCTAAACTTTCATGGTCATATTGATTTTCTCGTTGTAAATCGGTATTGACTAAGTAGGTGGCTGGACGATTAGGTGATGGCATACCATAATGATTAATTGGTAAATTTGAAATAAGAACACATAAATCCTCGATCAAGACCAATGCTTCATTGTACATCTCTGGTGTATAATCTATGTTTTGCCATTGATTTGTTTGTCTAATTCGGTGCAATATGTCTTCTGTCATACAATTTTTATATTTTTCCCACAAAGTTTGTGCTTGCGAGGGATAACATGTCGTCAAAATAATTGCAAACAACTGACGAATGTTATTCGGTGTTGATGTCAACGCAGCATCAGCAAGCGTTAAGTCCCAATGGTTATCGTCTTCTAGCAATTTCAGTTCACGACATGCATCCTGGTATGTATTGAATACTCGACCATTAACTGTTCGTAAAAATTCAAAAGACGTTGGTCCGGAAACATTCACCAATAACAAACGTAAATAGAAGCACTCACGTTGCTTTGGATGTACCGTGTAAAGTCTCCCCAATGTCTTAGCTTTGAATATGCCTGTAATGGAAGGATGTGGTTTTCCTTGTTTCCGTGGCAGCACAACGCGTGCAACGCGTGGCCGGGTCAGCTAGCTGATTGTTGTATTCTTAATATATATAAATCTCGTCTCGTGTCACAATTTTTGTCCTCAATGGACTCCTAAACCACTTAACCGATTATAATAAAATTCGCACACCATGTGCAGTTCGATCCAACTTGAAAGATAGGATAGTTTAAATCTCAAATTATAGTCGCAATTTTAATTTATTGCTAATTATTTGTCTGTTATTATTTGACAGTCACAATTATCTACAATTATTACAACAATCAAATTTGTAATAAATTAGCAATAAATTAAAATTGCGACTATAATTTGAGATTTAAACTATCCTATCTTTCAAGTTGGATCGAACTGCACATGGTGTGCGAATTTTATTATAATCGGTTAAGTGGTTTAGGAGTTCTTTGAGGACAAACATTGTGACACGAGATTTATATATATTAAGATATACATATATATATATACACACATTTATGTATACGGGAAAGTAACATTATTAAGAAATTTCTGAATTAAAAAGTTTATTAAAGATGGATTAAGAATGCTCTTTACACCAGAAAATAATGGAAAAGTTAAAAGATGTAAAAAGAGGAAAATGGATAGAAAATTACTCGTCTGTGCAACTATATCTACATAACATTGAAGTGAAATCTTAAAATACAGCTATTCGTGTTCAATTTATGCATTTAAAAAAATAATAAAGTACAGTCATCAGAGTATAATCAGCAATATCTACACTTAAAGCAAAATAGCTGTGAATTAATGATATTGTGTTGACTAACAAGGTTTAAAAATAATTAAATATAAAAATCAATCTATGTTGATAGTAAAAATGAAATATCAGTTATTTATGTATCCAAAATTATAAATGATTTCTTAACATTAGTGTCTTTACAATCTCACAGGCTTATTTCAAAGTAATAAAAGCCAATTAATAGAATTGTTTATTTCAGAAACCCGTCAAACACCAAAATCTAAAACACACTTTAGCAATGGATTACTGTTCCAGGAAAATAAACGCCTAGTTTAGGGCATATTTATATGAAAAATATTCATTTATCAACTCCTTTAACAACAACAAAAAACATTCTGGAAATTTGAAAAATTGGAAGATTTTTTCTGCGTTTTCTCGAAATGAGGAATTTGATGGGTTTCTGAAATAAACAATTCAATTGTTCTCATGAATTTGTTTCACTCTCTGGGTTAACCTCTGGAAGGACTAAATTTTAATGTGTTTTTCCCTAAGATATGTATTTTGTTCAGCGTAACATCGGCCATTCTTTTTTTCAAATTACTACTTTCTCTTATACACAGAAGAAAGCCCCATCCACACACAAATCTATATTCTTTTTAACTACAATGAAATTTTGTCAATGGGCTAACTATCATACCAGGAGAACGTTTACACCTGCTTTTAAAATGAATAGTTGTAAAATGGTGATCGAAGTCAATGCCACAAGATGTGGCAGGTAGAGGTGAGGCCAGACAAGACGAGAGAAACTAAGAACTGTGAAGAGAAGCAGTGTGAGATTGTGTGGTATAGGGCAGGGAAGGCAAGGGTGGGGATACACTATAGAATTCATTCCTCTTCCTGTCAAACAAACAATATTGTTACACACAAAAACCCAGAAATCACATAGGACATGTGCTAGTTAAAAATGTATAATGTACGTAAAAAATGTAAAATGTACTTTCAGAAACTATCCAAGATAAGAACAATAATATACACCACGTTAGTTCATAATGTATCAAGGCAATTAAATTTGTGAATATTTCACCGAAACAACTACTCTTCCTATGACTCTGATTGAAATTATTTTTGTGATCACATAGAGAAAGCAAGTAATTTTTCTTTTCACAATTTTTGGTAATATATCTTACTAATACACATTTCTCATGCAAATGAACATTTAAAACATCACACATTTGGAGATACATTGATTCCTCTGACCTATTTATTAAGATTTGTGTACAGATATTTGTGAGTCCTCAGGAGAAAAAAACTTCTAAATTGCCTGATGCAATCAATCTGTAACATTTTTGGAAAAATGTAAGAATAAATTCTATATTATAAAAAATAAAGTTTTCCAAAAATATTATTTATGTTTTTTATTTTTTTATTTTGTTGACTTCTTGATGATTTACACACTGTCTGGACACTTGTTGATCCTACATGCTAGGGTTTAATATCGAGCTAGTTAGATATAGATAATTATCAATACCAGTAATTATTGCTTAAGACAATGATGTCATACTTATTTTCTCTTATATTTTATACTATTTTCTACACTATTTTATAAAAACAAAGAACACACGGGGTAGAAATGACAGCACATAACATTTAATGTTCCTCAAACACAGGCATCCTATTCCACAAACAGAAATACAACATACCTATATCAGACGCTTAATTTGGACTCCAACTTTTTCGGTTGCTGGTGAACAAAGCATGCAAAACACGATTCGTGAAATGGTGACCGCCAGCCGAGGATATGCCGAAAAAAAACAGTTGCCGTAGACCACGCCCCACGTTCCAGAGTTGGCACACAATACAGCGATTGATTTAACCACGCTCTTGACGTAAATCACCTGTTCATGGTTTCATCGAATCGGGAGCTTCAAAGTCACTATATCGACATATAAGTTTTCGATTAGATGAAATTGCAACACCAGATTTATGTCAAGTGACAAAATGACTAAATAAATAAATAGTTCCAGCCAAGATGCAATATGTCAATCAATATATGTGCCGATGCGCATCTTTCCCGGCCAGATGTCACACCGAGTGACGTCACGTGGGGAGCAAGCGAAGTTTGCATAGTAAACCTACAGTGAAGTAAATGGAGCGCAACGTACATATTCCAATTTTATATGAAACTTAACATACGACATTGCGATGTTATTGAGCGTGTGTTATTAAGTGTAATTTTTTTTAGAATTCAATATACAATTCATACCCATATGCGATTGCTTTCCATTTCAGAGTAGCTAAAGATCTGCACATCCGTAGCCACTGAAGACATAAGAAAGGCGAAAGGTACAATATGTATCAAATTTGAATTTTACAGGAAAAATGCATTCTCTAAAATAAAGGATTGAACAAATCGATCAGACACTTTACAATCTCTAAGCAATAAATGACCAATTAAATTCCCTTACCTCAATTTTTACAGACATAAAATGCCTGATATTGTATATTGTGCTTTATTAATGATTGCTTTCGTTAAATTTTGATATTTTGTTTTTTCCCTTTGTCTTCTTACATTGTATTGATGACTTCTATTTACATTTCGCTACCTTATATATATGTTCATGTACGCACCAAATAGAGAACACCAGTTTGAAAATTCATTCTCCATGACTAATCTTGCTTGAAATAATTCCTCTGAAGGATATTTTAATATTCCTTTGGATAAGAAATGTATCCAGTCGGGTGTTTCACTGTCAGATAATGACATTTCTTTAGCTGCTAAACAAGATGAAATTTGTGTTCAAACCAAAATGCTACATAACTAGCCAAAAAATTTAATCCTTCAAATGTAATTGAATCTTCAAATACATTTGTTTCACATAATTCCATTATTTCAAAGTTATTCACATTAATATTATTGTCGGTCTCAACTTCTAAGAAACATCATACTTCACTGCCTTCTGAAATTTCACTCAAATTTTGTTGGTGATCAAGATTCTTTTTTTCCTCCACAGTAAACACCTACTTGAGATTCCTCTATTCTTAAAATAGCATCATCACAATCTGTTCTTTTCTCTTCCTCCTCAGCTTCATCTTCTTTCTCTTCCAAAGGTAAAAATGTGAAAGTTTTTCTGTAAATACATTCGATAAATGTTTCCCAACCAACCGTATCAACTGATATTTAATATCAAGGAAAATACATTCGTAGTTTGAGCCACCAATATAAGCAAAATTTTTTTCCAAAAATGTCTTGATTCATTCTGTATGTTAAAACATATTCAATTCCATATTTTATATTCAGGTTAAAAAACATTTCAACCATGGATATATTATTCATCAAAATCCCCCTTTGGGAAGGCATTAATAAATGGTGAATTCCAACATTCATTTTTGATACTGTCACTGACTTCCTGTAGAGTTGTTAGTTGGTTTTCCAAATTTACGCCAAAAACATTGAGTCCTGGATGAGTTCCAAATTTACTTATGGCATTAAAAATATCAAACTAATCATTCATAAATTTCAAAAACCTTGACGTTTCTTCCCGATCACAACTTTTTAAGAGTCCCTTGTTTTCTAAATCATTTAATTGCCTTAGAAACTCTTTCTGAAAAAAATTGTGCTGCGGGGCATAGTTTTTCTCCTATAGGTGACAAGGGGTATTGGTGTGAGCAATCTGAAGGTCTTGTCTAGATGCTGCCAAAAGTTGCTTGATACTACTGGGATTTATTTGTTTCCCATCATAAAAAAATCCATTATCAACAAAAGATTTCTAAAGTTTCAAGAGTTGAGTCAGTAATTGACTAAAATAGGCTTAAAAAGAAATGACACTATTCTAAGACGCAAGAGCATACAATTTCACTTTAAATCATGTTACTCAAAATTCATTTTTTTGTTACGACACTGTTCTATAACAATGTAAAACGAAAAAACAAATAACATTAAAACACAATATACCTATCAATACAGTAGCGTACCTCGGCCCGTTTTTGGCTAGTTAGGGATGAGCGCGCGCTAGCGATCCTGGTGCAGACCAACTAAAACTACGGGTAAATGCTACTGGAGTATTTGGATCTGTTTGTGAAATTGTGTTTATTAAGAACTGGTTAAAAACTTGGCCTCGTGACTTTACGTTCCCAGTATTTCAAGGACAAGGCATTAAATAACACGTAAAAGTATACAGAACTAAAGTTTTAAGCCTACATTTGACATGTATCGGAACGTATTTGATAAACACTTCAAAAAGAATTCTTTGCAGTTAACACATTAATAGCAATGCGTGTGTCGAATGGAGTGCACTGATCTGCAGTTAAATGCGGCAATAATGAAGGAAAGAACCCTGGATTATGTTGCTTTTTCAACTTTTGCAGTTAACTAGAAAGGAAAGACGAAAAGTTGTTCAAAAGCAAAGCAGACACCCTTATTTATTACTTAGATTACTTACATTTCTAGATATTTTCATGAAAACTAAAGAAATACTAGTTCTTCCTCTTGATTCCACTATTCACTTTCAATGGAAAACATTTATTAGATTGAAATCATTGCTTTCCTTTAAAACTGTTCAAAACTTCGACTTCGCCTTTTAATTATGTGCGTAAGTAAATTAAAGTACACAAAAAATCCTTTTCGGTATTATTTAGCATAACAAGGCTGTATTAGAGATGTAGTATTGAAGGTAATCGCCGTATGTATAATGTAATCGTATTCCTGGATCACAGCGCGGATCGCTAGTCAATGTCCTATGCTGACCAACACTTCGGCGTAGGGCATTTAACACGGAGCTACGCTACTATATACATATACTGTGATGAAAGTGTGGAAGGACAAAAAATAAAAGAAAAATATGAGGAAACATTACTAAATAAAAATAAATTACAATCCGTGTAACGTGGATTACACAAAAACACAACAGCTAAGCAATGAGCTGGAAACAGGAAGCCGCCATCTTATGGAATGAAAAAAAATGAAAGCCCATAAATGAGAGGGGACTGGAAGTGTAGGAGCTAGTCAGCAACAAGATTTAAAATGGGACTGCTTCTCATTAGGGGATATTTGACATTTCATTTCATATTGTTTTAAGAAATGAATCTATTTTAATTTCAATATTTGTATAATCTTTTTAAAGCTGAAAAAATCAATATACTTAAGTTAATGTCATTATTTGTATTAATTGTATAATATTCTCTTTTTTGCTAGTGAATTGGACCATGAGTGCATGCACCCAGCGTTTCCCGGGGTTCAGTACTATTATCTCAGTGACAAGTACCGTTATCAGGGGATCAGCATTTAGCTGATTCCGATTTTTATCCCCCAGACTTGTTAGCCCTGGAGGTTGGAAGATGAAATGATAGCGATAGGTGAAAGGACAGCACACACCTAGAGGCATACAGAAATACACCCACGCCCGAAGTGGGATTCGAACCCGCGATTTTCTGGTCCGCGACCGCTACGGCTCTACTGTCATAGCAGTCTCGGCCATCTGATCGGCTATCTTCGTGTTTATTATTTTTTAAGATTTTTTAATTTATTTTGTACATTTCTAGACTAATGATGGCGGCAAAGCCGTGGAAAGACAGCTTTCCTAATAAATCCAAGTAGGCAAAGATGACTTCTATTATGTCATTCACGAATAATGTCAAAGACACCACATCAGCATTCCCACAACGAATGCTACTTAGATTTTGTTTAAGGGGAAAGGGGAGACAGGGGAGATTTTACCAATAAGTGATGTTTCTTTTGTTTCGAATGTCGCTTGTAGAAAAATACTTTAAGGTCAGAGTTAAATTGTGTATTTGCATAAAAACAAATGTTCTTATTTGAATAACTGAAAAACGTTATCCCGAAAAGTAGCCTAAATTATGTCCAAAAAACTGTAATTTTCAGTGGAAACCCCATCAAAATAAAAATACCTTCGGACAAAGAGACGGACAATGTTAAAAATTGATTGACAATCAATAGAATGGGTTTTAAATCATGAATATCTATACGAGAAAACAAAAAAGCATATATTTTGATATCACAGCGAGAGATTTAAATTTTGATTTATATAGATACATTTAGCAAGTGGCGAATCTCTCCAGATTCACCAATGTATAATGTATAATAATGAGAATAAAAGAGAAAACAGAATTATAGTGATAGATTTATTGTGATATAACTATATTATAATAAAACTGTGTGTTACACTGTTACTCTAAACATTTCTTTCATTTTTACAATAACGAACAAATTAAATTTATATGTAATAGAATACTCATAAATAAAAGTAACCTCTCATAGACAGAAAAATAACCATAAAGAAACTCTTAAGATCCAAACTATTAATAACTATTTTCAATTTCCAACTATTTACATTACTTACAAAACTCTCCCAACTTCTCCGAAAATATCTTCGAAAATTCGATATCCAACAGTTCTCTTTCCTGATTAACCAATGCATACGAATGAGAATAAAAGAGGGAACAATATTACATGTATGGTCATAATCATTATGACAAAAGGATATACTAATACAACAATTAGGATATAAGTTGCTCTCTTACCTTACTTTAAAGAAACCATCTTTTATATACTTACAATCAAGAATAAAATTAAATTGATATAAAGTATATTATTTATAAACTCAATCATCACATCCTGGACAGAAAAATATCAAAAAAGAAACTCCTACTCTTCTGTCTATTAATAACTACTTACAATAACTTAAATTCATATTATTTACAAAATATCTCCGTAGTTCGTTTCCAAATTTTTCTCAATTGAAAGCTTGAAAAAAAGAATGTAAGTACCATTTTCTGCTTTCGAGAAAAATGAGCTTATATAGTATATGTTAAACCTATAGACACATACACCTCCTGCCATTCACAGTCACCCCGTAACACTATCAAGAAATGCATCTGGACTTGAGATCTTCTTTATGTTATGGGGCTGGATTCATGCACCATCCTGGTAAAAACGTAAATTTAACAGAAATGGCGCATTATTTTTTATTTCAAGTCTTCAATTATTTCTCATTTATTATAGCATCACAAACTTCATGTGCTAGTAAACATTCCTGGAAGTCTCCTTGCCCGAGTTTCCCAAGCAAATTAATGTGTTTGTAGATACGAGATAGCAATTTGATCCTCGAGCCCAACATCCAAAATGCCATCCAACTACCTTCCGAGACTTTACAAGTTTGAATACGCCCATCTCTATGCGGATCTTGAATTTTTTGAGAAGACGTAAGATAAGACTTTTCGTGATTTAGCCACATCAGTGAAATGTCACATGGAAACATCGCCTTCAGTTCACCTGAGAAGGCTACAAGATTTTTACGTGAATATCATAGCCAGAAGAAAGTATTTTGCACAACATTTCTAACGTCAAGCTTTCAGCTCAACCATGTGAGTTCAAAGAAAGGCTGCAAGACGCTCTACGACATATTCTAAGCAGGAAGAGGCCCAAGACTATGGAGTGGGGCGATTCGGAATAAAGAGTTTGCAAATCGCGAGTTGTCTTTTAACCAATTCAATAAGATCCTGCAGTTGGAGACTGCAGCAGGAAAAGCTGCAATGGTTGAAATTTCACCCAGTGCAAAGAATGCAACAAGACCTACGACAGAGTCTAGTACTATGTGGTCCAAGCCTCCAAGGAGTGGAGAGATTCGGAGTAAACAGTTTACGAAACGCAAGTTGAACCACTTCAATAAGATCCTGGAGGCTGCAGCAACAGTTTATGATGCACTAGTTGCAAATGAACGCAAATAACCTACAACAAGCGGAGAATATTAACTGATATTTCAAAGCGAGGATAAACGCCGTTGATGTTGTGGAAAACCAGGAAACAAGAAACCACAGTTAACTGACAAGACCGTTTTGCAGAGTGTGTAGAGATCAAGGACACATTGCACACATCTGTCGTAGAATAGATTCCAAATTCAAACACTCAACGTCGTACGGAAAAACTAAGCTCGAAGAATACCAGTCGAAAATAAGAAAAATCATTCCCCGGAGAAGAAAAATCGAGAAAAAACACCTTTCAAATGTTTCCCCTCATATTCCCCCAAAAATTCCCTTCACATGTTCATCGCTTGTTCCACTGCACATTCAAGCGCGTGCACCCCCACCTTATTCCTCCCCACTACGTAGGGTGCGGATGACCCTGCCCTTGCCTCTTCCTGTCACTACAGACGCAGGAGATCCCGTAAGCCAGGAGTCGTCGCGACGTCAAACGCCGTCTTGTTCTCGCAACATCCGTCCCAGCCCTTGAGGTCCCTCCTGGCGCCGGCCGCGAGCAGCGCGCGCGCCGTTTTCTCGTTATTGTACGCAGCATTGTGCAGAGGAGTCTCTCCATTTTTATCCCTCGCGTTGACGTCGGCGCCCGCGCGCACCAGCAGCTCCACGCACTGACCGCTGTGGTCGCTCCACGCAGCCTTGTGCAGAGGCGTCTCTCCGTTCCTATCCCGAGCGTTGACGTCGGCGCCCGCGCGCACCAGCAGCTCCACGCACCGACCGCTGCCGTCATTCCACGCAGCCTGTTGCAGAGGAGTCTCTCCATCTACATCCCTCGCGTTGACGTCGGCGCCCGCGCGCACCAGCAGCTCCACGCACCGACCGCTGGGATCCTCCTCTGCAGCGAAGTGCAACGCGGAACATCCAAACCCGTTGACAGCGTTGACATCGGCGCCTCGTTGCAGAAGGAGCGACACCATATCCGCGTACGTATTCCAGGCTGCATTCAATAACGGAGAGGAACCATATCGATCAGTGTAGTTGATGTCGGCACCGGTGTCTATGAGACGTCGTACGTCACTAAGCCTTCCCTCCATTGCCGCTTTACACAACTGCTCTCCCAGAGGAGAGGAAGAGGTTCGTGCCTCCTCCATCTTCACCTGCACCTCATGCACCCGGAGCTCCACCCGCTGCCTCGCGCCTTCTTCCTCTGCTGCTGCGCCCTGGTGGCCGGCGCCTGAGGGAGTTAGGGTGGAGTAGGAGGGGGGCTTCTTCCCACCACCCGCTGCTGCCCCTCCCGTCATCGGTGCTTCGCGGGCGCTGGCGGCGGAGGTGGAGGCGGCGGTGGCAAGTGACGCACGTGTAGATTGGGGCTTCTCCAGTTGACACAGCAAAGTCTCAACGCGGGGCAAGAACTTCTGCACCGCTCTTTGCAGAGAGGCCTCTACCTCATTCACGCGGCCTTCTATACGCTGCAAACCTTCCGCTCCAGATCCCTCCGAAGCAGTCCTCCTCTCCTCCACGGCCGTCACTCTCTCCTGGGTCTCTTCCAATCGCTGCTGCAGAGCGCGGATGGCGCCGTCCTTCTCCTGCAGCTTCCGCTCCACCTCTCGCAACGCCGTCGCCGCCCTCTCCTCCTGCAAGCGCAGTGCCTCCTGCATCCTATTTTCAGCCTCTTGGACTTTACGTTCCGCCTCTTGGACTTTACGTTCCGCCTCTTGTTTATGCAGATGCAGGGCCTCCTGAACCTTGCGCTCCGCCTCCTGCTTCTGCTGGCGCAACGCCACCTGTAGCTGCGCCATACCCTGCGCCACCAGCTCGAAGGCGATGCCAACGGCGTCCACGCCATCTCCTGAGCCGTTCTCGCCAGCACTTCTGGGACTCGCCATCTTTTTCTTTGGGCCTCTGAAATTCACAAAAGCAAGCCTATTTTCGAACATGTGCTTTAATTCATGACAACAGGTACAAACGGTTGCAAAGTCAAATTTTTTGCTAAAATGTTTGCAATATATACTCTTGTAAAGAATGTTGTGTGATATTAAAATGTCGAATTTTATTCAGTTAATGTGAAAATGAATTTACGGCTGAGGATTAGAAACTGGACACATTAGTTGACAAAACTAAGTCTCATAGGCTCAAATACTTGTTCAATTTGGAATGCTTTAGTTTGTTTAAGGAAAAGTGGGATAGTCGAGTTCCACTCACGTATTAATCTTAAGAAGTAAAGTAGGGTACCCAACAATAAAATAACTGTTTAGAACGCTTTTGTAAATCAGAGCACTGGCCAAGTTCTTGGTGATCTATTAGCAAAGTACTGATGAAATCTACTTTTAATAGATTTTAATTAAATCGAAATATTTAACAAATCCCGTACAAAACTTATTTTGCAGAGCAAATTGGGTGAGCTTGCTTGCCTGCCTCCAGCGCCATATGGCGTGGGCGGGTGCGGGGGACTTGGGGACTTCTCAGTGAGGCTCCTAAGGCTTAACGCGCTCTGGCACGGCACAGCACGGACGGAGGGCTGCTTCCGTATGGGTCGCGCCCACTAGACCGGGCGGGACGGAGTGGACGCTCTCTGAAGCAGTTTGGCTCCTTGCTTCGTGGCTTGGACAGTGCGCGACGGCTTCATGAGAAGTAAAGCAGAAAATTCGTAGTGTTTATTTTTAATATAGGAGGAACAAAATGAGGCAAGGATTGGACGACATACCAGTTTCTGGGTTCATAATACAAAACCACGAGAATGACTATGATGATGATGACGATGATTAAGGTTTACGGGCGATTCAACAACTAAGGTCATTTACAGCCGTGTCAAATTATTTAAGAATAATACGCACTGTAGCAGTGCCAGACTAAACCATGTTTAATACAAGGGAAATGCGAGAAAAACTGAAAATAAACGTATTCAATTATTTTTAAAAGAGTTAGCCGAAAAGAGCTAGACAAACACTTCAAAATCTCCGACTAAGAGCAAAATCCTCTTCTCTTAGATAATGCTGTAAATGTCTGACTCTCGTAAGATGCTAAAAATTTTGCAGAGAATATTCGTTTCCAAATACCTGTGTTAGAGAGCTAGCAAGATGATGCCCCCCGGCAGCTATCTCTTAACTTAGAACAGCGCAGGGGAACATGCTCCACTCTAAGATCCGTCTCGCAATTATCGCAAGTAAGGGGTGGGTCACCGTGATGGCAGTGACTGATCCGAAGGCGGGTCAGAATTATCTACTCGCGCCTTGACCCACGAGATAAAGACCAAGGCTTCATGGAATCCTTGATTCTCGTGAGTTAAAAATCTGAGCTCTGCCACTCTGTTTGCCATGCCCCGAGAATACGTTTGATAAACAGCTTGGTATCGTTTGTCGGGACTGTGAAGATGTCTACCACAGTTTTCCTTGTGGCGGGCTTTGATGCCTGGAAAGCAATTTCGTTCCCTGTTACCCCAAGGTGACCAGGGTTCCAACAAATTACTACAACGCATCAGCAAATTATGGATTTGTTGTCGGATGATTATTGTCAGAGGGTCACAAGACGAGAAGCAGGAGATAGCTTCGAGCAAGCTTTTTGAATCACTGCAGATCACAGCTTCTTTTAATGTTATCGATTCAGCGAACGTATGTGCTTCCAAGAAATCATATTTTTCTGCAGTATAAGCGCTGCACGAAAAGTCGAGTCGAAGAATCCGCGAGGCACTGAGGCAGAAGGCACACCCTACTTTACCATTTTGGGAGAAACTATCAGTGTATATAAAGTTATAGCCAGGATACAAGATTTCGTATCTTGCAATTCCCCCAGAAATGCATTGGGGGAGTTGAGGATTTGGGAAGTGTGATATTCTCAAGTCTATTTTAGGCCTGAGAAACTTTCAGGGGGGAACAAGACTTCGGGGGGGGGTTCACAAGGATGGGGAGTTTTATATCGAGTTTCTGCACGATTGTGAAGAAACGAATGCCCGGAGGATGCGGTAACGATGGTCTGACTTCGTTCCATGTCCTGTGACTTGGGTGAAGACCTGCTTGGCGCGAAGGCGTATTTCTGGCTGATACTTTCGCACGCTGATACGGCGCAGGGATGGTTCACCAGCCTCCGTCAAAAGGCATTCAATGCGACTCGTGCGGTAGGCGCCTGTGCTGATCCGTATACCGACATTGTGAATAGAATTCAATGAACGGAGGGCCGATGGAGATGCTGACCAATACACAACACACCCATAATCTAAGATAGGACGGATGATAGTCCTATATAGGCGAAAAGACCATTCTCTGTCTGCACCCCATGATCTACCAGTAAGGTCGAGGAGGAGGTTCCATGGAGATACACAGCGGCTCTTTAAATTGTGAATGTGCTTCCTCCATGTTAAACTCTTGTCGAATGTATTGCCAAGGAAAGTGGTAGATTGGGCGAAGTGAAGTTGATGACCCCCCTTAAAAAAAGATAAGGATGATTATCGAGAGGATCTATTCTACAGAAGTGCATGCAACTGGATTTTGAGGTGAGGTTTATCGCTCTAATCTTGCAGTTTGTTGAGGAAAAGCTGTAACTCCCTCTCAATGACTTCCGTGCTCTTCGAGGAGCAGAATATGGCAAAGTCGTCAACGAAGAGCGATGCTTTCACACGCTCTCGAATAACTGATGCAATACTATTGATAGCAACGGCAAACACTCAGAATTGAGCCTTGGGGAACACCATTTTCTAACTGGTGATTTGAGGATGTGTCATCAAGGATGCGGAAAGATCTTGACGAAAGAAAGTCTACTAGAAACGAAGGGAGCCGTCCCCTAAGGCCCCAAGAACCCAAGGTGCGAAAAATGCCGTACCTGAGTTGGTGTCATACGCTTTCTCTATGTGAGAAAAAATTGCCACCAGATGTTTCCGTAACATGAAAGAAGTGAATATCTGAGTGGCAAGGAAGACTAAGTGGTCCATGGTTGACCTGTGCTTCCTCAAACTACACCATTCGCTCTACAAGCTTGCACACACAGCGTGTGAGACAGATTGGGCGGTAACTTGAAGGGATTGTTCTGTCCTTTCCTTCCTTAGGGATTGGAATAACAATGGCTTAAGGCAAAATACTTGGTAAGGAATGTCCACCCCCAATCAGGTTGAAAATACGGAGAAAAGAACGAGCATTTTCCTGTGTTTAAGCATTTGATTATGTATCGGTTCTGCTGTTGGAGCAGAATGTTTTGCACAAGCGAGGAAACAGGAAATTTCATCCATGGAGAAAGGAACATTGTAATCTTCCTCCACGTGACACGAGAAATCTAGTCTGCAGATCTCCATTCTCCTTTTTGGTAAGGGGAGAATATTTTCCATTTACCAGAAGCCCTGAGACAGGCAGTGAAGGAAGTCTTCCACCGATCTGTCGAACCTTTCGCCACAATTATTAGGGAGCGTACGGCTACAGAGTGATAAACTTTAAGGTCTCCAGGACGCGGCCTTACTTTCCCGTATGGCCAATCTAGCTCTGGCTCGTGATCTTTTATAATTGATCGTATTATCTATGGTTGGGAACCTACCTACGTTTTTCCACAGCCAGTTTCCGATCCCGCACCGCACTGGTGCAGTGGGCATTCCACCATGGCGCAGGAGGATCTCGTGGGTGACCCGACAACTTCGGGATGGACAATGAGGCCGCATGAAGAAAGGCTTCGGTAAAGTGGGCAATTGTAGCACCAATATCGTTTGGGAAGGTTTCCGATTTCCGTATTTCTTCCTCGAATGCTTCCCACTCAGCCGCTTGGCCAACAAAGACGAGCAACGTTTAGGTCGGGAATATCTAAATTGACCAGAATGGGGAAGTGGTTACTGGCACACAGCCCGCCAAGGATAGCCCACTCAAAGATGGTAGAGAGAGAGGGACCACAGACAGCCAAATGCACGGACGAGAAAGTGTTTGAAGCCACGGAAAAATGTGTGCTTTCGCCAGTATTCAGAAGAATTCAGTGCTGGTTGTCAATATTTTCAAGAATATTGTCTCTCGAGCAGGTCCTTGTGCCATCCCAGGCGGGAATTGGGCCATTAATGCCCCCCCCCCATAGTATAAAAAGGGGCGGGCAACGGTGAAAACACATCTTCAAGTTCTTGTTGTGACGACTTGATCAGGAGGAATGTATACATTGCACACCGTTAGAGAAAAGAACGGTAGGTGTATCCGAACGCATACAGTTTGAAAGTAGGTTCGAAAGTTTTGTTCCTCAGAGAACAGGGAGCCACGGATAAGTACCGCGACACCACCGTGAGTACAGAGTCCGTCTTCTTGATTCAACCGATAGATGTTAAACCCGCTAAGATAGAGAGGATGATGGAGAAGAAGATGAGTTTCCTCAAGACAGACTCTAAACGGTCTATGGCGAGAAATGATCAATTTTAATTCTTCTGAATGGGCACGAAAGCCGTTTAGATTCTACGGAACAACGCGCGTGGAGTTCTACGTAGGCAACACGAAGCACGTGACTGGAGATATCCGCCCTACCGCGCGGAAAACAATCAGTTTCATTAGCAGCTTGAACCATCCCACTACCAAAAGCACCTGCAGGTTGTTAGGCGAGGAAAAGCGCCTTCGGAGAGTGGGGCGGTGTTCCAACAGTGCAGGAGGCATTGAAGGGTGTCAAGACTGCATTACGATACTTAGACACAGAGGACAATGCAGAATGGAGAGAGCTCGAACTCTGAAGGATCTAGAGAAATAGCTAAAGAAAAAGTTTAAATCAAACAATTAAAAATAATTGATATTTGTAAGGAATATAAAGAAATTGAAATTTTCAGTTCGTGCTTTTAAAGAATTTCGCTGTTTCTATATATTAACAAATTCAAGAATTTAAGAGAAATTCCATATACTTTTGTAATCATCGGATATAGTGAACCAAAAACTTTAGTCCCAAGGAGATCACTACAACCGCAGTCGATACTGATTTACTACGAATAGTAAAACATACTGTAATTACTGAAAGTAAGTAAAACTCAATAAGCACTTACAAAGCCCGCCTCATACCCCGACCTCGCAAATACACGCCAAATACAAATACACCTCATCGCATTACACTCTCGACTCTGCTCCGGACCGGTGTCGCCTGCTCGATCAGCTGCCATTTTGTGCACTTTCATTGGTCGAGAGGCTTCCCGCTCTGGGGCCAAGACAAATGTTCACTATTCTTCCCGTTCCCGTTGGGTTGTGAACTGAGTTGTCAGTTTTTCAACTTTCTTTGTGTTCCCGTTTGCGGTCTATTGTGGAGCGGCCTTGACAGGCATTTGCAGGGGAGCTCCCCCTTCACTAACGAACACGAGTTGAGTTATAGCCGCAAGATATCAGGTTAAGAAAGGTACAGGCACGCTCTGTATGAATGATGCAGCTGTATAGATCGATAGTAACAAACCGATTAACCGCGCGTTGCGGTGTGGCAAAGGCAGGAGGGAGAGCGCAGACTCGAGCAGAGACACTTTTGTGTCAGTTAAGTTCGTTAACGCCTTATTTTACGTGGCGAAATTCGGCCATCAACCCGCACTTCCGTCTGACCCCACAAATTTCGCTACGCTCCCTTCACCATTTAGCGGACAAAGAACGGAATTATCTCTGGCGACGAAACAGGCCATTTGAATTTAGCTCAGAGCAAGACCATACAACTCTCCATCGAAACCGGGGAGAAAGCTTGAGGGTGCTACTATAAAAGGCGCCAGTGTCGCCGGGTGCAGCTGCAGGTTAGGCTCGCCAACTTTCCCACATACAAATTGACTAATTTGTGAGAAATACGAAAAGTGTCTTCTAAATGTTTAATTATTAATAATCTATACTTTATACGCTGACCGTCATACCACCGAATCCGCGTGTGTTCATGCCCGATGTAAAATGTAGGACAAAAATCAAGCATTTTCTGCCATCATCTACGATAGCTCAAATTTATACCGGCCGTGGGCCCTTTCGGTCGAAATTGTGCAAGTTGGGTCTTTCGAAGTCTTCGGTCGGCGAATTTATGAGAGAGTATGTGTCGATATCGAAACAAAACACGACATACAAATAACACAATCAATTTTGCCCCGTCTGTTGTCACTTTAAAGAACGTACGTTGATCTCGACAAGTTGATGGGGGTTGTTACCTCACAAGCAGGTAATGTTTGAGACCTTTTTCTAAAAATGTATTCTTACTTGGCCCAGAGCAGCCGTGAACGACTGATACAGTAATTATTTTGTTTATACAGCAAGTATATATGTTTATATAGCAAGTTTATACGTACATAAGGTTACAAAAGTTAAATAAAAGGCATCCAGATAACGGCTGAAGAGAAAAAGAAAGAAATAAGATTTCGAATTCTATCAACAGCTAACATTAATACGGCCAAAACTGTTCGTGATATTGAGCATTTTACGTCTGCAAAAATTTAGGTACGGGTAATTTATTGCAGTAATTTGTTACTTAGAAATTGTAATGTGCCTGATCGATTTGTTCAATCCTAATTTCAGAGCATATATTTTCCTATTTAGCAAGGTTTATAATTTATTATACCTTTCACCTTCTTTAAGACTTCAGTGGCTACAGTAGTTGAACAGTTCTTCGCCTACTCTTCGAATCAGAAAGCAGTCATTTAGATTCGAATTCTATAATATATTTAATTCTAAATCAAACACTGACTTGATAACATTAGTATACATGTTAGAAGTTCTGCCAGAAATCCCATTCAGAAATATAGTACTGCAAATATTATCGACTTGGCCAAATGCCTTTTCAAGTATCCCGTGGTCGAAAGATTAACACGTGAATATCAAAATATAGTAACTGTTGGCAAATGAAAACAAGAACAATATGTACTCGCAGTTAATCATATTACATTTAAAGAAAGACACTTAACGTTACTCTAGATGAAAAATATTTCTAGGCCCTCTATTCGAAAAACGAGAAGGGAAGATGGTCCATGAGGACAGGGGTGTGTTTGTGCAGCAGGTCAGATTTTGCATAATCAGAGACGCATCCAGGATTTTTCTCTAAGGGGCTTTAAGTAGTATAGTGTCCAGTCAACATGATAATTTATCAATAATTATTTATTTATGGAAAATATAAAATTAATTTTAATTTGTCCACTTCTATATTGTAAATAGCCGACGTACCCGGCGTTGCCCGGGTGTTTATAATAATTTATTAGACACGAAGAGGAATTTCCTCTAACCCCACCGTGCTGTGAAGCCTTCTTCTATCCATTCTATTGTATTCCCGCTCTGCCCCTTCCGGAATGCTCGCACCTGGAAACACCAGCTGTGCCTCACACACCTTGCCACTAAAAAAATATTTACATTTTTTCTTGTTGGGGTACTCGCCTCCAACCTTCAGCCATTGATTCTACCTATTTACGTATAAATAGAATTCATGTACCCTAATCTAAGGATCAACCTTTATTTGAATTGGAGTACGCGATTTAGAGTTGTTGATAAAGGCTGACAGAAAGCTGCCATTAACTGCTTTGCCAATTGTAAGAACTCCAAATCCCTAGAGCATATTGGATCCCGGCTTGACAAAATATTTTCTATTATCTAAAATAATAACATTCACTTTGGTTCATGCGACTCACAAATACGTAATAATCATTACAACTACAAGAATAACTATTTGATTAAGAACACATGTGGCAGTTAAAATCAATATCCAAGTTACTTTTATAAATGGAGTGAAAAAAAACTGTCAAAATAATTCTTCAATAATAATTATACAATTGAATGTAAGATAAAATAAACAAACAGGTCTCTTCTATCGAGATGCACATCTGTGCATTGATGAACTCAATCGCAGATCTCAGTCGTCATCTCCTGGTGTCGCGCATCTAAACAATTGCACATTGACGCACTCTTGTACCTGTGATGCAATGCTATGCGAAAAAGTCCACAAAAGTAATTATTTTGTAAATATATTAAAGTTTATTGCAGTAAATCGTAGCTTTACGTACTCCACACCTTTAAAGGAAGCTAACAAAGTTATTATCGCGCTGTAAGTCAACACACTTCTGTTTTTATATATTACTAGACGTATATATATATATATATATATATATATATATATATATATATATATATATATATATATATATATATTGTGGCGTCACCGATTAATTAAATATAATTTTATTATGGCATCGCCAATAACCAATAATTCCTACAGCTGGAAATAGCTCGCGCCGCGGCACAGAAGTAGGTCGAGAGGCACGGCCCTCGCAGCGGAGGGTTCTTTCGTCACGCCGCCGGCCTCACCCGACCGCGCGCCGGCCTTTTTTCCAGAAGGCAACTGGTTTATTGCACTCATAAATAGCCATTCTAGTTTTCGGAGCCGTTCGCCGGCCCTCTCCTGGGACAGAACGCGCCCCCGCGTCCTTTCTCCAGCCGCGCGTCCGGGGGGTGCAAACCCCAATGAAAGGATTGGCCGGGTGTCAATTAAAGACGACGACGCATTTACGACACGTCGTGAGCGAAACCTTTCTTGGCCATCAAACTGATCCCTTCTCGGACAATGCTAATTCGTTCTGGCACGCGTCTGGGCACGCGACGGGCACCAGAAGTCTCGCGGGAGTTGTTTCTCTCTAAATACAGCAGGCAGTCGAGTAGCCCCTGCCGGCCGTCGGGAATCCGTGAAATGCGCTTTTTTCGCGCGCACGTGTCCGGACAGCTGCGATCAGCTCCCGGTGTAACTGACAAAGGGAAGCGAGTGAGAGAGCGAAACCAGCGACAGACAGAGAACATTTACGGAAAATTACAGAAAAATCGACACGAGATTGGTTAATCAGATTTCTGCGACGCAGCCACCCTTGGCCAATGGGAAGCTTCGCCATGAGGGAAGGGAGAAATTTGGTGCCAGGAACATTTTGGGAAGGGGAAACGTAGCTCTTTTATAAATGCGATGCACGGTGGGAATAAGACTACTTTGTAAAATTTCTTCGGGCACTTGTAAGATTTCTTAGAGAGACTTCTTAGATTTTTTGGACGGGAGAGACTTGTAAAATTTCTTCGGAGACTTCACCTTGTAAGATTTCTTCGAGAGAGACTTGTAAATTTTTGTTACTACGGGAGAGTTCCAAGATACTTCTTGGTAGCTAAATGTGCCTAATTATTCAGTCATTCACGATCGGGACGCGAGTTTGGGAAAAGACTTTCCCAGAGCCGAATCAGTCAGGACGCGACTCGTAAATTGTTGCGGAGAAAACTCGGGCGGGAAACTACCGGATCCCGCGCCGTTTTCGCTTCGGCCCGCCAGCCTTGCCGCCTCTCGTCCCGGGCTAAGTGACAGCCCTTTTCGCAACGTCAACGCCCGTGGCCACTCGCCCCCTCTGAGCCTGCTGGAGCTGACAACCTGGAATCGCCGCTACCTGAGCGAGAGAAGACGCGCCGCAGAAGATCAGCAACCCGGAGCCGCCGCCGCCTCTGCTTTGAGGCTGCCGCCTCGGCCTGCCCACGAAGACCAGCAGCCATTGGTGAAAACTATGAGACGTTGCCGTCTCACTGAACAATTATAACAGCGAAAAACTGCAAGTGGCCGCGCTCAGGCCCAGCAGAATTAACCACTTGTAATTAATTCACAGAGTAGTTTTAGTAAAAGAACTTGCGTCGCCCATTGCGACATTGTAATTTCCCTGGTAGCTTTTGGTGCCAGGAATAAACAGTTGTTTGTCACAAATGACTCAATTGCTCATTCTTGACCTCCCAACTCTTCCATTCAGTTACATTTCAGGAGCTGAACCTGGCGCCCTCCCCCGTGCACATTAGGTTTGTTTACAATATATATAATTAATTTTTATAAAATTTAAAAAAGCTGCTTTGAATGAGTTTTATTGGCTTCTGGGGAGGGGGAGAAACTGAAGCCTCCTGAGCCCACCCCCTTGAGGGTGAAATTATTATAAATTATTTATCAATTATAACAATAGCAAAGAAATCTTGGTGGCTAAGAGTAAATTCTAATTCTACTAAAATTAGGGTTATAAAAATGTGAAGAAAATATAATGAAATTATCGTAAGATTAAAAAATTTTACATTTTCCAAATTTAAAGAAAAATGTATCTGTTACTAAAATTGATGATAATTTAATTTTATTTTTGATCAAAACAAAGCAGACTTTGAAACAAGGATCATATCTAAATAGTTTCAACAACAGAACAGACCACAAATTTGATCAAGTAATAAAACATTTCGAAGAAGCAAAAGGACTATATTTAATTTGTCATACGCAGGTGGGAAATCACAACAACGATTAGAACACACAATGTTCATTGTCATCAGATCGGTGATACAACTGCCGTTAGTCGCGGAACGACGGAGCGCCTGTTAGTACACAAAGGGAACGTGTAAGGGAGCTAGCCGCCTTCATGCAGGGAGCTCATTGGTCAGTGAATCTCGCCAACATAATTAATGACGAAATATGGTTTCAAAGACTGGGTCAAAATATCAATAATGATTATTTAAAAGCTATGAAGAATTGCTATGTCGGTACACGGGTTGGAAAATAAAGCATGTATTTTAGAAAAAATGACAACAAATAGTAATAAATCAATCAAAAATTCTCAATCTAAAATTATTTTAGATTTATGGCTCACAGAGTTGAAGAATTCAAGGGCTTCGGTAGAGGTGACTGATGGAAGATTATATTAAATTAATTTCTCGGATGTAGTGTTCAAGCAAGATTTCTTGTCATTAAATCCCTGTTCTTTTTAAGATTTGTTTTGATATAGTTCAACCCCACATATATGTGGGAGTATTAAGAAAAGTCTGTAAAAGAAATTCATTGATTTTATTTGTTACTGATGATTATAGTAATTTTTTTAATACTCTAATTAAGAAGAAAAAGGATTCAAGGACTTTAATACCTTAACTACAGAACAAAATTAAACTGAAAAAAGAGACCTCAGAATAAATTAAGGGAATCCTCATGGGAAAATTAAGGAAATTTATTTATCAAAAATAATATTCTCTAAATTTCATGAATCCCTGATCTAAAGAAAAACTCTCACAGCATTTGCTCATAAACAATAACTCTGTAACAATATCTCATAAAACTACCTTCCTCGGTCTAACAATTCAAGAAAACCTAATTTGGAATGCTCACATCTCAAATCTTTCAAAATCTATCTACAAGGAAGATTTGCACCAGCACATACTTTCTCGCACGATTAAAATAGTTACATAATATTAATATATTCTGATATCTGCTATATTAAAACCCAGTTATAACTCGAAAATGTCGGATTCAAACGAATCTCTTATCGTGCTAATCTGCATTGGAAGACGAAACGTCAAAATAAAAATAAATTGCTAAAAAATATATAATTAATTATGGTAAAAACTCATTATAATTAATATAGTTAAATAAGTCTATAAACAAACGTTACTTACATAATTTATTGCGTAATCTGTGTCGGGTGTGTACTCCTCTCGCGCAGATTGTTCCTGGTTTTATTTCCAGTGGCCACACAAGTGTTTGGATTAGTTCTGCATTGAGACAATTTGAGCCGGAACCAGAATTCGTACAATTCAAGTTCATTGATGTAGGTTTCGAAAATACAGTGATCGCACTTCGCAACAAGCACAAATGTTTGGACTCGACTATTAATTTACTGTCGCACATTCTAAATGTTTAAAGCCATGTCTAGTTCTGCATTGAAATCAATTAATCCTCTAAACACTCCTGGATTAGTATCTTTTTTTAGTTTTATTGCGGTCTCTAAAAGCAAATTCAAAAGCACTACAGAAACGAATTCAACTAATTATTGTGCTCAATACAATCTATTTTGTTTCACTTGTTCACTGATAATTCCAATACTTCCCCTGTATTCATTATCTAATAGTTCTGCTGTATTGGTAGTTCTTAATAACACTAACTAAACTGTTTTTACGTGAGTTCCAGAAGCTTCATATTTTTAATCGATCTCTTATGTGGGTTAAATTCAGGTTTTGTCCCCGTATCTTCACCTCCAAACAATATTCTTGGAAAGCAAAACAGACTGTCTACGAATTACACATACATAACCACTTGTATTTCTTGAAAAAATCATTGTTGAATTGTCGATTGAATTCACTTTTTACTATTTTTACGGTTTGAATTAAATTTTGAAGGCGTGGACTAAGCCTTCTGAGTCTCTCAATAATCTAGTTTTTTCTCAAAATGGCCGTGAACAAAAAGGAATTGTTAGTAAATTTTGCACTATTTGTAATAAAGCATGAAGGAATCTGTCACTCGTACGTAAGTCCTTCATCGGCAGCAACAACAAAAACAACACTTAAATAATAAAATATCCATCACACACTTTTTGAACTCACTACACAGAACGAAGCTCCCGAAAAAACTGTCGTTTTATTTTTGTTTGATATTCGGCAAGTACAAAGTTACATTTATACATTTTTTAGCATATAAACGTTTCATTACTAACTTTCCTTCTTAGTGAAAAGGACAGCGAAAAGGTGAGGATTAACATGCCGGACTTATAGTTAGAATACAATTTTCAAGACGTGGAGTAAGACTTCCTAGTCTCTTAAATTCGAGTTTTTCCTCAATAGGGCGTGAACCGAGAGGATTTTTAGTAAATTTTGAACTGTATCCAATATCATAAAAAGATATCATGCAGAAAACTGCCACTCTTACGTTCGTCGTTTACCGGCAGCAACAGCAACAACACTTCAATATGAACATATCCATCACGTCCTTTTTGAACAAACTACACACAACAAAGGCCAAAATTACGGACGTGTGTTTTGTTTTGGTTTGATATTCGGTAAGTACAAAGTTACATTTATACATCTTTTAACAAGTAAACATTAACAACTTTCCTTCTTAGTGGAAAGGACAGGGAACAGGTGGGGATTAACATGTGGGACTTCTCGCCCAGATACGCTACAATTCTATAAATAAACAGATGGTTTTAGAAAAGATAAATGTTTCGCAACACAGACAGACATTCAAATTTTATTTATATAGGTACAATTAGCAAGTGGCAATTTCCACATTAACCTACGTATAACGTACGTGAATGAGAATCAAAGTAAGAAGAAAGTATTATAGTGATGAAGACATAACAATATTATACAGCAATTCGAGTATGTGTTCACTGTAAACTAATTCTAAACAAAAAATTACTTTTGACATCAATAAAGAAAATCGAAATACTTCACATCACAATCATAATCAACCTATTATCTAAAATATAACAATAAACTCATATGCCCCTAACTAAGAACTATTCGCAGAACCCAATTGTTGACGTTACATTATTTACTAACAGAGGTGTATCTAGGTATTCAAGCGCCCATGGCAAGCATAGAATCTGCGCCCCGTCAGAATCCTTGAAATGAGGGTTACTTGTTGTAGCGTGTATACTCTAAAGAGCGCCTCATGTGAGTGGCGCCCATGGCAGGTGCCATGTCTGCCAACCGTGCATACCTCTGTGAAGGGGAGGGGAGTACAAAAGAGCTCTAATAAAATACCCAAACCTAAATCAGATTTTTCCTTAAATATCTTGATTAAGATGAAACATCTAACGAATGAAAAATTTAAACTCAATTTTCTCATAAACTGAATATGTGGTCAAGATATTCCAGAATTATTGGTACGAGTAATTGCAAAATGCCAGGCGAAAGCGAAATAATTACGAAAATGTGGAACAATTCCTGTGCTAGTACACAAACGTGGTACGCCTCTTGCCCGCGTTTCCCTAACAAACCAAAATGGATGTGTATGTATATATGGGAATGAACAAAACGTTCATTGTGCATTCCGAGGTAATCTGCTCACCTACTATCTCCTTCGACTTGAAGCGGTCGAACAGGTGATTCCCCTCCACCAATACCAACTAATTCTATAGGTACTGCCTCCACAGGCCTTGTCTATCCGTATAAGAATGGGGATAAGACTGTTGACAATTTAGTCCAATCAGTGTATTTTCATCTGAAACCCTCGCCTTCTGTTGACCTGAGAACACTACGACGTTTTTATGAGAAACCAATTGTCAGAGGAAATATTTTTCACAACCTAACTTGAAGCCTTCAGCTCAACCATGCGAGTTTAAAGAATGGCTGTAAGAAGCTTTGCGATATAGACAAGAGGAAGGTGACCAAAGACTATAGGGTGAAGAGATTTGGAATAATGAGTTTGGGAAACGCAAGATGACTTTAAACCACTTTATTAAAATCATGTAGCAGCAGACTATAACTTTTGATACTGCAAATAGACACAATAAACCTACACCAAGCTAAGGGTATTAAATGATTTTCAATCCGAGGAGAAACAATTCGCCTACCACACTAACCACAGTACAAGAAACCACAATAAATTGAGAAGCCAATTTTGCAGAATGTGTGTAGAAAAACGACACATTGCAAATACCTGCCGCAAAAAATATTCAAAGTTCCAACTCTCAACAACCCACACGGAATTTTAGCTGCAAGAATACCAGTGGGAGAACAAAAATCAGAAGTTGGAGGAAAAAATTATAAAATATTCGAGCATGTTCCCCCGAAGGTTCTCTTCAAGGTTCTTCACGACTTCAGCGATTGTTACCCCCACACGCGTGCATCTTCACCACAAAGTTCCCTGGACGGCGAAGGTCAGAGGCCTCTTCCTTTTGTTCGTGGCTCTACCCTCGCAGGAGGTCCCGCACGGCACGAGACGTCGCAAGCTCAAATGGACACTTGATCTTCCAACGTCCTGCCCAGCATGTGATGTCTCTCCTGGCGCCGCTCGCGAGCAACGCACGCACCGCTTCTTCATTGTCAGTCTGCGCCGCCCAGTGCAGAGGAGTCGCTCCATCTTCATCGTTCGCGTCGACGTCGGCGCCCGAGCGCACCAGCAGCTCCACGCACCGACCACTGCGGTCCTTAATCGCAGCCCAGTGTAACGCGGAAATTCCGGAGAGGTTGACAGCGTTCACGTCGGCGCCTCGTCGCAGAAGCAGTGACATCACTTCCGTGTGCCCATTCATGGCTGCATGATGTAGAGGGGTGAAACGACATCGATCAGTGTAGTTGATGTCAGGGTAAGAGTCTATGAGATGTCGGACGTCATTTAGTCTTCCTTCCTCTGCCGCCTTACACAACTGCTCTGCCAGAGAGGAGGGAGAGATTCGTGCTCGTGCCCTCCTCGCCCTCCAATCCACCTCCCGCACTCGGAGCTCGAACCGCCGCCTGGCGCGTTCTTCCTCGTCGGCCCACCCGCTCTCCTCCCCACCGCCCGCGGCTGGTCCTCCCATCGCATCTCGCATCTCCTCGAGTCGCTGCTGCAGAGCGCGGATGGCGGCGTCCTTCTCTTGTGGCTTCCGCTCCACCTCTCGCAACGCCGCCGACGCCCTCTCCTCCTGCAAGCGCAGTGCATCCTGCATCCTCCCCTCAGCCTCCTGGACCTTGCGCTCCGCCTCCTGATTCTGCTGGCGCAGGGCCTCCTGCATCCTCTGCTCAGCTTCCTGAACCTTGCGCTCCGTTTCCTGCTTCTGCAAGCTAAGGGCCTCCTGTAGCTGCGCCACCAGCTGGAAGGCATCGCCGACGGCGTCCGCGCCATCCCCTGAACCATTCGCAAAGGAACTTGTGGAACTCGCCATCTTTCTCCACGCCTCTGAAATTCATGACAATTACAAAAAAAATTGCAGTCATTTTTTTGATAAAATATGTACAATGTACTCTGGTAAAGGGCGTTATTTCATATTACAATGTCGAATTTTATTCAGTATATGTGAAATTGAAGCGATTTTCCAATGAGAATTAGAAACTCAAAACAATTGGATGCAAAACTGAGTCTCAGACTCAAATACTAGTTAAATCCCCTATGCTTTATTTTGTGTTCATGAAAAAGTTAGAGGTTTGAGTTCTACTCACGCATTTAAATACTGAGAAGTAATGCAGGGTACAGTTCATATAAAAGAACATAAATTTAATTCTAAAATAACTGAAAAAAGCGCTTTTGTAAATCTAAGCTCGAGAAAAGTTGGCGGTGATCGATTAGCAAAGTTCTGAAGAATCTATTCTGAAGAATCATTTCACGAACAGAAACAAATTGCTACTTGTGCAATCGGTGGATAACAATGTGATGATCGCGACCACAGGATTTTACTTTTGACACAAATGAACCCATCACAAAAATCTAATTATGGTCTAAAGCAAAAAAAGAAGTTATAGAAGTTACTCAATCTTTGAAGTAAAAGAGGGTCTCATTGCCACATCTTTGACTTTTAAACTTCTCCTTTATTGCAACAATCTTCACAATAATAATTCTGACAATTTTATCACTTACAAAAGTACACACAAGTTTTCTTCAAAATATGGAGTAACAGCTTCTGTAACGATAGAATTCATTCCTTTTTTTTTTTAGGTAATCAAAGTGGCAGTGTTACTCCACAGGAGTCAAACATTGCCACTTCTATTAAATCCACATCTATAGCTATGTTTATGTGTGCGAATTGGGCAGGAAACATTCACACCTTTTATGAAATTTTGTCTTTGGTCTTTTGACCATTCAAATACAATAATTGGGTTTAAATATTGCTCTGAGACCAGTAAAAATAAAGTTGTATTAACTATTTTACATTGTGATAAAACGTGATACGGAATAAGTGCTCTCCCCATCTTAATTCGCTCTGCAAAACACAGCAACAATATTGAGTATGCAATGGTGTTGTGTTTTGGTGTAACACACTCCACCACATTTGAAGTGGACCTGCTATATTTATACAGTTCAGTAGCTTTATTATCTTACATTTATTTTGAAAATGAGATTTTGTCCATGGACCTTCATACCACTAGAAATGAGACTTTCTGCGCAAGATAAAATTACCTTTATGCCCATTCACTGCCTTTTAGAACCAAATTTTTCAAGGTTCTATAATTACTTTGACAAGGGTGATGAAATCTATCAATGTACATTCAACTTTTCTTATAGCTTATATAACTTTTTGCTTTATGCATTTTAATTCATTCCAATAATGCCATTTCACGTTGAGTGATGAAGAGTAAATATAGTTATTGGATGTTTATTGTAACAGCATCTGCTTACTGAAGCTCTTAAAATGATTGATGAATTATAATGAATATAATAGGGTCAAAGTGAATATGAGAGGGTTCCATGGGCACAGCCGAGGGCAGACAAGACAAGAGCGAGGACTGTGAGTAAAAACAATGTTTCCGCATTGTGGCACAGGGCATGAGGAAGAGAATTAATCTATTTTCCTGTCACATAGGCAATATTGCAATTAATAAATACCTTCACAACAATGGTACATAGAGTAGCTATTAATAAAGGTTTATCTGAAAGCTAAAATAACCTATTTAAAAAAAAGGTTCTTAATTTCAAAAACTATCCACGAAGACAATACTAATGAAACTCAGGTAACTTTAATAGTAACAAATGCTGAATTCTATGAATTAACTATGGCAGACCACAATAAAACATTATTTATGTGTTTGGTATGAAGTTGTATACGAAAATTCCTTACACTTTAGAGAGAAGAATTATTTCCTAAATTTTTAAGTAAATTAAAATGAATATTTCTATACTTAATGGATATTATGACAGAAGGCAACTGACAGGAAATGTTCTATGTAATATTAATAAATTCTATGTAATATTAATAAATGTAATATTATATATATTAATACATATATTATATATATTAATCTATGTAATATTAATAAACCTTGCACTATGCACTGTTTGAGCTGCTTTTATTAACATTTTTATGGAGATATTAGTGCACGTCCTTGACAGAACTTATTGTTCAGCTATAACATTTTTATTGAGAATGTAAACAGAAATTCTATAAAATAAATCCATAAATGACAATTATGTATTTTTCTACTTGACGTCTCCATTATTTAGACTTCCCAGACGCTGAAAACCGGTGGATACTATATGCTTGGTTTTAATATAACTACCGCTGGATAATATTAATATCGAATTAATTAATTATTAATTCAAAAAAGAATGATTTTACTTTTTATACTTTCAATATTTTACGAACAAATAACACATGGGGCTCCCCACATTTAAACAAGAGCCTACTCTTATAGCACAACAAATATAACATACCTTTACAAGATGCCAAATTTAACTCTGTTTACTGGTGGACAATGCACATCAATGCACCTCATGCACCTGTCCTTTCTTAGAATCACGTGGCAGCTACAGCCAGCGATAAAGTTCGTTTGACCAGTGGTATGACACTAGATAGGGCACATCCGGTCCTTATTCAAATTCCATACGGTAGCCAATCAAAGTTCAGCGACGCCATATGCAACTGTACTACACCAGCTCGCTCAAGCGGAGAATCGGTGAACTACTTTTTCATTTTGAAATTGTTTCGCAAACGAGCCAGTTGGTTACCGTTGGATTCCTTCCTCGCCGATCTATCGTTGTATATACACGTGCTGTTCGTAGGGCTGTTAACGCCATATAGCAGTCAGTGATTTAAAGAAATGAAGTGATTTACTGCTGTTTGAAATCTGAAGCGTGCATTTTGGCTTCGAGAAGATGATGGGTGCGTAACAAATAGTGGAATTTTTTTAATGTTCATGTTCAGTTGCAAATACCTTGTTTGGACCAAGCGAGGTGACACCCACTGCAGCTATGGGTGTAATTGATAAGACTTTTTTAATAGAATATTACTAGAATATAGTTTTAATAGAATAATTTTTTTTAGTTTTAGTGGAATATATAGTTTGATGGGAGGCTATGATACCAGCTCTTTTTAATTTTCAGATCCTTGTACACAGGCAGCTTTTCAAACTGAAAATGGTAAGTCTCTTGTATGTTGTAAGATGCAAAAAGAAGCATGCTATTGAAAGCATAATGTATTGGCAATAATTTGTTGTTTATTAATACAGGTTCTAGTGCTGTTGAACATGCTGCTACAAGTGCAGCAGATGCTTATTCTAGCCTTGTGAAAGGTAAATATTTGCTATAATCTTTAAGAATCTCAATTATTACTTTGTTGCATTTATTGAAGATGGGATAGATTTCAAGTTTGTTTCCATTTTCAGATCTTTTTCACCCATGTGAGGTGTCACCTCAAGTTTTTATGGACGTTTCTCATGGTATGTTCCTTTCAATATACAGTTATTAGTGCCAATTGAGGGCAAATTATAGTAAATAAAAAACTCTTTTTGGTGATTACAGATCCTTGTACTTCTGGACAGGTGCAACAAGCCATTCTGGGAGATGAATCTGCGCCTTCGGTGTGTGGTAAGTGCAAGATATTCCTGTGCTTTCTAATTTCGTAATTATAGATTGTGAATTAAAAGAAACATCTTTCTTTTTGATACAGATTTGTTTTCAGAACATTCATTTGAGGACAGTATCTTTCTTAACAGCATTTTTTGCTTTTCAGATCCTCTTCCAGAGATGGCTTCTGAAGCATGCATATTAGGCCCTACGAGTTTGACCCTAAGTGGCTTTAAATTAATGTTCACTTTGAGGAGTCAGAACTCAGAGAAATAATATTAAAGAATTATTGTAATGTGCAGTGAATGACTTGCTTCATTGTGCACAAAGTTTCTGAACATATCTCTTTTACGCTGACAGTTTATAAACGTATGAACAACGAGAGTTTTAAAATCAGTGTGTATTCTGTCATTGGGTACAGATCCATTATATAAACTGTATTTTCCACATCTGATTTGGAAAGTTCTAATTAAATAAAATTTAAAGATAAAATTAATTCTGTAAAGCATGATCATTTTCTGAATTTTGGAATGTCTCTTGCTATGTTAAGACACTTTATTTGAATATTATGAATACAAAGGTTTTGAGTTTCAGAGGCTATTTTCATGCAATTTTAGAATTTCTTTAATGACTATTATCTAGTCTGCAATTTGTTTCTTTCTTATTAGTGTTAATTTTTATTATTAGTATTATATAAGTTGCTTATGGATTGTTATACTGTTCTGACAATAATAGTTTTTCATGACAAACACAATCTTGATACAATTTATATTCTAGTATGTGTGTATCATTGTGTTTTGTTCAACGTCATGCCAATTACATTCTGGATTTGAATGCTGATCCTTATTGGATTGTGAATTGTTGTGAGTCGTGAATGCAATGCTTGATTCTATAGCTGTTATTAGGACATCTGCCCAGTTATCAGAAGGTCCCAGGCTTGGCTCCTGGTGCAATCAACTATTTGCACTTCGACAATCCAGTTTCAGAATTAAATTGTAGTGCATAAGCATTGATGGAATTCCACTATTTGTTAATCATTGTTTTAAAGGTGAATGTACTTTCACAGTGGATCCCATTATAAAAAAGCCACGCTCTGAACTGTGCATGTGTGAGATTAGCATGGGTAAATAAAATAATTTTGTCAAATATTTATTGACTAATGAAAAACATTTTTAGGTTGCAACTAGTAAAAGCGGTTCTTTCAAGGCATGCAGAGCATGCTAAAAGCTCAATTTTTTGCACTACTGCTAAAAGTGGGACAACGCTCAAATGTTCTGATAAACTTTGAAAGCAACAAAGAAAACAAAATACGTTCATGTGACCTAATCAGATAATATTGATCTTAATGTAACAGTACATAATTATGTAATTCATGTTCTTAATGGCTTAAGTAATTCGCAAAATAAAATGGCACTTTTACCCCTTGTATCATAACTATTTCTTTTACCTGGGCAAATGTGCAGTAGTATTTTCATTTGTTTCTTTTCAATTCTGTTCTTATTGTTTATTCATAATGCTTGTAATAATGTTATATTCCAGAGTATTAATTTGGCATATCTACAAGCAAATACTAAAGTGGCAATTATGCAGGTGTACTGTTTATTACTTTCTGTAATTCAAAATTGTTATTACTAATGAAATTACGAAATTGTATAATATCAATATGCTCAATAAATACTAGATTTTAGTACTCTAATTTGACTTTTTTGTTCCATAAAATCCTTATAATTATTATTGTGAATTTTTTAATGAATTAAGGAGTGGAAATATGGGAGTGAAATTTTAAAGTTCCCGCGTCGCTGGTTTATTTCAAATTTACCGGTTACTTCTTCGCTATTGGCTGTCTGTTTACCCAATAGAAAAACATACAGTCCAATGTGGCGGCACCAGAAGTTGTGCAAATAAGGGTTTTCCTTTTAACATTGAGTGCCGTCTCTGATAATATACTCTTTGCGTTTGACAACATGACCAGAGCATATATATATACACTCTTTGGACCAGCGCTCTTATACGCCCAGTAACAGTGTTGCCATCTCACGGCGGGCTCTGAACTACGACATGAGTTTCGGAAGGCTGGCGCGCCAATAGCGCCACGCGCCTCCAAGCGTCCAGCAAGCTACTGCAAGTTTTACAGACATGCATTCCAAGGATATTGCTTGGATTTACGTATTCTGGAATCTTTGTTTTATTGTTCAGATATCTTACATGATATTTTGTTTACATATGGCTCCTTCAAACACCAATTGCTGCAGTTTTACCCACGACACAAGTCTTCTTTCGTTTTCTAGGGTGTAGTTATGGTGCAGTTTTATATTTTGGACTAGCGGAACTCGACACACGTTGTTCTACCCTTCTTCTCCCTCTTCCTGCTTCCCTCTCCCTTTCTTTCACCGTCTCTCCCTCTCTCTTCGTCACACCTCCTCCCTTCCTCTCTCGTTTCTCCCTCTCGTTCTTTCTCTGTCCCTCCCATACACATCTATTAGCAGATTCTGCAAGTCTCTAAGCAGGTGTGGTAAAATCGAGCAGCGTCGGACAAGGAAAAGGTAATAGAATATTCACGAAGAACATATCCTGCAGATTACGGTGTAAGAAACATTTCTTCGAATTTGTAAATACTATTGTATTTTTGAGTGAAAGTGCTTCAAATAACTTCTAGCGCAGTTTTTCGAAAACCCGAAAATTTTCTACGAAAAAGAGCTTCAAATTACGAATTTACAGGACAATTCAAAAGCAGTTTCCTTTAAAAATAAAAAAAGTTTGAAAATGTTGAAAGACAATTGCCATTTGGAAAGAAGTTTTACTGAATTTTAATATTCTTAAAATAATATTTCTGTTCTACCATTAGAAAACCGAAAAATTAAGAACATTTCAAAAAGTGTTCTTGTTCGCCATTAGATGGCAGCTGGCATGAGTACCTGGGAGATCCGAATTGCTAGCGACACCGACGGAAATAGAAAACTAATTCGGGAACGTCGGTGCCACTCTGTAACCCCAATATTTTCTTAATTTAACAACTGGAATCCACTTTTTCGTTATCAGTTCTCGGCAATGAATATTTTCCGCCCAAATTCCGCCTTTATTCGCGCAGCATTACATCGTTCTGCATACTCCGTATAATATATACGTATGTATACGAGAAAGTATCATTGTATCTTCGTAATTGTAGTTGTAGGAAGACGCCCAACATATTTGATTTTTTTTTCAATTTTTGAAAAATTAGTGTTTTCAACCAACACGAGAGCTGCACCATGATTTACACGTCCATCAGAGTAGCCAACAACAAAATTTCATCAAAAACGATGGAGCCATTTTTGAAAACCAAATGTTTAAATAAAATTAAAAATTGCAGATAATTTTCTCAAAATTACGCAAAAATACTGAAATTTTCGGAAAAATGTAAATGACATTATTTCGAAATTTATCTACGAGGAAGACATACAGCAACACATACTTTCTCGCATGATCACGTTACATAATATTAATATCTTGTGATTTCTTACTATTTATGAAACAAGTTATAACTTCAACATTTTGGATTCAAGCAAATCGCTTCTCGTGCGAATTTGCATTAGAAGCGAAACGACAAAAACGAAATAAATTGCTAAAATTAATATTTCCGTCATTCTTATTAAGATAAAACCCCATTACAATTAATTAAAACATAAATTCAAAAGTTAAACAAGTCCATAATCAAACACTACGTACATATTTTGTGCGTAATCCTTATCGGGTATGATCTCCTCTCGAGTAAAGGGATTTATTTCCACAAGTATTTGCATTAGTTCTGTAATGTGAAAATTCCAGCCGGAAACAGTATTCGAAGAATGAAGAAGTTTTCGAAAATACGGTGTTCGCACTCCGCAACAGGCACTATAGATTGGACTCGACTATTGATTTACTGTCGCACTTTCCAAATGGCTTTTAAAGCAATGTCTTGTTCTGCACGGAAATCAATTAATCCTGTAAAAACTTCTGGATTTGTGACTTTTTTGGTTTCATTGTTGCCCTATAAAACATTAAAAATACCACAGAATCGAATAAAATTATTATGCTCAATATATTCCTTCCCAGTTCACCAAATACTCATTTGTTTTGAACAAAGTTATTTGATATCGGTTGCCAACTGCTTTGTGTTAGTTCCAAGAGTCACCCATAGATTGAGTCATCTCCTGGGCGGCCCCCACGAAAGATGTACCCATCGCCAGATTTCTCGGAATCAAACTTTCTCCGCATCAGACGGGACGAGCTCGCAGTCATGAAAATCAAAGGAGCCATGAGCAGGTTCTTAGCCATCGTGCACGGAAGCTGGGTGAAGTGTGTTGGGCGCATTGAAGGTTTGATTAGGAGCGCTGCCAAGCAATTCCCAGCCCATTTCTACAGCCTACGACCTCACACAGCAAAGCGCATTGAACTTAGCCACCTAACGTGAAATTCGTAAGGAAAAATTTATTTTCGCCCGGACGGAGGTAACCATGCCAATATCTTCAATTTGCCTTGATTCTTTCGGCAAAGTAACAATCTTTGTCAATTGTGTGTCGTGTCGTTTCTTTTCCAGAACTCTCGTCTGATGAGAACTTTTCATGGAAAAAATCGATTTTCGTTGCAGTGATTTCGAATGCTCTCCCAATTCATCTCAGCAATATTTCGTAGCCTGAAAGTAGAAATCATTTTTGAATTTTCTATTGAGTTCTCTCTTGGCAGTTTTTATGGTTTGAATAAAATTTTCAAGACGTGGAGTAAGCCTTCCTAGTCTCTTAAGTTCGAGTTTGTCCGAAATAGGGCGTAAACCGAAAGGACTTTTTAGTGAATTTTGAACTGTACCCAATGTAATAATATATAATGCAGAAAACTGCCACTCTTAAGTTTGTCCTTTACCGGCAGCAACAGCTCTTAAATATGAAAATACCCATCACGCCCTTTTTGTACTCACTACACACAACGAAGCTCCCAAAATTATTGACGTGTGTTTATTTTTTTGTTTGATATTCCGTAAATACAAAGTTACATTTACACATTTTTAAACAAGTAAACATTGACTTTCTTTTTTAGTGGAAAGGATAGGGAAAAGTTGGGGATTCCCATGTGTGACTTCTCGCTCAGGTCCGCTAAAATTCTATAAATAACGAGAGAGTATTACAAAGGGTAAATGTTTTGAAATCACAGAGATTAAAATTTTATTTATATAGGTACAATTAACAAGTGGCAATTTTCAAAAAACCTACGTATAACGTAAGTGAAAGTGAATCAAAGTAAGAGGAAACTATTATAGTGATGAAGACTAATCTGTATTCTAAAGCAATTCGAATGTTTTCACTGTGAACTTATTCTAAACAAAAAAAATGACATCAATAAAGAAAATTAAAATATTTCACAAAACAATCATAAAAAACCTATTATCTAAAAATAATAATAAACATCTATGCCCCAGACTAAGAACAACAATTCACAGAACCCAATTGTTTATATTTTACATTATTTACAAACAGAGGCATATCTAGATATTTAAGCGCCCATAGCAAGCGTAGAATTTTCGCACGTGAGAATATTTCAAATTAGGGTTGGTATTTTTTTAGCGTGTACTATAAAACCGCCACATGTGAGTGGTGCCCATGGCAGGTGCCACAGCGTAAATACGCCTCTGTTTACAAAATATTTCCGAAGTTTACTTTCCTTATTCGATATCTGATGATTTAAGTTATTCCTTGGTACATCTTCACAACATCATGTAAGATTCTTAACATTATTCATCGCCAGATTTACATAAAGGGAACGGCGGGTTCCATTCCACATGCAAATTGTTAATGAGCGATGTTTATTCCTAATGTTTGGGTTGCTAATTACACTCTACAACGTTTTAAATGTTTTATGTATGGTGCGTTGATACTAATATACATTAATGTGAAGTCGGCACCGAGAAAACATATTTTTTCTCCAACTCCTTATTATTTGTAACATTTGTAATATTTTTGATAGACATCTCTGTGTAGCGAAAGGGTGTAGAAAATGTGCTCTAACAAAATACCTACTCTAAAATCAGAATTTTTCGTAACTATCCTGATTAAGATGAATCATCTAACGAATACAAAATTTAAACTCAATGTCCTTTTGCCTGTGTATTAATCTTATCCAAACCTGAATATGTAGTCAAGATATTCAAGAATTATTGGTACATATAATTGCAAAATACCAGGCGGATTCAAAATAATTACCAGAGCGTGTAGCAGAAATCTAAACAATTGCTGTGCTAATAAACAAACCAGTACTATCTCCTTGCCCGGGTTTTCCAAACAAATCTAGTTGGATGTGTGTGTATATACCCGAGCATCCGAGGAAATCTGCTCACCTGCTACCTCCTTAGACTTGCAGCGGTCTAACAGGCGGTCTAAACCGGGCCTTGTATATCCCTACGAGACTGTTGACAATTTAGTCGAATCAGAGAGTTGTCATTTGAAACCCTCACCTTCTGTTGACCTGAGAAAACTACAAGATTTTTATGAGAAACCAATTGTCAGAGGAAATATTTTTCACACCCTAACTTGAAGTCTTTAACTTAACCGTGCGAGTTCAATGAATGGCTGCAAGAAGCTTTACGATATAGACAATAAGAAAGTGGCCCAAGACTATGGAGTAAAGCTATTTGGAATTATGTGTTTGCGATACGCAAGATGACTTTCAACCACTACATTAAGATCATGCGACAGTCGACTACAACTTTTGATGCTGCAAGGACTGCAAATGAACACAATGAAACTACAACAGCGAAGGGTATTAAATGATTTTCAATCCAAGGAGAAACGCTTTGCCTACCACAGTAACAATAGTACACGAAACCACAATAAATTGAGAAGCCCAATTTGCAGAATGTGTGCAGACCAAGGACACATTGCAAATACCTGCCGCAAAAAATATTCAAAGTTCCAACTCTCAACAACCCACACGGAATTAAAGCTCCAAGAATTCCAGTGGGAGAACAAAAATCAGAAGTTGGAGGAAAAACTTATAAAATATTCAAGCATGTTCCCCCGAAGGTTCTCTTCAAGGTTCTTCACGACTTCAGCGATTGTTAACCCCACACGCGTGCATCTTCACCACAAAGTTCCCTGGACGGCGAAGGTCAGAGGCCTCTTCCTTTTGTTCGTGGCTCTACCCTCGCAGGAGGTCCTGCACGGCACGAGACGTCGCAGGGTCAAATGGACACTTGATCTTCCAACGTCCTGCCCAGCCTTTGAGGTCTCTCCTGGCGCCGCTCGCGAGCAACGCACGCACTGTTTCCTGGTTGCTAAGGAACGCCGCCCAATGAAGAGCAGTCATTCCGTTCTCGTCTCTCGCGTTGACGTCGGCGCCCGCGTCCACCAGCAGCTCCACGCACCGCCCGCTCTTGTCCGTGCCGGCAGCCAAGTGCAGCGCGGAAGAGCCGTTGCAGTTGACGGAGTTGGCGTCGGCGCCTCGTTGGAGAAGAAAGGCCACCACGTCCGCGTGCGCCTGCCAGGCTGCGTTTCGCAGAGGAGTGAAACCGTCTCGGCCAGTGTAATTGACATCAGCACCGGAGTCTAGGAGACGTCGTACCTCACCCAGTCTTCCCGCTTCTGCCGCCCCAGACAACTGCTCACCCAGGGGGGAAGGGGAGGTTTGTGCCCTATCCCACCTCAACTCCTCCTGCCGAATCAGGAGCTCCACCCGCCGCCTCGCGCGTTGTTCCTCGTCGGCCGCTGCGCCCTGGTGGCCGGCGCCTGAGGGAGTGGGGGTGGAGGTGGAGGAGGGGGGCTCCACCCCTCCGCCCGCTGCTGCCCCTCCCGTCGCCGGTGCTTCGCGGGCGCTGGCGGCGGCGGTGGCGGCGGCAGTGGCGGCGGCGGCGGCGGTGGCGGCGGCGGCGGTGGCGGCGGCGGTGGCGGCGGAGGTGGAGGCGGCGGTGGCAAGAGACGCACGTGCAGATTTGGGCTTCTCCAGTTGGCGCAACAGAGCCTCAACGCGGGGCACAAACGTTTCCACCGCACTTTGCAGAGACGCCTCTATCTCATTCACACGGCCTTCCAGACGCTGCAAACCTCCATCCCCGCCAGATCCCTCCGGTGCCGTCCTCCTCTCCTCCACGGCCGTCACTCTCTCCTGGGTCTCTTCCAGTCGCTGCTGCAGAGCGCGGATGGCGTCGTCCTTCTCTTGCAGCTTCCGCTCCATCTCTCGCAACGCCGTTGTCGCTCTCTCCTCCTGCAGGCGCAGGGCCTCCTGCATCCTCCGCTCAGCCTCCTGGACCTTGCGCTCCGCCTCCAGTTTCTCCCGGCGAAGGGTCGCCTGAAGCTGCGCCAGCCCCTGCGCCACCAGCTGGAAGGCGTCGCCAACGGCGTCCGCGCCACCTCCTGAGCGGTTCTCCCCAGCCCTTCTGCGACTCGCCATAACTTTCTTCGGGCCTCTGAAATTCACAAAAAAGGCGTAAGTGGCAAAACTAAAGATTCCTGGAAAATTTCACTGTATATTACAAACCCTTTACAATCAAAGAACAAGCTCTAATAAGTAAAACTTCGAATATTTAGAACGTATTACAGTGCAAAACTGGAAAGAAACAGCCGAACAGTCACGTGGGTCCCGAACGCCAATGCGAATCATTGATGACACAACTGCGTAAACTTCAGCAAGGGTTTCAACCTGCTGGCTCATGCGGTCGTGTTCATGTGAACAAGGGTCCGTTTTTTCTAGTTCCGTTATATATTGTGATGCAACAAATCGCCGCCCGCGTCCACGAGCAGACAAAGGAAATTTGCCGGAAGAATTCGGTTTTTCATTAGAGCTGTTCCACGAAGTTGGCATGGTGCACGCGAGTAAAAAGATTCGTTGAGGGTTGACGTGAGTTGGGAGATCACGCGAGACTGTACTCAGTCGAGTGCACTCTTCAGCACACATGTTTTCTCATTCACTATTCACCCAGCAAACATTCACCTCAATGTTTTATGTCATTGGAGAAAGTAATTTGCTTGAAACTTGAATAGAGCATTATATTGTTAAATATTATTCATGTATTCAAAGAATTAGTTAATGTTTCTTACAGCAGTGTTAATCAGAAATATTATTAATGAACAATTATTAAATACTTCATCTTGGAACACTTAGAGGAAAGGGTTAAAAGACTGTCCCAGACAACTAATTCCGGTCCGTAATAGTTATGTAAGTAGAGGAAAATTGAACCACGAAGTTGGCATGGTGCACACGAGTAAAAAGATTCGTTGAGGGTTGACGTGTTGGGAGATCACGCGAGACCCGACTCAGTCGAGTGCACTCTTCAGTACATGTTTTTTTATTCACTATTCACCCAGCTCTCTCTCTCTCTCTCTCTCTGTGGATATGAACCCACTTGAGGCTTCGGGAGTTTCAAATGGATATTTTGATTTTGAGAGTATTTCACATAAAGAATCACAAATATTTTCATTTTTTTTCAAAAAGCCATCAAATTTATTGATTAAACTTTGTCTTCGAACATCGTTAAGGACGTGTAAGAGAATGGTGTAGGTATGATGTTCGTTAAAATCCCAGTTTTTTTAAAAATATACTATCCTGCCTGGGCGCTCGGGAGGGGCAGGTGCGCCGCGATTGGTGGAGAGATCTCCCTGGATGGCTGGCGGTCTCCGCCGACCTGGGCCCTGCGGCGTTGTCGGACGTCGTTGAACAGCCACCTTACGGTCCCGAATGGTATGTAATAGAGATTTCCAGGCGTGGTGAAGGGCGAGGCCTGCGTTCGCGTTGAATTTTGCGGCTGTCTGATTATTTCTAATGCCTCATTTATGCGTCTCGGCCAGTACCGGTTTTCCTTGTGCAGGAGCCGGGTTTTGTCAAAGTCAATGGCATGTCCCGTAATCTCCGAGTTGTGCGCAATAGCCTAACGGTTGGAGTTGTTCCTGTTGTAATGAGCGATAAGTTCGTTGCGTCGTTCGGACACAGTGCGTCCAGTTTCGCGAATGTACGTCCTACCACAGCTGCAAGGAACTTCGTATACGCCTGCCGACTGGAGAGCGGGTAACGCATCTTTAATGCGTCCCACGGCGTTGTGCAGCTTGACGGGATCTGTGAACACCGTACGGATGTTGTTCTTCCGTAGTAATTTTCCCATACGATCGGTGACACAGCGGACGTAGGGAATCACGGCTAATCTGGAGCGAGCACTCTCGTCCGTCTCCGAAGAAGCGTAGCGATATTCGGCGTTGCCGCGGCCTTCAGAACCACCGCGGCCGTCGGGACGGCTGCAACCTCCGGAGTGGCCCGTGGCACAGGCAAGCGCTCGTTTGATCGCTGTTCGGGATAACCGTTGGTACAGGGTTTGGTACGTGTGCATCTATATATTAATTTTGGAGTTTTGAATTTTTTTCAATTTAAAAAAAGCAATACCCAAAAATGAGACTAGCATAATATTTTATACACGTACGTGAAAAAAGTTTAAAGAAAAATTTTGGAGCGGTTTTTGAGAACAAAATTCGTACATTCCAATAGAAAATTATGCAAAATCTTCTAGTATTTAAATAAAATAGTATATGATCATTTTTAAGGAGCTAATTCTTTACAATAGAAGTTTTCTGAGACAAAAAGCAATATCGTCAATTTTGAAGTTTTATTTTTTTCCAATTTTTCGAAAAATCAAGATGTAAACGAAAATGAGACTTGCAGCATTCTTTTAAATGTCGTTTGCATTATTCAACAACACATTTAATCAAACAATTTAGAGCCATTTTTTGACAATTTTTAAAATTTTCGGGCAAAATTTTGAAATTACATGCAAAGAACCCCCAAAATGAAAATATCGATTTAAAACCCCAATGGGACCCGACATCATCAAAATGATTAGGGAATATCAATTTTGGAGAAAATTGATGGCACCACGTAGATCGAACTTATCAAACCATTACTATCTCTTTGCTCCTTCTTGAAGACTGCGGGTTCCAGTCTGATGCTGTGCTGCCTGTAGTAAGAATTCGGTTTTGACAACAAAATCACAATTTCTGAGGAACAGACGTAAATAATCTCTTCCAACTTCTGGGATGAATCTCTACTCCTTTTAGGCGTGAATGTTGATAAGCGTATGCGTATAAACATTCTCCTATTGGGGTTTTGGTACAAGTTTTGATCATGGAACCGTCTTTTTCTGATTAGGAAAACCTGTTTCCCGACTACAAAATAAAATAAACCCTATCCTCATGTCTAGATCTATATAGGGAACCTTGAGACATACTAACATGGTTCACGAATTCACGAATATTATGCTCACCGTGATAATAAACTGATTGGGATTCCCAATCAGAAATAATAATTTTTATTTTTTCCTGATACGTTATAGCCAGAGGGCTACAAAATATTCGACTTCAGCCAATGAGCTTCAGGCAGCAGTTTGCGTCACAATATTAATTACAGGAAATTTTAAATACAGCCAGATACCAAAATTATCATTGTTACAAATCATTGGTGAAGCATTTCTTTTAAATATTGCATCTTGTACACCTTCATTGTGTTATTTTTGGTTGGTTATCGTTTAAACTTGTCACTTTGTTCCACTTTCAAAATGTTTCTCTACACTTCTCGCTCTCCATGCAACATGGCGGCCTGCGTCTGGTCTAGCTATTCAAACCATGGAGCTATGAATAGCTACATGATTGAAACGAAGAGCTCGTGCTGGGGTTACGTGGTTCGTGACGCAAACTGGCGCTTCGCATTAGGAGCAAAAATTGGTGCATCGGAGTAACTCATCCATCTCTTTCCACCATAATTATAGATTGTTATTGCCTTCGACACAGAGCTCGATATACACAGCTTAACTTATCTGGATCGAAAGGATCGTGGATTCGAGACAAATATAAATACAGTTGAATGATCTTTTTTGAAGAGAATTAGTGAGAATTATGGGAGGGAAACATGAAAAGACAAACCGAGTCAGGCTAACATCTAGGTAATTAGTAAACAAGTGAATATGAATTCATAAAATTACGTAAAAAAATACGAATGTACAACGGGCGTTAAGAGATTCTAATGATATCCGGCCAAAAGCCTTAGGGCATCATGTCGTCATTCATTATTAGAACCCTTAGAACGTACTTGGTGCGTATATAACTATTTTTTTAACGCGTAATTACCCATTACTCTGAAAATGTAAGAAACCATGATGCTCTTACAACCCGTCAATGTTTAAAAACAAGATGTTCAAAGAATCTGCAATAGTGTAATTAATACTATCTGTTGGAAAAGTTTGAAGAAAAAAATTGGAGCTGTTTTAAGAAAATGGCGTTTGAGCGTTTCTGAAAATGAGGAATATTGAGCTCATTTTCACCGGAAACTGTTGAGTTTTCGGAAACCTTTATCTAACATTATTTAAAGCACATGTACTCATAAATACATAAATGTAAAGAAATTGCTGCTAATGTCAATATTAACGACGTGAGAGACAAGTGAAAAAAATTACATTTCTGCAATTTTTGAAAAAAAACAAACAATAATGCAATATGGCGTTTATGTCATCTTAAAGAGCCCTTTTAACACTACCCCTAACAAAAGTTAACTGAAAAGTTTTGGAGCTGTTTTGAGAAAACATTTTTGAAACTTTTTAAAATTACCCATATTGCTCGCAATATTGTGCGAAAACAACTACAATTTTCAAAAAATGTACAGTACCTTAATAAAATAACTAATTATGTACAAAAAATTTCATTTGAAGGGAAAATTCCTCCAAACAGACACGGAAAACTGAATGACATCTATCACCCAATCTTACAAACTTAAACCCTTCCTTCCTCCCTGCCTTTACATAGTAAAAAAAGATTTTTGTTTTGACACACTCAATCTCATCGTCACTACACCAATTTTATTTTACTATGGTCATAGATACTGATGATGCTCTGCATTCTTCAAATAACTTCATGTTATTTCAAATTAACTTCTCCCCATAGCACGTCACACACAAAATATTAATTCTCTTTCATACTTCGAGTCATTTATGAATGTAAACTCTGATGTTTTTAAACTAATTTTTAAAAAATTATATGCATCATTTGTAAATTGTGAAACTGTCATCAATTTTTTTAAAAACTACTTCTGTCATACCAGTTGATTGGGTGAAGCAGACGACTCGATTATTTTATTTTTTCTGTGAATGTCAATTTTTTAAAATCTAAATGTTTATTATTTATGAAGTCAACTAACCTAGACACTGGGTATGCCAAATTTTTTTATCATTGTTCAGTTCCTCTCAATGCATCACTTTATTAGATATGTGTTACCATTTTATTGAATATAACTTACTTTATATTTTAGGTTGATTTTTAAGAAAGACCCCAAAGAGAGTCGAAACGTTAAATACGACACGAAATGAATTGTTATATAAAACTCTCAGGCTGTTTTACTAAGGTCAAGAAACTAATAATAAAATATACATTTTAAAAGACGTTAAAATATTCATTATAATACAAATATTGGGACTTTGGGATTGTATAAAATTTTATTTTCTAGGTTTTATCTAGTAAAAACTAAGACTGGCAAAATCTTTAGGAAAATACACATTTTTTACGAAATTGAAAAAAATAACTTTTAAGGGGAAGATTTTTAATATCCGTAGTTATCCTACACTCTTTGAAAATGTTATCAGAATCAAGGTTTGCTGTTTAAAGTGTCAAGGTTCAAACTGATATGAGGGCCATGCCCCAACTCAAACCAATATTTTTTTGTACAATTTTATTCTATTTATTCAAAACTATTGGCTCTCCAAACCATTCGTCCCAAGCAGCGCATGCAAACGTCACTTCAGGATATTCAGGTTATAAAACAGTGTTGCGAGTTTGTGTTGCTCCGGTAATAATTCAGAAATCAGCTTCATTTGTACCAGACATTTTAGGTTCACTAAATTATAAATGAAATTTTTAACATTTCACGATTTTGTATAACTTTTCATAAAATGTTAGACAAAACGTCCATCTCTATTCCAAGTACTCTCCTCAATTATCAATAAAAGACATAGCCAAAAATAAAGATTAGTTTTAACTTCACTACCTGTTAGCCATTTGTGTGAAAAATCATAACACGAAGTTTTTATTTTGTTGCATTTTTCTTCCTTGCAATATGGACAACCATACTAAACATAGGAGTAGGTTGACAAAATTTCTTTTCTACCTCGTTAAGACGAAAAAACTACGTATGTAGCAGTTCATTCACTGCATCTGTAATATTAAATAGGATTTACAAAAGAAATATCAAGTAACACTCATAACTCGCAGCACTTCTTTTCAACGATTCCATCATGTTCTCCCTCTACGTCATCCATGCGTCATTCTCCCCCACGCCGAGCAGTGGAGACTCCACTTTTGCAGAGACAAGGTTTCCTTATTTGTGGTGCTACTCTCGCAGACTACGTAACGAGACGTCGTTAGGCCAAAACTGCGTCTCGTGTTTTTTTAACCTCCTCCCCAAGGCTTGAGGTCCCTCCTGGCGCCGGCCGCGAACAGTGCGCGCACCGCTTCCTCATTCTTATGAACCGCCGCCCAGTGCAGAGGAGTCTCTCCATCTTTATCCCTCGCGTTGACGTCGGCGCCCGCGCGCACCAGCAGCTCCACGCACCGACCGATACGGTCGCTCCACGCAGCCCAGTGCAACGCGGAACATCCAAACCGGTTGACAGTGTTCACATCGGCGCCTCGGCTTAAAGAACGGTGAAACCTCGTCCTAAATGGCAATTTTCTTCTAAAAATTTGGAGCCCTTTTTTTAAGAAAATGGCACTTACGCGCTACAGTATATTCGAAAGTTGAAGCACTTTATCACAGAAATTTTTTAAGTTTTCGAAAACCTTTCTTCAAAACCATTTGAAGCACATTAACTCACAAATACAATAATGTTTACAAATTGTTGGAAATGTGCATATTAACGGCGTGAGAGATATTAAAAAATAAATTTGAGTATTTTTTTAAGCAATAAAATATTTCAAAATGAACCGTACGTACATTAAAGAGTGTAATTAGCACCATCCGTTCGAAAAGTTTGAAGAAACAAATTGAAGCCGTTTTTGAGCAAATGGCTTTTGAACGTTTCTGAATTTGCGAAATTTTGTGCTAATTTTCACAGAAAACGGTCGAGTTTTCGAGTTTCTTTAAGTGACATTAATTAAAACACATGTACTCATAAGTATAATAATGTACGCAAATTGCTGCTAGTGTAAATATTAATGACCTGAATAAAAAAATGTTATTGTAATTTTTGAAAAAACAAAAGAATACAGCACTATGGCGTATATGTCATCTTATAGAGTGCATTATGAACATATTTCTGCTGCTACACTAAGCAAAAGGCATCTTGGCATTCTCTCTGAGGGATGCTAGGCAACGGAATGTTGGATCATAATTGAAATATTTTTGTTTTTTTTGCTACTTAAAATGGTTTGCAAAATTTGCTTAAATGTAATTATTATTGTCTTGATCGTTGATATCATCAATTCTATCAACAATTATTTGCAAATTAGTGCTACAATAATTCAAATTCAGACATGTAAATTATAAAATCAATTGTTAAAAATATTTTGTGTACAAAATTTGAGAAAGAAATAATCAAAGATAGTACTGGACAGACAAATTCATGAAATTAAATACTTTTATTCCAAACTGAATCACATTAAATATGAATCTGTTGTCCCGTGTGTAACAACCCAGGCTTTTTATGTAATGAAAAGCAAGTGGTTCTACAGAATGACACAGACTTTCCCGCATTAGTTTTCTATTTCCTTTGGTATCTTTTAACTATTTGGACATGCCACATTCTCTTGCCAGTTACTATCTATCGCCGCAAAAAGTACATTTTTTGAAATTTTCTTAATTTTTCGGTTTCCTAATAGAAAAACGGAAATATTATTATAAAAACATTAAAAAACATTAAAACATCACCCAAAATGGAATTTTTTTGAAAAAATTTGGAGCCTATTTTAAGAAAATGGGGTTCAAGGGCTACTGTAATTCTGAAATTTGATTCTCTTCTCACATAAATATATTGAGTTTTCGAAAAACTTAATTTGACGTCATTTTAAGCACTTTCAGTCACAAATGCAATGGTGTTTACAAACCACTGGAAATGTGGATATTAAAGGCGTGCAAGATATGTAAAAAACATAAATATGTGTAATTTTAGAAAATAAAAGAATAGAGTAAAATTAATTCTATTTCATTCTAAACCGTGCAACTAGCACTACTCGTTGGAAAAATTTGAAGAAAAAATTTGGAGCAGTTTTTGAGAATATGGCATGTGAGTGTTTCTGGAAATGCGGAATTTTGTGCTCATTTTACCTGAAAACTGTTGAGTTTTCCAGATAATTTATTTGACATTATTTTAAGCACATGTGCTTATAAATACATTGATGTAAACAAATTGCCGCTAATGTAATATTAACGAGACAAGTCAAAAAATTAAATTTTTGTAATTTTTCAAAATAACAAATGAATATAGCAATATGGCATTTATGTCATCTTATTGAGTGCATTTTTATTATCCGTACCGAAAGTTTAAAGAAAAAATTTCAGCCGTTTTTGAAAAAATATTGTTTTTGTAATTTTTTAAAATTGCAGATATTGCACGTAATATTGCTCGGAAACTATTAAAATTTTCAAAAAATGTAAATGACCTTAATGAAAGAACTAATTATACAAAACAAATATAATCTGAAGGAAAAACCTCTATCTTCAAGTTTGTAGTTGTAGGAAGACGCGGAAAAAATTCAATCTTTTGCAATTTTCGAAAATTTAGTTAACCGTGAAAATCGGACCTGTTGTACCTTCATATGTGCATTTTACTGTACTCTTACAAGAAATTTAAATAAAAAATATGGAGCAGTTTTTGAGAAACGTTTGAAAATGTCTTCATGTAAAGTACTCCCAAATTTTGACGAAAAGTTTTTCAAAATCATTGCACCTCGATATTTCGGTTTCAGGGGCCCCAAAAACGCGTATTTCCGTTGAAATCTCCAAATCGATTTTCCACACCATTACATAAATTCTCTATACTACGCATATTACACTGTGTGTGTGTGTGTTTCTATATCCATCTATAGCTATATCTACCTACCTATATATATACACACAAACACACATTTATGTATACGGTAAGGTAACATTATTAAGAAATTTCTGAATTAAAAAGGTTATTGAAGATGAATTAAGAATGCTCTTTACTCCAGAAAGTAATGGAAAAGTTAAAATATGTAAAAAGAGGGAAAATTGATAGAAAATTACTCGTCTGTGCAACATTATCTACATAACATTGAAGTGAAATCTTAAAAAACAGCTATTCGTGTTCAATTTATGCATTTCAAAAAATAATAAAGTACAGGCATCAGAGGATAATCAGCAATATCTACACTTAAAGCAAAATGGCAGGGAGTTAATGATATTGTGTTGACTAATAAGGTTTAAAAATAATTAAATATATAAATCAATAATCATTTGATAACCTATGCTGATAGTAAAAATGAAATATCGATTATTTATGTATCCAAAATTATAAATGATTTCTTAACATTAGTGTATTTACAATCTCACAGGCTTATTTCAAAGTAATAAAAGCCAATTAATAGAATCGTCTATTTCAGAACCCCGTCAAACGCCAAAATTTAAAACACACTTTAGCAATGGATTAATGTTCCAGGAGGATAAACACATAGTTTAGGGCATATTTATATGAAAAATATTCATTTATCAACTCCTTTAACAACAACAAAAAACATTTTGGAAATTTGAAAAATTGGAAGATTTTTTCTGAGTTTTCTCGAAATAAGGAATTTGATGGGTTCTGAAATAAACAATTCAATTGTTCTCATGAATTTGTTTCACTCTCTGGGTTAACCTATGGAAGGACTATATTTGAATGTGTTTTTCCCTGTAGAGATGTATTTTGTTCAGCGTAATATCGGCCATTTTTTTTTCAAATTACTACTTTCTCTTATACACAGAAGAAAGCCCCATCCACACACAAATCTATATTCTTTTTAACTACAATGAAATTTTGTCAATGGGCTAACTATCATACCAGGAGAACGTTTACACCTGCTTTTAAAATGAATAGTTGTAAAATGGTGATCGAAGTCAATGCCACAAGATGTGGCAAGTAGAGGTAAGGCCAGACGAGACGAGAGAAACAAAGGACTGTGAACAGAAGCAGTGTGAGATTGTGTGGTATAGGGCAGGGAAGGCAAGGGTGGGTATACACTATAGAATTCATTCCTCTTCCTGTCAAACAAACAATATTGTTATACACAATAACCCAGAAAACACATAGGACATGTGCTAGTTAAAAATGTATAATGTACGTAAAAAATGTAAAATGTACTTTCAGAAACTATCCAAGATAAGAACAATAATATACACCACGTTAGTTCATAATGTATCAAGGAAAGTATAATTTGTGAATATTTCACCCAAACAACTACTCTTCCTATGACTCTGATTGAAATTATTTTTGTGATCACATAGAGGAAGCAAGTAATTTTTCTTTTCACAATTTTTGGTAATATATCTTACTAGTACACATTTCTCATGCAAATGAACATTTAAAACATCACACATTTGAAGATACATTGATTGCACTGACCTATTTATAAAGATGTGTGTACAGATATTTGTGAGTCCTCAGGAGAAAAAAACTTCTAAATTGCCTGATGCAATCAATCTGTAACATTTTTGGAAAAATGTAAGAATAAATTCTATATTATAACAAATAAAGTTTTCCCAAAATATTATTTATGTTTTTTATTTTTTTATTTTGTTGGCTTCCTGATGATTTACACACTGTCTGGCCACTTGTTGATCCTACATGCTTGGGTTTAATATCGAGCTAGTTAGATATATAGATAATTATCAATACCAGTAATTATTAATTAAGACAATGATGTCATACTTATTTTCCTCTTATATTTTATACTCTTTTCTACACTATTTTATAAAAACAAAAAACACGGGGTAGAAATGACAGCACATAACATTTAATGTTCCTCAAACACAGGCATCCTATTCCACAAACAGAAATACAACATACCTATATCAGACGCTTAATTTGGACTCCAACACTTTCGGTTGCTGGTGAACAAAGCATGCAAAACACGATTTGTGAAATGGTGACCGCCAGCCGAGGATACGCCGAAAAAAACAACTGTTGTTGTAGACCACGCCCCACGTTCCAGAGTTGGCACACAATACGATTGATTTAACCATGCACTTGACGTAAATCAGCTGTTCATGGTTTCATCGAATCGGGAGCTTCAAAATCACTATAGCGGCATATAAGTTTTCGATTAGATGAAATTGCAACACCTGATTTATGTCAAGTGACAAAATGACTAAATAAATAAATAAATAGTTCCAGCCAAGATGCAATATGTCAATCAATATATGTGCCGATGCGCATCTTTCCCGGCCAGATGTCACACCGAGTGACGTCACGTGGGGAGCAAACGAAGTTTGCATAGCAAACCTACAGTGAAGTAAATGGAGCGCAACGTACATATTCCAATTTTATACGCAACTTAACATACGACATTGCGATGTTATTGAGCGAGTGTTATTAAGTGTAATTTTTTTAGAATTAAATATACAATTCATACCCATATGCGATTGCTTTCCATTTCAGAGGAGCTGAAGATCTGCACATCCGTAGCCACTGAAGACGTAAGAAAGGCGAAAGGTACAATATGTATCAAATTTGAATTTTACAGGAAAAATGCATTCTCTAAAATAAAGGATTGAACAAATCGATCAGACACTTTACAATCTCTAAGCAATAAATGACCAATTAAATTCCCTTACCTCAATTTTTACAGACATAAAATGCCTGATATTGTATATTGTACTTTATTAATGATTGCTTTCGATAAATTTTGATATTTTGTTTTTTCCCTTTGTCTTCTTACATTGTCTTGATGACTTCTATTTACATTTCGCTACCTTATATATATGTTCTGTACGCACCAAATAGAGAACACAAATTTGAAAATTCATTCTCCATGACTATGCTTGCTTGAAATAATTCCTCTGAAGTATATATTAATATTCCTTTGGATAACAAATGTATCAGGTCGGGTGTTTCACTGTCAGATAATGACATTTCTTTAGCTGCTAAACAAGATGAAATTTGTGTTCAAACCCAAAAAGCTACAAAACTAGCCAAAAATTGTAATCCTTCAAATGTAATTGAATCTTGAAATACATTTGTTTCACATAATTCCATTATTTCAAAGTAATTCACATTAATATTATTGTCGGTCTCAACTTCTAAGAAACATCATACTTCACTGGCTTCTGAAATTTCACTCAAATTTTGTTGGTGATCAAGATTTTTTATCCCCCCCACAGTAAACACCTACCTGAGATTCCTCTATTCTTAAAATAGCATCATCACAATCTGTTCTTTTCTCTTCCTCCTCAGCTTCAGCTTCTTCCTCTTCCAAAGGTAAAAATGTGAAAGGTTTTCTGTAAATACATTCGATAAATGTTTCCCAACAAACCGTATCAACTGATATTTAATATCAAGGAAAATACATTCGTTGTTTGAGCCACCAATATAAGCAAAAATTTTTTCCAAAAATGTCTTGATTCATTCTGTATGTTAAAACATATACAATTCCATATTTCATATTCAGGTTAAAAAACATTTCAACCATAGATATATTATTCATCAAAATCCCCCTTTGGGAAGGTATTAATAAATGGTGAATTCCAACATTCATTTTTGATACTGTCACTGACTTCCTGTAGAGTTGTTAGTTGGTTTTCCAAATTTACGCCAAAAACATTGAGTCCTGGATGAGTTCCAAATTTACTTATGGCATTAAAAATATCAAACTAATCATTCATAAATTTCAAAAACCTTGACGTTTCTTCCCAATCACAACTTTTTAAGAGTCCCTTGTTTTCTAAATCATTTAATTGCCTTAGAAACTCTTTCTGAAAAAAATAGTGCTGCGGGGCATACTTTTTGTCCTATAGGTGATAAGGGGTATTGGCGTGAGCAATCTGAAGGTCTTGTGTAGATGGTGCCAAAAGTTGCTTGATACTACTGGGATTTATTTGTTTCCCATCATAAAAAAATCCATTATCAACACAAGATTTCTAAAGAGTTTCAAGAGTTGAGTCAGTAATTGACTAAAATAGGCTTAAAAAGAAATGACACTATTCTAAGACGCAAGAGCATACAATTTCACTTTAAATCATGTAACTCAAAATTCATTTTTTTGTTACGACACTGTTCTATAACAATGCAATACGAAAAAACAAATAACATTAAAACACAATATACCTATCAATACAGTAGCGAACCTCGGCCCGTTTTTGGCTAGGAAGGTACGAGCGCGCGCTAGCGATTCTGGTGCAGACGAACTAAAACTACGGGTAAATGCTACTGGAGTATATGGATTTGTTTGTGAAATAGTGTTTCGAACTGGTTAAAAACTTGGCCTCGTGAATTTACGTTCCCAGTATTTCAAGGACAAGGCATTAAATAACACGTAAAAGTATACAGAACTAAAGTTTTAAGCCTACATTTGACATGTATCGGAACGTATTTGATAAACACTTCAAAAATTATTCTTTGCAGTTAACACATTAATAGCAATGCGTGTGTCGAATGGAGTGCACTGTTCTGCACTTAAATGCGGCAATAATAAAGGAAAGAACTCTGGATTATGTTGCTTTTTCAACTTTTGCAGTTAACTAGAAAGGAATGACGAAAAGTTGTTCGAAAGCAAAGCAGACACCCTTATTTATTACTTAGATTACTTACATTTCTAGATATTTTCATGAAAACTAAAGAAATACTTGTTCTTCCTCTTGATTCCACTATTCACTTTCAATGGAAAACATTTATTAGATTGAAATCATTGCTTTCCTTTAAAACTGTTCAAAACTTCTACTTCGCGTTTTAATTATGTGCGTAAGTAAATTAAAGTACACAAAAAATCCTTTTCGGTATTATTTAGCATAACGAGACTGTATTAAAAATGTAGTATTGAAAGTAATCGCCGTATGTATAATGTAATCGTATTCCTGGATCACAGCGCGGATCGCTAGTCAATGTCCTATGCTGACCAACACTTCGGCGTAGGGCATTTAACACGGAGCCCTAGGGGTTGGAAGATGAAATGATAGCGATAGGTGAAAGGACAGCACACACCTAGAGGCATACACAAATACACCCACCCACGAAGCGGGATTCGAACCCGCGATTTTCTGGTCCGCGACCGCTACGGCACTACTGTCATAGCAGTCTCGGCCATATGATCGGCTATCTTCGTGTTTATTATTTTTTAAGATTTTTAAATTTATTTTGTACATTTCTAGACTAATGATGGCGGCAAAGCCGTTAAAAGACAGCTTTCCTAATAAATCCAAGTAAGCAAAGATGACTTCTATTACGTCATTCACGAATAATGTCAAAGACACCACACCAGCATTCCCACAACGAATGCAACTTAGATTTTAAGGGCAAAGGGGAGACAATGGAGATTTTACCAATAAGTAATGTTTCTTTTGTTTCGAATGTCGCTTGTAGAGAAATACTTTACGGTCAGAGTTAAATTGTGTATTTGCATAAAAACAAATACTCTTATTTATATAATTGAAAAACGTGATCCCGAAAAGTAGCCTAAATTACGTCCATAAAACTGAAATTTTCAGTGGAAACCCCATCAAAATAAAAATACCTTCGGACAAAGGGTTGGACAAAGTTAAAAATTGATTGACAATCAATAGAATGGGTTTTAAATCATGAATATATCTATAGGAGAAAACAAAAAAGCATGTATTTTGATATCACAGAGAGAGATTCAAATTTGATTTATATAGATACATTTAGCAAGTGGCGAATCTTTCCAGATTAACCAATGTATAATGAATATTAATGAGAATAAAAGAGAAAACAGAATTATAGTGATATAATTATTGTGATATAACTATATTATAATAAAATTGTATGTGTTACACTGTTACCTTACTATAAACATTTCTTTCATTTTTACAATAACGAACAAATTAAATTTATATTTAATATAATACTCATAAATAAAATAACCTCTCATAGAGAGAAAAATAACCATAAAGAAACTCCTAAGATCCAAACTATTAATAACTATGTTCAATTTCCAACTATTTACAAAACTCTCCCAACTTCTCCGAAAATATCTTCGAAAATACGATACCCAACAGTTCTCTTTCCTGATTAACCAATGCATAAGAATGAGAATAAAAGAGGGAACAATATTACATGTATGGTCATAATCACTATGATAAAAGGATATACTAATACAACAATTAGTATATAAGTTGCTCTCTTACCTTACTTTAAAGAGACCATCTTTTATATACTTACAATCAAGAATAAAATTAAATTGATATAAAGTATAATATTTATAAACTCAAACATCACATCCTGGACAGAAAAATATCAAAAAAGAAACTCCTACACTTCTGTCTATTAATAACTACTTACAATAACTTAAATTCATATTATTTACAAAATATCTCCGTAGTTCGTTTCCAAATTTTTCTCAATTGAAAGCTAGAAAAAAAGAATGTAAGTACCATTTTCTGCTTTCGAGAAAAATGAGCTTATATAGTATATGTTAAACCTACAGACACATACACCTCCTGCCATTCACACTCACCCCGTAACACTATCAAAAAATGCATCTGGACTTGAGATCTTCTTTATGTTATGGGGCTGGATTCATTCATCATTCTGGTAAAAACGTAAATTTAAGAAATGGCGCATTATTTTTTATTTCAAGTCTTCAATTATTTCTCATTTATTATAGCATCAGAAAATTTATGTGCTAGTAAACATTCCTGGAAGTCTCCTTGCCCGATTTTCCCAAGCAAATGAAGGTGTGTGTAGATACGAGATAACAATATGTTCCTCAAGCACAACATCCAAGATGCCAACCAACTACCTGCCGAGACTTCACAAGTTTGAATATGTCCATCTCTATGCGGATCTTGAATTTTTTGAGAAGACGTAAGATAAGACTTTTCGTGATTTAGCCACATCAGTGAAATGTCACATGGAAACATCGCCTTCAGTTCACCTGTGAAGGCTACAAGATTTTTACGTGAATATCATAGCCAGAAGAAAGTATTTTACAGAACATTTCTAACTTAAAGCCTCCAGCTCAACCATGTGAGTTCAAAGAAAGGCTGCTAGACGCTCTACGACATAATCTAAGCAGGAAGAAGCCCAAGACTATGGAGTGGGGCGTTTCGGAATAAAGTGTTTGCGAAACGCGAGTTGTCTTTCAACCAATTCAATAAGATCCTGCAGTTGGAGACTGCAGCAGCAAAAGCTGCAATGGTTGAAATTTCACACAGTTCAAAGAATGCAAGAAGACCTACGACAGAGTCTAGTACTATGTGGTCCAAGCCTCCAATGAGTGGAGAGATTCGGAATAAACAGTTAACGAAACGCAAGTTGTACCACTTCAATAAGTTCCTGCAGATGGAGGCTGCGGCAACTGTTTATGATGCACTAGTTGCAAATGAACGCAAATAACCTACAACAAGTGGAGAATATTAACTGATATTTCAGAGCGAAGATAAACGCCGTTGATGTTGTGAACAACCAGGAAACAAGAAACTGCAGATAACAGAGAAGACCGTTTTGCAAAGTGTGTGGAGATCAAGGACACATTGCACACATCAGTCGTAGAATAGATTCCAAATTCAAACACGCAACATCGTACGGAAAAAATTCAGCTCGAAGAATACCAGTCGAAAATAAGGAAAAGCATTGGCCGGAGAAGAAAAATCCAGAGAAAAAAACCTTTCAAATGTTTCCCCCCTTATTCCCCCAAAAATTCCCTTCACATGTTCATCGCTTGTTCCACTGCACATTTTCTCCTCCATGTTCCACTTCAAGCACGTGCACCCCCGCCTTATTCCTCCCCACTACGTAGGGTGCGGATGACCCTGCCCTCGCCTCTTCCTGTCCCTACAGACGCAAGAGATCCTGTAAGGCAGGAGACAAGGCGAGGTCCAACGGCGTCTTGTTCTTCCAACTTAAGCCCCAGCCCTTGAGGTCCCTCCTGGCGCCGGCCGCGAGCAGCGCGCGCGCCGTTTCCTCATTGTTCTGGTACGCCGCCCGGTGCAGAGGAGTCATTCCATCTGTATCTGTCGCGTTGACGTCGGCGCCCGCGCGCACCAGCAGCTCCACGCGCCACGCGCCGTGGTATCTCCTCGCAGCGCGGTGCAGAGGAGTCTCTCCATCTTTATCCCTGGCGTTGACGTCGGCGCCCGCGCGCACCAGCAGCTCCAAGCACCGATCGCTGCCGTCATTCCACGCAGCCAAGTGCAACGCGGAATCGCACCTGAAGTTGACAGCGTTGGGATCGGCGCCTCGTTGCAGAAGAAGCGCCACCACTTCCGCGTGCGCATTGAAGGCTGCAATCGCTAACGGAGTGGAACCATATAAACTAGTAGTGAGACCACCTCGATTAGTGTAGTTGACGTCAGCCCCGGAGTCTATAAGACGTTGTACGTCACTTAGTCTTCCTCCTCCTGCCGCCTCACACAACTGCTCTCCCAGACGAGAGGGAGAGGATCGTGCCTCCTCCATCTTCAACTGCACCTCCCGCACCCGGAGCACCACCCGCCGCCTCGCGCGTTCTTCCTCGTCTGCTGCTGCGCGCTGGTGGCCGGCGCGTGAGGGAGTGGGGGTGCAGTAGGAGGGGGGCTCCCCCCCACCGCCCGCTGCTGCCCCTCCCGTCGCCGATGCTCCGCGGGCGCTGGCGGCGGAGGTGGAGGCGGCGGTGGCAAGGGACGCACGTGTAGATTGGAGCTTCTCCAGTTGACACAGCAAAGTTTCAACGCGGGGCAAGAACTTCTGCACCGCTCTTTGCAGAGAGGCCTCTACCTCATTCACGCGGCCTTCTATACGCTGCAAACCTTCCGCTCCAGATCCCTCCGAAGCAGTCCTCCTCTCCTCCACGGCCGTCACTCTCTCCTGGGTCTCTTCCAGTCGCTGCTGCAGAGCGCGGACGGCGTCGTCCTTCTCCTGCAGCTTCCGCTCCACCACTCGCAACGCCGTCGCCGCCCTCTCCTCCTGCAAGCGCAGTGCCTCCTGCATCCTCTGCTCGGTTTCCTGAACCTTGCGCTCCGCCTTCCACATCTGCTGGCGCAAGGCCTCGTGTAGCTGCGCCATCCCCTGCGCCACCAGTTGGAAGGCGTCGCCGACGGCGTCCGCGCCATCCCCTGAGCCATTCGCAAAGGAACTTGTGGAACTCGCCATCTTTCTCCACGCCTCTGAAATTCATAACAATTACAAAAAAATTGCCGTCATTTTTTTGATAAAATATGTACAATGTACACTGGTAAAAGGCGTTATGTCATATTACAATGTCGAATTTTATTCAGTATATGTGAAATTGAAGCGATTTTCCAATGAAAATTAGAAACTCAAAACAATTGGATACAAAACTGAGTCTCATAGACTCAAATACTAGTTAAATCCCCTATGCTTTATTTTGTGTTCTCGAAAAAGTGAGAGGTTTGCGTTCTACTCACGCATTTAAATACTGAGAAGTAATGCAGGGTACAGTTCATATAAAAGAACATAAATTTAATTCTAAAATAACTGAAAAAAGCGCTTTTTTAATCTAAGCTCGAGAAAAGTTGGCGGTGATCGATTAGCAAAGTTCTGAAGAATCTATTTTTCATACATTTTAATTAAATCGAAATATGTGTCAACAAATCTAATACAAAACGGGACCTAATCGACATTTCGGACAGCTTCTGAGTCATTTTTTATATTTAATTTTTACTGAAAATTTATTTCTTAAAAAATCATTGTAATGTTGATTTATAATGAATAATTCAAATTAAGATGTCCGCAAATATGGTCATTTTCACAGATTAGTGTAAGGTTTAAATTTTCACCCCAACATTTTGCACAATCTGATAGATGCCCATCAAGCGACCGATACAAGATTCACGGTTCTCAGTTGCATATGTATAGGGACCAACCTCTTAATTTTACACTGTTTTTTTTTTAGTAAGTCGATGGTGACTTTGCAGATAAATGATTCACGACGAAAGAGTTCAGGTATCCTAAAATATCTGTATGATCAACAAACATATTTATTCCTCGAATTATTTAAATACATATGGGTCGAATATCGATAATGAATTTGCTCGACAAAAAGCTCGCATCTTCATAAAGATTCTCAGACAGTAATCATATTTCAATCAAGGCGTCTATTTTATTACAACGCAAAATTTGATGTAATGTACGGAAAATTGTAACTGTGCTAAAGCGGCAATATTCAGTTGGACTACGAGCGGCAAAAATGTGAATCGTCCCCTGGCAGCAGCTCTGAAAACACCAAAGGCCGGCCACATTGTAAAAGGAAGGACAAAGACTGAGTACCAATCTGCTCCCAATGAAAATGTCTTGATTGTTAAAGTTCAGAAGAAAGAACATCTGGAGTAGGTAAATGTTAAAAGAAATAAGGTGCAACACAAAAGATGCAAAATTCACAACGTGAGATACAAAGCAAAAAGCAAAGTGTTGGTAATCGAAGCTGCAGATCAAGAAGTAGCTGCCACAGAGTGTAAAGCCTCTATAGCAGAGCCTGCCAACTCGAAGCTCCGTGAGGTCACAGAAAATGCTCTCCTGCTCCGAACGGACCGGCCGAGCAAGGCCATGCCCGACGCGGCGCCCGGCGTACAGTGTTTCAGTGATGGCACGGAAGTGGGGGGAAAAGGCTTCTCGATAATTACCTTTTTATCTGGTATTTATTATTTAAATGTTCATGATTCAATAAAAATATGGAAATTTTAAAAAAGTAATTATTTCATAACACAAATCAAAATCAAACTCTATCGTAGAGAGCAATTTTCACTTACATTCTTCTAAGACAAAACATTATTGGAGAAAACTGTTTTAACATTACAAAACAAAATTTTATACAATGTTTTGTAATATAACCAGTTTAGTTCGCCCTGAACCAATAACACACACAAAATAAAACACTTGTCACACCCGACGATTTCACACATGCTTCTCTATGTATGTTTAAGCACTGAATCCAATGCCAGAATTGCGCCATCTCCCAGTTTTTAAATTGGAGGAAAAACACTGCGAAATTTACAATTTCACGGTGGTTTTTCAAGATTAAAAAACACAACTGAAGGCCATTCTGGCTTCGGCGTCGGATTCAGCCCGACGATATACATAGATAAACATGTGTCAAGAGTTTAGTTTTGACGTTTTTTAAATTTTGTGTCTCTGTATAATTACTAGACTAACTAATACATACCCGGGAGGGGTCGCGTGTGAAAATTTGGACTCCACGCTGGATTAATTCATGTACAGTTGTTTAAGAATGCTGTAAATCCTCGTGGTTTTCAGTACCTATTCCATAACCTTTTCTGTAAAATCCTTATCGCATCTCATGATTGCAGGCTGTCTATAAATTCTCAGAAATTATTTTCATCTCGCGGGGTTCTCTGGTTTGAATTGCCTGACGGTTAAACTTTCTAACATTCTGCAGTTCTTTCGAAAACATTAAACACTTCGCCATTGTTACGGTATCTACAAAAAGAATTGTTTCCTCCCAAATCGAAAGAAAATTAACGGGCGTAGATGCGCTCTCTTTGCTCGGGTTTCAGGCCACTGCTACTGAAAAGGTTTTCGTCACCTCGACAGACTGTCTCCCCCCCCCCCACACACACACACGCGCCGCTTCCAATTGCCTGCCCTCGGAGGGGAGTGGAGCTCCGACGCCGTTTCTCCGCCACTTGGCAAATGCTACTCTAGAGTAACAGGCGAAAGCATCTCTTATGCCAAGACTAAACTCGCGCACGGTATTGCCTTGAGCTGCTGGCGAGGATGAGATAGTCATATCTAGGTGGGAGAGTCCAATGACAACGGGGAATATTTTGAACCGCTCCTGTATCACAGACTTGGGGTAAGAACACTTTTTCAATGTAGTCCCCCCCCTCCTGGCAATGGAAAATTCTCAATCTAAAATCATTTCAGATTTATGGCTCACAGTTCAAGAATTTAAGGGCTCAGATAGAGGGTGAACCATAATGTAAGATTACATTAAATTAACTTCTCTGATTCAGTGTTCTAGCGAGATTTCTTGTTATTTATTAAAATGCTGTTCTTTTGAAGATTTGTTTTGTTATAGTTGAATCCCACATAATTGTGGGCGTATTAAGAAAATTCTATAAATTAAAGTCATTGATTTTATTTGTTACTGATGATTATATCTTTTTTACTCTATTTAAGAAGAAAAAGGATTCAAGGACTTTAATTCATTTAATAACTACAGATTAACAAAATTAATCTGAAAAAAGAGACCAAAGGATAATAAATTAAGAGAATCCTCAGCGAAAAATAAGGGTAATTTATTTATCAAAAATAATATTAAAAAAGAATTAGCAATGCTCTAAAGACCAGAAAGTACAGCTGAATTTAAAAGATGTAATAGAACAAGTGTGAAAGTTGATAGAAAATTGATAGATGCAACATTACTTAGAGAATATTGAATAGGAATGTTAGAAGTGCAATTCATGTTCACCTTTAGCATATCAAAATACTTTAAAAAAGGAATAAAAAGCAATACAAATAGCTGCAAGTGATTTGCACGAAATTTGTCAGAAAGTTAAGGATATTGTGTGAATGAATGAAGTTTGAAATATTTTAAACAAAAATTAATAATAATAATAATAATATTAATAATATCAAAACATATACAAATAGTAAAACTAAATGTCAATTATCCACATAAATACAATTCTAATATGTCAGCAAATTCTAAACACTTTACATTCTATAATAACATGTGCTAACTTCGAAGGAATAAAACTCAATCAATTTTTCTCATGATTTGTCTCTGCCGCTCTGGACCAGAACTAGGAAGGCCTCAATTTAAATGTATTTTTTGGTCTAAGATTGCACCTCTTGATGGGCATATCAACAGCTATTTCTCTCATATGAAGAACAATAGTTGTTTGTTTTTTATACAAATCTACATTTTTTTTCTCCACTATAAACTAAATTTTCTGAATGGACTTTCACAAAATGAGAAATGGTTTTCTGTATGACACTTCAATAAAATTACCTTTCTTCATTCCCTACCTTTTAGAACACAATTTAAATGAGCACTCATTCAGCTTTCTCCAAATATTTTGACAAGGATGTAGAAATTGATCAAAGTTCATTTTCATCAACAATTCTAAAAGCCTATACCATTTTCTACTAAAAGCATTGTAATTAATTCCAATGACGCCATTACACTTTCAGTAATTGCAAGTTAATATTGTTACTGGAAATTTGCTGGACTGTGTAACAAAGCTCTGCATCCAGCTGCCCTTAAATGATGGTGATAAAATGATGATCAAAGAAAATACGACAAGGAGTGGTGAACAGAAGTAAGCCCAGACAACAGAGAGTGAGACTGTGAGTAAAAGCAATGAAAGATTGCAGTGTGACCCAGGGTAAGCAAGTGTGGGGATACACTATAAAATTTATACCTATTCCTGACAAATGGGTAATACTGCGATAATTAAATTTCCAGATAATATCAGGTACTTCTGCTAGTTAGAAATACATATGTTTAAGCTAGTTAAAAATATATATGTATTCAGAACTCTTTCAAATTCAGTCAGCCTCCATACTCCTCGTGTATATTTCACGAATGTTCATTCCCGCCTGAGATATGGCATAATATGATGGAGAAATACATCATACAGCTCCCAGACTTTTAGATTATAAAAAAGAATGGTGCGAAGAAACAGCAAATCCCACCCACGTGATTCTGCCCCTATTTATTAATCTAGGTATTTTACCATTACCTCGTAATATCATCATATATGAATCAGTGGTTTTTGTCAAAAATGAATGACTTAAGGGCAGGAATATATTTTCAGCAAATGACGTTTTCTATAACTACAACACTCGACATAGCAATCATATACATCAGGTGACTGTAATAAAAATCACTACAAAATTTCACATATAATACATGTACTTAATAACACCTTGCCAGATGACATTAAACAATTAAATTCTATACAAAAATTTAAGTTCCAAGTAAAATCTCTTCTGCAGCACAACTGGTTCTACACCATTAGAGATTATACTGAGTATCGAAAAGGAAAGTAATCTTAATTTTAACAATGACATTTAATGTATTATATACCACTTCGATTGTATAAATGTAAAGCACATGTAACAAACAATGTCATCATTTTCCATTATGTGATAGGCAAGAACGCATTTTTTTTAGTTTTATACAGAGCCAAAAAATAGCAGTTAAAGTTAAATTTTATTCCTGACTTCAAATGCCCTTGAAATAACTTCCAAAAGCTCTCCTGCGAAATGAGTGATTTTCCAGGTGTGGCCATGTCGCATTCGGGGTGCGATTCACTGAATTTACTATGTAGTACTATACCCTTTTCAATATTTGCCACATGATAATAACCATTAGAGGAGTATACTATAAATGTTTGGCAGACAAATGAGCTTCATATTAATAATAACATATATATTTATTAAAAAGTTAGCCATACTCAGTTAAGTACAATGAGCAAAAAGATTATACAATGTAAAGTTGGCTGGTATTGTTTCAGGTATAGCCAATTATAAACATTTTGATGATCCTGTAGTTTCAGTTTTATAGACACTTTGATTTTCTTCCTGGAGCATTAGATGATCTTGAAATAGATATTTTTGTGATTATATCACCACTGGAATGGTCTTTAACTGATGGAGATGAAAATAATATTGCATGCATATTACACAAAATGACTTCCCAGGTTCCATAGTGGTATAGAGAAAAGATGTTAATAGTAATGCAGACAGAACTAATCATGAAATCTCAATTAATAAAATACAAGCATTTGAAAGTAATTGAAACTAAGTTTCTTGAACAGAAGCCAGAACCAGAAAAGACCAGAACATAGTCTGAACAAAAGTCTTCTTACACAAAACACAGTATTTCTATTCTGGAATATTTTAACTCAAACAAAGATGTGCCAGTACATGTGTTAAAACATCTTAATCCTATCGAAATATTCCCAAACGTAATGATGAATCAATATAAAACTGATTGTTGATCAGCCACTTTGTTGTGCAAAATACAAAATTTCTCAACATTTCACTGTAACCAAAAACACATCAAAATCTTTATTGGTATTCTATTTTGATCAGGATATCACCCCAAGAAAGAATGCATTGGTGGACAGACAAAGACTACAGAGTACAGATTATATTTCTGGCTATGTCTAAAAATACGTACTTACATTTCAAACAAAAATATAATTTTAAGATGGATAACAATAGCAGATTCTTCAAAATTAGAACACAGATGAATAAGATCAATGAAAATTTCAATGGAGAATTTTTCACTGCTATTTGTCAATAGATAAAGCCATCGTAAAAATCTTTAGATACCATCCATCAAGGGAATATATTAAGGGCAAAACAGTGCCTATTAGTTACAAAATGCAGATCTGCAGTTACTGAAGTCACTTTGATATTTATTGTGGAAAGGGCAGCAAGAAAAATGTTAGTAAATAATTGCTTAATGTTGTGCTTTATTTACTAAGACTTCTCTCTAATTCAAATAAGCTTACCATTTATTTCGATATTTATTTTACTACTATACGTCTGATGCAAAGCTTGCAAAATCAGATGTTTCTAGCCAGAAGAGCCATCAGAGAATACGGGGTAAGATCCTGCCAGTGAAGCCAGCTAAAACTTTTGCTAAGGAACAGACAATCACATAACTACTCATTTCAAGAACAGAAACAAATTGCTACTTGTGCAATAGGTGGATAACAATGTGATGATCGCGACCACAGGATTTTACTTTTGACACAAATGAACCCATCACAAAAATCTAATTATGGTCTAAAGCAAAAAAAGGAGTTATAGAAGTTACTCAATCTTTGAAGTAAAAGAGGGTCTCATTGCCACATCTTTGACTTTTAAACTTCTCCTTTATTGCAACAATCTTCACAATAATAATTCTGACAATTTTATCACTTACAAAAGTACACACAAGTTTTCTCAAAATATTGGAGTAACAGATTCTATAACGATAGATTTCATCCCTTTTTTTTTTTAGGTAATCAAAGTGGCAGTGTTACTCCACAGGAGTCAAACATTGCCATTTCTATTAAATCCACATCTATAGCTATGTTTATATGTGTGCGAATTGGGCAGGAAACATTAACATCTTTTATGAATTTTTGTCTTTGGTCTTTTGACCATTCAAATACAATAATTGGGGTTAAATACTGCTCTGAGACCAGTAAAAATAAAGTTGTATTAACTATTTTACATTGTGATAAAACGTGATACCGAATAAGTGCTCTCCCCATCTTAATTTGTTCTGCAAAACACAGCAACAATATTGAGTATGCAATGGTGGTGTGTTTTGGTGTAACACACTCCACTACATTTGAAGTGGACCTGCTATATTTATACAGTTCAGTAGCTTTTTTATCTTATATTTATTCTCAAAATGAGATTTTGTCCATGGACCGTCATACCACTAGAAATGAGACTTTCTGTGCAAGATAAAATTACCTTTATGCCCATTCACTGCCTTTTAGAACCAAATCTTTCAAGGTTCTACAATTACTTTGACAAGGGTGATGAAATCTATCAATGTACATTCAACTTTTCTTATAGCTTATAAAACTTTCGCTTCATGCATTTTAATTCATTCCAATAATGCCATTTCACGTTGAGTGATAAAGAGTAAATATAGTTATTGGATGTTTACTGTAACAGCATCTGCTTACTGAAGCTCTTAAAATGATTGATGAATTATAATGAATATAATAGGGTCAAAGTGAATATGAGAGGGTTCTATGAGCAGAGGCGAGGGCAGACAAGACAAAAGCGAGGACTGTGAGTAAAAAAAATGTTTCCACGTTGTGGCACAGGGCATGAGGAAGAGAATTAATTTATTTTCCTGTCACATAGGCAATATTGCGATTAATAAATACCTTCGCAACAATGGTACATAGAGTAGCTATTAATAAAGGTTTATCTGAAAGCTAAAATAACCTATTTAAAAAAAACGGTTCTTAATTTAAAAAACTATCCACGAAGACAATACTAATGTAACTCAGGTTACTTTAATAGTAACAAATGCTAAATTCTATGAATTAACTATGGCAGAGCACAATAATACATTATTTAAGTGTTTGGTATGAAGTTGTATACGAAAATTCCTTACACTTTAGAGAGAAGAATTATTTCCTAAATTTTTAAGTAAATTAAAATGAATATTTCTATACTTAATGGATATTATGACAAAAGGCAACTGACAGGAAATGTTCCATGTAATATTAATAAATTGAAACATAAATTATTTTTGAAGAAAAATTGTGTCTTTACTCAATCAGCTTCACTTTCTAGGAGTTTCAATTGAAAATAGTTTCATCACACAGAGGAGCATAGTTATTTCGTTTTTGGACAATAAACTTACTCATACATAATTCTCGTACAAATAACAAATATATAGTTATTTTAAACCTTGGACTAAGCACTGAATGAGCTGCTTTTATTAACATTTTTATGGAGATATTAGTGCACATCCTTGACAGAACTTAATGTTCTGCTATAACATTTTTATTGAGAATGTAAACAGAAATTCTATAAAATAAAACCATAAATGACAATTATGTATTTTTCTACTTGACGTCTTCATTATTTAAACTTCCCAGACGCTGAAAACCGGCTGATACTAAATGCTTGGTTTTAATATAACTACCGCTAGATAATATTAATAACGAATTAATTAATTATTAATTCAGAAAATAATGTTTTTACTTTTTTTACTTTCAATATTTTACGAACAAATAACACATGGGGCTCCCCGCATTTAAACAAGAGCGTACTCTTGTAGCACAACAAATATAACATACCTTTACAGGATGCCAAATTTAACTCTGTTTACAGGTGGCCAATGCACATCAATGCACCTCATGCACCTGTCCTTTCTTAGAATGACGTGGCAGCTACAGCCAACGATAAAGTACGTTTGACCAAAGAGTATATATCAGAGACGGCACTCAATGTTAAAAGGAAAAGTCTTATTTGCCCAACTTCCGGTCCGCCACATTGTTCTGCATAATTTCTATTGGGTAAACGGACAGCTAATAGCGAAGAAGTAACCGGTAAATTTGAAATAAACCAGCGATGCGGGAACTTTAAAATTTCACTCCCATATTTCCCACGCCTTAATTTATTAAAAAATTCACAATAATAATTATAAGCATTTTATGGAAGAAAAAAGTCAAATTAGGGTAGTAAAATCTAGTATTTATTGACCATATTGATATCATACAATTTCGTAATTTCATTAGTAATAAGAATTTTATTACAGAAAGTAATAAACAGTACACCTGCATAATTGCAACTTTAGTATTTGCTTGTAGATATGGCAAATTAATACTATGGAATACTACATTATTACAAGCATTATGAATAAACAATAAGAACAGAATTAAAAAGAAACAAATGAAAATACTACCGCACATTTGCCCGGGTAAAAGAAATTGTTATGTTACAAGGGGTAAAAGTGCCATTTTATTTTGCGAATTACTTAAGCCATTAAGAACACGAATTACATAATTATGTATTGTTAGAATGAGATCAATATTATCTGATTAGGTCACATGAACGTATTTTGTTTTCTTTTTTGCTTTCAAAGTTTTATCAGAACATTTGAGCATTGTTCCACTTTTAGCAGTAGTGCAAAAAATTGAGCTTTTACCATGCTCTGCATGCCTTGAAAGAACCACTTTTACTAGTTGCAACCTAAAAATGTTTTTCATTAGTCAATAAATATTTGACAAAATTATTTTATTTACCAATGCTAACCTCACACATGCACAGTTCAGAGCCTGGCTTTTTTAAAATGGCATCCACTGAGAGAAAACATTCACTTTTTAAACAATGATTTACAAATAGTGATAGTGATTTACAAATAGTGATTTACAAATAGTGACTCCATCAATGCTTATGCACTACAATTTAATTCTGAAAATGGATTGTCAAAGTGCAAATATTTGATTGCACCAGGAGCCAAGCCTGAGACCTTCTGATAACTGGGCAGATGTCCTAATAACTGAGCTATAGAATCAAGCATTGCATTTACGACTCACAACAATTCACAATCCAATAAGGATCAGCATTCAAATCCAGAATGTAATTGGCATGACGATGAACAAAACACAATGATACACACATACTAGAATGTAAATTGAATCAAGATTGTGTTTGTCTTTCGTTTTCTAGGGTGTAGTTATGGTGCAGTTTTATATTTTGGACTAGCGGAACTCGACACACGTTGTTCTGCCCTTCTTCTCCCTCTTCCTGCTTCCCTCTCCCTTTCTCTCACCGTCTCTCCCTCTCTCTTCGTCACACCTCCTCCCTTCCTCTCTCGTTTCTCCCTCTCGTTCTCTCTTTGTCCCTCCCATACACATATATTAGCAGATTCTGCACGTCTCTCAGCAGGTGTGGTCATAATCAAACACTAGCAAGTCCATAATCAAACACTACGTACATATTTTGTGCGTAATCCTTATCGGGTATGATCTCCTCTCGAGTAAAGGGATCTATTTCCACAAGTATTTGCATTAGTTCTGTAATGTGAAAATTGCAGCCGGAAACTATTCGAAGAATGAAGAAGTTTTTGAAAATACGGTGCTCGCACTCCGCAACAGGCACTATAGTTTGGACTCGACTATTAATTTACTGTCGCACTTTCCAAATGGCTTTTAAAGCAATGTCTTGTTCTGCACGGAAATCAATTAATCCTGTAAAAACTTCTGGATTTGTGACTTTTTTGGTTTCATTGTTGCCCTATAAAACATTCAAAATACCACACAATCGAATAAAATTATTATGCTCAATATATTCCTTCCCAGTTCACCAAATACTCATTTGTTTTGAACAAAGTTATTTGATATCGGTTGCCAACTGCTTTGTGTTAGTTCCAAGAGTCACCCATAGATTAAGTCATCTCCTGGGCGGCCCCCACGAAAGATGTACCCGTCGCCAGATTTCTCGGAATCAAACTTTCTCCGCATCAGACGGGACGAGCTCGCAGTCATGAAAATCAAAGGAACCATGAGCAGTTTCTTAGCCATCGTGCACGGAAGCTGGGTGAAGTGTGTTGGGCGCATTGAAGGTTTGATTAGGAGCGCTGCCAAGCAATTCCCAGCACATTTCTACAGCCTACGACCTCACACAGCAAAGCTCATTGAACTTGGCCACCTAACGTGAAATTCGTAAGGAAAAATTTATTTTCGCCCGGACGGAGGTAACCATGCCAATATCTTCAATTTGCCTTGATTCTTTCGGCAAAGTAACAATCTTTGTCAATTGTGTGTGGTGTCGTTTCATTCCAGAACTCTCGTCTGATGGGAACTTTTCATGGAAAAAATCGATTTTCGTTGCAGTGTTTTCGAATGCTCTCCCAATTCATCTCAGCAATATTTCGTAGCCTCAACAATTGTAGAAATCATTCTTGAATTTTCTATTGAGTTCTCTCTTGGCAGTTTTTAGGGTTTGAATAAAATTTTCGAGACGTGGAGTAAGCCTTCCTAGTCTCTTAAGTTCGAGGTTTTCCGAAATGGGGCGTAAACCGAAAGGAATTTTTAGTGAATTTTGAACTGTATCCAATGTAATAATATATAATGCAGAAAACTGCCACTCTTAAGTTGGTCCTTTACCGGCAGCAACAGCACTTAAATATGAAAATACCCATCACATCCTTTTTGTACTCACTACACACAACGAAGCTCCCAAAATTATTGACGTGTGTTTATTTTTTTGTTTGATATTCCGTGAATACAAAGTTACATTTACACATTTTTTAACAAGTAAACATTGACTTTCTTTTTAGTGGAAAGGATAGGGAAAAGTTGGGGATTCCCATGTGTGACTTCTCGCTCAGGTCCGCTAAAATTCTATAAATAACCAGAGAGTATTACAAAGGGTAAATGTTTTGAAATCACAGAGATTAAAATTTTATTTATATAGGTACAATTAATAAGTGGCAATTTTCACATCAACCTACGTATAACGTAAGTGAAAGTGAATCAAAGTAACAGGAAACTATTATAGTGATGAAGACTTACCTATATTCTAAAGCAATTCGAATGTTTTCACTGAGAACTTATTCTAAACGAAAAAAATGACATCAATAAAGAAAATTAAAATATTTCACAAGACAATCATAAACAACCTATTATCTAAAAATAATAATAAACTTCTATGCCCCAGACTAAGAACAACAATTCACAGAACCCAATTGTTTATATTTTACATTATTTACAAACAGAGGCGTATCTAGGTATTCAAGCGCCCATAGCAAGCATAGAATTTTTGCACGTCAGAATATTGCAAAATAGGGTTGGTATTTGTTTTAGCGTGTACTATAAAACCGCCACATGTGAGTGGTGTCCATGGCAGGTGCCACAGCGTAAATACGCCTCTGTTTACAAAATATTTCCGAAGTTTACTTTCCTTATTCGACATCTGATGATTTAAGTTATACCTTGGTACATCTTCACAACATCATGTAAGATTCTTAACATTATTCATCGCCAGATTTACATAAAGGGAACGGCGGGTTCCATTCCACATGCAAATCGTTAATGTGCGATGTTTATTCCTAACGTTTGGGTTGCTAATTATACTCTACGTTTTAAATGTTTATGTATGGTGCGTTGATACTAATATACATTAATGTGAAGTCGGCACCGGGAAAACTTATTTTTTCTCCAACTCCTTATTTTTTGTAACATTTGTAATATTTTTGATAGACATCTCTGTGTAGCGGAAGGGTGTAGAAAATGTGCTCTAACAAAATACCCACTCTAAAATCAGAATTTTTCGTAACTATCCTGATTAAGATGAATCATCTAACGAATACAAAATTTAAACTCAATGTCTTTTGCCTGTGTATTAATCTTATCCAAACCTGAATATGTAGTCAAGATATTCAAGAATTATTGGTACATATAATTGCAAAATACCAGGCGGATTCAAAATAATTACCAGAGCGTGTAGCAGAAATCTAAACAATTGCTGTGCTAATAAACAAACCAGTACTATCTCCTTGCCCGGGTTTTCCAAACAAATCTAGTTGGATGTGTGTGTATATACCCAAACATCCCAAAAAATCTGCTCACCTACTACCTCCTTAGACTTGCAGCGGTCTAACAGGCGGCTCTCAAACCGGGCCTTGTATATCCCTACGAGACTGTTGACAATTTAGTCGAATCAGAGAGTTGTCATTTGAAACCCTCACCTTCTGTTGACCTGAGAAAACTACAAGATTTTTATGAGAAACCAATTGCCAGAGAAAATATTTTTCACACCCTAACTTGAAGTCTTTAGCTTACACGTGCGAGTTCAATGAATGGCTGCAAGAAGCTTTACGATATAGACAATAAGAAAGTGGCCCAAGACTATGGAGTGAAGCTATTTGGAATTATGAGTTTGCGATACGCAAGATGACTTTCAACCACTACATTAAGATCATGCGATAGCCGACTACAACTTTTGATGCTGCAAGGACTGCAAATGAACACAATAAACCTACAACAGCGAGGGGTATTAAATGATTTTCAATCCAAGGAGAAACGCTTTGCCTACCACAGTAACAATAGTACACGAAACCACAATAAATTGAGAAGCCAATTTTGCAGAATGTGTGCAGACCAAGGACACATTGCAAATACCTTCCGCAAAAAATATTCAAAGCTCAAACACTCAACAACGTACACGGAATTTTAGCTCCAAGAATACCAGTGGGAGAACAAAAATCAGAAGTTAGAGGAAAAAATTATAAAATATTCAAGCATGTTCCCCCGAAGGTTCTCTTCAAGGTTCTTCACGACTTCGATTGTTACCCCCACACGCGTGCATCTTCACCACAAAGTTCCCTGGACGGCGAAGGTCAGAGACTCTCCCTTTTGTTCGTGGCTCTACCCTCGCAGGAGGTCCCGCACGGCACGAGACGTCGCAAGGTCAAATGGACACTTGTTCTTCCAACGTCCTGCCCAGCCTTTGAGGTCTCTCCTGGCGCCGCTCGCGAGCAACGCACGCACTGTTTCCTGGTTGCTATTGAACGCCGCCCAGTGAAGAGCAGTCATTCCGTTCTCGTCTCTCGCGTTGACGTCGGCGCCCGCGTCCACCAGCAGCTCCACGCACCGCCCGCTCTTGTCCGTGCCGGCAGCCAAGTGCAGCGCGGAAGAGCCGTTGCAGTTGACGGAGTTGGCGTCGGCGCCTCGTTGGAGAAGAAAGGCCACCACGTCCGCGTGCGCCTGCCAGGCTGCGTTTCGCAGAGGAGTGAAACCGTCTCGGCCAGTGTAATTGACATCAGCACCGGAGTCTAGGAGACGTCGTACCTCACCCAGTCTTCCCGCTTCTGCCGCCCCAGACAACTGCTCACCCAGGGGGGAAGGGGAGGTTTGTGCCCTATCCCACCTCAACTCCTCCTGCCGAATCAGGAGCTCCATCCGCCGCCTCGCGCGTTGTTCCTCGTCGGCCGCTGCGCCCTGGTGGCCGGCGCCTGAGGGAGTGGGGGTGGAGGAGGCGCTGGCGGCGGCGGTGGCAAGAGACGCACGTGCAGATTTGGGCTTCTCCAGTTGGCGCAACAGAGCCTCAACGCGGGGCACAAACGTTTCCACCGCACTTTGCAGAGACGCCTCTATCTCATTCACACGGCCTTCCAGACGCTGCAAACCTCCATCCCCTCCAGATCCCTCCGGTGCCGTCCTTCTCTCCTCCACGGCCGTCACTCTCTCCTGGGCCTCTTCCAGTCGCTGGTGCAGAGCGCGGATGGCGTCGTCCTTCTCCTGCAGCTTCCGCTCCATCTCTCGCAACGCCGTTGTCGCTCTCTCCTCCTGCAGGCGCAGGGCCTCCTGCATCCTCCGCTCAGCCTCCTGGACCTTGCGCTCCGCCTCCAGTTTCTCCCGGCGAAGGGTCGCCTGTAGCTGCGCCAGCCCCTGCGCCACCAGCTGGAAGGCGTCGCTGACGGCGTCCGCGCCACCTCCTGAGCGGTTCTCCCCAGCCCTTCTGCGACTCGCCATAACTTTCTTCGGGCCTCTGAAATTCACAAAAAAATCGTAAGTGGCAAAACTAACGATTCCTGGAAAATCTCACTGAATATTACAAACCCATTACAATCAAAGAACAAGCTCTAATAAGTAAAACTTCGAATATTTAGAACGTATTACAGTGCAAAACTGGAAAGAAACAGTCGAACAATCACGTGGGTCGCGAACGCCAATGCGAATCATTGATGACACAACTGCGTAAACTTCAGCAAGGGTTTCAACCTGCTGGCTCATGCGGTCGTGTTCATGGGAACAAGGGTTCGTTCTTTCTAGTCCCGTTATTTATTGCGATGCAACAAATCGCCGCCCGCGTCCACAAGCAGACAAAGGAAATTTGCCGGAATAATTCGGTTTTTTATTAGAGCTGTTCCACGAAGTTGGCGTGGTGCACGCGAGTAAAAAGACTCGTTGAGGGTTGACGTGAGTTGGGAGATCACGCGAGACTGTACTCAGTCCAGTGAACTCTTCAGCACACATGTTTTCTCATTCACTATTCACCCAGCAAACATTCACCTCAATGTTTTATGTCATTGGAGAAAGTAATTTGCTTGAAACATAAAGGGAGCATTATATTGTTAAATATTATTCATGTATTCAAAGAATTAGTTAATGTTTCTTACAACAGTGTTAATCAAAAATATTATTAAATACTTCATCTTCGAACACTTAGAGGAAAGGGTTAAAAGACTGTCCCAGACAACTAATTCCGGTCCGTAATAGTTATGTAAGTAGAGGAAAATTGAACCACGAAGTTGGCATGGTGCACACGAGTAAAAAGATTCGTTGAGGGTTGACGTGAGTTGGGAGATCACGCGAGACCCGACTCAGTCGAGTGCACTCTTCAGCACATGTTTTTTTATTCACTATTCACCCAGCTCTCTTTCTCTGCGGATATGAACCCACTTGAGGCTTCGGGAGTTTCAAATGGATATTTTGATTTTGAGAGTATTTCACATAAAGAATCACAAATATTTTCATTTTTTTTCAAAAAGCCATCAAATTTATTGATTAAACTTTGTCTTCGGACATCGTAAAGGACGCGTAAGAGAATGGTGTAGGTTTGATGTTCGTTAAAATCCCAGTTTTTTTTTTAATATACTATCCTGCCTGGGCGCTCGGGAGGGGCTGGTGCGCCGCGATTGGCGGAGAGGTCTCCCTGGATGGCTGGCGGTCTCTGCCGACCTGGGCTCCGCGGCGTTGTCGGACGTCGTTAAACAGGCCCCTTACGGTCCCGAATGGTTGGTAATAGAGATTTCCAGGCGTGGTGAAGGGCGAGGTCTGCATTCGCGTTGATTTTTGCGGTCGTCTGTTTATTTCTAATGCCTCTTTTTTGCGTCTCGGCCGGTACCAGGTTTTCCTTGTGCAGGAGCCGGGTTTTGTAAAAGTGAATGGCATGTTTCGTAATCTCCGAGTTGTTCGCAATAGCCGAACGGTTGGAGTTGTTCCTGTTGCAATGAGCGATGTGTTCGTTGCGTCGTTCGGACACAGTGCGTCCGGTTTCGCGAATGTACGTCCTACCACAGCTGCAAGGAACTTCGTATACGCCTGCCGACTGGAGAGCGGGTAACGCATCTTTAATGCGTACCACGGCGTTGTGCAGCTTGACGGGATCTGTGAACACCGTACGGATGTTGTTCTTCCGTAGTAATTTTCCCATACGATCGGTGACACAGCGGACGTAGGGAATCACGGCTAATCTGGAGCGAGCGCTCTCGTCCGTCTCCGAAGCAGCGTAGCGATATTCGGCGTTGCCGCGGCCTTCAGAACCATCGCGCCCGTCGGGATGGCTGCAACCTCCGGAGTGGCCCTTGGCACAGGCAAGCGCTCGTTTGAACGCTGTTCGGGATAACCGTTGGTACAGGGTTTGGTACGTGTGCATCTCTATATTAATTTTGGAGTTTTGAATTTTTTTTCAATTTAAAAAAAGCAATACCCAAAAATGAGACTAGCATAATATTTTATACACGTATGTGAAAAAAGGTTAAAGAAAAATTTTGGAGCGGTTTTTGAGAACAAAATTCGTACATTTCAATCGCAAATTATGCAAAATCTTCTCGTGTTAAAAAAAAATAGTTTATGATCATTTTTAAGGAGCTAATTCTTTACAATAGACGTTTTCTGAGACAAAAAGCAATATCGTCAATTTTGAAGTTTTAATTTTTTCCAATTTTTCGAAAAATCAGGATGTAAACGAAAATGAGACTCGCAGCATTCTCTCAAATGTCCTTTGCATTATTCGACAACACATTTAATCAAACAATTTAGAGCCATTTTTTGACAATTTTGAAAATTTTCGGGCAAAATTTTGAAATTACATGCAAAGAACCCCCAAAATGAAAATATCGATTTAAAACACCCATGACCCGACATCATTCAAAATGATTAGGGAATATCAATTTTGGAGAAAATTGAAGGCAGCACGTAGACCGAACTTATCAAACCATTACTATCTCTTTGCTCCTTCTTGAAGACTGCGGGTTCCACTCTGATGACTGTGCTGCTTGAAGTAAGAATTCGGTTTTGGCAACGAAATCACAATTTCTGCGGAACTGACGTAAATAATCTCTTCCAACTTCTGGGATGAATCTCTACTCCTTTTAGGCGTGAATGTTGATAAGCGTATGCGTATAAACATTCTCCTATTGGGGTTTTGGTACAAGTTTTGATCATGGAACCGTATTTTACTGATTAGGAAAACCTTTTTCGCGACTACAAAAGAAAATAACCCCTATCCTCTTGTCTAGATCTATATAGGGAACCGTGAGACATACTAACATGGTTCACGAATTCACGAATATTATGCTCACCGTGATAATAAACTGATTGGGATTCCCAATCAGAAATAATAATTTTTATTTTTTCCTGATACGTTATAGCCAGGGGGGCTACAAAATATTCGACTTCAGCCAATGAGCTTCAGGCAGCAGTTTGCGTCACAATATTAATTACAGGAAATTTTAAATACAGCCAGATACCAAAATTATCATTGTTACAAATCATTGGTGAAGCATTTCTTTTAAATATTGCATCTTGTACACCTTCATTGTGTTATTTTTGGTTGGATATCGTTTAAACTTGTCACTTTGTTCCACTTTCAAAATGTTTCTCTACACCTCTCGCTCTCCATGCAACATGGCGGCCTGCGTCTGGTCTAGCTATTCAAACGATGGAGCTATGAATAGCTACATTATTGAAACGAAGAGCTTGTGCTGGTGTCACGTGGTTCGTGACGCAATCTGGCGCTTCGCATTAGGAGCAAAAATTGGTGCACCGGAGTAACTCATCCATCTCTTTCCACCATAATTATAGATTGTTATTGCCTTCGACACAGAGCTCGATATACACAGCTTAACTTATCTGGATCGAAAGGATCGTGGATACGAGACAAATATAAATACACTTGAATGATGTTTTATGAAGAGAATTAGTGAGAATTATGGGAGGGAAACATGAAAAGACAAACCGAGTCAGGCTAACATCTAGGTAATTAGTAAATAAGTAAATATGAATTCATAAAATTACGTAAAAAAATACGAATGAACAACGGGCGTTAAGAGATTCTAATGATATCCGGCCAAAGGCCCTAGGGCATCATGTCGTCATCCATTATTAGACCCTTAGAACGTACTTGGTGCGTATATAACTATTTTTTAACGCGTAATTACCCTTTACTCTGAAAATGTAAGAAACCATGGTGCTCTTACAACCCGTCAATGTTTAAAAACAAGATGTTCAAAGAATCTGCAACAGTGTAATTAATACTATCTGTTGGAAAATTTGAAGAAAAAATTGGAGCTGTTTGGGGAAAATGGCGTTTGAGCGTTTCTGAAAATGCGGAATATAGAGCTCATTTTCACCGGAAACTGTTGAGTTTTCGGGAACCTTTATCTAACATTATTTAAAGCACATGTACTCATAAATACATAAATGTAAAGAAATTGCTGCTAATGTCAATTTTAACGACGTGACAGACCAGTGAAAAAAATTACATTTCTGCAATTTTTGAGAAAAAAAAACAATACAGAAAAAAGGCGTTTATGTCATCTTTAAGAGCCCTTTTAACACTACCCCTAACAAAAGTTAACTGAAAAATTTTGGAGCTGTTTTTGACAAAACATTTTTGAAACTTTTTAAAATTACCCATATTGCTCGCAATATTGTGCGAAAACAACTACAATTCTCAAAAAATGTACATTACCTTAATGAAATAACTAATTATGAACAACAAAATTTCATTTGAAGGGAAAATTCCTCCAAACAGACACGGAAAACTGAATGACATCTATCACCCAATCTTACAAACTTAAACCCTTCCTTCCTCCCTGCCTTTACATAGTAAAAAAAGATTTTTGTTTTGACACACTCAATCTCATCGTCACTACACCAATGTTATTTTACTATAGTCATAGATACTGATGATGCCCTGCATTCTCCAAATAACTTCTTGAAATTTCAAATTAACTTCTCCCCATAGCACGTCACACAAAAAATTAATTCTCTTTCATACTTCGAGTTCTTTATGAATGTAAACTCTGATGTTTTTAAATTAATTTTTAAAAAGTCATATGCATCATTTGGAAACTGTGAAATTGTCATCAATTTTTAAAAAACTACTTCTGTCATACCAGTTGACCGGGTGAAGCAGACGACTTGATTATTTTTTTTGTAAATGTCATTTTTTTTTAAATCTATATGTTTATTATTTATGAAGTCAACTAACCTAGACACTGAGTGTGCCAGAATTTTTTTATTATTGTTCAGTTCCTCTCAATGCATCACTTTATTAGATATGTGTTACCATTTTATTGAATATAACTTACTTTATATTTTAGGTTGATTTTTAAGAAAGACCCCAAAGAGGGTCGAAATGTTAAATACGACACGAAATGAATTGTTATATAAAACTCTCAGGCTGTTTTATTAAGGTCAAGAAACTAATAATAAAATAAACATTTTAAAAGACGTTAAAATATTCATTGTAATACAAATATTGGGAGTTTGGGATTGCATAAAATTTTATTTTCTAGGTTTTATCTAGTAAAAACTAAGACTGGCAAAATCTTTAGGGAAATACACATTTTCTACGAAATTGAAAAAAAAAACCTTTTAAGGGGAAGATTTTTAATATCCGTAGTTATCCTACACTCTTTGAAAATATTATCAGAATCAAGGTTTGCTGTTTAAAGTGTCAAGGTTCAAACTGATGTGAGGGCCATGCCCCCACTCAAACCAATATTTTTTTGTACAATTTTATTCTATTTATTCAAAACTATTGGCTCTCCAAACCATTCGTCCCAAGCAGCGCATGCAAACGTCACTTCAGGATATTCAGGTTATAAAACAGTGTTGCGAGTTTGTGTTGCTCCGGTAATAATTCAGAAATCAGCTTCTTTTGTACCAGACATTTTAGGTTCACTAAATTATAAATGAAATTTTTAACATTTCACGATTTTGTATAACTTTTCATAAAATGTTAGACAAAACGTCCATCTCTATTCCAAGTACTCTCCTCAATTATCAATAAAAGACATAGCCAAAAATAAAGATTAGTTTTAACTTCACTACCTGTTAGCCATTTGTGTGAAACATCATAACACGAAGTTTTTATTTTGTTGCATTTTTCTACCCTGCAATATGGACAACCATACTAAACATAGGAGTGGGTTGACAAAGTTTCTTTTCTACATCGTTAAGACGAAAAAACTACGTATGTAGCAGTTCATTCACTGCATCTGTAATATTAAATAAGATTTACAAACGAAAAATCAAGTAACACTCATAACTCGCAGCACTTCCTTTCAACGTTTCCCTCATGTTCTCCCTCTACGTCATCCATGCGTCATTCTCTCCCACGCCGAGAAGTGGAGACTCCACTTTTGCAGAGACAAGGTTTCCTTATTTGTGGTGCTACTCTCGCAGACTACGTCACGAGGTGTCATCAGGCCAAACGGCGTCTCGTCTTTCCAACCTCCTCCCCAAGGCTTGAGGTCCCTCCTGGCGCCGGCCGCGAGCAGCGCGCGCACCGCTTCCTCGTTGTTATTGCACGCCGCCCTGTGCAGAGGAGTCTCTCCATCTATATTCCTCGCGTTGACGTCGACGCCCGAGCGCACCAGCAGCTCCACGCACTGACCGCTGTTGTCGCTCCACGCAGCCCAGTGCAACGCCGAACATCCAAACCGGTTGACAGTGTTCACATCGGCGCCTCGGCTTAAAGAACAGTGAAACCTCGTCCTAAATGGCAATTTTCTTCTAAAAATTTGGAGCCCTTTTTTCAGAAAATGGCACTTACGCGCTGCAGTATATTCGAAAGTTGAAGCACTTTATCACAGAAAATTTTTAAGTTTTCGAAAAACTTTATTCAAAGCCATTAACTCACAAATACAATAATGTTTACAAATTGTTGGAAATGTGCATATTAACGGCGTGAGAGATATTAAAAAATAAATTTGAGTAATTTTTTAAGCAATAAAATACTTCAAAATGAACCGTACGTACATTCAGTGTTGGATTACCGCATAAGCTAACTAAGCAGTTGCTTAGGGCCCCCGAGAGATTGGGGCCCCCGATTCCGGTGAATGTTTTTTTAATTTTTCAAATTTCATTGATAAACAAAATTTTTTAATGTTATCTATCAATATAAAATAGAATATTCAATTTTGAATTATTTTTTGTAATTAAATTATATTTTAATCGGACTCGTTGGTTATGTACATACAATTTTGAAAATTATATTTTTAAAATGAAAAAAATAAACACTATTATTTTTTACAATTGACTACAAAACGTATTAATTGAAACACTAGATTTTTATGAGAAGTATAGCTTTTTGTTGTGCACTACTTTAAATTTGCCGGTCAATTGATTCGCAATTCACTGTTTAGTTACAACCGTTTCTACCGAGAGCGCTGCCGTCACTTTTCAAATGTAATCAGTTTTCATGTACGAACTTGACAGAAAAAATGTTTATATGATAACATACCATAAATCATCCTGAATTTTCGTTCAAAATTTTATTATCGAAAGTATTTTCAAGACAAATGATTCAAATTTAGTGACGAAATTATTGTTGATTAAATTACGGATTATTAAACATTGAAATAAAATCGAATATGCAAACAAATTCATACGTAAATCTGATAATGAGAGGCATCTTTATTGTTTATGTATAAATTTTCTCTGAAATTGATGAGTAAGTTATAACATGTATTATTTTATTATTATATTACAAATATGTATTTTTAAATTAAACATTAATATATTAATTCTCTTAACAATTTTATATATTTCTGATTCTTGGAACTTTAATTATTGATCATTTTTATTTTTACGATAATCAAAGATTAATTTATTTTAGGTCTAAATTAACCATTTAATATGAATAAAAATTATATAAGTGGATGTCAAAAACGAAAGTTAGCAGAAGAAAAAAAGAAGGCAAATGAAGAAATTGTGAATAAAATACCTAAATTAACCAGATTTTTTCCACCATGTGTATCAACTTCTGGTATTGAATCGACGTTACAAAATGATTCTGACAAAGCGGAAGACGTAAAAAATAATGAAACTGTAGACAAAACTGAAGATGATTTATTGACTGTAATCGCAAATGAAAATGATAACTCTGAAAAGTTAGTTCATCAAAGTAATAGATCCAATGATCCCGGTACATGGACTGAACAACTTGCTGAAGCGGATGTTTCTTACTGGATTGCTCGAGGACCCGAAAGTTGTCAACATCATTCAAATTCTTTAGAAGCCTCACGCAGAACATTCCAGGATGGAAAACAAACGAGATACTGTTCTAAAACTATATTTTATGGAATAAAAGCAAACGGTGAACAGTTTAAGCGAGAATGGCTTCTGTATTCGCCATCGAATGGTTCTTTATATTGTTTCGTATGTAAACTTTTTCCATCGAAAAATGCATCTCGATTAGTAACTGGGTTTAGCGATTGGCGAAACAACAATGTCATTGATCAACATGAAAATTCATCTAATCACCGAGATGCTATGCTCGCATATCTAAGTCGAGCAAAAGATATTGGATTGAAAAAGCACTTAGATGTGCAAGTTGAAGAAGAAATCAAATACTGGCATAACGTTCTACAACGAGTGACAGCTGTCATCAAGACATTAGCCGATCGTGGATTGCCTTTCTGAGGATCAAATGAAAAATTTGGATCTGCCAGTAACGGAAATTATTTAGGATTATTGGAACTTGTTGCTGAGTTTGATCCGTTTTTAGCTTCACATATTTGCAACTATGGAAATCGTGGTAAAGGTATTAAAGCATCAAAATAAATTAATTTTTTAATAAAATATTATTTTACTATAAATAGTTTTAACGAATTTTAATATACATATTTACACACTGGATGAAAAAAGATTGCAATGTTTGCCAACCCTGTAAAGATTTTGGGAACTCTATTGTTTTGCCTTACTTTTTTACTCATCCTTTAAAATACATTTGTAGTAATATAATTGTAGATAATAATTATAGTTTTAAAAAATAGCATTTATAATAATTAATGTTCCAATTTTGTACATTTTTTTGACATTCCCAAAATTATGCCTTATTTCATCTAATGTAATAAAATCTAGACATTCGATCTTTTAATTTATCAAAATCTAGTAAATCTGAATGAGCAATTTTCATAAACATACATTATTTTAATGTATTCATCGTGTATATATTTTATGTATATATTTTATTTTTCTTGGTAGGAAACGTCTCCTATTTGTCAAAAACTATATGTGAAGAAATAATTGATCTGATGAGTGCCCAAGTTCATGCTGCTATTTTAGATTAAATAAAAACAGCTGGATATTTCAGTATTTCAGTAGATTCTTCACCTGATCTTTCACATGTTGACCAGCTATGTGTAATAGTAAGATATGTGTCACCATTAGATGGATTACCGGTAGAACGATTTCTGACATTTTTGGAATTAGAAAATAATACTGGAAGACAGATAGCTAGTCAAGTTTTAAATTATTTAAGTGAAGATTGTAAAATTGATTTTTCTAAATGCAGAGGGCAATCTTATGATAATGCGGCGAATATGGCGGGTGAATATAACGGCATGCAAACTGCGATTTTAGAAATAAATCCGTACGCAATATTTGTACCATGTGCAGGACATTCGTTAAATCTTGTAGGCCGTAGTGCAGTTGACTGTTGTTCGAGTGCGGTCAATTTTTTCTCATTGGTACAGTTATTGTATACATATTTTTCTGATTCAATATATAGATGGAACATTCTGAAAAAAACATCTTAAAAATGATAAAGTTTTGAAAAAACTTTCTAATACACGATGGGAAGCTCACGCTGTAGCAACAGAAGCCATTACTGAATCATACTCTGAAATATTTGATGCATTGGAATCAATCTCCAAAGATGATCACCTAAAAGGGGATGCTAAACTGGAAGCAATAAACATTCTCAATAAAATGCAAGAATTTGAATTTGTTCTGATGCTAACAATTTGGAATGACATTTTACAACACTTTCATCGTACTACTAAGAAACTTCAAAGTGAAGATATTAACTTAAAAATTTGTAGTGATCTTTATGAAACTTTAAGACATTATTTGCATAATTTACGAGACAACTTTGAGAATTTTGAAGCTACTTCCCGAAATATGTTACCTGATGTTGATTACAAAGACATCCGCAAACGAAGACCTTCAAGAAAGCAACGAGAAAACGATGGTGATGCAGAAGAATCAGTTCAGTTAAGTGCAAGAGAGAGGTTTCGCATTTCAGTGTTTAATAAAATCATTGAAATTCTTGAAAACCAAATCAAAAGAAGAAGTATAGTGTACAAAAGTATTTCAGAAAGGTTTTCTTTTTTAATAGAAACGAATTTATCCAATGAAGAATATTCGTCAAATGTCAAAATACTTGTACAGTCATACCCCGAAGACTTAAATCTGGATCTCGAGAATGAACTAAAGCAGTTCCATAGTTACATGCGTTTACAGATGAAAGAGGATGAGTCTATTACAGCAAATTTTAATACGTTTTATAACATTATTTTGAAAGATGGACTAAAAAATGTCTTTCCAAATGTTGAAATCTCTCTTAGGATATTTTTAACATTAATGATAACGAACTGTTCTGGGGAGCGATCATTTTCACTATTAAAAAGATTGAAAAATCCTCTCAGAACGACTATGCGTCAAGAAAGATTAGGCTCGTTGGCTTTACTTTCGATTGAATCAGACATTATGCGTCGACAGAATTTTGATGATTTAATTAAAGAATTTATTAATGTTAAGTGCAGGAGGCGATTGTTTGAAATGGTTTATGTATCTAAAAACTATATTCGTTTTTTCATTGTTCAGTATTGAATGTAAAAATTATATAACATAAATGAATATAATAATAAATGTATTTATTATTGCAATTTAAATAAATTATAATTTTCAACATATATTTCCCAATTATATATAATTTACTGAGTTATATCACTACACTACCGGCTTCGAATTGAGTCATTTCTGACAAAAAACTTTTATTTTAGTGCTAAGCCAGTGAAACAGATTTTTTCGAAACATATATATATAAGGGCCCCGAAAATACGTTTTGGTTAGGGCCCGGTATAGTGTTAATCCGACACTGCTCATAAATACAATAATGTGAACAAACTGCGGCTAGTAAAAGTATTTAAGACATGAGAGATAAGTAAAAAATATGTTTTTTGTAATTTTTGAAAAAATAAAAGAATAGAGCAATATGATGTTTATGTCATCTTATAAAGTACATTTAGTACTATTCCTACCAAATATTTAAGAGCAGTTTTTGAGAAAATCTTTTTTTTTTGTATTTTTTTAAATTGCACATATTGCTCGCAATATTCCGCGAAAAGTACTAAAATTATCAAACAAATGTATCTGACCTTAATGAAATAACTCGCTGTGAGAACAAATTTTATTTGAAGGAATAATCTTTATCATTAATATTGTTACTGTAGGTACGCGCCAAAAAAATCAGACTTTTGCAATTATCAAAAATTCAGTTATCAGTGAAAATCGGACCTAAGCCGCCTTCGTAAGAGTGTTTGACTCTATTCTTAAAAGAAATTTAAGGAAAAAATTGGAGTCCTTTTAAAAAAAATTGAACATGTACAGGGGTCTTCATTTAAAGTACCCCTAAATTTTAAAGCATGTTTTTATAAAAACTCAAAGCTTCGACTCGAGCCAGATGGACAGAGGTTTCTTCAATTTGAAAAAGATCCTAGGCATGGTTTAGCCGCTAGGGGTGCTCATAGACGGACGGACGGTCGAACAGGACGTTTTAAAAATGAGTGATGCTACGGAATGGTACAGACTTTCCCGTGCTAGTTGTCTATTTTCTGTGGTCTCCGCTAGCTATACAAACTTGCTACGTATTGTCAGCTGCTATCTATCGCCGTCCGGAGTACATTTAAAAAAAATGTTATTTTTTCGGTTTTCTAAGCGCGCTCACAGTCGGATTCGATCCCTGGGCCGGCCATCCGGACCGGGGTTTTCGTGGTTTCTCTGGGTCATACAGGTAAATGCTGGGATGGCTCAAAAAACCCACGATCACCTCGCATCATCCTATCACCTCAAAAAGGCCGTTGTGGTGTTGACTGATTCCTAGTGCAATCGGAGCCTGTTTTGTTCCCCCGTTTAAGTGTCCTAATGTTGATGATGATAGGCAAAGCATCTGATGAATGGCCTTCACAGCTCGAACCGCGTGATAAAAAAGGATGATAAGAGAACAACACTGCCCATATTTGACATTGTATACTAATGTTATTGATTTGTTGTTAACTGTGTCATGATTTTGATACATCGATGAAGTCCAATAAACTGAATGTGTTAATAACTTGTTTTTAATAGGTTTTTGTAGTACAACTGTCTATAATGCAAAGAATGGGCCAAAGATATATAGATACAAGAATATGTTTTTAACAGTCAGTGAAACCATTTCCAAATTAAATCAGTTAAAGTTTTGAAAAATATTTTACATTATTTGATTTTGGAAACTGACCGCGATAATACCAGATTTATGCCTGTTTCACTTTAATCTACAGCCCATTTCAATGAACAGCCATCATAACGTTGCGCAATAAGATTAGATTCACATTTTAAATCTTCAACAATACCTCTTACAATTCTGTATAAAGCTTCTGCCGTTGTCTGAAAAGACGTCTTGGAATCTCTCTTCAACATTACTTTCCGCATTTAAATAACGCACCACTTTAGACAATTAGACGATATATATATATATATATATATATATATATATATATATATATATATATATATATATAAGGGCCCCGAAAATACGTTTTGCTTAGGGCCCGGTATAGTGTTAATCCGGCACTGCGTACATTAAAGAGTGCAATTAGCACCATCCGTTCGAAAAGCTTGAAGAAAAAAATTGAAGCCGTTTTTGAGCAAATGGCTTTTGAACGTTTCTGAAATTGCGAAATTTTGTGCTAATTTTCACAGAAAACGGTCGAGTTTTCGAGATTCTTTAAGTGACATTATTTAAAGCACATGTACTCATAAGTATAATAATGTGCGCAAATTGCTGCTAATGTAAATATTAATGACCTGAATAAAAAATGTTTTTGTAATTTTTGAAAAAACAAAAGAATACAGCACTATGGCGTATATGTCATCTTATAGAGTGCATTATGCACATATTTCTGCTGCTACACTAAGCAAAAGGCATCTTGGCATTCTCTCTGAGGGATGCTAGGCAATGGAATGTTGGATCATAATAAAAATAAAATTTATTTGTTTTTGCTACTTAAAATGGTTTGCAAAATTTGCTTAAATGTAATTATTATTGTCTTGATCGTTGATATCATCAATTCTATCAACAATTATTTGCAAATTAGTGCTATAATAATTCAAATTCAGACATGTAAATTATAAAATCAATTGTTAAGAATATTTTGTGTACAAAATTTGAGAAAGAAATAATCAAAGACAGTACTGGACAGACAAATTCACGAAATTAAATACTTTTATTCCAAACTGAATCACATTAAATATGAATCTGTTGTCCCGTGTGCATCAACCCAGGCTTTTTATGTAATGAAAAGCAAGTGGTTCTACAGAATGACACAGACTTTCCCGCATTAGTTTTCTATTTCCTTTGGTATCTACTAACTATTTGGACTTGCCACATTCTCTTGCCAGTTACTATATATCGCCGCCCAAAGTACATTTTTTGAAATTTTCTTAATTTTTCGGTTTCCTAATACTAGAACGGAAATATTATTATAAAAATATTAAAAAATAATAAAACATCACCCAAAATGGAATTTTTCTGAAAAAAATTGGAGCCGATTTTAAGAAAATGGCGTTCAAGGGCTACTGTAATTCCGAAATTTGATTCTCTTCTCACATAAATATATTGAGTTTTCGAAAAACTTCATATGACGTCATTTTAAGCACTTTCAGTCACAAATGCAATGGTGTTTACAAATCACTGGAAATGTGGATATTAAAGGTGTGAAAGATATGTAAAAAACATAAATTTGTGTAATTTTAGAAAATAAAAGAATACAGTAAAATTAAATCTATTTCATTCTAAGTGCAACCAGCACTACTCGTTGGAAAAATTTGAAGAAAAAATTTGGAGCAGTTTTTGAGAATATGGCATGTGAGTGTTTCTGGAAATGCGGAATTTTGTGCTCATTTTACCTGAAAACTGTTGAGTTTTCCAGATAATTTATTTGACATTATTTTAAGCACATGTGCTTATAAATACATTGATGTAAACAAATTGCCGCTAATGTAATATTAACAACGAGACAAGTCAAAAAATTAAATTTTTGTAATTTTTCAAAATAACAAATGAATATATCAATATGGCATTTATGTCATCTTATAGAGTGCATTTTTATTATCCGCACCGAAAGTTTAAAGAAAAAATTTCAGCCGTTTTTGAAAAAATCTTGTTTTTGTAATTTTTTAAAATTGCAGATATTGCGCGTAATATTGCTCGGAAACTACTAAAATTTTCAAAAAATGTAAATGACCTTAATGAAAGAACTAATTATGCAAAACAAATATAATGTGAAGGAAAAACCTCTATCTTCAAGTTTGTAATTGTAGGAAGACGCGGAAAAAAAATCAATCTTTTGCAATTTTCGAAAGTTTAGTTAACCGTGAAAATCGGACCTGTAGTACCTTCATATGTGCATTTTACTGTACTCTTACAAGAAATGTAAATAAAAAATTTGGAGCAGTTTTTGAAAAACGTTTGAAAATGTCTTCATGTAAAGTACTCCCAAATTTTGACGATAAGTTTTTCAAAATCATTGCACCTCGATATTTCGGTTTCAGGGGCCCCAAAAACGCGTATTTCCGTTGAAATCTCCAAATCGATTTTCCACACCATTACATAACTTTCTCTATACTACGCATATTACACTGTGTGTGTTTCTATATCTATCTATATCTATATCTATCTACCTATATCTAAATACACACACACACACATTTATGTATACGGGAAAGTAACATTATTAAGACATTTCTAAATTAAAAAGGTTATTAAAGATGAATTAAGAATGCTCTTTACACCAGAAAGTAATGGAAAAGTTAAAAGATGTAAAAAGAGGGAAAATGGATAGAAAATTACTCGTCTGTGCAACATTATCTACATAACAATGAAGTGAAATCTTAAAAAACAGCTATTCGTGTTCAATTTATGCATTTCAAAAAATAATAAAGTACAGTCATCAGAGTATAATCAGCAATATCTACACTTAAAGCAAAATGGCAGGGAGTTAATGATATTGTGTTGACTAATAAGGTTTAAAAATAATTAAATATAAAAATCAATAAACATTTGATAACATATGCTGATAGTTAAAATGAAATATCAGTTATCTATGTATCCTAAATTATAAATGATTTCTTAACATTAGTGTCTTTACAATCTCATTATTATTTCAAAGTAATTAAAGCCAATTAATAGAATTGTTTATTTCAGAAACCCGTCAAACGCCAAAATCTAAAACACACTTTAGCAATGGATTACTGTTCCAGGAGGATAAACACATTGTTTAGGGCATATTTATATGAAAAATATTCATTTATCAACTCCTTTAACAAAAAAAAACATTTTTGAAATTTGAAAAATTGGAAAATTTTTTCTGAGTTTTCTCGAAATGAGGAATTTGATGGGTTTCTGAAACAAACAATTCAATTGTTCTCATGAATTTGTTTCACTCTCTGGGTTAACCTCTGGAAGGACTAAATTTTAATGTGTTTTTCCCTGTAGAGATGTATTTTGTTCGCCGTAACATCGGCCATTCTTTTTTTCAAATTACTACTTTCTCTTATACACAGAAGAAAGCCCCATCCACACACAAATCTATATTCTTTTTAACTACAATGAAATTTTGTCAATGGGCTAACTATCATACCAGGAGAACGTTTACACCTGCTTTTAAAATGAATAGTTGTAAAATGGTGATCGAAGTCAATGCCACAAGATGTGGCAGGTAGAGGTGAGGCCAGACAAGACGAGAGAGACTAAGGACTGTGAACAGAAGCAGTGTGAGATTGTGTAGTATAGAGCAGGGAAGGCAAGGGTGGGGATACACTATAGAATTCATTCCTCTTCCTGTCAAACAAACAATATTGTTATATACAAAAACCCAGAAAACACATAGGACATGTGCTAGTTAAAAATGTATAATGTACGTAAAAAATGTAAAATGTACTTTCAGAAACTATCCAAGATAAGAACAATAATATACACCAAGTTAGTTCATAATGTCTCAAGGCAAGTAAAATTTGCGAATATTTCACCCAAACAACTACTCTTCCTATGACTCTGATTGAAATTATTTTTGTGATCACATAGAGGAAGCAAGTAATTTTTCTTTTCACGATTTTTGGTAATATATCTTACTAATACACATTTCTCATGCAATGAACATTTAAAACATCACACATTTGAAGATACATTGATTGCTCTGACCTATTTATGAAGATTTGTGTACAGATATTTGTGAGTCCTCAGGAGAAAAAAACTTCTAAATTGCCTGATGCAATCAATCTGTAACATTTTTGGAAAAATGTAAGAATAAATTCTATATTATAAAAAATAAAGTTTTCCAAAAATATTATTTATGTTTTTTATTTTTTTATTTTGTTGACTTCCTGATGATTTACACACTGTCTGGACACTTGTTGATCCTACATGCTTGGGTTTAATATCGAGCTAGTTAGATATAGATAATTAATACCAGTAATTATTAATTAAGACAATGATGCCATACTTATTTTTCTCTTATATTTTATCCTCTTTTCTACACTATTTTATAAAAACAAAAAACACACGGGGTAGAATTGACAGCACATAATATTTAATGTTCCTCAAACACAGGCATCCTATTACACAAACAGAAATACAACATACCTATATCAGACGCTTAATTTGGACTCCGACTTTTTCGGTTGCTGGCGAACAAAGCATGCAAAACACGATTCGTGAAATGGTGACCGCCAGCCGAGGATATGCCGGAAAAAAACAGTTGCCGTAGACCACGTCCCACGTTCCAGAGTTGGCACACAATACAACGATTGATTTAACCACGCACTTGACGTAAATCAGCTGTTCATGGTTTCATCGAATCTGGAGCTTCAATGTCACTATAGCGATATATAAGTTTTCGATTAGATGAAATTGCAACACCTGATTTGTGTCAAGTGACAAAATGACTAAATAAATAAATATTTCCAGCCAAGATGCAATATGTCAATCAATATATGTGACGATGCGCATCTTTCCCGGCCAGATGTCACACCGAGTGACGTCACGTGGGGAGCAAGCGAAGTTTGCATAGCAAACCTACAGTGAAGTAAATGGAGCGCAACGTACATATTCCAATTTTATATGAAACTTAACATACGACATTGCGATGTTATTGAGCGTGTGTTATTAAGTGTAATTTTTTTTAGAATTAAATATACAATTCGTACCCATATGCGATTGCTTTCCATTTCAGAGTAGCTGAAGATCTGCACATCCGTAGCCACTGAAGACGTAAGAAGGGCGAAAGGTACAATATGTATCAAATTTGAATTTTACAGGAAAAATGCATTCTCTAAAATAAAGGATAGAACAAATCGATCAAACACTTTACAATCTCTGAGCAATAAATGACCAATTAAATTCCCTTACCTCAATTGTTACAGACATAAAATGCCTGATATTGTGTATTGTACTTTATTAATGATTGCTTTCGATAAATTTTGATATTTTGTTTTTTCACTTTGTCTTCTTACATTGTCTTAAAGACTTCTATTTACATTTCGCTACCTTATATATATGTTCCTGTACGCACCACATAGAGGTCACAAATTTGAAAATTCATTCTCCATGACTATGCTTGCTTGAAATAATTCCTCTGAAGGATATTTTAATATTCCTTTGGATAAGAAATGTATCCAGTCGGGTGTTTCACTGTCAGATAATGACATTTCTTTAGCTGCTAAACAAGATGAAATTTGTGTTCAAACCAAAATGCTACATAACTAGCCAAAAATTTTAATCCTTCAAATGTAATTAAATATTCAAATACATTTGTTTCACATAATTCCATTATTTCAAAGTAATTCACATTTATATTATTGTCGGTCTCAACTTCTAAGAAACATCATACTTCACTGCCTTCTGAAATTTCACTTAAATTTTGTTGGTGATCAAGATTTTTTTTCCCCTCCACAGTAAACACCTACCTGAGATTCCTCTATTCTTAAAATAGCATCATCACAATCTGTTCTTTTCTCTTCCTCCTCAGCTTCAGCTTCTTCCTCTTCCAAAGGTAAAAATGTGGAAGATTTTCTGTAAATACATTCGATAAATGTTTCCCAACAAACCGTATCAACTGATATTTAATATCAAGGAAAATACATTGGTTGTTTGTGCCACCAATATAAGCAAAATTTTTTTCAAAAAATGCCTTGATTCATTCTGTATGTAAAAACATATTCAATTCCATATTTCATATTCAGGTTAAAAAACATTTCAACCATAGATATATTATTCATCAAAATGCCCCTTTCAGAAGGTATTAATAAATGGTGAATTCCAACATTCATTTTTGATACTGTCACTGACTCCTGTAGAGTTGTTAGTTGGTTTTCCAAATTTACGCCAAAAACATTGAGTCCTGGATGAGTTCCAAATTTACTTATGGCATTAAAAATATCAAACTAATCATTCATAAATTTCAAAAACCTTGACGTTTCTTCCCAATCAAAACTTTTTAAGAGTCCCTTGTTTTCTAAATCATTTAATTGCCTTAGAAACTCTTTCTGAAAAAATTGTGCTGCGGGGCATACTTTTTGTCCTATAGGTGACAAGGGGTATTGGTGTGAGCAATCTGAAGGTCTTGTGTAGATGGTGCCAAAAGTTGCTTGATACTACTGGGATTTATTTGTTTCCCATCATAAAAAAATCCATTATCAACACAAGATTTCTAAAGAGTTTCAAGAGTTGAGACAGTAATTGACTAAAATAGGCTTAAAAAGAAATGACACTATTCTCAGACGCAAGAGCATACAATTTCACTTTAAATCATGTAACACAAAACTCATTTTTTTGTTACGCACTGTTCTAGAACAATGTAAAACGAAAAAACAAATAACATTAAAACACAATATACCTATCAATACAGTAGCGTACCTCGGCCCGTTTTTGGCAAGTAAGGGATGAGCGCGCGCTAGCGATCCTGGTGCAGACCAACTAAAACTACGGGTAAATGCTACTGGAGTATATGGATTTGTTTGTGAAATTGTGTTTATTAAGAACTGGTTAAAAACTTGGCCTCGCGATTTTACGTTCCCAGTATTTCAAGGACAAGGCATTAAATAACACGTAAAAGTATACAGAACTAAAGTTTTAAGCCTACATTTGACATGTATCGGAACGTATTTGATAAACACTTCAAAAAGAATTCTTTGCAGTTAACACATTAATAGCAATGCGTGTGTCGAATGGAGTGCACTGTTCTGCACTTAAATGCGGCAATAATGAAGGAAAGAACCCTGTATTATGTTGCTTTTTCAACTTTTGCAGTTAACTAGAAAGGAAAGACGAAAAGTTGTTCAAAAGCAAAGCAGACACCCTTATTTATTACCTAGATTACTTACATTTCTAGATATTTTCATGAAAACCAAAGAAATACTTGTTCTTCCTCTTGATTCCACTATTCACTTTCAATGGAAAACATTTATTAGATTGAAATCATTGCTTTTCTTTAAAACTGTTCAAAACTTTTACTTCGCGTTTTAATTATGTGCGTAAGTAAATTAAAGTACCCCAAAATCCTTTTCGGTATTATTTAGCATAACGAGGTTGTATTAGGAATGTAGTATTGAAGGTAATCGCCGTATGTATAATGTAATCGTATTTCTGGATCACAGCGCAGATCGCTAATGTCCTATGCTGACCAACACTTCGGCGTAGGGCATTTAACACGGAGCTACGCTACTATATACATATACTGTGAATAAAGTGTGGAAGGACAAAAAAAATAAAAGAAAAATATGAGGAAACATTACTAAATAAAAATAAATTACAATCCGAGTAACGTGGATTACACAAAAACACAACAGCTAAGCAATGAGCTGGAAACAGGAAGCCGCCATCTTTTGGAATGAAAAAAAATGAAAGCCCATAAATGAGAGGGGACTGGAAGTGTAGGAGCTAGTTAGTAACAAGATTTGAAATGGGACTGCTTCTCATTAGGGGATATTTGACATTTCATTTCATACTGTTTTTAAGAAATGAATCTATTTTAATTTCAATATTTGTATAATCTTCTTTTTAAAGCTGAAAAAATCAATATACTTAAGTTAATGTCATTATTTGTATTAATTGTATAATATTCGCTTTTTTGCTTGTGAATTGGACCATGAGTGCATGCACACAGCGTTTCCCGGGGTTCAGTACTATTATCTCAGTGACAGGTACCGTTATCAGGGGATCAGCATTTAGCTGGTTCCGATTTTTATCCCCCAGGGTTGTTAGCCCTAGGGGTTGGAAGATGAAATGATAGCGATAGGTGAAAGGACAGCACACACCTAGAGGCATATACAAATACACCCACGCCCGAAGCGGGAATCGAACCCACGATTTTCTGGTCCGCGACCGCTACTGCACTACTGTCATAGCAGTCTCGGCCATCTGATCGGCTATCTTCGTGTTTATTACTTTTTAAGATTTTTAAATTTATTTTGTACATTTCTAGACTAATGATGGCGGCAAAGCCGTGAAAAAACAGCTTTCCTAATAAATCCAAGTAGGCAAAGATGACTTCTATTATGTCATTCACGAATAATGTCAAAGACACCACATCAGCATTCCCACAACGAATGCTACTTAGATTTTGTTTAAGGCGAAAGGGGAGACAGGGGAGATTTTACCAATAAGTGATGTTTCTTTGGTTTCGAATGTCGCTTGTAGAGAAATACTTTACGGTCAGAGTTAAATTGTGTATTTGCATAAAAACAAATACTCTTATTTATATAATTGAAAAACGTGATCCCGAAAAGTAGCCTAAATTATGTCCAAAAAACTGTAATTTTCAGTGGAAACACCATCAAAATAAAAATATCTTCGGACAAAGAGATGGACAAAGTTAAAAATTGATTGACAATCAATAGAATGGGTTTTAAATCATGAATATATCTACAGGAGAAAACAAAAAAGCATGTATTTTGATATCACAGAGGGAGATTCAAATTTGATTTATATAGATACATTTAGCAAGTGGCGAATCTTTCCAGATTAACCAATGTATAATAATGAGAATAAAAGAGAAAACAGAATTATAGTGATACAATTATTGTGATATAACTATATTATAATAAAATTCTATGTGTTACACTGTTACCTTACTCTAAACATTTCTTTCATTTTCACAATAACATCTTCAATTCATCAACTTCATCAACAATTTCATTTTTACAATAACGAACAAATTAAATTTATATTTAATATAATACTCATAAATAAAAGTAACCTCTAATAGAGAGAAAAATAACCATAAAGAAACTCCTAAGATCCAAACTATTAATAACTATGTTCAATTTCCAACTATTTACATTATTTACAAAACTCTCCCAACTTCTCCGAAAATATCTTCGAAAATACGATACCCAACAGTTCTCTTTCCTGATTAACCAATGCATAAGAATGAGAATAAAAGAGGGAACAATATTACATGTATGGTCATAATCATTATGATAAAAGGATATACTAATACAACAATTAGGATATAAGTTGCTCTCTTACCTTACTTTAAAGAGACCATCTTTTATATACTTACAATCAAGAATAAAATTAAATTGATATAAAGTATAATATTTATAAACTCAAACATCACATCCTGGACAGAAAAATATCAAAAAAGAAACTCCTACACTTCTGTCTATTAATAACTACTTACAATAACTTAAATTCATATTATTTACAAAATATCTCCGTAGATCGTTTCCAAATTTTTCTCAATTGAAAGCTTGAAAAAAAGAATGTAAGTACAATTTTCTGCTTTCGAGAAAAATGAGCTTATATAGTATATGTTAAACCTACAGACACATACACCTTCTGCCATTCACACTCACCCCGTAACCCTATCTAGAAATGCATCTGAACTTCAGATCTTCTTTATGTTATGGGGCTGGAATCAATCATCATTCTGGTAAAAACGTAAATTTAACAGAAATGGCGCATTATTTTTTATTTCAAGTCTTCAATTATTTCTCATTTATTATAGCATCAGAAAATTCATGTGCTAGTAAACATTCCTCGAAGTCTCCTTGCCCGAGTTTCCCAAGCAAATGAAGGTGTGTGCAGATACGAGATAACAATATGTTCCTCAAGCACAACATCCAAGATGCCAACCAACTACCTGCCGAGACTTCACAAGTTTGAATATGTCCATCTCTATGCGGATCTTGAATTTTTTGAGAAGACGTAAGATAAGACTTTTCGTGATTTAGCCACATCAGTGAAATGTCACATGGAAACATCGCCTTCAGTTCACCTGAGAAGGCTACAAGATTTTTACGTGAATATCATTGCCAGAAGAAAGTATTTTACAGAACATTTCTAACTTGAAGCCTTCAGCTCAACCATGTGAGTTCAAAGAAAGGCTGCAAGACGCTCTACGACATAATCTAAGCAGGAAGTGGCCCAAGACTATAGAGTGGGCCGATTCGGAATAAAGTGTTTGCGAATCGCGAGTTGTCTTTTAACCAATTCAATAAGATCCTGCAGTTGGAGACTGCAGCAGGAAAAGCTGCAATGGTTGAAATTTCACACAGTTCAAAGAATGCAAGAAGACCTACGACAGAGTCTAGTACTATGTGGTCCAAGCCTCCGATGAGTGGAGAGATTCGGAATAAACAGTTTACGAAACGCAAGTTGAACCACTTCAATAAGATCCTGCAGATGGAGGCTGCAGCAACAGTTTATGATGCACTAGTTGCAAATGAACGCAAATAACCTACAACAAGTGGAGAATATTAACTGTTATTTCAGAGCGAGGATAAACGCCGTTGATGTTGTGGAAAACCAGGAAACAAGAAACCACAGTTAACTGAGAAGACCATTTTGCAGAGTGTGTAGAGATCAAGGACACATTGCACACATCAGTCGTAGAATAGATTCCAAATTCAAACACTAACATCGTACGGAAAAACTAAGCTCGAAGAATACCAGTCGAAAATAAGGAAAAGCATTGGCGGAGAAGAAAAATCGAGAGAAAAAAACCTTTCAAATGTTTCCCCGCATATTCCCCCAAAAACTCCCTTCACATGTTAATCGCTTGTTCCACTGCACATTTCTCCCCCGAGTTCCACTTCAAGCGCGTGCACCCCCACCTTATTCCTCCCCACTACGTAGGGTGCGGATGACCCTGCCCTCGCCTCTTCCAGTCCCTACAGACGCAAGAGATCCTGTAAGTCACGAGTCGTCGCGAAGTCAAACGCCGTCTTGTTCTTGCAACATCCACCCCAGCCCTTGAGGTCCCTCCTGGCGTCGGCCGCGAGCAGCGCGCGCGCCGCTTTCTCGTTATTGTACGCAGCCTTGTGCAGAGGAGTCTTTCCATTTTTATCCCTCGCGTTGACGTCGGCGCCCGCGCGCACCAGCAGCTCCACGCACCGACCGCTGCCGTCCCTCCTCGCAGCGAAGTGCAACGCGGAACTACCATCGTACATGACAGCGTTCGCATCTGCGCCTCGTTGCAGAAGGAGCGACACCATATCCGCGTACGTATTCCAGGCTGCATTATGTAAAGGTGTGAAACCATATCGATCAGTGTAGTTTATATCAGCACCAGAGTCTAAGAGACGTCGTACGTTACTTAGTCTTCCTTCCTTTGCCGCCTTACACAACTGCTCACCCAGGGCGGAAGAAGAGGTTCGTGCCTCCTCCATCTTCACTTGCACCTCATGCACCCGGAGCTCCACCCGCTGCCTCGCGCCTTCTTCCTCTGCTGCTGCGCCCTGGTGGCCTGCGCCTGAGGGAGTGGGGGTGGAGTAGGAGGGGGGCTTCTTCCCACCACCCGCTGCTGCCCCTCCCGTCGTCGGCGCTTCGCGGGCGCTGGCGGCGGAGGTGGAGGCGGCGGTGGCAAGGGACGCACGTGTAGATTGGGGATTCTCCACTTGACACAGCAAAGTCTCAACGCGGGGCAAGAACTTCTGCACCGCTCTTTGCAGAGAGGCCTTAACCTCATTCACGCGGCCTTCTAGACGCTGCAAACCTTCCCCTCCAGATCCCTCCGAAGCAGTCCTCTCCTCTACAGCCGTCACTCTCTCCTGGGTCTCTTCCAGTCGCTGCTGCAGAGCGCGGATGGCGTCGTCCTTCTCCTGCAGCTTCCGCTCCACCTCTCGCAACGCCTTCGCCGCCCTCTCCTCCTGCAAGCGCAGTGCCTCCTGCATCCTATTTTCAGCCTCTTGGACTTTACGTTCCGCCTCTTGGACTTTACGTTCCGCCTCTTGGACTTTACGTTCCGCCTCTTGGACTTTACGTTCCGCCTCTTGGACTTTACGTTCCGCCTCTTGGACTTTACGTTCCGCCTCTTGTTTATGCAGATGCAGGGCCTCCTGTGCCTTGCGCTACCAGTTCGAAGGCGTCGCCAACGGCGTCCACGCCATCTCCTGAGCCGTTCTCGCCAGCACTTCTGGGACTCGCCATCTTTTTCTTTGGGCCTCTGAAATTCACAAAAGCAAGCCTATTTTCGAACATGTGCTTTAATTCATGACAACAGGTACAAACGGTTGCAAAGTCAAATTTTTTGCTAAAATGTTTGCAATATATACTCTTGTAAAGAATGTTGTGTGATATTAAAATGTCGAAGTTTATTCAGTTAATGTGAAAATGAATTTACGGCTGAGGATTAGAAACTGAACACTTTATTCGACAAAACTAAGTCTCATAGGCTCAAATACTTGTTCAATTTGCAATGCTTTAGTTTGTTTAAGGAAAAGTGGGATAGTTGAGTTCCACTCACGTATTTAAATCTTGAGAAGTGAAGTAGGGTACCCAACAATAAATTAAATTCTAAAATAACTGTTTAGTGCGTTTTTGTAAAGCCAAGGACGAGTCAAGTTCTTGGTGATCTATTAAGTATCAAAGTACTGATGAAATCTACTTTTAATAGATTTTCATTAGATCAAAATATTTCTTAACAAATCCAGTACAAAACTTATTTTGCAGAGCAAATTGGGTGAGTTTGCGTGCCTGCCTCCAGCGCCATATGGCGTGGGCGGGTGCGGGGGACTTGGGGACTTCTCGGCGAGGCTCCTAAGGCTTAACGCGCTCTGGCACGGCACAGCACGGAGGGAGGGCTGCTTCCGTGTGGGTCGCGCGCACTAGACCGGGCGGGACGGAGTGGACGCTCTCTGAAGCAGTTTGGCTCCTTGCTTCGTGGCTTGGACAGTGCGCGACGGCTTCATGAGAAGTAAAGCAGCAATTTCGTAGTGTTTATTTTTAATATAGGAGGAACAAAATGAGGCAAGGATTGGAAGACATACCAGTTTCTGGGTTCATAATACAAAACCACGAGAATGACTATGATGATGATGATGATGATGGTTTACGGGCGATTCAACAACTAAGGTCATTTACGCCCGTGTCAAATTATTTAAGAATAATACGCACTAAATAATACGCCAGACTAAACCATGTTTAATACAAGGTAAATGTGAGAAAAACTGAAAATAAACGTATTCAATTATTTTTAAAAGAGTTAGCCGAAAAGAGCTAGATAAACACTTCAAAATCTCCGATTAAGAGCCAAAGAATTGGCATAATCCTCTTCTCTCAGATAATGCTGTAAATGCCCGACTCTCGTAAGATGCTAAAAATTTTGCAGAGAATACTCGTTTCCAAATACCTGTGTTAGAGAGCTAGCAAGATGATGCCCTCGGCAGCTACGGCAGCCTCGGCAACTTAGAGTGGAGCATGTTCCCCTGCGCTGTTCTAAGATCCGTCTTGCAATTATCGCAAGTAGGGGTGGGTCACCGTGGAGATGGCAATGACTGATCCGAAGGCGTGTCAGAATTATCTCCTCGCTCCTTGACCCACGAGATGAAGACCAAGACTTCATGGAATCCTTGATTCTCGTGAGTTAAAAATCTGAGTTCTGCCACTCTGTATGCCATGCACCGAGAATACGTTTGATAAACAGCTTGGTATCGTTTGTTGGGACTGTGAGGATGTCTACCACAGTTTTCCTTGTGTCGAGCTTTGCTGCCTGGTAAGCAATTTCTTTCCCTGTTCTCCCAAGGTGACCAGGGTTCCAACAAATTACTACAACGCATCAGCAAATTATGGATTTGTTGTCGGATAATTATTGTCAGAGGGTCACAAGACGAGAAGCAGGAGATAGATTCGAGCAAGTTTTTTGAATCACTGCAGATCACAGCTTCTTTTAATTTTATCGATTCAGCGAACGTAAGTGCTTCCAAGAAATCATATTTTTCTGCAGTATAAGCGCTGCACGAAGTCTAGTCGAGGAATCCGCGAGGCACTGAGGCAGAAGGCACACCCTACTTTACCATTTTGGGAGAAACCATCAGTGTATACAAAGTTATAGCGGGGATACAAGATTTCGTATCTTGCAATTCACCCAGACATGCATTGGGGGAGTTGAGGATTTGGGGAAGTGTGATATTCTCAAGTCTATTTTAGGCCTGAGAAACTTTCAAGGGGGAACAAGACTTCGGGGGGGGGGTCACAAGGTTGGGGAGTTTTATATCGAGTTTCTGCAAGAGCGTCGAGAGACGGATATGGTGGATGGGGTAACGATAAGTCTGAGTGCGTACGATGTCCTGTGACTTGGGTGAAGATCTGCTTGGCGCGAAGGCGTATTTCTGGCTGATATTTTCGCTGATACGGCGCTGCTGATCAGCTGATACGCTGATACGGCGGAGGGATGGTTCACCTGCCTCTGTCAAAAGGCATTCAATGCGACTCGTGCGGTAGCCGCCTGTGCTGATTCGTATACCGGCATTGTGAATGGTATTCAATGAACGGAGGGCCGATGGAGATGCTGACCAATACACAAAACACCCATAATCTAAGAGAGGACGGATGATAGTCCTATATAGGCGAAAAGACCATTCTCTGTCTGCACCCCATGATCTACCAGTAAGGTCGAGGAGGAGGTTCCATGGAGATACACAGCGCCTCTTCTAGGTTTCAATGTGATTTCGCCATGTTTAACTCTTGTCGAATGTATTGCCAAGGAAAGTGGTAGATTGGACGAAGTGAAATTGATGACCCCCCTTAAAAAAAGATAAGGATGATTATCGAGAGGATCTATTCTACAGAAGTGCATGCAACTGGATTTTGAGGTGAGGTTTATCGCTCTATTCTTGCAGTTTGTTGAGGAAAAGCTGTAACTGCCTCTCAATGATTTGCGTGCTCTTCGAGGAGCAGAATATGGCAAAGTCGTCAACGAAGAGCGATGCTTTCACACGCTCTCTAATAACTGATGCAATACTATTGATAGCAACGGCAAACACTCAGAATTGAGCCTTGGGGAACACCATTTTCTAACTGGTGATTTGAGGATGTGTCATCAGGGATGCGGAAAGATCTTGACGAAAGAAAGTCTACTAGAGACGAAGGGTGCCGTCCCCTAAGACCCCAAGAACCCAAGGTGCGAAGAATGCCGTACCTCGGTGTCATACGCTTTCTCTATGTGAGAAAAAATTGCCAGCAGATGTTTCCGTAACATGAAAGAAGTGAAGATCTGAGTGGCAACGAAGACTACGTGGTCCATGGTTGACCTGTGCTTCCTCAAACTACACCATTCGCTCTACAAGCTTGCATACACAGAGTGTGAGACAGATTGGGCGGTAACTTGAAGAGATTGTTCTGTCCTTTCCTTCCTTAGGGATTGGAATAACAATGGCTTCACGCCAAATCCTTGGTAAGGAATGTCCACCCCCAATCAGGTTGAAAATACGGAGAAAAGAACGAGCATTTTCCTGTGTTTAAGCATTTGATTATGTATCAGTTCTGCTGTTGGAGCAGAATGTTTTGCACAAGCGAGGGCACAGGAAAATTCATCCATGGAGAAAGGAACATTGTAATCTTCCACCACGTGACTCGAGAGATCTAGTCTGCAGATCTCCATTCTCCTTTTGGTCTTCAGAAAACTAGGAGATGAGTGTACGGAGCTGGAGATATGCTCGAAGTGAGTGGCCAATTCTTCAACTCTATCATCTGGTAAGGGGAGAATATTTTCCTTTTACCAGAAGCCCTGAGACAGGCAGGTAAGGAAGTCTTCCACCGATCTGTCGAACCTTTCGCCACAATTATTAGGGAGCGTACGGCTAGAGAGTGATGAATTTTACGGTCTCCACGACGCGGCCTTACTTTCCCGTATGGCCAATCTAGCTCTGGCTCGTGATCTTTTATAATTGATCGTATTATCTATGGTTGGAAACCTACCTCGCGGCGGCGATGGTGTAATGGTTTGCGTACTGGACTGTTGTACCCAAGTTGGCGGGTTCAAACCCGATCGAAGCCGTGGATTTTAAGGGCGAAAAAATCCTTCGCACGCCTTCCTTCGGAGGGGAGGTAAAGCCGGCTGTCCCATGTTCGTAGATTTACTTGCATGTAAAAGATCCTCAAGCCTAAATGACGTAGCCTCTGAGCTAAATTCAAATCGCCTGTTTCTCGCCCAAGAAATACCTCCTTTCTCTCCTAGTTGGTGAAAGGAGCGTAGCGTGGTCGGACGGAAGAGCGGGCCTGATGGCCCGAGTCTCGCCACGAAAAATAAGGCAAATTCAATTCAATACCTAAGTTTTGCCACAGTCCGTTTCCGATCCCGCACCGCAGTGGTGCATTGGGCATTCCACCATGGCACGGGAGGATCTCGTGGGTGACCCGACGACTTCGGGATGGCAATTGAGGCCGCATGAAGAACGGTTTCGGTAAAGTGGGCAATTGTAGCACCAATATCTTTTGTGCAGGTTTCCGATATCCGTCTTTCTTTCTCGAATGTTTCCCACTCAGCCGCTTAGCCAACAAGGACGAGCAACGTTTAGGTCGGGAATATCGAAATTGACCAGAAAGGGCAAGTGGTTACTGGCACACAGCCCGCCAAGGATAGTCCACTCAACGATGGTAGAGAGAGAGGGACTACAGAGAACCAAATGGACGGACAAGACAGAGTTTGAAGCCACGGGAAAATGTGTGCTTTCGCCAGTATTCAGAAGAATTAAGTGCTGGTTGTCAATATTTTCAAGAATATTGCCTCTCGAGCAAATCCTTGTGCCATCCCAGGCGGGAATTGGGGCGTTAAAACCCCCCATAATATAAAAAGGGGCGGGCAACTGTGAAAACACATCTTCAAGTTCTTGTTGTGACGACTTGATCAGGAGGAATGTATACCTTGCACACCGTTAGAGAAAAGAACGGTAGGTGTATCCGAACGCATACAGTTTGAAAGTAGGTTCGAACGTTTTGTTCCCTAGGGAGCCACGGATAAGTACCGCGACACCACCGTGAGTACGGAGTCCGTCATCTTGATTCAACCGATAGATGTTAAACCCGCTAAGACAGAGAGGATGTTGGAGAAGAAGATGAGTTTCCTCAAGACAGACTATAAACGGTCTATTGCGAGAAATGATCAATTTTAATTCTTCTGAATGGGCACAAAAGCCGTTTAGATTCCACGGAAAAACGCGCGTGGAGTTCTACGTAGGCAACACGAAGCACGTGACTGGAGATATCCGCCTTACCGCGCGGAAAAGCAATCAGTTTCATTAGCCGCTTGAACCATCCCACTACCAAAAGCACCTGCAGGTTATTAGGCGAGGAAAAGCGCCTTCGGAGAGTGGGGCGGTGTTCCAACCGTGTAGGAGGGATTGAAGAGTGTCAAGACTGCATTACGATACTTAGACACAGAGGACAATGGAGAATGGAGAGAGCTCGAACTCTGAAGGATCTAGAGAAATAGCTAAAGAAAAAGTTTAAATCAAACAATTAAAAATAATTGATATTTCTAAGGAATATAAAGATACTGAAATTTTCAATTCGTGTTTTTAAAGAATTTCGCTGTTTCTATATATTATCAAAATCAAGAATTGAAGAGAAATTCTATATACTTTTGTAATCATCGGATATAGTGAACCAAAAACTTTAGTCCCAAGGAGATCACTACAACCGGAGTCGATACTGATTTACGACGAATAGTCAAACATACTGTAAATACTGAAAGTAAGTAAAACTCAATAAGGACTTACAAAGCCCGCCTCAGGTCCCGACCTCGCAAATACACGCCAAATACAAATACACCTCATTATCGTATTACACTCTCGACTCTGCTCCGGACCGGTGTCGCCTGCTCGATCAGCTGCAAACCTTCGCCGCCATTTTGTGCACTTTCATTGGTCGAGAGGCTTCCCGCTCTGGGGCCAAGACAAATGTTCACTATTCTTCCCGTTCCCGTCGGGTTGTGAACTGAGTTGTCAGTTTTTCAATTTTCTTTGTGTTCCCGTTTGCGGTCTATTGTGGAGCGGCATTGACAGGCATTTGCAGGGGAGCTCCCCCTTCACTAACGAACACGAGTTGAGTTATAAACGCAAGATATCAGGTTAAGAAAGGTTCAGGCACGCTCTGTCTGGATGATGCAGCTGTATAGATCGATAGTGACAAACCGATTAACCGCGCGTTGCGGTGTGGCAAAGGCAGGAGGGAGAGCGCAGACACGAGCAGAGACACTTTTGTGTTAGTTAAGTTCGTTAACGCCTTATTTTACGTGGCGAAATTCGGCCATCAGGCCCGCACTTCCGTTTGACCACGCAAATTTCGCTACGCTCCCTTCACCGTTAGCGGAGAAAGAACGGGATTATCTCTGGCGACGAAACAGGCGATTTGAATTTAGCTCAGAGCAAGACCATGCAACTCTCCTTCGAGACCGGGGACAAAGCTTGAGGGTGCTACTATAAAAGGCGCTAGTGTCGCCGGGTGCAGCTGCAGGTTAGGCTCGCCAACTTTCCCACATACAAATTGACTAATTTGTGAGAAATACGAAAAGTGTCTTCTAAATGTTTAATTATTAATAATCTATACTTTATACGCTGAACGTTATACCACCGAACCCGCGTGTGTTCATGCCCGATGTAAAATGTACGACAAAAATCAAGCATTTTCTGCCATCATCTACGATAGCTCAAATTTATACCGGCCGTGGGCCCTTTCGGTCGAAATTGTGCAAGTTGGGTCTTTCGAAGTCTTCGGTTGGCGAATTTGTCGAAGGATCAAACGGTCCAACGATGTGTGACTGTCACGTTTATGAGAGAGTATGTGTCGATATCGAAACAAAACACGACGTACAAATAACACAACCAATTTTGTCCCGTCTGTTGCCACTTTAAAGAACGTACGTTGATCTCGACAAGTTGATGGGGGTTGTCACCTCACAAGCAGGTAATGTTTGAGACCTTTTTCTAAAAATTTATTCTTACTTGGCCTGTGGCCCTGAGCAGCCGTGCGTGACTGATACAGTAATTATTTTTTTTATACAGCAAGTATATATGTTTATATAGCAAGTTTATACGTACATAAGGTTACAAAAGTTAAATAAAAGGCATCCAGATAACGGCTGAAGAGAAAAAGAAAGAAATAAGATTTCGAAATCTATCAACAGCTAACATTAATACGGCCAAAACTGTTCGTGATATTGAGCATTTTACATCTGCAAAAATTTAGGTAGGGGTAATTTATTGCAGTAATTTGTTACTTAGAAATTGTAAAGTGCCTGATCGATTTGTTCAATCCTAATTTCAGAGCATATATTTTTCCTATTTAGCAAGGTTTATAATTTATTATACCTTTCACCTTCTTCAAGACTTCAGTGGCTGCAGTAGATGAACAGTTCTTCGCCTATTCTTCGAAACAGAAAGCAGTCATTTAGATTCGAATTCTATAATATATTTAATTCTTAATCAAACACTGACTTGATAACATTAGTATACATGTTAGAAGTTCTGCCAGAAATCCCATTCAGAAATATAGTACTGCAAATATTATCAACTTGGCCAAACGCCTTTTCAATTATCCCGTGGTCCAAAGATTAACACGTAAATATCAAAATATAGTAACTGTTGGCAAATGAAAACAAGAACAATGTGTAGTCGCAGTTAATCATATTACATTTAAAGAAAGACACTTAACGTTACTCTAGATGAAAAATATTTCTAGGCCGTCTATTCGAAAAACGAGGAAGGAAGATGGTCCATGAGGACAGGGGTATGTTTAAGCAGCAGGTCAGATTTTACATAATCAGAGACGCATCCAGGATTTTTCTCTAAGGGGCTTTAAGTAGCGTTGTGTCCAGTCAACATGACAATTTATCAATAATTATTTATTTATGGAAAATATAAAATTAATTTTTATTTGTCCACTTATATATTATAAATAGCCGACGTACCCACTAAACCATGTTGCCACTAAAAAAATATTTACATTTTTTCTTGTTGGGGTACTCGCCTCCAACCTTCAGCCATTGATTTTATCTATTGACGTTTAAATAGAATTCATGTACCCTAAACTAAGGGTCAACCTTTATTTGAATTGGAGTACGCGATTTAGGGTTCTTGATAAAGGCTGACAGAAAGCTGCCATTAACTGCTTTGCCAATTATAAGAACTCCAAATCCCTAGAGCATATTGGATCCCGGCTTGACAAAATATTTTCTATTATCTAAGATAATAACATTCACTTTGGTTCATGCGACTCACAAATACGTAATAATCATTACAACTACAAGAATAACTATTTGATTAAGAACACATGTGGCAGTTAAAATCAATATCCAAGTTACCTTTATATTTGGAGTGAAAAAAAACTGTCAAAATAATTCTTAAATATGAATTATGTAATAAATATGGATTAGACAATTGAATGTAAGATAAAATAAACGAACAGGTCTCTTCTATCGAGATGCACATCTGTGCATTGATGAACTCAATCGCAGATCTCAGTCGTCATCTCCTGATGTCGCGCATCTAGACAATTGCACATTGACGCACTCTTGTACCTGTGATGCAATGCTATGCGAAAAATTCCACAAAAGTAATTATTTTGTACATATATTAAAGTTTATTGCAGTAAATCGTAGCTTTACGTACTCCACACCTTTAAAGGAAGCTAACATAAAAGTTATTATCGCGCTCTAAGTCAAAACACATCTGTTTTTATATATTAGTAGAGGTATATATTATATGAACTCATATATATATATTGAATAACTTTTGTAACTATAGAAAATTAAAAAAAGCTGCTTTGAATAAGTTTCATTGGCTTCTGGGGAGGGGGAGAAACTGAAGCCTCCTGAGCCCACCCCCTTGAGGGTGAAATTATTATAAATTATTTATCAATTATAACAATAGCAAAGAAATCTTGATGGCTAAGAGTAAATTCTAATTCTACTAAAATTAGGATTATAAAAATGTGAAGAAAATATAATGAAAATATCGTAAGATTTAAAAAAGTTTTACATTTTCCAAATTTAAAGAAAAATGTATCTGTTACTAAAATTGATGATAATAGATTTAATTTTATTTTTGATCAAAACAAAGACTTTAAAACAAGGATCATATCTAAATAGTTTCAACAACAGAACAGACCACAAATTTGATCAAGTAATAAAACATTTCGAAGAAGCAAAAGGACTATATTTAATTTGTCAGACGCAGGTGGGAAATAACAAAAACGATTAGAACACACATGTTCATTGTCATCAGATCGGTGATACAACCAGCGTTAGTCGCGGAACGACGGAGCGCCGGTTAGTACACAAAAGGAACGTGTGAGGGAGCTAGCCGCCTTGATGCAGGGAGCTCATTGGTCAGTGAATCTCGCCAACATAATTAATGACGAAAAATGGTTTCAAAGACTGGCTCAAAATATCAATAATGATTATTTAAAAGCTATGAAGAATTGCTACGTCGGTACACGGGTTAGAAAATAAAGCATGTATTTTAGAAAAAATGACAACAAATAGTAATAAATCAATGAAAAATTCTCAATCTAAAATTATTTTACATTTATGGCTCACAGAGTTGAAGAATTCAAGGGCTTCGGTAGAGGTGACTGATGGAAGATTATATTAAATTAATTTCTCTGATGTAGTGTTCAAGCAAGATTTCTTGTCATTAAATCGCTGTTCTTTTTAAGACTTGTTTTGATATAGTTCAACCCCACATATATGTGGCAGTATTAAGAAAAGTCTATAAAAGAAAGTCGTTGATTTTATTTGTTACTGATGATTATAGTATTTTTTTAAATACTCTAATTAAGAAAAAGGATTCAAGGACTTTAATACATTACCTACAGAACAAAATTAAACTGAAAAAAGAGACCTCAGAATAAATTAAGGGAATCCTCATGGGAAAATTAAGGAAATTTATTTATCAAAAATAATATTCTCTAAATTTCATGAATCCCTGATCTAAAGAAAAACTCTCACAGCATTTGCTCATAAACAATAACCCTGTAACAATATCTCATGAAACTACCTTCCTCGGTCCAACAATTCAAGAAAACCTAAAAGAGATTTGGAATAATGAGTTTGGGAAACGCAAGATGACTTTAAACCACTTTATTAAAATCATGTAGCAGCAGACTGTAACTTTTGATACTGCAAGGACTGCAAATGGACACAATAAACCTACACCAAGCGAAGGGTATTAAATGATTTTCAATCCAAGGAAAAACGCTTTGCCTACCACTGTAACAATAGTACACGAAACCACAATAAATTGAGAAGCCAATTTTGCAGAATGTGTGCAGACCAAGGACACATTGCAAATACCTGCCGCAAAAAATATTCAAAGCTCAAACACTCAACAACGTACACGGAATTAGAGCTACAAGATTACCAGTGGGAGAACAAAAACCGGAAGTTGGAGAAGAATGGGGCATGAGATTCCCTGCGTGTTCCCCCGAAGGTTCTCTTCAAGGTTCTTCACGACTTCAGCGATTGTTACCCCCACACGCGTGCATCTTCTCCACAAAGTTCCCTGGACGGCGAAGGTCAGAGGCCTCTCCCTTTTGTTCGTGGCTCTACCCTCGCAGGAGGTCCTGCACGGCACGAGACGTCGCAAGGTCAAATGGGCACTTGTTCTTCCAACGTCCTGCCCAGCATTTGAGGTCTCTCCTGGCGCCGCTCGCGAGCAACGCACGCACCGCTTCCTCATTGTCAGTCTGCGCCGCCCAGTACAGAGGAGTCTCTCCGTCTACATCCCTGGCGTTGACGTCGGCGCCCGCGCGCACCAACAGCTCCACGCACCGACCGCTTTTGTCGCTCCACACAGCGCCGTGCAACGCGGAAGTTCCGGCGAGGTTGACAGCGTTAACGCCGGCGCCTCGTTGCAGAAGCAGGGACATCACTTCCGTGTGCCCATTCATGGCTGCATGATGTAGAGGGGTGACACCACATCGATCAGTGTAGTTGATGTCAGGGTAAGAGTCTAAGAGATGTCGGACGTCATTTAGTCTTCCTTCCTCTGCCGCCTTACACAACTGCTCTCCCAGAGGGGAGGGAGAGGTTCGGGCCTCCTCCATCTTCAACTGCACCTCCCGCACCCGGAGCTTCACCCGCCGCCTAGCGCGTTCTTCCTCGTCGGCCGCTGCGTCCTGGTGGCCGGCCTCTGAGGGAGTGGGGGTGGGGGTGGAGGTGGTGGAGGGGGGTTCCCCCCCACCGCCCGCTGCTGCCCCTCCCGACGCCGGTGCTTCGCGGGCGCTGGCGGCGGAGGTGGAGGCGGCGGTGGCAAGGGACGCACGTGTAGATTGGGGCTTCTCCAGTTGACACAGCAAAGTCTCAACGCGGGGCAAGAACTTCTGCACCGCTCTTTGCAGAGAGGCCTCTACCTCATTCACGCGGCCTTCTAGACGCTGCAAACCTTCCCCTCCAGATCCCTCCGAAGCAGTCCTTCTCTCCTCCGTCACTCTCTGCTGGATCTCTTCCAGTCGCTGCTGCAGAGCGCGGACGGCGTCGTCCTTCTCCTGCAGCTTCCGCTCCACCTCTCGCAACGCCGTCGCCGCCCTCTCCTCCTGCAAGCGCAGTGCCTCCTGCATCCTCTGCTCGGTTTCCTGAACCTTGCGCTCCGCCTTCCACATCTGCTGGCGCAAGGCCTCGTGTAGCTGCGCCATCCCCTGCGCCACCAGTTGGAAGGCGTCGCCGACGGCGTCCGCGCCATCCCCTGAGCCATTCGCAAAGGAACTTGTGGAACTCGCCATCTTTCTCCACTCCTCTGAAATTCATGACAATTACAAAAAAAATTGCAGTCATTTTTGTGATAAAATATCTACAATTTACTCTGGTAAAGGGCGTTATTTCATATTACAATGTCGAATTTTATTCAGTATATGTGAAATTGAAGCGATTTTCCAATGAGAATTAGAAACTCAAAACAACTGGATACAAAACTGAGTCTCAGACTCAAATACTAGTTAAATTCCCTATGCTTCATTTTGTGTTCACGAAAAAGTGAGAGGTTTTAGTTCTACTCAGGCATTTAAATACTGAGAAGTAATGCAGGGTACAGTTCATATAAAAGAACATAAATTTAATTCTAAAATAACTGAAAAATGCGCTATTGTAAATCTAAGCTCGAGAAAAGTTGGCGGTGATCGACTAGCAAAGTTCTGAAATATCTATTTTTGATACATTTTAATTAATTCGAAATATGTGTCAACAAATCTACTACAAAACGGGACCTAATCGACATTTCGGACAGTTTCTGAGTCATTTTTTATATTTAATTTTTACTGAAAATTTATTTCTTAAAAAATCATTGTAATGTTGATTTATAATGAATAATTCAAATTAAGATGTCCGCAAATGTGGTCATTTTCACAGATTAGTGTAAGGTTTAAATTTTCCGCCCAACATTTTGCACAATCTGATAGATGCCCATCAAGCGACCGATACAAGATTCACGGTTCTCAGTTGCATATGTATAGGGACCAACCTCTTAATTTTACACTGTTTTTTTTTTTTAGTAAGTCGATGGTGACTTTGCAGATAAATGATTCACGACGAAAGAGTTCAGGTATCCTAAAATATCTGTATGATCAACAAACATATTTATTCCCCGAATTGTTCAAATAGATATCGGTCGAATATCGATAACGAATTTGCTTGACAAAAAGCTCGCATCTTCATAAAGATTCTCAGACAGTAATCATATTTCAATCAAGGCGTCTATTTTATTACAATGCAAAATTTGATGCAATGTACGAAAAATTGTAACTGTGCTAAAGCGGCAATATTCAGTTGGACTACGAGCGGCAAAAATGTGAATCGTCCCCTGGCAGCAGCTCTGAAAACACCAAAGGCCGGCCACATTGTAAAAGGAAGGACAAAGACTGAGTACCAATCTGCTCCCAATGAAAATGTCTTGATTGTTAAAGTTCAGAAGAAAGAACATCTGGAGTAGGTAAATGTTAAAAGAAATAAGGTGCAACACAAAAGATGCAAAATTAACAACGTGAGATACAAAGCAAAAAGCAAAGTGTTGGTAATCGAAGCTGCAGATCAAGAAGTAGCTGCCACAGAGTGTAAAGCCTCTATAGCAGAGCCTGCCAACTCGAAGCTCCGTGAGGTCACAGAAAATGCTCTCCTGCTCCGAACGGACCGGCCGAGCAAGGCCATGCCCGACGCGACGCCCGGCGTACAGTGTTTCAGTGATGGCACGGAAGTGGGGGGAAAAGGCTTCTCGATAATTACCTTTTTATCTGGTATTTATTATTTAAATGTTCATGATTCAATAAAAATATGGAAATTTTAAAAAAGTAATTATTTCATAACACAAATCAAAATCAAACTCTATCGTAGAGAGCAATTTTCACTTACATTCTTCTAACACAAAACATTATTGGAGAAGACTGTTTTAACATTACAAAACAAAATTTTATACAATGTTTTGTAATATAACCAGTTTAGTTCGCCCTGAACCAATAACACACGAAATAAAACACTTGTCACACCCGACGATTTCACACATGCTTCTCTATGTATGATTAAGCACTGAATCCAATGCCAGAATTGCGCCGTCTCCCAGTTTTTAAATTGGAGGAAAAACACTGCGAAATTTACAATTTCACGCTGGTTTTTCAAGATTAAAAAACACAACTGAAGGGCGGTGGTGCCATTCTGGCTTCGGTGTCGGATTCAGCCTGGCGATATACATAGATAAACATGTGTCAAGAGTTTGGGTTTGACATTTTTTTAAATTTTGTGTCCCTGTATAATTACTAGACTAACTAATACATACCTGGGAGGGGTCGCGTGTGAAAATTTGGACTCCACGCTGGATTAATTCATGTACAGTTGTTTAAGAATGCTGTAAATCCTCGTGGTTTTCAGTACCTATTCCATAACCTTTTCTGTAAAATCCTTATCGCATCTCATGATTGCAGGCTGTATATAAATTCTCAGAAATTATTTTCATCTCGCGGGGTTCTCTGGTTTGAATTGCCTGAAGGTTAAACTTTCTAACATTCTGCAGTTCTTTCGAAAACATTAAACACTTCGCCATTGTTACGGTATCTACAAAAAGAATTGTTTCCTCCCAAATCGAAAGAAAATTAACCGGCGTAGATGCGCTCTCTTTGCTTGTTTTAGGCCACTGCTACTGAAAAGGTTTTCGTCACCTGCGACAGACTGTCTCCCCCCCACACGCGCCGCTTCCAATTGCCTGCCCTCGGAGGGGAGTGGAGCTCCGACGCCGTTTCTCGCCAGTTGGCAAATGCTACTCTAGAGTAACAGGCGAAAGCATCTCTTATGCCAAGACTAAACTTGCGCACGGTATTGCCTTAAGCTGCTGGCGAGGATGAGATGGCTACATCTAGGTGGGAGAGTCCAATGACAACGGGGAATATTTTGAACCGCTCCTGTATCACAGACTTGGGGCAAGAACACTTTTTCAATGTAGTCCCCCTGCCAATGGAAAATTCTCAATCTAAAATCATTTCAGATTTATGGCTCATAGTTCAAGAATTTAAGAGCTCAGATATAGGATGAACCATAATGTAAGATTATATTAAATTAACTTCCCTGATTTAGTGTTCTAGCGAAATTTCTTGTTATTTATTAAAATGCTGTTCTTTTGAAGATTTGTTTTGTTATAGTTGAATCCCACATAATTGTGGGCGTATTAAGAAAATTCTATATATTAAAGTCATTGATTTTATTTGTTACTGATGATTATATCTTTTTTACTGTATGTAAGAAGAAAAAGGATTCAAGGACTTTAATTCATTTAATAACTACAGATTAACAAAAATTAATCTGAAAAAAGAGACCAAAGGATAATAAATTAAGAGAATCTTCAGCGAAAAATAAGGGTAATTTATTTTTTAAAAATAATATTAAAAAAGAATTAGCAATGCTCTAAAGACCAGAAAGTACAGCTGAATTTAAAAGATGTAATAGAACAAGTGTGAAAGTTGATAGAAAATTGATAGATGCAACATTACTTAGAGAATATTGAATAGGAATGTTAGAAGTGCAATTCATGTTCACCTTTAGCATATCAAAATACTTTAAAAAAGGAATAAAAAGCAATACAAATAGCTGCAAGTGATTTGCACGAAATTTGTCAGAAAGTTAAGGATATTGTGTGAATGAATGAAGTTTGAAATATTTTAAACAAAAATTAATAATAATAATAATAATAATAATATTAATATTATTAATATCAAAACATATACAAATAGTAAAAGTAAATATCAATTATCCTCATAAATACAATTCTAATATGTCAGCAATTTCTAAACACTTGACTTTATATAATAGCATGTGCTAACTTCGGAGGAATAAAAGTCAATCAATTTTTCTCATGATTTGTCTCTGCCCCTCTGGGCCAGAACTAGGAAGGCCTCAATTTAAATGTATTTTTTGGTGTAAGATTGCACCTCTTGACGGGCATATCAACAGCTATTTCTATCATATGAAGAAGAATAGTTGTTTGTTTTTTATACAAATCTACATTTTTTTTCTCCACTATAAACTAAATTTTCTGAATGGACATTCACAAAATGAGAAATGGTTTTCTGTATGACACTTCAATAAAATTACCTTTCTTCATTCCCTACCTTTTAGAACACAATTTAATGAGCACTCATTCAGCTTTCTCCAAATATTTTGACAAGGATGTAGAAATTGATCAAAGTTCATTTTCATCAACAATTCTAAAAGCCTATACCATTTTCTACTAAAAGCATTGTAATTAATTCCAATGACGCCATTACTCTTACAGTATTTGCAAGTTAATATTGTTACTGGAAATTTGCTGGACTGTGTAACAAAGCTCTGCATCCAGCTGCCCTTAAATGATGGTGATAAAATGATGATCAAAGAAAATACGACAAGGAGTGGTGAACAGAAGTAAGCCCAGACAACGGAGAGTGAAGACTGTGAGTAAAAGCAATGAAAGATTGCAGTGTGACCCACGGTAAGCAAGGGTGGGGATACACTATAAAATTTATACCTTTTCCTGACAAATGGGTAATACTGCAATAATTAAAATTCCAGATAATATCAGGTACTTCTACTAGTTAGAAATACATATGTTTAAGCTAGTTAGAAATATATATGTATTCAGAACTCTTTCAAATTCAGTCAGCCTCCATACTCCTTTTTGTGTATATTTCGCGAATGATCATTCCCGCCTGAGATATGGCATAATATTCTCGAGAAATACATTTTACAGCTCCCAGACTTTTAGATTATAAAAAAGAATGGTGCGAAGAAAAAGAAAATCCCACCCACGTGATTCTACCCCTATTTATTAATCTAGGTATTTTACCATTACTTCGTAATATCATCATATATGAATCAGTGGTTTTTGTCAAAAATGAATGACTTAAGGGCAGGAATATATTTTCAGCAAATGCCGTTTTCTATAACTACAACTCTCGACATAGCAATCGTATTCATCAGGTGACTGTATTAAAAATCACTATAAAATTTCATGTATAATACATGTACTTTATAACACCTTGCCAGATGACATTAAACGACTAAATTCTATACAAAAATTTAAGTTCCAAGTAAAATCTCTTCTGCAGCACAACTGGTTCTACACCATTAGAGATTATACTGAGTATCCAAAAGGAAAGTAATCTTAATTTTAACAATGACATTTAATGTATTATATACCACTTGGATTGTATAAATGTAAAGCACCTGTAACAAAAAATGTCATCATTTTCCATTATGTGATAGGCAAGAATGCATTTTTTTTAGTTTTATACAGATCCAAAAAATAGCAATTAAAGTTAAATTTTATTCCTGATTTCAAATGCCCTTGAAAAAACCTCCAAAAGCTCTCCTGCGAAATGAGTGATTTTCCAGGTGTGGCCATGTTGCATTTGGGGTGCGATTCATTGAATTTACTATGTAGTACTATACCCTTTTCAATATTTGTCATATGATAATAACCATTAGAGGAATATACTATAAATGTTTGGCAGACTAATGAGCTTCATAATAATAATAACATATATATTTATTAAAAACTTAGGCATACTCAGTTAAGTACAATGAGCAAAAAGATTATACAATGTAAAGTTGGCTGGTATTGTTTCAGGTATAGCCAATTATAAACATTTTGATGATCCTGTAGTTCCAGTTTTATAGACATTTTAATTTTCTTCCTGGAGCATTAGATGATCTTGAAATAGATATTCTTGTGATTATATCACCACTGGAATGGTCTTTGACTGATGGAGTTGAAAATGATGAAAATAATATTGCATGCATATTTCACAAAATGACTTTCCAGGTTCCGTAGTGGTAAAGAGAAAAGATGTTAATAGTAATGCAGACAGAACTAATCATGAAATTTCGATTAACAAAATACAAGCATTTGAAAGTAATTGAAACTAAGTTTCTTGAACAGAAGCCTTGTGACCAGAACATAGTCTGAACAAAAGTCTTCTTACACAAAACACAGTATTTCTATTCTGGACAATCTTAACTCAAACAAAGATGTGCCTGTACATGTGTTAAAACATCTTAATCCTGTCGATATATTCCCAAACGTAATGATGAATCAATATAAAACTGATTGTTGATCAGCCACTTTGTTGTGCAAAATACAAAATTTCTCAACATTTCACTGTAACCAAAAACACATCAAAATCTTTATTGGTATTCTATTTTGATCAGGATATCACCCCAAGAAAGAATGCATTGGTAGACAGACAAAGACTACAGAGTACGGATTATATTTCTGGCTATGTCGTACGTACTTACATTTCAAACAAAAAGATAATTCTAAGACGGATAACAATAGCAGATTCTTCAAAATTAGAACACTAATGAATAAGATCAATGAAAATTTCAATGGAGAATTTTTCACTGCTATTTGTCAATAGATAAAGCCATAGTAAATATCTTTAGATACCATCCATCAAGGGAATATATTAAGGGCAAACCAGTACCTATTAGTTACAAAATGCAGATCTGCAGTTACTAAAGTCACTTTGATATTTATTGTGGAAAGGGCAGCAAGAAAAATGTTAGTAAATAATTGCTTAATGTTGTGCTTTATTTACTAAGACATCTCTCTAATTCAAATAAGCATACCATTTATTTTGATATTTATTTTACTACTATACGTCTGATGCAAAGCTTGCAAAATCAGATGTTTCTAGCCAGAAGAGCCATCAGAGAATACGGGGTAAGATCCTGCTAGTGAAGCCAGCTAAAACTTTTGCTAAGGAACAGACAATCACATAACTACTCATTTCAAGAACAGAAACAAATTGCTACTTCTGCAATAGGTGGATAACAATGTGATGATCGCAACCACAGGATTTTATTTTTGACACAAATGAACCCATCACAAAAATCTAATTACGGTCTAAAGCAAAAAAAGGAGTTATAGAAGTTACTCAATCTTTGAAGTAAAAGAAGGCTCCATTGCCACATCTTTGACTTTTAAACTTCTCCTTTATTGCAACAATCTTCACAATAATAATTCTGACAATTTTATCACTTACAAAAGTACACACAAGTTTTCTTCAAAATATTGGAGTAACAGGCTCTGTAACAATACATTTCATCCCTTTTTTTTTAGGTAATCACAGTGGCAGTGTTACTCCACAGGAGTCAAACATTGCCACTTCTATTAAATTCACATCTATAGCTATGTTTATATGTGTGCGAATTGGGCAGGATACATTAACACCTTTTATGAATTTTTGTCTTTGGTCTTTTGACCATTCAAATACAATAATTGGGGTTAAATATTGCTCTGAGACCAGTAAAAATAAAGTTGTATTAACTGTTTTACATTGTGATAAAACGTGATACGGAATAAGTGCTCTCCCCATCTTAATTCGTTCTGCAAAACACAGCAACAATATTGAGTATGCAATGGTGTTGTGTTTTGGTGTAACACACTCCACTACATTTCAAGTGGACCTGCTATATTTATACAGTTCGGTAGCTTTTTTTATCTTAAATTTATTCTGAAAATGAGATTTTGTCCATGGACCTTCATACCACTAGAAATGAGACTTTCTGCGCAAGATAAAATTACCTTTATGCCCATTTACTGCCTTTTAGAACCAAATCTTTCAAGGTTCTACATTTACTTTGACAAGGGTGATGAAATCTATCAATGTACATTCAACTTTTCTTATAGCTTATAAAACTGTCTGCTTCATGCATTTTAATTCATTCCAATAATTCCATTTCACGTTGAGTGATGAAGAGTAAATATAGTTATTGGATGTTTACTGTAACAGCATCTGCTTACTGAAGCTCTTAAAATGATTGATGAATTATAATGAATATAATAGGGTCAAAGTGAATATGAGAGGGTTCCATGGGCAGAGGCGAGGGCAGACAAGACAAGAGCGAGGACTGTGAGTAAAAACAATGTTTCCACTTTGTGGCACAGGGCATGAGGAAGAGAATTAATTTATTTTCCTGTCACATAGGCAATATTGTGATTAATAAATACCTTCACACCAATGGTACATTGAGTAGCTATTAATACAGGTTTATCTGAAAGCTAAAATAACCTATTTAAAAAAAAAAAAAAGGTTCTTAATTTCAAAAACTATCCACGAAGACAATACTAATGAAACTCAGGTTACTTTAATAGTAACAAATGCTGAATTCTATGAATTAACTATGGCAGACCACAATAATACATTATTTAAGTGTTTGGTATGAAGTTTTATACGAAAATTCCTTACACTTTAGAGAGAAGATTTATTTCCTAAATTTTTAAGTAAATTAAAATGAATATTTCTATACTTAATGGATATCATGACAAGAGGCAACTGACAGGAAATGTTCTATGTAATATTAATAAATTGTAACATAATAAATTATTTTTGAAGAAAAATTGTGTCTTTACTCAATCAGCTTCACTCTCTAGGAGTTTCAATTGAAAATGGTTTCATCACACAGAGGAGCATAGTTCTTTTCGTTTTTGGTGAATAAACTTACTCATACATAATTCTCGTACAAATAACAAATATATAGTTATTTTAAACCTTGCACTATGCACTGATTGAGCTGCTTTTATTAACATTTTTATGGAGATATTAGTGCACGTCCTTGACAGAACTTATTGTTCAGCTATAACATTTTTATTGAGAATGTAAACAGAAATTCTATAAAATAAAACCATAAATGACAATTATGTATTTTTCTACTTGACGTCTCCATTATTTAGACTTCCCAGACACTGAAAACCGGTTGATACTAAATGCTTGGTTTTAATATAACTACCGCTGGATAATATTAATAACGAATTAATTAATTATTAATTCAAAAAAGAATGATTTTACTTTTTTTACTTTCAATATTTTACGATCAAAGAACACATGGGGCTCCTCACATTTAAAGAAGAGCCTACTCTTATAGCACAACAAATATAACATACCTTTACAAGATGCCAAATTTAACTCTGTTTACTGGTGAACAATGCACATCAATGAACCTCATGCACCTGTCCTTTCTTAGAATCACGTGGCAGCTACAGCCAGCGATGAAGTACGTTCGACAACATGACCAGCGCCAAAAAATATACTCTTTGGACCAGCGTTCTTTTACGCCCAGTAACAGTGTTGCCATCTCACGGCGGGCACTGAACTACGACATGAGTTTCGGAAGGCTGGCGCGCCAATAGCGCCACGCGCCTCCAAGCGTCCAGCAAGCTACTGCAAGTTTTACAGACATGCATTACAAGGATATTGCTTGGATTTACGTATTCTGGAACCTTTGTTTTATTGTTCAGATATCTTACATGATATTTTGTTTACATATGGCTCCTTCAAACACCAATTGCTGCAGTTTTACCCACGACACAAGTCTTCTTTCGTTTTCTAGGGTGTAGTTATGGTGCAGTTTTATATTTTGGACTAGCGGAACTCGACACACGTTGTTCTGCCCTTCTTCTCCCTCTTCCTGCTTCCCTCTCCCTTTCTCTCACCGTCTCTCCCTCTCTCTTCGTCACACCTCCTCCCTTCCTCTCTCGTTTCTCCCTCTCGTTCTCTCTCTGTTCCTCCCATACACATCTATTAGCAGATTCTGCACGTCTCTAAGCAGGTGTGGTAAAATCGACCAGCGTCGGACAAGGAAAAGGTAATAAAATATTCACGAAGAACGTATCCTGCAGATTACTGTGTAAGAAACATTTCTTCGAATTTGTAAATACTATTGTATTTTTGAGTGAAAGTGCTTCAAATAACTTCTAGTGCAGTTTTTCGAAAACCCGAAAATTTTCTACGAAAAAGAGCTTCAAATTACGAATTTACAGGACAATTCAAAAGCAGTTTCCTTTAAAAATAAAAAAAAGTTTGAAAATGTTGAAAGACAATTGCCATTTGGGAAGAAGTTTTACTGTTTTTTAATATTCTTAAAATAATATTTCTGTTCTACCATTAGAAAACCGAAAAATTAAGAACATTTCAAAAAGTGTTCTAGTTCGCTATTAGTTGGCAGCTGGCAAGAGTACCTGGGAGATCCGAATTGCTAGCGACACCGACGGAAATAGAAAACTAATTCGGGAACGTCGGTGCCACTCTGTAACCCCAATATTTTCTTAATTTAACAACTGGAATCCACTTTTTCGTTATCAGTTCTCGGCAATGAATATTTTCCGCCCAAATTCCGCCTCTATTCGCGCAGCATTACATCGTTCTGCATACTCCGTATAATATATACGTATGTATACGAGAAAGTATCATTGTAACTTAATAATTGTAGTGGTAGGAAGACGCCCCACATATTTGAATTTTTTTCAATTTTTGAAAAATTAGTGTTTTCAACCAACACGAGAGCTGCACCATGATTTACACGTCCATCAGAGCTGCCAACAACAAAATTTCATCAAAATCGATGGAGCCACTTATGAAAACCAAATGTTTAAATAAAATTAAAAATTGCAGATATTTTTCTCAAAATTACGCAAAAATACTGAAATTTTCGGAAAAATGTAAATGACATTATTTCGAAATTTATCTACGAGGAAGACATACAGCAACACATACTTTCTCGCATGATCACGTTACATAATATTAATATCTTGTGATTTCTTACTATTTATGAAACAAGTTATAACTTCAACATTTTGGATTCAAGCAAATCGCTTCTCGTGCGAATCTGCATTAGAAGCGAAACGATAAAAACGAAATAAATTGCTAAAATTAATATTTCTGTCATTCTTATTAAGATAAAACCCCATTAAAATTAATTAAAACGTTAAATTCAAAAGTTAAACAAGTACATAATCAAACACTACGTACATATTTTGTGCGTAATCCTTATCGGGTATGATCTCCTCTCGAGTAAAGGGATTTATTTCCACAAGTATTTGCATTAGTTCTGTAATGTGAAAATTCCAGCCGGAAACAGTATTCGAAGAATGAAGAAGTTTTCGAAAATACGGTGTTCGCACTCCGCAACAGGCACTATAGTTTGGACTCGACTATTAATTTACTGTCGCACTTTCCAAATGGCTTTTAAAGCAATGTCTTGTTCTGCACGGAAATCAATTAATCCTGTAAAAACTTCTGGATTTGTGACTTTATTGGTTTCATTGTTGCCCTAAAACATTCAAAATACCACAGAATCGAATAAAATTATTATGCTCAATATATTCCTTCCCAGTTCACCAAATACTCATTTGTTTTGAACAAAGTTATTTGATATCGGTTGCCAACTGCTTTGTGTTGGTACCAAGAGTCACCTAAAGATTGAGTCATCTCCTGGGCGGCCCCCACGAAAGATGTACCCGTCGCCAGATTTCTCGGAATCAAACTTTCTCCGCATCAGACGGGACGAGCTCGCAATCACGAAAATCAAAGGAGCCATGAGCAGTTTCTTAGCCATCGTGCACGGAAGCTGGGTGAAGTGTGTTGGGCGCATTGAAGGTTTGATCAGGAGCGCTGCCAAGCAATTCCCAGCCCATTTCTACAGCCTACGACCTCACACAGCAAAGCGCATTTAACTTAGCCACCTAACGTGAAATTCGTAAGGAAAAATTTATTTTCGCCCGAAGGTAACCATGCCAATATTTTCCATTTGCCTTGATTCTTTCGGCAAAGTATCAGTCTTTGTCAATTGTGTGTCGTGTCGTTTCTTTTCCAGAACTCTTGTCTGATGCGACCTTTTCATGGAAAAAAACGATTTTCGTTGCAGTGTTTTCGAATGCTCTCCCAAATCATCTCAGCAATATTTCGTAGCCACAACAATTGCAGAAATCATTTTGAATTTTCTATTGAGTTCTCTCTTGGCAGTTTTTATGGTTTGAATAAAATTTTCAAGACGTGGACTAAGCCTTCCTAGTCTCTTAAGTGCGAGTTTTTCCGAAATAGGACGTAAACTGAAAGGAATTTTTAGTGAATTTTGAACTGTATCAAATGTAATAATATATAATGCAGAAAACTGCCACTCTTAAGTTTGTCCTTTACCGGCAGCAACAGCACTTAAATATGAAAATACCCATCACGCCCTTTTTGTACTCACTACACATAACGAAGCTCCCAAAATTATTGACGTGTGTTTTTGTTTGTTTGATATTCCGTTAATACAAAGTTACATTTACACTTTTTTTAACATGCAAACATTGACTCTCTTTTTTAGTGGAAAGGATAGGGAAAAGTTGGGGATTCCCATGTGTGACTTCTCGCTCAGGTCCGCTAAAATTCTATAAATAACGAGAGAGTATTACAAAGGGTAAATGTTTTGAAATCACAGAGATTAAAATTTTATTTATATAGGTACAATTAACAAGTGGCAATTTTCACAAAAACCTACGTATAACGTAAGTGAAAGTGAATCAAAGTAAGAGGAAACTATTATAGTGATGAAGACTAATCTGTATTCTAAAGCAATTCGAATGTTTTCACTGTGAACTTATTCTAAACAAAAAAAAATGACATCAATAAAGAAAATTAAAATATTTCACAAAACAATCATAAACAACCTATTATCTAAAAATAATAATAAACATCTATGCCCCAGACTAAGAACAACAATTCACAGAACCCAATTGTTTATATTTTACATTATTTACAAACAGAGGCATATCTAGATATTTAAGCGTCCATAGCAAGCGTAGAATTTTCGCACGTGAGAATATTTCAAATTAGGGTTGGTATTTGTTTTAGCGTGTACTATAAAACCGCCACATGTGAGTGGTGCCCATGGCAGGTGCCACAGCGTAAATACGCCTCTGTTTACAAAATATTTCCGAAGTTTACTTTCCTTATTCGATATCTGATGATTTAAGTTATTCCTTGGTACATCTTCACAACATCATGTAAGATTCTTAACATTATTCATCGCCAGATTTACATAAAGGGAACGGCGGGTTCCATTCCACATGCAAATTGTTAATGAGCGATGTTTATTCCTAATGTTTGGGTTGCTAATTACACTCTACAACGTTTTAAATGTTTTATGTATGGTGCGTTGATACTAATATACATTAATGTGCAGTCGGCACCGAGAAAACATATTTTTTCTCCAACTCCTTATTATTTGTAACATTTGTAATATTTTTGATAGACATCTCTGTGTAGCGAAAGGGTGTAGAAAATGTGCTCTAACAAAATACCTACTCTAAAATCAGAATTTTTCGTAACTATCCTGATTAAGATGAATCATCTAACGAATACAAAATTTAAACTCAATTTCCTTTTGCCTGTGTATTAATCTTATCCAAACCTGAATATGTAGTCAAGATATTCAAGAATTATTGGTACATATAATTGCAAAATACCAGGCGGATTCAAAATAATTACCAGAGCGTGTAGCAGAAATCTAAACAATTGCTGTGCTAATAAACAAACCAGTACTATCTCCTTGCCCGGGTTTTCCAAACAAATCTAGTTGGATGTGTGTGTATATACCCGAGCATCCGAGGAAATCTGCTCACCTACTACCTCCTTAGTCTTGCAGCGGTCTAACAGGCGGCTCTCAAACCGGGCCTTGTATATCCCTACGAGACTGTTGACAATTTAGTCGAATCAGAGAGTTGTCATTTGAAACCCTCACCTTCTGTTGACCTGAGAAAACTACAAGATTTTTATGAGAAACTAATTGTCAGAGGAAATATTTTTCACACCCTAACTTGAAGTCTTTAACTTAACCGTGCGAGTTAAATGAATGGCTGCAAGAAGCTTTACGATATAGACAATAAGAAAGTGGCCCAAGACTATGGAGTGAAGCTATTTGGAATTATGAGTTTGCGATACGCAAGATGACTTTCAACCACTACATTAAGATCATGCGATAGCGGACTACAACTTTTGATGCTGCAAGGACTGCAAATGGACACAATGAAACTACAACAGCGAAGGGTATTAAATGATTTTCAATCCAAGGAGAAACGCTTTGCCTACCACAGTAACAATAGCACACGAAACCACAATAAATTGAGAGGCCAATTTTGCAGAATGTGTGCAGACCTAGGACACATTGCAAATACCTGCCGCAAAAAATATTCAAAGTTCCAACTCTCAACAACCCACACGGAATTGGAGCTCCAAGAATACCAGTGGGAGAACAAAAATCAGAAGTTGGAGGAAAAAATTATAAAATATTCAAGCATGTTCCCCCGAAGGTTCTCTTCAAGGTTCTTCACGACTTCAGCGATTGTTACCCCACACGCGTGCATCTTCACCACAAAGTTCCCTGGACGGCGAAGGTCAGAGGCCTCTCCCTTTTGTTCGTGGCTCTACCCTCGCAGGAGGTCCTGCACGGCACGAGACGTCGCAAGGTCAAATGGACACTTGTTCTTTCAACGTCCTGCCCAGCCTTTGAGGTCTCTGCTGGCGCCGCTCGCGAGCAACGCACGCACTGTTTCCTGGTTGCTATTGAACGCCGCCCAATGAAGAGCAGTCATTCCGTTCTCGTCTCTCGCGTTGACGTCGGCGCCCGCGTCCACCAGCAGCTCCACGCACCGCCCGCTCTTGTCCGTGCCGGCAGCCAAGTGCAGCGCGGAAGACCCGTTGCAGTTGACGGAGTTGGCGTCGGCGCCTCGTTGGAGAAGAAAGGCCACTACGTCCGCGTGCGCAGTTTGAAGTTTTATTTTTTTCCAATTTTTCGAAAAATCAGGATGTAAACGAAAATGAGACTTGCAGCATTCTCTCAAATGTCCTTTGCATTATTCAACAACACATTTAATCAAATAATTTAGAGCAATTTTTTGACAATTTTGAAAATTTTCGGGCAAAATTTTGAAATTACGTGCAAAGAACCCCCAAAATGAAAATATCGATTTAAAACCCCCATGGGACCCGACATCATTCATTAGGGAATATCAATTTTGGAGAAAATTGATGGCAGCACGTAGACCGAACTTATCAAACCATTACTATCTCTTTGCTCCTTCTTGAAGACTGCGGGTTCCACTCTGATGACTGTGCTGCCTGAATTAAGAATTCGGTTTTGGCAACAAAATCACAATTTCTGCGGAACAGACGTAAATAATCTCTTCCAACTTCTGGGATGAATCTCTACTCCTTTTAGGCGTGAATGTTGATAAGCGTATGCGTATAAACATTCTCCTATTGGGGTTTTGGTACAAGTTTTGATCATGGAATCGTATTTTTCTGATTAGGAAAACCTGTTTTCCGACTACAAAAGAAAATAAACCCTATCCTCATGTCTAGATCTATATAGGGAACCTTGAGACATACTAACATGGTTCACGAATTCACGAATATTATGCTCACCGTGATAATAAACTGATTGGGATTCCCAATCAGAAATAAAAATTTTTATTTTTTCCTGATACGTTATAGCCAGGGGGCTACGAAATATTCGACTTCAGCCAATAAGCTTCAGGCAGCAGTTTGCGTCACAATATTAATTACAGGAAATTTTAAATTCAGCCAAATACCAAAATTATCATTGTTACAAATCATTGGTGAAGCATTTCTTTTAAATATTGCATCTTGTGTCTTCATTGTGTTATTTTTGGTTGGTTATCGTTTAAACTTGGCACTTTGTTCCACTTTCAAAATGTTTCTCTACACTTCTCGCTCTCCATGCAACATGGCGGCCTGCGTCTGGTCTAGCTATTCAAACCATGGAGCTATGAATAGCTACACGATTGAAACGAAGAGCTCGTGCTGGGGTCACGTGGTTCGTGACGCAAACTGGCGCTTCGCATTAAGAGCAACAATTGGTGCACCGGAGTAACTCATCCATCTCTTTCCACCATAATTATAGATTGTTATTGCCTTCGACACAGAGCTCGCTATACACTGCTTAACTTATCTGGATCGAAAGGATCGTGGATACGAGACAAATATAAATACAGTTGAATGATGTTTTATCAAGAGAATTATCAGTGATAATTATGGGAGGGAAACATGAAAAGACAAACCGAGTCAGGTTAACATCTAGGTAATTAGTAAATAAGAAAATATGAATTCATAAAATTACGTAAAAAAATACGAATGTACAACGGGCGTTAAGAGACTCTAATGATACCCGGCCAAAGGCCCTAGGGTATCATGTCGTCATCCATTATTAGAACCCTTAGAACGTACTTGGTGCGTATATAACTATTTTTTAACGCGTAATTACCCTTTACTCTGAAAATGTAAGAAACCATGGTGCTCTTACAACCCGTCAATGTTTAAAAACAAGATGTTCAAAGAATCTGCAACAGTGCAATTAATACTACCTGTTGGAAAAGTTTGAAGAAAAAAATTGGAGCTGTTTTAAGAAAATGGCGTTTAAGAGTTTCTGAAAATGCGGAATATTGAGCTCATTTTCACCGGAAACTGTTGAGTTTTCGGGAACCTTTATCTAACATTATTTAAAGCACATGTACTCATAAATACATAAATGTAAGGAAATTGCTGCTAATGTCAATATTAACGACGTGAGAGACAAGTGAAAAAAATTACATTTCTGCAATTTTTGGAAAAAAAAACAATACAGCAATATGGCGTTTACGTCATCTTAAAGAGCCCTTTTAACACTACCCCTAACAAAAGTTAACTGAAAAATTTTGGAGCTGTTTTTGAGAAAACATTTTCGAAACTTTTTAAAATTACCCATATTGCTCGCAATATTGTGCGAAAACAACTACAATTTTCAAAAAATATACATTACCTTAATGAAATAACTAATTATGGACAACAAATTTCATTTGAAGGGAAAATTCCTCCAAACAGACTCGGAAAACTGAATGACATCTATCACCCAATCTTACAAACTTAAACCCTTCCTTCCTCCCTGCCTTTACATAGTGAAAAAAGATTTTTGTTTTGACACACTCAATCTCATCGTCACTACATCAATTTTATTTTACTATAGTCATAGATACTGATGATGCTCTGCATTCTTCAAATAACTTCATGTAATTTCAGATTAACTTCTCCCCATAGCACGTCACACAAAAAATTAATTCTTTCATACTTCGAATTATTTATAAATGTAAACTCTGATGTTTTTAAACTAATTTTAAAAAAATTATATGCATCATTTGTAAACTGTGAAACTGTCATCAATTTTTAAAAAACTACTTCTGTCATACCAGTTGACCGGGTGAAGAAGACGACTTGATTTTTTTTTGTGAATGTCAATTTTTTTAAATCTAAATGTTTATTATTTATGAAGTCAACTAACCTAGACACTGGGTATGCCAGAATTTTTTTATTATTGTTCAGTTCCACTCAATGCATCACTTTATTAGATATGTGTTACCATTTTATTGAATATAACCTACTTTATATTTTAGGTTAATTTTTAAGAAAGACCCCAAAGAGGGTCGAAACGTTAAATACGACACGAAATGAATTGTTATATAAAACTCTCAGGCTGTTTGATTAAGGTCAAGAAACTAATAATAAAATATACATTTTAAAAGACGTTAAAATATTCATTATAGTACAAATATTGGGAGTTTGGGATTGTATAAAATTTTATTTTCTAGGTTTTATCTAGTAAAAACTAAGACTGGTAAAATCTTTAGGAAAATACACATTTTTTACGAAATTGAAAAAAATAACTTTTAAGGGAAGATTTTTACTATCCGTAGTTATCCTACACTCTTTGAAAATGTTATCAGAATCAAGGTTTGCTGTTTAAAGTGTCAAGGTTCAAACTGATATGAGGGTCATGCCCCAACTCAAACCAATACTTTTTTGTACAATTTTATTCTATTCATTCAAAACTATTGGCTCTCCAAACCATTCGTCCCAAGCAGCGCATGCAAACGTCACTTCAAGATATTCAGATTATAAAACAGTGTTGCGAGTTTGTGTTGCTCCGACGATAATTCAGAAATCAACTTCATTTGTACCAGACATTTTAGGTTCACTGAATTATAAATGAAATTTTTATCATTTCACGATTTTGTATAACTTTTCATAAAATGTTTGTCAAAACGACCATCTCTATTCCAAGTACTCTCCTCAATTATCAATAAAAGACTTAGGCGAAAATAAAGATTAGTTTTAACTTCACTACCTGTCAGCCATTTGTGCGAAACATCATAACACGAAGTTTTTATTTTGTTGCATTTTTCTTCCTTGCAATATGGACAACCATACTAAACATAGGAGTGGGTTGACAAAATTTCTTTTCTACATCGTTAAGACGAAAAAACTACGTATGTAGCAGTTCATTCACTGCATCTGTAATATTAAATAAGAATTACAAAAGAAATATCAAGTAACACTAATAACTCGCAGCACTTCCTTTCAACGATTCCCTCATGTTCTCCCTCTACGTCATCCATGCGTCATTCTCCCCCACGCCGAGAAGTAAAGACTCCACTTTTGCAGAGACAAGGTTTCCTTATTTGTGGTGCTACTCTCGCAGACTACGTCACGAGACGTCGTGAGGCCAAACGGCGTCTCATCTTCCCAATCTCCTCCCCAAGGCCTGAGGTCCCACCTGGCGCCGGCCGCGAGCAGCGCGCGCACCGCTTCCTCGTTGTTATTGCACGCCGCCCTGTGCAGAGGAGTCTCTCCATCTATATTCCTCGCGTTGACGTCGACGCCCGAGCGCACCAGCAGCTCCACGCACTGACCGCTGTGGTCGCTCCACGCAGCCCAGTGCAACGCGGAACATCCAAACGGGTTGACAGTGTTCGCATCGGCGCCTCGGCTAAAAGAACGGTGAAACCTCGTCCTAAATGGCAACTTTCTTCTAAAAATTTGGAGCCCTTTTCTAAGAAAATGGCACTTACGCGCTACAGTATATTCGAAAGTTGAAGCACTTTTTCACAGAAATTTTTTAAATTTTCGAAAAACTTTATTCAAAGCCATTTGAAGCACATTAACTCACAAATACAATAATGTTTACAAATTGTTGGAAATGTGCATATTAACGGCGTGAGAGATATTAAAAAATGAATTTGAGTAATTTTTAAGCAATAAAATACTTCAAAATGAACGTACGTACATTAAAGAGTGAAATTAGCACCATCGTTTTCTATTTCCTTTGGTATCTAATAACTATTTGGACTTGCCACATTCTCTTGCCAGTTACTATCTATCGCCGCCCAAAGTACATTTTTTTAAATTTTCTTAATTTTTCGGTTTCCTAATAGTAGAACGGAAATATTAAAAAATATTAAAAAATAATAAAATATCACCCAAAATGGAATTTTTTTAAAAAAATTTGGAGCCGATTTTAAGAAAATGGGGTTCAAGGGCTACTGTAATTCTGAAATTTGATTCTCTTCTCACATAAATATATTGAGTTTTCGAAAAACTTCATTTGACGTCATTTTAAGCACTTTCAGTCACAAATGCAATGGTGTTTACAAATCACTGGAAATGTGGATATTAAAGGCGTGAAAGATATGTAAAAAAAATAAATTTGTGTAACTTTAGAAAATAAATGAATAGAGTAAAATTAATTCTATTTCATTCTAAACCGTGCAACTAGCACTACTCGTTGGAAAAATTTGAAGAAAAACTTTGGAGCAGTTTTTGAGAATATGGCATGTGATTGTTTCTGGAAATGCGGAATTTTGTGCTCATTTTACCTGAAAACTGTTGAGTTTTCCAGATAATTTATTTGACATTATTTTAAGCACATGTGCTTATAAATTCATTGATGTAAACAAATTGCAGCTAATGTAATATTAACAACGAGACAAGTCAAAAAATTAATTTTTTGTAATTTTTCAAAATAACGAATGAATATAGCAATATGGCATTTATGTCATCTTGTAGAGGGCATTTTTATTATCCGTTCCGAAAGTTTAAAGAAAAAATTTCAGCCGTTTTTGAAAATATCTTGTTTTTGTAATTTTTTAAAATTGCAGATATTGCACGTAATATTGTTCGGAAACTACTAAAATGTAAATGACCTTAATGAAAGAACTAATTATACAAAACAAATATAATGTGAAGGAAAAACCTCTATCTTCAAGTTTGTAGTTGTAGGAAGACGCGGAAAAAATTCCATCTTTTGCAATTTTCGAAAATTTAGTTAACCGTGAAAATCGGACCTGTAGTACCTTCATATGTGCATTTTACTGTACTCTTACAAGAAATTTAAATAAAAAAATTGAAGCAGTTCTTGAGAAACGTTTGAAAATGTCTTCATGTAAAGTACTCCCAAATTTTGACGAAAAGTTTTTCAAAATCATTGCAACTCGATATTTCGGTTTCAGGGGCCCCAAAAACGCGTATTTCCGTTGAAATCTTCAAATCGATTTTCCACACCATTACTTAACTTTCTCTATACTACGCATATTACACTGTGTGTGTGTTTCTATATCTATCTACCTATATCTAAATATATATATATATATATATATATATATATATATATATATATACATTTATGTATAAGGGAAAGTAACATTATTAAGAAATTTCTGAATTAAAAAGGTTATTAAAGATGAATTAAGAATGCTCTTTACACCAGAAAGTAATGGAAAAGTTAAAAGATGTAAAAAGAGGGAAAATGGATAGAAAATTACTCGTCTGTGCAACATTATCTACATAACATTGAAGTGAAATCTTAAAAAACAGCTATTCGTGTTCAATTTATGCATTTCAAAAAATAATAAAGTACAGTCATCAGAGTATAATCAGCAATATCTACACTTAAAGCAAAATGGCAGGGAGTTAATGATATTGTGTTGACTAATAAGGTTTAAAATAATTAAATATAAAAATCAATAATAATTTGATAATCAGTGCTGATAGTAAACATGAAATATCAGTTATTTATGTATCCAAAATTATAAATGATTTCTTAACATTAGTGTCTTTACAATCACACAGGCTTATTTCAAAGTAATAAAAGCCAATTAATAGAATTGTTTATTTCAGAAACCCGTCAAACGCCAAAATCTAAAACACACTTTAGCATGGATTACTGTTCCAGGAGGATAAACACATAGTTTAGGGCATATTTATATGAAAAATATTCATTTATCAACTCCTTTAACAAAAAAAATCATATTTGAAATTTGAAAAATTGGAAGATTTTTTCTGAGTTTTCTCGAAATGAGGAATTTGATGGGTTTCTGAAATAAACAATTCAATTGTTCTCATGAATTTGTTTCACTCTCTGGGTTAACCTCTGGAAGGACTAAATTTTAATGTGTTTTTCCCTGTAGAGATGTATTTTGTTCAGAGTAACATCGGCCATTCTTTTTTTCAAATTACTAATTTCTCTTTAACACAGAAGAAAGCCCCATTCACACACAAATCTATATTCTTTTTAACTACAATGAAATTTTGTCAATGGGCTAACTATCATACCAAGAGAACGATTACACCTGCTTTTAAAATGAATAGTTGTAAAATGGTGATCGTAGTCAATGCCACAAGATGTGGCAGGTAGAGGTGAGGCCAGACAACACGAGAGAGACTAAGGACTGTGAACAGAAGCAGTGTGAGATTGTGTAGTACAGGGCAGGGAAGGCAAGGGTGGGGATACACTATAGAATTCATTCCTCTTCCTGTCAAACAAACAATATTGTTATACACAAAAACCCAGGAATCACATAGGACATGTGCTAGTTAAAAATGTATAATGTACGTAAAAAATGTAAAATGTACTTTCAGAAACTATCCAAGATAAGAACTGTTAAATTAACTCTTGAGAACTACACTGCATTTCACTTTTATTTATAACAAAATACATATACATAAACTCTTATTGAACGTCTTTGACGGTCTTTTACAAACACTACATTGCTGCACAGTAAGACAAAAGGACGAATGAATATGATCATTCGTTTACATACCAAAAACAGATGACGACAGTGTCGGCGCGTTCACAAACCTCAATCTCTCAATATAGAGTACATTTCCAATAATATACTAGACGCAGATGGCGACACTGTCGACATGTTCACAAACTTCAACCTTACAATATAAATGTATATTTCCAACACGCCTCCTTACATTTATATACATACTATCTTAAATTCAGTTAATATTCATCATATTCCTAAAATACACAAACTTGTCTTTACACAAAGCTTTCGTGAAAATATCTGCCATGTTATCATCAGTATTTACTTTGACTATATCAATTAAACCATTCATATACAACTCGTTGACAAAATGATAATGGACTTCAATATGTTTTGAGTTTTTTGTAAAGTTACCATATTTAGCGATACTCAATGCTCCTGAGTTGTCTTCGTACATTACAATCGGTTCATCAAAATTCAAATCAAAAATTTTCATTACATCTTTTAGAAATTTCACTTCACTCACAGCATCTGATAGCGCAACATACTCTGCATACGTCGAAGCTTTTGTTACACTTGATTGTTTGCGAGACTTCCAAAATACAACATTGTCAAACATACGGATCACATAACCTGTCGTAGATTTACGATCTATATTGTCACCTGCCCAATCTGAATCTACATAACAATCAAGAACTTTTGCATTTTCGTTTCTACAATAATTCAATTTCAGGTTTCTTGTCAAATACAGATATTTTAAGATTCTCAGACAATACTTATAGTGTGTGCCGTCATAACAATTCTGAAACCTGCTCAAATAATTAACAGAATAACTGATATCTGGCCTTGTTCCTGAACTAATATATAACAACGCACCAATCAAATTTCTATACTTTATATCATTACGCAATTCCTGAGTTGGTTCTAATTTCAAGTTAACTTCCATCGGTGTAGCATATAATTTTGAGTCTTTAATCTTGTATTTTTCGGCTAATGAATTAATATAATTTTCCTGACTCAAGATCATTTTGTTTTTCTTGTATTCGTAATTTATATCAATTCCTAAATAACTTTTAACCTCACCTAAATCTTTCATACTAAATCTATTTGACAACAAATTTTTGATTTCTTTAATTCGACTTTTCTTTACACAACAAATGAGCAAGTCGTCAACAAAAATTATCAAGTAAATCAGGACATTACTTTTTCGCAAAACATAAAGGCAATAATCATATTCACTTCTTTGGAATCCTAAACTTTTCAAGAAAGTATCTAAACACTCATACCAAGCTCTCGGACTTTCTCGTAAACCGTACAGTGCTTTCATCAATTTGCACACTCGATTTGTGCCGTCTTCGTAGCCTTCAGGTTGTTTAACATAAACTTCTGACATGATTTCGCCATTTAAAAAGGCTGTTTCTACATCCATTTGTTCAATAATTAAACCAAAATGACAACAGTATGACAGTAAAATCTTCAAAGTTTGCATTTTAGCTACTGGTGCATATATATCATCAACACATTCCTTTTGTTGAAATCCCCTAACAACTAATCTTGCTTTGTACCTATTATCAAACTTTTTAGTAAAAACCCATTTAACATCTATAAGATCTTTGCCCTCTGGCTTACTAACTAACTCCCATGTGTCATTTTTCTTCAAACATTCAATTTCCCTATCCATAGCTTGACTCCAGCTTTTCGATTCATTGCTATTAATCGCCTCCTCAAAACTAACCGGGCTATCTGCACTACATACGTTAATATAAATAAAGTTACTTGTATTATCATCCCTATAGCGTTGTGGAGTTTTAACCACTCTACCCGACCTTGTTGTTTTTTCCTTTAGCGCTGCTTTTGGAGATTCGATTTCGACTAACCTTTCTTCGTCCTCGCTGTTATCTTCAGACCCAGTTTCCCAATTTTCACACCCAGATTCATTTAATCTTTTACTCACGGAACCATTATCCTTTAAACCTACACATCTAATATTTTCTTCAACAACCTCTACATGCCTGGCCACAACAATTTTATTATTTATGAGTACCCTATATCCAACGTCACTGTAACCTAACAGAACTCCCAAATCTGCTTTTCTATCCCATTTTGACTTTCTCAATTGTTCTGGCACCCTTACAAAGACTCTACTTCCATACAATTTTAAATGTGTGACATTAGGCTTTTCTCCAAAAAATATTTCATAAGGAGTTTTCAATTCTGCGGTATTTGCAAGACATCTATTTTTCAGATACGCGGCAGCACAAACTACTTCTGGCCAAAACCTATTGTTAACTTTTGCTTCGGCTAATAAACATCTTGACATGTCCATGATTGACCTATTGAACCTCTCAGCAGTTCCATTCAACTCATGCACATATGGCGGGCACGCATTTAAAACAATCCCCTTTTCCTTGATGTATTGATATATATTATTATTCATGTATTCTTTTCCATTATCACACCGCAATTTCTTAATCCTTTTCCCAGTAAGATTTTCAACCTCATTTACATACCCAACTAAACAATCATATAATTGGTCTTTAGTTTTAATTGTGTAAACCCGTGCAAGTTTACTATAATCATCAATAAAAGAAACAAAGTATCTTTCACCATGCATACCTACTGTTGAATGTGGCCCATTTAGATCTGTGTGAACAATTTCTAGGATTTCTTTAGCCTTATTTCTGTTGTTTTTAAAAGGAACATTATGCATTTTATTTTCTATGCACACTTTACATTTCATAGGTTCAGACTCGACGTTTTGAGGGATTCCATCTACTAATTGATGTTTGCAAATTTTATCTAAATAATTGAAATTTACGTGCCCCAGTATCCTATGCCACTTTTCCTTTATTGTCATATTTTCTTTATTGCAGAAGTTTACGTTAAATTCCCCTTTGTTGATCACACTTGTCACTTTATATAACCTATCTTGTTTCCATGCAACTGCAATTAAACCCCTATCTTTACTAAAAACTTTTGCGCTGATGCCTTTTGCAATAATATCATGTTTCTCTGTGACTCTTGAAAAACTAATTAAATTCCTATCTAGATCTTTAATGTAAAATACATTTTTCATTTCAACTCGTTCTAATCTGTCAAACACTAAAAAATCGCTAATTACATTACCAACTTTAGTTGCCTTTAAAATCTTTCCGTTCGCGATTTTTACATTAATCGGTTCTTTTAACGTTACGCATTTAGAAAAATATTCCTCGTTATTAATTATATGATCTGTACAACCGCTATCTAACAACCAATTAATTTCAATCTGACCTGAATCCTGTGTTACACTGTTTACTTCCTTGGCGAAGACCTCTGTCACGAAACTGCTTGCGCCACTTACATTCTGATAAAACTGTTGTTCTCCACGGTTCCTACCACCATGGTCGTCCTGTCGGTAATGTCGGTCTCCTTGCTCGTTCTGTCGGTAAGATCGGTCGTGACCATAGCGACCGCCTCTGGACCCACGTGGTCCTCCTCTGCCTCCGCGATGTCCATTTTCATAATTTTGGTTGACATAACCTCCATAGTTACCTCGTGCTCTTCCGCCACGTCCCCGGGAACCTCGATGATTCTCAGTTTGTCGACATTCCCTCTTGAAGTGTCCTGGTTTACCACATCCGTAGCACACTTTTTGGCCGCTCGCACTAGGTCTCTTCTCCGAGATGAATGCATTTGATTTTACGCCCTCACTGTCCTGGTTCTCCTTGATGCTCTTCATCCTTATTTTTGCCTTCACGTACTCCGCAGTCCGGTCTTCCTTCTTCAAAACATCCACTAGATCTCCGTTATAACTTAGTGACTCGGGCAGCGTTTTGAGCATGTAATTTAGTTTCTCTTCTTCGCTTACCTTGGCCCCGGCTGACTTCAGTTCGTTTATGTATTTCTCAAACACAGTGAAGAATTCATTTATGTCGCTGTAATTCTTTAATCTGAGTCCATCTAGTTTGTTCCTGCAGACAATCTGCAACGCTGTTGACTCTTTGGAGTATAGCTCGTCAAACTTCTTCATAACCTCGAAAGCACTTACTTTATCATTCACGAACTCTAGCTGCTTGTTAGTAATTGCACTAAAAATGCAATGCATCGCCTTCAGGTTCTGTTCTTCCCATTCTACGTCCTTGTCTTCTTCTCGCTTCGACCTCGTGGTCACCTCATGGCATTTTTTTAATTTCAAATAGATAGTTAACCTCGTTTTCCAGTTTGCGTAGTCCTCTCCATCAAAAGCTGGAATGTTCAGGTCGTCCATGTCGCAAACTTCCTCGAATCGACGGACACTGGGCTGAACTCCAATATAACCTCTTCAGCAATTCATCTGCATCCGGAAACCACGCTCTGCTACCATGTTAAATTAACTCTTGAGAACTACACTGCATTTCACTTTTATTTATAACAAAATACATATACATAAACTCTTATTGAACGTCTTTGACGGTCTTTTACAAACACTACATTGCTGCACAGTAAGACAAAAGGACGAATGAATATGATCATTCGTTTACATACCAAAAACAGATGACGACAGTGTCGGCGCGTTCACAAACCTCAATCTCTCAATATAGAGTACATTTCCAATAATATACTAGACGCAGATGGCGACACTGTCGACATGTTCACAAACTTCAACCTTACAATATAAATGTATATTTCCAACAAGAACAATAATATACACCACGTTAGTTCATAATGTCTCAAGGCAAGTAATTTTTCTTTTCTCACATTTTGGTAATATATCTTACTAATACACATTTCTCATGCAAATGAACATTTAAAACATCACACATTTGAAGATACATTGATTGCTCTGACCTATTTATTAAGATTTGTGTAGAGATATTTGTGAGTCCTCAGGAGAAAAAAACTTCTAAATTGCCTGATGCAATCAATCTGTAACATTTTTGGAAAAATGTAAGAATAAATTCTATATTATAAAAAATAAAGTTATCCAAAAATATTATTTGTTTTTTATTTTTTTATTTAGTTGACTTCCTGATGATTTACACACTGTCTGGACACTTGTTGATCCTACATGCTTGGGTTTAATATCGAGCTAGTTAGATATAGATAATTATCAATACCAGTAATTATTAATTAAGACAATGATGTCATACTTATTTTCCTCTTATATTTTATACTCTTTTCTACACTATTTTATAAAAACAAAAAACACACGGGGTAGAAATGACAGCACATAACATTTAATGTTCCTCAAACACAGGCATCCTATTCCACAAACAGAAATACAACATACCTATATCAGACGCTTAATTTGGACTCCAACTTTTTCGGTTGCGGGTGAAAAAAGCATGCAAAACACGATTCGTGAAATGGTGACCGCCAGCCGAGAATATGCCGAAAAAAAAACAGTTGCCGTACACCACGCCCCACGTTCCAGAGTTGGCACACAATACAAGGATTGATTTAACCACGCACTTGACGTAAATCAGCTGTTCATGGTTTCATCGAATCGGGAGCTTTAAAGTCACTATAGCGACATATAAGTTTCCGATTAGATGAAATTGAAACAGCTGGTTTATGTCAAGTGACAAAATGACTAAATAAATAAATAGTTCCAGCCAAGATGCAATATGTCAATCAATATATGTGCCGATGCGCATCTTTCCCGGCCAGATGTCACACCGAGTGACGTCACGTGGGGAGCAAGCGAAGTTTGCATAGCAAACCTACAGTGAAGTAAATGGAGCGCAACGTACATATTCCAATTTTATATGAAACTTATCATACGTCATTGCGATGTTATTGAGCGTGTGTTATTAAGTGTAATTTTTTTAGAATTAAATATACAATTCATACCCATATGCGATTGCTTTCCATTTCAAAGAGTAGCTGAAGATCTGCACATCCGTAGCCACTGAAGACGTAAGAAAGGCGAAAGGTACAATATGTATCAAATTTGAATTTTACAGGAAAAATGCATTCTCTAAAATAAAGGATTGAACAAATCGATCAGACATATTACAATCTCTATGCAGTAAATGACCAATTAAATTCCCTTACCTCAATTTTTACAGACATAAAATGCCTGATATTGTGTATTGTACTTTATTAATGATTGCTTTCGATAAATTTTGATATTTTGTTTTTTCCCTTTGTCTTCTTACATTGTCTTGATGACTTCTATTTACATTTCGCTACCTTATATATATATATATATATATATATATATATATATATATATATATATATATGTTCATGTACGCACCAAATAGAGAACACAAATTTGAAAATTCATTCTCCATGACTATGCTTGCTTGAAATAATTCCTCTGAAGGATATTTTAATATTCCTTTGGATAAGAAATGTATCCAGTCGGGTGTTTCACTGTCAGATAATGACATTTCTTTAGCTGCTAAACAAGATGAAATTTGTGTTCAAACCAAAATGCTACATAACTAGCCAAAAATTTTAATCCTTCAAATGTAATTGAATTTTCAAATACATTTGTTTCACATAATTCCATTATTTCAGAGTAATTCACATTAATATCATTGTCGGTCTCAACTTCTAAGAAACATCATACTTCACTGCCTTCTGAAATTTCACTCAAATTTTGTTGGTGATCAAGATTTTTTTCCCCTCCACAGTAAACACCGACCTGAGATTCCTCTATTCTTAAAATAGCATCATCACAATCTGTTCTTTTCTCTTCCTCCTCAGCTTCAGCTTCTTCCTCTTCCAAAGGTAAAAATGTGAAAGGTTTTCTGTAAATACATTCGATAAATGTTTCCTAACAAACCGTATCAACTGATATTTAATATCAAGGAAAATACATTTGTTGTTTGAGCCACCAATATAAGCAAATTTTTTTTTCCAAAATGTCTTGATTCATTCTGTATGTTAAAACATATTCAATTCCATATTTCATATTCAGGTTAAAAAACATTTCAACCATAGATATATTATTCATCAAAATCCCCCTTTGGGAAGGCATTAATAAATGGTGAATTCCAACATTCATTTTTGATACTTTCACTGACTTCCTGTAGAGTTGTTAGTTGGTTTTCCAAATTTACGCCAAAATCATTGAGTCCTGGATGAGTTCCAAATTTACTTATGGCATTAAAAATATCAAACTAATCATTCATAAATTTCAAAAACCTTGACGTTTCTTCCCAATCACAACTTTTTAAGAGTCCCTTGTTTTCTAAATAATTTAATTGCCTTAGAAACTCTTTCTGAAAAACATTGTGCTGCGGGGCATACTTTTTGTCCTATAGGATAAGGGGTATTGGTGTGAGCAATCTGAAGGTCTTGTGTAGATGCTGCCAAAAGTTGCTTGATACTACTGGGATTTATTTGTTTCCCGTCATAAAAAAATCCATTATCAATAAAAGATTTCTAAAGAGTTTCAAGAGATGAGTCAGTAATTGACTGAAATAGGCTTAAAAAGAAATGACACTATTCTAAGACGCAAGAGCATACAATTTCACTTTAAATCATGTAACTCAAAATTCATTTTTTTGTTACGACACTGTTCTATAACTATGCAAAACGAAAAAACAAATAACATTAAAACACAATATACCTATCAATACAGTAGCGTACCTCGGCCCGTTTTTGGCTAGTAAGGGACGAGCGCGCGCTAGCGATCGTGGTGCAGACCAACTAAAACTACGGGTAAATGCTACTGGAGTATATGGATTTGTTTGTGAAATTGTGTTTATGAAGAACTGGTTAAAAACTTGGCCTCGTGATTTTACGTTCCCAATATTTCAAGGACAAGGCATTAAATTACACGTAAAAGTATACAGAACTAAAGTTTTAAGCCTACATTTGACCTGTATCGGAACGTATTTGATAAACACTTCAAAAAGAATTCTTTGCAGTTAACACATTAATAGCAATGCGTGTGTCGAATGGAGTGCACTGTTCTGCACTTAAATGCGGCAATAATGAAGGAAAGAACCCTGGATTATGTTGCTTTTTCAACTTTTGCAGTTAACTAGAAAGGAATGACGAAAAGTTGTTCAAAAGCAAAGCAGACGCCCTTATTTATTACATAGATTACTTACATTTCTAGATATTTTCATGAAAACTAAAGAAATACTTGTTCTTCCTCTTGATTCCACTATTCACTTTCAATGGAAAACATTTATAAGATTGAAATCATTGCTTCCCTTTAAAACTGTTCGAAACAAAACAAGAAGAATGTGTAGTCGCAGTTAATCATATTACATTTAAAGAAAGACACTTAACGTTACTCAAGATGAAAAATATTTCTAGGCCGTCTATTCGAAAAACGAGGAAGGAAGATGGTCCATCAGGACAGGGGTATGTTTAAGCAGCAGGTCAGATTTTGCATAATCAGAGACGCATCCAGGATTTTTCTCTAAGGGGCTTTAAGTAGTGTAGTGTCCAGTCAACATGACAATTTATCAATAATTATTTATTTATGGAAAATATAAAATTAATTTTTATTTGTCCACTTATATATTATAAGTAGCCGACGTACCCACTAAACCATGTTGCCACTAAACCCGTTGCCACTAAAAAAATATTTAATTTTTTTCTTGTTGGGGTACTTGCCTCCAACCTTCAGCCATTGATTCTATCTATTGACGTTTAAATAGAATTCATGTACCCTAAACTAAGGGTCAACCTTTATTTGAATTGGGGTATGCGATTTAGGGTTCTTGATAAAGGCTGACAGAAAGCTGCCATTAACTGCTTTGCCAATTATAAGAACTCCAAATCCCTAGGGCATATTGGATCCCGGCTCGACAAAATATTTTCTATTATCTAAGATAATAACATTCACTTTGGTTCATGCGACTCACAAATACGTAATAATCATTACAACTACACGAATAACTATTTGATTAAGAACACATGTGGCAGTTAATATCAATATCCAAGTTACCTTTATAAATGGAGTGAAAAACAACTGTCAAAATAATTCTTAAATATGAATTATGTAATAAATATGGATTAGACAATTGAATGTAAGATAAAATAAACGAACAGTCTCTTCTATCGAGATGCACATCTGTGCATTGATGAACTCAATCGCAGATCTCCGTCGTCATCTCCTGGTGTCGCGCATCTAAACTATTGCACATTGACGCACTCTTGTACCTGTGATGCAATGCTATGCGAAAAAGTCCACAAAAGTAATTATTTTGTAAATATATTAGAGTTTATTGCAGTAAATCGTAGCTTTACGTACTCCACACCTTTAAAGGAAGCTAACATAAAAGTTATTATCGCGCTGTAAGTCAACACACTTCTGTTTTTATATATTAGTAGAGGTATATATTATATTAACTCATATATATCTATATATACATATATATATATATATATATATATATATATATATATATATATATATATATATATATCTTAATATATATAAATCTCGTGTCACAATGTTTGTCCTCAAAGAACTCCTAAACCACTTAACCGATTATAATAAAATTCGCACACCATGTGCAGTTCGATCCAACTTGAAAGATAGGATAGTTTAAATCTCAAAATATAGTCGCAATTTTAATTTATTGCTAATTTATTACAAATTTGATTGTTGTAATAATTGTAGATAATTGTGACTGTCAAATAATAACAGACAAATAATTAGCAATAAATTAAAATTGCGACTATAATTTGAGATTTAAACTATCCTATCTTTCAAGTTGGATCGAACTGCACATGGTGTGCGAATTTTATTATAATCGGTTAAGTGGTTTAGGAGTCCATTGAGGACAAAAATTGTGACACGAGACGAGATTTATATATATTAAGAATACAACAATCAGCTAGCTGACCCGGCCACGCGTTGCACGCGTTGTGCTGCCACGGAAACAAGGAAAACCACATCCTTCCATTACAGGCATATTCAAAGCTAAGACATTGGGGAGACTTTACACGGTACATCCAAAGCAACGTGAGTACTTCTATTTACGTTTGTTATTGGTGAATGTTCCCGGACCAACGTCTTTTGAATTTTTACGAACAGTTAATGGTCGAGTATTCAATACATACCAGGATGCATGCATTGCTAGAAGACGATAACCATTGGGACTTAACGCTTGCTGATGCTGCGTTGACATCAACACCGAATAACATTCGTCAGTTGTTTGCAATTATTTTGACGACATGTTATCCCTCGCAAGCACAAACTTTGTGGGAAAAATATAAAAATTGTATGACAGAAGACATATTGCACCGAATTAGACAAACAAATCAATGGCAAAACATAGATTATACACCAGAGATGTACAATGAAGCATTGGTCTTGATCGAGGATTTATGTGTTCTTATTTCAAATTTACCAATTAATCATTATGGTATGCCATCACCTAATCGTCCAGCCACCTACTTAGTCAATACCGATTTACAACGAGAAAATCAATATGACCATGAAAGTTTAGCAACAATTATCATGAACAGTGAACCATTACTGACAGCAGAACAAAAAAATATTTATGATCGGATTACGCTGGCTGTAGCTGCTGAACAAGGCGTTTTTTTTTCTTGGATGCACCCGGTGGAACAGGTAAGACATTTTTAATATCGTTGATTCTTGCCAAAATACGGTCGCAACAAAAAATCGCATTAGCAGTAGCATCGTCAGGCATTGCGGCTACTTTACTGGATGGTGGGCGAACAGCACATTCACCATTCAAGCTGCCATTGGACGTTCATAATAAACCAGATGCAATGTGTAACATCAAAAAGAATAGTGGAATAGCTGCAGTGTTGCGGAAGAGTTCTATAATAATTTGGGATGAGTGCACAATGGCACACAAATATTCACTTGAAGCATTAAACAGAACTATGCAAGATTTAAACAGCAATAATAAACTTTTCGGTGGTGCTATCTTACTTTTGTCTGGTGACTTCCGGCAGACCTTACCGGTTATACCTCGCTCTACTTTCGCGGATGAGATTAATGCATGTTTGAAACAATCATTCTTATGGCGAAGTGTTGAAACACTTCGATTGACCATAAATATGCGAGTACAATTGCAAAATGATCCATCAGCACAAATATTTTCCGAACAACTACTAGATATTGGGAACGGTAAAATAGAACTGCAACCAAATACGCAATGCATTAAACTACCAGACAATTTTTGCACTGTTGTTCAGGATAAAAATGAATTGATTCAGAGTATTTTCCCGGATATACAGAATAATTATTTGAATCATGAATGGCTTAGTCAACGGGCGATTTTGGCAGCCAAAAACGTTGATGTTGACGAAATTAACTTCCAGATACTACAGTTATTACCAGGCGATATGATGTCTTTTAAATCAATCGATACTGTTGTTGATGAAAATGAAAGTGTAAATTTTCCGATTGAATTTTTAAATTCATTAGATATCCCTGGAATGCCACCACATAATCTTCGATTAAAGATTGGTTCCACTATTATTCTCCTCCGTAATTTGAATCCACCTCAATTATGTAACGGTACGCGTTTGGTCATCAAAAAGATCACCGGAAACATTCTTGAAGCAACCATTTTGGCTGGGAAGTTTAAAGGAAAAGTGGTCCTGCTGCCACGTATTCCGATGATACCATCAGATTCTACCATACCCTTCAAAAGGCTACAGTTTCCAATTCGTTTAGCTTTCGCCATTTCTATAAATAAATCTCAAGGTCAAACAATGTCCATTTGTGGTTTAGATTTGGAAAATCCATGTTTTTCTCATGGGCAACTATATGTTGCGTGTTCACGTGTTGGGAAACCGTCTAATCTATTTGTGTTAGCTAAAGACAGGTTAACCAAAAACATTGTGCACCGATTGGTGTTAAATTAAATTGAATTTGAAAGTATTTATAATTGAATAGTACTTATATTTGTTATACAAATTAAATGGAAATAATAAATCTGATAAATTTTTATTTTGTACCTATTGATTTCTGCTTAATATCAAGTGTAAGAACATTTTAATTAATTGTGTTCAACGTACTTCCCCTTCAAATCTCAATCCAGTGAATTTGTATACCAACATCAATATTTTCGTCTTTATTGGTAAATAATTTCATTGTACTAAAGGGTTATAGTAGTAGAAAGTCAAATAAGGAGATCACCATATTTTTTTACAAATACCATCTGTGTGAAAAAGCATAGTGGACTCCGTGACTGATGTTCTCTTATTGTTCCTCTTAGATTGTTTACTATAATGTAATATAACAAAAACTTTAGCCACAGCAACGCGTGGCCGGGTCAGCTAGTATATATATATAAATCTCGTGTCACAATGTTTGTCCTCAAAGAACTCCTAAACCACTTAACCGATTATAATAAAATTCGCACACCATGTGCAGTTCGATCCAACTTGAAAGATAGGATAGTTTAAATCTCAAATTATAGTCGCAATTTTAATTTATTGCTAATTTATTACAAATTTGATTGTTGTAATAATTGTAGATAATTGTGACTGTCAAATAATAACAGACAAATAATTAGCAATAAATTAAAATTGCGACTATAATTTGAGATTTAAACTATCCTATCTTTCAAGTTGGATCGAACTGCACATGGTGTGCGAATTTTATTATAATCGGTTAAGTGGTTTAGGAGTCCATTGAGGACAAAAATTGTGACACGAGACGAGATTTATATATATTAAGAATACAACAATCAGCTAGCTGACCCGGCCACGCGTTGCACGCGTTGTGCTGCCACGGAAACAAGGAAAACCACATCCTTCCATTACAGGCATATTCAAAGCTAAGACATTGGGGAGACTTTACACGGTACATCCAAAGCAACGTGAGTGCTTCTATTTACGTTTGTTATTGGTGAATGTTTCCGGACCAACGTCTTTTGAATTTTTACGAACAGTTAATGGTCGAGTATTCAATACATACCAGGATGCATGTCGTGAACTGAAATTGCTAGAAGACGATAACCATTGGGACTTAACGCTTGCTGATGCTGCGTTGACATCAACACCGAATAACATTCGTCAGTTGTTTGCAATTATTTTGACGACATGTTATCCCTCGCAAGCACAAACTTTGTGGGAAAAATATAAAAATTGTATGACAGAAGACATATTGCACCGATTTGACAAACAAATCAATGGCAAAACATAGATTATACACCAGAGATGTACAATGAAGCATTGGTCTTGATCGAGGATTTATGTGTTCTTATTTCAAATTTACCAATTAATCATTATGGTATGCCATCACCTAATCGTCCAGCCACCTACTTAGTCAATACCGATTTACAACGAGAAAATCAATATGACCATGAAAGTTTAGCAACAATTATCATGAACAGTGAACCATTACTGACAGCAGAACAAAAAAATATTTATGATCGGATTACGCTGGCTGTAGCTGCTGAACAAGGCGTTTTTTTTTCTTGGATGCACCCGGTGGAACAGGTAAGACATTTTTAATATCGTTGATTCTTGCCAAAATACGGTCGCAACAAAAAATCGCATTAGCAGTAGCATCGTCAGGCATTGCGGCTACTTTACTGGATGGTGGGCGAACAGCACATTCACCATTCAAGCTGCCATTGGACGTTCATAATAAACCAGATGCAATGTGTAACATCAAAAAGAATAGTGGAATAGCTGCAGTGTTGCGGAAGAGTTCTATAATAATTTGGGATGAGTGCACAATGGCACACAAATATTCACTTGAAGCATTAAACAGAACTATGCAAGATTTAAACAGCAATAATAAACTTTTCGGTGGTGCTATCTTACTTTTGTCTGGTGACTTCCGGCAGACCTTACCGGTTATACCTCGCTCTACTTTCGCGGATGAGATTAATGCATGTTTGAAACAATCATTCTTATGGCGAAGTGTTGAAACACTTCGATTGACCATAAATATGCGAGTACAATTGCAAAATGATCCATCAGCACAAATATTTTCCGAACAACTACTAGATATTGGGAACGGTAAAATAGAACTGCAACCAAATACGCAATGCATTAAACTACCAGACAATTTTTGCACTGTTGTTCAGGATAAAAATGAATTGATTCAGAGTATTTTCCCGGATATACAGAATAATTATTTGAATCATGAATGGCTTAGTCAACGGGCGATTTTGGCAGCCAAAAACGTTGATGTTGACGAAATTAACTTCCAGATACTACAGTTATTACCAGGCGATATGATGTCTTTTAAATCAATCGATACTGTTGTTGATGAAAATGAAAGTGTAAATTTTCCGATTGAATTTTTAAATTCATTAGATATCCCTGGAATGCCACCACATAATCTTCGATTAAAGATTGGTTCCACTATTATTCTCCTCCGTAATTTGAATCCACCTCAATTATGTAACGGTACGCGTTTGGTCATCAAAAAGATCACCGGAAACATTCTTGAAGCAACCATTTTGGCTGGGAAGTTTAAAGGAAAAGTGGTCCTGCTGCCACGTATTCCGATGATACCATCAGATTCTACCATACCCTTCAAAAGGCTACAGTTTCCAATTCGTTTAGCTTTCGCCATTTCTATAAATAAATCTCAAGGTCAAACAATGTCCATTTGTGGTTTAGATTTGGAAAATCCATGTTTTTCTCATGGGCAACTATATGTTGCGTGTTCACGTGTTGGGAAACCGTCTAATCTATTTGTGTTAGCTAAAGACAGGTTAACCAAAAACATTGTGCACCGATTGGTGTTAAATTAAATTGAATTTGAAAGTATTTATAATTGAATAGTACTTATATTTGTTATACAAATTAAATGGAAATAATAAATCTGATAAATTTTTATTTTGTACCTATTGATTTCTGCTTAATATCAAGTGTAAGAACATTTTAATTAATTGTGTTCAACGTACTTCCCCTTCAAATCTCAATCCAGTGAATTTGTATACCAACATCAATATTTTCGTCTTTATTGGTAAATAATTTCATTGTACTAAAGGGTTATAGTAGTAGAAAGTCAAATAAGGAGATCACCATATTTTTTTACAAATACCATCTGTGTGAAAAAGCATAGTGGACTCCGTGACTGATGTTCTCTTATTGTTCCTCTTAGATTGTTTACTATAATATAATATAACAAAAACTTTAGCCACAGCAACGCGTGGCCGGGTCAGCTAGTATATATATATATATATAAACTCATATCTAAAGAAAAACTCTCTCAGCATTTGCTCATAAACAATAACTCTGTAACAATATCTCATAAAACTACCTTCCTCGGTCTAACAATTCAAGAAAACCTAAATTGGAATGCTCACATCTCAAATCTTTCAAAATCTATCTACAAGGAAGATTTGCACCAGCACATACTTTCTCGCACGATTAAAATAGTTACATAATATTAATATATTGTGATATCTGCTATATTAAAACCCAGTTATAACTCGAAAATGTCGGATTCAAACGAATCTATTATCGTGCTAATCAGCATTAGAAGTCGAAACGTCAAAATAGAAATAAATTGCTAAAAAAATATCTAATTAATTATGGTAAAAACTCATTATAATTAATATAGTTAAATAAGTGTATAAACAAACGTAACTTACATAATTTATTGCGTAATCTGTGTCGGGTATGTACTCCTCTCGCGCAGATGGTTCTTGGTTTTCTTTCCAGTGGCCACACAAATGTTTGGATTAGTTCTACATTGAGACAATTTGAGCCGGAAACACAATTCGTACCATTCAAGTTCATTGATGTAGGTTTCGAAAATACAGTGATCGCACTTCGCAACAAGCACAACTGTTTGGACTCGGCTATTAATTTACTGTCGCACTTTCTAAATGTTTAAAGCCATGTCTAGTTCTGCATTGAAATCAATTAATCCTCTAAACACTCCTGGATTAGTGTCTATTTTAGTTTTATTGCGGTCTCTAAAAGCAAATTCAAAAGCACTACAGAAACGAATTCAACTAATTATTATGCTCAATACACATCTATTTTGTTTCACTTGTTCACTGATAATTCCAATACTTCCCCTGTATTATTTATCTAATTGTCCTGCTGTATTGGTAGTTCCTAATAACACTAACTAAACTGTTTTTACGTGAGTTCCAGAAGCCTTATATTTTTTAATCGATCTCTTAAGTGGGTTAAATTCTGGTTTTGTCCCCGTATCTTCACCTCCAAACAATATTCTAGGAAAGGAAAACAGACTGTCTACGAATTACACATACATAACCACTTGTATTTATTGAAAAAATCATTGTTGAATTGTCTATTGAAGTAACTTTTTACTCTTTTTACGGTTTGAATTAAATTTTGAACGCGTGGAGTAAGCCTTCTGAGTCTCTCAATAATCTAGTTTTTCCTCAAAATGGCCGTGAACAAAAAGGAATTGTTAGTAAATTTTGCACTACATAATTTGTAATAAAAATAAAACATGAAGGAATCTGTCACTCGTACGTAGGTCCTTCATCGGCAGCAACAACAAAAACAACACTTAAATAATAAAATATCCATCACACACTTTTTGAACTCACTACACACAACGAAGGTCCCGAAAAGACTGTCGTGTTTTTTTTTGTTTGTTTGATATTCGCTAAGTACAAAGTTACATTTATACATCTTTTAACAAGTAAACATTAACAACTTTCCTTCTCAGTGGAAAGGATAGGGAACTGGTGGGGACTTCTCGCCCAGATACGCTACAATTCTATAAATAAAGAGATGGTTTTAGAAAAGATAAATGTTTCGCAACACAGACAGACATTCAAATTTTATTTATATAGGTACAATTAGCAAGTGGCAATTTCCACATTAACCTACGTGAATGAGAATCAAAGTAAGAAGAAGGTATTATAGTGATGAAAACATAATAATATTATACAGCAATTCGAGTATGTGTTCACTGTGAACTTATTCTAAACAAAAAATTACTTTTGACATCAATAAAGAAAATTAAAATACTTCACATCACAATCATAATCAACCTATTATCTAAAATATAACAAAAAACTCATATGCCCCAAACTAAGAACTATTCGCAGAACCCAATTGTTTACATGTTACATTATTTACTAACAGAGGCGTATCTAGGTATTCAAGCGCCCATTGCAAGCATAGAATCTGCGCCCCGTCAGAATCCTTGAAATGAGGGTTATTTGTTGTAGCGTGTATACTCTAAAGAGCGCCTCATGTGAGTGGCGCCCATGGCAGGTGCCATGTCTGCCAACCGTGCATACCTCTGTGAAGGGGAGGGGAGTACAAAAGAGCTCTAATAAAATACCCAATCCTAAATCAGATTTTTCCTTAAATATCTTGATTAAGATGAAACATCTAACGAATGAAAAATTTAAACTCAATTTTCTCATAAACTGAATATCTGGTCAAGATATTCCAGAATTATTGGTACGAGTAATTGCAAAATGCCAGGCGAAAGCGAAATAATTACGAAAATGTGGAACAATTCCTGTGCTAGTACACAAACGTGGTACGCCTCTTGCCCGCGTTTCCCTAACAAACCAAAATGGATGTGTGTGTATGTATATATGGGAATGAACAAAACGTTCATTGTGCATTCCGAGGTAATCTGCTCACCTACTATCTCCTTCGACTTGAAGCGGTCGAACAGGTGATTCCCCTCCACCAATACCAACTAATTCTATAGGTATTGCCTCCACAGGCCTTGTCTATCCGTATAAGAATGGGGATAAGACTGTTGACAATTTAGTCCAATCAGTGTACTTTCATCTGAAACCCTCGCCTTCTGTTGACCTGAGAACACTACGACGTTTTTATGAGAAACCAATTGTCAGAGGAAATATTTTTCACAACCTAACTTGAAGCATTCAGCTCAACCATGCGAGTTCAAAAAATGACTGTAAGAAGCTTTGCGATATAGACAAGAAGAAGGTGACCCAAGACTATAGGGTGAAGAGATTTGGAATAATGAGTTTGGGAAACGTAAGATGACTTTAAACCACTTTATTAAAATCATGTAGCAGCAGACTGTAACTTTTGATACTGCAAATGGACACAATAAACCTACAGCAAGCTAAGGGTATTAAATGATTTTCAATCCGAGGAGAAACAATTCGCCTACCACACTAACCACAGTACAAGAAACCACAATAAATTGAGAAGCCAATTTTGCAGAATGTGTGTAGACAAAGGACACATTGCAAATACCTGCCGCAAAAAATATTCAAAGCACAAACACTCAACAACGTACACGAAATTAGAGCTACAAGAGTACCAGTGGGAGAACAAAAACCGGAAGTTGGAGAAGAATGGGGCATGAGATTCCCTGCGTGTTCCCCCGAAGGTTTTCTTCAAAGTTCTTCACGACTTCAGCGATTGTTACCCCCACACGCGTGCATCTTCACCACATAGTTCCCTGGACGGCGAAGGTCAGAGGCCTCTCCCTTTTGTTCGTGGCTCTACCCTCGCAGGAGGTCCTGCACGGCACGAGACGTTGCGAGTTCGAACGGCTTCACCATCCCAGCCTCGCCCCAGGCCCTGACGTCCCTCCTGGCGCCGGCCGCGAGCAGCGCGCGTACCACTTCCTCATTGTTCCGCTCCGCCGCCCGGTGCAGAGGAGTCTCTCCATCCATATCCCTCGCGTTGACGTCGGCGCCCGCGCGCACCAGCAGCTCCACGCACCGACCGCTGTTGTCGCTCCACGCAGCGATGTGTAACGCGGAAATTCCGGCGAGGTTGACAGCGTGCACGTCGGCGCCTCGTTGCAGAAGCAGCGACATCACTTCCGTGTGCACATTCAGGGCTGCATGATATAGAGGGGTGAAACCATATCGATCAGTGTAGTTGATGTCAGGGTAAGAGTCTAAGAGATGTCGGACGTCATTTAGTCTTCCTTCCTCCGCCGCCTTACACAACTGCTCTGCCAGAGGGGAGGGAGAGGTTCGTGCCCTCCTCGCTCTCGAATTCAGCTCCCGCACTCGGAGCTCCACCAGCCGCCTGGCGCGATCTTCCTCGTCGGCCCACCCGCTCTCCTCCCCACCGCCCGCTGCTGCCCCTCCCGACGCCGGTGCTTCGCGGGCGCTGGCGGCGGAGGAGGCGGCGGCGGTGGCAAGGGACGCACGTGCAGATTGGGGCTCTTCCAATTGGTTCAACAGAGCCTCGACGCGAGGCATGAACTTCTGCAAGGCGCTCTGAAGAGAGGCCTCTACTTCGTTCACGCGGCCTTCCAGACGCTGCATATTTCCTTCCCCTGCACATCCCTCCGGCGCCGTCCTTCTCTCCTCCACGGCCGTCACTCTCTCCTGGGTCTCTTCCAGTCGCTGCTGCAGAGCGCGGACGGCGTCGTCTTTCTCCTGCAGCTTCCGCTCCACCTCTCGCAACGCCGTCGCCGCCCTCTCCTCCTGCAGCCTCAGGACGTCCGTCCTTCTCTCCTCCACGGCCGTCACTCTCCCCTGGGTCTCTTCCAGTCGCTGCTGCAGAGCGCGGATGGCGTCGTCCTTCTCCTGCAGCTTCCGCTCCACCTCTCGCAACGCCGTCGCCGCCCTCTCCTCCTGCAGCCTCAGGACGTCCGTTCTTCTCTCCTCCACGGCCGTCACTCTCCCCTGGGTCTCTTCCAGTCGCTGCTGCAGAGCGCGGATGGCGTCGTCCTTCTCCTGCAGCTTCCGCTCCACCTCTCGCAACGCCGTCGCCGCCCTCTCCTCCTGCAGCCTCAGGACGTCCGTCCTTCTCTCCTCCACGGCCGTCACTCTCTCCTGGGTCTCTTCCAGTCGCTGCTGCAGAGCGCGGACGGCGTCGTCCTTCTCCTGCAGCTTCCGCTCCACCTCTCGCAACGCCGTTGTCGCCCTGTCCTCCTGCAGGCGCAGGGCCTCCTGCATCCTATTTTCAGCCTCTTGGGCTTTACGTTCCGCCTCTTGTTTATGCAGATGCAGGGCCTCCTGAACCTTGCGCTCCACCTCCTGATTCTGCTGGCGCAAGGCCACCTGTAGCTGCGCCATCCCCTGCGCCACCAGCTCGACCTCTCGCAATGCCGTCGCCGCCCCCTCCTCCTGCAGCGTCAGGACTTCCGTCCTTCTCTCCTCCACGGCCGTCACTCTCCCCTGGGTCTCTTCCAGTCGCTGCTGCAGAGCTCAGATGGCGTCGTCCTTCTCCTGCAGCTTCCGCTCGACCTCTCGCAACGCCGTCGCCACCCTCTCCTCCTGCAGCGTCAGGACTTCCGTCCTTCTCTCCTCCACGGCCGTCACTCTCCCCTGGGTGTCTTCCAGTCGCTGCTGCAGAGCGCGGATGGCGTCGTCCTTCTCCCGCAGCTTCCGCTCGACCTCTCGCAACGCCGTCGCCGCCCCCTCCTTTTGCAGTGTCAGGACTTCCGTCCTTCTCTCCTCCACGGCCGTCACTCTCCCCTGGGTCTCTTCCAGTCGCTGCTGCAGAGCGCGGATGGCGTCGTCCTTCTCCTGCAGCTTCCGCTCCACCTCTCGCAACGCCGTCGCCGCCCTCTCCTCCTGCAGAATCAGGACTTCCGTCCTTCTCTCCCCCACGGCCGTCACGCTCTCCTGGGTCTCTTCCAGTCGCTGCTGCAGAGCGCGGATGGCGTCGTCCTTCTCCTGCAGCTTCCGCTCCACCTCTCGCAACGCCGCCGCCGCCGCCCTCTCCTCCAGCAGCCTCAGGACTTTCGTCCTTCTCTCCTCCACGGCCGTCACTCTCTGCTGGGTCTCTTCCAGTCGCTGCTGCAGAGCGCGGATGGTGTCGTCCTTCTCCTGCAGCTTCCGCTCCACCTCTCGCAACGCCGTCGCCGCCCCCTCCTCCTGCAGAGTCAGGACTTCCGTCCTTCTCTCCTCCACGACCGTCACTCTCCCCTGGGTCTCTTCCAGTCGCTGCTGCAGAGCGCGGATGGCGTTGTCCTTCTCCTGCAGCTTCCGCTCCACCTCTCGCAACGCCGTCGCCGCCCTCTCCTCCTGCAGAATCAGGACTTCCGTCCTTCTCTCCCCCACGGCCGTCACGCTCTCCTGGGTCTCTTCCAGTCGCTGCTGCAGAGCGCGGATGGCGTCGTCCTTCTCCTGCAGCTTCCGCTCCACCTCTCGCAACGCCGTCGCCGCCCTCTCCTCGTGCAGCCTCAGGACTTCCGTCCTTCTCTCCTCCACGGCCGCCACTCTCTCCTGGGTCTCTTCCAGTCGCTGCTGCAGAGCGCGGACGGCGTCGTCCTTCTCCTGCAGCTTCCGCTCCACCTCTCGCAACGCCGTCGCCGCCCTCTCCTCCTGCAAGCTCAGTGCCTCGTGTAGCTGCGCCATCAGTTGGAAGGCGTCGCCGACGGCGTCCGCGCCATCCCCTGAGCCATTTGCAAAGGAACTTGTGGAACTCGCCATCTTTCTCCACGCCTCTGAAATTCATGACAATTACAAAAAAAATTGCAGTCATTTTTGTGATAAAATATGTACAATTTACTCTGGTAAAGGGCGTTATGTCATATTACAATGTCGAATTGTATTCAGTATATGTGAGATTGAAGGGATTTTCCAATGAGAATTAGAAACTCAAAACAATTGGATACAAACGCGAGTCTCATGAACTCAAATACTAGTTAAAACCCCTATGCTTTATTTTGTGTTCACGAAAAAGTGAGAGGTTTGAGTTCTACTCACGCATTTAAATACTGAGAAGTAATGCAGGGTACAGTTCATATAAAAGAACATAAATTTAATTCTAAAATAACTGAAAAAAGCACTTTTGTAAATCTAAGCACGAGAAAAGTTGGTGGTGATCGATTAGCAAAGTTCTGAAGAAATCTATTTTTGATACATTTTAATTAAATCGAAATATGTGTCAACAAATCTAATACAAAACGGGACCTAATTGACACTTCGGACAGTTTGTGAGTCATTTTTTATATTTAATTTTTACTGGTAATTTATTTCTTAAAAAACCATTGTAATGTTGGTTTATAATGAATAATTTAAATATAGATGTCCGCAAATATGGTCATTTTCACAGATTAGTGTAAGGTTTAAATTTTCCGCCCAACATTTTGCACAATCTGATAGATGCCCATCAAGCGACCGATACAAGATTCACGATTCTCAGTAGCATGTGTATAGGGACCAACCTCTTAATTTCACAGTTTTTTTTAGTAAGTCGGCTGTGACTGTGCAGATAAATTATTCACGAGTCTTCCATAAACGGACAAAGCATGTGGACATAAAATATCATTATATCCGTGAGAAGCTTGAAGAGGGGACTATCAGCGTTAGTTTTGTACTGTCAGATCTAGAACTAGCCGACGTCTTCACCAAGCCTACTCCTCGAGCTCATTTCCATAAACTTATCTTTAACTTGGGAATGAGAAAGTGTTAATTTTTTTATATAATTGTTATTCATCGTTACATCAAAACAAAAACCTAATTTTTTTATTTTATGAGATTTAAGCACTCAATTGGATGGAGTATTGGTTTATTTGAATTTTCGTACTTCGAGTACTGGCGCCATCTATATCAGTCGACGAGAACTCTCGCGCCCCATGTTTGTATCTCTTGTTACAGTTGGTATTGTATGTGCGCGAGTGAACGGGCCATCCGTTCTTTTGTATTAAAAACAATTAAATAAATAGTCATTTGAACAAAATACTCGTTTTATTCAAAAACATATACTGTGATGAAAGTGTGGAAGGACAAAAAAAAATAAAAGAAAAATATGAGGAATCATTACTAAATGAAAATAAATTACAATCCGTGTAACGTGGATTACACAAAAACACAACAGCTAAGCAATGAGCTGGAAACAGGCAGCCGCCATCTTATGGAATGAAAAAAAATGAAAGCCCATAAATGAGAGGGGACTGGAAGTATAGGAGCTAGTTAGTAACAAGATTTAAAATGGGACTGCTTCTCATTAGGGGGTATTTGACATTTAATTTCATACTGTTTTTAAGAAATGAATCTATTTTAATTTCAATATTTGTATAATCTTTTTAAAGCTGAAAAAATCAATATACTTAAGTTAATGTCATTATTTGTATTAATTGTATATTATTCTCTTTTTTGCTAGTGAATTGGACCATGAGTGCATGCACCCAGCGTTTCCCGGGGTTCAGTACTATTATCTCAGTGACAGGTACCGTTATCAGGGGATCAGCATTTAGCTGGTTCCGATTTTTATCCCCCAGGGTTGTTAGCCCTAGGGGTTGCAAGATGAAATGATAGCGATAGGTGAAAGGACAGCACACACCTAGAGGCATACACAAATACACCACGCCCGAAGCGGGAATCGAACCCACGATTTTCTGGTCCGCGACCGCTACGGCGCTAGTCTTGGCAGTCTCGGCCATCTGATCGGCTATCTTCGTGTTTATTATTTTTTAAGATTTTCAAATTTATTTTGTAAATTTCTAAACTAATGATGGCGGCAAAGCCGTGAAAAGACAGCTTTCCTAATAAATCCAAGTAGGCAAAGATGACTTCTATTATGTCATTCACGAATAATGTCCAAGACACCACATCAGCATTCCCACAACGAATGCTACTTAGATTTTGTTTAAGGGAAAAGGGGAGACAGGGTGGGATTTTACCAAAAAGTGATGTTTCTTTTGTTTCGAATGTCGCTTGTAGAAAAATACTTTAAGGTCAGAGTTAAATTGTGTATTTGCATAAAAACAAATACTCTTATTTATATAATTGAAAAACGTGATCCCGAAAAGTAGCCTAAATTATGTCCAAAAAACTGTAATTTTCAGTGGAAACCCCATCAAAATAAAAATACCTTCGGACAAAGAGATGGACAAAGTTAAAAATTGCTTGACAATCAATAGAATGGGTTTTAAATCATGAATATATCTATAGGAGAAAACAAATAAGCATGTATTTTGATATCACAGAGAGAGATTCAAATTTGATTTATATAGATACATTTAGCAAGTGGCGAATCTTTCCAGATTAACCAATGTATAATGTATAATAATGAGAATAAAAGAGAAAACAGAATTATAGTGATAGAATTATTGTGATATAACTATATTATAATAAAATTGTATGTGTTACACTGTTACCTTACTCTAAACATTTCTTTCATATTTACAATAACGAACAAATTAAATTTATATTTAATATAATACTCATAAATAAAAGTAACCTCTCATTGAGAGAAAAATAACCATAAAGAAACTCCTAAGATCAAAACTATTAATAACTATGTTCAATTTCCAACTATTTACATTATTTACAAAACTCTCCCAACTTCTCCGAAAATATCTTCGAAAATTCGATATCCAACAGTTCTCTTTCCTGATTAACCAATGCATAAGAATGAGAATAAAAGAGGGAACAATATTACATGTATGGTCATAATCATTATGATAAGATTACAACTATACTAATACAACAATTAGGATGTAAGTTGCTCTCTTACCTTACTTTAAAGAAACCATCTTTTATATACTTACAATCAAGAATAAAATTAAATTGATATAAAGTATAATATTTATAAACTCAAACATCACATCCTGGACAGAAAAATATCAAAAAAGAAACTCCTACACTTCTGTCTATTAATAACTACTTACAATAACTTAAATTCATATTATTTACAAAATATCTCCGTACTTCGTTTCCAAATTTTTCTCAATTGAAAGCTTGAAAAGAAGAATGTAAGTACCATTTTCTGCTTTCGAGAAAAATGAGCTTATATTATATATGTTAAACCTATAGACACATACACCTCCTGCCATTCACAGTCACCCCGTAACACTACTAAGAAATGCATCTGGACTTGAGATCTTCTTTATGTTATGGGGCTGGATTCATTCATCGTTCTGGTAAAAACGTAAATTTAACAGAAATGGAGCATTATTTTTTATTTCAAGTCTTCAATTATTTCTCATTTATTATAGCATCAGAAAATTCATGTGCTAGTAAACATTCCTGGAAGTCTCCTTGCCAGAGTTTCCCAAGCAAATGAAGGTGTGTGCAGATACGAGATAACAATATGTTCCTCAAGCACAACATCCAAGATGCCAACCAACTACCTGCCGAGACTTCACAAGTTTGAATATGTCCATCTCTATGCGGATCTTGAATTTTTTGAGAAGACGTAAGGTAAGACTTTACAGAACATTTCTAACTTGAAGCCTTCAGCTCAACCATGTGAGTTCAAAGAAAGGTTGCAAGACGCTCTACGACATAATCTAAGCAGGAAGAGGCCCAAGACTATAGAGTGGGGCGATTCGGAATAAAGTGTTTGCGAAACGCGAGTTGTCTTTTAACCAATTCAATAAGATCCTGCAGTTGGAGACTGCAGCAGGAAAAGCTGCAATGGTTGAAATTTCACACAGTTCAAAGAATGCAAGAAGACCTACGACAGAGTCTAGTACTATGTGGTCCAAGCCTCCAATGAGTGGAGAGATTCGGAATAAACAGTTTACAAAACGCAAGTTGAACCACTTCAATAAGATCCTGGAGGCTGCAGCAACAGTTTATGATGCACTAGTTGCAAATGAACGCAAATAACCTACAACAAGCGGAGAATATTAACTGATATTTCAGAGCGAGGATAAACGCCGTTGATGTTGTGGAAAACCAGGAAACAAGAAACCACAGTTAACTGAGAAGACCGTTTTGCAGAGTTTGTAGAGATCAAGGACACATTGCACGCATCTGTCGTAGAATAGATTCCAAATTCAAACACTCAACGTCGTACGGAAAAAACTAAGCTCGAAGAATACCAGTCGAAAATAAGAAAAAGCATTGGCCGGAGAAGAAAAATCGAGAAAAAAAAACTTTCAAATGGTTCCCCGCATATTCCCCCAAAAATTCCCTTCACATGTTCATCGCTTGTTCCACTGCACATTTTCTCCTCCATGTTCCACTTCAAGCGCGTGCACCCCCGCCTTATTCCTCCCCACTACGTGGGGTGCGGATGACCCTGCCCTCGCCTCTTCCTGTCCCTACAGACGCAAGAGATCCTGTAAGCCACGAGTCGTCGCGAGGTCAAACGCCGTCTTGTTCTTCCAAAATCTGTCCCAGCCCTTGAGGTCCCTCCTGGCGCCGACCGCGAGCAGCGCGCGCGCCGTTTCCTCATTTTCAAACTGCGCCGCCTTGTGCAGGGGAGTCATTCCATCTTTATCCCTCGCGTTGACGTCGGCGCCCGCGCGCACCAGCAGATCCACGCACCGACCGCTGGGATCCTCCCCCGCAGCGAAGTGCAACGCAGAATCGCCACTGCAGTTGACAACGTTGGGATCGGCGCCTCGTTGCAGAAGAAGCGACACCTCTTCCGCGTGCGCACCGAAGGCTGCTTTATGTAAAGGAGTGGAACCATCTCCATCGGTGTAGTTGACGTCAGCCCCGGAGTCTATAAGACGTTGTATGTCACGAAGTCTTCCTCCTCTCGCCGCGTCACACAACTGCTCTCCCAGAGGGGAGGGAGAGGTTCGGGCCTCCTCCATCTTCAACTGCACAACCCGCACCCGGAGCTTCACCCGCCGCCTCGCGCGTTCTTCCTCGTCGGCCGCTGGGTCCTGGTGGCCGGCCTCTGAGTGAGTGGGGGTGGGGGTGGAGGTGGTGGAGGGGGGTTTCCCCCCACCGCCCGGTGCTGCCCCTCCAGACGCCGGTGTTTCGCGGGCGCTGGCGGCGGAGGTGGAGGCGGCGGTGGCAAGGGACGCACGTGTAGATTGGGGCTTCTCCAGTTGACACAGCAAAGTCTCAACGCGGGGCAAGAACTTCTGCACCGCTCTTTGCAGAGAGGCCTCTACCACATTCACGCGGCCTTCTAGACGCTGCAAACCTTCCCCTCCAGATCCCTCCGAAGGAGTCCTTCTCTCCTCCACGGCCGTCACTCTCTGCTGGGTCTCTTCCAGTCGCTGCTGCAGAGCGCGGATGGCGTCGTCCTTCTCCTGCATCTTCCGATCCATTTCTCCCAACGCCCTCGATGCTCTCTCCTCCTGCAGGCGCAGGGTCTCTTGCATCCTCCGCTCAGCCTCCAGATTCTGTACGATCTCCAGTCCCTGTGCTAGCAGCTGGAAGGCGTCGCCGATAGACCCTTCACGCGCGTCACTCTCATGAGAACTTCCGGGACTCGCCATATCTTCCGTGAAAGGCCTGAAATTCACGAAATCAAGCATGAATGAAAACACGTTTCAAAAATTTCAGACCATCCTTCACACTGTCCGGACGAACTTTCACCGATACACCCACCCCTCCAATTTAAAGACAGTTTTGATAAGGGGAAAGGTTACCATGTATACCACCCGTGTTAAATTTGCTACTATTTTGTTGTACCTTCTCTAGGATGATGATTAGAAGATTTACACTAATAATGTAAATAATGTAGTTATGTTAAATAAGTTCATTTCTGGCAAACACCATTCGAAACGTGTTCTTGCACTGCTCTACTAGAACATGTATTCTGGATAACGTGTATTTGAATGCTCTGTATTCTGGAAAATCTCCTTCTGCGAAAAAGACCAATGCAACCAAGGCATGTACGAGAGAATGTTTCAATAACTTATTAATAGGGCCTGGATGTTTATGACTTGTCATATTCTTTTCTTTGTGTTATTTTCATGGAAAGTGTAAGATAAGCATGATTTTATCTACAATGATTAAAATTATGCAATTTTCACTTGTCATATTTTGACTTTTTTACTACTGGGTCATTTTCTGCTAATTTTTTATGTTATGGACATATTTTTCCATAAATTTTCGTAGTATTTGTCATATTTTTATCTTTTTGATACCATTTTCACATTCTTGCTTGCCGTCGTCTCAAAGAGATTTTTCGTATCTCCTATTGATATCCAATTTTTAATTTTTTCTATTTATTATAATTGTCTGTCTTTCCTATAAATATATATGTAGGTGAATTAGAAGGGTAAGCTATATAGACAGAGAAAAAAGCATTGAAAGCACCAGATGTGACAGAAGTGTTGGTTTAGTTTTGTCAGGTTTTGTGCCAAGGTCAACCACCTCTATAAAACTGATTTAATTGTAGAATTGTTTTCACAAGTTGCCAAAAGGGAAGGTGTGAATTGTGAACAGCTACATTTTACAGGTAATTTTTCAATATAATGGTTATTTAAACAGTGGAAAAATTTTGAAGGTTTTGAAAAAGCAACCAAAAAGTTTTTTGTCATATTTATGGTCATATTTTCATAGGTCATACATGCTTGCATATTTCTAGGGCTTTTAGGTCATAAACATATGGGTCCTACTCATTAACAACCTAACATGCATACAAAATTACAACAACAAAAATAGCCATAATTGTTTGCAGTGTAAAAAAGGGGTGTGACTCATGCACACACCAGAACACTTAAACAAGAATTAAAGGTCCAGACGTCCCAAAACAAAAATGTTCATATATTTGGAAAGAGCAAGGTTTGAACTATTTATTTAGCCCAAAAAAGAAAAATTGGTAATTGACCCATTTTGAGGTACCCCCTTCAAGAAAACTAATCTTCTCATCACGGAGTGTAATTATCACATCAACCAGCAACATTCCATATTATAAATAAATAATATACAATAACACATCACTCAATTATGCCAATTTTTAGTGTACATTTTTATCATATATCACTTTTTTGTATTTTTTTATTTTATTTTTTGAAAAATTTAGTATTAAATAATTGTTTTAAGCACTTATAAAACAAACATCACATCCTGGACAGAAAAATATCAAAAAAGAAACTCCTACACTTCTATTAATAACTACTTACAATAACTTAAATTCATATTATTTACAAAATATCTCCTGCCCTGGCCTCTTCCTGTCCCTACAGACGCAAGAGATCCTGTAAGCCACGAGTCGTCGCGAGGTCAAACGCCGTCTTGTTCTTCCAAAATCCGTCCCAGCCCTTGAGGTCCCTCCTGGCACCGCCCGCGAGCAGCACGCGCGCCGTTTCCTTATTGTTCTGGTACGCCGCCCGGTGCAGAGGAGTCATTCCATCTGTATCCCTCGCGTTGACGTCGGCGCCCGCGCGCACCAGCAGCAGCACGCACAGACCGCTGTTGTCGCTACACGCAGCCTTGTGCAGAGGAGTCTCTTCATCTTCATCCCTCGCGTTGACGTCGGCGCCCGCGCGCACCAGCAGCTCCACGCACCGACCGCTGTGGTCACACCAGGCAGCGCTGTACAGAGGAGTCTCTCCATATTTATCCCTCGCGTTGACGTCGGCGCCCGCGCGCACCAGCACCTCCACGCACCGACTGCTGACGTCGCTACACGCAGCCTTGTGCAGAGGAGTCTCTTCATCTTCATCCCTCGCGTTGACGTCGGCGCCCGCGCGCACCAGCAGTTCCACGCACCGACCGCTGTGCTCCATCCACGCCGCCCTGTGCAGAGGAGTCTCTCCATCTTTATCCCTCGCGTTGACGTCGGCGCCCGCGCGCACCAGCAGCACCACGCACCGACCGCTGCCGTCATTCCACGCAGCGAAGTGCAACGCGGAATCGCCACTGCAGTTGACAGCGTTGGGATCGGCGCCTCGTTGCAGAAGAAGCGACACCACTTCCGCGTGCGCATTGAAGGCTGCTTTATGTAAAGGAGTGGAACCATCTCCATCGGTGTAGTTGACGTCAGCCCCGGAGTCTATAAGACGTTGTACGTCACGAAGTCTTCCTCCTCTTGCCGCGTCACACAACTGCTCTCCCAGAGGAAAGGGAGAGGTTCGTGCCTCCTCGATCTTCACCTGCACCTCATGCACCCGGAGCTCCACCAGCTGCCTCGCGCCTTCTTCCTCTGCTGCTGCGCCCTGGTGGCCGGCGCCTGAGGGAGTGGGGGTGGAGTAGGAGGGGAGCTTCTTCCCACTACCCGCTGCTGCCCCTCCCGTCATAGGTGCTTCGCGTGCGCTGGCGGCGGAGGTGGAGACGGCGGTGGCCAGGGACGCACGTGTAGATTGGGGCTTCTCCAGTTGACACAGCAAAGTCTCAACGAGGGGCAAGAACTTCTGCACCGCTCTTTGCAGAGAGACATCTACCTCATTCACGCGGCCATCTAGACGCTGCAAACCTTCCCCTCCAGATCCCTCCGAAGCAGTCCTTCTCTCCTCCACGGCCGTCACTCTCTGCTGGGTCTCTTCCAGTCGCTGCTGCAGAGCGCGGATGGCGTCGTCCTTCTCCTGCATCTTCCGATCCATTTCTCCCAACGCCCTCGATGCTCTCTCCTCCTGCAGGCGCAGGGTCTCCTGCATCCTCCGCTCAGCCTCCAGATTCTGTACGATCTCCAGCCCCTGTGCCAGCAGCTGGAAGGCGTCGCCGATAGACCCTTCACGCGCGTCACTCTCATGAGAACTTCCGGGACTCGCCATATCTTCCGTGAAAGGCCTGAAATTCACAAAATCAAGCATGAATGAAAACACGCCGTTCACTACACGTTTCAAAAATTTCAGACCATCCTTCACACTGTCCGGACGAACTTTCACCGATACACCCACCCCTCCAATTTAAAGACAGTTTTGATAAGGGGAAAGGTTACCATGTATACCACCCGTGTTAAATTTGCTATTTTGTTGTACCTTCTCTAGAATGATGATTAGAAGATTTACACTAATAATGTAAATAATGTAATTATGTTAAATAAGTTGATTTCTGGCAAACACCATTCGAAACGTCTGTTCTTGCACTGCTCTACTAGAACATGTATTCTGGATAACGTGTATTTGAATGCTCTGTATTCTGGAAAATCTCCTTCTGCGAAAAAGACCAATGCAACCAAGGCATGTACGAGAGAATGTTTCAATAACTTATTAATAGGGCGTGGGTGTTTATGACTTGTCATATTCTTTTCTTTGTGTTATTTTCATGGAAAGTGTAAGATAAGCATGATTTTATCTACAATGATTAAAATTATGCAATTTTCACTTGTCATATTTTGACTTTTTTACTACTGGGTCATTTTCTGCTAATTTTTTATGTTATGGACATATTTTTCCATAAATTTTCGTAGTATTTGTCATATTTTTATCTTTTTGATACCATTTTCACATTCTTGCTTGCCGTCGTCTCAAAGAGATTTTTCGTATCTCCTATTGATATCCAATTTTTAATTTTTTTTATTTATTATAATTGTCTGTTTTTCCTATAAATATATATGTAGGTGAATTAGAAGGGTAAGCTATATAGACAGAGAAAAAAGCATTGAAAGCACCAGATGTGACAGAAGTGTTGGTTTAGTTTTGTCAGGTTTTGTGCCAAGGTCAACCACTTCTATAAAACTGATTTAATTGTAGAATTGTTTTCACAAGTTGCCAAAAGCGAAGGTGTGAATTGTGAACAGCTACATTTTACAGGTAATTTTTCAATATAATGGTTATTTAAACAGTGGAAAAATTTTGAAGGTTTTGAAAAAGCAACCAAAAAGTTTTTTGTCATATTTATGGTCATATTTTCATAGGTCATACATGCTTGCATATTTCTAGGGCTTTTAGGTCATAAACATATGGGTCCTACTCATTAACAACCTAACATGCATACAAAATTACAACAACAAAAATAGCCATAATTGTTTGCAGTGTCAAAAAAGGGGTGTGACTCATGCACACACCAGGACACTTAAACAAGAATTAAAGGTCCAGACGTCCCAAAACAAAAATGTTCATATATTTGGAAAGAGCAAGGTTTGAACTATTTATTTAGCCCAAAAAAGAAAAATTGGTAATTGACCCCTTCAAGAAAACTAATCTTCTCATCACAGCGTGTATTTATCACATCAACCAGCAACATTCCATATTATAAATAAATAATATCCAATAACACATCACTCAATTATGCCAACTTTTAGTGTATATTTTCATCATATATCACTTTTTTGTATTTTTTTATTTTATTTTTTGAAAAATTTAGTATTAAATAATTGTTTTAAGCACTATTGGAAGCCTGTACCTTGGTCCTTCAGGTCCGTGTGCTAACACCAGCCTGGCAGTGAGGTAACAAAATGAAAAAACTACGGAAAGGGGCAGTTGAAGATCATCAGTGAAAGAGAGAACGCTGAAAGATTATGTTAAATTATCACATCAACCAGCAACGTTCCATATTATAAATAAATAATATACAATAACACATCACTCAATTATGCCAATTTTTAGTGTACATTTTCATCAAATATCACTTTTTTGTATTTTTTTTATTTTATTTTTTGAAAAATTTAGTATTAAATAATTGTTTTAAGCTCTATTGGAAGCCTGTACCTGGGTCCTTCAGGCCCGTGTGCTAACACCAGCCTGGCAGTGAGGTAACAAAATGAAAGAACTGCGGAAAGGGGCAGTTGAAGATCATCAGTGAAAGAATGAACGTTGAAAGATTATGTTAAACTAATTTCTGCATTGTAATATTCTAGTGAGTTTTTTTGTTATTAAATCATTGTTCTTTTGAAGAGTTGTTTTTATTTGTTTCAATGTGAACTGAGGATGTGTTTTTATTTATTCAAATGTGAATGTGTTAGAAAAATTAAGAAAGGATTACAATTTTTAATTGCTATTAATAATTGTAGTAATTTTGTTTTTGTGAGTATAATTATGAAGAAAAATTATACAAGGGTTGTTATTTAGTTAATAAACAGACTAGAAAATTCAATTGTAAAAAAGGAAATGAATAAGAAATAAGGACACTTTACAGGCAAAAATTTAAGAATTTGGTTGATCAAAAAGGAATTTAAAGATGAAAGCTCTGTTCATCGAAAAGTAATGAACAAGTTGAAAGATGCAAGAACAAATGTGGAAGTTGCTAGAAAATAATTGATAAGTACATTACCAAGAGAATACTAAAGTGAAATGTGAAGCTGCCATTCATGTTTAACTTATATGAATTTCAAAAAATATTTAAATACAGTCATCAGCGCATAATCAATATTACACTGACCTGAAAGTGGACTGGTAGTAATGTGTTAGAAAGTTAAAGATATTGTGTGAACTAATTTTTTTAAATAATTATGTATAAAATTAATGATAATTTTATTATTTATGCGAATTAATAAAATTGTGTATATTCTTATTATCTGTGTGAACTAATAAAATTTTAAAATAATTTTACATAAAAATTAATGATAATTTTATTCAATTTTCCATGTAAATAAAATTGGAGTATGTCTCTAATTTCGAAACTCTTACTACCTTTCATAATCTTTCATGCTTATTTCAAATTAATAAAAGTCAATTCAATTGTTCTTATCACTTTTGTTTGTCTGGGCTAATATCTGGAACGTCTTAACTTCAACGTGGTTTCTTCTGGACGATGATGTACATAACACAGCCGAATGTTTTTCAATTACTATTTTCTAGTGTCAAAAGAAGAATGATCTCTTTTTGTTTTGTTTTTACTTTTTTTTCCCCTTCTTTCTCTCTTCCCACAAATCTAATATTTATTCAGATTTTAATGAAATTTTGTAAATGGACCTTTCTTGCCAAGAGGAATTTTACTTTCTGCAAGAAACTTCAAAAAAATTATCCCTTTCCCTGCCTGCCTTTAGAACAAAATTTAAGTGAGCACTCTTTCAGGTTTCTCCAAACATTTTGAAAAGCACAAGGAAATCAATCAAAATACATTCAGCATTTATTACTGCCCATAAAATTTTCTAGTAAATGAATTTTAATTTACACCAATGACACCATTACACTTTGCGTAATTACAGATCAATGTAGAAACTGAAAGTTTCCTGAAAGTATGTAACAATGGATCTGCTTACAGCTGCCCTTAACCCCTAACTACTCTGGTGAAATTCACTTATGCCTAAGATCTGGTGGGGTCCTCAGGTGCCCCAAAAAGTATATCACTATTTATCTCAATGAAAAAAATGGTTTAAAATTTTGTTCTTTGAATCAGTTTACAGAGTTTATAATAATAATAATGAAAAATTAGATTACAACAAATTTTTATAAGCTGAATTTCTGTGATCTGGGCTTATATGTTTACAACATTTTTCGCCAGCTATTTTTGTCTTTCTGTCCGCATTGCTCGCACACATTTAGCATCTTGTTTTTCTAGTTGGTTCTGACTCGGAGAATGTTGAAGGAAGGGGAGTTTGCTTTGTTATTACACTGTAACACAAATCGTAACAGTCAAAATACACACAAAACATCAATCAAGGGAATGAAAAATAATTTACGTTAACACTACGATGGGGTATTCTGTCAATCACCTTGCACAACCAGTCAAAACTAATAACACAATGCTTCTGAAGTATATTGGCTACATGAGCCCAATCTAGTAATTCGTTTCCAAATTATAATGAAATATACTTCAGTCGGGAGACTCCAGGACCCAACCAGGGAATAAAGAGTTAAAATGATGGTGATGGAATGGCAATCAGAATGAGCATCACAAGGTGCAATGGGCAGGGGTGAAAAAAAAAAAAAAAAAAGACAGAACAAGGATTGCAAGAAGGAGGAGTGCGAGTTTGGGCAGTGTGGTGCAGGGCAGGCATGGGTGGGGATACACAACAGAATTCATTCCTTTTCCTCTTAAATTGTGGCAAATAAATATCAAGGCAATAAGAGGCACCTATGCTGGTTAAAAATAGACATGCCAAGGCTAAAACAACATATGTATTTAAATTGAAAAGGTATTTTTATATGAGAAACTATCCAAGGAAACAATATTAATTTAAATTGTGTTTCATCAAAAGATAAAAAGGGAATTTCTTAACTAATGCAGTGTATAAACATAAATTATTTAGAAGATTGATTCACATTATTTTACATATGAAAATTTCTTCCAATTCAGAGGGACAAACACGCTGGATGTTTTTCTAAATTTTTAAGTAAATTAAAAGGAATATGTTGATAGTTAATATTATTTACTTAACACATATTGTGATAAAACGCAACAGAAGAGTGATTTACTATATATGTATTTAATACGTAATAAATTAATAATTTTGAACGGGAATCTGGATAAAATTTGTATATTCTGTACACAATTCTTGCTAGGACTTCGATTGAAAATAGTTTTGAAATCACATACATGCTTGTAAGTTTTCTTTTCAACATTTTTAATGTTGTGTAATAACAAAAATATCTTGTGTAATAACTTTTTTGTACACCTTTTTCACCCATACAAAAAAATGTAAAATTATTTCACACATTGTAAGATGCACTAATTGCTCTGAGCTTTTTATTATGAATTGTATTACAGATACTTGTGCAAGTCCATGGTAGAAAAAAAACTATTGAATTTCTATATACCTTTTATCTATAACATTTTTTACAAGAAACATTTTTTAAACAGAAATTATTTTCAATGAGAAATAGTTTTCCATAAATGTTAAATCTGAGTTTTTCTATCTTCTTGACCTCCCCATCATTTAGGCACTGAATACCTATTGATAATTCATTCTTGGGTACAAGTGTATGTAAGTATGTATATAAATATTCTGTATAAAAATACAGAGAAACAGAGAGAGATTATAAAGAGGCAGATATAGGTAGTACTTATTAAGACAAGTACTTTATATTTATTTATCTCTAAAAACATTATAATCAAATTACTTAAAAGTACAGAAATGACTGCTCGTCACATTCAGCGTTTCTCAAACAAGAGCCTTCAACTTAAAAACTTAAAACATAACATACACAAGACACTGAAACTGTAATCCAATTCTTTGCTGGAGGGCAAAGCAGGCGAAAGCGCACGGCGCGTGACTTTATAGTCTCTGAATGAGGAGTTCGGTGAAAATATAGTGGCAACGCCCTGGTTTTCGCTCGACTTCTCGTATCGTAAGCGGATGTATGATCTGGCATGATCGCAAGGTCAAGCACCCTGGGCTTCCTTGTGTAATAAGACTTCTGACCATTAGCACTTGCGATGCTGTCCTCCAATGGGAGCACACAGCCAAAAAATAGCAATTAAAGTTAAATTTTATTCCTGATTTCAAATGCCCTTGAAAAACCTTTCAAAAGCTCTCCTGCGAAATGAGTGATTTTCCAGGTGTGGCCATGTTGCATTTGGGGTGTGATTCATTGATTTTACTATGTAGTACTATACCCTTTTCAATATTTGTCATATGATAATACCCATTAGAGGAGTATACTATAAATGTTTGGCAGAATAATGAGCTTCATAATAATAATCACATATATATTTATTAAAAAGTTAGGCATACTCAGTTAAGTACAATGAGCAATAAGATTATACAATGTAAAGTTGGCCGGTATTGTTTCAGGTATAGCCAATTATAAACATTTTGATGATCCTGTAGTTCCAGTTTTATAGACATTTTAATTTTCTTCCTGGAGCATTAGATGATCTTGAAATAGATATTCTTGTGATTATATCACCACTGGAATGGTCCTGACTGATGGAGATGAAAATGATGAAAATAATATTGCATGCATATTTCACAAAATGACTTTCCAGGTTCCGTTGTGGTATAGAGAAAAGATGTTAATAGTAATGCAGACAGAACTAATCATGAAATCGCGATTAATAAAATACAAGCATTTGAAAGTAATTGAAACTAAGTTTCTTGAACAGAAGCCTTGTGACCAGAACATAGTCTGAACAAAAGTCTTCTTACACAAAACACAGTATTTCTATTCTGGACAATTTTAACTCAAACAAAGATGTGTCAGTACATGTGTTAAAACATCTTAATCCTGACGAAATATTCCCAAACGTAATGATGAATCAATATAAAACTGATTGTTGATCAGCCACTTTGTTGTGCAAAATACAAAATTTCTCAACATTTCACTGTAACCAAAAACACATCAAAATCTTTATTGGTATTCTATTTTGATCAGGATATCACCCCAAGAAAGAATGCATTGGTGGACAGACAAAGACTACAGAGTACGGATTATATTTCTGGCTATGTCTAAAAATACGTACTTACATTTCAAACAAAAAGATAATTCTAAGATGGATAACAATAGCAGATTCTTCAAAATTAGAACACTGATGAATAAGATCAATGAAAATTTCAATGGAGAATTTTTCACTGCTATTTGTCAATAGATAAAGCCATAGTAAAAATCTTTAGATACCATCCATCAAGGGAATATATTAAGGGCAAACCAGTACCTATTAGTTACAAAATGCAGATCTGCAGTTACTGAAGTCACTTTGATATTTATTGTGGAAAGGGCAGCAAGAAAAATGTTAGTAAATAATTGCTTAATGTTGTGCTTTATTTACTAAGACATCTCTCTAATTCAAATAAGCTTACCATTTATTTCGATATTTATTTTACTACTATACGTCTGATGCAAAGCTTGCAAAATCAGATGTTTCTAGCCAGAAGAGCCATCAGAGAAAACGGGTACGATCCTGCCAGTGAAGCCAGCTAAAACTTTTGCTAAGGAAGAGACAATCACATAACTACTCATTTCAAGAACAGAAACAAATTGCTACTTGTGCAATAGGTGGATATCAATGTGATGATCGCAACCACAGGATTTTATTTTCGACACAAATGAACCCATCACAAAAATCTAATTATGGTCTAAAGCAAAAAAAGGAGTTACAGAAGTTACTCAATCTTTGAAGTAAAAGAGGGTCCCATTGCCACATCTTTGACTTTTAAACTTCTCCTTTATTGCAACAATCTTCATAATAATAATTCTGACAATTTTATCACTTACAAAAGTACACACAAGTTTTCTTCAAAATATGGAGTAACAGCTTCTGTAACGATAGATTTCATTCCTTTTTTTTTTTTAGGTAATCAAAGTGGCAGTGTTACTCCACAGGAGTCAAACATTGCCACTTCTATTAAATTCACATCTATAGCTATGTTTATATGTGTGCGAATTGGGCAGGAAACATTAACACCTTTTATGAATTTTTGTCTTGGGTCTTTTGACCATTCAAATACAATAATTGGGGTTAAATATTGCTCTGAGACCAGTAAAAATAAAGTTGTATTAAGTGTTTTACATTGTGATAAAACGTGATACGGAATAAGTGCTCTCCCCATCTTAATTCGTTCTGCAAAACACAGCAACAATATTGAGCATGCAATGGTGTTGTGTTTTGGTGTAACAACCTCCACTACATTTGAAGTGGACCCGCTATATTTATACAGTTCAATAGTTTTTTTATCTTATATTTATTCTGAAAATGAGATTTTGTCCATGGACAGTCATACCACTAGAAATGAGACTTTCTGTGCAAGATAAAATTACCTTTATGCCCATTCACTGCCTTTTAGAACCAAATCTTTCAAGGTTCTACAATTACTTTGACAAGGGTGATGAAATCTATCAATGTACATTCAACTTTTCTTATAGCTTATAAAACTTTCGCTTCATGCATTTTAATTCATTCCAATAATGCCATTTCACATTGAGTGATGAAGAGTAAATATAGTTATTGGATGTTTACTGTAACAGCATCTGCTTACTGAAGCTCTTAAAATGATTGATGAATTATAATGAATATAATAGGGTCAAAGTGAATATGAGAGGGTTCCATGGGCAAAGGCGAGGGCAGACAAGACAAGAGCGAGGACTGTGAGTAAAAACAATGTTTCCACGTTGTGGCACAGGGCATGAGGAAGAGAATTAATTTATTTTCCTGTCACATAGGCAATATTGCGATTAATAAATACCTTCACAACAATGGTACATAGAGTAGCTATTAATAAAGGTATATCCGAAAGCTAAAATAACCTATTTAAAAAAAAAGGTTCTTAATTTCAAAAACTATCCACGAAGACAATACTAATGAAACTTACGTTACTTTAATAGTAACAAATGCTGAATTCTATGAATTAACTATGGCAGAGCACAATAATACATTATTTAAGTGTTTGGAATGAAGTTGTATACGAAAATTACTTACACTTTAGAGAGAAGATTTATTTCCTAAATTTTTAAGTAAATTAAAATGAATATTTCTATATTAATGGATATCATGACAAAAGGCAACTGACAGGAAATGTTCTATGTAATATTAATAAATTGTAACATAATAAATTATTTTTGAAGAAAAATTGTGTCTTTACTCAATCAGCTTCACTCTCTAGGAGTTTCAATTGAAAATGGTTTCATCACACAGAGGAGCATAGTTCTTTTCGTTTTTGGTGAATAAACTTACTCATACATAATTCTCGTACAAATAACAAATATATAGTTATTTTAAACCTTGCACTATGCACTGATTGAGCTGCTTTTATTAACATTTTTATGGAGATATTAGTGCACGTCCTTGACAGAACTTATTGTTCAGCTATAACATTTTTATTGAGAATGTAAACAGAAATTCTATAAAATAAAACCATAAATGACAATTATGTATTTTTCTACTTGACGTCTCAATTATTTAGACTTCCCAGACGCTGAAAACCGGTTGATACTAAATGCTTGGTTTTAATATAACTACCGCTGGATAATATTAATAACGAATTAATTAATTATTAATTCAAAAAAGAATGATTTTACTTTTTTTACTTTCAATATTTTACGAACAAAGAACACGTGGGATTCCCCACATTTAAACAAGAGCCTACTCTTATAGCACAACAAATATAACATACCTTTACAAGATGCGAAATTTAACTCTGTTTACAGGTGGACAATGCAAATCAATGCTCCTCACGCTCCTGTCCTTTCTTAGAACACGTGGCAGCTACAGCCAGCGATAAAGTACGTTTGAGAACATGACCAGCGCATATATATACTCTTTGGACCAGCGGTCTTATACGCCCAGTAACAGTGTTGCCATCTCACGGCGGGCTCTGAACTACGACATGAGTTTCGGAAGGCTGGCGCGCCAATAGCGCCGCGCGCCTCCAAGCGTCCAGCAAGCTACTGCAACTTTTACAGACATGCATTACAAGGAAATTGCTTGGATTTACGTATTCTGGAACCTTTGTTTTATTGTTCAGATATCTTACATGATATTTTGTTTACATATGGCTCCTTCAAACACCAATTGCTGCAGTTTTACCCACGACACAAGTCTTCTTTCGTTTTCTAGGGTGTAGTTATGGTGCAGTTTTATATTTTGGACTAGCGGAACTCGACACACGTTGTTCTGCCCTTCTTCTCCCTCTTCCTGCTTCCCTCTCCCTTTCTCTCACCGTCTCTCCCTCTCTCTTCGTCACACCTCCTCCCTTCCTCTCTCGTTTCTCCCTCTCGTTCTCTCTCTGTCCATCCCATACACATCTATTAGCAGATTCTGCACGTCTCTAAGCAGGTGTGGTAAAATCGAGCAGCGTAGGACAAGGAAAAGGTAATAGAATATTCACGAAGAACTTATCCTGCAGATTACGGTGTAAGAAACATTTCTTCGAATTTGTAAATACTATTGTATTTTTGAGTGAAAGTGCTTCAAATAACTTCTAGTGCAGTTTTTCGAAAACCCGAAAATTTTCTACGAAAAAGAGCTTCAAATTACGAATTTACAGGACAATTCAAAAGCAGTTTCCTTTAAAAATAAAAAAAAGTTTGAAAATGTTGAAAGACAATTGCCATTTGGGAAGAAGTTTTACGGTTTTTTAATATTCTTAAAATAATATTTCTGTTCTTCCATTAGAAAACCGAAAAATTAAGAACATTTCAAAAAGTGTTCTTGTTCGCCATTAGATGGCAGCTGGCAAGAGTACCTGGAAGATCTGAATTGCTAGCGACACCAACGGAAATAGAAAACTAATTCGGGAACGTCGGTGCCACTCTGTAACCCCAATATTTTCTTAACTTAACAACTGGAATCCACTTTTTCGTTATCAGTTCTCGGCAATGAATATTTTCCGCCCAATTTCCGCCTTTATTCGCGCAGCATTACATCGTTCTGCATACTCCGTATAATATATACGTATGTATACGAGAAAGTATCATTGTATCTTCATAATTGTAGTTGTAGGAAGGCGCCCAACATATTTGAATTTTTTTCAATTTTTGAAAAATTAGTGTTTTCAACCAACACGAGAGCTGCACCATGATTTACACGTCCATCAGAGCTGCCAACAACAAAATTTCATCAAAATCGATGGAGCCACTTATGAAAACCAAATGTTTAAATAAAATTAAAAATTGCAGATATTTTTCTCAAAATTACGCAAAAATACTGAAATTTTCGGAAAAATGTAAATGACATTATTTCGAAATTTATCTACGAGGAACATATACAGCAACACATACTTTCTCGCATGATCACGTTACATAATATTAATATCTTGTGATTTCTTACTATTTATGAAACCAGTTATACCTTTAACATTTTGGATTCAAGCAAATCGCTTCTCGTGCGAATCTGCATTAGAAGCGAAACGATAAAAACGAAATAAATTGCTAAAATTAATATTTCCGTCATTATTATTAAGATAAAACCCCATTACAATTAATTAAAACGTTAAATTCAAAAGTTAAACAATGCCATAATCAAACACTACGTACATATTTTGTGCGTAATCCTTATCGGGTATGATCTCCTCTCGAGTAAAGGGATTTACTTCCACAAGTATTTGCATTAGTTCTGTAATGTGAAAATTCCAGCCGGAAACAGTATTCGAAGAATGAAGTAGTTTTCGAAAATACGGTGTTCGCACTCCGCAACAGGCACTATAGTTTGGACTCGACTATGAATTTACTGTCGCACTTTCCAAATGGCTTTTAAAGCAATGTCTTGTTCTGCACGGAAATCAATTAATCCTGTAAAAACTTCAGGATTTGTGACTTTTTTGGTTTCATTGTTGCCCTATAAAACATTCAAAATACCACAGAATCGAATAAAATTATGATCAATATATTCCTTTCCAGTTCACCAAATACTCATTTGTTTTGTACAAAGTTACTTGATATTGGTTGCCAACTGCTTTGTGTTGGTTCCAAGAGTCACACATAGATTGAGTCATCTCCTGGGCGGCCCCCACGAAAGATGTACCCGTCGCCAGATTTCTCGGAATCAAACTTTCTCCGCATCAGACGGGACGAGCTCGCAGTCATGAAAATCAAAGGAGCCATGGGCAGTTTCTTAGCCATCGTGCACGGAAGCTGGGTGAAGTGTGTTGGGCGCATTGAAGGTTTGATTAGGAGCGCTGCCAAGCAATTCCCAGCACATTTCTACAGCCTACGACCTCACACAGCGAAGCGCATTGAACTTAGCCACCTGACGTGAAATTCGTAAGGAAAAATTTTATTTTCGCCCGGACGGAGGTAACCATGCCAATATCTTCAATTTGCCTTGATTCTTTCGGCAAAGTAACATTCTTTGTCAATTGTGTGTCGTGTCGTTTCTTTTCCAGAACTCTCGTCTGATGAGAACTTTTCATGGAAAAAATCGATTTTCGTTGCTGTGTTTTCGAATGCTCTCCCAATTCATCTCAGCAATATTTCGTTGCCTCTACAATTGTAGAAATCATTTTTGAATTTCCTATTGAGTTCTCTCTTGGCAGTTTTCATGGTTTGAATAAAATTTTCAAGACGTGGAGTAAGCCTTCCTAGTCTCTTAAGTTCGAGTTTTTCCGAAATAGGGCGTAAACCGAAAGGAATTTTTAGTGTATTTTGAACTGTATCCAATGTAATAATATATAATGCAGAAAACTGCCACTCTTAAGTTGGTCCTTTACCGGCAGCAACAGCACTTAAATATGAAAATACCCATCACGCCCTTTTTGTACTCACTACACACAACGAAGCTCCCAAAATTATTGACGTGTATTTATTTTTTTGTTTGATATTCCGTAAATACAAATTTACATTTACACAATTTTTAACAAGTAAACATTGACTTTCTTTTTTGGTGGAAAGGATAATGAAAATTTGGGGATTCCCATGTGTGACTTCTCGCTCAGGTCCGCTAAAATTCTATAACCAGAGAGTATTACAAAGGGTAAATGTTTTGAAATCACAGAAATTAAAATTTTATTTATATAGGTACAATTAACAAGTGGCAATTTTCATAAAAACCTACGTATAACGTATGTGAAAGTGAATCAAAGTAAGAGGAATCTATTATAGTGATGAAGACTGATCTATATTCTAAAGCAATTCGAATGTTTTCACTGTGAACTTATTCTAAACAAAAAAAATGACATCAATAAAGAAAATTAAAATATTTCACAAAACAATCATAAACAACCTATTATCTAAAAATAATAATAAACCTCTATGCCCCAGACTAAGAACAACAATTCACAGAACCCAATTGTTTATATTTTACATTATTTACAAACAGAGGCGTATCTAGGTATTCAAGCGCCCATAGCAAGCATAGAATTTTCGCACGTCAGAATATTTCAAATTAGGGTTGGTATTTGTTTTAGCGTGTACTATAAAACCGCCACATGTGAGTGGTGTCCATGGCAGGTGCCACAGCGTAAATACGCCTCTGTTTACAAAATATTTCCGAAGTTTACTTTCCTTATTCGACATCTGATGATTTAAGTTATACCTTGGTACATCTTCACAACATCATGTAAGATTCTTAACATTATTCATCGCCAGATTTACATAAAGGGAACGGCGGGTTCCATTCCACATGCAAATCGTTAATGAGCGATTTTTATTCCTAACATTTGGGTTGCTAATTATACTCTACAACGTTTTAAATGTTTTATGTATGGTGCGTTGATACTAATATACATTAATGTTAAGTCGGCACCGGGAAAACTTATTTTTTCTCCAACTCCTTATTTTTTGTAACATTTGTATTATTTTTGATAGACATCTCTGTGTAGCGGAAGGGTGTAGAAAATGTGCTCTAACAAAATACCTACTCTAAAATCAGAATTTTTCGTAACTATCCTGATTAAGATGAATCATCTAACGAATACAAAATTTAAACTCAATGTCTTTTGCCTGTGTATTAATCTTATCCAAACCTGAATATGTAGTCAAGATATTCAAGAATTATTGGTACATATAATTGCAAAATACCAAGCGGATTCAAAATAATTACCAGAGCGTGTAGCAGAAATCTAAACAATTGCTGTGCTAATAAACAAACCAGTACTATCTCCTTGCCCGGGTTTTCCAAACAAATCTAGTTGGATGTGTGTGTATATACCCGAGCATCCGAGGAAATCTGCTCACCTACTACCTCCTTAGACTTGCAGCGGTCTAACAGAGGGCTCTCAAACCGGGCCTTGTATATCCCCACGAGACTGTTGACTATTTAGTCGAATCAGAGAATTGTCATTTGAAACCCTCACCTTCTGTTGACCTGAGAAAACTACAAGATTTATATGAGAAACCAATTGTCAGAGGAAATATTTTTCACACCTTAACTTGAAGTCTTTAACTTAACCGTGCGAGTTCAATGAATGGCTGCAAGAAGCTTTACGATATAGACAATAAGAAAGTGGCCCAAGACTATGGAGTGAAGCTATTTGGAATTATGAGTTTGCGATACGCAAGATGACTTTCAACCACTACATTAAGATCATGCGACAGCTGACTACAACTTTTGATTCTGCAAGGACTGCAAATGAATAAAATGAAACTGCAACAGCGAAGGGTATCAAATGATTTTCAATCCAAGGAGAAACGCTTTGCCTACCACTGTAACAATAGTACACGAAACCACAATAAATTGAGAAGCCAATTTTGCAGAATGTGTGTAGACAAAGGACACATTGCAAATACCTGCCGCAAAAATATTCCAAGTTCCAACTCTCAACAACCCACACGGAATTGGAGCTCCAAGAATACCAGTGGGACAACAAAATACAGAAGTTGGAAGAAAAAATTATAAAATATTCGAGCATGTTCCCCCGAAGGTTCTCTTCAAGGTTCTTCACGACTTCAGCGATTGTTACCCCACACGCGTGCATCTTCACCACAAAGTTCCCTGGACGGCGAAGGTCAGAGGCCTCTCCCTTTTGTTCGTGGCTCTACCCTCGCAGGAGGTCCTGCACGGCACGAGACGTCGCAAGGTCAAATGGACACTTGTTCTTCCAACGTCCTGCCCAGCCTTTGAGGTCTCTCCTGGCGCCGCTCGCGAGCAACGCACGCACTGTTTCCTGGTTGCTATTGAACGCCGCCCAATGAAGAGCAGTCATTCCGTTCTCGTCTCTCGCGTTGACGTCGGCGCCCGCGTCCACCAGCAGCTCCACGCACCGCCCGCTCTTGTCCGTGCCGGCAGCCAAGTGCAGCGCGGAAGAGCCGTTGCAGTTGACGGAGTTGGCGTCGGCGCCTCGTTGGAGAAGAAAGGCCACCACGTCCGCGTGCGCCTGCCAGGCTGCGTTTCGCAGAGGAGTGAAACCGTCTCGGCCAGTGTAATTGACATCAGCACCGGAGTCTAGGAGACGTCGTACCTCACCCAGTCTTCCCGCTTCTGCCGCCCCAGACAACTGCTCACCCAGGGGGGAAGGGGAGGTTTGTGCCCTATCCCACCTCAACTCCTCCTGCCGAATCAGGAGCTCCACCCGCCGCCTCGCGCGTTGTTCCTCGTCGGCCGCTGCGCCCTGGTGGCCGGCGCCTGAGGGAGTAGGGGTGGTGGTGGAGGAGGGGGGCTCCACCCCTCCGCCCGCTGCTGCCCCTCCCGTCGCCGGTGCTTCGCGGGCGCTCGCGGCGGCGGTGGAGGCGGCGGCGACAAGAGAGGCACGTGCAGATTTGGGCTTCTCCAGTTGGCGCAACAGAGCCTCAACGCGGGGCACAAACGTTTCCACCGCACTTTGCAGAGACGCCTCTATCTCATTCACACGGCCTTCCAGACGCTGCAAACCTCCATCCCCGCCAGATCCCTCCGGTGCCGTCCTTCTCTCCTCCACGGCCGTCACTCTCTCCTGGGTCTCTTCCAGTCGCTGCTGCAGAGCGCGGATGGCGTCGTCCTTCTCCTGCAGCTTTCGCTCCATCTCTCGCAACGCCGTTGTCGCTCTCTCCTCCTGCAGGCGCAGGGCCTCCTGCATCCTCCGCTCAGCCTCCTGGACCTTGCGCTCCGCCTCCAGTTTCTCCCGGCGAAGGGTCGCTTGTAGCTGCGCCAGCCCCTGCGTCACCAGCTGGAAGGCGTCGCTGACGGCGTCCGCGCCACCTCCTGAGCGGTTCTCCCCAGCCCTTCTGCGACTCGCCATAACTTTCTTCGGGCCTCTGAAATTCACAAAAAAAGCGTAAGTGGCAAAACTAAAGATTCCTGGAAAATCTCACTGAACATTACAAACCCATTACAATCAAAGAACAAGCTATAATATGTAAAACTTCGAATATTTAGAACGTATTACAGTGCAAAACTGGAAAGAAACAGTCGAACAATCACGTGGGTCGCGAACGCCAATGCGAATCATTGATGACACAACTGCGTAAACTTCAGCAAGGGTTTCAACCTGCTGGCTCATGCGGTCGTGTTCATGTGAACAAGGGTTCGTTCTTTCTAGTTCCGTTATTTATTGCGATGCAACAAATCGCCGCCCGTGTCCACAAGCAGACAAAGGAAATTTGCCGGAAGAATTCGGTTTTTCATTAGAGCTGTTCCACGAAGTTGGCATGGTGCACACGAGTAAAAAGATTCGTTGAGGGTTGACGTGAGTTGGGAGATCACGCGAGACTCGACTCAGTCGAGTGCACTCTTCAGCACACATGTTTTCTCATTCACTATTCACCCAGCAAACATTCACCTCAATGTTTGTCATTGGAGAAAGTAATTTGCTTGAAACTTAAAGAGAGCATTATATTGTTAAATATTATTCATGTATTCAAAGAATTAGTTAATGTTTCTTACAGCAGTATTAATCAGAAATATTATTAATGAATTAATGAACTATTATTAAATATTTCATCTTCGAACACTTAGAGGAAAGGGTTAAAAGATTGTCCCAGACAATTTATTTCGGTCCGTAATAGTTATGTAAGTAGAGGAAAATTGAACCACGAAGTTGGCATGGTGCACACGAGTAAAAAGATTCGTTGAGGGTTGACGTGAGTTGGGAGATTACGCTAGACTCTACTCAGTCAAGTGCACTCTTCAGCACGTTTTTTTTTATTCACTATTCACCCAGCTCTCTTTCTCTCTGGATGTGAACCCACTTGAGGCTTCGGGAGTTTCAAATGGATATTTTGATTTTGAGAGTATTTCACATAAAGAATCAAAAACATTTTCAATTTTTGCTCAAAAAGCCATCAAATTTATTGATTAAACTTTGTCTTCGGACATTGTAAAGGACGCGTAAGAGAATGGTGTAGGTTTGATGTTCTTTAAAATCCCAGTTTTTTTTTTTTTTTTTTAAATATACTATCCTGCCTGGGTGCTCGGGAGGGGCAGGTGCGCCGCGATTGGAGAGGCGCGCCGCGAGAGGTCTCCCTGGTTGGCTGACGGTCTGCGCCGACCTGGACCCCGCGCCACATGTTCCCGTTGTCGGACGGCGTTGAACATTGCATTGGCGGCTACATTGCAATAACGTAGCATTGCCAGGTCCTCTAGTATTAAATAATTAATACAGCAGTGTATGAGATTAATTGTCGAAAGAACAATCTCAGTGGCTCCAATATGGTAGTTTCTTAGTTCCCACGCATCTTATACATTCTTCAATAAAGAGGGAAAATTAATGAACACGAAAACATTTCCAATATTTACCTAACAGTTATTACTATGAAAGTCTAGTGATGTATGTACTATGCAGGTGCCCAGGGGAATTGGTAGGGCTATAACACTCCTGGAAATTTTGAAAGGGGCCCCATTACCTTAGGGAATAAAGATTTATTTCCTTCAATATGTTTACACTAACGATTTGGGGCATTGGTGTGACATACATGGAAGAGGATCTGCATTGGGAAGCGCTCTGGTAACCGTACGAAAATGGAAAATTTAAACAATCAAATTTAATGGACAAGAAACAGAAAAATGTTACCACCACCCACATTCGTGTTCGAGGATGCACACGCCTGTGTACGAAATAAAAATAGAATACATTCATTATTTTTTAACAGAAAGGCGAGTTATGTTTAATTTATCTTTGCCCAAACAACCGTCTTGCAAGTACTTCAATTAAAAATTGTCCTGCAAACGCATGCAGAAAATGTGTAAGCTTTTTTTTATCATTCTTGGTAATAATTTAATCCTATGTATTTCTAATCTTATTAATATGTATTTCTAATCGTATTTCTAATCTACTTAAAATATCTTCACATTTTGTAAGATGTATTGACAGATCCAAGTTATTTATTTTGAATTGTATTATGGATTTTTCTACGAGTAATTGGAAGGAAAAAATTCTGAATTGTTTACCAGGTTTTAGTATTTGTGACTATAGCTGTGATATTTTATTGAATTTTTGCAAAACTCTGAACATAAATACTAGATTCCTAAAAATAAGGTTTTTATACAAATACCAAAACGTATTCAATAAAACATGGTGCACATATTTATTTCGCACTAAATAATTGACAAAGAAATAACTTACTGGGTTCAGTAATGACACCACGCCTTCAGTAACCCCATTTAAGCACAACCACTCCACAGCAAAAACAACCACACACACACATACTTTATTTATTTAGGTAGGGGGTAAACTACCTCTTTCCATTGCTGGCTGACAAACCATGCGGCACCCCAAAAAGTGACTATGCGTGATTGTCATGGTAGGGTTACCATACAAATTCCGTGAATACTGTGATAGAAGGTACCCTCTTGCGTACTCTCTCTTTTTACTGTTTCGCTGCTGCTTACGCAGTATAGAGAAAGTTATGAAATGTTGCAGGGAGAAAAAGGCGAATTTTCGACAGGAAAACTCTTTATTTCCGGACCTTGGTAACGGAAAAGTGGATACATTTATTTGCTAAATATAGAAAAATATCCTGGAGGGTTTTGGATGGCTTGTGCAGCATTATGCAGCACGTAGACCGAACTTATCAAACCATTACCTTCTCTTTGCTCCTTCTTGAAGACTGCAGGTTCCACTCTGATGACTGTGCTGCCTGAAGTAAGAATTCAGTTTTGGCAACAAAATCACAATTTCTGCGGAAAAGAATATATAAATGTGATAATAAACTGATTGGGATTCCCAATCAGAAATAATAATTTTTATTTTTTCCTGATACGTTATAGCCAGGGGGGCTACAAAATATTCGACTTCAGCCAATGAGCTTCAGGCAGCAGTTTGAGTCACAATATTAATTACAATAAATTTTAAATACAGGTACCAAAATTATCACCTTGTTACAAATCATTGAAAGAGATATATGAAGCATGGGCTCTTATGGTGACATGAGAGATATGACCTGAAATTTTAAAATTGTGAGAAAATTAACTGTTGAACATGTTTTTAAAAACTTTTCTTTTGGTAGCTATCATCTCGAAGAATCAACATGCGCAATTTGAAGGAAACCTACCTTTTCAAATGGGAGAATTGTGCAAAATTATAAGCCTAAATCTGTCCATAGGGGGGTCGTTCGCGCGCTTTCTAGAGGGTCGGGACAGTGACGCGCATATCGGCAACCCCGCGGGCTCAACGCGCTTCATTCAAATCGAGTGCCAAGACCCAAGAGTTCATACATTCTTCTGGATTGTCTGGGAGCAATTAAAATATCATCACTCCTGGAGAACATTGCGTTTGATAGTAACCAGATATTCAGAAAACTGGAATTTTATTTATATAATGATTAGTGCGATCTGAATGAAAATCTTAATTCAATTAACATTCCCAATGACTCACTTTGATACTACTCCCTGAGAAAATGGGTGATCTTGAGAGTTTATACAATTTTTTAAACATTCAGTACAGTATTATTTTGTATTGTGCCGTACGTCAGTTTCATGCTCCTAAACAATGATTATTTATTCAATTATTCGAAAATTATTCATATTCTCTTTTTATTGTGGAAATATGGTGGATAGTCATTGTCTTTTGCACCACAGATGCTTACATAGAACTCAAAGCAACAATCTTTAGCATAGATCAGCACATCAAACGGTATTGTTACTGAATGGGCATTCAATTAAGAAAGAAATAGACTTTGTAGTGGCTTCAAATGTATTTGCTTACGCCCTGGCTTCCAATGTGTTGCAATGATAAAATACTGTTTTGATGGTGTTAATAAAATGCTGGGGTTAAATAAAAACATTTTATGAAATGTTTTGGTAACCATTCACAGCCCTACTAATAACAGCTTGGTGTAACTTCGTTAAAACACGCTTATTCCGGGAATAGTTACTTCCAGCGTCAGAGGCGGATTAACATTTTTGCCGCCTGTAGGCACATCAAATATGCCGCCCCATGTTTAAAATTATTGTTACATTTCAAATTGTAACGTTTCAGTAACAATTCTTCATTAATTTGAACGTTTTAACTTTAAAAGTAACATTACATTTTGCACATTGTTCTCATAAATTAAATAAATTTTTTGGATTAGCTAATTTTGGATATAAACTGTACCTCCACAGCAAGTAACGTTCAACATTGAACGTTTCAATACTGAAACGTTCACATTAAAAGGAAATTAAAACATGACAACTCGAATTGCAACGTGTTTTCTTTCGTCAACGGGCCTTACTTTCAGATTCATATACTACTGAAATCTTAAGGTATACTCTAACGAAGTAGACAAATAAATAGCTTGTATTAAATATTAATATGATAGATTTTTATTTACAACAACTGAACGATTAGAATATTACGACGTTGTAACAGCTTTTATAATTTTCGATTTACCATTATAAACAAGGAATATAACATTTAACTTTTTGGATGTTTTTTTATACAGTTGAAATAACGTTTAATTAATTATAGCTAATTTGTCTATTAATATAAAATTTTGCGACGTGCCTTTTGGTGAGCAAATTCATCAATAATTATAGTATAATCTAAAACGCTGAGATAATTTTCTTCGATACACAATAACGCTAAGGAGTTCAGTCGATACTCTGTCATTGTAGAATGCAAATAATTTGTAATCCTTTTCACACAAGAGAATGAACGTTCTGCTGTGCTATGAAAAAATATACAAGCTGAAAACTAAATATGTTATCTAATCTATATGTTTATACTAACTCAGTAATAGAATTGTCGAATGAACTGCAGCAGTGATCAGTTTCACATATAGGTTTAAAGAATTCATTTATTTTTTTGTCTTATTAATTTCATTTTGACATTTCTTTTCCTTTTCTTTTCGGATTTCTGCATATTGACTTCCGCTGAGCCTTTTTCGATAATCACTCATTTTAAAACTTCAAAATATCAGTTTTACTCAGCAGGTTCTTACAATAAACGATACACAACAATAGTAACAAAAGAAAGAAAAGGGTTTTTCCAGATCCGTCTTCTAGAACTAACTCAAGAAGTAATAGATGTCGCTACTTTCTATATAGCGCAATATGAATGCATGGCGAAATCCGTCAGCGATTTCTGATTGGCTAATTCAAACTCCTTACTCTAAGAAAGTAATTCTTTCTGCTCAATCACCCAATCAGAAGTCATTGGCGTATTCTTTTCATGTACTCTGTAACATTGAAAATGTCCCTATTTGAAATTCAAACTTAATTTATAAATCAAAGGTTGAGGGGGCGGCTTAAGTCTCGTTTAAATCATTTTTAAAATAAAAATATGATTTATGCTGTTATAGTTTTTAGAGAACCTAAATTTGTTTTAGAGAATATCAAGAAAATTTTGCGCCTTTGAAAATTTGCCGCCGTAGGCACGTGCCTACTGTGCCTATGCGTAAATCCACCTCTGTCCAGCGTAAGTTAGGAATAAGGATGGATTAAATTTTTACCAATAATGGCCGCTAAACCGTAGCTTAACTAGTTCTTAAAAACGGAATCAATGCTTGGCAACGTTGCTTCATACACAGTCGTGGGCGTATTTTGTTTATTCTTTGGTGCCTCTGTAAGGACTCGGCAGGAACTTCGCGTCTTGTTTGAACTTCGCGTCTTGTTTGAATAGAATATTTCACATTTTTTCCTGAATTGTGTTATTGCATTGGTAGTTAGTGAAATCATATTGATGAACAAATTGTTTTGGAAATAAGATGATTTTGAATGCTGGTATCCGTTTACAAAACATTAACTTAATGACCGAAAGCGCGTGTGCAGGTTAAGGATTGATAAATGATTGCAGAAAGAGCAGTTTGAAAATGAAATCTGACGAAAATCATGAGAAAAAGATGTGAATTCGGTGAAATAAATAAACTGTGTGTTCAATAAGTTTTTGAATATAACACACGTAATACATTTATAACCCTTTTTTAATTTTTCAATGTTCAATTATGAAAATTTTAAAAATTTGTCTAAATCCGAATAATCATATATCCCAAAAAACACATTCTAAAGTACTTAAAATTGATTCTTTTAAATCCTGTATTCATATCACAAACAACTTTTATAATTTACTTATTTCACATGGATCTAAAAATGTTGCCTTATGTCCAAATTAGGTAAATGTAAAAATACACACACACACACACACACACACACACACACACACACACACACACACACACACACACACACACACACACACACACACACACACACACACACACACACACACACACACACACACACACACACACACACACACACACACACACACACACACACACACACACACACACACACACACACACACACACACACACACACACACACACACACACACACACACACACACACACACACACACACACACACACACACACACACACACACACACACACACACACACACACACACACACACACACACACACACACACACACACACACACACACACACACACACACACACACACACACACACACACACACACACACACACACACACACCACACACACACACACACACACACACACACACACACACACACACACACACACACACACACACACACACACACACACACACACACACACACACACACACACACACACACACACACACACACACACACACACACACACACACACACACACACACACACACACACACACACACACACACACACACACACACACACACACACACACACCACACACACACACACACACACACACACACACACACACACACACACACACACACACACACACACACACACACACACACACACACACACACACACACACACACACACACACACACACACACACACACACACACACACACACACACACACACACACACACACACACACACACACACACACACACACACACACACACACACACACACACACACACACACACACACACACACACACACACACACACACACACACACACACACACACACACACACACACACACACACACACACACACACACACACACACACACACACACACACACACACACACACACACACACACACACACACACACACACACACACACACACACACACACACACACACACACACACACACACACACACACACACACACACACACACACACACACACACACACACACACACACACACACACACACACACACACACACACACACACACACACACACACACACACACACACACACACACACACACACACACACACACACACACACACACACACACACACACACACACACACACACACACACACACACACACACACACACACACACACACACACACACACACACACACACACACACACACACACACACACACACACACACACACACACACACACACACACACACACACACACACACACACACACACACACACACACACACACACACACACACACACACACACACACACACACACACACACACACACACACACACACACACACACACACACACACACACACACACACACACACACACACACACACACACACACACACACACACACACACACACACACACACACACACACACACACACACACACACACACACACACACACACACACACACACACACACACACACACACACACACACACACACACACACACACACACACACACACACACACACACACACACACACACACACACACACACACACACACACACACACACACACACACACACACACACACACACACACACACACACACACACACACACACACACACACACACACACACACACACACACACACACACACACACACACACACACACACACACACACACACACACACACACACACACACACACACACACACACACACACACACACACACACACACACACACACACACACACACACACACACACACACACACACACACACACACACACACACACACACACACACACACACACACACACACACACACACACACACACACACACACACACACACACACACACACACACACACACACACACACACACACACACACACACACACACACACACACACACACACACACACACACACACACACACACACACACACACACACACACACACACACACACACACACACACACACACACACACACACACACACACACACACACACACACACACACACACACACACACACACACACACACACACACACACACACACACACACACACACACACACACACACACACACACACACACACACACACACACACACACACACACACACACACACACACACACACACACACACACACACACACACACACACACACACACACACACACACACACACACACACACACACACACACACACACACACACACACACACACACACACACACACACACACACACACACACACACACACACACACACTTATGTATACGGGAAAGTAACATTATTGAGAAATTTCTGAATTAAAAAGGTTATTAAAGATGAATTAAGAATGCTCTTTACACCAGAAAGTAATGGAAAAGTTAAAAGATGTAAAAAGAGGGAAAATGGATAGATAATAACTCGTCTGTGCAACATTATCTACACAACATTGAAGTGAAATCTTAAAAAACAGCTATTCGTGTTCAATTTATGCATTTCAAAAAATAATAAAGTACAGTCATCAGAGTATAATCAGCAATATCTACACTTAAAGCAAAATGGCAGGGAGTTAATGATATTGTGTTGACTAATAAGGTTTAAAAATAATTAAATATAAAAATCAATAATAATTTGATAACCTATGCTGATAGTAAAAATGAAATATCAGTTATCTATGTATCCAAAATTATAAATGATTTCTTAACATTAGTGTCTTTACAATCTCACAGGCTTATTTCAAAGTAATAAAAGCCAATTAATAGAATTGTTTATTTCAGAAACCCGTCAAACGCCAAAATCTAAAACACACTTTAGCAATGGATTACTATTCCAGGAGGATAAACACATAGTTTAGGGCATATTTATATGAAAATTATTCATTTATCAACTCCTTTAACAAAAAAAAAAAAAACATTTTTGAAATTTGAAAAATTGGAAGATTTTTTCTGAGTTTTCTCGAAATGAGGAATTTGATGGGTTTCTGAAATAAACAATTCAATTGTTCTCATGAATTTGTTTCACTCTCTGGGTTAACCTATGGAAGGACTATATTTGAATGTGTTTTTCCCTGTAGAGATGTATTTTGTTCAGCGTAACATCGGCCATTCTTTTTTTCGAATTACTACTTTCTCTTATACACAGAAGAAAGCCCCATCCACACACAAATCTATATTATTTTTAACTACAATGAAATGTTGTCAATGGGCTAACTATCATACCAGGAGAACGTTTACACCTGCTTTTAAAATTAATAGTTGTAAAATGGTGATCGAAGTCAATGCCACAAGATGTGGCAGGTAGAGGTAAGGCCAGACAAGACGAGAGAAACTAAGGACTGTGAACAGAAGCAGTGTGAGATTGTGTAGTACAGGGCAGGGAAGGCAAGGGTGGGGATACACTATAGAATTCATTCCTCTTCCTGTCAAACAAACAATATTGTTATACACAAAAACCCAGAAAACACATAGAACATGTGCTAGTTAAAAATGTATAATGTACGTAAAAAATGTAAAATGTACTTTCAGAAACTATCCAAGATAAGCACAATAATATACACCAAGTTAGTTCATAATGTCTCAAGGCAAGTAAAATTTGTGAATATTTCACCCAAACAACTACTCTTCCTATGACTCTGATAGAAATTATTTTTGTGATCACATAGAGGAAGCAAGTAATTTTTCTTTTCACAATTTTTGGTAATTTATCTTACTAATACACATTTCTCATGCAAATGAACATTTATAACATCACACATTTGAAGATACATTGATTGCTCTGACCTATTTATTAAGATTTGTGTACAGATATTTGTGAGTCCTCAGGAGGAAAAAACCTCTAAATTGCCTGATGCAATCAATCTGTATAAAAAATAAAGTTTTCCAAAAATATTATTTATGTTTTTTTATTTTTTTATTTTGTTGACTTCCTGATGATTTACACACTGTCTGGCCACTTGTTGATCCTACATGCTTGGGTTTAATATCGAGCTAGTTAGATATAGATAATTATCAATACCAGTAATTATTAATTAAGACAATGATGTCATACTTATTTTTCTCTTATATTTTATACTCTTTTCTACACTATTTTATAAAAACAAAAAACACACGGGGTAGAAATGACAGCAAATAACATTTAAGGTTCCTCAAACACAGGCATCCTATTACACAAACAGAAATACAACATACCTATATCAGACGCTTAATTTGGACTCCAACACTTTCGGTTGCTGGTGAACAAAGCATGCAAAACACGATTTGTGAAATGGTGACCGCCAGCCGAGGATACGCCGAAAAAAACAACTGTTGTTGTAGACCACGCCCCACGTTCCAGAGTTGGCACACAATACGATTGATTTAACCATGCACTTGACGTAAATCAGCTGTTCATGGTTTCATCGAATCGGGAGCTTCAAAGTCACTATAGCGACATATAAGTTTTCGATTAGATGAAATTGCAACACCTGATTTATGTCAAGTGACAAAATGACTAAATAAATAAATAGTTCCAGCCAAGATGCAATATGTCAATCAATATATGTGCCGGTGCGCATCTTTCCTGGCCAGATGTCACACCGAGTGACGTCACGTGGGGAGCAAGCGAAGTTTGCATAGCAAACCTACAGTGAAGTAAATGGAGCGCAACGTACATATTCCAATTTTATATGAAACTTAACATACGACATTGCGATGTTATTGAGCGTGTGTTATTAAGTGTAATTTTTTTAGAATTAAATATACAATTCATACTCATATGCGATTGCTTTCCATTTCAAAGAGTAGCTGAAGATCTGCACATCCGTAGCCACTGAAGACGTAAGAAAGGCGAAAGGTACAATATGTATCAAATTTGAATTTTACAGGAAAAATGCATTCTCTAAAATAAAGGATTGAACAATTCGATCAGACACTTTACAATCTCTAAGCAATAAATGACCAATTAAATTCCCTTACCTCAATTTTTACAGACATAAAATGCTTTATATTGTATATTGTGCTTTATTAATGATTGCTTTCGATAAATTTTGATATTTTGTTTTTTCCCTTTGTCTTCTTACATTGTATTGATGACTTCTATTTACATTTCGCTACCTTATATATATTTTCATGTACGCACCAAATAGAGAACACAAATTTGAAAATTCATTCTCCATGACTATGCTTGCTTGAAATAATTCCTCTGAAGTATATATTAATATTCCTTTGGATAAGAAATGTATCCAGTCGGGTGTTTCACTGTCAGATAATGAAATTTCCTTAGCTGCTAAACAAGATGAAATTTGTGTTCAAACCAAAATGCTACATAACTAGCCAAAAAGTTTAATCCTTCAAATGTAATTGAATCTTCAAATACATTTGTTTCACATAATTCCATTATTTCAAAGTAATTCACATTAATATCATTGTCGGTCTCAACTTCTAAGAAACATCATACTTCACTGCCTTCTGAAATTTCACTCAAATTTTGTTGGTGATCAAGATTTTTTTTTCCCCCTCCACAGTAAACACCTACCTGAGATTCCTCTATTCTTAAAATAGCATCATCACAATCTGCTCTTTTCTCTTCCTCTTCCAAAGGTAAAAATGTGAAAGATTTTCTGTAAATACATTCCATAAATGTTTCCCAACAAACCGTATCAACTGATATTTAATATCAAGGAAAATACATTCGTTGTTTGAGCCACCAATATTAGCAAAACTTTTTTCCAAAAATGTCTTGATTCATTCTGTATGTTAAAACATATTCAATTCCATATTTCATATTCAGGTTAAAAAACATTTCAACCATAGATATATTATTCATCAAAATCCCCCTTTGGGAAGGTATTAATAAATGGTGAATTCCAACATTCATTTTTGATACTGTCACTGACTTCCTGTAGAGTTGTTAGTTGGTTTTCCAAATTTACGCCAAAAACATTGAGTCCTGGATGAGTTCCGAATTTACTTATGGCATTAAAAATATCAAACTAATCATTCATAAATTTCAAAAACCTTTACGTTTCTTCCCAATCACAACTTTTTAAGAGTCCCTTGTTTTCTAAATCATTTAATTGCCTTAGAAACTCTTTCTGAAAAAAGTTGTGCTGCGGAGCATACTTTTTGTCCTATAGGTGATAAGAGGTATTGGTGTGAGCAATCTGAAGGTCTTGTGTAGATGCTGCCAAAAGTTGCTTGATACTACTGGGATTTATTTGTTTCCCGTCATAAAAAAATCCATTATCAACAAAAGATTTCTAAAGAGTTTCAAGAGTTGAGATGCATCAGCAAAAATGTACACTTTCAGATCTTCATTCACAGGATGCGGAAAAGAGCACTTATTTACATCACTGTATAAACCGATACATTTCCAAAATTTTATATTATTGGGTCCAATGTCACAAGTCAATGCAATAACAATGTAACCTGTGTGAAAAAGTTTTTCAATCATTTCAAACACAATTTCTTTGGTCATATGTGTATCATATTCATACCAAATATGTTGTTTCCATTGTCCAACCAGTCTCCTTGCCATTACAGTTTGGCACTTGGAACAACTATCTTCTCTTCTTTCCTCTCTATACATATCTTACTTGAAGTACAAATTTCATCAAATGAGAGAGATACTAATAAATAAAGCGGTGCAAGAATTATTGCTTTTTCTTTCATATTTTTTAAAACATCCACATCAAAGGATAAAGCCCACTTTTGAAGGGAAGACAAGGCAGGAAATGGAAAGACAACGTCCTTTGGGGACCAATGAATAATCTTTTGTCACTTATTAAATAGCATCTTAATTTGTACTAGAGTAAAAATGTTGGATAAAGTGGTACAGAATCTATCCTATAGGTCTCTTTTCTTAATAGTTTTTAAAGATTCATTTTATGTTTTCAATTGCTCAATTTCTATTTTCAGTTTTTTTATTTTCTATTTCTAAAGCAGAAACTTTATTTTTTAAATTTGTATGTCTTCCTGTGTATTATCTGCTCTTTTTCTGAAAAACGTTTTGCACTTTCAAATTCTGTCCAAGTTTGCTTATTTTAACAAGCACAGTCCTATAATTTTCAAAAGTACCAGAAGCAGAAATAAGTACTCACATTTAAGGAATTTCACAATTGCACTCATCTGAATTGCCTTCTAGCATTTCTTTAGCAATTGCATGCATTCTTCTTTTCTGCACCCTCTCATTTCTTTGCACAGATTTGTCAGTTCATTTATTTCTCTAGGCAACTTTTCTGTGGGTATTGCATCCACTTTAAGATTTCTAGATCTTTCAGGATTATAAATCAATAATTTTTGTTTCAGTGGGACCACGAAATCATCTTGTTTAAAACGAAATTAACAAATTCGCGCTAGATAATGAAATCAATAATATTAATATGTGAAATGTTTAATCAATTAGTACAGAAAACTTCTCTTTTCATTATGATCCAACTTTCCATTGCCTAGCATCCCTCAGAGAGAATGCCAAGATGTCATTAGCTTAAGAAATATGAACTTATCTTTACATATAAGTAATATACATAATATAATAGTTGTATAGGGAACGTTATGTAATGCTGCAGAAAATCGATTTCGAATTTGAACACGTTGATACAATTTGATACACGTTTTGGGGTCTCCTGATACCGAAAAAGTGTTTTTTTTTAAACGTCCGTCCGACTGTCTGTCTGTCCGTGCCGTTTGGTGAATGTGAACAACGCTCTCGCCTGCGAAGGATTTTTTTCCAAATTGAAGAAACCCCTGTCCATTTGGCCTGAGTCGAAGCTCTGCTATTTTGAAAATCATTCATTAGTTTTTGCTGGTTCTTTACTTGAAGCCGCTGCAACATTTTCAAAATTTTCTCAAAAATGGCTCCAAATTGTTTCTTTAAATTTCTTATAAGAATAGAGTAAAATACACTTAATAAGGCATATGTCCTATTATCACGGTTAACACTGAATTGTTGAAAATTTATACACTTAATAAGGCATATGTCCTATTATCACGGTTAACACTGAATTGTTGAAAATTTCCAAAGGAAAAATTTATTTCGGGGTCTTCCTACAACTACAAAATTAAATTTTCTTTCAAATAAAATTTGTTGTATATAATTTGTTATTTCATTAAGGTCATAGACCGTAGGTCGAGGTCACTATCTTGGCAACAGTGTTTTTAATTGATATAACAAATAGCCCATTTCACGTGTTTTTACCAATCTGTCTTTATTATAGACTTGTAGGATTAGTTATTTTTGATACGAGTGGTAAATGTTGCATTTTATTTGGAATGGAGGAAATATTGCAACACGTGGCTGATAAGCCGAGTGGCGCAGTCCTTGGAAAAAAATAAAATCACGTTTACCACGTGAGTCATACGCTATTTTTAGACAGGCTTTTTGACTCTACTTATATTTTAATTCAAACATATAAATCAAATCTATTTTGTATTACGATCAACAGTAGCTCATGCAATCAGACGAAAGTATTTTGTTTTCATTGTTATATTCAGATTTTGCAGAATATAATGAATATTGACTCACTTTAGCTCTGTGCCAACAATTGAACGTTCAGCACGCTTTGCTTACCCTACAAGTAAGTTAACTTCTTTTTGTAGGAGGGTGTATAAAAAATATTTTACACGTGTAACAAACACGGTATTGCATGTGGTAAAAAACTCCTTAATGACACTTCCACAAATTAATAAAGATCATTTATCTTTATTTATTTTTTATTTAAATATTTTGAATTATTCGCTTAATTGTCGAGTCATATAATTAATAAAAAACAAAATCTATTGAGAAACACGGTAACCTACTTAAAGTTGAACTAATGTGACCAGCGAACTAAACACGGGGGCATCAGGGGTCTCTGAAAAAAGACGAACGATTAACGATGACCCGCAAACTAAGAGAGCGACGAGATAACTCTTAACTATACTGCGATTTTTCTATCTCTACCCCTCAAGACCTTACTTCACGGTGGCATTATGTCACTGTTTTTCGCATGTTTCTTCGTCGGTCCGCTAGATGTCTCATGATCGCGGTCGTATAGCAGTGCTGGATGCGGTCGCGATCATGGGACATCTAGCGGCACGGCCGAGAAAGACGCGAAATACAGTGACATAATGTCACCACGAAGTAAGGCCTTGAGGGGCAGAGTTAGAAAAATCGCAGTATAGGTGAACGACGACAAGCGAACTTTGAACGGTGATCAATGGTCAGCGAACTAAAAACGATGATCGGTGACAGGTAAACGATCGTTCACTAAATGGTCGTTCCGCATCATGCAGTTATTTTTTTGGAATAGTTCAATTGAGAACTAATTTCTTCGCGATCGACATATCCCTAGTGGTGTCATGATTGCTTGTACATCACGTATTTTACATTGAAACACACGTTGTTATATAAGTTCGTATATGTGATGACGGCATATGAAAGAACAACAATTCTCTGTCCAAATTTTCTTCAATACTTCTTTAAAACGTCAAGTGTCAGCAAGTCACAGCAAAGAATTTATGCATTGTCTTCAATTGTGCGTTAACACATTACAAACAGCTATCGCTAGCTCTTTACCAGAAGAATTCCGTAATTTTGAAAACCTTATGACCCCAATGTAATAACAATTAGAAGCCTTTCTTCTTTTGGGTCCCTGATATTTAATGCAGGCAACAGTTGATCATCCCAAATGAACAGTAAGAATTTCATATATATCACTCTTAAAAGCAGAATTAATTCTTTCATAAGGTTCTTTTCTCTTCTTGTATCTCGTTCGAAGAATAGAAGATCTATTAACAGAGATATTTTCGGGGGTCCTTGTGGCCTGAACGATGTATACAGAATCCCTTACACTCAGCTGGCATCGTTCTAAAGCAGCCATTAGTTTAGGAGTAATGAAATTGTTGGTGCCACGTCTCGCAGCATTCTGTAATGATGTACTCCAGGAAGTCTTTCCTAAAAATTTACCAAGGTTGATTTCAGCGGAACTTGAAAGTTGAATCTTCAGATGATGGAGGTGCAGCGGGTCACCTACGCTGCCCTCTGTTGTTTCTCTTTCCTTTTCTCTTCTTGTAATATTCTTTGTCCCGTCCTTTATCATTATCCGCGAGATTTTGTCTACTCCTGCAAAATAGCTTCTACAACCTGTCTTTCTGCAGAAGTAAAAACATCCTGTCTTCTTCCAATGTAATCATTTGTAAATCATTTTCATATGAAATATCAAATAAATTGCCTAAATTATTACAAAACTCATCTTCACGATGCTTAAAAATATATTCACACTAGTTTGCATTTTTTTGGTGTTGTAATTTCCTCGACCCCGAATACAAGTTAATACGATTTTGCGCACAATGAAGATTAGCTCTTGTCGGAATTCTTTCTTTCCCTCAAGATATCATGTAGTGACGAACCACAAGTTTATTACTTGCACAAACTGTTAATTTTACTTACCGTGTGTTATGAAATAAAATTTGAAGCACTTGCTTGTTTAATGGCAAATTGTTATTACTGGTGTATATTTAGTTATTTATTTTTTATATCTTTTAATTAGAGACAATTATTGGATAGATCAAATCAGAAACATGTCACTTGAAAACGTATGTATGCCACTTGAAAACGAAATATTTCGAGTTAATGATTAAATTGGAAATTACGAAAGAATTGAAGCCAGTCACATTCGTTATGTCGCTTGTCCGTGGCCGTTTTCTGGGGAAGTACTCCGCCGTTCGTCTGCAAACGAACGGGGAAACCCTCGACCAGAGAAGTCGGGCCACGAATTCGATTCCGGCAGGCGCCGCACGCCGTCTTCCGTGTCTAATAACAAGCGCCTGAGAGAGGGCATTGCCTCCACGATGTACGGGTTCTGAACCCCGCTCCGAGCCCTCCGGGCGTGGTAAGACATCGATCCTAAAAGTTTCCAGAATCTCCCCACTACTGTCCTTGGGTATGCGGTCAGCCATGTCGCTGATCTCAACACTTCCCAAACTGATGAGACAAACTGAAGTCGAAACAGTATAGCAAAAGATAACGTAGGCGTAAGCCTAAGAATATGTTTGCTAGTGTTTGCCAAAGGGTATCTTGTTTAAAACACCTTGACCAATGGATCCCAAATACCACTCAGAAATTTTGAGTTTTGGTAGGGTTACCAAGGTCTTGGGATACACTTTGATCCCAAATGGGCGGTCACTGCAAAATGGGAAAAATGAAAGACCCAGTTTTGCTAGACGTTTTCGAACTATTCGGTTCTCTTCAGCAAGGCGAAGAAGCCTTGGAACGGATTGGATTGAATGAAGTCAGTGCTTCAAAATATGTTGCAGCCAAAAGCCAAAAGGCGTGAGCCAAAAGGCAAACGCCTCTTCCCTGTAACGTGGTAAGGCATCGACAACGAAACATCGATGTTCAAAATTAATACATCGATCCAGGGTGGAAAGATGTGGGAGGGCTACACCGAGTGTTACTCATTCTGCGCCGCACTGGTTTGAGTCAGGAACCACAACACGGTTGAAAAGCCAGACCAGTCGCAGGGCGCCATGTTGCATGGAGAGTAGGGCAATTTTGGGCTCGGAGCAATGTTGAAACGTACCCCCCCCTCCCCAGTATGAAAATTAAAGATGTTAATGTGTTTACTGATCAAATAACACAATTTTCGGGGGGATCTTCAAAACACTAAAATGTTCTTGTATTTGATAAAATTACTTGTTAAATACATTAAATAATAAACATGATATTCAGTAGAATCTATTTTAATATTAGCGCCATTTGATTCATTTCATAGTCCTACCTTATAACAATAACTATTTAAGGTTTAAAAAATTCAAAATTTAATTAAATATCTAACTACTATACCGAGACTTATAAAATTACGATAACGGGATTTTCTCGAGTTCTCATTTCTTGTTCAATTTTTTACCAATTCCCCCACCCCCCTCAGTCCCACCATCGGGCATTTGGCTATCGCCGGGTCTGCCTCTGTCTACTGCCGGCACTGGACTTGGAGAGCAAGAAGTGTTGAGAAACATTTTGAAAGTGGCCTAAAGTGATAATTTTCAACGAAAAGAGGACGTTGAAATATGCATGAACAATGTAAAGCACTCAAAAACATCCAACATGGACACGATTTTCACTTTTATACAAATTATATGTACCCGTGGGAGTATATTGAAAATGCTTGTATTACTTATTCTGTTTTTGTTTTTTACATAATGTAGGTGCATAAGAAAGGTATCTAAAATATGTAATGGTTAAGAATATTTCAAAATATGGCATTTTGAAGAATAACCATTTCATCATCAGTGGAGCCGTTAAGTTTTAATCCAAAGAGACAATACTGACTGTCTTCCTAACTACATACAAATCTTATATAACTGTATTGCACAATTATTGGGATATGTATATATTTAAACCTAAGACGGTACCTTACTTCCTTAAAAAGGATTCCGTCTTATGGAGGGTTGCCAAAAAATCACTATATAATTGTACCGATTTTTCGATATAGTAATGTTAGTGAAACAAAATAATGAAAACTAAGAATAATTTATCATTAAGAGCGAATTTTTAATGACATGTCATTTTTGTTTTCACTTTAGAACAATGCTTTTTAGTGTAGATATAATTTTTATTATATTGTAAGGAAATGAGCCATTTTTATGATTTTTTCTTTGCATTTTTGTCAGTTTTGACTAATAGGTCATTTTATAACTTTTCACGTGATTTTTAAAGCATTTGTTTTTGCTGTTTTGATCGATTTTAATGGTACTTCCTTTAAATAATATTTACGACAAATGTTCATCACAGAATTCCTGAATAGCCTATTCGATTTCTTCGCTGTTATGTAATGTCAGCCTTGTGATTAAGGATCCTGCAATGCCTATCAGTCATAGATTCGGCCGATTTTGCGACAAAGACAGATGCCCTAGTAAAGAACAGTCCAAACCAAAAGTTTGCAAGCTGAGTTCACTTATACGAATGGAAGAGGAATCGATTACAGAAACACAACCAGCAGCTGGAGTTGTTCATCTGAACTGGTTTTGATGAAAAAAATTCTGTAATATTTCTTTGCCTTTTCGGGCACTTTAAAAACATTTTATTGATAATTTTTCGCAATGTTTTATGTAATCAAAAGCCACCCCTATTTATCACTTAAAATAATGGAGGGAAATAAAAAAATCAACAGCATAACACAGGGAAAACACAAGCATTTATTACCCGTTTTACAAATTTATTTATAATCATTTCATTATTTACTAAATTAAATCTTATTTAATCCCCACAATTGCATCAAGTTGTCGAGTTTTGTTGGCACTGGCCAGTACATGATTTTTTACCCCCTGCAGCAGTTTTGAAGCTCGCTTTCCATGTTACGACAATGTTAGGCGGTCTTTGGTCATCTTACCCCCGATACATTTGTCACCGCTCATAGCCTAAGATTTTGTAGGCAGATCTCGGATGAATATTCCTGTCTTATCTCCGGTAAAAATGTTTTTAATTTCATACCCTTCTACGATATATCGAAGTTTTTCTTACCCCTCTATCACATTCTGCACATCAACATCGTTGGCTTCAAACACGCGATTGAAGAGAATGTTGAAACGACATTTGAAACTTTCTAACCATCCGTTAGAAGCTTTAAAATTGTCACCACCTAATATTTTAGCCACTTATAAAGCTTGTTTGGATAATAGGTCAGGATATGGGATTTGTGTGGCACGCGAAGAAACAACTCATGCACCGCATTATTTATCATCCCGTTCACTGTGACTTCCCCTTGTCGTTTCCCTTCTCCCAACGTTCCTTTTTACCATTCGTCTTGAATTTTGTCCTTATTTCGTACAGTGTCGTAAAAATTGAGTTTTACTCACTTTGAATTTTGCAACTAGGTCTTTCGCACAACTTACTTTTTTCTTGTGTTCTTCAATCACTTTCTTCTTCTTCTTCTGTAGCGGAAGGGTTTAGCACGTACGCTTTGAAGACATGCTGACACACAGCTTTCCCACACTACACTGCTAGCGTTCAGTAAATTGTCACGTCTACAGTTCGTTAAATCTACGATTGCTATGCTGGGATGATAAGACAGCCTTCCCGGAATTCCATTGTCGACTGAAGGAAACGTGATGACGCTTTTGAGAATTAAACGGGATGCGGACGATCAACAATAAGGATTAGCGTAAACAAAGCGATGAGAATAAACATATCCAAAGCAACGAAGTCGCTATTGTTGCGACATGGAAAATCACACCAAAGCGAGAGAAAGTCGCAACGCCACAGTCGCAATTCCAAAGATATTGCGGGAATTTTAAACATAAATTTCCGTCTTGGCCAGGTAATAATCACTTAACGTTATCTAAAAAAACCGTTTCCGCGGTAGACAGGTTTCCGACTTATAGAGGTCATTTTCACGTATAAAGACATTCCGTTCTTAATTTTTCTGGAGATGGCAGGTTTTTAACTTACATAGGTTCCGTCCTGGGTTTTATTGTATTTTCTAAACATATTTCTTCATAACTCTAAAATGACTATTTTCGAGATTTCATTTTTCTTGTGGATGTGATATAATGGTACGATAAGTGGTTTAATTTGGTTACATTTCTTTCGCAGCAGTGTAGTATCATGAGTTTTATCAGACGAGAGTTTAGCCCAGAGATTTGTCAGAAAACCTGTGGACTATCTTTGATCAGAATAGTTTTTTTCCTAACGTATGTTTTTTATGTTTGACATGAGTTTTACATTGGGCAATATGTCTTCATTCCAAATAACGGGATTTCTTTCAGTGTATTCATACATTGAAATATGAATATTTTAATTACGAAATCTTAGAATAATAATTAATTTCAGAGCTAAGACTGACACTTCAAGTTTCATATTTTTAATTTCTGCATAATTATCTTGATTAAATAGTAACAATACGAGTATTTGAAGTCAGGAATATTGTATACAAATATTGTGCATAGCTTAACATGGTAGTGGAGAGTATTCTTTGACTAGATAGTTTTTGTGGATAGTTTGTGCTGATGGAAGTTTCTATTGTGATTTCGTTTAAATTATATCTTAATTGCAGTTTAGATAATACGCCGAAATGTTACATGTGTTGGTAACTGGCCTATTGTTTTCATGACACAATATTAAACAGATAATGGTCACTAGTTGTATTTTTACAATTTTCTAAATTCGTGGTTTGATTTGAATTGATTAAAATTGAATTACGCTGTTTATATTGTGTATAGACTATGTATATTTATATAATTTAGAAAGAAACATTGTGATTTTGAAATAACTAATTTGGAACTCCCTTGACTACTTCTTCAACTGACCCACAAGTCCAAATCCTAATTATTGGTTTGTAAATTGCCTAGCATATTCATTTTACATCAAATAAATAATTTTCTTATACTAATTATAATTTTCCGCCATTTCGAAAAACTGCTTCATGAAGTCATTTTAAATGACCCGGTCGTCGTTTACGCGACATCTCAGTAGATAGATCGCCCTTCGATGCTATTGGCTGCAGAGGACTTTTCATTGAATAATTTCAAAATCTTTGATTAAACTAAACATCGCCCAGAGCGGTACTGTAAATAGACTTCAATTTAAATTTAAGTACTATACTTAAGATAGACACTCTTTCTGCTGCACAGGCCTACTCGGTTACAGCGCAATGTACCCCTGTATCGAAATAATTCCCGCCTCTTTAGGATAACTGGACAGGGGGAAATTGAACACCAAAAAACACTATTGGCCGCTTAGAAGAAGGTCCAAGATGGCCGGCTGCCCCCCTCCACGAAAATAAGAGCCTTCAGTTTAACACTGAGTGCCGTCTTTGCAACAATACCTCTGCTACCCAAGCAGGAGGTCCTGTGTGGCAGCAGACGTCGCAACGTCAAACGGCGTCTTGTTCTCCCAACATCCGCCCCAGGCCCTGAGGTCCCTCCTGGCGCCGGCCGCGAGCAGCGCGCGCACAGCTTCCTCATTACCACCCATCGCAGCGTAGTGCAGAGGAGTCTCTCCGTTTCTATCCCGGGCGTTGACGTCGGCGCCCGCCACCATCAGCTGATACACCCACGACCCGCTGTAATCCGTAATCGCAATCCAGTGCAAAGCGGACTCCCCGCTGGCGTTGACCGCGCTCGCATCGGCGCCTCGTTCCAGAAGGAGCAACATCACGTTCGCGTTCTCCTTCATGGCCGCATTAATTAGAGGCGTCACGCCATGTCGATCAGTGTAGTTGACGTCCGCACCGCAGTCTATGAGGTGCCGTACGCCACTTAGGTCCCCACCACAGGCCGCAGCACACAACTGCTGCTGCAGGGGTGAAGGAGAGGTTCGCGCCCCCTCCATCTTCAGCTCCACCTCCCGCACCTGGAGCTCCACCCGCCGCCTCTCGCGTTCCTCCTCCTCGTCGGCCGCTGCGCCCTGGTGGCCGGCGCCTGAGGAAGACGGGGTGGAGGTGGTGGAGGACGCTGTTTTCCGGGCTCGGGCGGCGGTGGCAGGGAACGCTCGGGCGGATTGGGACTTCTCCAGATGGCGCAACAGAGCATCAACGCGGGGCGTGAACTTCTGCACCGCTCTTTGCAGAGAGGCCTCCACCTTCTCCACGCGGCCCTCCAGACGCTGCACACCGCCCTCCCCTCCAGATCCCTCCGAAGCCGTCGTTCTCTCCTCCACGGCCGTCAATCTCTCTTCGAGTCGCTGCTGCAGAGCGCGGATGGCGGCGTCCTTCTCTTGTAGCTTCCGCTCCATCTCCCGCAACGCCGCCGACGCCCTCTCCTCCTGCAGGCGCAGGGCCTCCTGGATCTTCCGCTCTGCCTCCTGCCTCTGCAGGCGCAAGGCGTCCTGTAGCTGCACCAACCCCTGCGCCCACACCCGAAAGGCGTCGCCGACGGCGCCCGCGCCCCCTCGTGAGACGTTCTCGCCAGCACTTGTGGGACTCGCCATCGCTTTCCTTCGGCTTCTGAAATTCATGAAACACGGTGCTTTAATTCATGAAAACAGGTGGAAAAGTTGGAATCATATTTATTTTTGCTAAAATGTGTGCAATGTATACTCTTGTAAAGAGCGTCGCCTGATATTCAAATGTCAAATTTTATCCAGTAAAAGTGAAAAAGTAATTTACAATTGAGAATTAGAAACAGACAAAACTTTTGTCGAGAAAACTGAGTGTCATATTCTCCAATTCTTATACATCTGCAATGTTTTATTTTGTGACCTACGAAAAGGAAGACGTCTGAGTTACGCTCAAATTTTTAAATATTGAGACGTAAACCACGATAAACAACAACAATAATGTAAGTCCCCAAATTAAATTATAAAATCATTGATTAGAGCGTTTTTGTAAAGCCAAGCACGAGTCAAGTTCTTGGTGATCTATTAGCAAAGTACTGATGAAATCTACTTTTAATAGATTTTAATTAAATCGAAATATTTTTTAACAAATCCAGTACAAAACTTATTTTGCAGAGCAAATTGGGTGAGCTTGCCTGCCTGCCTCCAGCGCCATATGGCGTGGGCGGGTGCGGGGGACTTCTCAGCGAGGCTCCTAAGGCTTAGGACCCTCCGGCTACGACGAACAAAGGGACCGGAGCAGGTAGAACGCAGCGACAGGCAGCCGCAGTGGGAAGGCTCCCATTTAAAGCAGTGTTCTGCTAGCGGTGGCGCGTGCCCACTCCTCCGGTTCGCGTGGCTGGAGTTCGGCGTCGGCTGCCGCAGCAGTGCCGCACTGCACGTGGGAAGGTCTACATTCAAACCAATGCTCTGCTACGAGCCGCGGCGCTCAGAAAAGCATCGCCTTCGGGACCTGAGAAGGGCCCCTTAAGCGGCGTTGCAACGCAAATAAGGTAACCCCTTTTGTAAAGAGACTGGGACTGGGACTCGGGCAGGGGCAGGATCAGGGGCAGGCGCTGGGGCAGGGGCTGGGGCAGCGGCTGGGGCTGGGGCAGGGGCAGGGGCAGGGGCAGGGGCAGGGGCAGGGGCTGGGGCAGGGGCAGGGGCAGGGGCAGGGGCAGGGGCAGGGGCTGGGGCTGGGGCTGAGGCTGGGGCTGGGTCTGGGGCAGGCGCAGGGGCAAGGGGTTGGGGCTGGTGCGGGGGCAGGGGCAGGGGCTGGGGGCTGGGGCAGGTGCTGGGGCAGGGGCTGGGGGCTTGGGGCTGGGGCAGGGGCTGGGGGCTGGGGCTAGGGCTGGGGGCTGGGGCTGGGGCTAGGGCTGGGGGCTTGGGCAGGGGCTGGGGGCTGGGGAGGGGCAGGGGCAGGCGCTGGGGCAGCGGCAGGGGCAGGGGCTGGGGCTGGGACAGGCGCAGGGGCAAGGGGTTGGGGCTGGTGCGGGGGCGGGGGCAGGGGCTGGGGCTGGGGGCTGGGGCAGGTGCTGGAGGCTGGGGCAGGGGCTGGGGGCTGGGGCTAGGGCTGGGGGCTTGGGCAGGGGCTGGGTGCTGGGCAGGGGCTGGGGGCAGGGGCTGGGGCAGGGGCTGGGGCAGGGGCTGGGGGCTGGGGCTAGGGCTGGGGGCTTGGGCAGGGGCTGGGGCTGGAGCTAGGGCTGGGGGCTTGGGCAGGGGCTGGGGCAGGGGCTGGGGGCAGGGGCTAGGACAGGGGCAGGGGCTGGGGCTAGGGCTGGGGGCTTGGACAGGGGCTGGGGGCTGGGACAGGGGCTGGGGCTCTGGGGCTGGGGTCTGGGGCAGGGGCTAGGGCTGGGGCAGGGGCTGGGGTCGGAGCTGTGGCTGGGATAGGGGCAGACGCTGGGGCAGGGGCTGGGGATCTGGGGCTGGGACATGGGCAGTGGCTGGGGCTGAGGCAGGGGCTGGGGCAGTGGCAGGCGCTGGGGTTTGGGGCAGCGGCTGGAGCTGGGTCAGGGGCAGGGGCTGGGGCCCTGAGGCTGTGGCAGGCGCTGGGGCTCTGGGGCTGGTGCGGGGGCAGGGGCTGGGGTATGGGCTTGGGCTGGTGCGGGGGCTGGGGCAGGGGCTGGACTGGGGCTGGGACAGGGGCAGGCGCTGGGGCAGGGGCTGGGTCTCTGGGGTTGGGGGCTGGGGCAGGGGCACGGGCAGGAGCTAGGGCTGTGGCTGGGGCAGGGGCAAGGGCTGGGGTGGGGGCTGGAGGCAGGGGCTGCGATTGGGGAAGGGGCAGGGGCTGGTGCTGGAACAGGGGCTAGGGCAGGCGCTGGGGCAGGGGCTGGGGCAGGGGCTGTGGCTGGGACAGGTGCTGTGGCAGGGGCTGGGACAGGGGCAGGGGCTGTGGCTGGGACAGGGGCAGGCGCTGGGGGGCTGGGGCAGTGGCAGGCGCTGGGGCATTGGCAGGGGCTGGGGCAGGGGCTCTGGGGCTGGGGCAGCGGCTGGGGCAGGGGCTGGGGCAGGGGCAGGGGCTGGGGCTGGGGCAGGGGCAGGGGCTGGGGCTGGGGCTGGGGCTGGGGCTGGGGCTGGGGCAAGGGCTGAGGCTGGGGCTCTGGGGCTGGTGCGGGGGCTGGTGCTGGGGCAGGGCAGGGGCTGGGGTTGGGGCGAGGCGAGGTGAAGCCCGGTGAATTCCGATGCGAACACGCCCGCGACACTGCTGCCTCCCGTCCCCCATCTGTTATGGAATCCCGCATTCCACAGAGGCGTCGTGGCCTCCTCACACCTTTTTTTGATTTCCCCCCTTCGGTTGCTCTGGAGAGGCAGGTACATTATTAGCTGCAGCCGTTTAGGCTATATCTTAAATATACTATTTACAATCTAACTTACTAAGTAATACAATTGCCGCTTTGGGTCTATTCTAGTTTTTACAAATTATTTGTGATATTATATAAAGTTCTTGAAACTGATCGAAATTTCTTTAATTTTTTTAAACGTTCACTCTCTTATTTACTCTTGATCACCCCTCGCCGAGCCAACACTTTCGTTATCATTAGTTTAGATATTGTTTGCCGCTGCAACGACTATTAGGTAGGAGTATTCGGCGTCGAACAGATGCTCTAGTCAGCCGACCGCGAGATAGTGCAGATTCAGTAAAGTATTTCTTCAATTAATGACACGGGAAGTAAAAGTTACCCGTTGTGAGAAGCATTGAAAGTTCTGGTTCAGCAAGGTAGAAGTAGCAACGAGCGAGGAACTTGCACGAGTATTCGGTGAAGTGCAAGGGACATTTTCGCAACGTGGGCGTAGTCAGAGGCGCCGGTGGCAGTCGAGGAAGAAGAAGAGGCCGACTAGGAAGAACGGAAGAGGACGCAAGAACACAGCGTAGACGAAACAGAGGCGAATCCCGTTTCTTACGACGCAGAAGCTGGGACTGAGCGACGTCGACGCAGAGACCAGCGCACGACCATCAAGGCCAAAAGTGGGAAGTCCACGAGGTAACGGTTAGGGCGCGGAAAGTAGGTCAAGTTCACGTCGGAAGGAAAAAACTAGTATAGGAAAGTGTTAAGAAATTGAGGTCACGGGTGGCAACAAATTGCAGTATTATAGTAAGAGACATTTTGACGCGCTATTGCCTGCATAAAATATTCTACTTAGGACATTTATTATTCTGCTATTTTCAGACAGTTAAATTGTAAATGAGAGTAGTGCACTTCCACACATTTTGTTCTTTGCATGTAATATTTTGAAGCAGGAGATTGTAAATTGAAATTTTGGTTTCATGTGCAATGTAATTAGAATAGCATAAATTTAGATATAATTAATTTTCCAAGGGAATTCCCAGTGTAGATCAGGGTAATTATTTCAGAGTATCAATCTTGGTGTAAATTATATGTGTTCATTCATATGAGCGGGTGTTGTAAAGGTTTCTATTTGTGTTTTGATAATTCTTTGTAAAAGTGTGATTCTATATTCTTGGTTTTTGTCATGAACTTATGCCACTAAAAGTTTATGGGTAAATTATACGCTCGTTTGTGTGCAATCTGTGTGATTTTTATTGTGTCAGGGGTTCAAACCTTTCTCGCACTCTGAAGATCCTGCTCCCTAGATTTTTTAAGCTCGCTTCACGAGCAAAATCTTGATAACCCGCTTACGGTTCATGCGTGCTGCTGTTGAAGGTGGTAAGTTTGGGTGTAGGTGGGTTCGTTAGAATATTGACTTGCAAAAAGTGTACGACAGTGTCCCCCTTTCAAAATTGGGATGGCCATGGAAAATCAAGATATTAATAGCATGCATATTAAGGCCATTAGAGAGTTATATTCGGACAATATCGCTTATGTCAAGTTAGGAAATAGCATATCAAGAGAAATAAAGATAGGTATAGGGATAATACAGGGGTGTTGCATTGCACAAACCTTCACAAAATATCTAGGAGAAGCTCTAAAAAATTGGAAGAAAAAAATGAGAAAGGATAGGAACAAAATTAAATGACGATATGTTAATATTCACTAAATTTTGCATATGATCAAGTGATATTCGCAGAGGATGAAGACGAGGCACATTATGTGTTAAAGAAATTTAATGAGGAATATGGAAATTGGTACTTGAAAATCAATTTCAAAAAGACAGAGTGCGTGGTGGTATGAGTGGCAGGAAATTATATAGTAGTGGAAGATGTCTCGGTTGTTAAGTGTTGTCAAACGTATAAGTATTTAGGAACGGTTTTAACAGACCAAGAAGGCAATGAAGAGGAAATTAATCATCGCATTCAGCCATTACATTCATTTGTAAGGAATAAGAAAATTGCTAATAAAGTGAAAATTAGAATTTATAAAGCAATTGTGGAAAGCTTATCACGGTTTGATGCTGAGTAGTGGAATATCTCAAAAAACGAAAAAAGTTAAAGGCTATGGAAATGGAGAGTCAGCTGAAGTGGAACGTAACTGACGTAATGGAACTACATGCTGGTCCCCAATGAGAGAGAGAGAGAGAGAGAGAGAGAGAGAGAGAGAGAGAGAGAGAGAGAGAATTATTTCTGTAAATTTTTAGGTCTTAAGCACAGTTCAATCAGGATAGTTCGTAAGTTAGTAATAAGATTTTGTATATTTCTGTAAATTTTTCTAGGTCTTAAGTACAGTTCAATCATGATAGTTCGTAAGTAAGTAATAAGATAAACAAACAATGTAAAATTCTGTAAATATTATAATATAAAAACTGTATAATTTGAAAATAAAGGAACGATCAGCGAGTGCGAAACGGGAATGACACGCCAAATCACCACTTCAAGAGACCGAACACAATAAACCAACAAGAATACAACAAAGTGCACAAAGCACACGAGCGAAAATCAACTATCAGCTATATCTCATCGGCTAACCGATAGAGGTATACTAAATGTATAATCATCCAAGAAATAATACACACAGCGGTAGAGCTCCCCCAGGGGAGTAGACCGCAGGAACTTCTAAAAACGACCTCGTGTGTGTGTGTGAGAGAGAGTGTGAGAGAGAGAGAGAGAGAGAGAGAGAGAGAGAGAGAGAGAGAGAGAGAGAGAGAAAGAAAAAAAGAGAGAGCAGTAAATGGTGGCAATTCGGATATAATGGATAGAATAGAATGGACGATTTATTTATTTTTTTTTTTTTTTTGGTATCAGAGGACCCACAATATCTTTCCATTGAAATCCCGAAATCAATTTTATGCACTTACATAACTTCCTCTATAATAAGTTTATTGCCCCGTATATACGTACGTATGCAAGAAAGTAATTAGTGGTGCCATAGAATAGCACAGACTTTCTCGTGCTAGTTAGTTTCCTAATGCCTTTGGCCTAGGCTAGCTTTTGAGTTGTGCCCCATCCTCTTACCAGCTGCCATATACCGCCGCCCAAACAGCACTTTTTCGCAATTTCTCAATTTTTGGTTTCCTAATTGCAGAAATGAAACATTACTTTAAAATTATTATAGAAGAGTAAAACTACGCCCTATAAGGAACTTTTTGTTGGAAAATTTGGAGTCGTTTTTACGAAAATGGTGTTTAAGCGATACTGACATTTGGAGCTCTTTTACACAGAAAACTATTTAGTTTTCGAAAAACTTTATTGGAAGTCATTTGAGACGCTTCCACTCACAAATGCAACAATGTATACAAATAGCTGGCACTGTGAACATTGACGGCGAGAGATAGAGAAGAACCCCGGTAATCCAAACTAATTGAGGTTTTTTAAGAAAATGGCGTTTAAGCCATTCTGAAAATGCGGGAGTTTGAGCTCATTTTCACAGAAAACTTTTCAGTTGTTGGTTACTCTAAAGTTACTCCAAAGTTTTGGTTTAATTTTGTCCTCGGATAGTGTTAAGGACGCTTAAGAGAATAGTGCAGGTCTAATTTTTGTTGATATTCCTCGTTTCGATAATTGCAAAAGTTCATTTTTTTCTGCGTCTTCCTACAACCACAATATACAAGATTATTTTCCAAAATGAATTATATTATTTAAAGACAGGTCTTGAACAATTGTCATGCACAATTTTTTGAAAATGTGAGTAGTTTTCGACTGATTTTGCGTGAAATATAGGCATTTTAAAAATTTAAACATTTTTCTCAAAAAACGTCTTCTAATTTTTCCTTTACTTCTTCTTCTCGTATGCTGTCCAAGACCGGTAAAAAATTGGTGATAAATTCACTTCCGGGGAACTCTCTGAAATTTTAAAAATTGCAAAATAGAAGTTATCATTCCAAAACTACAAAACTGACGATAGAGATTTTTACCTTAAACAAAATCGTTCTAAAAAATTTAGTTTTTTCAAAAAAAGTATCGACATTTTTGAAAAACAACAAACTTGTAGTTATGCGTAATTCGTGCTAGAAAAATATGCAATTTCAAAAAAAGCTTTCTCAAACACCGCTACGAATGTTTCCTTCAATTTTCTCCTCGTACACTCGCTAGTCCCATTTACAGCGAACTCTCCGAATTCTAGAAAATGCAAAATGTTAATATTTATAAACTACAAAATTGGGGATAGAGATTTTTATTGTATTTTTATTGTACTTGTATTCAAAAAAATCAGTTCTTTTGAAAAGATCATGTACTTTTTTAAATAAGATAAATTTTCACATGCCTGGTTGAAATTAAGGCAAATTATCGAAAGAACATTTCCTCAAAAACTGCTTCAATATTTTTCTTTAACTTTTTCTGTGTCAAAATAAGGATGCAGAAAATAATGGTATATGCCTCCTTTTCGTTAATCTCTGAGTTTTACAAAATTGCGTGTAGGAAATATTGGGTTGAGACTAATACGTTTTTAGGCGTCGGCCCGACTTCTAAACTCACATCGCTTTTTATGGCGTAGGACGAAGGCTCACGGCGAGTTACCTTGGAAGACCTGAGTTCGAGCCTCGGTGCGGAAAAAATTCTGATTGAAATCACTTTTGCAAATTGATGTAGGAGTATAATATAACGGATCATTTAGAAATAACGCGAGAAAGTATGTACTGTTGTAGCACCACTTGTTAATATGTATTATTGGTATCAGAAGGAGATGGGGGTGGAGCTTCACGAGCCTTCCCTCCTTCCCGGATGCAAATTTATAAATTATTTTAAATTATAATTAGAATAGAAAAGAAATATTTATGATTAATGAGAAATCTCTCTACACTGCTTTAAAATTGGTGTTAAAAAATGTTAACATTGTATAATGAAAATAATATAAGATTTAAAGATGTTTTACATGTTCCAAATTTAAATAAAAATTTCTTATGATACTAAAATTGCAGTTAATGGAGTTACTGTGATGTTTAATCAAAATCACGTAAACAAAAAACAAGAACAGAAAAATTATCAACATTGGTCAAGAACAGGAAAGAAATGTGATTAAGTAACAAAACATTTTTAAGAAGCAAAGTGTCGTATTTAATTGATGATTCATTACTGAAAGACTGGAGAAAAGAGTAAATTGAGTATTTAAAAGCTATGAAAATTTGCTTGTTAGTATATGGGTTGGAAAATAATAATATTATGTGGGAAAGCAATGTGAAACATGTATTTGAGGAAAAAAGTAATAAAGCAATGGAAAATTCTCAACGTAAAAATAAAAATAGTTCAGATCTATGCTGTAAGATTTGAGAATGAAGAATTTAAGGGTTGGGGTGGTTGTGAGGGTGCCAGAGCTGTCAGCTGTGGGGAAGCAAAGAGAAAGACCTGAGGAAGGAGGCAGTTGCAGGTGAGCGATGAAAGATGCTAAATTCATTTCGGTGATGTAGAGTTCAAGTGAATCTTCTGGTTATTAAATCACTGTTCTTTTGTAGAGGTGGTTTTATTTAGTTCCATCCCACACAGACGTTGGTGTATTATATAAACTTAATAAAGATCATTGCTTTTATTTGTATTCGACTGTGCTAATTTTGTTTTGGGGACTATTATTAAGAAGAAAAAGAATACAAAATTTTTATTTAATTGAAGAGCTAAAGAACAAAATTAAATTGTAAAATAATAAGAAACATGGGCAATTTACAGGGAAAAAAACTTTAAAATCAGTTTACCAAAAATAACATTAAAGCTGAATTAACAATACTCCGAACACCAGAAAGTAATGGAAAAGTAGAAAGATGCAACATTACCTACAAAATATTAAAGTGAAATGTTAAGACTGCTATTCATGTACAACTTATGTATTTCAAAAAATAATAACACACATACTTTGTTTAATCAGCAATACATACAGATGAAAGCAAATTAGAAGCAATGTGTTAGTAAGTTAAAGACACTGTGTAAACTAATGAAATTCTAAAATAATTAGATTAAAAAATTAGTAATAATTTGAGAACATATACTGATAGTAAAATATAAATATCAATTATCTATGTAAACAAAATTGGAACAAGCACTTTCAAACTGGGAACAAACACTTGAGAAAACACTCATTCTAACTGAGACTAAACATATTCAACTACAGACCGAACATGTTCAAATTGAGACGAATCACCTTCATATTGAGAAAAAACATTTCACTCTTTCATTTTCAGAAGAAAATGACGAAAAAGGCAAATTAAATATAAAAAACAGAAAGAAAATGCAAATTAGGAATTCATTTTATTGAACTGCAAGAAACTGTAAAATAGCGACATAGATTAAAGTAATTACACAATCATATTCAATAAGTTTAAAGCATCTGGTAAGAATCTTTTAACATGAACAATGAACTTTGCACAATTATTGACATTTATTGAATTGATGTTATTTATATTTTTTCTAACTTGCAGAGCCAAAATTCTATTTGCGATTGAGTTTTTTTACCAGTTAATATATTTGGCAACTGCGATGTAATTGCATCAAGTTCCTTTCTTAAAACATCCTTGCATTAGTGAAATAAAAGATGTTGGTTTCGTTCATAACATAAGAACAATGTCTGCTTGATAACTTAATAGTTGCCAAAATATTCGCAAAGTTTTGTTTTTATTTCATTGCTTTTTGTTTTCTCGGGCTCTCTTCAAATATCATTAAGTGTAAATAATAAACCATCTAAATTTTAGTTAGTGTAAGCTTTAGATTTTCAATATAATCAATAATTAATTCTAGATGTTGTTCTTTAATTTTGACCTTTCTCCTTCCATCCCTTGGTTTGCTTTCGTTTTGGTTCTACACCCACCTGTAAGCAGTAGATTATTTTACTACATACGTATTCACCAGACCTCTTCAAAATTTATTATTGTTAAATAAAGTACATATTTGCTGTTTCAGGGTTTCTGTCTCCCTTTTTTAATATGTACATGAAGACAACCTGTTTTGGTCAACTAAAACAATTGCCTGTTTACTTCTTGTTTTGAAGTGGTTTGGTCTTAATAAGAACATTTTACATCTCAGTTGGAGTATGATTTATCTCAATGCGAACAAGTTTGTTCGCAATTTGAAAGTGCTTGTTCTCAATTTCAATGTGATTATTCTCATTTTGAAGTCGAAATCCTCTTCCTCTTCCTGTCTCATAGGCAATACTGTGATAAATAAATAAACTTTTATTCAAGAAACTATCCAAGAAAACAATATTACCTCAAAAGAAATAAATGTATATACGTACAACAGGTATTAAGGTATATATATTACCTCTTGTTATTTCAAAAGTGGCAGAGGATACATAATTGAAGTGTTTGATATTACGATATACTTGAAAACTCCTAATTCAGAAAGAAAAAATTCTGGATCTTTTCCTAGAGTCTTAAATAAATTACAATGAATCTTTAAATACTCATTATTATTTAGTTAAAGATATTATGATGAAAAACCACTATCATGTGAAGAACTATGTACATATTAATACATAATAAATTATTTTTAAAGAAAGGCAAGTAAAACTTGGGTATTCTTCACTTAATGAACTTGTCTTGCTAGCACTTGGATCGAAAATATTTTTGTCATCTCATAGACGAAGCTTGTGAGTTTTCTTTTCATTAGTTTGGTGTTTTAAATTACTCATAAATATTTCTCATGCAAATGAAAAATGTAAAATTATTTCACACATTGCACAACGCACTGACTGTTCTGAGCTAGTCATAAAGATTTGCATCGATACTTTTAGCAAGTTCTTGATAGATAAATACTTCTGAATTTCCACATACCTTTCATCTTATACATTTTTTGGTGGGAAACTAAAGAGAAATTCTATATAATAAATTCATAAATATTAATTCTGTGTTTTTTTACTTTCTTGACTTCTACATTATTTGGACGCTGTCTGTACAAAGAAAACCTGTTGATACTAAATGCTGAGGTTTAATAGGCAGGTGGTTAGATATAGATAAATATAAACACCATTAATTATTAATTTAAACAATGAGTTTACTTTTTTCTCTAGTTCATGAAGAAATGACTTGTGGGACAGAAATCATTGCACTTTGTGCGCACCACACTTTTAATTAAAGAAGCGCCTATTCTTCAACAAACACAAATATCACACACCTTTACAAGACGCTAAATTTGAACTCGAACTCGTGGACAAAGCACTCAAAACCCCACGATGAGAAACTTCTAACGTTCGAAGTGGTGTGAAAAAGGCGGCGACCTGTGGCAACAACCAGAGCTGATACACTACATTATATTACTTGGGTTTTGGGCAGTGGTGTGACACATATGTGATATATACTCTTTGGATTTGGGGTTTTTATTTTTTGGCGCGTGAGGGCCTTCACGATGCCGCATGATCGCGATCGTATCACGGTATAACTGTGACTGCATCAAGCAGCGCTTGCAATCTTCTAGCGGCACAAACAACAAAGCCGCAAAATGCCGTGAGATATTCCGTGAAGATAGGCTCTTACACGCCAAAAAATAAATATCCAAGTATTAATTAACTAATTCTCGCTTCTATCGTTAGCCTTTCAGTGCTGCGCTCGACCGGGCGGCGACCTTACTAAACTAAGTGATGTTGGGAGCGTTCAAAGAGTGCTATACTACTACCATGAAGGAATATATTTTTTTATTGGCATTAAAACATATGTTTACAGAGCCAAAATACACATTGATAAAATAAAATTAAAAAATCCACAACAATTGTGAAAATAAGAAAACAATAAATTACATAATGAATAAGATCTGATAAAACAAACAAAAAAATGCTTGCATGCAAACTGTAAATAGCAATGACAAAATTACATTTTTTGTTGATCATTAAAATAAAATTTATAATAATTGGGATAATAGATTTGTCTAAAACTTATAACAATGAACAAATACAATATGGGCCATACTTATTAAATTTGCGCAATTTGAATAACATTTCTCTTCTTTCATGATAAAAAAAAATTGCTGAAAGACATGCTCAATAGATTCCAGCCCTGCACCATATTAACAAACTTCACTACGAATAATTTGATGTCTTTATAAACTGCTGTTAAGAGATGTATGGTTGCTTCTAATACATTTAATGGTGACAATGGCTTTGCTTTAAATATCTAATAGGTAAAACCAAGGTTTCTTATCATTATTAAAAAAGTAATCAAAATAATGTTTTCTTTAATTTTACTCAGTGATATTAATTTCAATGTATTTTCTTCATGACATACAGATTTCTACTGCTGTTAAGAGATGTATGGTTGCTTCTAATACATTTAATGGTGACAATGGCTTTGCTTTAAATATCTAATAGGTAAAACCAAGGTTTCTTATCATTATTAAAAAAGTAATCAAAATAATGTTTTCTTTAATTTTACTCAGTGATATTAATTTCAATGTATTTTCTTCATGACATACAGATTTCTATTTCCAAATTAAATCAGATGAAATAATATAAATATTAAGACGGTTGCCAATTCTCGCAGCATCTTTTGCCTTTATATCAGCACTTTCATTGCCTATCAAATATTTATGTGAAAGAATCTAAATAAATGTAAAATTTTCCCCAAATTTTTAGGCACATTAATTTTTGTTTTCAATTGAGTAATAAGAGGGGGTTCCTGTCCATAACCACTATAACCATCCAATAACTTCACAACGCTTTGGGAAATAGTAAAGATCTTGAAGTTGGGATCAACATTTTGATTTATCATATCATGAGTCCAAATAATTGATAGAAGCTCAGTTAAAAAAATAGGAAAGATCAGGAATTTTAAAGCATTTATTATATAATTTATGATCACTAGAAATAGCAAAACTGACAGTTGAAACATTGTTTTCTATTATTTTGGAGTCATCTGTGAAAATGTGGATATCTTTATCTTGATTAAATTTTTGTAGTGGATTAGTGGATTCTAAAATGGCTCTACCTGAAAATACATCAATACTAAGCTTAAAGAAAGTATGTATAAGAGGTAAGATATACTTAAAATAAATTTTGGATTGAAAAACACTATGAAACCACAAGTTTTCTTAACGTTTTATAAACAGGGATTTTTCAACGTAGTCTTCATTAATAAAATATACTGCAAGATTAATTAAAGATTGTAATTAATCCAGAATAAGGTTGCTTTTGTAACTAAGACATTTCAAAATATATTTCTAACCAGGAGAAGTAAATCTAAAGTCAAAGAAAAATATCTTAGATTCTGCCAGAATAACATTTATGGGAGTGCTACTTCTATATCGCATAGCCATTCTGAAATAACTATTTGGAATTTTCTGAAGGGAATTTAAAAGATTTAGAATGCGGAGAAATCATAAATGTAGAGTTTTCGAATCTAGATCTAATAATAGATTTTCTCAAAAAAATTAATATTTTCGGATCTCCCTCCCGAAAAGTTCCTCTGAGGTAATGCAAGATTCTCAACATTTGCAACATAATGCAAGATTACATTTATTGGTACGATAATTAATATGGGTTTGCCAATTAAGTCTCTTGTCTAGATACATGCCTAAGAATTTAACATGGTTAGATGGTTCAAGAATTGCATTACCTTTATTCACATGATATTTTTTACATTGATATTAATCTTATTAAATAAAACCAAATGGCACTTTTTGGGAGTCTATTCAAGACCTCTGTCACTACGAAATATTGCTAGGTCATTGACTAGGGTATCTAAAAGTTTTAGAGAGTGAACAACATTGATGATTTGTATAAACAATACTTATCGGCAAATTGCAAAATTAGTATTTCAATCATTAAAAGACGAGGTACATGCATAAATCATCATTTAAAGACGAGGTTGCATGCATAAATTGCAAACAGAAGAGGACTCAACACACTACCTTGTGGGACGCCCTTATTGACTAAATTCAAATTAACGGCATTATTGTTTTGTGGAAATTTTTTTGGTTTCATAAACTAAACTTTTAATAAAACACTCTGTTTTTTGGTAGATCACGTTCAATTAAATTGTTAATCAAAAAATCAGGTATGACATTGTCCCTTCATGTCTAAGAATAATGAATGAGATACTCTTTTTTAGAAAAACTTGAATGTATATGAGAAGTTTAAATTGAAAGATTATCTAAACAAGACTTACCCTTTCTGAAACCATACTGATATGAGGGATGCAATTTATTTGATTCCAACCAACAAGATAAACTATTATAAATCAATTGTTCCATAATTTTTAAAAATTACAGGACATCATAGATATGGGACAAACTTCATCAAAACTGGATTTAGGGATAAATGCAATGAGATCAGTTTTCTATTGTTCTGGAAAAATACAATTAATAAAAATATCTTTACATAAATCAAGCAGAACTCTTTTTAAAAATTCTGGTAGCATTATATATAATACCTTATCTATCTCTGGAGAAGATATGATAACAGTATTAAAAATGATTTTCAATTCTTCAAAAAAGAAATGAGAATCTAAAACATAATTCTTATTACTTTCAAAGTTAAAATTTGTAGTATCTTTTAAACTCATATTTATTTGTTTCTTTGGTGAACAAATATATTTTTCTCTTTCTTTCCTAGATGATTGTCTATTTAAACAATTTTTTAAAAATTATTTTCTTCCAAACGTTAGATATATTGGTATTTCAATTAATAGGCGCACAATTTTTAAACAATTCTTTTCTTCTTGTTTAAGAATCCTAAACTCTTTGGTTTCAATCAGTTTAAAATTCATAATTTTAACATCACTACATTTATATTTTAATGATGTAAATGTGGCTTTATGATTTCGAATTGCTTTTTCACAAGAATACTCCCACCATATACATCTGGGTTTAATTTTAGAAAAATTGGAACGTGTAACTTAATTCTTATTAATTGCAAATTGGAGAGATTTTTTTGTAGAATTGTTATGAAATTCAACAAAGACGTAGAATAGAAAAATATTGAATTGGAGGGGAAACTCCATCTACAATAAGGTGGCACCGTCTACAATAAGGTACAAAAGTTAATTGACATCACTGCACTCTGTGGCCAGAATGGGTACTTCTTGAGCGTTGAATTAGCTGGCTCAAGTGCACTGTTCTCTATCTATTATATGGAGGTCTTATTAATCTCCATAATATCACGTACTCTGCTAATTGTGCATCTATTTAAAAATAAAATAATTTGGGCAGGAGAATCGGTTGTAAATTATAAAAAACAAACGTTTTTGTGTTAAGTAGTCATAAAATATATTCTGTAAACTATAATTTTACATAATTATAGAACAATACAACACAGGTACAGAAGAATAATATGGTATTGCGGACATTACTATGAATTGCACACATATTACATTATTAAACAACCCTCGAACAAATATATGTGTGTTAATGAACTAATAATTTTTCTCCAACTTTTCAAGTCACAACATAAAATATACATCTTTTTTTTGTATGTGGAACAATTGGCATAAATTATTTTACATCAACATAATAAACTTTATTTTTAAAATTTTCGTGGGGATAGTACTTAATGAACTGTTATGTAAATAAAATTGGTATTTCGTGCGACCCACAACTCTGCATAGTTGGTATGTAACAGGCAGCGCCCTTGCTGTCTGTGATGTAAATAGGTTTGCTTTGGTGGCAGTTAGAAGGAACCGTTTTTCTTGTTCTCAATGTTGTATGAGTAATATTGTGTACATACCTGAATCAAGCTACATATCATGTTAAAATTCATAAAAAAATAACTGATTTGGTTAAGGATCATGAATATTGCTGATATCAGAAAGGTGGATACAAAATATGGAAATAATAAATTGGCATTGGACCTAAAAGCTGATGAACAAGGTTAAATGTTTAGTATAATTTTACCTAATCGATATGCTAAATTTTTAAAAGAAAACGATATAAAAACTTTAAAAAACTAAGAATTTGAGATTAGTGCGTAAAGACAGAGTATTATGACAGATGATATTATTGAATTAAGTTTCTTACATGATTGAAATCTGTTGAATGTATGATATTCATATTTGTTGCATTTTGTTTGGAAAAGAAAAAAAAAAAGAGGAAAAAAAAAAAAAAAAAAAAAAAAAAAAAAAAAAAAAAAAAACTGGTCGAGGGTTCTCTAATACAATTTTAATGAAAAGATGGAGAAAATTTAAAATGTAAAAATGTTGTCTAGAAAAATCTGTTCAGCATTTTTCCAAATTTCCACACCTCAAAAACATGTAAAAATGGGGATATTATCGAATAAAATTGTGAAAATATTAATAAATTCAAGTATTTTAATACGATTTTAATGAAAAACGGCCATATTTAGATATAAAAAAAGGGTGTCAAAAATGTGGTTCAGCAGGCCTGCTTTATATACTACTTCTGTATTAGAACTAATTTATTTGCCATCGTTCGTTAAATTAACCTTGCGTCAAAACTATTGCAACGGTTTGGAGACGGAAACCATCGTGAACAGACTTCGTGCTGTCGTACGATAAGATTACGAGCCTCTGACAGTTCAGCTCTCGAACGTGCTGATCGACGTGGGTCAGCCGCATGACACGGCTTGTGGGACCGCGCTGCCGATCGGCCTGCGAAGCTCTGCTATTCAGTATTAGAACGTCCCTTCGATAATGACACACAGGTGTGGAAAAGTTCTTCAGAGTAGCAAAAAGCGCATTGTTCTGAACGTTTTCAATTCGTTATTGCATAGGAATCCGTCGTTACCGGGGAAGCAAATCGCAGAGTTCATTGGAATATCCGTATCCAGTGTATTGACATTCCGGAAAGCGCTCACTGACCAAGAACAACTACAAACGCCAGAGAAGAAAAGAAGGGGAAGAAACCTGTGATTGAAGAAGCATACGATGAATTTGTAGTCAATGATGTTCGATTGAACGAAAGGACAAGAACATTAAAAGGACAAAAGTGCAGAAACGAAACACCAAAGTTTGCAAAATTGTTGCAGCTTGTAAATTGTGATCAAGAACTTTCGAATTTTAGGCCAACCAATTTATACAAATAATTGACATCCTGTTATTGACAATCACTTCCTGAAGCAGACGGATCGGAAGTATCGTAGTTGCAGTAACATGACATTAGCATGACAGCTCTTATTTCATTTGAATTGGCGGCGTATGTTACTCGCGTCATCGAACGTATTGCGCAAGGTGTCCAATCAGAAGCGTAGGGTGGCGGAAAGATTTCTTCAGTTTGTTTACTGCAGATTTTGAACGGATAATAGTGAATGCTCCAATAAATGCGATGATGATAAAATAATAATAATAATAATAATAATAATAATAATAATAACCCACCTGGGGAGTACATGACCTTGACGTTGGTGGTGGAGCTTGAGTATCCCAATGACCCTAAGAGCTATTCCGGCGGTAGCGTAGCTACTGGTCGGGTTTCCCTAGTCGGACAGGTCGAGGGGGAGGGGTCAGACGAAGACGTACTCCAGAATAGGACCTATAGAAGAGGCAGTCTGCTGAAGACACGAAGATGGCCTCGAAGGAACCCGTCTCTCCAGGGATTGTTAAAGAGAGCCCGTGCCCGGGGCAACATGGGCGAAGTCTCTAACGGCCAAAAATGGGCGGAAGGAGCAACCCTTCATGTGGGGTTAATACACAAGATGGCAGGTGGAAAGGCCATGAGATAGCAGTCCTATCAGACCACACCCATTTTGGAATGGAGAGATCATTGGAAATTTGCCTCGGACCAGAGCCGCTGCCTGGGGAGCGCCAGGGCACAGATGGAGCTAGCGCCGTCTGTGACAGCATGCGAACCGCTAGTGGTATGTTGTTGAACAGGCGGCACACACCGGGATACTCGAAATTACTACAGCCGAAGAAAGCAGCACTCACGATCTTTCAGCTGCACCTGAGCACAGTGTTTCCCAGACATCACTTGGGACCACTGTGGCAGGCCTGCCACGACGGAGAGTTCAGTGGACGAACGAAATGAATGAAGACATCATCAGGTTATATTATCGCGTTACCCGTTGCGATTCAATTCGTATAAGATATCGGCAGGAATTACATAGATGTTTTACCCAACAGTACCCACGTTTATCTCACATCACTGAGCAAAATATCGCGGACCGAAGAGCATTAATCCATAAATCTGATAAATATGTTTCATGTACAAGAAAAAATGAGATTAAAGCTGAAGTGCAAGCACAGTTAGAGCAACAAGGGATCACAGAAGCCTCAGTAATACCCGTCACACAAATTCAAACCCCAGCATCAGGCATCCCTCTGCACGAAGCGCCTTCAGACGAATATCCTACTTTCAGAGATCAACTATATGAAAATCTCGAGTCACAATATCGGCTGGCAAATATTCAATATGGAGGAATGAATCCTAATGTTAGACCAAGAGTCCCGAAACAGCACTCAAAGAAACTGGCAATGCTAGTTAAGATGGCAAACGAACAAATTTTGGTAAAAGAGACGTCTCACATTACGACCTATGACAGCCTTGATTCTGCAATATATTGTATGGCAATGGCAATAGTGAGAGCAAATGGTGGTAAAATTATCGAAATTCACCCACAACGGAACCCCCAGCTACATCAGAAAGACCATGGAAAATCCATGGAAAATCAGACTACAGAAGAGAATAGAACGCCTCCGATCAAATATCGCTACACTCGAAGCCTTCCAAAGAGGAGACAGAAGTAAATATCTGAAAAACAGAGTAAAAGTCATTAAGAAGAAACATCGCAAACGCACACACTATAATCCTGATAATAGTCATCTGCTTGAATTTATAGATACTCTAAAACAGAAACTAAGCGTTTACAGCCAACGCATGAGACGTTACACCAAAAGTCTAAAGCGGAAAGTAGAGAACAGAGATTTTCTCAAGAGCCAAAAGGATTTCTTCAGAAAGATGAATGAAAAGAACACAGAAGTGAACAGCTTACCGGAGAAATCTACTTTTGAAGAGACCTGGAGTAAAATATGGTCGACGGAAAGTCGCTTCAACGCCAACGCACCTTGGCTAGAACAGGTCAGGAATGCAACAGCACATATCACCGAAATGACAACCGGTCAAATCACCCTAGATATTCTACAAAAAGTTGTACAGAAACTTCAAAATTGGAAATGCCCTGGATCAGACGGCCTTCATAACTACTGGTTCAAAAAGTTCACCTGCCTCCATGGAAAAATTCTAAATCTCATAAACCGCTATCTGAATAAGCCTGAAGAAATGTCGCACTTTCTGTGTGAAGGTGTCACATATATGAAGCCAAAAACCAGTGATGCTACAGATCCTATGAAATATAGACCAATCACTTGTCTCAATTCTTTCTACAAAGTCATCACAAGTTGTTTGTCAATGGTTATTGAGAAACACTGTGTAGCAAATTCTATCTTAGCCGAAGGTCAGAAGGGATGCAGCAAGGGCTCCCTTGGATGTAAGGAGCAACTACTCATTGATAGTGTGGTCATGTCTCAAGCATGTAAGAAGAAACGCAACTTGTTCACCTGTTTCATTGATTGTAGAAAGGCATATGACATGGTTCCGCATGATTGGCTCCTCTATGTGCTGTCGCTATATCGTGTGAACTCGACAATCGTAAATTTCCTGAAATCCATCATGGGCAAATGGAAGACAACTATTCGTGTCACTTCAAAAAATGAAACAATGATTACCAAGGAAATAAATATAAAGCGCGGAATCTTTCAAGGAGATAGCCTGAGCCCTTACTGGTTCTGCTTGGCAATGAACCCGTTATCGACATTTCTAGAAGACCTGAAATTAGGTTTCGAACTGAGATGCACTGAAAGATTGCAGATAGCCCATTTAGCGTATATGGACATCAAACTCTACTCTGGTACGATGCGTGGCTTAAAAATTCAGATGAAAGCTACTGAAGACTTCTCCCGGGACATAAATATGCAACTAGGCATTGATAAATGCAAAATACAACAAATACAGAAGGCTACTAGTGAGCTCACATACGAGACTGTTGATGGAGAAACAATCACTGCTCTGGAAGCTGATGAGCTCTACAAATACCTTGGGATTCAGCAAGGAAATATGATTGCACATCATCAACTGAAGGGGATACTTAAAACAGAGCTTACCAACCGACTCAAGTCAGTGTTAAAAACTTCCCTCAACTCCCGAAACCTCACGGCTGCCATTAACTCGTATGCTATACCCATTATCACCTTCTCGATGGGTATTCTTAAATGGTCCACAACCGACCTCGAGGATTTGGAGAGACTAGTAAGAGTTCAAATGACACGCTTCGGTTGTCACCATCCTAAAAGTGCGATACAGAGGGTCACACTGCCTCGACCAATGGGAGGGCGTGGTATTGTGAAGTTCACGAATCTCCATGCCAAACAGATAATAGCCATGAGGAAGTATTTTGCAGAAAAGGCAGGCACTACTCTACTCCACAAGGTACTTGTGCAGGCAGATTACACGCCCCTCAATCTAAAACAAGATATGCAAGTTCATCAGCTCTCCTTGCAGCAAGAGATCGATTCCTGGAAACAGAAAGCACTCCACGGTGCATATCCTGCTGCAGTAGCCAATCCAAATGTCGACCAAGAAATGTCGTACAAATGGCTCAGTATAGGATATTTGTACCCTGAGAGCGAAGGTTTCATGATAGCAATACAAGATCAGGTGATTCCCACAAAGAATTACCTAAAATATATCATCAAAGACCCAGGAGTACTAACTGATGAATGTCGCATGTGTGGTCGAGATCATGAAACCATTCAGCACATTATATCAGGCTGTAGCTGTCTAGCTCCCACTGACTATAAAGTGAGACACGATCAAGTGAGCCACATCATCCATTCCAAACTAGCTAAAAAGCACAGGCTACCTCAGAAAGTGGATGCACCATACTACCAGTATCATCCAAAAGCGGTACTAGAAAATGAGACACATAAGTTATACTGGGACCGTAGTATTCTGACAGACAGGACAATTCAGCACAACAGACCTGATATTACTCTTTGGGACAAATCTGCAAAGAAAGTTTGGTTTATTGATGTTGCAGTCGTCAATACCAGCAATATGATGACAACATGCAAGACTAAAATCGACAAATACAGAGAACTAGTATTTGCCGTAAAAGAACAATGGCGAGTGCCAGAAGTGAAAACTATCCCAATTGTACTATCAGCAACTGGCGTGATACCAAAACTCTCTGCAGATCGCTGGAAGAACTCTGCTTGGAGAAGAGCATTATCATCGGCCTCCAGAAGTCGGTTATAATCAGTACCTGCTCACTAGTCAGGAGATTCGTTCCTTCCGGTGTTCGAGTCCCGCCCGGGGGAATGGGTGTATTTGTGTATGTCTGTACGAGTGTGTTGCGCTTTCACCCCTCATTATCATGATCATTTCAGCTTCCATACCCAGAGGGATAACAACTCTGGGGGATAAAAATCGGATTCAGCCAAATGCTGGTTCCCAATTAAAGTTACATGCACCTGCCACCGCGATAATGATGCTGAGCCACGGTAAATGCAGGATGCATGCGTGGTCCTAGACGGTCTATACGCGAGCAAAATAATAATAATAATAATAATAATAATAATAATAATAATAATAATAATAACAATAATAACAATGTGAGAGAATACTTATTATGAATTATTGAGAATAATATTTTATTGTTTCCTGTCGAAATTACCTCTCCAAGAGCAGTGAGACGATTTCAGGTCGCGCAACGGGAAATAACTAGTCGACCCACTGTGCCAACTGTTTCCGCCGATCGATACACTGCCAACATGTGCTTCTGCCCCCTCTGCCGGAAAGCCCCCGCGCGAAGGAAGAGGCAGCAAGCCACCGCCCCGTCTCGGGGCACCGGGCCTGGCCTAAGGCATACACGAGCGAGGAGACGCGAAATAAACGGTTTTGGGGGAAACGCAAGCTGATTTTTAAACAAGTAGCCCGAGAAGAAATCTCGAAAGACCAACTCAAACTTTTCCCGACGTGTTTCACAAAGGTTTCCCCCTCACATTTCTTCGCCTGTTGAACACCACTGCACATTCAGATGAAGTTTCCCTCACATGTCGTCTCTACCTCATACATCTCTACGCCGAGAAGTGCAGAGGCCTCTCTCCCCTTGCTTAATCGTGGCGCTACCCTCGTAAGAGGTCCCGTACAGCGGGAGACGTCGCTACGTCGAACGGCGTCTTGTTCTTCCAACGCCCTTTGCAAGGCTTGAGGTCCCTCCTGGCGCCGGCCGCGAGCAGCGCGCGCACCGCTTCCTCGTTGTTATTGTACGCCGCCCGGTGCAGAGGCGTCTCTCCGTCCATATCCCTCGCGTCGACGTCGGCGCCCGCGCGCACCAGCAGCTCCACGCACCGCCCGCTCGAGTCCTTCGCCGCAGCGAAGTGTAGCACGGAAGAGCCTCCGCCGCACGAGACGGCGTTCGGGTCGGCGCCACGTTGGAGAAGAAGCGACATCAAATCCGCGTGCGCCAACCACGCTGCGTTAAATAGAGGAGTGTAACCATCTCGACCAGTGTAGTTGACGTCGGCGCCGGACTCTATGAAGCACAGCGCGTCAATTAGGTTTCCTTTATCTGTCGCCTCGCACAGCTGCTCTTCCAGGGGAGAGGGAGAGGATCGTGCCCTCTCCCTCCTCAACTCCATCTGGCGCACTCGGACCTCTAGCGGGAGCTCCACCCCCCCACTCCTCGCGCGTTGTTCGTCTGCTGCTGCGCCGTGGTGGCCGGCGCGTGTGGGAGTGGAGGAAGAGGAGGAGGGGGGCTCTTCCCCACCGCCCGCTGCTACCCCTCCCGTCGCCGGTGCTTCGCGGGCGCTGGCGGCGGAGGTGGAGGCGGCGGTGGCAAGAGACGCACTTGTAGATTGAGGCTTCTCCAGTTGGCGCAACAGAGCCTCAACGCGGGGCATGAACGTTTGCACCGCACTCTGCAGAGAGGCCTCTACATCATTCACACGGCCCTCCAGGCGCCGCAAACCTCCATCCCCTTCAGATTCCTCGGGAGCCATCGTTCTCTCTTCCGCAGCCATCACTCTGTCGTGGGTCTCTTCAAGTCGCTGCTGCAGAGCGCGGATGGCGGCGTCCTTCTCCTGCAGCTTCCGCTCCACCTCTCGCAACGCCGTTGTCGCTCTCTCCTCCTGCAGGCGCAGGGCCTCCTGCATCCTATTTTCAGCCTCTTGGGCTTTACGTTCCAACTCTTGTTTATGCAGATGCAGGGCCTCCTGGATCTCGCGCTCCGCCTCCTGCTTCTGCAGGCGCAGGGCCTCCTGCATCCTCCCCTCAGCCTCCTGGACCTTGCGCTCCGCCTCCTGTTGCTGTTGGCGCAAGGCCTCCTGTAGCTGTCCCAGCTCCTGCGCCACCAACTGGAAGGCGTCGCCGACGGCGTCCGCGCCATCTTCTGCACCATTCTCTCCAGCACTTCTGGGACTCGCCATCGTTTGCTTTGGGCCTCTGAAACAAACAAAATTTAGCTTAAGTAGTAAAGTTATTTATTCATGGAAATTCATATTGAATACTGTACATTCATTACAATCCAACAAAAATCTCTAATAAGCAAAACTTGGAATACTTAGGACGTCATATTTCAGTGAAAAACTAGAAATAAACAGTGGCAAAATCTAGAGTTGGGAACGCCCATAAGAATCACTGACATTACAACTACGTAAGCTTGGCCACGTTTCAGTCTCGTGTCCCTCGCAGTCATCTTCATATGAACAAGCGGTACTTGTTTTTGATTCCGTTATTTACAGTGAGGCAATGCTGAGTGTAAAATTCCACAAGTCAAGAGAAATCCGCCAAATGTTTCGTGACCGCTCAATATTTTGTGATTAGAACGTGGAGTCGACGTATTTCGGACGACGAGAGAGCGTAGGCAGAATCTAGTGCACGTAGTCACAATGGTACAGAGCTTTCAGGGCAGTAAAGGATTTTAATGACAGCTTCTATAACAAATGAGCGTCGCTGAACACCGCATCGCTCTCCGATAAATATTCCACAAGTCATGTATAAAATACTAATAAATGTATAAAATACTAATAAATAACAAATGTAACTCAAACTTCATTTCATATTACAAAACATATAATTCGATCCTTAAAAAAGTAATCAAACAAGCAAAAATTATAACAAATGATAAGTACATTGCAATTGCACGTAATAAAACAAAAGCCATGTGGGACATTATTAAAAAGACAACAGCACCAACTAATAATAAAAAAAACAACATAGAGCTCCACTACAAAAACGAAACTGTACAAGACCCACAAGAAATAGCTGATATATTCAATGAACACTTTTCACAAATTAGTAATAAGTTAATCTCTCAACACTCTCTAAACAACGGAACACACCAAACAAACACTAATATTACACAAATTGTAAATTCCATATTTTTATATGAAACAACCCCCTCTGAAATTTTTAAAATCATAGGACAAATGGAGAATAAATTCTCAGCAGGCATGGACAACATTCCAGATTTTCTTATTAAACACAGTGCTCCATGTATAGTGCAACCACTCTCTCACATCTGCAATTACTCTCTAAAATCAGGCATATTTCCAGATATATTCAAAACAGCAAAAATTAAACCATTGTTTAAAAAGGGCAATAGTTATGACCCAATGAACTACAGGCCTATTTCCCTGTTATCAGGATTTTCAAAAATTCTGGAAAGACTTTTCAATGATAGACTCAAACAGTTTCTCAATGCAAATAATGTCCTTACAAATGCACAACATGGCTTCAGGAGTAATAGATCCACAGACACAGCCATCTTCTCCTTTTTAAATGACATACTTGTTGCCCTAAATCAGAAGGAAATTCCCATTGGCCTTTTCTTAGATTTGTCAAAAGCCTTTGACATCATTGACCATCATATACTTTTAAGAAAACTAAAAATGCTAGGGATTCGAGGCATTGCAGGCCAATGGATCAAATCATATTTATCAAACCGTAGCCAAATAGTTGCCCTCCAACACACTAAAGAAAACAAAATCTCCTCATACTACTCCTGTCCTCAAATAATAAATTGTGGAGTCCCGCAAGGATCCATCCTTGGGCCAATACTATTCCTTATATACATAAATGACATGCCTTTGGCTTTAAGGAACAACAAAATAATTTTGTTTGCAGATGACACAAACATCATCATCAAAGCAAAAACACAACAATCATTAGAAAAAGAAACTCACAAAACTTTGCAAGCACTAGTAAAATGGTTTCAAGACAACAAACTCATCATAAACACCAGCAAGATAGTCTCTCTAAATTTCATGAATCCTCGATGTAAAGACAAACTCTCACAGCATTTGCTCATAAACAATAACCCTGTAACAATATCTCATGAAACTACCTTCCTCGGGCTAACAATTCAAGAAAACCTAAAATGGAACACTCACATATCAAATCTTAACAAGAAGCTTAGCAAATCTTGCTATGCCCTATACACCCTCAGGTCAAGCTCCAACATTGAGACACTTCGAACAATGTATTTTGCAAATGTGCACTCACACCTAAAATATGGAATAATATTCTGGGGAAATGCCCCTGAAAGCACTCGCACATTTATTATCCAAAAAAGAATACTGCGAACAATGACCAGCACTCATAAGCTGGAGTCTTGCAAACACTTGTTTAATAAACTAAGGATTCTTCCTCTACCATGCATGTACATATTTGAAATAGTGGTCTTCACAAAGAAAATTCTCATGGAAAACAAAGACACTTTTACTTTAAATTCTGATGTACATAACTACAACACCCGTCAAAAGGATAACCTACATGTTCCCCACTCTGAAACTACACTTTATCAAAAAAGTACCCTAATAGAGGGCATTACACTTTACAACAAACTAGGCAATGATATCAAAGACATAAACACAATTCATACATTTAAAAGTAAATTGAAAGCTTTCCTGCTTAACAACATGTTCTACAGTGTAAAGGAATCTTCAAATTACAACATTTCCCTTAAAAAATATAAATAAATAAGAATTTCTTATTCCATTAGACTTTCTGTTTCATATGAACTGTTTCAAGCTGAAAATGATCCTGTGAAATAGAGGGAGAATAGAAGAAGAAAAAAAACTGGTCAAAACTTGCCTCCTCACCATTTCAAGTTATAAATATAGAATGTACTACTATTGTAAAATTTGATGTAGTTGCAAACATAATTGATATGTATTATTAATGTAATTATTATTGTTAATGTAATTATTATTATTAATGTTAATTATTAGCAGATAATTTATCTACTGTATAATATCTTAATCTAACTGTAACAAGTATTGTATTTCTAGGCCAATGACCCCATCTCGATCAGGTTTTGTTCAGTTTCCCTGGTCCTTTGAGCAAATGCTGAGATGGTCCCTTGTTTGCTCCTGAACAGTAATATAACTTCGCTCTCTCCACCCAAGGCATCATATTGACTCGTCATACACGATTGTAATTGTATATGTGACTCAATAAATATTATTATTATTATTATGATTATTATTCTTTCGCCAGTCGGCTGAGTAGCAGTGTAAGCTGGCCGAGTTTTTGTAATTGAATGTATTTTCATAATGTGAAGGTTAGAAATAGTTTTCACGAGGGATTCATTGTATTCCACTATTATTAATGACGCAAAATTGTACGAATTGTAACAAAAAAATTCGAAATGCTGTAGATAATATGTGTGACACCAGACAGGAGAATGACGAATATTCTGCTGAATCCCCGACGTAGGCCTTGTGAAAACTATCGGAATTCTGTCGGTATTTTTTGATATTGCTTGTTCAGAACTTTCAAATTAATATGTGCTGTAAAATGTTTTGCAACTAGAATAATTGATACTGATAATTTCTATTGACTGATCATTATGATTAACAATCGATTGAATGGATGAAAACCTGAACAGTGTAAAGTGACATTTTGTGAATTCTGAGAAAACTGTTAACTTTATTCAATATCACTGTAAAAATGTGTTTCTTTGTTTCATTATTAAAACCACGGCATTTTAAATTCTTTATGAAATCACAAATTTACATTGACTCTGAAATAGTTTACTACAAACAATTTATAAAATGTCACTTACACTTTTTTGGTTTTCACCCATTCACTTATTGATCTTTGACATTCAAATAATTCATGGCACTTTTTAACCCATGGTGTACCTAATATATACATTTTAAGAACTGACTTTTTGTTTTATATTTTTAAGAAATTCACATGAAAGTTATTAATCTTTTAAATAACTATGTGTATTTTGCCAATCAGTACTCAGAGAATGTTTACTAACTGCAGTCTTTTTCCTCAAAGAAACCTTTAACACAGTGTGAATATTTTCCAAAGGTGTATAATCAGTAGAACCCAAAATTTAATAAAATATTAAGTAGCGATTAATGGTGGTCTTGTGTTAATTATACATGGCTAACATTTCAATGAAGCACTGCTCTACCTGCCTTGAATTGTTGAACAAAGAATTACAGTTTTTAATTATTATTACTACAATTTCACAATTAACTAAACAAATATGTATGTACTTGTTATTATAAGAATATTATAAGATGTTAAATAATAAAGTCTATGCTATAAATACTCCGCTTTCTCTATGAACATTTTAGACTTAAGAAATGAAAATTGAAAGGTTTCATACCTTCAATAACTTTATTATCTATAAATAAATATACTACAAAAAATCTATAAGTGAAAGTCATTTTGAACATGGGATGACAGGTATCATAAAAGTAAATATATAAATAAAAAAATAACTCTATGTTTCTGTCGTGATTTGTTTGAAGGATACAAATATTGCATCAAACACCTTCAAAGTTCAATAAATATTATCTTCTTTCATTATTTCAAGTCAAACTTTATGAAATTGAAATTATTTTCCTAAGTACTTAGAGAACATGTGTCCTAAAAAGTCAATGATCTACTAGTAAAGAGCTCAAAATCCAGTGAGCCATGATGAGGAGAATAATGTTTTAGTTTGGAACAAAAATTATACATAGGAAATTTTAAAAATCAACAGTATTTAATAATAATAATAATAATAATAATAATAATAATAATAATAATAATAATAATAATAATAATAATAATAAAATGTCGGCCCCGTGGCACGGACGGTTGCGGCAGCCGTCGTCTGTGCCGAGGAGGCTGCAGGTTCGAGTCCTGCGTAGACATGGTCGTATTTGTGATTGTCCCTTCACCTATCATCATCATCCTTTCATCTCATAATTCACACTTCAAGGCGTAACAACCTTGTTGTAATCCAAGGATACAGCTGAAAAGCTGATCCTGGAAGAATAACACACGTTAATCGTGTGGCGTGGTCAGTAATGGCCTATACGCTAATAATAATAATAATCATAATAATAATAATAATAATAATAATAATAATAATAATAATAATATTTATTGAGTCACATATACAATTACAATCGTGAATGACGAGTCAAATATGATATATTTAGAGGGAGTACAATCGCATACATCTTGGGAGCAGCGGTGAAGTTACATTTATTTTTATTGTTCAGAAGCAAACAAGGGGCCATCTCAGCATTTGCGTAAAGGACCAGGGAAACTGGACAAAAAACCTGATCAAGATGGGGTCATTGGCCTAGTGATTATACAATACTTGTTACAGATATATTAAGATATTACATAGGAGATAATTATTTTTAGCAGCAAATAGTTGAATATTTGACTTACTTTAATTTAATTTAAAATACTTTAACACTTCAGGATTTATACCATTTCATTTCTAGAATATCATTTTCTTGATATAGTGATTTTACTGCTACAATTTATAATAATAATAATAATAATAATAATAATAATAATAATAATAATAATAATAATAATAATAATAATAATGCCGATCAGATGGCCGAGATCGCTAAGGCAGTAGTGCCGGAGTGGTCTCGGACCAGAAGATCGCATGTTCGAGTCCCGCCTCGGGCATGGGTGTATTTGTGTGTGTTTGTATGAGTGTGTCGTCCTTTCACCCCTCATTATCATCATCATCATTTCATGTTTCATACCCCCAGGACTAACAACCCTGGGGGATAAAAATCGGATCCAGCTTAAATGCTGGTCCCCCCAAAGAAGTGTTCGCAAGCACCTGCCACCGTGATATTAAATGAAAAACTGAGCCACGGTAAATGCAGGTTGCTTGCCCTGCGTGGTCCTAGTCGGCCGAAACGAAAATAATAATAATAATAATAATAATAATAATAATAATAATAATAATAATAAATACAATAGATAACATTACTTATTAAATAATAATAATAATAATAATAATAATAATAATAATAATAATAATAATAATAAATACAATAGATAACATTACTTATTAAATAATAATAATAATAATAATAATAATAATAATAGTAATAGTAATATTAACAGTACATGATAACAATTATGGTATCAGCTACATATGATTTAACAGTATTAGTATATTCCTTGATGAAATCTTGAAATGGGGGAGGAGGCAGGTTATGGGCAGATTTTTTCCGACTTCTACATCTAGTCCTACTGCAGCACCTGAAATCACATTGCACACGATAGTCATTGAGGTATTCCTGAATGCTATAAAAAAGTTTTTGCCCAAGGAAGTGTTTAAGTTTTTTTTTTGAAGTTGTACAAGCCTGTTGTGTTTCTCAGATGTATTGGTAATTTGTATTGTAACATCTTAAATGACAACATTTGAGGTGATTTGATTGGTTATCAAACCCGACCTGTGTAATTTGATAACTTTTAATCTCATATTCTATTAAGATGTCTTATGATACTTATTTCATAAGTAATATACTCTTTAAAAGACAAAACTTTTAATTAAATCTTCATTTATGATTCTTTTCTATTCAAAGAAAGAATATTTTTCTATTATCAGAAGATAGTTTTTGATTTATATGGTGTATGTTGTCAGAATATATTTTCAATGCAGGTTCACACACATCCAAAATTAACTTAACAAAATTGAAAAAGTTCTTCCTTTAATAAAAAATTATTAGAATTACTTTTAATTATTAAAAATTTCAAAGGTAGTCAACAACAGCAGATTTACTGACATGACTACTTATATCTTTTGAGAAGTATAGCACTCAATACTGTAATTAGGGAGGAGACACATATATAATTTAAATATTCATACATACATGAGGAAGGGTTCATTAATTGCAAGAAAAGACAAAAGGCAAAGACTACTAAGAAATAAAGTTATTAAATTAATTTTGGGAAAAAATTAATGATATATTTATCAACCCAGTTTCATGGGCAGCCATGTTCCTATTAATTAGAAACATCAGAGGGTCCTGGAATGGGACCACTGAGGGTATCATAAGAGATATCCTGAATATATATTATTACTGCAATCTCTGAAGCCTCCTTTCTTATTTCTACTCTACACTCTTCTTTAATATCCTTTGCAGTATGTGCCATACAATTATCCCAAATATAGCAGTGTTCAGAATAAATGAGTATTTTATATTAGTAACATTTCTGCAAAATATCTCAAGGAAATATTTCTCCACAGTAATCAGTTATAATTCTTCCTTTAATTTTTTGTTGTTTCGTGATTGAAAGTGGTATCATGATGACATTGACAATATCTTTTAGACTGGTTCCTCACCAACTGGATAGTATTTTAGTGACAATAAGGGGTAGAGGAGAAACAGAACTCAATGACCAGCTTATTCAATCATTTCATCTTCCCCATATCATATGATTTATGAAATGATAAGAATATTGACAATCATTACATTAAAAAAATACAAAAAATAAAATTGTGTTATTCTATGATTTAATTCAACAAAACTTACACTTATTTCAGTGAGAAACTTTTTCTAAACAACAGTATCAGAAGCTTTTCTACATTCTGTAAGCAAACTTTATGTTCCAATTAAAATTGTATTACTGATTTTACTATAAGATCATTGAACGCAATTGAATTTAATGTACTCCACTCTTTATAGCGATGTAAATAACATTGAAACAATTACTGTTGCGACTGAATTGTATATCTCGTGCAACTTGCCCTTACCTCTACTCCTACCACTATGGGCAAAAGGAGAGTTCAACAAACTGTGCGCATAGTGAAACTACATTTACATCCAGAAGCAAAAGAAGTGTACATCTCAGCATTTGCTCAATGGATCAAGGAAACTGGACGAAAACCTGATCTAGATGGGGTTCCTGATTTTGCCAGTCCGTACGTTTCCAACAGAGGAATGAAGGAAAAAGTGGGTGTTTGTTTTTCCTAGTATCATATCTCTAAAATTTGACTGATGATATCCAAAAGATTCAGTCAAGTAAATTATAATTATGTAACGTACTTTAATTATTTAACGTACTTTAATTATTTAACATAACGGAAATGTTTTCACTCTTTCCATTCTCCACAACTGACTCGAAAACTGTGAATAAATCGAGAGGAATTAAACTTTCCCATCTAATAGACGATGATTTATAAATATTCAGACAATTCCTGGTAATTCAGCTATTTAGATACAACCAGAGCCCAGATTTTTTATGCAAATGAATATATTTTTTGTTACTTGTTACTTGGAAAGAGATCACATATCTTTACAAATGTGACCATTTAGAGCATTCCTGATGAATTTTATTTTGTATATTTTGACATATTTTACGATTTCTGCATATTCAGCATAATTTTTGGAAAAACAAAGGGAAAATGGTAATAATTTATTCCAATCAAACTTCTTGTAATTGGTGAATTATGACTTATTAGCCTCAAAACTGATGCCAATTGATATAGTGTAGTGTATATCACTTGTATCATGTGTGCAACCAAACGTACGATTGAATTTTGGGCAAGGGGGCATGAGTCATCGCACTCAGTGTCTCAGACTCAAATGAAATGTAAACCTGTGATTTTATCTGTCAGGAATCATTTTTCAGTAACCGAGAGCGTATGCACGGTCATGATCGTACCATCCTAAGAAGCTTGCCAGTCATCATTAGGCCATCCAAAGAAAGATATCTCTAATATCAGGAAGCAAATCCACTTGGGTTGGCCCAATTTATAAAAGTATCAATAGACAGACGAACCAGTTTTTCAGAAAAAAATTTAGAAATGGATCTTGTCATATATTTTAATAATTTTTATTGAAATATAGAATGTTCTTTTTTCTATGATTTTATGGACCTTTTTTTCTTAAATCTTCTTCTCATTCCTCAATATTACGATTAACAAATAAATGACAGTGATGCATGGTTAATTAAAGTGAAAATAAAAAATATAATTATTTTCAAAATCTATTTTTCTACTGACGATTCTTTTCTTAATAGTTCAGAACCAATACCATCATAACACAAATCAAATATTTCTACAAATATTTTTCATTGCATTTTAGTAATAAACATTTATTTCTTTTTGAATTTTATACTGCACATTTTAAAGATTTATCATGTATATTATACAGCATATTTTAGGCATTTTTTCTGAATGAAAATCTGGGCTCAATCAATGATAATTTGAGAATGTATACTGATAGTCAAATGTAATAAAATTCTTTTTAAAAAAATTTAAATTAGCAGTATAAAAAAATGATGTGTCAGTCCAAAAACTAAAATGCTTGATGTTTTTTAAACTCATATGCTTATTTAGATGACATAAAATCAATTGCTTAATGATTTTTGTACACTTGTCTTGATTAATCTCTAACATGTCAATTTTAATGCTTTTACAGAAAGGTAGTACTTCAAATTTTATTTATACATTTGGCCTTCATATGAAGAAAAATGTTAGTCTGCATGGGATTTCATAAAACGTAGCCCCATCTCCCTGCCAAAATTCTTAGAGCAATATTTAAGTGGGCAATCTTTCAGCTTTGAAAAGGGTAAGGAAATCCACCTGCAATGTATCTTAAAGTTCATAATTTTTTACTTCCATGCATTTCCCTGAAATCCAAAAACAACATCCATTGAGTACTTGCAGGTCAAAATTGTTAATGGATATTTGCCAGGGGATGTAACAAAGCATCTGCTTCAGCTGCCCTGCAAACGGTGATGGTAAGAAGGGTGATCACTGTGAACATGACAGGAGCGTGGGATGAGGGGGGAGGGTGATGGGCAGAACCAACGTGGGATTGTGCAGAACAGCACAGAGGAGGCAAGGGCAGGGATGCAGTACAAGTGAATTCCGATTTTCCTGTCAAATACACATGGTGGTAAATAAATACCTTTACAATGCGGGTTACTGCAGATAATTAAAAAATAACTTTAAGGACAAAATTACTACAATAAAAATGTTTTATGCATGACAAACTATAGAAGAAAAGAATATTGATTTAAATCATGATTCATCAAACGTTATTAAGCCTGATATCTTAAATAAAGCAGTGGATCAATTAATTAGTGTTAAAAAAAGTAGTTTGGTATTTGTTTAATTTTGAAACTTCAACTTCAGGGGGATGGCTTTTTTCCTAAACAGGCTTAATTTCTTTCTATACATGTAAGTACATTAAAAGGAATAAGTCAATAGTTAATATTATTTAATGTGCATTATGATAGAAATTAATGTAATGTACTTAAAACACAAAGTTAATTATTTTTTAATAGAAAGATGAGTAATATTTATATTCTCCACATAATCAACTAGCTTCCCAATACTTCAGTTCAAAATGGACTTCTGATCGGTTGAAGGAAGCTGTAAGTTCTGTTTTAGTAATTTTTGGAGGAATAACTTATTTAGAACATATTTCTTATGACACTGAAACATTAAAAACATCTTCCCTCATTAAAACATGCATTTATTGCTCGAAGTTATTTATTAATTACTATGAATGGTATGGTATTGAAAATATTTGTGTACGTCACTGGTAGAAAAAACAAAACAACGAATTGACCAATACCATCTATATACATAACATTTTAAAAAGAAATTTTATACAGAAATATTGTATTACAAAAAATAAAGTTTTTGATTAACATTAATTCTGTTTTTCTATTTTGTCATCCTGGTAATTTGGACACTGCATATCCATTGATAATAAGTGCATGGGTTTCATATACACGAATATCATTGCTTATTAACTTTTTTTCCCCTAAATATTTCATAAAGAAATAACCACTTGGTTCTGAAATGTCTTTGCACCAACAGTAATGTCACAACGTTTGTAAACAGATACATAACCTACCTGTCTAAGTAAGGAGCTAATCTATTATCAACTGTTCGGTTGCTCGCTGACAATGTATGACTTTTGACAGCTTGAAAGTCAGAAATTGCGTGAAGATAACTGTTTTAGCCCAGCCAGCTGTCTGTCAGCCTAGAGATTGCTAGAGATATTGACTATAAATTGGGCGTTGTCCCCTGGTTGTCCATTCCTTCCAGCGCCTTCCAAATGGCAAAGTAGTTACAACTTTGGTAGATCGCAGCACCAGAGCCTAATGTTTTTTTGTCACTGATAGGCGACGCGACGTCATCAGGGCTACCCGCGAACTTCGAAGATGACATCAAAATTTGCGACTAAACTACGATGTTTAAAAAATCTCAGAAATGCCATCTTGAAACGACCTCGCAGTTCGGAGGCTGTACGATGTTTTGTGCCCTTCAGGTCGAACGGCAATTCTTAAATATGAAGTTGCTTGGGCTGCTTGCGGATTTGGTAGCACCCTCGGTTAAGCCATGCTACCTTCCGTCAAAAAGTACTGAAAAATTCAAGAGGAAGTAGATTGCTGACTCGCTCTCCTGAAACTGTAACTCGGATTTACATTGAATGAAAATTCTCTAAACCTGGTATCTGCTTTGGCCCACATAGACCATGTATCTTCTGGGCTCCCAGTTTGTATCCTACTCTCATCAGCAATGACATTATGAAATTCAGTCATACATTGAAGTAAGGTTGGTAGCAAGATTTTCTGTTACATGCCAAAACAATATTGTATGAATCAGTGCAAAAATGGTTCGATGTCACATTTTGCGGATTTTGAGTTAACAGTGGGAAACTGTTCTTAAAACAGAAATTCAACTTTCTATACATAAATGTTCGTTGTCTGTGAATTCCATGACGTCTGTAGTGTCGTTCAACTATTAATGCTAAGAAACAATGATCGATGTTCAGAACTTAGAACATTTTTGCTTGCACTTCAAAATTTGAAGCTCTACGACATCGAACGTTTTTGTTTTCTCCGATTCAAAAGTGTAAATGTGTTGGCTAATATAAAATATACGTATATTCATGGACATGCGGGACAGTTGACTCCGGTTATTGCGAACTTCTGAGGACTAACATTTTTGGTTCGCTACATCAGAGGTTCCCTATTTCTGATGTCAAAATTAAATAGGATTTCCCCCCAATTATTGATTTCATTATCATAGAGATACAGCAAAATACATTAACAGCACAAACTGAAAATTTCAAGATCTTTATTTGTGCTTAAAATATCAATTATTTTCAATTGTTTGCTTCGTACATTTTTCATTAGTAATTTCTCTAGATACTTCCCCAGAGCTCGTGCTTTCTACATACTTGATTCCGCATTGGGCACTGTTTCTAAGAGTCGCAATGCGATCTTGTCACCTTTCAATGCCTGGAGGGGGGGAGGTGTCGCCAGGCTATGGGGCAGTCGCACGCTTCCTGTCATCTACGTAGAACACATCGCGCTTTATCCTGCGGAATCACGGAACCAAGCTTGAAATTGAGGCAAGCAATCGCGCGTCGCCGCCACTCACGCAGGACACGACATTTGTTTCCGCAGTGAAACTGAGTGGTATAAGGTCATCACCAAGGTCCCCTACCTAGTCTAATACCTTCACCTCAGGGGAAACTTCTTCGATTTTTGGCTGACGATATTTTTCCAAGCTGCCTGGTGTTTGAATTTGTGGCTCTAGGGTGAAAAAGTCTTTTCCAGGAGGGAATTAATTTTCAAGTGGCATTTCCTACATTTATTATAGCCGAGGTTCAGGTTCACTATAACAGGATCTTCTGTATACAAGAATCTTACGTGCGAGTATACTTCTTGTATTTGAAATGTAAGTGAAATTGGACCAGTGACTCAAGTTCACTATAACCGAGGGTTCCCTATATCAGAGTTCACTATAACCGGAGTAGACTGTATTTTGTGTCGTAGCTTTTGTACAGTTCTTCCTCTTGTGCGATGTAATCACACGCGTTCAGCTAGTACATTCTAGGCTTTCAGTATTTCTATTAACCACAAGAACTGAACTACTGGAAATCAGTTATCGTGGTACCGAGTATGAAAAATTGGCGATAAAATGGATGTGTTTAATCGGTCGGAATTCCTCACATCCTTTGTGTGTACATTAATGGATAATTTAATATCAGAATATATTCGAGGCAAATTGGAATTGGAAAAGAACTGGATAGTTCGTGAGCAATATGGGTTTAGAAGAGGTTTGCCTTGCCAATGTCATGGTATAATCCTCTTTCAGGACGATTCTGACGTAGTTGATACAGTGGAAAGGGTTGATGTTGTAATAGTTGATTTTGCCAAAACATTAGATTGAGTTTACCCACTTGTAATGTAACTTTTGATGTCGAAAATAGATCCTCGTACAGTATCATGGACTACTGAGTTCGCTCGCGATAGGAAACAGATAGACCCAATAGGACAATAGATTTCTAATATGCTTTCGTGGCTCAGTGGCGGAAGGTCCCACAAGGAAGTGTAATACGGCCTCTTCTTTTCATGGCATTCGTAAATTATCTCCCAAATGACACACGTTCAAAAGTACGATTATTCGCAGACGCATGCATGTTATAACGAATAATTAAATCAAAGGACGATGAAAATAGGAAAATTTTCCCTCTCGAACGTTAAAGCAATCGACAGCACTATCGATCTTCTGCGCGTGCGCAGAAGTTTACTTCGTTCTCGTTTTTACTTCTGCGCAAGCGCAGAAGATCAAGATTGCAGTGCGTTGCTGCCCGTTAAGACGTGCAAAAACTCCCTAATATTTTGCAAATGGACTTCAAAACTTGCGATACTGGACTGAAATAAATGGTATTAAAATTAACGGATCGAAATGAAAAGCAATAATTACATTTGCCTGGGGACATAATTACGTTGTAACGACCGCTGGCTGTGGGCATGGAATTCTATTGGTGATGTCAAAATTCAAACATTGTCACCAATTATCGATGTTCAAAATTCAAACATCGATCAAAAAACATCAATGATTTTAAACATCGATGTGTTAAAACTGGTTTAGTTATCTATAAAATAAAATTAGTAGGCAACAAAATTTAATTTTATATTGGCCGTATTTATTAAATTACTTATACCGAAGATTAAACTGAAAACCAACTAAATTATAAGAAATAATCAATTAATATAAATAATAATAATAATCATAATAATAATAATAATGTTCTTGCTATATTGAAGAAATAAAAATTGCAAATTAGCGCAAAATCTGCAAAAATGAGTTGACAAGAAATGTGGTTACATATATGTAACAAGAGGGACTAGACGGTTAACTGGAAAAGTATAAGAATTCAGTTGGTGCATACCAAATATGTGCCGATGCTGTCACTACATGTCAAATGTCGAGTTAAAACTTTACTTTTATATAATTGTATGTGTTATTTAATAACTTGCCCTTGAAATTCCAGGAATATAAAACCTTGTGGCCAAGAAAACAACATGAATTAATTTTTCAAGTTTTTAACCAGCTCGTAATAAACGCAATTTCATAAAAAACATCAAAAAACGTATAGCTCAGAATCGACTAACCGTTTTACTTTCCCTCCACCAGGATTGCGTGCGCGCTCATCCTTAACTAACCAAAAAACGGGCTGAGCTGCGCTACTGTATTGATACGAATACTTATACAATTTCGATGCCTTAACAAATACGTTCAGCAGGTCGGGATTAGCGGTTTGGTGATGATGCTTTAAACAACCATTCTAATTTTTTGTAATGTTTCACCAACAAAGCTAGGAGCATGGACATCTGTAGATTTTTAGTATTATTCTTAGTGTCTTATTCTGGCCTAGGTAAATGAACTTTACAATATTTTTTTATAATTTTTTTTATTTTAACAAATACAAATTGTCCTGAAACTATGCTGAAGCATTTCTCAGAACCTTCAATTTATAACATAATATTATTTACAAAACAAATAGTTCGAAAAACTAGAAATAACTTAATAGTGTAATATAATAGTTTTCCTCGTGATTACTTTCATTAATAACTTAACAGAATATTTATAAAACGAGCAGTTGAAGTCACGATAAAGAATAAATAAGACGAAAAAGTCTGAAACAATATGAAATATCTTCATGGACATTTTTTATAATATTCTTGAAACATTTAGAAAGATATTTTTTTGTTGAAACTGTATCACGAAGTGTTAAATACTGCAAAAATGTTAAAGTTTTCAATTCAAAGCTCGTTCGGATGTAGTTAAAAAAAAATTAGTGGAAGTAAGAGCGAGATCACCGGTACACTTCTTACCATTCTTTGTATGTGAGTGTGTATGCGAGCACACGCAGGCACACGTATGTGCGTGTGTGTCTGGGGTAGGGGAGCTCCAATGATTAGGTATCGTTACTCTCCCTCTCTAAGAGTGCGGTCAGAGAGATTTGTGTTCGGCTGGAGAAAAGTTCGGTCAAACGGTAATGGTCACACTATTTTCAACTGCATACATTTATTTTCAAATGATTATAACGCAATCGAATGTAACTAAACATTTTTTCAGAGACCAATATTTAATACAAGATATGTTTGACATTACATACCTTATATGTTTGTAAACGAAACTTCCTGTTCCATTCGTGAGTTTATATTTGGCGGAAACTGCCAGGAATCCATTTTATCTATTTCTTCTGAATGTTCCTCCCAAAATGGGCGACATTTCTGTTGGGTTTCCCCGAACGGGAGGTGTCCCACAAGGATTCTAAAACGTTTGTGCAAAACCTCAACGTACGCGCGAAACCTCTTTGTCGATCTCGCCCGCTATTGATATCGATATGTTGCAGGCGATTGCTCGAACGCGTGCGAAATCTCCCTACTAGTTGCCGTTCCCCCTCGCGGGCTATCGTGGAGCGGCCCATGGCGAAAAGACATGGGTAAGCTGGTCCGGCGCACCGATTTTTGACCGTTCTGCGCAGCTCCAGATACGTCACGAACCATTTGACCACAACACGGGCACATCGTTTGAAACGCCAGGCCTGACTGCATTGGCCTTCATGCTGCATTACAAGCGAGAAGTATTGAAAAACATTTTGAAAGTGTCATAAAGTTAGTGTGACCGAGCAAAACGAAGATGTAGTTGAAATAATGGTTGCAATATTAAAAAACGATTCATATATATTGTGGCGAGATGGGATTGTACAACCCCATAACACCACCGTCCCGTCGGCATAAACGTTCACACGCAGCGAGAAGAGCGGCCGAAAACCAGAGTAGCAATACGCGCAGCCTGGTATCCGTTGCTCGTACTAGTCACCACGAACTATCAAGCCACGTTTTTACTAGTGAAGGGTTGAAGGAGGAGAAGTTACCCCCGCTACGGAGAATTTTCCCCAGGCAACGCCAATAAATAGGCGGACGCGCAAGCGGGAGCGCTCTTTTCCTAACCATCACGCCTGGAGTCAACATCTCTCTTCTGCCAGCACGCGTCGGGTCAGCAGGTCTTCTAGTAAGTCACCGTTCGGCAAGCAAGCAGATTTTCATCAACGCTCGTCAGGTTAGGTAGTAATTGCCGCCCCAACGACTGTTTAGATAGGAGTTTACGGCGTTGCAAAGACGTCTAGCTAGTCATCCGCGCAGTAGTGAGGAATTAGTGAAGTATTCTTCTATTAACTAATGCGGGAAGTAAAAAGTTGCCCGTTGTGAGGAAAGCTCTGAAAGTTCTTGATTAACGGAGTAAAAGTTAGGAACGAGCGAGGTACTTGCACTAGCAGTCAGGGAAGTGCAAGGGACATTTTTCTACAAATTGGGCGTAATCGAAGGCGGTAGCAGCCGTGGGAGGAGAAGAAACCGATTAGTGGAGACGGAAGAATACGCGAGTCGACCGGGGAGAAGACGCCGTTCAGGAAGAAAGAAAAAGACGCAAGAGGACAGCGCAGGCAACGCAGAACTTCGGAATCGAGCAACGCGGTGCGCAACCCAGCACGCGACTTCAAGGTTGGAAAGTGGACAGTTTCGAGGTAACCTGTAGAACTGTGAAATTAGGTCAAGTTCACGTCGGCAGGGAAAAGACTAGATTCAGAAGTGTTAGAAAACTGAGGACACGGGTGGTAATAATTTGCAGCTTTGTAGTGGGAGATTTAATGCGTTATTGCTTGCCTTAAACCATTCTATTGGAGCAGTCATTATTCTGTTATTAGCAGTTATAATTAAAAGATAAATTGAGAGTAGTGCGCTTGCCCACATATTATTTATTGTATGTAATATTTTGAAGAAAGGCAAGAGATTGTAAATTAAGTTTAATTTCACGTGCAATTGTAACTAGAATAATTTAAATTTAGACGTATTGAATTTTCAAAGGGAATTCCCAGTACTGGTTAAAGAAATTGCTTCAGAAAGTTAGTTCTGAACAAAAATTAAGTGTTCATTCATTAAATAGGCTGTAAAGGTTGCTTATCTGTATTTATTTGATCATTTTTGAAAGTGTAATTCTATTTTTTGATTTGTTTTTCGTTGTCATCAACTCATGCCAGAATTTTGAGTGAATTATATGCTCGTTTATGTGTGATTTGTGTGACTTTTATTGTGTCAAGGGTTCAGACCTTTCTCGTACCCCAAAGATCCTGCTTCCTGAGATTCTAAGCTCGCTTCACGAGCATAATCTCTTAACAACCCGCTTACAGTGCATGCGGCTGAGTGTGCAGAAGGTATACACGTTTATGTGTGGTAAGTGGGGTGTTAGAATATATATATATATATATATATATATATATATATGAATGACTTGTAACAATGTGATAATTTTGGTATTCTTGTGCATTTCAAATTTACACTAATATTGTGACCCCAACTGGTGCGCGAAGCTCATTGGCTGAAGTCGGATAGGCTGCGCATTAGCTCACCCATGACACTTCATCAAAGAGCAAACATTTCTGTCACCGCATTCCCCGCCTGTTAGGGCCTATTCACAATGCAAACATAAGCATAAGTATGACGTTATCTTAAAAATTAGGACTACGTCCATAAGCAGACTCATTGAGAATGCGTTCGCATAAGCGTAGAGCGTAAGACAAGCTTAAAGCTTCTATCCTTATGCTTAAGTAAGACATAAGAAAGGAAACAATCACAGTACGTTAACTCAAAATCGAGTTCCGAAATAGGATCAAAGTCGATAGACGTACCATATACCATATGCGACGGACACAGTCGTTACCTCGAAATCGATTCTCACATCCAACCAAGGGTAAACTAGAATTTCTCACAGCTAATAAGTAGTCTTATTTTGATTACGTTTGTGTTAGACATCGCGAATACTTCAGCCTATCACTTGTGTTAATGTTTACGTCTATGCGTTATGCTTATGTTTGTGATTGCGTAGCGAATGGGCGTTTACACTCCTCCGCCGCGGCCGCGCGCCATCTTGGCGGCGGCGACGCGCTGCTGCAGGTCGGCGGGTGCCGTGACGTCATCGCAGAAGATATCGGCCGCTTCCGCCAGCGCCGCTACGCTCTCCGCCGCCAGGGCCGCCAGTGCCGCCGCCCCCGCGCCGCCCTTGGCCGCCACCGACACTGCGCCGGCGTCGCGCCCTGGCAGTGAACCTTGGGGTACGCCAGCGTCGCCAGTCTCCGGTGAAGTGGCGGCGTCAGACGCTGTTGCGGCGTTTGCCTTTGCAGGGCCGTCGTCGCAGTTCTGCTCCGGGGCAGTATCCACGCCGTTCACCAGATGCTTGGGGCTGCAGACAGGCAGAATACGGTTATTTTTACACTTTGCATTCTACAATTAAGATCTTACGCACTGAGGATTATGGGGGGCTGCGGCCTCCAGGAAATTTTGAAAGGGGCCTCGTAACCATACGCAGTAAAACAATTTTATTCCATTAAACACTTTTCAACCTCGATTTTGTCGATTAAATAATTCATGCAAACAGCCTTACTCCTAGACTAATACAAGTAGAAGTCACCTTTTAATTTTACGGGAAATACATAGGACTTGTAAAAAATGTTCCTGCATTTTAAAGATTCAATCACTTCTTATTAAGTTAAGGCAATCGAGTGAAAGAAATATGAGTTCTAAAGTTCAAGGACTTCAGAGCAACAGTTGTTGCCAGTGTAGCGACTCTGAACGGCGGTTCTCGGGTTCGAGTTCCGACGGTGACGGAGTTTTCGACATTAGCTTAATAGCTGAAACGAGTACATCCACTCTCTGGAGGTGAATACCGGCGGCCGCCTATCCTAATCCATGCCTTCCCGTGGTTTCTCCGATCAATACCACACGAATGCCGGAGAACACAGATCGCGCGTGATCTTTCCGCCCTCATTCTTTACTCCACCCTCCCCTTACGCACACACACACATACATTTACATGCCACACATGTCCGTACATATATCAGACGCTTAGAGCTTGAGCAAGTTGGGTGTGTCCGACGGAAGGGTGCAACTGATGGGTTGATTGCTTGTTAATGATTCCGGGCGCGTCAACGACCAGGGTCATTATTCCTATAAGTGTAGTCCATGTGTTTTTCTAGGGAGGTGGCGGTGGTCTTCCTCCCGCAGGATGGTGAGTTCCGGCGCCGACCTACTGTCGACTAACGGGTGTTTCCCCAACCAGGTATCTTTCACCTGCGGGGCACAAGCTCTCAGCTCCCGATCGATCTCCCGGCGTGTGCGCTTGTGTAGTGCGTGTTAGTGTGTGTGTGAAGGAGAGAGGATAGGACAAGGAAGAGGTAGGAAAAATCGCGCACGGTCCGTGACCCGTTTGTTAATGTACTGCTCCAGCATTCGCCTGGTGTTGCACGGAAAAACACGGAAAACTACCGACCAGAGCATCCGGCCGCTAGAATTCTCCACCAGACAGCGACCGAAAGCGACCGAGCTGTCTAGCGAGAGTCGAAACCCCGGCCCCCGCCGGGAATGGAACCCTACACCCTCTCGGTCAGAGGCGCTGGACTGACATCAGCTGACGCCCTGAGCCACCTTCGCCGGTGAGCCAACCGGGGGAGCGGACACTCACTCGCCGTCCTTCGAGGGGCGGCTGACGGCCTCCGCGTGGGCGAGCGGCTGCGCGTCGCCCTGAGGCTCCACCGCCGCCCGGCGCAGGCGCTCCTCCAGCGCGCAGTGCAGCTCGTACATCAGCAGCCCTGACAACAGCACATTATGCAACTAGTGAATAATGTTAATCCTTATTGCACGCGGGCATGTTTCGAAAGCCACCGACGTTAGCGGCGAGGTTTCGAATGCAATAAAGCAAGAATTAATTGGCACATCCAACGCGCAGACAACGGCACATTATGCAACTAGTGAATAATGTTAAGCGTTATTGCACGCGCGCATGTTTCGAAAACCACCGACGTTAGCGGCGAGTTTTCAAATTTGTTCGAATGCAATAAAGCAAGAATTAATTGGCGTAACCAACGCGCTGAGAATAGCACATTACGCAACTAGTGAATAATGTTACGCGTTATTGCACGCGCGCATGTTTCGAAAACCAGCGACGTTAGCCACAATTTTTTAAAATTTGTTTGAATGCAATAAAGCAAGAATTAATTGGCACTATCAACGCGCTGACAACGGCATATTATGCAACTAGTGAATAATGTTAAGCCTTATTGCACGCGGGCATGTTTCGAAAACCACCGACGTTAGCGACGAATTTTTTAAATTTGTTCGAATGCAATAAAGCAAGAATTAATTGGTACAATCAACGCGCTGACAACGGCACATTATGCAACTAGTGAATAATGTTAAGCCTTATTGCACGCAGGCATGTTTCGAAAACCACCGACGTTAGCGGCGAGTTTTCAAGTTTGTTCGAATGCAATAAAGCAAGAATTAATTGGCGCAACCAACGCGCTGAGAATAGCACATTATGCAACTGGTGAATAATGTTAAGTGATATTCCATGCGGGCATGTTTTGAAAACCAGCGACGTTGGCGGCGAGTTTTCAAATTTGTACGAATCCAATAAAGCAATTCTTGCTTGGCACAATCACCACACTGAGAATAGCACATTATGCAACTAGTGTATAATGTTAAGCGTCATTGCTTGTGAGCATGTTTTGAAAACGAGCGATGTTATGTCAAGTTTTCAAAATTGCACGAAACCAATAAGGCAAGAATTGTTTGGCCCAATCACCTAATTGAGAATAGTACATTATGCAACTAGTGTATAATGTAGAGCGTTATTGCTTGTGGGCGTGTTTTGTTTTCAGCCTCTCGCGTTTCCTTTCAGCGCCGTAGCCTTTCGGCGTTCGAGTGTTTGCGTCGTCGGCGGGGGGGGGGAGGGAGGGGGGCGTCTCACCTCTGAGGCGGCAGCGGCCCGCGCGCAGGAGCTGCACCAGGCGCAGCAACTCGCGGGCGAGGGCCTCCTTCAGGCGCAGCAGCTCCTCCGGCAGCTCTGCGCATGCGCACACAACACTCGCTCAGACGCGCGTCGCGCCACAGCACGTGGTGGAAACACATGGGCGACTCGCTCCGGCGCACCGATTTTTGATCGCTCTGCGCAGCACCTCGTGACCACGCAGGACGAACCACGTGACCACAGCTCGCGCACTCCGTTTGAATTGCCAGACCAGACGCTGGCGGCCATGTTGCATGGAGAGCGAAACATGTTGAGAAACGTTTTGAAAGTGGTTCAAAATGACAAGTTTAAACGATAACCAACCAAAAATAACACAATGAAGGTGTACAAGATGCAATATTTTTTAAGAAATTCTTCATAAACCTGTTTCAATGTCTTGTACCAAGATTATAATTTTGGTAACTGGCTGCATTTAAAATTCTCCCTAATATTGCGACGCAAACTGGTGTCTGTAGATCTTTGGCTGAAGTCGGATATGACGCTCAAGAGCCCCCTCCTGCCGTAGTCATCATTAGCGACGTTGGCACTAGCTTAGGTGGCTCAGGGCATCAGTTGATGCACGGCCATCCTTCACTAAAAGCCATGCCATTCGATTTGACAACTCTGCAAGCCTGCAGGGCAGGGGCCCTACTTCGGTCACACATTTTGAATGCTTCCCATGCTCTTTCCGTAATATGTATGTGATTTCCAATGCACAACGTCTTAAACGAGTAATAATAATTGTAAACTGCCAGCCGTTAGATAAATCTTATATAACAAAAATTGTTTTTGAACTGTTTTGTTGACTTTGAAAATAAGAATAAGAGTTTATGAAACAGGACATTTTGAAAATATTCTCAAAAACTGTTACAAATTGTCTATACACGGAAATGAAGAAAAAAAATTTCTAAAATTGGCGCAGGTCCCATTTTCATTAAACGTCTGTAATTCTGAAAATTGCATAAGTTGAAACCTTTGTGGACCTCTTCTTTCAAAATACTTAATGAATATTCTTAAAATAGAGTAAATTATGCAATGCCACAAACAAATCGTTGTCGAGTTCATAATGAAAATTCATGATTTGTGGGTCACTGATACAAACGTTTTTTTTCTTCTTCAAAACGTCTGCTCGTGCATCTAACATCAAAAATCATAAATTTATTCAAAACGAATATTCCCCGATCCTTCTGGTCCGACTCGAAGTCCTGGGAATCTGAAAAGAATCTTATTTTTTGAAGGTCCTTAACTTGAAACTTTTATGACACTTTCAAACCTTTCTCAAAAGTATCTCAACTTTTGTTTTTCAAATGTTTTGCATTTTATCTGAGAATTTTCAGTCCTCGAATTCTATTTAGTAAGATTATTTCACGAATGATAATAAAAAGTCTACTTATTTAAATAAACCTTAATTTCAGCAATATACTAAAACATAATAATGATTTTGATAAAAATATGAGAACTTAAGATTCGCGATCGTAGAATTATGAGGATTTCGGGTTACATGGTATTCGAAATACGAGTTCTTCATGATACGAGGAGTTCGGAATAACAGACATTGGGGGTACGCAAACTTCGAGTTACGAAGTCTTCGGGATACCGGGTGTTGGGGTTGATGATGACTGGTGAATTCGGGCGCGATAACTGCCACTGTTTTCTGCTCGGAAGGTGGCGGTGATCTTACCCGCTGAATGGCGAGATTAGGCTGAGCGGGGGTTTCCCTAACCAGGTATCTCCTACCAGCCGGGCACCGCCCCAGCCGGGTGAAGCTCTAGCCGCCCCAACCGATCATCCGGCATCTGTGGTAGTGTAGAGCTTTTAAGTATGTGTGTGTGCATGTGTGTGTTTGTAAGGGGAAGGACGGGGAAGGAAAGATCGTGGCGATCTGTGGCCTTTTTTAGGGCAATGCTCCTGCATTCGCCTGGTATTGAGCGGAGAAACGATACGAAACAACCGATCAGAGCAGCAAGCCGCTAGGATTCTCCTCCAGACTGCAGAGAGAACTCGTCCTAGCTATCTGGCTAGTGTCGACGTCCTGGGGGTATTGGGACTTCGTAATTGGAGAATTTCGAGATATGAGGTCTGCAGGATACGCAGTCTTCGGAATTAGAGGTTTTCGATATACGAGAACTTCGGCCAGAAGCTATTCGAGATACGAAGTCATTGTGATACGAGGCCTCTGGAATATGAGGCCTTCGGGATACGAGAACATCGAGATACGTGCTCTTCGACTTATGAGGTGCAGGAATGACTGGGTTTTCGGGATATGTCTTTAGGATGCGAGGTTTTCTGAATAAGAGTACTTCGGGATACGAGTCCTTGGAGTACGAGAACTTCGGGATACGATGTCTTCCGGTAATGAAATCGTCTAAGTGGGCTTGCAAGGCCTTTGGCGTACGAAATATTTGGGTTACAAGAACATAGGGATGGGAGGTTTTTGGGACACGAGGACTTCGGAATACCATATTTCCAGGATGCGATGACGTCGGGATTTCAGGTCTTCGGGATAAGGGGTTTTCGGGTTGCGATGTCTTCGAGGTACAAGACCTTCGGGCCACGAAGATTTCGGGACAATCAGGCTTCGATAAAACGATTGCGAATAAACAAGTAAAATGCCGCTGGACAACACTGATCGTAATTATATATTAAATTGTATAATATTATATAATTGTATATATTTCATCGGTGAACATTAAATAAGAATATTTCACATGGTTTACTTCAGATAAAATTGCGCTTTTGCAATTTTAGGGATTTCAACGAAATGAAATGCACGGTGAAGAGTACTTTACACCATCCGAGGGCAAAGTTTAATAGAAAAAATTGGTGCTATTTTTGAAAAAAATATTGATTTTTCTTGTAAAGTACGTTCAAAAGTGAAAGTGCCTGTTTGAACCCCCCAAAGTCTCGAGTTCGTTCAGATCGATCGGAGAATATCAAATTTTGGAGAAAATCGACTGAATGGTTTAGGCAAAATGGCGTGTCAGTTGATTGACAACGTGTATAAAGCGGTCTTTATAGGGAAGGCTTGATTGAGTGTCGTTATGTGAAGTGATTTAGTGCACTTCAGAGTTATTCAGGAACCGCTTCTTAACTCGCCACAGCCCATCACATACTTAAAGCTTCTCCTTCCACTCCCGGGCTGCAAATAACCTCCTCCTCCTCCGTGTGAGACACAGTGAGTCACGATGGGCAGAAGGCGGAAAAAAAATCAGAGGTTTAGTATAAAAAGAAACATTGTAAGCCCCCCTTCGCCTTTACCTCCGCGAAAAACTCGTTTGTGTAATTTTACTTTCGCGCCCTTACAGTAGTACTTCGAAATAAGAGAAAGCGATGTAATTGTATTGTAATAAAAATCTTATTGCTGGGCCCTGGAACGAAAACGTGGATAAGGTGTAGCTATTGCTACATATAGTCAATTTGTTCCTCTAACATGTGGTGTAGTCAGGATCCATGTTTTGTAGGTCCTCGATATCGAAAAATCCATTGACGGTAAATGTGTATCTGTCCGTTTGTTCATCCGTCTGTCCGTCAGTGATCACGTTAGTGCCTAAACCAATCCATCAATTTTCTCGATCGATCCGAACGAACTCGAGGCATTGGGGGGGGGGGGGGGGTTAAGCATATATTTTCATTTTTGAAGGTACTTTACATGAAGCATCAAAAACCTTTTCATTTTTTGTTCCAAAAATTGCACCACTTTTTTTTTATTACACTTTGCCCTTGGATGGCGTAAAGCCTTCTTCACCGTACAGTTTTCAAGTTCGTTGAAATTTCTGATTTTTCGGAAATTGCAAAAGTGCATTTTTTCCCTTAATTAAATCCTTTCTTTACAGACAGATCTTGAAATGAGGCGATGAACACTTTTTCAACAATATGAGTATTTTGCGTGTAAATTTGTGTGACAACTTTTAAATTTTTAAGCAATTTGTTTCCTCAAAATGTCAATTTTTTTCTTGTAATTTTCTCCTCGTATATATCAAAAGACGGTAAAAATATGGTGCTAGTCATATTTCCAGCAAACGCTCTATTTTCGAAAATTTGCCAAAAGTCATCATTTTAAAAGTACAAAATTAAAAATAGAGATTTTTGTCTTAAGCGAAAAACATTTTCTCAAAAACCGTTCCCAAAATGTTCTTTAAATGTATACACAGAACTACTTACTAGACTTAAAAGAACAACTTAAAAGACAACTTAAAAGAATGGCAGGGGCCTCATTTTCATTGAACTCTCTGAATTTTCAAAAATCACAATTTTTGAAATAATGGGAGAAATATGTGCTGTCGTATCACCTCCAATTTTGTGTACTTTATATTTTTAAAGAAAAAAGTCATAAACCGTCTACAATAAAATGGGATCATAAATAAACTTTGTCCGTTTCTCCCTCGTTTCGGACCACTGTGCCAGACTTTTAATTTTGTCTCCGGAATGCACGGCCTCGTGTCCGCCCCCTGTCACTGTCTTCCCCCTTCCCCTCCCTTCCCCCCTCACCATCCTCCTCTTCCCCTCCACCTCAGGCACACGCCACCTTTCCGTCTCTCAAAAGGGGCCACCGCAAACAAACGGCTGTCATGGCGAACCGTGACTGACTCAAAGGACCTCAAAGGACTGCAAGTGGATACGCCAGGAACGGGAAAGCAGGGTGCTCGCGTAACATGCGAGTACTGAAACAAGCTGAAGTTAGTCGGTATTTATTTTTCTACTGAGAAAATCTGACATTTATTATTTGGAATGGGTATATAATTATTTCATGGATATAACAACACTCCTTAATGAACATAATACATAAAAAGTTATTGGAGAAGCGTGTAGTTTCACCAAAAAAAATCATATTATTAAAAAAAACGTACTGTATTTACATTGAAGAGATCAATAATTGAACTGATGAAGCTTTAGCTTAAATGTGGTTAATAAAGATACGGAATACGCTGAGTTAGTTTTGATTAAATAAATCATCAATTTATGTAAACATTTACTAATACGAACAACCAGCGTAAGTTATATAAATAATATATACAAACGAACTGGTACACTTAACTAACGGAGGTATTCCGATAGACTTTAAGAGCGTCAATTTAAATCTGTACGGCAATGCGAGTGTGTTTGTTGCCGACAAGAGTGTATGTTTTCACAGATGTTAGTCGTATATTTCTTCGAGATATTTTAACTTCTAAAACTGCCCTGCAATAATAAAACTCATCTCCTTGCAGCGCGTAGCCTAGGGAGGGAAGGGTAGGGAGAGCAAATGTTCCGCTCTGTAAATCATCGACATTCTACATCCTCTTTCGTATAAAATATTTCATAAAGTAGACCAACTTCACACAATCCTAGAAAGTAATTTTTGAAATGAATTGAATTGAATTTGCCTCATTTTACGTGGGAGACTCGGGCCATCAGGCCCGCTCTTCCGTCTGACCACGCAAATTTCGCTACGCTCCTTTCATCTAGCAGAGAAAGGAGGTATTTCTTGGGCGAGAAACAGGAGATTTTATATTTAGCTCAGAGGCGTCATTTAGGCTTGAAGATCTTTTACATGCAAGTAAATCTACTAACATGGGACAGGCGGCATTACTTCCCCTCCGAAGGAAGGCGTACGAAGGATTTTGTCGCCCTAAAAATTCACGGCTTCGATCGGGTTTGAACCCGCGAACTTCGGTATAACAGTCCGGTACGCTAACCGTCACACCATCGCCGCAATTTTCTAAATTTAATTCCAAAGCAGCATTTCCCTTGCTTTGCAATGCGTCCCCTTTAGCATAGAGCTGGCATTCACAAACTCGCGAACCGTCTGAGGTGGCTCAGGGCATCAATTGCTGTCTCCGCTGGACCTATGACCGGGAGGTCCTGGGGTTCGAGTCCCGTCGGAAGCAGGTTTTGCGACCGGTCGGGTTCACAGCTGTTACAGGTCGGTAAAGGACAAATAATATTTTTTGTTAATTTACTACAAAAATAATTAAAAAATGACAGCATTAAAACTAAATGTTTTTATGTAACTATGCTATTGGCTTGCAGCAGTAAAAATGCTGGAATTAATATAGATACTGTCAAAAATAACTTTTATTTTCTTAAAAAGAATGAGTAATTAACATCTGAAAAATCAAAAACATTGTTTTATAAATATTATTCACAAATAAAATAAATAATGTTTTTTAAAATAAAATTGAAGTAACTAATATTGAATTCGTCAAAAATTTCCGCGGATTTGAAAAATATATTATTTTTTTATTCTTCCTTCTTTTCTGAATTTCTTTCTTATTCGACCAGCAGGTCGCATTCAGCTGCTCTCCGGGGGAGAATACTAGCGGTTGGCTGCTCTGATCGGGAGCTTTCCGTGGTTTCTCCGATTAACACCAGGCGAAACGAAGTTTAGTACCTAAACAAACGGGCCCTTACTTACACTTACATTCACGTGACGAGATACCGGTCGGGAGCTTAGAGCTTATCCCGGCTGGGGCGGTCCCCCGCTCGTGGGAGGTACCTGGATGGGGAGAACCCGTGGGGAGGTACCTGGATGGGGCTAGCCGACGGAAGGTCGACGCCGGATTTCTACATAGAAACATTATCCTTAGAAACTTTATACATCGGGGAGAATGATCATCGCCACCTCTCGAGCAAATACGTGCATTACACTTACGAGACTGATGACCTTATCAGTTGACGCGCGCGTAATTACTAATCCATTAATCAATCAATATACTTGCGTTGTATAATAACTTAATTAAGCTGCACAATGACATGACAATGACCCAATGGATTATGCTTAATGAGAATATACAATATATTTGTTTCAGAAAAAAAGGGAAGAATAAAAAAATAATATATTTTTCAAATCCGCGGAAATTTTAGATGAATTCAATATTAGTTACATTAATTTTATTTTATAAAACCTTTTTTTTAAAATTGTGAAAAATATTTATAAAACCATGTTTTTGATTTTTCGTATGTTAATTACTCATTCTTTTTAAGAAAATAAAAGTTATTTTTGACAATATCTATATTAATTCCAGCATTTTCACTGCTGCAAGCCAATAGCATAGTTACATAAAAAACATTTAGTTTTAATGCTGTCATTTTTTAATTATTTTTTTAGTATATTAACAAAAAATATTATTTGTCCTTTACCTCCACCCCCCCCCCCGGAGAAAATCTTCGCTACGTCCATGTCTTCTTGTGTCGCGATTTTCACTTTAAAATATTAATAAGCTCGCTGGTGAGGTAGATACCTTCTGATAATTAAGTAAATGATGTTGTCCGGTATCAAAATTAGTATATTTAATGAAAAGATATTTTCGATCGAAGTTCGGCCCTGTTCTACCAAAGTTTTGCAGAACTTAGTTTCCCGCCCTCAGGATGCAAGCTGATATCGAAAATATCGATCGAAAATATCCTTCGATTAAATATAATTTTAATTCCGCACAACATCTCTTACTCATTTAACTTTCAAAAATGTAGTAGACCTAGTTCCTCTCCGAGTGAAATGATGTATGGCACCTGTACGAAAGCTTCGCTTTTCTCCCCTTCCTCCTATCCCACCGCTTCTCTCCCTGTCCCCCACCCCACCCGACCGTTCCGCGCGGGACGCATCTAGTGACGAGTCAGGAATAGCGCAGTCCCTCCCTCCCTCCCCTCCTCTTCACACACGCCAGGCGGCTCCTCAGCACGTCGCAATCTTCCTTGAATCTTTGACCCAAAATATAACTCGCGTTATCATAACATTCTAATTAGATTGATTGGCTGATTAGTGATTGCGGGCACGTCAACTACCAGGGTCATTAGTCCCGTAAGTGTAATGCGTGTTATTTGCTCGTTATTTGCTGGTGATCTTTCCCCCGCTGTATGGCGAGATCCGGCGCCGACCTACCGTTGGCTAGCAGAGTTTTCCCCAACCAGGTATCTCCCTCCAGCGTTGCACCGACCCTAGTCTGGACACGCTCTAAGCTCCCGACCAGAGTGATATTGCAGTGCATGTGAATGTAAGTGTGAAAATAAGAGGCGAGGAGAGGCCAAAGAAGAGGAAGGAAAGATCGCGTGCGGTTCGTGGCCCGTTTGTTAGAGCACTGCTCCGGCATTCACCTGGCGTTGAGAAGAGAAACCACCGAAAACTACCGATCAGAGCAGCCGGCCGCTAGAATTCTCCTTCAGACAGGGGCCGAATTCGGCCTAAGTGATTCCAGGCACTTGAATGCTAACGTAAGTTAGAATTTGTATATTATTTCATATTTACTTGTTCGTTTCTTATGCGAGCTTTTGTTATACGTTTACAAATTAAACTTTTAGAAATTTTTTAAAACCTATTTGAAATATAAGAAATAAAAATTGTTACCCTTCAGGGAATATTGGATTACAATTCAACAATGGCATTCTGCGTCGCGACTCGGCAGCTTAATTTCTGTGAATTACGTCTCATTGTTGTGTCATGTTTTAGCTGTATGAAAAGCAGTTATACTTGTCAAATTTATGTTGATATTTGCTTGAAAATATTTAGTTTTGCACGATTTGTAATGAGTTTTACAAAAAATAACTGAGACGTGTTAATTCGAAGAGAAATTGTGGTATAAATAGTATACATAACCATTACTAAAAGCGAGAAAGTACGTGCTATTTTAGCACCACTAGTGTATATTTTCAGTTAATTTGTCAAACTAATTAATGAAGCGGTATAAGTTATTCTTTCTCAAATAAATAGTGCACGCCACGGGCATGGTTCTTGACGTACCTCTACCACCATCACGGTTATTTAAAACCATTACTATTAGAAGCACTGTAAATAAAAATGTTAAATAAAAACCGTTATATGGCCAGTAAATAAATAGCCATAAAACCAGTAACTATAAAATAGCTAATCGTTATTTATCCACGACAGTTGTAAGTATTCTTATTTTATCTCATAAGACCAATAGAACCAGTTAACGCCCGTGGTCCACACATAATTTTAATTTTTACCTAATTTTATTGATTCGGATTCACTTATTTTCTAATTAACTAGGTAACTTAATTCGGCTCTTCTTTTCATATTTCTCCCCATAATTCCCTCGCATAATTCCTCCCTCAAGAAAATATGAAGCATCATTCAACTGTTTTCATATTTTCGCGGTAACCACGATCTTTCGATCCAGGTATGTTAAGCGGTGTATATGGAGCTTTGTATGGAAGGGAATAACAAACTCTAACGTATCAGTAATAAATAAAAATACTAGTTTCTATCAACAATATTGTGAGTGAACCTGGCGTAAGAAAGCAGTGCAGCGAAACCCAGCTTTCGAAGCACCCTGTACCGCTTGGCGGCGGTTCCACACCCAACGAATTCGCGGAGTTTTTTCAACCCAATCAGTGTCGCGCGCTGCTAAATGTCCCCCCTTCCCCTCCATTTCCTCTCCGTCCCCGTCCCCCCGGCCACCCACCGCCCCCCTCCCCGCTAACGTAGTCGCCAGCCCAGGTGTCCCAGCCAACGCGACAGCTGGACTAAATGGACCCGGAGGCGCGAGATTAATCTGGACAGAAATGAACGAAATCGTTCGCGTGTGGGGGAGGCTGCTTGTTAGCTTTGCTGACATCCCCGCCCACTACCGACTGACTGGGCGAGGTGACTCAGGGCTTCAACTGATGTCACTGCACTACCTCTGATCGGAAAGTCCTAGGGCTCGAGTCCCGACGGTGGCAGGAATTTCGATACTTGCGAAATAGCTAGGTCCAACACAAAGAATTCTAGCGGCCGATTGCTCTCATCGGTAGCCTTCCGATGTTTCTCCGATCAATATCAGACGAATGCTGGAGGAGTACTTAACAAACGGGTCACGGGCGCGTTCTTTCCTTCCTCTTCCTTGTCCTATCCTCACCCCCAACTTACACACACTTAAACTTGCATGACTAGCACCACACATTGAGATCAATCGGGAGCTTAGAGCTCCTCCCAGATGCAGAGGTGCGCCGCTGACGGGAGATACCTGGTTGGGCAAACATTGTTGCCAAATGTTTTCTTTAACTTATCCCTTCGTATGTACTTAAAAAAGTTTCAGGTACCATTTTAAGCACATTCTGTGTATTTTAGAAAAATGCATAAAAATTAACATTGGAAATATGCAAATTGATGATAGAGTTGTTTGGCAACGACCCAAAATTCCTGGATAATTCAGTAATTTGCACTCAAATTTCATTCCTACTCAAATCCCATACAAATTTTCCCTTTTCGTAATTCGTGTCTAAAAGAAGTAGCTTATTGCCTTCGACATTTCGTAGAATTACTCTCAGACCTTCGATATGCTCAACTTTCTGGTCGCCTAGTCAACTTTCAGTCCAAATAGTTCAGTCACTGGGTATCTGACCCACGAAAAAAATTGCTTGAGTGTTTTGATACACTGTTCTGTTTTTCGATTATATCTCCAACACTGTGTGTTTCATGCGAGTGATAATCATATAAGAAAGCCAATGTTTACTCCACATTAGCCGTTTTCAAGCACATTCCTTGGAAATAAGAGATCCGTCCCAAGATATAGCGGGAATGATTTATTCTCCCGTCACCGCTTTTCAGCGTGCGCTTTTACAATAACCGTTTGTCACAAAATTAATGTTAATCCACTTTTTTGTAGAAAATCTTATCAATTTTCATTTTATAAATGACATATATTTCAATGCAACGCACAGTGTTGGAGATGAAAGCGAAATCCTGAAAAAAGTTCTAAATTATTAGGATTGTTTGCAATTTTCTCTGTGCAATCGACACTTTCAGCGGTGGAAAACATAAAATTCGAATTCAGTGCACCATAAAACATTCAGAACCGTTGATAAAACTAATTCCAGGTTCCTTTACTGAATCAGTCCTTTTTGATCAATGGTTTTAGGCGACTGGAATAAAGAGAAATCGTCAAGAAACAATGCAGAAATGAAGTGATTCTCTGCGAAATGCTATTGAAAACATTAGAAGTTCTCACAAGTACAAGGCGCTATCCCATATTTTTTGTGAAATAGAGTTATTAGCATTAAATATGACTTCAAAATTTATTCTTTTACAGTAGTATGTTATTTAAATCCAATATTGGCTTATATGCAAATGTACTACGTTTAAAAGTAAACTTAGGTACATTATGATAGTTCCAGTAAAACCCTTGATATCTCAGAATTACCTCCATGTGGGATACCCCCTTGTTGTAATGAGACTCTCATGTGCCCAGCTAATTGAGCAGAATACGCTAATGTAGGTGCATCGGACAGGATTTGAACCATCGCAAAGAGAAGTTACTTTAAGGCTAAATTTACCGGCACTAGTACAATTTGTAGCCACCACGTGGCAGCACCAAAATAAGTAAAATTTACTTTACTGATGTCTGGACCAATGGTCCGATTTTCGATCTGTAAACGCTTTTTGACGCCTTTTTAAAATAAAATTTACGCTACGAAGCCATTTTCCCAAACATCTAGCAAAAAATTGAATTTGAAATTAGTTCTCAAACATCCTAGAAAAAATTTAAAAATGTGGGCTTATAGCGCGATGGCGACATGCTTCCTGAATCCAACGCCGTGACAATCATGCAAATCGGACGAATAAGAGTGTCATAAAATGAAATTTAGGAAAACACCTCCCTTCCCCTTCTGCCCCATCCCTTCCCCTTCTGCGCCGTTGCGTCACACACCCGATTGTTGCGGGCCCTCTGTCGGCGCGGCGGGACGGCCAGGCATGGCGGCGTGCGGCCAGCCCCGGCGGAGCAGGCGGGACTTGCGGGATACGCAAGCCAGACAATCGTTTTATGCTATCGTCACTTTGCATCTCAATCTATTTTTCCTTTGGAACACTCTGACAGGTCGGAAAACAAATGAACGTCATGCAGGGCGATGACATTACCAGAGATAATGATGAAGCCATTTACAAATTAGCTAACTGTAAACGAAAGCACTGACAAAGTAAGTGGACGTAAGTTGCAGTTACATTGCCAGCAATGGCCAAACAGCAGCTGCCGAAACGGCCCCTTCTAGTAGCAATCTCTTTTAAAAGCAGACGTGTAAGGTGAGCGGCCTGAGCAATGAAACACGCATCACACCCGAGAATTCAAGGCAATAGGTATGCAACATCGATGTCGATTTTTTCAAAACATCGGTGTTTTTATAAAATAATCGATGTATTTAACATCGATTTTGTAAGACCCATGTTTTTAACCTCGGTGTTTTCTGTTTGACTTTTTACATGGCCAACATATTTAAATGAAAAAAGTCCATCATTAAAAAGTTCTATAATAATTTATGATATTCATTAGTTGTATATACTTCAGACCAAAGCGTCCAAGGATGGAAAATGATGAAAATCGAGATTTCGTTAATAATGGAAATTCTATAATTTTTCAATTATCGAATCCGGTAATCCAAGTTTTGTTAAGTGTCCTGATGATTTTTAGACTTTGTTTTGTCAGTTAAATCTAGAAATTAATAATGATGCAACTTACAAATTCAGTTTCTTCCCACCACCACGTGAACTTCAATGGTTACGAATCCAGTTTTAAAAATATCGATATTTAATGACCGTTGGTTTTAGGTCGATGTTTTAATTTTGCGTATCGCTGTTTAGAAACGTCGATGTTTTCTAGGCGATGTCGGAAGTAGGTGCAATGGAGCGACGCATTCGGCAAGTCGTTTGCGGGCGCGTGGGAGAGCGTGTCAGCGCGCAGGCGGCCGGAATAGGTCTCCGCCCACGCAGAGGCCGCCGCACTTCCGCCCGCAGGAAGAGTGGGCGGAGGCGGTGGGGGTCGGGGCACGGGGGAGAGAGGCGTTGGGGGCGGGGCAGAAGTGAAACCAGTATGATGGTTGGTTGGTACAGGTGACTCCGGTTATAGTGAACTCGGATGTAGTGAACTCGGATGTAGTGAACTCGGATGTAGTGAACTCGGATGTAGTGAACTCGGATGTAGTGAACTCGGATGTAGTGAACTCGGATGTAGTGAACTCGGATGTAGTGAACTCGGATGTAGTGAACTCGGATGTAGTGAACTCGGATGTAGTGAACTCGGATGTAGTGAACTCGGATGTAGTGAACTCGGATGTAGTGAACTCGGATGTAGTGAACTCGGATGTAGTGAACTCGGATGTAGTGAACTCGGATGTAGTGAACTCGGATGTAGTGAACTCGGATGTAGTGAACTCGGATGTAGTGAACTCGGATGTAGTGAACTCGGATGTAGTGAACTCGGATGTAGTGAACTCGGATGTAGTGAACTCGGATGTAGTGAACTCGGATGTAGTGAACTCGGATGTAGTGAACTCGGATGTAGTGAACTCGGATAGAGTGAACTCGGATAGAGTGAACTCGGATAGAGTGAACTCGGATAGAGTGAACTCGGATAGAGTGAACTCGGATAGAGTGAACTCGGATAGAGTGAACTCGGATAGAGTGAACTCGGATAGAGTGAACTCGGATAGAGTGAACTCGGATAGAGTGAACTCGGATAGAGTGAACTCGGATAGAGTGAACTCGGATAGAGTGAACTCGGATAGAGTGAACTCGGATAGAGTGAACTCGGATAGAGTGAACTCGGATATAGTGAACCCTGGATATAATGTGTTGCTAAGTAAGGGATGAGAATATGTCAAGGAAGAGGAAGGAAACATCTCACGTGGTCCGTGGACCGTTTATTAGGGTACTGCTCCGGCATTCGCCTGGTTTCGATCGAAGTAACCACGGAAACTACCGATCAGAGCAGCCGGCCGCTAGACCTCACCTCCAGACAGCGCCTGAACTCGATCTAGCTAGTGTCAAAAATCCTGCTGCCGTCGGGACTCGAATACTAGGACCTCCCGGTTAGAGGAACTGCACTGACATCCGTCGATGCCCTGAGCCACCTCTCCCGATGGGTGGTGGTGGTGGTGGGGGGGGAGGAGGAGACGAAACGAACGCGTGGGCGGGGAGGGGGCGGCAGAAATAGCCCGCGACGCCTCCAAAACGAAGGGGTGGACCTCTCTGCAGCGAAATTAACCGCTTCACTGTGAGTTAACGCGGGCGATCCACAAGTAAGGTTTATATATTTGCCGGAAGTGCACACTAGAGTCGTAGTCACTTTTAGAAATGGCTCCTTGTTTCTTTTTCCCTTAAAATAGTTTCTTAATTACAAAATTATTATTAACGACTAAAATTAACCATTAAGATAGGAGTGAGATGCAGTATTGCAAAGACTAATATGTATATGAGAAGTTAATATAAAAATAAATGCAGATGTCTTTAAAATATTAAAGCCCTACTTTTGACTAAAATTAAGAGAACTTTGTTGCACGGTAATTCTTGAAACATAGAACTGACAGGCAAATCTCGATAAAATTTCTATTCAGAATTATATATGTCATGATGTCATCTGTCACTTTCGTTTCCTAATTTTTCCTAACTCAGGTCTTAAACTGTGGGCACTGCAATAGTTCTAATTGGGAGGAACAAGCATTCGAGTCCCGATGGACACGGTTTTTCTACAGTTAGGTCGAATTAAGCCGATGTCTGAAGGAGAATTTTAGCGGCCTTTTGCTCTGATATGGAGTTTTTCCGAGGTTTCTGCAAGGAATTTCGGGTAAAGGCCGAGGCAGCTTCCTAATAAAAAGATGACGAACCATGGGCGATGTTTCTTTCCTCATCCGTGTCCCGTCCTCTTCCCTTCCGTGCACACTCTCTTAAATGCACTACACTACCGCACATGTCGAGAGACAAGTCAGAGAATGCATGTCGCTGGCGGAAATATTAAATGGGGAAACCCCCTGAAGCCAACGTATAGGTTTCTCGCCGGATCCCACGTTAACCGAATGAACACCGCCACTCCAGAGATATATAATTACGGTACTGATACCACAGTCGTTAACGCATTTGGACACACATAATAATCCATTTACAGACTGTACAATTTTCACCTTACGCCACAGACACCAAAAAATTCTAGAAATAAAAATAACATTAAATACACTTCTCACCTATAATACGACGATATGAGGGGGCAAATGTCATATTGTCACTTCGTTACGTGAGATTTTCCCTCACGTGATCATTGTAAAAAAGAGGCATCTTCTACCCCCTACATGCCCTAGCTGTGTCGACAGTTCGCCGTCATCGGGAGCTGAAGCCTAGAATCTCCCAGTGCGATGGTATGGGGTCAAAGGTAATTAATGCTGACCCTGTGCTACATGGACCGGTCTTTCCTAAATGATTGTTTCATAGAGACAAGTCACTTCGGAAGTAAAGTTGTATACCCGAATATAAGTCGACTGTAAATAGAAAACGACCCCCTAATTTTGAAGAGGTCTGGGAATTTTCACAATTTTTAAATACTTCTTACTATTTAGTCGAAATAAAATTTCAAATGGTCTAATTGACTGGAAAATTTCTTGTTGATGAAAATGTTAAAACTTATTGTCTGAACTATCACTCCACATTTCCTTATTTCTCAAAATCATCATAACAATAGTTTCTGTCCACCGTCTTTTTCTTCCCGTATAACATTCTTTGATTCTTTCCTTCTTTCTGGTACTCCTCCCCACAGTGAATCATCATCTGACTTAAAGGTTCCTCTAAAATTTTTGCCTTAAATTTGGGTTTCTAGAATTTCCATAAGCCACACAAGTTGTAGTTTCAGTGGTACAAAGGTTAGGTATTGGATTGTTGTGCCCAAGTTTGCGAGTTCAAATCTGATCAGGGATGTGAATTTGTAGTTTGCTATGTTTCCAAGATAGGGCAGGTTTTGCTAAAACATATGTTTTTATAATCCCTTTTTGTGATTGTCTGTAGAATGCGTAGTTATATTAATATGAACTGTTTTCACTTCTGTCTCCTGAATAATTCAGAATCGCACTCGCTGAGTGTCGAACTGGGACTCCGCGTGGCCTGTCATTCAGTTACTAAATTTCGGCAACAATTTTTACTTTCTTATATACATACCTATGTACTGAGTAAAAAAAGTAGTATAGGGAAAGTTATGTAATGCTGCGCTATAAAAACAGCGGATTTTCGGCAGAAAAAATTCATTGCAAGGCCCTGGTAACGAAAATTTGGATAAATTCAGTTGATAAATTAAGAAAAATTCCTCTAACACGTGGTGTTACCAGAATTCATGTTTTGCAGATCCTTGATATCGACCTCTCGGTTGACGACACAACGTCCGTTCGCTTGTCTGTCCGTCCGTCTGGTGTATGTGAACAACACTAGGGCCTAAATTAGGCTTACTACTTTTTCCAAATTATATAAACCCCTGACGATGTGGTCTGAGTCACAGCTGTGAGATTTTGAAAAACATTCTTTAATTTTTGGGGATAATTTACATAAAGTATTTACACAAAGTTCTACAGATATTTTCAAAATTTTCTCAAAAACGGTTTCAAACTTTTTCTTTAAATTTCTTGTAACAATAGAGTAAAATACACTTATAAATGTGGCATAGGTAAGATTTTCACTGATTACTCTGAATTTTCTATAATTGAAAAACTTCGATTTTTTTTCGACGAATTCCTACAACTACAAAATTTACTGTAGAGATTTTTCCTTTAAAAGAAATTTGTTTTCCTTAATTAGTTCTTTCATTAACATCATGCACATTTTTTCAAAATATTAGTAGTTGTCGATCAATATTGTTTGCAAGATATGCAATTTTAAAACAATACAAAAACACGATTTTCTCGAAAATGGCTCTGAATTTCTTCTTTAAAATTATGGTGCGTATAGCGCTATATGTACTCTAT